>JAUCBN010000054.1:10677500-12055000 GCA_035048815.1 Abelmoschus esculentus | reverse complement strand
TAAAAATCTCTGCTACTATGGATGTTTCGATTATTGTTATGTTGATTTCTTGCAAATAGATAAGTGTTTTGCAACTCCAACATACGTTGATCTTTTTTTAAATCATAGTTTGATTCTTACGTCAATACTCGATCTTCAATTTTTCAAGAATGTGTGTTTCCTTGTTTATATGGATATTTGTTCTCTAATCAACCAGTTTTTGTTAGAAACCACTGGTTGATTACGAGATTCCCAAACAACTGGATTATCTCCAAAATACAAACAAAAACTTGTTATGGACCTTCTGTCATCACTATCAGAACCCCAAATTGCATCAGCATAAGCAACAACTGATAAACATTAAGAAGGTCGAAATTGCAGTCCAAAATCTAAGGTTCCAAGATAGTAATGTAAGATTTTTTTTCACCAATTGCATGTGTATCTAAAGGGCTTTGCATGAATTGACAAGCCTTATTTAAAGCAAAAGCAATCTCGGGTCGAGTAAGCACAATATATTGAAGAGCTCCTACAATGCTTCTATATTCAGTGATATTGGGAATAGGAGTTCCTTCTTCACTAGACAACTTACAATTACTTAACATAGGTGTAGGTAATTCTTTTGCTTGAGTAAGACCACTCCTAGTCAATAAATCAACAATATACTTCCTTTGACTTAGAAAAATAGTACCTGATTTGTGATGGACTTCTACTCCCAAAAAATAGTGTAATTGTCCAAGATCTTTGAGCGAAAAAGTTTGGTTCAGCTCATCAATCATCTTTTGTACTTCATTACTATCATCTCTTGTCAAGATGATGTCATCTACATAAACAAGTAAGTACAGTGTATTTGTATTGGTGTGTTTAATGAACAAAGAAGCATCAGATTTGGATAGTGTAAACCCCACTGACTGAAGATATTGCTTTAGCTTGTCAAACCAAGCTTTGAGAGCCTGTTCAAGACCATAAATGGCTTGGTTCAGTTTACATACTAAATTTTGACTTTTATCCCCTTGCTCATACCCTAGAGGTTGTGTCATATAAACTTCTCACTGAGATCACTATTAAAAAATGCATTATTTATGTCTATTTGTCTGAGTTTCCAACCCTTTGTTACCGCAAGTGAGATAATTGTTCTTATTGTAACTGACTTGACAACTGGACTAAACACCTCATGATAATCAATACCATATTCCTGAAGATAACCCTTTGCTACCAACCTGGCTTTGTATCTTTCAATAGACTCATCTGCATTTCGCTTGAGTTTGAAAATCCATTTACACTGAACAACACACCTATTTGCTGGTAGTGGTACAATAGACAAAGTATTGTTCCTTAGAAGAGCTTCATACTCGGCTTGAACAATAGACTTCCAATTCTCATTCTTCATTGCTTCTTGAATTGTCTTAGGTTCACTGACAACATTTTTATTAACTATAGCTGAACACAACTCTGTTTGATAAACCTTTGGTTTTCTTTTCCATGTTTTGCTCTAGTTATCATGGGATACACATTACCTTGAATTGGAACAGTAGGATGTAATTGTTGGGAAGAGAAATTACCCCCAGCAATACCATCAACAGCTTCAGCAACATCATTAGCAACTTTTGGACCATGAAATTCATAATTTTTAGCTTGTGAAGACACCTCTCGATCATAAGGTGTTTGATCCATCGTTTGAGGCAGTGTGAAACTATTCCCCTCTTGACTATTAGTTCGACTATCATTATTAGAAACATGCACATCAGCATTCTCCCTTTGACCAAAATATCTGTTCCTGGACTAAAAACAACTTCATTACCAACTTCATTAGTACCAATGGGGTTTTGACTTATAGGAGTAGCATCGCGGTCTGAAAGTCTAGTAGAAACATCTTGAACTGGTATCCCAATAGAAGTTCTTTGAACTGGATTTGCAACAACAAACACATCTGGAACAAAAACTCCAACATAAAGACCTGATTCTAAATTTTCAGTTGTATTATTAGTTGAATTTCTATGAGAATAAACATCATTACAGTTTGGATCAGCATGTATAGAAGCAGGAGGATTAAAGAAAGTTTGATCATTAACCATGTGTTCTGAAGAAAAACCTGGAACCCTTTGTTGAGGTGAAGAAAATTGTTGTTGAACTACAAGAGGAACATTGTCGAAGCTGTAGGTATATCCCTCAAGGTAGACATTGTTAGAAAAGGATAAGATTGCTCATCAAAAATCACATGTTTTGAAACATAAATCCTATCATATTCAGCTAAACATTTGTAACCTTTATGTTGAGTACTATAACCCAAAAAGGTACATTGTTTTGACTTAAACTCAAGCTTATGGGTAATAAAAGGTCTCTGATAAGGAAAACATGCACATCCAAAAATCTTCATGCAAGAATAATCTGTTAGCTTCTCATAAAGCACCTCATAAGGAGATTTTTCTTTTAACACTTCAGTAGGTAGTCTATTTATTAAGAAAACAGTTGTAGTAAAGGCATGACTCCAATAATTAAAAGGTATAAAAGAGTGAGCAAGAAAAGTTAAACCAGTCTCAACAATGTGCCTATGTTTCCTTTCTGCTTGACCATTCTGTTCAGAAGTCTTTGGACAAGAGATTCTATGTTGAATACCCTTTGTTATCAACCAATTCCTAAGACTTTGATACTCACTCCCACCATCCGTTTGAAGAGCCTTAATTTGACATCCAAATTGTACTTCTACCTACTTATGAAAATTGACAAAATAATCCATAACATCAGATTTTCTTTTCAACAAATACAACCATGTAAAACGTGAGTGAACATCAATAAAGAAAACATAAAACTTATATCCTTCTGAGGTAACATGTGAAGGACCCCAAACATCAGAAACTATAAGTTGAAATGGACTATTATAAGTAGTTGAAGATGCTGAAAATGGTAACTTGTGAGCCTTTCCTTGTAGGCAAGCAAACACAAAGATTGCATCTTATTTGTATCAACAGAAATATTACAAGATTTTAAGTACATCTTTAAGTACTGAAAAAGAAGGATGGCCGAGTTTTTTATGCCACAAATCTAGCATATTATTCTTAGTAACTGTGCAGGTTTCAAAAGGAACCTGTTGTGAATTTGTTTTGGTAGTTGTGGAGGATTCCAAGGGCAGCAGACTAGTGGTCTTCAAGGGCAGCAAAGTGTAGAGGCCTTCAGGTGTAAGGCTCCCCTCCAACAATATTTTCTTGCTCTGAATATCCTTTATGCAACAGCCATTAGGGTAAAATTCAAAATACACATTGTTCTCTTTTGTAAGTTGAGAAACAAACAATAAATTTTTCTTTATAGTTGGTACATGAAGAATATTTTGCAGCAGTAAAGGTTTAGTTTTGGTGACAAGACATCCTTGGCCAACATGATAAATCTGAGTTCTATTATCATTACCCATATGAAGAAAATCAGTACTTTTATATAGCATACCTGATTGAAGAATAGACACATCATTTGTAACATGATAAGAAGCACCTGAGCCTGGATATCAAGTTATATCTTCTAAAACTGGTCTTGTAGAGACTGTAGAGACAAAGTTAGAAGGTATTCTGGAATTAAATTGAGTTGCTATAAGCAAAGTAGAAACCACATGTGAAGAAGCAGATAAACCTCCTGAATGAGAAGTAGAACCATAACCAATTGATGAGTGAAATTTAGAACCAGTAGAAGAATTATGTTGCTGGGCAGAAGTGACACTTCCAGTAACAGAACCATTATAAGTATTCCCAGGATAAAAAACAGGTGGAGGGGAAGACACATTTTGAATAGAAGATCCATAATATGGTTGAAAAGCATGTTATTGTTGAGACTGAGGATGAAACACATGAGTGTAGACTTATGCTGAGTGAGTAGCAGCTTTATCCACATATTGAGTACTAGATGTATACGATGTCTGCCTCTGATTATTGTTAGAGGTCGAACCAGCTCCTGTTGTATCAACATTCTGACTTTGATAGCTAAGGTCGAACCTATAATAATATTTTTGGACCACATGACCAAACCTACCACAAAGTTGACATTGAGGCCTATTATTATTAAATCGACCTTTACCTTTACCTCTTCCTCTATAACTATTTCTACCTCGACCTCCTCTATTATATGTAGCTTCTGAAAAATTCTGAATCGGAGCAAAAGACTGAACTGGAGGTATATGAGAAACATCTTGTAATGTAGAGGTAGAATTACTAACAGGACTTGGTTGAGCAATCTGATGAGAAACTAAATTCGCATGCATAACAAGATTTTCTGTAAAAGAATTCTTCTGACGAGCTTCACAATCTAGAAGCATATCAGTGAGTGCATCTAACGACAATGATTCACGAGATGCAATGGCAATAACAGATTCAAATTCAATTGACAATCCTGCCAAAATGACACTAACATGCTCATGCTCAGTGATAACACTTCCAGAGGCATTGAGTGTGTCACAAATAAGCTTGACTTTCGCAAGAAATTCATTCACAGACAAGTTTTCTTTCTTTTGTGAATGTAAACTATGTCGAAGAGCTGAAAATTTTGCACTTGATCTGGCATCAAACAACCTAGTGACTGCATTCCAAATCGACCTTGAAGAGATAAGACCAGTTAAGTATGGTAAAATATCAGCATGAACCGTGAACAGAATTCATGAAGCAAGTAACTTGTCTTGCTGATTAAAAACAATAAAATCAGGATTTTCAATTTGTTGACCTGCCTCATTAGTAACAAATGAACTTGGAAGTACCAATTTATCAGAAATATAATGCAGTAAATCATAACCATCAATGATTAAGAGAATCTGATGCTTCCACAGAATAAAGGTAGTTTCTGTCAATTTAACAGTGTCATGTTTTGGGAAGTGCTGAACAGGATTGATTTTAACCATAGCTTGAGAATTAGAGCCTGATGTATCTATAGGAAAAGAAGATTGTGATCTATTGACATTCACAGGTGGATCAATAGTAGCATGAATAGGAGACGCATTTTGAGCCATTGAAAACCAATAACAGACAACAAGTAACCCGATTAAGGCTTTATCACAAACAGGTGATAGGCAGAAACCAGAAAACACTCGAGAGCAAAGAAGATTCAAGCTATCGCACTGTTTTCAAGAATTTTAAAACAAATTCAAAAAAACTCAAACTCTGGATCTAAAGAATATGTACACAGATCACTCATTTGTTCATCAATCTCAACCAATTCAGAGAACAAATATCCATATAAACAAGGAAACACACATTCTTGAAAAATTGAAGATCGAGTATTGACGTAAGAATCAAACTATGATTTAAAAAAAGATCAACGTATGTTGGAGTTGCAAAACACTTATCTATTTGCAAGAAATCAACATAACAATAATCGAAACATCCATAGTAGCAGAGATTTTTACTGAATCAAAAGTTTCAGAATTCAACAAATGCGATAGGTATGAATCAGAAATATACCTCACAAAGAAGATGCAGAAGCAAGCATCAAACGGAAGAGCCATCGAAGAAGCCTAAAACAGCAGCAGCAGGACCTTTGGCGACTGATACCATGTTGAGTAAAGCCTGATGAGGAAAACAGAGAAGGAGAATTAGAAGAGTGAAAGAGAGACTTAAAGGAGGAAAAGAGAGACGGTACTCTTTGTTATTTTATTGATTTGTTGTAATATTCTCCAATAAAGAACCAACCTATTTATACAGAGTCCAAGAGCTGGTTATAGTCATTTAACTAAAACGGTATTCTAACAATATTCCTAATCGTTAATAACCAACCATAACAACTAAGCTTACAATGAAACATTCATACTATATATATATACTAATAGTTCCTATACTATGAATAATTGTATAATTATTTTCCATATTTTAATTTAATCTTTTTTAATCACGAACAATTAAATTTTTTGAGATTTTGATCCTAATTTACATAAGAGACGTTAAATCTTTTACATCAAATTATACTAGTACTTTTTATATTATGTAGAAATAGCATATTTAATCCACGTTCTCTAATTTAATTATTTTGAGTTCCTATAATTTAATCATATTATATTTTTACTATTTGAGTTGGGATTAAAATTTTAAAAGAATAATAACTAAAATTGACTTGATTAGAGTACAAGGATCAGCTCCACAACTTACCTATATAGTACAGAGACTAATAGAAAATTTTAACCAATAATTTTCGATACACAAAATAAGAAACAACTATACACCACAAAAAAATTTAAAAAATATAGGTGACGATATTAAAAAATAAAATATGTATAACATAAGCCATTGATACATTAAAATTCATAAAAATATACTATTTTAAAGTTAAGTTATTAGTCATAATTTTTAAAATTGGGTTATCTTATTGACAGCTATTAGGAATCTAATAAGAAATTTAAAGATTCTTACTATTAATGTTTATTTAGTTTTTTAAATAGAATATAATTAATAACATTCTTAAAAATTATATTTATTAATTACAACTTAAATTAATTAAATATAATTTATTAAAAATATAATTAATTACATTTTATTAAATTTTATTAAAAAATAAAGAAACATAATTTATAATTTATTTATGAATTTCTTATCGATAACCCTGAGATATTTAGTTCATGGAGAAGAAGATTATTAATAGGGGTATTAATTTTTTTGAAATTTTATTCCTATTTTTGGTTTATCTTTATTCTCACCAACACAAAAAAGATTATTACCAACAGTAATATTTTTTGGTCAATATTTCGGGAATGTGATTCTCATCCTTCTTTTAGGTACTTGTCAATTCCTGCGGACAAATTTATCTTTGAAATAATGATTTCTCGTAATTTAGATCCTTTCTAACATATTTAAATGACATAAATTTATTAAATAATTTTATTTTATATTAGTTTAATATTAGAATAGTTTTATACATATTTAAAAAAAACATTTCTTACCGATAAAAAATTAATTCAAGTTTAAATTTTTTATTTTGATGCGAGATTTAGTTAAAACTCAAAATTATAAAATTAACTTATTTTGGATTGAAAAAATAGTTATAGACACTTGTTAAAAAAACTCGATCATAATTAATAAAACAATATTTGTTTAACAAAAATATATAATTATTTTAATCGTAAATTATTTTATATAATTATTTTAATCACTAAAAAATTAACTAAATTTTTTATTATATATTACGATAAAAGTAAATATAATATTATATATTTATATAATAGTTTATTAAATATTGTTTAAGATATTAATTACATTTATAATAGGTGGTTAACTATAATATTTTTATAAAATTTAATTATTGTAATAAAAATAATTGTATGATTTTTAATATAAATATTTTTAAATTAATATTATAAGTTTAAAAAATTAAAAATAAAATATTTATAAGGATAATCTGGTAAAATTTACCTTTAAGTAATTTTATATTCCATCAACCAAACATTATCATCTTATATTCCTATCAAGTAAACCAAACAAAATAATATAATATTTCTAGTAATATGTCAAATAATGTTACATTTTAAGAATCGTATTCCCAAAGATAATTTTATATTCTGTGAATCAAACGCACCTTAAAAATTGTTTATAGCAAAATCTTTTAAAATATCAAATATTGAATTCTAGATAAAAAGATTATTTTCGTTAATATTTTATAATCTTTAATCTGAATTAATCATTAATTAATTAAATATTAATAATTATAAAAAGAAAAAAAACTCAAATATAAAAATTTCCATATATATATATATATTATTGTCCCCGTCAATGACGGATCATTGATGGACTTGCACCTGTACCTCTCAAAGCCTGCATGTGCTATAGTAAATAATCGAGCCTAGCACCACCAAAACTATTTGATGGACTGTCCCCCCTTTGTTTTCACTACAGATATTTTATTTTATTTTTATTTAAAAAACTATGAATTATACGAGTTCTTTAGTCCGAGCGGTTAAAAAAACGATTATTGTTCTTAGATGTCACGGATTCGAACACCAACGATACCAGTAGAGTGATTGAGCGATCAATGTCAAATGGTGAAGACTATATTCTAAAACAGATACTACTGTAATCACTACTAGCTTGTTAAAAAAAAACTATGAATTATATTCTTACTTTGGAGAAATACCAGAAACCTTGATCAACATAAGTGGTCGGATTCCCTACATTTCCCTACGATGTATTTAATGTGTAACTAAATCAAGACTTAATATTAAATTATATATTTTCTATATAAATATTTAAAGTTTTTTAATTAAAATGACTTAATTTTTTATTAAAATAAATATCTTAATTAATTTTAAAATATATTAAATATTAATTTATAAACATTTATTTCAACAACAAAAATATTTTAAGCATCTATATTAAAAAATAATATAATTTGATTATTTATTTTAATATTAAGCCTTAAAATGGGAATGGAGGAAAGTGCTACTTGATTGGATCACAACCCACGAGGGATATTTGCGTAAAACTAATACTCGTTGTGTATTAATTCGATTCATATTTTTTTCCCAAAAATTATGAAATTAAATGTGTTTAGGTGCAATTATTTTTTTTATTTAAAATTTATAGATATATTGTATAATAAACATGTAATTGGTTAAAATTAATAAATTATATTATACAAAAAAAATTTGATACACAAGACGTAACTCTTTTAATTTTATGGTTTAGAGATTTATGTTATAGTTTAGGGTTTAGGATTTTGGTTGTAGGATGTAAAAATTAAGATTTATTATTAGAATGTAGAGTTTAAGGTTTAAGATTTATATCTTAGGACCAAGAATTTAAATTTTAAGTTTTATATCTTAAATATGAAGAGGTGTGTATATTTTTTTACACAATTTATGTATTAAAATATAATCCGTATAATATAATCTATAATAGAGTTAAAGTTTATAGATATATTATTTGATCAAACATTTTTATGATTTAACCAAAATAATATCACTCGAAAAAAAGTAATACTACAAAGATAAAAGTGTTAGGGTTATGTACGGATTAAATCATAAATAAATTTTTATATATAGAAATGTATCGAATTAAAGTTTATACGTAACATAATATGTTTGACTAAAATTATTCCCAATTAATTAAATTATTGAAATATTATGAAAAGTAGTATTATAGAATAGTATAAAAAATATTCCCAATTAATTAAATTATAATTATTCAAAAATTATAATATTAAGATATAGTATGATAATAGGTTATCATTTCTTAATTATAAATCAAACGTTCAATCGTTGTCATAAAAATAAAATATATTTTCTAGTCAATTATTTACTACTAATTAAGATCATTTACTCTAAGATAATTTATCGATAATATATACCTTTATTCAAACCAAAAATATTATGAAAAGGCATGACATTGCATTAACACAAATTAGTAAGTAGTTGATAATATACTCACGATAAGAGATGATAAATTATTGAAATATTAAATAGGTATTTAATGGACCAATTTACAAGTAAAGGTGGTGACCCTAAAATTTAATGAAATTTATCAATATATAAGTTAGTTCGGCTCGGCTCGTTAAGAATCAGTCGAGTTCGAGTCGAGTTTAATCGAATCGAATTTTGATTAAACTTTAATTGAGTCGAGCTCGAATAGTTCGTGATCTGTCTCGTTTCATTTACCGCCCTACTTAAAACATGTAATAAATTATTAAAAATAATATTTGATATTTTTAATAGAAAAGAGTAGTTAAAGATAAACTTGACTCTTAACTCGACTAAACTACTGTACTATTATTTTGATATCCTTCGTAGTTACGAAATTATTTTGACTCAAATAAACTTACATTATTACAACATAAATACCTACATATGTTTTGGGTATAGGAGATGTGCTCCAATTCTACAAGGTATAAAATTTGGTACCATGGATTGATCAGACAAGACAAGGTATAGTCCACGCTCATATGTTTTATTATTTCATTTTTTTTCTTTTGAAATGTAACTTGATTCGTTAACAGATAATTTGAAAGAATTTAATTATTTCTTTTGTCTCATTTAATATATTTTATATTATTTTTAATTATTTTTTTTAATTTTATCTTGTCATTATAATTTTTGGTCAAATAATTTAAAATATATATTTTATAAAATTTAATTAATTTAAATATTAAAAATAATTATGATTAAAATTAAAAATAGTAAAAATAATTTTTAAAATTCAATATTAAACGTATTGAATGAGACCAGAAATATACACAGACAATATGTATTTATTTTAAGCAAATATATAATTTTAATATTTAACCATCATTATAAATGCTCGTATGTAATCAGTGGCAGAACTTGGGTTCAAGAAGTCCAGTTCTTACCAATTTTAAAACAATCATTTTTTAATCCTCGACGATAAAAAAATTAAAATATATATTTTAATCCTTTGTAATTACTTTTTAAAGAATGAAATTTATAAAAAAATAAAATATATATTTTAATCCTGTATAATTACTCTTATAGTCTAACTAAAATAAAGAGAAATAGTTTAAAATCAATTCATGCAGTAAAAATGGAATTACTTTTGGAGGAATAAAATATTGATTTATAAAAAAAATGTTTTATCTAATTCAACTGATTTTTTAACCGTTAAATAAGATTTATCTTATTTTCGAGTCAATATTACTATCGTAACGAATTAGTCCAATTATTCTAGATTAAATCCGATTACGGTAATGGTAAACTATAAAATTTATCAGTACACTTTTTCTTCATTTTTATTTTTATTATTAAATTTTTAAAAAATTTATTTTCATCAATAAATTTTTAAATTGTTTTCTTAAGCACTTGTGAATTAAAGCAAACACATAAGAGTGATGTGACAGTCACATATGCAGACGTGAATTATTTTTTTGCTGGTAGTCATATGTCTTCTATATTATTTTTTAGGGTAAACTACAAAGATAGTCACTATGCTATAGGTTTAGTATCGATCTGACCACAATGCTTTAAAAAGCGTTAAATACACCGGTGAACTATTAATTTGGCATTAGAATGACCATCGACTGTTAAAGACCAAACGAACTGATGACGTGACCGTTAAAATTAAAATAGAATAATTACACGTTCATTCCCTGTTATTCATATTTTATTATAATAAAATAATATCATTATTTAATTATATGATAACACGTGTCATCACCTAATTAAAGAAGAAAATGAAAAATTTGGCAGTTTGTAATCAATAGGAATCAAACTTGTGGTAGCAAGAAGGAAGAGAAAAGCATGCTAACCACCGAGGCATAAGGCTATTTATGACATCAAACACCAACAGTGATATTTATCCACTATTATTGTTTATATTTTTTTTCTTATCATTTTACATATAAACACATATATATATATTTAATTTATTTAAAATATTAATTGAATTATTTTATATATAATAAATTAAAATATTAAAATTATAAACCTTAAATTTTAAACTCTAAACCCTAAATTTTAAATAATTTTTTATTATAATTAAAAATTATAATTTATTCAAAGAATCCTAAACCTTAAAATTCAAACACTAAATGCTAAAACATTTAATGAATCTTAATCCCGAACAATAAATGTTAAACCCCCAAACCCTAACTAAAGATACATTTAATAAATCATAAATCACAATCCCTAAAAAACATAAACCCTAAACTCTAAATATCAAACCCAAACCCTAAATTATAAACCATAAATCATAAACCCTAAATTTTTAAATAAACCCTAAACCCTAAAAATATAAACCCTAAACTTTAAACATAAAATCATAAATCTTAAATTTTTAACGAATCTTAAACTCTAAACTCTAATCTATAATTTATTTAAGATTTATTATTTAGAGTTTCAGTATTTTAATTATTATATATAAAATAATTTAATTAATATTTTAATTTAATTAAAAAATAAATAATATTATTTAGAGTTTCAATATTTTAATTTATTATATATAAAATAATTCAATTAATATTTTAGTTAAATTAAAAAATAAATATATGTTTATATGTAAAAGGAAAGAAAAAAATATAGACAATAATAATGGATAAATATCATTGTTGGTCTTTGATATCATAAATAATCCTTTGGTTCAGTGGTTAGCATGCTTTCATACAGGGAGTGAATGTGTAATTATTCTATTTTAATTTTAACGGCCACGTCATCAGTCCGTTTGGTCTTTAACGATCGATGACCATTTTAATACCAAATTAATAGTTCACCGGTGTATTTAACGCTTTTTAAAGCATTGTGGTCAAATCGATACTAAACTCATAGTATGGTGACTATCTGTGTAGTTTACCCTATTTTTTTTATCATATTTTCCTCCAAAATATTAAACTTTTACAATTTTATTCCTGTATCATACTAACTTTGAATTTGTTGTTCTTTAATTTTTTTTTAGATCACTCAAGACAAACATAAAAAAATACCTAATGTTTTACTTTATCATTTTGGATTTCTAAAAATTCTCTATAAAACTTGTAAAATTCAACAAAAAAATACCTAATGTTTTACTTTATCATTTTGGATTTTTAAGCTCCATCGTCCGGTGAATATGAAATCAAAATATATAGCTTGTATTTTCTTTCTCCACCTCCCACAATTGCGATTTGAAAGAAGATTATTCATTTTTTTTGAATTTTGAAATCCAAAACCTTGTTTGTTTTTCACAAAACTAGATTAACTGTAACAAGAACAATTTGAAATTTTAATGATTAAATTAAAAAATTTAGACTTTAATGATCGGAATGGGAGAGATCTGAAGTTAAACGGTGAAAATATATAATTGATCATATTTAAAATAAAATACAAGTCAATTAGTCACCTTGAACCCCACTCAACCTAACTGTCCATTGATAATTTGCCAGCTTTTCCTTTCAAATCATTTCATTTTCATGAGTTACTCTCTCTTGAAAGAGAGATTAGTAGGGAAATTTTTTTATTATATTATTTATGATTTTAATAATTAAAATAGTTCGTTTTTAAATAATTATTTAATCACCGTATATAAAGGAAGCGATCATTTACCTTGAGATAAATAAATATGAATGATTGAGACAATGAAATAATTTTTCCTTTTCCGGGACCCTGCAATCTCATTGTTTGCCTTCGCCGCTGTTAAAAATGAAACCTTTGGAAATTTCAAATAGGAAAAGCTTTCAATTCGCTTCAGTCCTTCAGTATACCAGAACGCGTTTTCTACTCACTCAGCTGCGTTTTTATCTTCCAACTCAGTGTTTGAATTAAGCTTCGATATCAAAACAAGGAAAGACGATGATTCTGAACGAGCACTGCAAGTTTGTAAGATTAAAAAAAGAGTTTGGAGTTGTTATCTTGCTGTTTTTCCTATGTCAAACTTTGGGTTGCGGATCATTGAATGAAGAAGGTAAGTTTTCTTTCTTTTTTTCCTTTTCAAGTTATGGGTTTTGTTTGTTTCTCGAGAAAATGGAGGAAAAAAGATGTATCGTTAATGGAGAAGTTATGAGTTTGGCTTTGTTGAGACTAAAAGAGAAAGTTGTGAATGATCCATTTGGTGCTTTGTGGGATTGGAAGAAAGAAGATGGAGAAGTTGACCATTGTTCTGGTGTCCAGTGCTCTGATGATGACAAAGTTGTTGTTTTGTAAGTTTTTTTTTTCCTTTTGGTGTTTGGTCACCAAGAAAAGGAAGGGAAAATTTTGATGGATGGGATCAAAATGCAGGAACTTGAGAGATATTCATCTTGAAGGAACACTAGCACCTGAGCTTGGAAATCTAGCTCACATTAAGTCTATGTAAGTGCCTATAACTTTTCATTTTACTCTTGTTGGACGTTTGGATACTTGGTATCTCTGAATACATGAAAAAAAGTTTAAAAATCTATCTGTCTGTATTAGATATATACTTATATTGGAATATACCACTTGAGTCCGAGTAACATATACCTAAAACTAGGTCCATGTTTTTACTTTCTTCAGTTCACCTATGTGATTTTATTTTCCCCAGTAATTTAAGGAACAACAGTTTTTTCTGGGAAAATCCCAGAAGGAATTAGAGGTGTTGGACTTGGGATACAATAACTTCTGTGGAGTGGACTAATTCCACCTCAACTTGGTTCCACTTCCAATTTGTCACTAACAGTACTGTCAGTCGGCAATTCAAACAATTCAATTCCTCAATTCAAGGAGATTTTCTAAGCCAAAACCAGTTTTGATGACTTAATTTTCTGCATATTGTTGAAGTTTTGTAGACAATAATGAGCTTCTAAATCAACCATCTGAGGCTACTAAACCCACTTGCAACCAAAGGTATGCCAGCCTATTTTAGATAACTCGTGTACTGGTTTTGTGTTCGTATGATAGTCATGTGTTGTTATTGTTTAAACCTTGTTGATTTCTCTAATCGGAAGCTATTCCAATCTAAATATGCTGCACAAAGGAAACTGCTGCAGAAAATACCTGTAAAGCCACCAGAAGCACCCAATTTCAGTGTATCTCCTCTTGCACATCGAGGTCGAAATTATCCAGCTTTTAAACCTTCCCCAAATGCTTCTGCTCCGTCCAATTCAAGTCCCCATCATCAAACTGCGATACTGGCTGGAGCCATAGGGGGTTCCATATGTCTTCTGATATTAATAGCCATTGCCTATCTCTTTCAAACATCCAAGGTATCTCCTGTGAAACCTTGGAAAACAGGGTTAAGTGGACAGCTTCAGAAAGCATTTGTGACTGGTAATTCTTCTACTCCATTGCAAATCTATACGGCAGACAACATTCTATCAAGGTTAATTGCACCTGATATCTTTCAATGACCCAGATTCAGAATTGGTCACAAACTTGAAAACGTAAAAGTACTAGTATTATATCAACCAGGTCTAAACAAACATTTAATGCCTAAATTGATGTCTAGACTTGTGGAGATACCTAACTGATAATTTGTTGATTCAATAGACTGAGAAACTTCGGTGCAATTAACCCCTTTTTAAATTTTTCTTGATTTCAAACATTAGTAGCCTCAAAGTAAGCCACAATATTTGGTATGTATGATCAAATTACTTGCACTTTCAGGTGTACTGAAGCTGGAGAGATCAGAGTTGGAAGCAGCCTGTGAAGATTTCAGCAATGTAATTGGTTCTTCAACAACTGGCACGGTCTACAAAGGGACACTGTCCAATGGGGTTGAAATAGCAGTGGCCTCTTTCCCAGTGAAATCTACCGAACTCGGATTGGGGTTCCGTAAATTTTCTCTTAAACTAGATATACAAGAGCATCATACTGCAAAATTTCAGCTCCTAACTCCTCCAAACGTGGCCTAGGGAATTTTTCGAAGATGACTACTCGGAATAACATTTCTAAGTATTTTCGCCTAATTCTCAATTCATTGCTTAAATTCCAAGTCCAATCTTATTCTTACAATTTCCAGTACCTCTAAACATAAAATTAACCTCAAGTAATCCCCAATTTCACAATAATACCAAATCAATTAACCCACATGATATATACCAAACCCCCAAATTCAAACTTCTTAATTCAATGTTCATGCTTCAATAACTAAATCCAAGCATCATAATCTTTAAACTAGGTTCCTATCAACCTAATTAACTTATAAACATCTTAAAATTATCAAAACCCCAAAGTTACAAATCCCTAAAAATATTTGATTATGGAGAGATGAACTTATCAAAGCCTTTAAGTTTGATTTCCTAAATCAATTTCACCATCATGCAAAGCTTTTAACCTTTCCTTCAATGGTTTCTCATAAATTTTCTCTCAAGTCTCTCACTCCCCTTTTTCTTTGTTTTTCACGTGAATGAGGAAGATGAGAACAATTTGGGGCTGGTTTTGTTTCTCATTAATTAGAGGTGAGATAACCGGTTTGCCCCTTTATGCCATAACTAGATTTAGTTTATTACTAGGGGTGGTTTAGGGAATTTTAACATTTGCCATGCAACCATCCTCTTTATTATGTAATTCAATTTGATCCCTTATTTTTAATCCAAATTCACATGATTCATTTAATTTATAATTTAATTAAATTTTTGAACTATTCGAATTATTATACCGACCCGGTTTTAGGGGTGTTACAACTTTATTGTTTACTGATGAATAAAGTTCAGCTTGATGAGTAAATACAAAGAGTCAACCATATTAGCATTGGTTTTCAACCAGAAAGGAAAAGTTTTCAAATGGATGCATACTTTGAACCGTGAGTGTGTGTTGGTAGGATCGCGTTGGACCGGGTCTATGTATTACATTAATGTCATAAAATGATGCAGTATAATTTTAATTCGAGATATGACTTTCATATTTTGCTATATGTTAAAAAATATAACTAAAGGTGGATGAGAAATTAATGCTTGAAGTAAGTAATGTCCTTTGCTAGATAGACTTATTAGAAAAATCTATCACTGGTTGAACAAATTTATTTCACAACTCTTTCAAACCATTTATTTTCAAAACTGATTTTTTGAGTCTAATTTTCCCCTAAACTCTTTCAAATATTATATACATATTTAAGTTTGATCCAATAATCCAACCTAAGAAAGTTGTAACTTTTTTTTGATAAATAAGAAAATTCTAATTTGAACTCTAAATACCCTAGGAATGGAGGTTGGAGGAATGATCAAAAGCCAGAGGGATCCTACAAAGCAAATCTCCCTACCCGATTTTTAATTATTCCAAGTTAATTGTTAATGCAAAAGTGGCCTTCACGTAAATGAATACACAAAAAATATTGAATGTGGTTGGAACATAGTAAAGCTCCACGTCTATCGATGTTTCAAAACATTCCTCGAACTATATATAATAACATTCCATGAACTACATTCCCAACCCACAACTCTTACAACATTGTTTTCCACAAAATTTCCCTTCAAGTTCTTCAAAAATGGCTACCACTCACCTGACAGTTTTGATCTCATCATTGTTGCTTCTCCCATTAGCATTAGCTGCATACGAAACCGTCCCACAAGAGAAGAAAACAGAGGTAGTCGTGGAAGGAATGGTATATTGCCAAAGCTGCGACAACTATGGATCATGGTCGTTGTCGAAAGCTGAACCGATAGCGTCGGCTAAAGTTAGCGTCGTCTGCAAGAACCAAAGGGGTCAAGTCAGCTTCTACAAGGCGTTTGAAACGGACACCAAGGGTTACTTCTTCGCTGAGCTCGGAGAGTTCAATATGAGTCACTCTCTCTTGGACCACCCACTCCAATCTTGTGTTGTCAAGCTCGTCGAATCACCTCTTGAGAACTGCAACGTGATGTCGAATGTCAACTACGGACTCAACGGCTCGTCGCTGCGGTACGAGAGCAAGAGGCTGTATAGGAAGGATTCTGATGTTGTGATCTATGCAGCCGGCCCATTGGCATTCCGACCGTCTCATTGCCCGGCCCCAACACACTATTGATTTGTCTTTCGACCCTAAATGGATTCAGTTCTGGTTTCCTTACCCGTTTTGATTCTTGTCTTAACAATGTTTTATCCATCTATGTCGGTTCATTGGATTGTTCTATTTCTTAAATAAATTGTACTCTGCTGCCTTGTTTTTGATGATATAATTCTTTTTTTTTCCTGATAAATTGTACTCTGTTGCATAACACCTGCAAATTAGACATTTTAAAAAACGAGACTACTCGTCAAAATTTAAAGATATGTCGGAAATTTTGGATAAAATTTACGTCTGAAACAATGTTTGGACAAAAATAATTAACCCTTCGAGAATATGATTTATATTTGGACTTTAATATTGCTCGAATTTGATCAGATTCGATTATTCTATAATATATTATTTCTTATATATATTTAAGTTAAAAGTAATGTAAATACATAAGAAAATTGTTTATGAATGAAAAGTTAATAAAATAAAAAAATATATAAAACTACTAAATAACAAATACAAGTAACATATTTTTATTAAAAACTAAAAATAATATGCACGAATGTATACAAATTTGTGTTAATCATTTTATAAATATGTACAATTTCTTTTAATTTCTTTTCGCGAGGGATTTTTGAATCAGGACAAATCCTTTTAAATAAATAAATTGTATATATACAAATTAAATTACTTTACATCACAAGCATGGACGAAGGTATATAGGGGTGGGGAGGGGCAATCGCCATCCAACCTCGAAGATTTTTTTTTATTTTTGTCTTCTTATTTAATTTTTTTAAAAAATTATTTTTTTATGAATTTACCCCTTACTTCTAAACATTTATGTTTTTTCCCCTCAACTCCAAATCCTTGCTCCGTCCCTAATCACAAGTACAAATATAAATATTTTATGTTTTGGTGTATACAATATAGGATTTATGAGTTTTTATATATTATTTAAGGTTTAAGGTATATAATATATAATTTAGAGTTTATAGTTTAAATAATATTTAAATATCATAATTATATATACTATTATTTCTATGTTAGTAGATTCTATTAAAAAAATAAACATCGATTATAAGAATCTAGTAAAATAATGAAAAACAGAAAAAATTTAAACACTATGCTAAAAAAACACGAGAATTTAAATTATAAACCTTAAATATTACTTTTATAACCTTAAATCTTATATTCCTAAAAATACAGCATATCTATAATTCCTTAAAATAAGGCTAAAAACATACTTAAGACAGATGATTTTCATAAAAAACACATGATTTAGTTAAGTTGTAGAGTTTTTGGAAGTAATGAAGTAAAAGGCAGATATGCTGTGTTTTTTAAGAGGTAAATAAAAATCTAATATATTCCGATCCTCCATGGAAGCCGAGGGTAGATCCGCATTATTAGGTTCACGTAGCCTCAAATATTAAAAAAGAAAACAATTAAGGGAACAATGGTTGACTTGAAATTTGCAGGAGAATCTGTCAGAAAACCAAACCTTTTTATAATCATTTTCACAAGCTTTATCACCACCCAGTTTTACCCTCTGCTGGTGTGTTTGTTGACAGATCATCTCATTAGTTTGTCGGAAGAAGGAGAGAGTCAAAGATAAGGTTTTCTTCCTTTTATTAGGAGCAAGAGGGAAAAATTGCCATTTAGCCCCCGACTCTTTTAGAGCCTTCATCAACAAGAAATTGAATTATATTTCAAAAATTGCCCTATACCTCTATAAATTACATTACGAACAAAATAATAAAAAATTACTTAAACTATTTTTTTATTTTAAACTAAAATCTAATTTAATTTGATCCACAAACTCATTCTCATACTATTTTTATTAATGACTTGAGAGTAACAATCTTTTAAAATTTTGATTGTTACACCATTAATTTTTTTTTTTGTTACTAGCAAAATTCTATTTTTCTTAAAAAGGAAATATAAAATTTTCATCCGAAATTTGACGTTCCGTGCACCCTATTAAAAACTTAAGAAACATGGATAAGTTTACCACGTGCGTCGAATATCGTTGAACACCATTAATGATGAACATCGTTGAATATTATTAAATTAATTAATAAAGATTAAAAATTTCAATAATTCAATATACAATTAATAATTATATGTTGAATCTTTCATTCTTCTATCAATTGTGCATTAAATTCTTGAGATTTTTAATCTTTATTAATTAATTTAATAGTGTCCAACTATATTTAATATTAATGATGTTTAACGATGTTCGATGACATGTATAATTTTCATAAGAAACATTCCCATGATATAACATTCATTCCCCCAAAGCTTAGGGTGAATAATTCCCACCACTCAATCCGCAACAAATTGCGTGTAAATTGTCCTTCGCCAACTGCCAAAACATAAATACTAACTAATCTAGAAAACCTCATATAAATAAAATAAAATAATTATTTTATATACAATTATTTGTGAAAACTTTGTTTATTCAACCATTTTACATTTGATATTTAAAGTTTAAAGGTTTATATTTAGTATTTTTGAATTTAAGGATTATTGATAAAATTTTAAATTTAAAGTTAATAGGGTATTTAGTATTTTAATTTTTTGTCCATGTTTATCTCTAAACCTAGATTTAGGGTCAAATGTGATATTTTAAAAATCTTTTGTATGATATATTTTTAGAGTATTATGTTATTAAAATAACTAAAAATAAAATTATCAATAGAGATTAAATGAAAAAAATAATTCAGTGACTAAGACTTGCTCTTTGTTTTTTGAAAATAACTAAGACTTGCTTTTCCCTTTAAATAATATTGGTTCCTCCATGAGGGAAAACATACGTTGGACGGTTGTGATTTCTTCCCAAGATGCCCGTGCGTCCTAAGAACAACCTTTTTTATCTGCTATGGTCATGCCAGAAAAAAAATGCATGGGGGAAAATTAATTAAGGGGAAGACACACGAGAATGGAATTAGAATATAAGGTTTTTTCTTTCATTAATTTCATGCAGAGAAAGTTAATGTTCTGTTCATCTAAACAACCTTTTTTTTCAAAAGTTTGGACATTGTTTGGTCACATCATGTGAAATAAATAAAACATTTTCATATCATTTTATGAATTATTTATAAATACGATATTTATCTATTGATCATTTATGTTTATTTCTTATAAATAGTGTGCGAATAAAATAATATAAATTTTAAAAATTATTTATGTAATAAAATTTATAGTCTACGAATTTAAATTAATTGATCGAGTGTGAAATAAAGAGTAAAGTATTGTATTTCAGTGTGAGTTGTATAAACACAAACATCTTGTATATTTCAACATATTACAAATTTCTCCTTTTCTTCTGGTGATTTTATTCTTTAGATGTTTTCACTTTTCTTCTACAAAGACTGGATCCATATATGAACAGTTGACAATGTTACATGTTGATTAATAATCGGCTGCTTTTACAACCTGTCTTGACTGACTTTTGAAATTGGGGTTGGATTGTTTACTTGTCCTAGAAGTTCAAGATTTAAAATATAGGGTATTTGATCTCTGGTCCATGGCATGCTCAGTAGGGCTAATGTTGCAGAGACCAGGTTGACCTTTTTGTGTAGCTGAAGGCTCTAAGGAGGAAGTGTGAAATTAAGGAAGACATTGCAAGTCTTTTGTTGTTATATAAAACAAAATGTCTCTGAATAATGTTAGAAATTTAAATTTTAAAATTATAAATAAATAATAAATTAAAAATGTTGTCTCGCAATAAAAATGTATAACATCTAATTAAAGTTAATTAGACAACAAATTAAATATCAATGATTAAAAAACAAAATATTTGTATGCACTGTTTTTTCTTCCTTGGAGTCACGAATTGTTTCCCTCTCCGCCCGCAATCAATTGTTTTTTAGTTGAGTTTCGCTTCTCAAATTAGTTTTCTTACCTTAAAAATTGTAAAAAAAACAAAAAAAAACTTACTTTAAAAAAATTGAGTGTAAAAAGATTAATTTTCTCTCCAAACTAACTTTTCAAACCTTGATTAAAAAAACAACTATTTTTTAATTTTTACAAAACTCTGATTTAGAATCAAACCTTGATTTTCTACCACAACCTCAAACTAAGCCAATCTTTTTTTCAACATTTTGTCTCTTCTTAGACTTTTTCATAGGTTAATTGAGTTTTTAAAATATTAATATTATATCAGTTAATTGTTCCATCAATTTAGAATAATTTATTTGGAAATTTAATACAACTTAATGACACATTTCAAATACATTAATCAAATTATCAATTTCTATTACATTTAATATCACTCTTTCGAAAAGGAGAATATTTTCATTTTTTATTGTTCATTAATTTTTTTTAAATTTTTTAACTCTTTATTAAGTAATAAAAATTACTCGATATTATCTTAAAAAATCATATGTGATGTATTTGGAAAGAAAGAAAAAAACAGCTATCGTAAATTTTGTGTAGAAACCTATTTCTACAATATTAGGTGTGAGGACAAATTAATCTAAATACATAAAAAAATTAAATCATTTTTTTTTAATTTAGAATTTGAATTCTATTTATCGTGTTTTTTCACAGCCCAGAGTCAAGCTTAGCCAGAAAAAAAGTCTGGAGTTATAGAGTGTCGTCTACAAATGTGTACAAAAAGCCAAATCCGTTAACCTCGACGGTATTTCTCACTACGCCCACCACTTTTGAACTTCGCCATTGATTGGATGGAACCGAAGGGCAGAAGCGGGTATACATATTTTTAAATTTTAAATTTTATATATAATTTAATTTTTGTAAAAATATATTTTTATTAAAAAATTATTTTTATCTTATAAAATTTTATAAATCATCTCTTAAAGTTTTAGAAGTTTATTTTCTTAACATATGGTCATCATCCATCCTGCATACAACCGACAAAAAAAACTGGATTAATTGATTAGAATTTTATAATTTTAGTCTCTGCTATGTTTAAGTTTGAGGTTCGATTTGGTAGAAATCGATTCCTCTATTTTTCTTACGCTGTAAATAATTATTTCAAATAAGTAACCCCGATAATTGTTAAATCGAAATAGTTATGTGGATTTTATTTAAAATACACCCATTCTAACATTAACATTCTACATCATCATATATATATTTATGATGTAAACGATAATTAATATTATTATCTCTCTCAAAATTATTATTTAAAATAAAACTAAAAGATTTTTTAGTTTTTATTTTCGTTCTCTCAACTCTTTATAATTCTCCCTACGTTTCAAAATTAAACCATTGTTTTAATTACATTCAACATTAATTATTGTTTATCCTACGTCATAAATATTTTATAATAAACATTATTTTTATATACTAATTATTAATTTTTATAATAATTTTATTAACTGAGATATGATTAGTATGTACAGATGTTTTAGGAAAGAAATTATAATTTTCAAAAGATTAAGAACTAATATAAAATGAGAGTTCGTAGTTTGAGAATAAAACAAAAAAAATTAAAATTTTAGAGATCAATTTAAAATAAAAGTTATAATTTAAGGACCGAAATTAAAGATTTGAATTGAACTTAATTAATCAATAACATTAGTTGTAACTCCTATCATTATCAATGCAGTGTATCTAAAGCAAAAGTTCTAATATTCAAATTGTCTTACAACAATATCGTGAAAGTGAGTGTAGGAAAGTATAGTAATTAACTCAAATAATTAATGGCGTTAATTATTTCCACTAACTAATGATGTTATAAAAATTGAGTATAGAAGAGGGACCAAAACCATAATTTAACCATTTGTAATGTTATATTTCTTTTTACATATTACAGAAGTCACGAGCTGACAACTTGTAACCATTTCTTTTAGAGCCAACCAGCATTTTACAGGGTGTTATTTCACCGTGCATTTATAGGGTCTGCCTTCATTAATTAACCCATTTCATAGTTCATTCTTAAAATATTTTAAAATTAAATTTTAAACTTCAACTTTAATTTCACATATTAAACTCTAAATTATAAACCCTAAGAAATACACTCTATTAAGTAAAATTCTAGATAGGTACAATAAGAACAATCGTACAAAGCCCTTAAAAGAGAGAAACACAAAATAAAGAGGATAATCTAATGTAAACTAGAAGTTGAGTTACTTTATCAAATGTAAACTAAAAATTTGATTTTTAGAGGTTTATTATTTAAAGTTTTGTTGCTTAAGAGGATAATCGAATTATAATATTTTTTCTATTAAGGTATTTTTTTTAAGAAAAAAGAACTTATATATCTTACTGATTATAAAAATAAGAGGCTTATTTTAATAAATTACATAAGGTCTCAAAATCTTTGAATTGTCTCTAACTCTACTCCTAATTCTTTAAATCCTAATCAAAACTCTTAACCTTAAAATTCTAAACCTTAAACTTACTATTTTAAAACACATGGATTCTAAAATAACTATTTGACATCCCATACATATTTCTAAATAATATTAGATAATAACAAAAAGAATTAATACTAGTGGAAGAAGACTATAACCTAGAAGGTCTAAAGAATAATTCCCAATATATATTAGTTAAAAATTAATTTCCATTGAAGACAATGGTCTTCTCTCAGTAAACTTGGCAGCATCTTCATCATCATTATTCTTATAATTTGTCAGTTGTCACCATGAAGCTAGCGATCATATTATATAGTCATAAACAACGTCTAGTTTACTCTATTCAAGTCTACATTCAGGGATAGGTTAAGAAGAATTTGAGAGTAATCGAACATTAAAATTTAAAATTCAAATATAATTTAGATATATTTTAAATGAAATTTATATATATTTTATTAAAACTCTATTTTTATTTTTTAAAATTTTATAAGTTTATCTCCTAACATAAAATTTTATATATAACTTTATCTAAGGTGACATCAATACTTTCCTAATATATATTTATATTACTAATTTAAATAATTAATTGTTTGCATGGTGGTCATATGATATTAGGTAAATAGTAAACAAGTAGAAAGGTATCTATGATCTCCCAAATGATTTCTTTTGTCAAGTGGGGGCTTAGGGTTCATTTTTATAAAGAATAATGAAGTCTAAATATTCATTCCCTCTTTGCCTGATCTGGGTAAACTCTGAAATGACTTTCGAACCCTAATATCTACAACGCAAAGAGAGCTCAAGGTTGTTGAAATATGGTACGTGTTCATAGCTTTGAAGATTCCAGAACCAACCTTAACAACAACAACAAAGATGAACACGAAGAAGAAGAAGATAGCAAGATCAATTGTTACAAGCCAAGAAAAGGAGAGAGATCAAGTAATGGCACAGAGATGATCAATGGAAACAAGTATAGTGTTTCCCGACACATAAGGCCGTACAACCGTTCGAAAACGCCGAGACTCCGGTGGACGTCCGATCTCCATCTTTGCTTTGTTCATGCAGTTGAAAGACTAGGAGGACAAGAGAGTAAGATGATTAACCCTCACAAACCCAGAAATTTCCTTCTGATTTATGCAATAAAAAGTATGTTTCCACTGGCACAGGAGCAACACCCAAGTTGGTACTTCAAACGATGAACATCAAAGGCCTTAGCATAGCTCATGTGAAGAGCCATCTACAGGTTTTCTCTTTTCTTTTTGTGATATATATATATATTTAATTTGGAAAGATCCTTTTTGACTAAATATCTCGATTTTATTTCGGATATGTTTTCGTAGATGTATAGAAGCAAGAAGCTGGATGACCCAAATCAAGGTAAGTAAAAAGTTTAATTCATTCAATCTATAGATTTTAAGGGTTTTCTTCAAGGTGTATATATGTATTGCAGCTATGTCAGAGAAAGGGTTTCTCTTTGAAGGTAGAGATCAGATATACAAACTTAGCCAGCTTCCGATACGCCATAATTTCAATTGTCGGAGTCGGTCGAGTTTCTGGTATATCTACTGGAATAATATTTTGATGTACCGCTGAGGAATAATATTTCTGGTATATAATTTTATGCACCGCTGAGGAATGGTATGTATTCCTTCTAATTGTGTAGGAATGGTCAAAATGTGTATGGTTCAGCTGCAGAGAGACTATTTCAAAGCTCTGACAACAGCTTACTTAGCTTTAGTTCTCAAATTTCAACAACACAAGCAATTATCAGGCCACGCAGACCAATGTGCTCGGATGATTTAACGCAGCACCAAGGCAGACTAAAGAGGAAGATCATGGAAGGCAGCAACGTTGACCAAGACATGGATTTGAACCTGTCCCTGAAAGTAACAACGACAGCAGCAGACAACAACGGTGAACCTGAAAAGGCTACTTTGGATGGAACTTTGTCTCTTTCATTGGCTTCATCTTCTGCATCGTGTTCAAAGCCTGGTGCTGGTGACGGTAAGAAACAGACAAGAACGACAATGGCGAGAACTCTAGATCTCACTTTATGAATGAGACAATTCTGAGTGAGATCTTGAAGTATTTGTGTCCAAATTATGAATCATATAAAATCAAATGTGAATCAATTATCATATATATTATTTCGAAAGTGAATCATTGTCGAAATACCAGAACATACTTAAAGGTAAATTATCGATCAAATCAACCCCAGCTTTGTTTCATTTTTCTTCCTGTTGTTTCCATTGTTTGTTTGTGCATGGATTCCGATAAAAAATAATGTAAATTTGAGCATTGCTAGATACACTTGTTGGAGAGCTTAGCTTATGTCTTTGAAACTAGGTTGCCACTGTTAAGAAAAGACAACAATATTGTGTATTAATGGAAACATTAAAAACTGAAATAGAGTATGATAAAATCGAATATTAATCAAAATTTGATCAAATCGAACTTGAGTAACTTATGATCGGTCTCGTTTCATTTATAATCTTATTTATTATTATTATTATTATTATTATTATTATTTGTTGAACTTGAATGGGTTCGATGTACAACCGATTAAACTTGCTAGGTGGTGGAGAAATGACAATTTGGGTGGTTTGGACTTCTAACCCAAATTCTACATCCACTACCTTAGTTTTTCACTAAAAATTTCCCAAATTCACTAAAAAATTCTACCTTTTGAGGACAAAAAGTTTAACCTTACAACCTAAATTCTAACCCCGAATCTAGCATCTAAAGTTCACAACCTGAATTTTAAGAATTCTTTCAAACAAGAAAACTTAACAAACTAGTAAACCTTCTTATAAGGTTAATTGTTTGCGATATAAGCTCTCACTCAATCCTAATACACTTGAGCACACAAGTGTTGTCAACCCAAATATAAGATTTAAGCTCTAAGACTTATTATTATTATTATTATTATTATTATTATTATTATATAGAATCATAAAAAAATTACATGTTATTAAAAAAACATACACAAAAATGTACAAAATTTAAAATAACATAATATAACAACCCTAAACACCTGAGCTATATTCTAATTCATTTTAATTTTAAAAATTAAAAAATAATATTTTCGACTCATGAGTTTTTTTGAGTCATATATCAAATAGTTTATCTTGTTAAAATTTTAAATCGAGTTCAATCTCGAATTAAGTATTGATAGAGTCAAATTGAATAGCTCATATATTTATCTGGTTGAATTAAAAAAATCATCATATATTTTTAAATTAGTTTTAAATTTTAAAATAATTTTATGCAAACATCATACTTGTACATTGATATTATTCCACACTTTTTCCGACCCGAACTTAATCCCCGACAGCCGACAGGAAGTATGGAATGTATAGGCGAGCCATTCCCATGCATACATTTAAAGCAATTTTTCATGACCCTTGACTGTGTATTTTGAGTCCAAATTCCCCCGTCAATTTTGGCATTCAGACCCCATTTCTCTAAACCCCATCAGACTCTTTAAAGTCTTAATCCATAGGGAAGGGAAATATCAACATCTCGTTAATAGATGAAATGTTCAATGTCCTGTATTCTTTTATTAAATAGAAATATAATATTTTTATGTTAAGATTTGAACTTATAAAAAAATAGATAATAGGAACATTATTAAGTCAATTAGTAAATCTCTAAATCCTTTTATATTTATGTAAAATGATATCATCAATTTATCAAATATTAATCTTACACGCATATACATACACGTACACACAAGTTTTGAAGTTTTTGGTGTAGAATCTACATTCTGGGCTGTGATTAAGATATTCAATTGTCGCTCAATGGTTATAGAAAAACTTTTTGCAAGTGGTTTCGGAGGCTAAACTTATTTTCCAAAAGAAAAGAAACTACAGAGACAAAAGCTTTGTTTCTTTTGGGATCAGATTTGGACTTGAAATTTGTGTACAAGACGAAGATGGGTGAATCCAGATTACGTTTTGGTCTTATTCTTTGAAACCCAGAATTGTAGGAGGCCATAGATTTTGGACACGAATAAACCCTAAACCCAAAAGCATAGAAATTTTCCTGTTGAGCCCAGCACACAGGCAAAAGTTTTTCCACTGCTAATGTTAAAAAAACGAGAAACCAATCCAAAATCAGAAGCACCAATGGAAATCTGAATTTTGAGGCCGAGAGATGAGGTTATAAAATCCCTTTCGGACAAAAAACGCTCCCACAAAACAAGACATATATGGTATGTGTTTGACAGTTGAGTTTTTCAATTCACTTCCTGTTTGTTTATCTCCGCATGATCCTTGGTATATGCTTCCACTTTATGTTCTTATCCTCCTTCCCCCTCCTTTCTTTCCATTTCCATTTCCTTCCTCTGTAATCAATGGCGATCACAACCACAAGAGCTTCTCCTTCTTCTTCACTTCTCCTTCTTAACAACAATCACAAAACAAACCATTTTCCCTTCTCTTTAAACTCCAAGAAACCATCCCTTTTCCACCCTTTTCCTCCTCTTTCTTTCTCTCTATCCATCTCCTCTTCTCCACAATCTATTACCCCACGCGTATCGACAGTGCCTCTAGAGTACGCGCCACCAGCCCCCGACTCCAACAATTTCCAGCAAGAAATCTCCCGCCTGAAAACCCTCCGTTTAAACCTCTCCAATTCCAAAACCCTCAAGCAGAAACTCAGAGTCCTCGAGTCCGATGTCAAAGTCAAGAACTTTCTCGACACTCAAGGTTGTAAAAGGTTCTTGAGTTCACTCGGTTTGAGTTTAAACGACTTGTTCCTCGTTAAGTCCTTGATTGCTGCCGGTCAAGACCATGTGCTTGACATGGGTTTCGGTTTCCAAGAGAAATCTGTGAAAAGCCCTGTGAAGAATGCGCTCTATTCGTTGGTTGAAATAATCGAAAAATGGGACTCGAGCAATGGTCGAAGCGGAAACCAGAGTGTTTTGGTTCATGACGAAACTGAAGACTTCAAAAAGTTGTTGAAGGTTTTAGGACAAGTCGAGGAATTCTATGATTGCATTGGTGGAATTATAGGGTAAATTTTGTAATTGCTGATTTAGATTGTTCCATGTCATACAATTTTAAGTACAAGCCCTTGTTACAGATATCAGATAATGGTGCTTGAGCTCCTTGACCAAAGTTCACTTCAAATTCAGACAACACATGAATCAATGGAATGTCAGTTTTTGGAGATTCATCCACCTACTGGATGTGACCTTTCTTCAAACACTGAATATGCATCCCAAGCAGCTTTATGGGGGATTGAGGTTAGTGCCAATGGAATGTGTCTTTGTTTATGTATAAGTTTGATTGAATAATAAGATATTATCTGGTTTAGGGTTTGCCAGACTTGGGTGAAATATATCCTTTGGGAGGTTCAGCTGATAGACTCAGCTTTGTTGATTCTGAAACTGGTGAATGTCTTCCGGCTGCAATGCTTCCGTATTGTGGGAGGACATTGTTGGAAGGTCTTATAAGGGATCTTCAGGTATGTTATATTTATGGCTCTGATTGTCCTTTGTGGCTCAACCTTTGTCGTTTACAATTTGTTGCATAATTGCAAGGCTAGAGAGTTCTTGTATTTCAAACTGTATGGTAAACAATGCATCACTCCAGTTGCGGTCATGACAAGTTCAGCTAAGAACAACCATGAGCATATTACTTCGCTTTGCAAAAGACTTGGATGGTTTGGAAGAGGCCGGGAGAGTTTCCGATTCTTTGAACAGGTTTGGCATTGAAAAAAAAAAATAAGGATCCCTGCTTTTGTCTCTTATATTCCATTAATTAATATCATCGCTCATTCGTAATTCGACATCTAAATCTGTCAGCCTCTAGTCCCTGCTGTAAATGCGGAAGATGGACAATGGCTGGTCACAAAACCATTTGTTCCAGTATGCAAACCTGGTGGTCATGGTGTAATATGGAAACTTGCCTATGACAAAGGCATCTTTCAGTGGTTTTATGGTCATGGAAGGAAAGGTGCTACCGTTCGGCAAGTCAGGTTAGGCATATTTACTATATATCCAAAGCTTATTTGTGGCAGAAACCATATGTATTGGTTGCTGAATTTGAGAATTGCATTGGTGCATTGGCAGTAATGTTGTGGCTGCTACGGATGTGACCCTCTTGGCATTGGCGGGGATCGGTTTACATCATGGAAAGGTACGCTCGTATAAGAAACACTGATATACTAAGGTGTTTTGCTAATCTTGTATTGTACTGACTCTGTTTGCAACAGAAACTAGGGTTTGCGTCCTGCAAGAGGATCATTGGGGCTACAGAAGGAATCAATGTTCTAATCGAGAAGAAGAACCTGGATGGGGAGTGGGCATATGGTCTTTCATGCATCGAATACACGGAGTTTGATAAGTTTGGAATCACAAGTGGACGTCCTTCACCTAATAGGTACACTATTATGTTCGCAATAATCTGGTTTGTGGCTATCACTTATTTTTCAAACACTCTTACTTCGAGCAACAAAGTCAGAAATCTCTATTTTTTGTGTCAAGTTTGCAGGAAGAGTTCCCTGCCAATACCAACATTCTTTATGTGGATTTACATTCTGCCGAGTTAGTTGGATCAGCAAGAAGTGAACGAAGTTTACCCGGCCTAGTTTTTAATACAAAGAAGTCTATTGTATATACAGATTATTTCGGAAACAGGCACAGGTACTGGACTTGTATTGTTTCACTTGGATAGCTAGTTTTAGTGCTATATTTTGATATTATTCCTCTTCAACATATTCAAACTTATTAACCAAATGGGATAGTACTTTATAAACAAATGAATAACCAACACAGACTTGAAGAGATAAAATTCAAATACCTACAAGCTCTTTTAGTATTCTAAAACAAAACCATGTAATGCCACTAGGATTCCTTTATTGCAGTGTCCCAGGTGGCAGGCTGGAGTGCACTATGCAAAACATTGCCGACAATTTTCTTAATACGTATCCATCAAGATGTTACAAGGATGTCAAAGGTACAGTATTTGCTGAGTTCAACCATGATTTCTCATATTGATCATGTGATATAATTTTGTTGACATCATGGCTACGTGTGTGTGTGTCTAGATAAATTGGATACCTTTATTGTGTATAACGAACGAAGAAGGGTTACATCATCTGCTAAGAAGAAAAGAAAACCTTCAGACACGTCTCTTCACCAGGTAGTTTTATGAATATTCTTCTTTCACACCCTAGGTCTTTAACCGAATGAAACTGTTTCAGATAATAGAATCATCCTTTTGGAGTTGCTTCTGTTTGATCTGAGCTCAAACACAGTGTGCTTGTAAGTAAAGTTAATTTTGGTTTCTCTAAAGAAACATTTTTTCTGATTTCGTTTGCAGACTCCAGATGGTTCATTGTTGGATATCATGCGGAATGCCTATGATCTTCTTTCGCAATGTGATATTGATATTCCCGAGGTATTCCCTATATTGCCAGAACCTGTTTAAATTGAATGAGTTGGATTGTTGCATTTGGTATATCTATTTATTATTTACTAAATTTGTTCATTGTGGCGGGCACAAAATTGTCAAACAAAAAGGTTTGACCAAGATTTAACTCCGAGTATTCAGTGTATTGCATTATTTGAATTTTCATTAATGCAGGTTGAAAGCAATGATAAGTACGTAGACTCTGCACCGCCATTTCTCATCTTTCTTCATCCTGCACTCGGACCAGTTTGGGAGGTTACCAGGCAGAAAGTAATTGTATTCCAGCTTTTTATCTCCAAAAACAGTCATTAACTTACAAAGCTTCCAGTGATGAAGTTTTAGCGTTAAGCTGTATGGAATAATTACATTGTTTGTTTTCTTTGTTTTCTCAGTTTAGTGGGGGTTCTATCTCTAAGGGCTCGGAGTTACAAATCGAAGTGGCAGAGTTCTTATGGAGAAATGTTAAGGTTCGTAATATGCATATTGATGGTTTTACTAATACATGCAATATTATTATCTTTTACACTAATACATGTTTTGTGTTTTCCTCAGCTCGAGGGGAGCATGGTTGTTGCAGCTGAAAACATCATGGGATCGACTAAGGTTGATAATAAAGGTGTACCGATCTTACAACATGGCCACAGGTTTCTTATTGCATGCTTTTGTGAATCTTCAAAGATCAATAGCAATCATTTCTTGGGTTCAAGAGTGAGTTCATCTATGCAGGTGTGGAAGATGCAAGTTAAATAACGTAAAGGTACTAAATGACGGAATAGACTGGACTTCCCCAAACAATGTTTATTGGAAGCATGATGTTTGTCGTTTCGAGGCACTTAAGGTCATACTACACGGAAACGCTGAGTTTGAGGCTAACAACGTTACCATACAGGTTATATCTGATAACAATTAACATGTTTCTTGTTACCTTATTAATCAGTTCTGTCTGTTCATACTCGGGCCGATTTTCCAAGTCAAAACTCTGTTCACATTTTTCCCTTTCATGCAGGGAAATCATGTATTTGAAGTCCCACATGGATACAAAATGAAGATTACTTCCGGAGATCCAGGTTTTTATACCTCTAATAATTGCAATTCGATGCATCGACTTCTATTCTAGCATCTGTAGATTTCAGCAACTTGTTTATGGTTTTAGTTTATTGTTTTCCATCAGTTTGCAGTTATGCTTATAGAATGATCTCAATTTCGACACAATTTCAGGTTTAGCTGTTCGGTTGGACCCGATACCACAGAATCTGATGGATAGTGGAAGCTGGTTCTGGAAATACAATATCAATGGTACTCACATTTTTCTTGAATTGGTCGAGTTGTAAAAATCATTGTCTTGCTTTATGTGAATCATAGTTCACAAATGCCAAGCTTCAACCACTTTAGTTCGTATTGGTTGAACATAAGTTTAACCTTTCCTATACTAGGATGTTTCATTATAGTAAATGTTCGATTCGCCAAGAAAATTATGAATTCCTGGCCTTAGTTCTATGCGCATACATTCTTTTTTCTTATCGCAGTGGCAGTATTTGTATAACATAAAATGTAAACGAACAGTGTTAAAGTTCTATTAATGAAATGCATATCCATATATTCATCCGAATTTGTGTTTTGTTTTGATCTGATTACATGTTTTTTTTATTGAGGAAGTTGTAATTTTGAAAAATCAAGGTGATTTGAATCAAGCTATAGCTTCGAGATTCATTTACAGTAAGATAATTTCTCCTCTTTGCATTATGTTCATCCAAAATAGACAATTTACATTCCGAGAAGTTTATGACATGTTATCCGACCGGATTATGAGATTGTGCACCTGTCGAGTAATCTAAGCAGTGCATCGGCCTTTCTGTCTCGTGACTTCCTCTCCACTGTCTTTGCACAACCCCAGCAAAAGTGTTATCGAGTTTTCCTTCCCTTAGGCCTATCTGAATCTCAAGGGATCGATAAGCAAAGGCACTAAAGCTCTACTCTTTTTTTATATCTTCAAGCCAAGTTGATCCAAAACAGCCAAGGCATCATCTGTTATGCCTGCTTTGTCATCCATCAACAATTCAGTCAGTAACTGAACTGCCCCGGCAGCCACGATGTTTCTTTTGTTAGCCCTTTAAAGTGTGAGGTTGGATAATGCCATCGTGGCGTCCCTTTTCTGGTTGTTGTTCCTTCTCTGAGGAGCCCAACAAGGGCCAAAATTGCTCGAGCATGAGCTCCGATGGCTACCTTAAAGTCATCATCATTGACAGACTAAAAATTGTTGCCGCTGCATTCTCTCTTACCTCCATTTTTTTTCCAATTCATTTGACAAGCATTCCGCTAGCGGGATATTGTTTTCTTGGCACCATTGATGCACTAAACTCTTGGGTGCATAGTTGGGTATGAGGGCCATATGAATTAACCTCTGTCCGCTTTTCGGACAAGTTTGATGTCTAGTGTTGATTCATTGAGCTATTGAGTTCCGATCATAATGTACCGGCCTGCTTTTGCGCTTCAGCCTGGAGCTTCGACATCTCCTCCTCATAATCCAATGAACTTCTCAGACCAATGCTGCTAAAAACAAGTTTCACAGCTTCGATGTCGATCGAACATTGGTTGGCTGCATTTTCCATGTTCTTTTTGTAGTTGGAAGCCATTACTTTAAGAAGATCATCCCTCCGTTGAACGTCCCTCCAGTTCGATCCGTTTCGCTTGCTTATGAAGAAGCTCGACTTGCTCTCTGATATCAGCAGTCACATTAAGCAAACTCAATGGCAAAATATCCAATGCCCGACCAATCTCCTTTGTGAAAAATATAATTGAGAGGATAATGAAGAAAACCCTGAAGATTGTATTTCATGAAGGCTTAATTTATACACATTACAAGAGAAGGAAGAGGAAGGTTCCTGAAGGTTTCGGCTAACAACCTTCCTGCCAAAATATAGCTATCTTTAACAATTTTTAACTTTTTCTATTGAGCTGGCAGCTTGATTAGCTGGATATTATTTTCATATTCTTCAACATTTCCCTTGCTTTTTCTTTCTTCAGTTTGAATCTGTTGAAGACTGAGTACATTAAGTTTAGAGCGGAGTGTGATAAAGTGTTGAGTCGTAGATGGTTTGGTAAGAATGTCAGCTAGTTGACAACTTGCAGGAACGTAATTGACCTGTAGGACTCCTGATGCAACCTTCTCCCGGACAAAATGTAAGTCAAGATCAACGTGTTTTGTCTTGGCGTGAAGAACCGGATTAGCAGCCATAGAAACGGTACTGGTGTTATCACACCATATCGTGGGTGTTGTTGATGATGTGATGCCCATGTCATTAAGAACAGCAATAATCCAAATGAGTTCAGAAGAAGCATCAGCAAGGCTGCGATACTCAGCCTCTGCTGTAGATCTGGAAACAGCACGTTGTTTGCGAGCACTCCAAGAAAGCACATGAGAACCCAGAAAAATACAATAACCGGATGTTGAACGACGATCATCGATGTCGCTGCCCCAATCAGCATCAGAGAATCCTGTCAATGTTAGAGGAGAGGATGAAGATGCTTCAAACCAAAGACCATAGTCGACAGTGCCTTTGAGGTATTGAAGGATACGTTGAACAGCTTGCCAATGTATTTCAGTAGGGGATTGCATATATTGACCTACCTTGTTGACTGCATAAGCAAGGTCAGGTCGTGTATGACAAAGATATTGTAAGGCACCAACTACACTTCGATAACCTTGTACATCACTCAAGGAGTCCCCAGTATGTCGACTGAGTTTAGGATATGGTACCATAGGTGTGAAGTGCGTTGAAGAAGTTCAAGAGCATATTGTTTTTGACTAAGAAATAAGCTGCTGCCAATTTTTTTAATATCAATGCCCAGGAAGTAGTGCAAGGTACCGAGATCTTTGATAGAAAATTTATCGTGCAGAACATCAATGATATGTTTGATATGTGATGAAGAGTTCCCTGTGAGAAGGATATCATCTACATAAACAACAATGTATGTAGTGATATCATTGTGAGATTGTATGAATAAGGAACAATCTGCCATAGAAGTTTGGAAACCAAGTTGACAAAGACAGTCTTTCAGTTTGAGAAACCAATTTCTAGGAGCCTGTCGTAATCCATAGAGTGCCTTTTTTAGCTTGCACACAAGAGGAAGACCTTGAGAATCATAGTGAATGAAGCCCGGAGGTTGCTGCATATAGACATCTTCAAGTAACTCACCTTTAAGAAATGCGTTATTAACATCAATTTGATGTATTGTCCATGCTCGAGTCACTGCAACTGAAAGAAGAATATTGACTGTCGTGAATCGCACAACTGGGCTAAAGGTTTCCAAAAAATCATGGCCAGGAATTTGAGTGAATCCTTTAGCAACAAGGCGAGCTTTGAGCTTGTCAACGGAGCCATCGGAGTTGTATTTAATACGAAATAGCCATTTGCATCCAATGGCAGATTTCCCAGTTGGTAAAGGTACAAGATCCTAGGTAGAATTGGCACATAAAGCATTATATTCAGTCATCACAGCTACTGACCATTCTGGATGTTGAAGGGCATCATGAACCGAGGTAGGAGTGTCACTGAATTGGACATGATAAAGTTTTGGTTTGAAGATTCCAGCTTTACTCCGAGTTACCATGGAGTGTATATTTGTGGGACATTGAATTGGAGGTTGTGCTTCAAGTGGAGAAGATGGCACGTCTGGAAGATCTGGAGCATCATGAGGTTGATCTACAGGTGTGATAGAGTGTTGTCCTATAGACTCAGAGTCAAGTGGAGGCTCACAAGAAGCAGATGCTGAACCAGTTGGTGTATGATGTCCAACTGAGGGAGCAGAAGATGCTGGTTGGGGTATGGGTGCAGGTGATGATGAGCCTGTAGCATGAGCACAAGAAGTAGCGTCATGTTGAGGAGGGTCTTCGGTTGGATTCATAGTATTGGGAGTAGGCCGAGCATGAATAGGAACTGATGGAGAATGATAGGTCTGTGTAGTGGCCTTAGAGTGGTGATCCGAATATGGAAATACATGTTCATTAAAAACCACATTCCGAGAGATATAAATTCTGCCTGTTGCATCAACACACTGATAACCTTGATGAGAAGATGAGTATCCAAGAAATAGACACGGCTTCGAACGAAATTCAAGTTTGTGGCTATTGTAAGGTCGTAAATGAGGATAACATTCGCAACCAAATATTTTCAAGAATGAGTGATCAGGAGGCTTTCCTGTGAGTTTCTCAATTGGAGATAAATTTGCCAGAATCTTTGTAGGGAGGCGATTGATAAGGTACACAGGAGTGACCACAGCATAGGACCAAAATTTAAGTGGCATAGATGCCTGAGCTAGTAAGGTGAGGGCCATCTCCACAATATGGCGATGCTTCCTTTCGACGACTCCATTTTGCTGGGAGGTGTAAGGGCAGGTTACACGACGCTGAATGCCATGTTGAACAAGCAATGAATCAAGAAATTTGAATTCGCCCCCTCCATCAGTTTGGACAGCAGTAATTGTAGCTTGGAATACAATCCAGAAATGGTTTTCCAAATAGCAGCCGTTGTCTCAGCTCCGACAAGCTGAGGAAGAATGTCGGGACTGACGGTGGACAAGAGCCAAGAGGCAAGGGAACTATCTTGTTTGAAAAATCGAAGATACGCCGGATTTGGAAGTAGTGTGCCATCAGCATCAGGAAGCTGTTTGGGAGGAGGAAGAAAGGATTCATCAAGGTATTCTTGAAGACCATGACCGCGCATCATTAGAACCACCTGTTGCTTCCAAAGAAGGAAGTTGGTGTCATCCAAGCGTATGCTGATGCGCTTGTTAGAGAAGGATTGTTCAGAAACATCCTCACTACCAGAAGTCTCAACAGAAGGCGCCATGAGGATCAAAAATGGACTGCTGATACCATGTGAAAAATATAATTGAGAGGATAATGAAAAAAACCCTGAAGATTGTATTTCATGAAGGTTTAATTTATACACATTACAAGAGAAGGAAGAGGAAGGTTCCTGAAGGTTTCGGCTAACAACCTTCCTGCCAAAATATAGCTATCTTTAACAATTTTTAACTTTTTCTATTGAGCTGGCAGCTTGATTAGCTGGATATTATTTTCATATTCTTCAACATCCTTCACCAAGACAATGAACTGATTCCAACAAAGAACCAGAAGCTCCCATCCTTTTAATTTCTTCAAACTCACTGCGTGACTCAGTTTTTGTAGCTCATCACATTCACCATTGTTTCCATTGTGAGAGGCTGTATTTCAAGCTTAACCAGAAGTTGGGGTTTGACATACAAGAAAGGAAATTATTAACCTTGTCTGAAATGTGACTGTTTCTTTCGGATAGAAATCATCTACTCTTTTATTAAAATCTTTTAAAAAATTGAATTTTAAACTTTAATCTTTATTTTTTTATATCCTAAACCCTAAAAATATACATTAATCTTGATTTCTTAAACCTAACATTGAACTCTAAATCTTAAAAATATTTTCTAACCCTAGTTCCTTAAATCTAACTACAACTCTTAATATTGAATCCTAAACTTTATACCTCTAATTTAAAGCGGAGACTAAATTTACACCCGTTTCTTTCTGGTTTGTACCATGAGAACACTAAATTTGTTACATCTTCTATCCTCTCTAATCAATCTCATATATTGGGCCGGCCCGTTGTCTTTCCCCCTGTTTGAAAGTCGAGCCTTTTCTGTTATCCATCACCGTCCGTTCTGTATCCTGTCCCTACACCCAATCGTACGGCTCCCACTTATCCTTGGTTTTCCTTAGGTTTGGGGAAAAGGACCTGCATTAAAACTCAGTGGGTTAATTTGAAGCAGTATCACATCTCTTCCCCAGCCTTTCTATCCTTTCCCCACCACACAAGTTGTTGAAATGACATTTTTCTGCCTGATGCACTCAAACATTGATGCCTAAAAAATGAAAATTTATGGGAATAGTAATGCCGGGAATTTCCCAACCACACAAGTAATTTTTTTTTCACTTGTAAATAGGTTTCTAAACTATACATTTTTTTAAGATAGGTGTCTAATATTTTTTTATTAAAATAAGTACTCAAACTATATAATTTCTTATGAATAAGTTATATTAGATTATTGAAAATTTTATACTTTTAATATTACTGCGAAGTTACAATTTTAATTTTCTAAGGTTAGTATAAAAAATAAAATATTTTAATATAAAATAAAGTTCATATCAAACCATTTTAGACATTAAATAAAATAAGACGGAAGAAAAATTTAAAATCTAACGTGAATTCAAAATTTTATACGATATTAAAAATATTTTGACATACAAATTTATTTAATTTAAATTCTTTTAATTTTTTCGAGATTTAAGTTTAATAAAATATATATAACTCGTGTTTTAAAAAATAATAACGTATGAAATTTAGTTGTATTAAATAAAATATGTTTTTAATAGTGCTATCTTAAAACACTAACGAAATAAAATATTAGGTACTTATTTCGACCTAAAAAAATACTAGGCATTTATATTATAAAAAATGTATAGTTTGATATCTATTTATAAGTTAAACAATTTTTAACGGTGTTACTTTAAAAATCTAACGGAATAAAACTTTTGGCACCTATTTCAGCAAAAAAAAACATTATGCACCTATTTCAAAAAAATATATAGTTGACACTTATTTTAGCCGAAAAAACAATAGACACCTATTTTTTTTAAAAAAATGTATAATTTAAACACTTATTTTTAAGTTAAGCCTTAAAATTATTATCAAAACAATATATAATATTGATTTTTTTCGATTACCTTTTATATATTAATCTTTTTACATCCAGCTGAATATGTAAAAAAACATTTGATAATAATGATTGAGTTTTTATAGAAAATAAATGACATATTCAAAAGAAATTTAGTCGGTAACAAATGAAATCAAACTTCTTATAAAAAAACAAAATATAAATATGTTCGTATAGTGAAGTCAATTATGTGATTAATTAGAATAAATCAAATCTGTTAACAAATTTTATAATAGGTCCGTTTAGTTAAATCAGTTAAGATCTTTGTCGATAAAAAAATTATTAATTTTAAAATTAATTAATTAATGCTTTTACTAAATCGACAAAGAAACCGACTTCTTAATTCAATATAATACGATACCTTTTAAATAGTGTTTAGTTAGTGATTTAAATTTTTATTAGGGTTTATAAGAAATTTAGTTCTTTTTTTGAATTATTTAAATAAAACATTTCTATAGAAGATTAATAAAATTATTAATTAGACATTAATCGATAATAATATATAAAAAATATTTTATATAGTTTTTGTTAATTTTTTTTAATAATATTAATATAAGTGATTTAGTTTATGAATGATATACTTTATTAAATTATATTTAATAATAGTTTTGTCTTATATCTATTCAAAGACTTGAGTGGCAAGGCATGTGAGTTCCATTATGTGGCCTAAGAAAGGCCTACCAAGCAATATAGGGTTCCATGCTTTTCTTGTGAAAGTTCTTTTCTTTCAAATCACATGAAAAAATATTATCCTTTGAGCTTATGAACTATCATTTCTCAACAAAACATCACCAATAAATACTTACAATGCTGCCCCATGCACAATTATTTCTATCCCCCACTTGCTTCTCCGTAAAGTTAATATTCAACTAGATTTTACAAACAACATTTCCCAGTTTAATAATTATATTTTATAGTCAAATGAACATAAAAGCTGCCTTTTAAACCAATAATGAAGATCTAATGGGATGCTGGGAAAATAAATTTTAATGTTCTAACCTACTCAACTGATAGGGAAAGAGAAGTTAAACAGAGAGAAATAAATGTCCAAGTTTTATGAGCTGATTATTACTGTACAAATGGCTCCTATATAAATGGATGTTTGACAAGAGAGAAGATATTCAAGTTATAAACTAGCCAAAGGAAGAGAGTTATATTCTTTAGGGGTGTTTGATATGAAGCCATGAGGAGCCACGAGCCACGAGCCACCTCCTCTTGTGCCGCCTGCAAGCTCTTAAAAAGAAGGTGCAGCCCCAACTGTATCTTCGCCCCCTACTTTCGATCCGACGAGCCCAAGAAATTCGCCAAAGTCCATAAAGTCTTTGGTGCCAGCAATGTCAGCAAGATCCTCATCGAAGTTCCTGAAGAGCAACGGGAAGACACCGTGAATTCCTTGGCGTATGAAGCTGAAGCAAGGCTCCAAGACCCCATCTATGGATGCATTGGTGCCATAGCTTTGTTGCAGAAGAGGATGATCGAGCTTCAACATGATTTGGCCCTCGCAAGAGCTCGTTTGGCTCGATATGCTGCAACCTATTCGGTTGGTACTGGTAGTACCGAAACTGACCAGTTTAGCATGGCAGCTTTAGGTGAGTTTCCAGCTGCATGTGGAGGATTCATGGACAGTTTTAGCCTGAGTTCTTATGAAGTGAATCATGATGCACATATGTATGATTTCACCCAAATTCCATATATATAAATAGCATCTTTCCTGTTGTTTCTCCCTTGTTGATTAATATAATCTATGAAAATTTTGGCCAGCTAGGCCTTATAAATCTCTGTTCAGAGACCATGATCAAGCTTGAATGATAAGAGAAATAAAAGGGTTTCTCTAAACTAAAGAAAAAAAAGGCAAAGCAAAATGTTGGTGAATTTTAACAGAAGAGTTGTCATTCAAAGGACAATTTTTACAAACACCTTTGGCAATCCCCAAAATGTAGGCCAGAGTGTTGCATTTATTTTCAGAGGGTTTCACATGGTGTTGTTCAGCATCTTTAATTCTTTCCCAGCATTAATTATGACAAACGGTCCCCCCCCCCCACCCATTGTTACCTTGTCCTTTCTCACTTCTGGTAATTTTCCTAGAAAGTTTTTTAGAGTTGAAGGAAATTCTATCTTGATTTTATTTATAGGAAGAGTATATATTTATATACAAAAACTGATTTAGTATTTTAGGTAATTAAAGATATAATCATAGATATGATTTTTAAAGATATTCTACTAAAATTGATTTTTCATAAGTAAAAGATACATAATATATTCTCATACTTAACCTAAAATAATATTTTCCCATAATTACACATACTAACCTACACTCCCCCTCAAACTGGTGTGTATATGTTGTATACACTCAGTTTGGATAAAAAAACATCAAAGGTTACTTTGAGAAGTGCCTTGGTAAAAACATCCGTAACTTGATTTGTGCTAGGAATGTAGTTAAGCTTTATTGTCCCATTGATAACCTTCTCTAAGATAGAGGTTTGAGATTTTGCATTCAAATGCAAATAAATCAACATCTGGGCTGGAAATAATTTCTTTGACAACAACTCAAATTTCATGTGTTGTTCCATAGAGAAAAATGCTCTCCTTTTTCGGAAGTCATTGATTTGAACAATCTGAAGAAAAAAACATGTTCTTACGTAGGCATTGTTGACAAAATGCAGCTTTGATGTTGGTTTTTGCATCTCTTTGCATCCCTTTTGAGATGTCTTTCAGCTTTCCTCTCCTATTCCCAGTCTAGGAATAGTTGTTGTCATTCAACTTGTGGTATGTTTGAAATAATTGATGCATCAGTTGGAATATGAGGACTGGAAACTAAAGCAGTTCTTAAATGAAATTTTTGATGCGAAAGATGTAGGCATAACTAGGTTTTCTGATGCGAAAGATATTTGATGTAAAATCTCTTCTTATAAAAAAAGCATTATCTAGTTTTTCTTCAGGGCTAAACTAGAACCTCTTCTCTTATCTTTTAGGATGTATGGCTAAAATAGAACCATATAGTTTTTAAGGTTAAACTATAATATTTCCTTATCTTTACTAGCTAAAATAAAACCATTAAAAAAACACTATCAAGCATCTAGCTGGGATTTTTTCGGGCTTTTCTAGCTCTGACACCATATAGAATTGAAGGAAATTCTCTCTTGATTTTATTCATAGGAAGAGTGCATACTTATATATAATCTTAGATATAATTTCTAAAGATATTCTACTAAAGTTGACTTTTCAAGTAAAAGATATATAATATATTCTCATATTTACACGTACTAACCTACAATTTTTTACAACAAGAAAATCTCAGAGAATCTTTTTAATATGTAATTCGAAAATGCAAGTGATTAGTTTTCCATTGTGCCAAACATCATCAGGAATCCTGACCATAAACCAAGAAAAGCTCAATTGTAATACGAGTTGTTATAGATTAACAACCGACGAAAATATGACCGTTGAAGAGTAAGATCTCTTCAACGGTCATAAGTTCTCTTATTTATGCAACAAGTTGTTTCTAATGTTGTTTTTTTTCAAACTTTATGGATGAAGAATAATACATTCGTGTTATTAGCACGATGCTCTAACATGACATTTGCAGCAAACAACTGATTTATGTGCAAGAAATTTTGAATTGAGCTCTACATTCCCCCACCCCCCTTCTTTTATTACTCCATCTAGTAAAAGATCCAATATGATAGCAGTACACCATAAGAAAACACTTCACGTGCATGCTTTATCTGTTTCTCGAATAAGACAAGAAAGGGTAACAGATTCAGTCATTTTCAGATACCAAAAATTACATGGCAGGCAGGCAAACATCTATATGGCAACATTAACATGGCAGCTATGGAAACCCATAGTTATCATCATCATAAAGGCAACAATAGTGGAGACACATTTGGTTTGGTTCAACTTTGGTAATTTGATTCTAAAAAAAAAAAACTGGTAATTTGGGCCAAAACAATACAAAGTTCAATGCTAAAACATAATGAGAAACGGCGTGCAAAATAATTAGATTAGAGTTGAAAACATTTTCTAAGTGGTACATAAACACTCAAACTTCCATTACCATTGCCTTTTGAGCTATTCCCCCCATTAGCTACAAATTTACCAGTGTCTTTACCTTACCACATCAAACACACCCTTATACGTAGACTAGGTAAAGAACCTGTATCCGACCCTAAATCCATGAGTCCAGTTTCATCTAAGGTCTCCTTAAAGTTCGACATCCCACCCTTCTCCCTCTTGTTTCGCTGCATCCAATAAAATCTCTTTTCACCACAAACTATCCAAGATTACTTTCATCTGTTCTTGACCACACTAATGCCCAGGATGCTTGCCTATACCTATACCTATTATCACAAATTCCATAAAACCCTGAAATCCTCCTTGTGTTCAATCCATTCTACATCAGTTACATATTCAGGTGAGAAGGATAACAAGTTCCGCGCAAAACCATCCTTCCATAAGATTGTACCACCCCATTTTGATCGTCACAATCTACCGCCATGCCACATTCAGAAGCCAAAAGTTTCATTTTCATCCACCCCCACAGCATCTTCCTCTTTACTCAAAGTCCGAGTACACTTATCAATCATAATCAAATCATATATTGCGATATTCTTCTCACTTTCAGCCATTTATTCAAGCCTCAAGGAGTTGTAACTTTTGTCACCAAATGTTATAATCGTCTATCATGGTTCATTCAAAAGCTATGTCACATAATTCCCAACACCAAACAAAATCAGCGCAATGGAAGAATTATACAATTAATACAAAATATAGTGTAGGAAATTAAGAAATTGGATGCCTACACTTCCCTCTTGGGCCTGTTTCGAGTACGCGGAAGCACAGGTTCTTGTACTATTTCGTCCAATGGAATAGCAATAGCATCATCACCCTCATCATATTCCTCTGCTTCCTTTACTGCCTGATTTACAGCGAGCTGCAACACAACCATGAAATGTAAGATTAACTTTAAGGATATTATAATGAGTAGAGCTAATACTTATAACAAGAAAAGTATGAATTACACCGAATACAAGAGGATGTGATTTTAATGACAACCGTTGCGAACTTTTATCAAGCACTTAATGAGAATTGCAATAACAAGCTCCTGACAATCCAAATTTCCGCGACTAACGAAATTTAATAAAAAGAACCATTTTTAAGAAAATCCCCCCCCCCCAAAAAAAAAAAAAAGATTTCGCTTTAAGAAAAAATCAAAATTTCCAAAGAACTACGCATTCAATTAAAAAAGCAGAATAATTCGAAAACCCCATGGAAACCCACACGATAACGAGGGGGGAAATTTTGATTTTTAGATGCTTACATCTTCGAGGAAATCTTTGTGGAGCTTATCAGCAACCTTGATAGAAGTGAAGATGGTAACGGCCAAGAGAGAGAAGGGTAACACCGCCGCAAGGACGTAGCTGCTGGCGTTAGCACCCGCCCATGTCACCACTTCTAATTCTCTTCTTTTCCGGTTAGTTAGGTTGTCAGAGAATGCAAAACCCGCCGGAGTATGCACGTAGAGATGCCTGACGGATGTATTTGCGATCGTGTGATAGAGAAGGAGCCCTCTCGTTTTGCGGAGAGATAGGTGGCCGGAGAATGCACTGATCGCCGGGGTGGAGATGTCTGAAGGATGCCCCATTGTTCGGGGAACCGTAAAGAGCTGAGCTGATGCTGGCGATGGTGCTGGAGAGACTCGCCATCGCTTTACTTTTTGGAATTTTGTATAAAATTTGCTGCCTTTTTGAACAGCTAATATGCATTTTTATTTATTTTAACCTTAGTCATCGAACTACTATTAACGAGTTCATATTTTAGTCATTAAATTTAAAAATTTGTTTAATAAAACAGAACCAATTACAAAGACAGAGGTCCCTCCATAAAAGTTTGGAGATCCCTTGAGCTCTATAAATCTAATATTTACGTGAATTATACCTGGAACTTTGATTATAGAATTGATGTGAATTTATTTATTATAGCTTTAATTGTAATACTTATTCGATATCATATTTCGTGTTTCAATTTATACTTTGTGTTTTGTTAACTCCTAAACAATTCTTCTTAGAATCACCCGTAACTCTTTGATGTAAAAGAAGAAATGAAACCAACCCTTACGGCCTGCTTTGAATTTTCAACAAGTAGAGGAATCGTATTCCCAAAATCCAAAGTTCAACAAAATTTTGATTTTGATTAAAAATCCAAAGTTCAAGACTTGTTTCTTTCTTTCTTCCAATCCAACAATACTTATTTTTGACCTAGCAGTCACATATCAACAAAACATCGACGGACTCTACTTTCTTTCTAGATTTGTACATCTCTAAAACTTGGTATTTAAATTTGTATCAGTAGAAATGGGTTGTTAGTGTAGAACGAACACTTCAATAGATCATCATGAGAAACTCAAACTTTATACCTTAAATGAGACGGAAATGGATTCATGGACGACCTTCATGTCCTAAATATAATAATAATTGGGTCCAGTTCAAAGTTGTAAGAATAAGAAACATCAAAATTACATATAAACTTTAGTCAAATGTATGGTATGGTATGGTACAGAAACTTTGATTTGTATAATTATGCATAGAGAATCTTATTTTTGATTTAACTATATATATAATTTTAATTTAATTATACATAAAATTTTGATTTTGATTTTGATTTAATTAGACATGTTAAACAATGCATCTGTTTATTTTTATATGGATAGATATAAAGTTTAATATTAAAATAAGTACTTAAATTATCCTATTTTTTAAATATTTAATTTTTTTAAGCAATCAAATTATTATTATTTTGATAAAGTAAGTGTGATGCCTTAGTTGACCTAAAAAGGAGAAAAATGATAGTTTTGATATATAAAAGAAAAAATAAGTTCAAGTATTAAAAAATGAGATAATTTAAATATTTATTTTTAATATTAAGTATAAATATATTTTAAAAAAATTTGAACCTCGTTAAAAATACATATATCTTATGTAAATGTAAAATGATGTTACATAACTGCACAAAAACAATGATAGGATGGAAGTTCATACATAATTTTAATATTTATTCTAATAAAAAAGTCGTTTAATAATTAGAAACATTATCTGACATACATTTATCACAATTATTTATTTTATCATTTAAAACTAAATTAATAAATACATAAATATTAATGATTAAATACGTTATTATATCAATAAACAGTTTAGTACTGTCCTTGACTGTTTTTCAAGAAATCTAAACCCCTACACTTGAGTTACCACCTCTTTATACTCCACACATAGTCCACACATCGGTTTCAGTCCATATCAAACATTTACTTAGTGACTGCAACATTTACTTCCCAACACTTCCAAACTAACATGAAAAATAATGTTTTCAGAATCTTAATAAATAACAATAAGGAGTAAGGAAGAAGCAATACTACGTACTAATCCAAATTCAATCTTCATCAATTTCTTATCCCATCAAACACTCTATATAAAGTTAAGTCATGAGGCTGAGGGCAAAGAGTGCAAGAAAGGTTTTATTTTTCGGAGATGATAGGGTTGATATTTGTTGTATTGGCTGCTGCCGGTTTCGTTAACTGTCATGGTTATGGACGGAATGTAACATACGATGGTAGATCATTGATCATCGACGGCCAACATGTGATTCTGGTCTCTGGTTCTATTCACCATCCTCGGAGTACTCCTCAGGTAGATTCCAACGTACATACATATGTACATCTCGTTTTATTTAAATTTAAATACACTAAAGGTCAGTCTATTCGTCTTTTCTAACTTTTATTTTTTTACGAATCAGATTAATAAAAATTATAAGAATAGTTCTAAAAAGTTCTTTTATCTTTTTTGAGGTTATCAGCTCACAACTTACAATAAAATTATACAAAGTAAATGAAATTGTTAAAAGAATTTAAATAAAATAATAATATAATGACTCAAAGAAGTAAAAATAAAATACATGAATTAAATTTTTAAATTAGTACAAATATATCATGTCATATTTAAACCTTAAAAATAAGATAAATGATGTTAAAAAAAATTTGGCCACTATAATTTTAAAAGTTACAAAATAATCACTAAAATGAATAAATTGTTATAAAAGGATCATTGCATGTATAAAATAATGATAAATTTTGATAATCTCAAAGAATATTTTGTACAATTTGATAAACTTTAATAATTATTTTATACTAATTTAATAAAAAATAATGATCATTTTACAACAATTAAATAAATTCAATGATAATTTTATAAATTTAAAATTTTCAGTGACCAAAATAATTATTTTTAAAATGTAGTGATAGTTTATATATTTTATCCTGAAAATAAGGTTTGTGTTTGTTTGTTTCTCAAACAAACTTCATCCATATTGAGGCATAAATATACTTTATTCCTTCTTTTGTTGCTTGCTTGTAGTAATAATACTATATGAACCCTAAAATGGAATGATGACGTATAAAATTTAGAAAACGTAATATTGTTAGGAAATAAAAAATTGTTATTGTTTAATATTAAACATTATAAAAATATTTTTTATTTTAATTAGTACCCTAAAAATAATAATTAAACGTGTCCTATTACTACGATGGAATGCATGTTTTGTTAAAATTACTTTCAGATGTGGCCATCACTTATATCCAAAGCCAAGCAAGGAGGGATAGATGTGATCCAGACTTACGTGTTTTGGAACCTACACGAACACAAACAAGGACAGGTGAGACACACCTTAAATTTTATTCAACTGAGGTATAGTTAAAAGTAAAATATGATTATGAAGGGATCATGTTAAAAATGTTAAAATTTTAATACACAAAAAATAAAAATAATAAAAATTTAAAAGTGTTAATACATTACAACATAAAATATTCTGCTTTCAAAACATCTAATAATTTTTTGATAAAGATTTAATAAAATTATTATTTTAATCAAAATGTTTTAAGAAAAAACAAATTTCTTTTGCTATTTGATATTGACGTATTGACAAGATCATTAAAAAATTTATAAATCATTGATCTTCGTTGCAAATAATGCTCAATATTCGTTGCTTTAAAAAAACTAAAACACAACTCATATTCTTATTGGATTTGGTCTGAGTTTAGGTTATGACGCTTTAATTTAAGGTTAAAATAGAGTGTAAATCATTTGTTCCCTAATCATATCTCTTTTTATGCCCTACACTAAAAATTACTAAAATTTTGAATTTTAAACCCTAACTTTGATTTTCAAATCTTAAATCTCATATCCAAAAAGCGCAACAAACTCCTAATTCTTTAAACTATAATCACAACACTTAATCTTAAACCTTAAACTCTAAACCTACTGTTAAAAGATATACAATTAAAATGTTAAAAAGTATAAAAATTAAAAATATTTCTCACACAATTGAAATGATATATATTTTTATACTATCTTAGATTATAATATGAAATGCAATCTAATTTTTTTCGTAACAAATTTCGAAATTTAGTTCTAAGTTTTAAAAGTATTTATCACCGACTTAAAATATAATATTTGGATTTTGTGTTTTCTAGTATCCCGATTCTATTGTTTTAACCGTGAGTTAAATTGTTGTATCATAGATTTACCCCTTCAGATTTTACGAAGTTCATAAGATGCTTTGTGTTTTAAGGAGAAGAAAAAGATCCATTTGAGATTCAATTGGATCATTAAATTTCAACATTTTTGCAGTATGATTTCAGCGGAAGGCGTGATATAGTAAAGTTCATAAGAGCAGTTGAAGGTCAAGGCTTGTACGTTTGCCTCAGAATCGGACCCTTCATCCAGAGTGAATGGACTTACGGGTAAAACACAATTCCCATATCCCTCATCTACATATTATATCATATAAAACTGGTTGGTGGTGGTGCAGGGGACTGCCATTCTGGTTGCACGATGTCCCCGGCATCGTTTTCCGATCCGATAACGGACCATTCAAGGTAAACCTACATTGCTATATCATTTTTATTCGCCACTAAACTCGATACCCATGGTGACGATTCGTGTCTCATTAACAACAGTTTCATATGAAAAAGTGGGTGACAAAAGTGGTGAACATGATGAAATCGGAGAAACTATATGCTTCACAGGGAGGGCCAATTATACTATCACAGGTTGGTTTGTTTTTGTGATCGACAGACAGAATTGATCTATTTTTTGCATGTTCTCATGGGTCTGAAATCTGTTTGTTTGTTACACAAAATGTCAGATAGAGAACGAATATCAAAGGATAGAATCATCCTTCAATGGGAAAGGGTCACGCTATGTTCACTGGGCTGCAGGCCTGGCTGTAGGACTTCAAACAGGGGTGCCCTGGATAATGTGCAGCCAGCAAGACGCCCCTGACCCTGTGGTACTATTCCGTCACAGTTGTGTCAATTCGGCAAAATAAGTTTGATAGTCGAAAGAAACACAATAACTAAACCAGTAACCTTGGCAACTGCAGATAAACACATGCAATGGATTCAAATGTGGGGTAAAATTCCAAGGACCCAACACTCCCAATAAGCCATCCATGTGGACTGAAAACTGGACAAGTTTGTACGTTTTATTCTCCTCTTTTGTATTTTATACACTTAAAAGAAGGCTAATGAATTAATGAATAAATGAATGGATGAAGCGTGCAAAGGTATGGTCAGGAGACGTTCATGAGATCTGCAGAAGACATTGCCTTCCAAGTTGCTTTGTTCATTGCCAAAAATGGAAGTTATGTTAATTACTACATGGTAACCACCATTCCCCTGTCTTTATCTTTATTATTACATTTAAAACATACTTAAACATGAATGTTTTTGTTCAAGTACAGTATCATGGAGGAACGAATTTTGGAAGAACAGCTGCTGCTCGTATAATTACAAGTTACTACGATCAAGCACCTCTTGATGAATATGGTAACTAGGAGTGTTTCCGTCTATGTATTTACTATTTAATGGTCTTAGCAGAAACTAATTCCATCGAGTTAATATTTCAGGTTTAATTAGGCAACCTTTATGGGGTCACCTTAAGGAATTGCATGCTGCAATAAGATTATGCACAGTTCCTCTCCTTTCTGGATTTTACGAAACTTCCTCTTTGGGTGATCATCAAACCGTAAGAACAATTCTTAGGGTATTATATCTATGTGTAATTTATATATATTATGTATGTATATGTGTATATATGCATTGAATTGAAACCTTGTTTTATCTCATCTGTTTTGTTAAAGGCTTTTGTTTTCAAAGGAAAATCAGGGGAATGTGCTGCATTTGTTGTGAACAATGAATATAGCTTGAATGCTAGAGTTCGTTTCCAGAACATTTCATTCGAGTTGCCGCCAAAGTCGATAAGCATTCTTCCGGATTGCAAGAATGTAGCCTTTAATACTGCAAAAGTAAGACTCGAAATCCACTTCCGTTATGAGAAAGAAACCATACTCAACCTTGCTTACATTGATAGGTGAGCACACAGTACAATACAAGAACAAGGACAGTGAAACACATATTCGATTCAATGGAGAGATGGGAAGAGTACAACGAGCCTATTCCGACATTTTCGAATACATCATTGAGAGCTAAAGTTTTGCTGGATCAGATGAGTACGACAGAAGATGCATCGGATTACCTTTGGTACACAGTCAGGTAGGCTCATAAGTTTCGATCACACATCCTTTTTTTTTCCGATTCGACCTTGTTTGAACCGTGTTCAATTCTGAAATATGCAGCTTCCAGCATGACTTTGATTCTGAAGCTGAACTTTCTGTGCTTTCCAATGCTCATGTTTTACATGCATTCGTCAATGGGCAATACAAAGGTGAACATTATACCTGAAGATTTTGACATTTAAATACGAAAATATGTTGAATTATACTTGTTGATTTCTAGGATATGCATACGGTAGGAGTCACGACTTTGTACTGGAGAATACAGTTGAATTGAAGAACGGAACGAATAATATCACCTTACTTAGTGTAATGGTTGGACTTCCGGTAAGTTTCGGTTTAAGTACAACAATGGATCGCATAACTCGGAAACAAGAACGAATCGTTTTTGTTTCCCTGTGCAGGATTCAGGAGCATATCTTGAGAGCAAGACTGCAGGGATACGGAGTGTAAGGATTCAAGACCAATATCTCAATAACTATCAATGGGGATATCAGGTAATTTAGTCATTTTATGTCTACCTCGTCGCCGTAGGCATTCCACATGCTTTGATGTTTTGTTTTGTTTTTGGGATGAAGATCGGATTGTTAGGAGAAAGGTCAAGAATATTTGGTACCGAACATGATGTTCAATGGAGTCCGATTCGAGCCGGACAACATCGGCTAACTTGGTATAAGGTAATTACTGATGTTAACCATTTTATCAAAATATATGTACTAAATGTGACACCATCTTTTTTTGGTTTGACAGACTTGGTTCGATGCACCTAGTGGAAACGATCCGCTAGCATTGAACCTTGGGTCGATGGGAAAGGGAGAAGTTTGGGTGAACGGAGAAAGCATCGGCCGATATTGGGTGTCACTCCATACCCCAAAACATAGGCCTTCACAAACATGGTAATAATATTCGAACTCGATTTAAATAAAAAAATTTAATTTATATTTTTAGAGTTACAGACATCATTCTAATCTGTTTTTTTTTTCAGGTACCACGTACCTCGATCTTTCTTAAAACCTCGAGGGAACCTGTTGGTTGTATGGGAAGAAGAATACGGGGACCCTCTTGGGATCACATTGGACCGTGTATCGGTTTCATAAGTCATAGGTTTATTAAAACTATAGTATAAATTTGAAAAAAGTTTTAAATATGAAATATGTGTTTTATTTTTATGTAATGAACTGTGTGGAATAAATGTTATATTTTCATTATAAATCCAACATTTTTATTTTATGTTTTAAAATTTTGAATTTTTTTCATGTAATAATTCCAAATTTCGAATAAAATACAAACATTGAAAGTTGTTAAAAACATAAACTTCAAATCAAATATCTGGGCCTGAAGCCCAATAGTAGTATAGAAGGCCTGGAATATGTCATGGAAATGCAAATCATTTTTCAAGGTTGTAAGTAAATTTAGTGAAGGAATTGTTATTTGATTAACCTGTGACAACTTATTAATTTCATGGGATTAAAAAATTAACAGAATATTAACCTTAACATAAATACATAAAATATTTTTTATAATTTGTTAAGTAAAAAATTTCACTAGCGAATCTAAAATGTAACCAAGTCTTCTTAAAAAAACATTTTATGGAAACCATAAATGGAGTAAGAGGCCCTCGACTTTTTTAAAATATAATTATGAGTCTTCGTAGTTTAATAAAGTTTTAATTTAATCACTACTATTAAATAATATAATTTCGTGTCCGATTACAATAATTTAATTAAAGCTGTTAAGTTGTATATTCATTTCTAGTTATATCAAATAATTATATTTAAATAGTTTCATGTACTTTGATTTGATAGATTTGATTTCAGAGCTTGTGGGTGCAAGTGAAACAGCGGCCTTTGAATCCAACCCTACTCCATTCTTTATATCTAAAATCTAAATGGAAGACAAAAGCACATGCATGTTCTAATTCTTTATAAACTTCAGTTAATCTAAGAACACAAAGAAAATCTAATATAAATTATCACTCTGTATATTCTAAACCCGTTATATATTTAATTTAAAAATAAAAATAAATTTAAAAACAAATGAATTTTAAAATAGTTTATATAAAAAATAAAAAATAAAAATCAAAAGTGAACCGATTTTTAATAGTTTCATCCATGATGTTTTTCAAATAGAAAATAAAAAATATCAGTTCATAAATATAATCAAATTACATAATATATATTTTTTAAATAATTTAAGTATAAAAAATAGCCTACAAACATAAGTTAAAATAAAAAAACTTAGAGGTGGATATGAGGTCTTGTCACCCCCAAGATTTGGAAAAACTATATTAGACTCTTAAAATATTTTTAAAGTTGTAATAATGCTCCCAAAATTTATAAAAACTCATATAAAGTTGTGTAACTTTTAAATACTTTTAATTATCACTCAAATTTGTTAAAAAAAACCATTAAATTCTTCTAAAAATAAAAACTTTAATTATACCCTTACATTTTAAAAAATAAAATTTTCATTAAATTCCTCAAAAATTTTAAACTTGTCAATAAAACCTCTAAATTTTAAAAAATCTTAATTATATTCTTGAAGCTAAATGATTTCATTTCCTCATGACTTGACGATTGTTTTGTTTTGATTCCCTGAGGCCGGAGTTGTGGTTTTATATTTCCGAGGCCAAAGTGCCGAAGAATACCCCACCAGCACCACATGCTTTGCTTCCAAGCCTTTGCGTGCGGATCAGTGCCTGACAACTGCCTCTGCCTCGTCGCTCTTCGTACGTGAAGACACCTCAGCACTCTCCATGCAAAATTACAGTTATTTTCAAATTATTTGGATCACATTGCCGTCATACTCTTCTCAATTCTCAACTTAATTTTTAAATTTAGGATCTATTGGATACATTATAATTAAAATGTTACTTCAAATTGTTGTTTAAGCTATGTTTTTTATTACATAAGTTCGTATACTATATTCATATGATATTTTAATAATGAATTGGTACGTGTAACACGGTGAAGTTTGCATGTTGATCAAAGTTTCTTATGATTCATCTTTTAAACGATGAAAGTGTGTTTCAGATTTCACTTTTTATATACAGAGGTTATTCAAATTAATCCTTTTATTATAGATCGGTTTCAATTACTTTCTGAGAAAGAAACTGGGTTGGGTGAAAAGAGTTCCCAGGACAGGATTCAGCCTTCCTACTCCTCATCCTAACCAAGAATAAGATCCCTGAGGCTGACATCTCTTCAGACAACATTTATGATCGAAGAGATCATCACAGATACCACGGGGGGTAGAGTAGTTTCGATACAAGGCACAGAATCTGATGCTCGACGATAGATTTCAGACACTAAGTTTTTAAGATTTAATACGTATATTAAAATTAATTAATAAATCAATTAAATATGGATATCTAAATTCTATAAGCATACTTCGAAGGGATTCCCTCATTTGTTGAAGCATCTCTCTGTACGAGGCTGCTACAAGTCTGCATGCAAATTGCAATGATACGTGACCTGGTTCCTTTGGATTCTTTACGATAGAAGAAACTAATGATACAATAATTTAGCTACCATATTTAATATATCAATTTATATACTTCTTCGCAGATTTTTTATTTATTTTGTTTCCAATGATGAATCCAACAAGTTAAGTTAGATATTTTAATTTTTTAATTAATTCTAAAATTGTAAATTCTTTGTTATCAAACAGTCAGATGCTCTTACTTAGATCCTTCATCAGTCTAATAATCATATTGGACATGGAAAGACAACTCAAGTCTAACGTTTAACAGACTTATTTTTTATTTACAAATACGTGAACTGTATTATAAATATATAGCAATTAGATGAATTTTGTAAGACGTACATATATAAATTTTTGTACAATAAGAATACATATCTATATTTTGATTTTAATATTTAGAAAACAACTACTCTTTCCTCCGCATGATGGTACATTAAAATTTAATATTGATACTTCAGTTTTTGTTGTTTCGTGTAATTATCGTATTGTAATTTTTTTTCGACTTAAAATTAAAGAGTTTTTTTAATAAGATATACGATAATATTTTTATCTAGTATAATTATTAATAGAACAAAATCATATTTATTCCATAAAAAATATTGATAATGATACCGATAGTCTAATGTGATATTAATTAAGTAGAAAACGTTTTTTTTTGAACATATTAAGTAGAAAACGTTTTTAAAAATTGAAATTTTAAATCCATTGAATAATTTCATTGATGAAAAATACACCTTCTAAGGAAAAATTATATTATGGTCAATCTCACCACCTGGACCAACCAATAAAAATTGCACACTTCATCAAATTTTTTTTGTCATAATTTTTTCTCAAATGAATCTTCACTTGAAAAATTAAAAAATAATGAGATGGATAGTTTCTATTGGTTGGTCCCATGGATGACGTGGTGGGACTGATCCATGATATAATTTCTCCCTTCTAAGTGACGTGAGTTTGAGTAGTATGGTATGCCCTTTTAATTCAATTAGAATGTAGTATTTTACTTAGATCTTAAATTTAGATAGAATTACGCACATCTATAAACTATGCTTAGGGATGACAATGGATCGGACTTTATAAAGTCTAAGTCCAATCTAATTAATAATCGGACTTTCAAAAAATCCAAGTCCATTTATATAAATCCAAATCCAATCGAATAAAATATCTAAAATCCAAATCCAAAAGTTCAAATCCAATTATTTTTTAAAGTAACAACTCAAATAAATATCTTTAAATAAAAAAATATTTTTTATCAAACAAATGTTTTTAAATTTATAGCACAAACAAATCTAAAAAAATATTACAATCCAATATAAAACAAATTAAAGTAACAACTCAAATTTTTTAAATATAAAAATTTTAAATATTTTTATTCGGGTTTATATATGGATTCGGATTGAATTTGGATCGGATCATGGTAATATCCATATCTGATCCAACTCCTATTAGGACTCGGACATTATTTTTGGATTTGGACTCAAACTTTTTTTAATCAGATTTGGATCGGATTTTTTTCTTCAGATCGAATTCGGATTATATTGACATCCCTAACTATGCTCTTCAAATTTAAATATTAAAAAAAAACAATGTTATTATTTATTAATGGTATAAAGATAATTTTCACCCTTAACGTTTATAATTTTTATCATTTGGGTCCTTATTCTTTTTTTGGGATAAATTTAGCTCTTGATCTATGTCTTTTTAACAAATATCTCATTTTTAACTACCATGATAACTGAACCGTTAAAAATTTAATAATGATGACATGTCATATATATGTGATAATATATTTTAAATGACATAGAATCTAACCTATTAAATATATACATATATATAGAATATAATTTTATTCTAATATAAAATATAAAATAATTAATATTTAAATAAGATATTAAAAATCAATTAATTAATTTCAAAACAAAAATTTACTAAATATTCTCAACCCTAACTAAACTAAAAGATTTTTATAAAAACCCTAAACCTCCGATTTAGATTAAACACTAAAATACCTAAATCCTAAACTAAAATAATAAAAATTCAATTGATTACTATCAAAATCATTTATTTTTGATTCACCAATAACAAACTCTAAAGAATAAAAAAATAATTTTTAATATTTCATTTGAATTTTAATTGTTTTATATTTCTATATTAGAATAAAACTATATTCTGTGTGTATGTATTTGATATATTAGATGTTAAGTTATTTAAAATATATTATCACATATATATATGACATGTCATCATTATTAAATTTTTAACGGTTCAATTATCATAATAGTTAAAAAAATAAAATATTTATAAAAAAGGCATAGGTTAAAGGTTAAATTTATCCCAAAAAAAGAATAAATACTAAAATGATAAAAATTATAAAATGAAAATTATCTTTATACCTTTACTAATTGTACTACTCAATAAATTTTACTATCTTATAATTAAATTAAAATCTTAATTAATATTAAATTTTAAATACAATTCCCAGCCACTTTAGTTTTTTTATCACACAAAAAATATCCTACTATGTGCAACTGATGTTACAAGATACAATCATTAATCACAAATATGTTCCAAGAATATTATTTGAAGAGCAAATTTCTAATCTACCCCCCAAAAAAGATTATTCATTAACTTCTTAGGATTTTCTTTAAAATGGAAACTGAAAAATATCTGACATTGAAAATTCGGAAAAAATAAATGATTCCGAATTCCCAAACAATAAAGCTTCTGCCCTACTTCGTTCCCCATTGAGCAATCTATCTCTCTCCCCCAAATCTGTAAGTATATAAAGAGCCACCGCCCTCATCCACCATTAACAATCATGACATTCAAATCAATACACAGTCTCATCTCTATTTTTCCACCATTACACTGATCAATACCAAAGACCGAGGTGGGTTTTTTCTGAAACAACCCCTTTTAAAGCAATCTCTCTATGGATCATCATGACCAATCTTCTTTGTCTCACCTTCCCCAAGATACCATTGACACCATTAAAACCACCACAACCAACACTGACCACGGCTCCAGAAGCTACGAGTCTGAGAACATTAAAAGCAACACCAATACCAACCCTGCAGGGGGAAAAAACAGGAAGTGCAAAGGCAAAGGCAAAGGTGGCCCTGATAATAACAAGTTTAGATATAGAGGCGTAAGGCAAAGGAGTTGGGGTAAGTGGGTAGCTGAGATTCGCGAACCTCGTAAACGTACGAGGAAATGGCTCGGGACTTTCTCTTCAGCGGAGGAAGCGGCTAGAGCCTATGATCGTGCTGCTATTATACTCTACGGTTCCAAGGCTCAGCTTAATCTCCAACCCTCGGTCTCGTTTTCTTCTTCGTCGTCTCGCGGTTCTTCTTCTTCGTCTTCATCGACTCAAACTTTACGACCTTTGCTTCCTCGTCCTTCGGGTTTTTCTTTTAGTTACTCAAACCCTAGTACTCACCAAGCTTCTTTAATGGCTTCATCAAGGTTTATGCCTTATGGGGTTTCCGTTTACCCGCACTCTATGGTTTACCCATCCCTGGTTCGGAATCCCCAGTTGCATATGGTGCAAGAAATTGAACCTAGCGTTGTTGTTAACCCTAGTGACCCGACAGGGACAACAAATGATCCTAACCCTGATCAACAACCAGTACATCATCATCAACAACAACAAGGTTCTTTGTACGAGGATGTCAACTCCCTGGTGGGTTCCGTTAGTTCGAGCTTGTCTTTTTCGGCTCAAACCTCGGTTGCACCAGCTGATCCAGATCCTGGTTTAACAGTTGGACCCGGAACCCCATCTATTTGGCCTTTAACAAATGATATTGATGAGTATCCACCACCTTTCGCTTGGGATTACATGGATCCTAATTTCATCTTTGATTTCTGAGGCACTTTAAAAACAAGAGTTAACATGCAAGTTTTTCCCTGGATCTAAAGATGAAGATCCAACGGAGAATAATTGAAGTTGTGCTTTAGTAGAAGGGGTATTAATTTCTAGTGTTCTATTCTATATATCTACAACAAAGAGCCAAAGTGCACTGAAGAGTGAAGATATCGTTTTCATTTTCATTAGATTACATATATAGTTTCATGTGTTGTCTAAATCCTAGCTTTTACATTTAAGGTTTAATTACTTTTCTGGGTTTGTGGTTCAAGGAAAATTGACCAACTTTCATTTAAGGGTAAGGTTAATGGGTTGTGTTGGAATATGATTGAGAGCAAGAGAGTAATAAGTTTGGGTGTGAATCTTGTTCCTTCTAATGGTTTACAGTCGTTTTTCTATTTATATTTGAGAAGGTTTGTTTCTTATTATTATTTTTGAGAGAGAAATTAAAATTGAATTCATTAATATAGGTTTGTAAACAAATTGAACGAATATGAATAAGGGTGTGTTCATGTTCGTTCGTTTAAATTTAATCAAACAAATAAACGGACATGAATATAAACGAATATAATTTTTTTGTTCATATTCGTTAATTAAAGAATATAACTTGTTTGTGTTTGTTCATGTTATTTTTTAATATTATAAACGAATACAAAAAAATATATGTAACGTGTTAAATATTTAATATTTTTGGTTAATTTAATAATTTTAGTTAATTAATCGATTTTAAATTTAATTAATAATTGAAGTTCAAATTTTTTTAAATTTTAATCAAAATCTATAATTATCTAATAGATTAATGAATTTTAATCGGTTAGTTTGGTTTAATCGAACAATAAATAAATACTAACGAACATAAACAAGTAGATTATCGAATGCTTACAAACATAAATGAACGAATAAATCTTCTTTTCATGTTCATTCATTTAATTAAATAATAAAAATATATCCATGTTTGTTCGTTTGAAAGATAAATAAATATAAATAATTTTTTATCGAACGATTTGTTAAACGTTTGATTCGTTTACGACCCTATATATTTGAAACGAAGTTGTCACGTTGGACCATGATCTAAATACATGATAGATATAGAATGTGTAGTAGGGGCCTTTTGTTTTCAAGTAAAGCCCAAGGCAGTAATGGATGGTTGTTTCAAATCCAGATGCATTTGCATTGGCTGGACCGCTAATAATAGAAAACAACACAGATTATTCACTTTCAGTTGTAAAACCATACTGAATCTACATTAAAAATAAGGGGATTTTAGAATTCATCCAGCGGTTCATATTAACTTTTATTTAAATAATTTGAGTTTGAACAAATTAGTTTAGAGTTATAGATAAGTTTGTTTAAATTTAAAATCAAATATAAATATTATTTTATACTCGAATAGAATAATAAATAATAAAGATATTTTATTGTAATTTACACTTATTATTAAAAATAAACAAAGAAAGTTTAAGTGGTAAAAAAACTTAATATTACTTAAAATAAATAATGTGAGTTGATTCAAATTAATCAGATATAATTTTATAAATTAAAAGGATAATAATAAAAAAACTCATATATTTTATGTAAAAATATATATTTTGTCGATAATCAATTAAGTTAGTAAAATAAGATATTAATTTTTTTTAAAACAAAATTTAAATCATAGTATTATGAACGGAATAAATTGAATTACAAAAAATATTTTTATGATGAATAAATTATAATATTTGATATAAATTAATCAAACTAATAAATTAAAGATTAAAAATAAAATATTTTATTGTCTCAATGACTAAATTAGCATTAAATTCTCTTATGAAATTCACCATCACACGTGTGTGTACAGACATGCAATAAGGAAGGTCTTAAGCTCAAGCTTGCATTTTTATTCCTGTCCCTTGAAGGATAATCTGACTTCATTTTAACCCCCAAAGCAACCTTTGAAAGCAAAATAATACCCTTTATTTATTCCCTACACTCCATTCATTCCTTAAGTAATGGCATCCTTTAATTATTTTCTTTTACTCATAATATTTTTCTTATTTGTTTAATACTAATTTTATTTTTACTTCGAAGTCAAATTTGCTAAAATTAAGGATTAATGAAATATTAGGATATTACATAAATGAATGATTATTACTTATTCATTCATAAACTACCAAATTAGGAATAATTATTAAATAGTCTATCTCATTATATTATTTATAGTCTTAGCTAATAAGATTTATTTATCTTATTTTTAAGGTGATGCTTCTTTTTTTTTGGATAAACGAGATTTTATTACCCAAGAACCATCATACAGAAAAAGAGTATCTACATCAATAAACCCTAAATAAACAACCCCAAAGAAGTAAAAAAAAGAAAAACTAACTAATCCTCCAATTCTCAATTATACAAATATCATTGTATCTAATCTTATTGTATCCTCAGATTTTCCATTGCACATTTGATTTTATAAGAGCAAACAATTCAGTTTCTAACCTTAGACCCTTTCCATGTAATCTATTATTCTGTTCTTGCCACAAAAGATAGTTGAAGATATTCCAAGCCAATCTCACAATCGTAGCACGTAAGGTTTTTCCTTTGTCGTTTGTTTGAATCCATTCGAAGAGATCATTCCAACATCCAAAAGATAAAGGAAGTTCGCATCCTTGCATAACCATCGCCTAAAGATTCTTTGAATACACACATTCACCAAACAAATGGTCCCGAGTCTCACAATTGACGCCACAGAATAAACACCATAGATCTCCATGATATCCCCATTGCACCATTCGACTCCTTGTTGACAACCTATCCAAAATAACTAACCATGAAACGAAAGAATAACGAGGGATAGATGGGGTCTCCCAAACGATCTTGTACCAGGGTACCTTAGGTTGTTTATGCCGTAGAGCATCCCAAACCATCGTAGCTTTGTACCATCCTTGAATGCTTCCTATCATAGCAAGCTCTTCCTTTAAGCTTAACAACTTCTTTCATGCCCAGCTGTGATGTTGTTTTGTTAAGGTATTCCACACCGAAGTCCCTTTTAACAAATATGCGAACACCCAAGCAACCCACAAAGATCCAGCTTGGATGAGCAACTGCCAAAGGCACCGGATCATGCAGACTCTATTCCAAACAACCATGTTTTTTACACCTAAACCACCTCTCTTTGGGTGACAAACTATATCCCAACCAACACGAGCACCCCTTGCATTTGTATCAACTCCCTTCTATAAAAAAGCATTGCATATCTTAGTTGTTTCCTTCAAGACCTTCGAAGGGAGCAGGAACATCCTACACCAGAAATTCTGAAGACTAAACAACACAGATTGAATTAGTTGTAATCTACCTGCAAAAGAAAGCATCTTCGATGGCCAAGCCTTTACTTTACTAACAATTTTCATTACTAATCTTTCACAGTCCTTGGGGGATAATCTTTTTGTCACCAAAGGCACACCAAGGTAACGTAAAGGAAGAGATCCACCAGAGAAATCAGTGTCCGCAAGAATTCGATCAAAATCATCCTTATCTATTCCTGCAGCAAATAATTGGCACTTTGTTGGGCTTGATGTGGCTCGATTGATAACCGATTAACTTGCCAATTTGATGGAGAAAGAACACTTTGGGTGATTTGTTGTGAAAGCAAAAAGATAAACAATGAACACAAGGATTTTAGAGTGGTTCGGCCTTCGAACAAGCACCTACATCCACTACCTTAGCTTCCCACTAAGGATTTCCCAAATTCACTAAGAATTTCAACCTTTTGAGGCTAAAGGGATAACCTTACAATCCTAGACTCAAATCCGAATCTAGCATCCAAAGTTCACAACCCGAACTTTGGGAATTCACTCAAATAAGAGAAACTTAGCAAACTTGTTTAATCCTTCTAACAAGGCTAATGTTTGCAATCTAAGCACTCACTCAATTCTTAATTACACTTGAGCATATATTGACAATTAAGCTCACAAGTGTTTGTCTACCCAAATAATAGGAATTTAAGCACTAAGACAAAACTTTGATCATATTGTTGTTACAATTGAAACATTTTTTTCTCTTGATGCTTGAGGCTTCCTTTTATCATCCCAAATGAGCTTTTAGCCGTTTATGACCGTTGGGGATGTTTTGGGGCCGTTTGGAGCTGATTTCAAGGCATATTTCTTCTTCTAGTGTAGGCGGTATCGATACCCCTAAAACTGGTATCGAAACACCTTATTTGGGAAATAGCCGTTGAACCTTCATTTAAGAACAGGTATCGATACTGGTATCGATATCGCTCCTAGCCGTTGGGGGTTTTCTCAAATCGTTTATGACCGTTGGGGGTGTTTAGAAACCGGTATCGAAACCAAGCATCACAGTGGTGAAAAGGTATCGATACCAGTATCGGTACCACTGTGATTTTGCCTTTGAAAACATGTCATTGAAGAACAAGTATCGAAACACCTTGAAGGTGTATCGAAACACCTGCGTTAAAAACCCTTCTTTGGTTTCTTTAAATCATTTAAAACATATTTAAAAACTCTCAAAAACACCTTAAATATATTTTCAAGTAGTTTGGACATAAGAAACATTTTTTGAAGTATTTTCAAATTAGTCCAAAACTATTTTTCAATTATTATATCAAAATATTAGTTCTACACACTTTGACTCATTGATTTGCAAACCAGACATTAAATAAAATTCTTCTAGCAGTCGTTTAATACCCAAGACAGATTCCAACGTCCCTTTTGTAAAAACTAACGAATCATCCGCAAAGCATACATGTGTTGGAGACACTTTCCTACATCTTGGATGGTAGTCGATCACTTTTAACTTTCCAGCCCAATTCAAAAGACAAGAAAAAACATTTAAAACCAAGATAAATATATAATGAGACAATGGATCCCCATGTCTAACTCCTTTTGCCCCGGCAAAGTAATCAATTAACCCTCCATTCAGGTTTATAGAGAATCTAGAATTTGTAATGCAAACTTCAATCCATCTTTGAAACACTACCGGAAAATTCATCACTCTTAGGATTTGCATAACAAATGACCAATTTAAGGAGTCAAATGCTTTCCTAAGATCAATTTTTAGAGCACATCTCGGGGATAAATTTTTGCGGCCATAACCATTCACAATTTCTTGAGCTAGTAAAACATTATCAACAATGTCTCGTCCCGTTAAAAAAGCTCCTTGATTCGGCAAAATTAGATCTGACAACCATTTCTTTAAACGATTTGTGATGATCTTTGTGATGCATTTGTAAATCACAGTGCATAAAGAAATAGGTCTATAGTCGGTAGCTTTAGAGGGCGCTTGAACTTTAGGGACTAGAGTAATAAGAGTTGAGTTGAATGCTACTGGTAAGGAAGATGATGTGAAGAAGAACTGAATGCCTCTAATGACATCTTTTTTTACTGTCTGCCAAACTCCCTGAAAGAATTTTACTGTGTAGCCATCAGGCCCCAAGAGTTTTATTGCCTTTCATAGAGAACAGAACATCATGAATTTCGTGGAAACTGCAAGAACCAATATTGATTGACCATGATTCTATCTAGTTTTCGAGATAATGGGAACTCATCACGCATATTACACCAATTGAAAATTGGCCCCGAGAATGGATGATCGAGCACATCAAGAACATCAAAACAGTCACGAAAATCTTGCATAGCTTTGGTGAGTCCCTGCCTCCCATTAAAATCGGAACTCTCCCTTGGATTCATTGTAACATTAAAATCCCCAGCAATAATCCAAGAACCAGAACCTACCATCACTTTAAAAGCAATCAAATCCTGCCATAACTTCAATCTTTCTTCCTTTCCATTACTTGCATAAACCACTGAAATAAAAAAAAAGATACATCCCGTATATTAACATGACAACAAATCATCTGATCTGAGACAAAAACAACTCTGAAATCCCAGTTATCCTTGCTTAAAATCCAAATGCGTCCATTGGTAGCATGAGAATAATTTTGAATGACATTCCACCCTTGAAACTTCTTTTCAACAATTTTTGCATTATGTTCTCTAATTCAGGTCTCTGACAAACACACAACCTCAACTTTTTTCAATCTTATCAAAACTAAGGACATTATTCTGTTTTGAGGGGTCATTGAAACCCCGTACATTCCATACAAGTAGAGACATTATAATGTAGGAGAGACACCCCCACCTCTACCTTGTCCTAATTTACTAGTTTGTCCTTTAACTTTCTTTTTCTGCTCTTTACCTCTAGGCTTAAGTTGTTGCATTAGTTCAGCAACGCCACTTGCAGCAACTCGATATTTTTTAGAGGCAACTTCGACAGGGACAATACCCCCTAACACAACTTCATCCCCATGTGAAATATATCTATGCTCTAACTCAGAATCAGAAGCCAGTGCTTGAAAATTATTTGGACTTTCTACTCCCACAACAGAGTCGCCTGGAGCATCACTAACCCCCTCTAACTCCGAATTTGAAACCATACAATGAATAGGAGAGACCTTGTCATGGAGCAATGTCTCGTCAACAATTACCCCTTCTGAAACTGGTGGATTAGGTGACACACCCACATCGATAGAAACTAAATCCGCAGCCACAGAAGCTTTTGTACAATTCTCTAAAGAATGTCCAAAAACAGAACAATGCTTACAACTTGGAGGAGACCAAACAACTTCAACAGAGACATTCACTAGATTTCCTTCGCCAATATCAACTAAAATTGAACTTGGAATCTCATCAGTAGCCCGAACTTCAACACAAATTTTGGCAAACTCTAACTGTAATTTAAAAAGGTTGCCCGATCCGTATGTAATGGCTTACCAATTGCACTGGCCACATAACTAAGACCTTGCTGCGTGAAAAGCTCCAAGGGAACATGCCACAACTTTATCCAAATAGGAACTAAATCCACCTGAACATCATCAAAAATTAGACCAGGCTTCCACTTCCTCAAAATTATAGCCTTCTGCTGAATGTGCCATGGTCCTGCTTCTAGCACCCAGTCTCGAACTTTTGGAGAAGGGAAGTTTATCATGTACACACTCGGCGCAAGAAATCGGATAGTAATCGGACCTTCACGCCCCCATAGACGTTTTTTGAAAAACACTCAATGGAGGAGATTTCCCCAAGAAATTTCCAACCAATGCATTCGACCATTGTTGTGCTCCATTACTCAAAACCGAAGGAGGAGGTTGTACTAGACAACGACCATCTTTCGATACCGGCGGAGAAAAACCCCAACGTTTGGTTCATATTCCATTCTGATTTGGCTAGAGTCTCAGGAGAAAACTCAATTCCCTCACCAATCCTAGCCCTAGGCGCACTACCCTTATTTCCTGCAGACAAGAGTGGAGGAAAATCACCCTCCTTCAATCCTGAATTCATCATAAAAAACAAGAAAACCCTAAAAACAAGAAATCGGAAAAAATGACAAACGAACAAATGCTCTACAGGCACAGGATAGACCTGCTAACTTACGCCAAATAGATGCTTCATTTTTTTTATATCAATAAAAATTGAATCAAAATTAAAATGAGATAGATGAATTTTATTGGTTGATATCACGGATGACATAATAAATTGAATTCATCTAATATTTTTTTCTAAATTTAACATTAATGTGAGTATAAATTTATTTATACCATAACTTTTAGAATATTATAACAACATCGATCAAACTAAATTTCGATTGTCATTTTATATAAGTTAGTAGACTTTGAATTTGATTTAAACACTCCTTTTTTTTCTTTATAGGGATGTATTTTCCACTATCAACAAAGAAAGGTTCATTTTACCTACATTAATACTTAAAATTCTTGAACATATATGATGTTTCTTATAATAAAATGCTAGTTTATTGTCTAAGTGAAGCGGTGAACTACTACAAGAACGCTTATAATCTATGCGAGAGAGAAAATTGTTTTGTTAATAGGTGATGAAAAATAAATTAAAATTAAATGGATATAATAAATAACTAACAGAGAATAAATATATAAGTATATAACTATTTGTTACCAGTTTAGTCATCCGTTCGTTAGATTTTAACCGTTATTAATGAAAATAGTATTAATTAAATAATTTAATGATCAAATTATTAATTATTTTAGTTAAATTATTAGAATAGAACAGACCTAATAATTAGATGATCACCCCGTAGTTTACCTTTTCTTCTACTCTTTTTGAGTCAACCGTACTACACCCGCAACTATAAAACCAGCATTTCAGACAAAGATCCTCTCCCCCCCCCCCCCCCCCCCCAACTTCCCATTTCAACTACCAGGCATGCTTCAACTCCCTCTGCTCTAAAACAAAAATACCTTTCCCCCTTGTCCTTAAATGGCTTCTTCACAAGACTCACACCCTTTCCACTGGCACCTCGCAGAGCTCGAAGACCATCACTTCCAAATCCATGGAAGAACCCTCTTCTTCATCGTCGTCCTCTGCCTCGTCACCCTCATTTTCGCCCTCATCTTCGTTTACGCCCGTTGGGTCTGCGGTTTCAATCGTCACGCGCCGTCTCCGACCTCTCACGCTCCACCAGACCCTAAGCCGCGAGGGCTCGACGCTGCTGCCATTAATGCTTTGCCGGTGACCCTGTACACGCTGGATAAGGCGACTCAGAGTGAGTGCTGTATCTGCCTCGGTGTGTTCGAAGACGGCGAGAAAGTTAAGGTTTTACCGTCGTGTAATCATTCGTACCATCCCGAGTGTGTTGATCGGTGGCTCAGTACTGAGTCGAGTTGCCCGCTTTGTAGAGCTTCTCTCCGAGTTGAACCAGAGCAACTTCAAGTTATTGTCCAATGACAGCAACCACCACAACAAGAACGACAAAAAGATTAAATTAATACTTTTTGTCTAAATTAAATTTGTAAATGACGTTGATCCTTGTTGTAAAGCATCGATTCACACTCATTATTGTGTGTGTTTGCTTTTAAGATAGCAAGTGCTCCATGAATTGGCTCAACGAATTATTTGTTTTTCTTTTTGTAATAAACGAATCTATTCATTTGTTGAGTGAAGAAATCAAATTCATGCTGGGTTGCTTCAAGTTCTTATTTAGAAGTAGAATGGAAATTTTATATTTTATGCTATTTTAATAATTATTTGTGTTTTGGACGATATTCTTTTCAGTATAAGGACACAATCGAGGTGAATTACGGAAAGGGTTAGAATTTATATTTTAAAATAGTATTCGACATTTATATCAATAAAAATTATTATGGAATAAAAATAAAATGTTTTTAGGCATGTGATATGAAAATACGATATTATAAGTTCTTTTTCTCTTATCTATTCGATAAAATATACACCTGACAAATAAACTATTCGAACTTTAATTTTTAAAATAACAATATTTCCTCGTTCATTTAAACCACTCAAAAAATTTATGAAAATTATCATTAATTACATAGTTAATCTCGTTGAATACTTAGACTCTAACTTTCTTTTAAGCTATAACCTTATATATTGCCCTAACATAATTTCTCATCAAAAGTTACAACAAGATTTACTTTATAAATTAGATGTTATAGGTTACCTATAAATACTGATAAAATATATTACATTAAAAAAAATATTAATCTTTTAAGATAATATTATTAAAAAGACTAATTTTGTATTCGAAACATAAATTATAAGATAAACATACGTATTATATATTAAAAAAAATTGGTAATCTATTTTGTCTTAAACTTAGTAATGAACTAAGATATCTACGAAGTTGAGTGATCAACATCAGTAGATAAGTAAAGTCGTCCCTTCTTATCAATAAATGTTCCTTATCGTATCCAAATTCCTCCTAATAAGTTATACGTTTTCTGACGATCTGATCTTTGAATTATATGTCCAAATTCCTTATCCTATTTGTCTTCATAACGTTTTTAAGAGTCAAGTTGGTCGAAAATCATATTTCGTATACCAAAGTATAATTCAAGAGACAAGTGTAAAATATGTGTACACTACCAATGAACTAGATCATCAAGTCTGTTTTTGAGAAGACAATTTAAATGAATTATTTTTTAATAACACACATCATTGGATTTATTAAATACATAAAAATAATAAAGTATTATATTTCAAACATATACCTAAAAAGTAAATATAAATTATAAAGTTGATGGGTTGTCCAGTAATTGTTGACATTGGACACAACACAAGACAGAGAAATTAAAGAAACACAATATCATTGTTGGGTAGTTCAAACATCTAGACCAATGCATGTCTCATCGTATATATTAAAATTATCGATAATTAATTAAAAATAAATATAATAAAATGTTATTATAGACATAATTATTCTAACATAATTACAATATTTATAATTTAAAATTTTAATATTATTTAATAAATTTAACGTCTCTTCTCCCTCTTTATATTCAACAAAGTGAGTGAGACTACTTTTTTCCTTTCTTTTCTTCTTCCAAACAAAGAGAGTAAGACTCCTTTTAAGAGTGATCCTGGTGGAGTTCTGATTTGGCAATCTAAAAAAAATCAACTTTTTTGAAACTTTGTTTTAATAAAGTAGGATCAAAACTTTGCCTTTTAGTCACACAAGTAAGTAAATTAAGGGTTAGTAGACTCATAATTAGTGTACAAATATTTGTATATATGAAAATATTTAACTAATGATTTATAATAAAGAAATAATATATATATTTCATGCTTAATTTTTATTGTTATTTAAAAGTAATAATTTCATTATTTTTAAATTGAATAATTATTCGATGAATTTTTTAATAATTAATATATATATAAAATAAAATTGTACGAAAATGACTACCACCCTTAAAGACTGACTGACAGTTTGCTCCATATATAAAGTAAAAATAAGAATTTAACACTTCACCATTAAGTCCCCAAAAGGAATACACTTCACCATTAAGTAATCTTTTTTACTACACGTGGGAGATCTTTTAAATTCAAGAAAAAGGAAATAATAATGGAGATCTAGACAATCCATTAAAAATTGTCCCCTAGTCATAGACAAACAACTTGAGGTGATGATTTGGATTTGGATTTGGATTTTGAAGGGTTTTTTTTACAAATAATTTAGTGTTTTTATGACAAGTTAGGTGTATTTATGTTAATATGGCATTATTTAATAATTTTAAAAGATAAAAATTATAATTTAATATGCATGTTAAAAATTTAGTATTTTAGTCGACATTTTATTAAAAAAAAATTATGTATTCTGCTTTTTCGAAAAGTTAGGATCAAATTTGACTTATTTTGTATGTAACTTTAAAAATAATAAAATTGATTTGAAAAAAATAAAAATGTAAAGAAACTAAATTTATTAGTATGCCTTATCTTTAATCTATTAATCTTTTCTATGTCATATTTTTATTATTAATTTGAAGTATTTATTAATTGATTTGTATCTCGTGCTTAATTTTGTGGGTGAGTCTCATAATCAATTTAGGTGAATAATGGTATTGAGAAAAAATTTGGAGAGGAGATAGATGTGTTTGAGAAATATTTGAGAGTATAGACCAAAAGAAACAATATTTTTGAACGTTACCGTCTATAGGTGTTGAGTTTAATGTACACCGTTGAAAATTAATATGTTTTTAATTTAATCCAACGATTTACATGGACTTCGCCACCTACAGTGGTGAGATGGGTGACGAAATCTAAAAAATACTATTAATTTTAACGTATTCTTTCATTTTCTTAAACGCACTTAACCGAATCTCTTGTAATAAAATTTAGAATATTAAAATCCTAATGAAATTGGATAAAACCACCCAACAATTTGGGCCTGTGTTTGCTTAACCTAATATATATAAATTAGTTTCCCAATTGTTAAGGTATTGCAACTGCCTTTAGCTTTAGGGTTTTAGGTTTTAGGCCTTTTCTTCATCACTCTTGCCGCAGTCTGTTTAGAAGAACCACCACCCTGAGATTTGAACTGCAAAAGGAAGCAGATTTCGCATTTTTTTTTTCCATGAGAGCTAAGTTAAAAAAGGAATAACTTTTCATTTCTTTATATATTTCCATTGTTTTTTTATTGATATATTGATCAATGTTTTTGTTCATTGACAGTGGAAGAAGAAGCGCATGAGAAGGTTGAAGAGGAAGATGAGAAAGATGAGGCAGAGATCGAAGTAGTCCCTTTCAATTTCTTCCTTCACAGGCCACAACAACTTTATTTTAATTGGTTTATATTCATGGCTTAGAGTTTTGTTGAACCAGTTTCCTTATCTTGATAAATGTTGAGTGTTTTTGGTTGAAGATCTGGATTTTATCAACATTTTTGCTTGTAGAGTTGCACTTGCTTGGTTTAGTTTGTTTTGTTGGATTTTATTTGTGATGATGGGTCATATTCATATGGTTTGATGCTTTTGGATACAAACCAATTGGCAATTATAATATATGAGAAAGGATTACAATACATAATAATATGTCAAATTTTAGGAATTATATAACACTCTAAAAACCAATACAATAAAAATATGACTTTACAACCTTATCAAGCAAGGCAGCTACAAAGGCCGAAGCATCAAAATGAACAAGTAGAAATAACAGATGCAAACTTGCACTCATGTTATTTGAAGCTGTAGACTGTAGTGTGTATATATAATTTGTTCATTGAGAAAACTGAGAAGGCAGGAACAACCTTTGTCTTTTGCTTCTTATTCGACAGTTCGATTTGGATGAATCCGGTGATAAAGCATTAATCCTGTTTACGACCACATTCAGGGATTGTTTTAGTGTGCCCATTGAAACCGGAACACCATCTTCATCACTATTATTGTCGCAAACGATCAATTCGCTTTTGATTCTCCCTCCAACACTTGAAATCTCAGCATTAACGATACTTAACCTCAGCCCTTTGAACACGCGGATGAGCTCCGAAAACACTTCCGGACGATCATCACAGGAAACCGTAGCTCTTAGGAACATTTTATCTTCAGGAACATTGTAGTCGACGGTCACTTCATCGGTTTCGGATGGTATAGTGAAGGCTTCGCCAATTTCGGTTGCTTTTCTCTTTAGATCCTTCACTTGCTCTATTGCACTTCCTAATAACGCAGCCTTATCCATCTGAACAATACAAGATCAAGTTTCAGGTTGGGTCTCTCTAACTACTTTGACTAACTAATGATATTATAAAAGTAGGAAAGGAGTATCAAATTAAAATAGAAGTAATATCAGGGTGTTTAAAATTACCCAATCTGATTGACTCGACCCGATTACTTAAAACAAAAATGACGGATAATTCCTGAAAAAATTACTCGACAGGGCCAGGTACCCGACCCGAGAATAATTGCGCCAGGTTTAAGCAGAGTTTTTCTAGTTACCGGATATCCAGACCGAGAATAATTGGGCAAGTTTGAGCTGATTTTTTCTAGTTACCAGATATCCGACCCGATTAATTTTAATTTATATATTTTTTAGTTTTAAATTATATTTTTATTGTAGATTCCTTAATATTTATATATATAATTAAATTTAAAGATAATTTTATGTTTATATTATATACTTTTAATTTTTAAAATTTTTAAATGTATAAATTTGTTAATACAGAAAAAAAACAATATTAATATTTTTAATATCATTTTAGTGATAAACTTTAATATATATATTCTAAAATTAACTTTAAATCACTAATTTTTATAATTGGTCATGTATTATAAAATTATAAAATTTATATGTTTAATATATGATTTATATATGATTTTTTTATTTTAAAATAAAAATCATATATATATGAATCGGGTACTCGTTACCCAATTAGTTTGGTACTCGAATTTTGCAGGTACTCGATAACGGGTATCCGATATAAATGGGTCAGGAGATGAACCGAAAAATTAGTATGGGGACCAAAACAACAATTTGACCAACAACAATAAATTTATCTAAATATCAGTTTCCAACATTATGCCGAGGATTGTGACCGAGGAATCTGTTTCCTCAGAGCTTAGGGTGTTCTTTCAAAAAAATTCAATATTAGCTTAACTAATTAATGATGTTATAAAAGTATATACATTAAATTATGTCAAAACATAATGACTGAATTCTAAAATTGACCATAGTAGAGGTACCAAAACTACAATTTGACCAACACAAATAATTGATCTAAATACCAGTTTCAACCATTGTAAAAGGCAAAATTTTCAGCAAACCATACCTTGTTAGACTTAGGAATCAGTTTCCTCAAAGCTGCAAGCTGTGCATTAATCCGATCCCTCCGCCGCTTCTCGGCTTCACTATGGCTCTTGGTAGCAGCAGCGACTTTATCGGGTGTCGTCGACGAAGGGAAACCGTGGCACTGTATCGAGCTCGAAGCCGAGAGATGAGGCTCGATTGGCCATGGAACTACGAAAGAAGATTCATTGCCGAAACCATCCCAGGGCAAGCTTTTGTAACACTTGTCCATTTCTGCAAATGAACCAACAAAGTGTAAAACGAGCCTTGGTTTTTATTAGGCAATATCTATGATTGAGGCACTGTTGATTGAGCTAATAATGGGTGTGGTGTTCAGTGTACAGATGGTGATTGGTGTGATATCTTTCAACTTTTTATTGGTCAAACGAAAATCATGCTCGGTTATTATTCGGCTGTCATTTCCACAAAGATTTCAATTATTCATAGAAGGTGAAAGATAGAGACGGAATGAATATCGAATATTAAAATGAATCAATTTATAATTTTAAAATTTTTAGGGACTGTGATTCTTTAGTCCCTCCCACATTCCGTTTTGGATCAATTTTTTTAACTTTATTAAAAGAACAAAGGTCTTAAATATTTCATTTCAAAATTTGAGAATGACTAATATTTCAAAAGAACTGTGAAGGACCTGAAATGCCATTTGACAAAAACTAGGGGTCCCTTTGGCAAAAGCATTAACTGCAATTTCATCCCTTTAATTCTCGTGCTTTTTATCAATTAGTTTATTGAATAACATTATTAAACCTTATTATAAAATCTTTGAATTGGATTTTTCAATTTATACACAGGGAATTAGAAAGAGACATCAACAGTTTACCGATTTATATACAACAAATTAGTAAAATCCAACAGTTACTTGATAACCTAACGAACTTCTCAGTTATTGTAAAGTACAAGGACTAAATACTGATAAATTAAAATATGGGGATGAATTCATCAATTTTCTTATAGTAGCATAATTGTAACAAGTTTGGGGTGGTGGAACGTATCCTGTTTTTACTTTATGTACGGAATGCTTATCTATCAACAACTTGCTCTCTCTATTTTGTTTCGTTTCTTCATAAGAAAGAAAAAGATGCCTTTAAACCCCACAATGAAGTGAATGTGTAACACCTAAATGAAGTGAATGTGTAACTCCCAAGTTTCGTATTTTTATTTATATAATATAAAACTTTTAATTTTTAAATTCGTTTGTGAGATAAAACAAAAAAATTTAAAAATTTTATTAAATATAATTTAATTATTTTAAGATAAGGTCGATCTTATTCATTTATCAAAAGATTTTCTCTCCTAAAGGCTAGATTTTGGTGCCTTTTTTGTCCTCTCATTTGATTCTCTATGTTTTAATCATAGTCCAATGGAGCCCTCACAAAAAACAAAGACTGGTGGTCTTGAATTACCATCACCAAGTAGCCAAAATGTAGGGTCCTCAAATTTCAACTCAATAGATTTGATATGAAATGTCATACATTGGGGTTGTGTGGTGCCAATGGTTCTAGCTAGACCCTACTTGTGCTTCAACGTCGGCAAGGGCACAATAAACATGTATAAAATGTAGGTTCATGAACCATGTTCCAAGATGGACTTCCGTCGAGCTATTTAATGTGTCGAAACTGTCTTGGCTGGTAAGGCAAATAAATTCGGAAAGACTAGTACGACTGCATGTAAAACGAGACATATTCGATAACACATAATCGGGTAGCCCATACCTTACGGTACTCATGATTTAGAGATGCTTTCATTGTTGTGGGCTGCAGCCTGCAAGGTAGGAGAAGAGGATGAAAACATTGATTCAGTGTCCGCAGTAGCAATTGGATCTGTTGATAGGTGATTCATGGCAGACACTTGATCATCGGAAACCGGCCTCTCAGTATCTCTGAACCCTTTATGCTGCTGTTCGAAGCTAGTCAATTGCAGTCCGCAGTCCGCAGTCCGCAACCGAAAGGCATAATCTGAATCTCCTTTGTGGTATGCATTCCCAGAGCCATACATTTGAAAGGAAAATGTGAAAGGATTCAAGTGATAAAGCTGTTGGAAAAATTGTGATGAATCCGTAACTTTGTGTCATAATTCGAAAGGATAAAGATAGAGATTCAAATAATGATTGGATTGGATTGGATTCTACTTCATAAGATCCTTATAATGATATCTAATAAACTTAAAACGGTTGAGTGATAAATAAGAAATTATGTAGTTATAGATTGAGTAAGAAAGTTAAACCCACTTATCTCACGTCAATGGGGTAAATAGACACTTAACCACTTATTGTAATTGATTAATTTTTAATTTAAATATTCAATTTAAGATTTAAGGGGTTTAAAATTTATAGTTTATAGGTTAAAATCTAAACCCTAAACCTTTAAACACTAAATTATTTTTAAATCCACTAAATTAAATTTTCACGCTATATAAAATTATAAATAAATCTAACCTATATATATATATATGACGATCTAGATTTTAATGGCAGATGTATGTTGTACTTGCACAATGTTAAATCATTAAGTTTTATACTTATTTAGGATGATTAATTAATTTTAATGAGGATAATTCAGTAATACACCTACAAACATTACCGTTTCCTTACTCAAATCCATTCCACGGTTCCAGAGAAGAAGAAAAAATATCAAGAATTTAACCTGTTGTTTCTTGGTTTCAGCTCGTAATTTCTTCCATTGTTTGTTCCAATATGCCTCGGCAACCTCCAAACAGAGTTACATTCGCAATGGATTTTAGACACCGTATCTACTTATGCATGCATTGCCATAACCACGTGCTCAATGTCACCAGGAATAATTGCAACTTAGTTATCCGTGTATGTACATATTTCTGCACTTCAGTTCTTGACCATCTTATATATAATGCCAAGAATGTTAAGGATTACCTTCTTTGCATGACATATGACGCTGTCTTGCAAGAATATCTCTTTTGAAGACATCCTTTTTTCATTTTGGAAGGTAAGAAATGTGTTGGGGCAGAACATCGGAGGGATGGCGACTGGAGTCATCTGCGATGCCGGGGGGATAGCGTAAGACATCACTCATTTTCATGGTGTAAACATAAATTTACGATCGATAATTGTAATTTAATCTTCGTGGTTCATCGATATATAGTGTCAATTTACAGTTCGGCAGCCTGAGGGACTGTCAGTTTCGCAACCATCTGCCAGTGGTGGATGTGTACTGCAATCAATGCCGCACACAGATTGGGGAGAGATTGGTAAGTTCTTTACAATAACAGCACACATATATTCTGATATGTTATGATACAATGTGCTATGTTTTCAGATTTTTTACCGTAGAGTTGAGCATATGCCTTTGCGTGAGATACATACATACGGTGGACCTGTTTTATTATATCTGTAAGTCTTATTTCCCCTGCAAAAATACTGAATGCATAAAGGAATTGGTTTTTGAATGAAAAATGGTTGCTGCAGAGGAAGTATGGTTTTTTGGGATGGAAGATCTATGGTTTACGCTGAGGATTACGAGCTGATCGATAGAGATGAGGACGAGGTGGTCGAGATAGACTAGTTCAGTTTGCTGCTTTTTAAACAATCACCAAAACACTGTGAAAGCCAGATTAGTAGTGTAATTTCTGTTGGTAGTTGTATATAAGAAAATTGTTTTTCTTGATATGAAACCAATTGGCAAGACAAATTTATTTAGATAACGAACATAAGAAACAAGTTTTACTTTCTGAAGTTAACAAATAAAAATGGAAAATAAATTACAAAACGATATAAAGTGTTTCTCATTGCATATATACTGAGGTCATCGATTCCAAGATGGGAAGGAAACATTGCTACAAAATACAAAGTATGGAATGAAACCCTCGGCTACCCCTTATAATCTCTACTACCCCACCCAAAAAAAATGCCTCTTGCAACACCAAAAAGGAATATTACAAATCATTACAACACCCTTTAAAACAACAAAAATACCAATTATTCATGTTTGATAATAATGATAATAATAATAATAATAATTTGGAGTCCAGGCCTGATAAAATGTGTGCTACTAGAAGTCTAGAGCCATGCTTTTTCTTCCTTTTTTCCCTCGGAAGTAAACACAGATCGGATCGCTTGGCTTGGCTTGGCTAAATAAAAAAAAATTCCATACCGAACAAACCTGTTACAACTTAATAGCCGCCCATTGGTGGCATGCCATAAGGTGGCATTGGAGGCATTCCCATTCCTCCCATAGACGACAGTGGTGGCGGAGCAAAACCTCCTCCCATGCCTGGCATTGGTGGCGCAGGTAAGGCTAGAGGTAGCAATTGAGCATACATGTTCTGAAACAGAAAATGGTCATTTACTTCAATTGATAAGATTGTACTCATCGAAGATGTTGCTAATCCAAGGAAAGGGTGGACATAATCCATACCTGTTGTGCAATCACTTCCTTATCTTCTTGCTCCTTAGCCTTTACTTCCTTTTGAGCCTCGATCTTATCCTTGACAAGTTCATCAACTTTGCCAGTATATTCACGGATAAACTGCAAAAAAAAATAGATTCGTCAAAGAACAATTCAAAGACAAAAAAGAGAGTAAATGAGAAGGTGCATGATTAATCATAGAAGCATTGCAAAAGGCTATCTAATAACTCCCCATCCCCCACCATTTAAACGATGAAAGAAATGTCAAAGCAATCACCTGCAACAGATATGGAAGTGCAAAGTCGATCATATTGTGAATCCAGGCTAGCTCAAGAACAATATCTGCTCGAATCAAGTCATAACAAACAAAGTGGCACGATGCGAAGCATTCCTTCTTGCCCTGTAAAATGAACACCAATATAGAAATTATATCCAATTCAAAGGAAAACAATAATTCGGCAACAATAGAACCAACATAGTGCAATAGGAAAGCCAGTGTTATGAACTTCATTTTCCATGTCATACAGCATGGTTCACGACAAATCTGATTTCAGACTTATACTAGCACCCTATGAGTAACAAGTGGAGCGGAGCAAACTAATGTAATGAAGTCTACTGGTTGACCGACGAGGCCTAATGCCATATTTAGGAATGAGTTTAGAGTACCTGTTCAATGAAGTAAACAAGTAGCTCCTCAGCAAGTTCACGGTCACCAGACTGTGAAGCTGTTTCCATTGCATCTTTGTAATGGTTGTCTTTCTTTGATAGGGCAATGGATTGCTTCCATCTGCCTGCCTTCTTGTAAATGTATGCAGCAACTCGCCTCATCTCAAGCAACTCATGTTTCTCAATCTACCCGAGCAATTTGGAAACAGAATTAGAAACCGGCCTAACACTAAACAAAAAAAATGTAAGAACAGCACTTCACCTTCTGAGCAAGGCCAATCTGATCAAAATTATCATGCAAGTCTATAGATTCTCTCAATCTATCATAATCTTCTTCCTCTACATAAATCTCATTCAAAGCCTCGTTTACTGCTGCCACATTGTTACTCTGAACAGCAACCATGTAGGGCTTCACAAGTCGTAAATGACCCGCCTGAAATTCCAGGAAACATTTGTCAACACAAAGTGAATTAAAATAATACTAAAGCAAGTCAATACTATTTAGTTCAAAATAGATGATTTTCGGCCAGAATTGAACCTTTCTCATAATATCAACAACGCGAGTGTGGTCCACACGAAGTGCAAGCACGTTCAACATATCATTTATGAGGTCAGGGTGTTCTTGTAAGTAGAAGTGGACAGCCTTGTAATAAAGTTCAACACTGGCAACTTTGACAATAATATCTTTGAACTGCATATGATCCCATGCTTCAGGAGAGTGGTTCATCACAATAGTTGCAGCATTATCGAACTCACTATATTGGATGTATAAATACGTAAGTTCCTTCCAATGTTGTTGTTCATCACAAGTTCTTATCAACTTAGGAATATTAAGACGAGTAGAGAACAATTTAACGTGTTCCATAAGCTTCTCTGGACGATATCTGGCATACAGAACTCCCAACTCAGTAAAGATCCCCATGTGTGCATGTTCGAGTCCTAAACCACTCTCCATGAGAGAGATCAGCTCATTGAAGCATCCTCTGTTTTGATAGTACTCACTGACTTCTTCTAAATCATCCACCTAAAAAACCAACAAACAAGATGGTAAAAATAATCATTGAAAAATGGTCTCCAATACACAACACAAGAAGGGAACTGAATGTGAACATGTCTACTTCATTGTTGCTAAAACTTATAATTCAACATGAAAGTAAACTCACCTGTACAATGATGTTAAGACCACATATCTGTGCCAATCGGAATTCCTCCGCATCAACACAAGCAAAGCAAACTTCCTTCCATGTCTTCGCACTGTTTGCTTTTCGTGCTGCATCAACAGCACCTTGGAATTGTTTAAGTCTCACCAATGTAACAGCCAATTTGGCCCAGTTAGATATAAATGCAAATATTATTTTTGCAGCTTCATATAGGGCTTCATCAAACAAGCAGTCACCGACATTTTGAAGATTAGCAACATTTGGCATGAGAATAAATTCTTCTATTTCACCGAGACTATCAATCTTTGCATAGGCAAAAATAAGTTCGCTGTCCACCTTTGGTTCCTTGACCTTCTGCCTAACCATCAGAAGATACCTCACCAAATCATGATAGACATCAGCATCCTCAGAAGCTCGGATAACATCAAGGAATTGGGTAGCATCATCTGCACGAATAAATGATTCAATTGCATCGCTCACCAGACCCTCCCTCAGTTGTGCCTTTGCAACCTGACTCCAAACAGCATCTTCTTCAACTCTGAATGCAAATTCCACAGCCCGATCAATGCTTCTAACATTATCCAACAATACATTGACAGCCTGTACATTTAAGTTGAACTTTTTGAATACCGCAAAAGCTTCTTCATACAGTTGGGCTTCAACGGCAACTTCTCCAACTGCAGGTCCATCAAAATTATCTAACCTATTGATATAATCCATAACTCTAGATGGATCTGCCTTAATAGCTGTCAAAATAAGTAGATTTTGTAGATTGAAGTTCCCACTGAATGCAGAGTTTTGGAGTACAATCTTCTCAAGAAGCTCAATCAGTTCATGCGGCAGGTCAGCTGTCATGAAAGCTTTAACAGCTGCGGAGACTTGTTCGGGACTCTTGCTTTCTGGCAGAGCAGTTGATACAACCTGATCAATTAGTTGCCTTCTATATTCGTTTTCAGGATTTAGAACCTTCTCCCAAAGATCACCATCCATCCTTTCAACAACATACCTGTGATCAAAGAATGATAGGCAGATAAGCCACTTCTAAAAGAAAGCTCGAATACATAATCAAATTATCATAAATAAATCAAATAATTACATACCTAGCCTGCAATTTAAACAAGGAATTCTTATTTGTGACATTTATAAGTTCATCGTCACATTGGCCTCTTCGGTAAGCCACAACTGCCAGGGTGGGATCACGCTTCTCACAGTACTTACCAACAACCCGAGAATCGTAGTAAGGGTTGGTTGTGAGGAAGTGCTCTGGGTTGTTATTGCTATCAATGATAATTTTACCCAGAGCATTGTGGACATGCACATCTTGGCTTCCCTCACTCACAAGATGCTCCAAGAACTGTGTTAGTAAACGAAGTCGATTTCTGGAAATCACAAACCAAAAAATGAGAACAATGAAGAGAGAAAACAAAAGCAAGAATACGGGGGCAGGGAGGATTCACCTCTTCTCACATTCCTCCACAAGGGGCTCAACTGGAAGCAAAGACCGGACAGAGAGAATGAGACCCTTTATAAAGTCTTCAGGACATTCATCATCTAGCAACTGCCCCACTACCAAAGGAGCATTCGCTGGGTTCACCTATTAAAAGAAACAAACAAGTTCAAGTCTTATGAGTTTAAATTAAATTCATGCAGTGTGCGAGTAAATAAATAAGCAGGAAAATCACAAACCTTCTGAACATAACCTTCGATGTACCGTAGCATGTTATTTGTGTAGAGGTAGTGAGTGAGATCTGGAACAAACCCAAACCGGTCACAAACATTAATTAGTGGCCTAGCATCCGGAAGCTTGGCCTCCATCAAGAAGTTCTTCGTCTTTTCAGCATCATAAAAGTTTGATTCCCTGGTCACACGCTCAACCTCCTTTATTTGTCCAGTTTTAGCAGCTGCCTCAATGTACTTAAAGTGTATATCAGGGTCCTCACTGTCCCATAATCCAAAATAAATATCTTAGTGAGTTAGAAGATGACTGCTCTGAGCCATCAAACAAGGAAATCAAGCATAAATAATTTACCTTGAGCTCAAATAAGAGCCCAGGAAAAAGTACAATCCTTCATATGACTTGAACTGCTCAAAAAGTTTTATGCAAGCATCAACGCCCAACTGCTCACAATACTCCTTTGCAACCTGCACAGACAGATAACTTAACCTTTGGTAATTTATTGAGAATTAGTATGCAATCAGACAACATCCTTTACCTGCACAATTATTTGAAGGTTGCCTCTAAGATTAACCAGCAGAAGGTCCTTCATGCACTCCAAAGCCCATTCACGTGAAAGAGTACCAAAAAATTCAACTAACGACTGAAACAGAAATATTATTAAAAACATGTCAAGAGCTTCAACACTATTTTTATAATTTCACTCAGATAAAGATAGTGGACGCCGTGTACCTGTGGCTCAATAGCATGTGTATTCACGATGACACGTTTAATATCCGGCAACTCATTGTAATGCTGCAGAAAAGGCATTACATTTAATCAAGGATATACAGTTAATTCAATGTAGAAAATCAGAAAAAAAAATGCAAGTACTAATTTTAAAGAGATGACTACCTGCAGAGCTCGTACATACAGACCAGCCTTCTCACAAAGTTGTGCAATTCGGGGACGATCATAATGACTGAACATTCCATTGGCTAAAATGGCATCCGCGACATTTGGAAAAGTAACCAGATTGATTTCCAAGACCTGCAGATAAAAGAATGTTAATAAAATACGTATATTATTTTAAAAAATAGATTAGCTTAACCAGCATTTTAAAGAAATAACCTTGGTTTGAAGAAAAGCATGCTCTGGCAGATTTGGTTTCAAAACATCTAATAGAAAAGCAGTAGCTTCCCGTATCAAGTTCCTCTGAAAATAAAAGGCAGAAATCCAAAGAAAACAATCTCATATATTTAACAGGAAAAATAACATTATCTTTTACAAACAATTACAGAAGCAGCAAACCTGAAGAAAAAGATCAGTAATGGTGTTGTAATCAACTGGACAACCACCCTCCATTTGAGACATCATCAATGCAAAATTAACAGCTCCCTGCAATTAAAACAACAAGAGTTAACTCATCCCACTCCAACGAGGTAATTTTCTATTAGAAAATTACACAGATCCGACCCCACTCCAAAGAGGTAAGCAAACAATAAAAAAGCTTTTAATCTAATCAGAAAACATTATACTCATAAACATTGACGTAATAGATTTAATGAAGGGATTTAACACATTTGAAAATGTTTACCCACTGCTCACATGATTTTACATGCTTTTAACATCTCTAAACACTAAAGACTAAAAATATGGAAACGAACCTGTGGATCTGTACGGAGAATTGTTTGTAGAAGAAACAAGTAGTCAGGAGTGTACCCAACCTGAGAAAACAATTTAGTCATGAATATTCGATGCATGCACTCACCAAAATGTAAAGAACAAATGGGAAAAATACTCCCCCACTTGATAGGCAGTAAAAAAAGGGAGATCAGAGAGCAACACACTACATTATGCCAATGCAAAAAAAAGTAGCAGTAACCTGTTTCGAGTAAATCAAGATCTTGTCAAACTCCCTACGTTCAGCAAAAGCTGCAACAACTTTTGGAGTTGCCCTAGCTTTAATATATATTTTGAGGGCAAGATCATTATCCACGGTCTATAACAGTAGCAAAGTGATAATTAGAAAAAGGCAAAAGAAAAAGTGTCAAATCAGACTCAATATTTTTGTGGGTAGTACAGATCAAACCTTCACAAGGTCTCCCAGTTCTTCACTGCATTCCAATTTATCCTCAGCCAACCAATTCTCCAGAAGATTCTTCTTATTTTGGTTTACCACAAGTCGAGATAACTCCAATGATTCAAATGCATTGAGCTTCCCCTTTGTTAAAAGGGTACCAAAATACTGCAACAGTGGTGGAGTCTGCCCAGCTTGCACAGGAACACTCTGCAGAATTCGGGTAAATGATTCTGCCTTAGATAAAATCAACACAACAAAAAAACAAGTATCTACACGATTAAGAAAGAAAAATGAGACCTGAAACTTGGCAACCGTATCAGGAGTGCGAAGGATCCCTTGTGGAGACTCTGCAGCAAGCTCAGCAGCTTCTTTATACTTAGTCTGAGCAAACAATTCTTGAAAACGTTGGACAACCTGATATATCAACAATCACAGGGTCAACATCCTAGTATACAGAAAGAACAAAATCATCTAGAACAAGGATCTAAATAAATTTAACATTTAAATTGAATATCTTATATATACATTACTCTTAACAAAGATGCAGAGTCACTAAATCAAATAATGCAATAAGAACAATATATAAAAAAAGGGAAAACTACATATAGTACCCCAGCTATTGGAGTGTTTTCATTTTAGTACCCCAGTTATTTTTTTTTTTGGCAAAATGGTACCTAACATTACTTTCATTTTCATTTTGGTATCCACAGTTAAAAGTTAATGGCAAATGGACATGGAGACAGAAAATCACATGTGGCAGGCTGACATCATTTTCTCTCTCCTAGTCAGCATGCCACTAAATCATAAAAAACACATGGCAAGCTTACTAGGAGAGAGAATATAATGTGGCAGGCTGCCATGTGATTTTTCTCTCTCCCAGTCAGCATGCTGTTAATTTTTTAACGCTGATGTACCATTTTGAAAACAAATGTAACGTTAAGTACCATTTTGCCAAAAAAAAAGTTGGGGTACTAAAATGAAAACGTGCCAATAGTTGGGGTACTTTAAGTAGTTTTCCCCCAAAAAAATTCGGTACTAAAGTGAATGAAGACAAAAGACTGCATGTTTTCAATCTCAGGAGTCCGGATAGCAGTGAGATTGAAGAATTCCATACCCATAAAGAAAGTTTACATAGGTACCCGTTCCAGACTCCCAGTTAAATATTTCTTTTGGATATTAATGTCTGGCAACTAAAATTTGATAATATCAGGCTCTTTCCCCTTTATTAGCATCCTGATGCAACATTCGCAAATCATGCAACAAATCAATCCGCTTACCAAGTTCTCTGCACCAGGAAGGTTTCCCCTTTTAGCCAGATTGACAGCAAGCTCCAAATTGTTCAACTGAAATATGAAACAACCACAAGACATCATTAGAGAGCAAGTCTCATTTTCGTGAATCCAGAAAACAAAAAAAGGAGAGGCAAAAAAACATACTTGACCGCTAACAAATGGTATTATTGTTGCTTCATTTACAGTAGCCAGTAACACCTGACCTCGCCTGTTGATGGCATAAAACCCTCCGACTTCTGAAGCTTCAGAGGTTAAAAATATTGGGTCTGGACTGATTCTATTTCGGTATACAGCAGTCGCTGTCTCTAGATCATAAACAAACAGCAACCCAAGTTTGGTGATGACGTAAATCAAACCATATCTGTGTGATATCTGCAGATTAACAGAAACTTGTGTAATTATTATCACAAATAATCAACTGGAAAATAATACAAACAAAATCTTGGATCTTATGCTACCTGCATTGCGACTGGAAAATCATCTTGAAAATCTGGTGGAAAGAATAGATCTGCCTGTTTCTTTGAAAACGAAGGCTTTCCTGTAAATATATACATTCTATTAGAAGAATGGAAGTACGACTGAAGGACACATAGCATAATATTATAGCTACTATGTTGATTTTGAGAATGGTTAATGCATAACCAATGCTTAAACACGAAAGCATTAAAAAATCTAACTAAGAATAGTCTTGATAATGATGTATAGCTAAATATAGATAGAAAATTCAATTTCAGAGTTAATACCCTAAAAATATTACAAGTAATGTCAAAACTTGCCAGAACTCAAAGCATACTCTAATTGGCCTTTTGATTTTTTCCATCACTCGAAAGAATAATGGGAAATCCTTTTACTTCTTTTAGTATTCATTCAAAAACACCTACAGTTACCCTCATATTTAGCAAGGAGAAAGAAAATTACAACGGAAAGAATAGCAAACTGACCTGGCTGGGCACCCAGCTCAATTACATGCAACTTAGATGTAATCTGGCCAGCATTAAAACTCTTGGTTGCAAATGAAATAAGAATAGAAGGATTCTCATTTCCTGGAACCTGCTCAGCAGAACCCAGCATATATGATAGGCGGCTTGTCAGATCAGTGCCTGTAGTGTGTAGTAAAATAGATTAAAGTACAAGATATCCCCTTACCTTAAATTGTGCAAATGAAGCAGCATGTGCTTCGAGAGCTTGGCTGCGCTGCTGATCAACAGAGAAAAGTTGCATGTTCCCCTTAACCAATTGTGGCCTCTAAATGAAACAATACACATAGGTCAAAATCTGAACTTTATAGTGGCAACAGAGGTGGTTTTCAGAACAGAGAACTTATAACTAATAATTACTATGCAAGAACAATAAAAAAGAAAAGCAAACTAAAAAGGGGGTGTTAAGGATGCAAACCCAAAATGATACCATAACAGACAAGAAATTAATTCAGAGTTCACTACAGCAGTTTGAACCATAGAAAACAAAACCACAACAACTTAGCTTAGGGAAATATTATGAATATAATACTTCAAAAGTTTTTTATTCTGGCATACCACAGAATGTAAAACACATTTTGCAAATTTCAAATTCCCTTATATTAGGGCAACCACATACCTCAGGTGCACCAGGGGCAATTCCAATCAAAACCAACCACTTCTCGGAAGGATCACATTTATAGTTTATTATCTGATTGTTCACTAAATTAGCTGTCCTCTCAAACATCTTAACAGGCTCAGAATCACCTGCCGAGATTGAGATGCAATGAGGCACATAACACCAATGAAACTTTATACAGTAGATAAAAGGAACACTCAAAAAAGACATTTTTAGAACTAAATAAAGCACAGCTGTCTGTGATAATAGATAGTTGATAGAATAACATCTAACCTTCAATTGACCAATGATACACGGAGGTCTGTGTGACCAGACCAAGCATTTTCGGGCTAATCCATTTCCAAAATACAACCTACGCATGAAGCAACAACAGTTTGCCAAGCTCATGTAATCATGTACACTATCAACTATCAGTGAGGAACGACTGTTGAGAGAAATTGACAGAAAATGGAACCATTACAAGAAGAAGAAAAACGAGACAGCATATAAGTTTCACCTGTTCAGGCATCTGATGTGATTTCATTTTTGCTTTCATCTCTATGTTAAATATTTGCAAGTGATCTTGAAAAGTTCCCGGTAGTTGAGCTATAAAAGCAATGTCAAAGCAAATGAATATAAAACAATAGATCAAGAACAAAAATAATAATTAAAAAAAAGGAAGATAATGAACCTTTTTCTCCTATTAAAATACTATCTTTACAAGTATGTCAAGCACATCATGACTAGCATTACAAGCATATTTTTCTTGTCTAGATGGACAGAAATTCAAGCAATTTCTGCAGTAGGAAGAAACTAAAATGCACTTATCACTGCTAAGCTCTAAGTTGCTAACTAGCTGTTCCCGAAAACTTAAACAAAACGTTGAGCAAACAATAAATAAGGCAACCAATTAAAATATAAAGTTCACATGATCCAATAAAACTAACTAAAGTTCTAATGATAGTTAAGATAATCAACCTTTCAAAGCGAGGATTCTAGAATTCGGATTCATAAGAGCAGAGTCTGCCGTAATAGGTCGTCTCAGTGGCTGCATTGGCATGCTCATATCAACGATCACAACACTATTCTGTGGCGCCGTTTCTCTCACGCAAATATATTTCTCAGATTCCATAGTTACATTCGTGAATGTGATAAATTGAGGATTAATGCCAATGCTGGGCAACTGCAAGCAAACGGACATCGTTTCAGATCACTTAAAATCCTCGCTATTTCAAAACGAAAATAGAAAGTTTCATACAGATCTAAACATATTTTACAGGAATTGGGCCTAACAAGGAGTAAACAAGTATTCGATTTAGCTTAACCTATAAATGAAATGAATTCGCTATTAAAAACAATTGAATCGAAACGAAAAGTGAGTGAAACAAGAAGACTTACAGTCAAGACTTCCTTCATGGAGATGGGAGCGTTGGCGGCCGCCATCGTGGCTCAGACGACGGTTGAAGATTCACGAATCAGAAGCAGATCTTACTGCTGAGATTCAATCTTTTAAAATTGGAGGTCGAAATGGAACACTGAGAAGGAAATCCCTATGCTAAAGAGGTCTGAATCAGAGATTAAAAACAGTTGAAAAATCTTGGAGATTGAGTTTTGTTGAAGAAATAAGGAAAACGAAGAAAGAGACGCAGCAACGATGGAGATCTAACAAAGCACTCTACTTACTACTCGAGAAAACAAATAGTACTGTTTTTTTATAAAAAAAAAAAAAAAATTGAAAATCTAAGTGGAAAGAATATGCAAAATAAATGTGCCACATCTTTGAATTTTAGGGGTTACAAATTACAATTACAATGACCCGTCCCGAACCGAGATAAATATTTTTTTTTAGATAAATAAAAATTTTATTCATCCAAATGAATCAATATTTTGTATAAATAAAATAAAATCAACTAAATTATTTATAAAAAAAAATTATACAAACCTTTGGTCTATAATTAGTTTTGACGAGTCAAACCGTTATATTTTTCATACATAAACGCAATCGCACATTCATCTTAATCCAAGAAATAATAACATCCATTTACCTAAATCGTTTTTTATGGAGTTTACGTAGTTCATACATAAACTATATCAAAAATTCAGTTACACAAATAAAGTTTTAAAATTTTTGATTTTATATACGATATTTTTTTATCATGAATGGGTTCATTTATTTTTAAAAGATAATATGGAATCTTGTGGCCACTAATAAACTGACAAGTGGCATTTTAAAAAAATATTTTTATTTTTAAAAAACTAAAATATAAAGCCCATTTTCTCCTATTTGTCATTTATCATTTTTCTCAACTAGTTCAAGACCAAGTCCAAAAAAAATTCAGAACTTTTCAAGTACTTTTGTTTGCAACACTTATCTACGCCACTACTAATCGGTGGCTATCACCGTCCTTGCCATCTAAACCGTCACCTTTTTCTGATTATATTAAAAATTGATTAAAAAATTTTAATATAGCATTTTAATTTAATAATTTTTAAACATAAAAAACAATACTCCTATTAAACTAGGACAGAGAGCAATAGATAAAAACAGACACCTTGAATTACTTTAATCCATCATGAAATAATTTACAAAAATATTAGAAAAACAAGTCATTCCTTGTTGGAGAAAGTGCATAAAGCCAGCTGTCATATGTGACCAATTCGGTCCTAATCAAGATGTCAACTTGTAGGGTTGACCATCAACAGCTGCTGCATGTGCTCCACTGTCCGTCTTCAAAACCTCATGAGAAAATGATGAGAAATAAATGTAATGGGAACCCGTTGGACCCATAATGTGAATCTGCAACTTCAACAAACACAATGAACTTTCCCATGTCAAAAGCCACGGGCTCATGCAGGCTGCAGTTTTATGTAGGATGAAGCATATTTCCAAAGTGTCGTAACTGGTCTAACAGCTCTCTTCTAGCTTTAGATAACAGATGGAGATTCAATTCCGGACGATCGAAGTTAAGAAACAAAATGTTGTAGCTGAATTATCATCACACTGATGTCATCAAATGAGCCTCTCCATGATGATAATTCAGCCAGCTTTTTGCAAGCCGAAAACGGCTTAGGATCGTCAAGGCCTACGCAGAAAGGCCGGACTAAATCGACCGCCTCTTGATTAGTAATCTGAAGAGGCAACAAAAACCAATGTTCAATTCAACATGATTCATAACAATGGGGTTCGAAAACAACTTTGATCTGTGATATATTACCTTGTTCCAAAGACCATCGGAGGCAAGGATCAGAAATTCGCATTCGGGTTTAATTTTTAACATCGTCGTCTCGGGTTCGGCAATGACCCATTGTTTTAGATGTTTATCACCAATGGCTCTTGAAACAGCTAAAGAACCTTGAATTCTCCAAACTCCACGGCAACAATCCACATAACAACCCTACAAAATTAAACATCAAATTATCAGTCTTTTATCTTCATTGTATTGAATTTGATCAGCTACAGATGAACCAAGGGACATTGTTTATTTACCAAAGCTTCAATTCTATCTCTCTCGTCTTGCCTCGAAGGTTGATGATCGGAGGTCAGAGCCTCCGCTACACCGTTTCGGCTCAAAACGGCACGACAATCACCTGCATTCGATACGAAAAGATTGCCCTTGCGAATCATTGCCGTTACGCAGCAAGTACCACCACCCAGATCTTCCTTGAGGAAATCCGAGTCCGTGGTTAAATATGCCTCTCTAATTGCATGATCAATGGCGACATCTTCACCTGTTTTCGATACCTCTTCCATTACCTTCTTATCTAAATTCTTTGCAACAAATTCAGCTGCCTTCGACCCTCCATGCCCATCATAAACACCAAAAAAAGCCTGCAAAAAAAAATAAAAAATCCCCAAGTTTTGTAATTCTTAGCTTCTACCTTAAATTTTCTACGCATTTACTGTGAAATGATAGAGAAATTTTGATTCAAAGAAGAAAAAATAGAGGGAAACCTACCTGTTCGGGATCTCCGTTAAGATCAACAGCAGCAGAGTAACGGTCTTCCATTTTCCCTCTTCTCCCCCTCTTACAATAAACAGAATATCCTTCCCCTTCCACTTGCACTTCCTCCTCTCCTCTAGGCGTCTCCGCTGCGAATCCCAGCTGAACCGTCATTGACGTCGGTATCTCTATCCTCCCCGGCCTCTTCCACTTCACCACAGACGGCGCGGCATCGGCTCCGAAGGGTATCTGTTTCTTCGGGACGCAGATCGAAAACGGAGATTTCGACGGCGAAGGCGGCGATTGCGGTGTCGTTATGGAGGTCGACGAGAGTTGACGAGGCGATTTCGTTGGGGAAAGCAAAATAGATAACGGAGACGACGGCGCTTGAGAACCGTTGATCCTCGGAGAAGAAAAAGATGAACCGTCCGATTTGCAGTATATTGAAGGGAGCTTTTTCTGCGTGAAGATGGGAGACGTCGTCATCAATAGAGACAAAGGCATTTTCTTTTGTTTTCCTTTCTTCTCTTGTGTTTGGATAGAAACGGACAGATGAAGAGAAATCGTCCAAATAACTAAATTCCGAATGTGTTTTTGGAGACTGCTTGTTCTGGATCTGGTGTTTATATATACGTGAGAAGCGGATAGGACGGTGCCGTTTTCGAGACCGTGTCTAACTAAATTGGAACTCAATTTTGGTGGATAAATTCAAACGCCTTCTTTTTGTCATGGCGCGTGCTATTGATATATCATAAACTGAAAAAACCAAGTAATCTAAAAATGTACTAGTTTTTTCCTAGAATGATTAGAATACTCATCTTAACTATAAAAATTTGGTATTTTTGTTAATTAAAAGATTAACAAATAATCAATTAATGCTGCAGGTTTCAATATAATGAGTCTTTTTATATAATTGAACTTTAATTATAAAATTGAAATAATATATATTGGATTTCTGAAATTAAATGTAGAGTTATTAAATTCAAATATGCTAAAAGTGCAGAGATTGAGGCATAATTATGCATTTTATATTATCTTAGATTTGTTGCAAAAACATTTTTTGAGGTGTTATTCAAAAAAAATTAAACAGCACCATTGAATTATATATATTTGGGTTAAAAATACTTTTATAATTATCTAGTACAAATTTATTTTCTTTCGGTTTTAACCCTTATAGATGATTCCGATTCCGACTGCATTTCAGGCACATAAAAGCAAATATCGTTTTTGATTATGATTTTTTTTATTCTTTTTTCAACGGGGATTTGATTAGATTGCCGTTTATGATTTTGTCAACGGAGACATAATCCAAACTGGTAATCATGATTTCGGATATAACTAACAAAACACATTACGGAAAAAGAAATTGGGGTCAAATCGTTGGACTTCCTTAATTTATTTTTTAAATAGAATTATTTTCTATCAAGTGTAGATTTATGAATTTGAGGACTCTGTTTGTTAATTTTTTAATGATAAATTAACTTTTATAAATTTAAAAATTAAATATTGACCTGCATCAATTTTTAATTTTATATATTTAATAGATTATTATTTTTTGAAGAATCTTAATTTATTTTATTTATATTTTTTTGTTTTAAGTCCCTCCGATCCGTATCCATTTTCACTTTGTTAGCCATGCTTACTGCTTCGTAATATTTAAATTTAATTATAATCTACGTGGGAAAGTATGCATTTTTTTGGGTGAACTTTGACTAACCTTTTTTGTTTACCTTTCCGGCCCTCCAACCCTGACCATAGGGTTCGATCTCCATGTCCCTGTGTAATGTGCATGCATGCACCAGCACCACATGTGTTTTCCATTCCCAAAGAGACAAAAAAACGTAGGTAGAAACTTGAATTCAACACATGTTCCAAATTTTATCTCATCCGAATACCTTTCATTTATTAAATTTATAATTATTGTTTTTATATCTATTTATGACGTGACACACATCAAAACTGTAGAAATTATTTTATTGACTTCTTTCATATCAACTATTTCATTGGGGGCTGGGATGTTCGGTATGAATGAAGTCAAGGAAACACGTTCAGAATGCAATGCTTAAAGTTTAAGAGTTGGTCTTTAGAATTTAAACCAAATTGATCCAATGCATAGAAGTAAGTTAATGGATAAAGTTGTTATTGGTCAATTTTATAATCAACCACGCCTTCTTGTCTTAATGATTTTTTAGATTTTATCATGATTAATTTAGACTGATTTATATTATATAATTTCAATAGATCATTTCTTAATAAAATTTTTATATATACTCAAGATCTCACCTGTTTAAATACTAAATTAATTACCATTTTAACCCACTTTTTTAGCATCTCCCCCACTAAAACTAATGAACAGTAATAAAAAAATAGTTGAAGTCGAAATTTTAACTAAAATTGATACCAAAGTGAATCTGACTTTAAATAGTAAAATTTCGAAATTTCAATTGTCGTGTGATCTTTGTCACTATTTGAAGTTGGAACTACCTGCTTTGAACAGTATCAAACAGTCCAAAAAATAACACGTGTCACTCAATATTTGTAAACGAAACCAGTTAATTTCGACTTTAAAAACATTATAAAAAATTATATATTAAAAATAATTTCTCTATTTTATTATATTAAAAAATATTTTTTATTTCACAATATTAAACGGAATTCGCTCTACTAAAATATTGAAATATTCCTCATAGGAGTACATTAGGTATCCAACGTTTAATATACTTACCACGTCAAACATGTCATGAAAACGACTACAGCCTATTATTTTAGTTATTAAAAATAACAATAACCGGCCTAAAAGTAAATGAAAGTGGGTTTATACTCTTAATTATTATTGATTAGGTCGTATGACAATTAATTAGACAATATTTGATTGAGTAAATCCGCCCATTTTATTTATCTGTTTATTTTCTTGTGTGTTTTTGAAGTTGGAACATTCCAAATGAAATTTCGCATCATCAACCTTACCTACTCAAAAAAATAAAAAGCGTTTGACTTTATCACTAGAATTTATTATTAAAAAAGTGGTAGAACTAAGCCGGCATTTAATATTAAATTATTTTTATAGAATATTTTTATATTATTACTGTTAATTTTAATTAATTAATTATTTTTATCTAATTATTTGAAAATTATAATTTTATATTATACATTGTAAGTAAATCTTGTCTCTCTCATATATTATATATAGGGTTAATGAAATTTCCTTTATCAACACATTTTAACTTATTTTTTTTATGTCAAATCTAAACATTGTAACCTCTTTTATTATTTATTTTTTTTGATCATTGATAATTAATTTTAATTAGTATTGATTGTCATTCATTAAATAAAAATTAAGCCTTCGTGACATACTTTTGATTTCATGTTTCATTTTATCTATCGTTTTAATATGATTTCAGCATACATTAGCGTTTGTTTGTTTATATAATTAAATTTTTGGATAATAAAATAATCTATATAATAGTTTGGTTCATTAACCATTTACTTTTACCTTGTAAAGCGTCTCATTTGGATATAATGAATAGAGATAAAAAAAATTCAAGATTTTAAAATTTTGTTGATATATTAATCTTTATAAAAATATTTTTTTACGGGTTATATTTTTGAGTTTTATATGAGATTTTAGTGGACTAATCCTTATTAGTCTCCCTTTTAAATGTATTTCATATATTTTTAATAAAATTTAATTGTCATTATAAAAAAAACTCTTGGATCTTTTCCCACATGGATAGAGGTACTTGAACTATAGGAGGAACTCTTACCGTACGACCCCTCACAAACGAAACAATTTTTACTTTCGTTTTATATATTTATTTTTATAAAAAATTTAAATTAATCATATATTTGTCATTTGTCTCTTACCTTTCAATATTTATAGCTTATATTTAACTTTAACCCTGATTTAAATTTTGTGTACATATAATTTTTAATTTCGTCCTGCATAAATATTAAATGTGATTTATTAATCGATTTATGTCTCGTTAAGTGTGTGATTTTATCCGTGGTTGTTATGGTATATTTCAGATATATTATATGTTCATATATTTATCTAGTGTAATGATGCATTGCTTGTAATTATAATTAAAATTGTATTAATTGAGTTTGACTACAGTCATCAGGGGTTGATGCAATGAGTTTTGATGGGCAGAATTTGTATCCTATTTTTAATAAAAAATAAATTTAATTTAATGCATAAAAGAAAGTTTTTTACATACTTATAAAGTTTTTTATTCTTAAATTTATAGACCCATTATTAATACATTCGTTTTAGCTAGGAAGAGAAAGGATAAAACAAAGACACCACAAATTAAAGATGAGTTGTTTTTAAATGAATCAAAATTATATATTTATTATAACAACTTCAAATTAACAAACATAAATATATTTACATATAAGGACCAATATATTTAAATGTGTACTTTCAATATCTCCAAATCATGTTGAAATATATTTAAACGAGTTTAGTACTTGCAACATCTCTAAATTATAATTTTCTTAAGTTATTTTTTAAAAAAATTTAGACATTTTAATATATATTCAAATTATAACATTTATTTTAAATTAACCTTTAAATTTTTTAAATATTTTGGTTTTCTCTTTAGATTTAACATCTAAGATAATTAATTAATTTTTATATTAATAAAATTATTTTAAAAATTATTAATATGATATAAACAATAATTTAAAAAACGTTAATTTAAATAAGAAAATTTGAGGATGAAACTGAATTATTTAAAAGATAAGATCAATTTAAAATAAAAATTATAATATAAAGATAAATATTAAATATCAAAAGATTTAAAAATGAATTTAAAATAAATATTATAATTTAAGAATCATAAAATTATGATAATTTAAAGATATTAAAAAGGAGGATTGTTCTTATTCCACTTGGGGATAGCATTATTCTTTCTGTGTCCAAACAGAAAAATCTCTAGGGTTTAATAAGTTTTTTTGTTACAAAATTAAAAAAAAATCACAAAGGGCGGGAGATTAGAGTCGTGGATCATAAACTTCGATTCCAATTGTAAAACCATTTTGTTAACTTATTTCAGTTCCCACTCTTTTCACTCACTAAACTAGTGTACTAATCCTCTCATCGAGTCGACTCACTCCTCGAAAGAATGCCTGTTGGCGTTCGCCAGCTCACCGTACTCGGCGAGTTCAAGCCGTTTGGATTAATCGCCGAGGCACTTGACGGAAAGCCGACAGATACTTCAACCGATGATTACGATTATTTCCTCTTCGATCCAGTAATCGCGAGGCAACGTGACGATATTTTGGATAATGACGCCTTCGCTTCAGCTCTCAGTGACCGCCGCGACCACGAGCTATTTATTCGAGGCAACCGGTAAATAATTTCACCTTGCATAAGATTGAAGAAGTATTTTTGAATCAAAGTTAGCTACTTGTTACTCTTTTTTCCCTGTTAAATTATTGTAGGTTTGGTTTAGCGATAAAACGGCTAAAACTTGAGCTCAATTTAATAACTTTTCACTTGCCTGCAACAGTATAATTTGGAGTGTTGGATCAAGAATTTTTAAGAGATTCACTTTACCTTCTCCAGTCATCAAGGTAAGTCCGTTAAATTATCAATGGGTTTTGAAATTTAATGCTTTAGCAGTGTATGAAAAACAATATTACTGGTTTATTTTGCTCGTTTTTACTGAATTTTTACCTTAATTCTAGGCGTGCTGGTGTCGTATGGGTGATAATTCTGAAGCTCTTCTTTGTGTCTTACTAATTGATTCCATAACGGTCTACAATACATCAGGTAAGCATTGTAAATGAACTCGTGGATGTCTATTCTCAAAATCTCTTTCTAGCTATTGCTTTGCAGAGAATAACTAGAGCTTTTATTGCTTATTGCAACTAGAGAGTAGCTAATATCATATTACTGGACTGGTTTATTCGTTTCCAGGGTTGCTTGTTTTATTGAGTTCATTTTACTTATTGCACCTCAACCCTGATTTCTTATTCAGAATGAAACTGGTTTTCCCAATGCTTTTGTTTTGTGCAACAGGTGAAGTAGTATCCATTCCGCTTCCTTGTTCTATCATATCAATGTGGTCTCTTCCGTTTGGACTGTTACTCCAGCAGCAGGTAGCAGAAGAAAATTCAGTAATGCATGGTCCTTTTCCATATTCAAGCTCATCACTAGGTTCACATGATATAATTCGTAATAGAAGAGAAAGTGGGCACAGCCCCCATCACAATTTTAGTTTTCTGTCTGCATACGATCAGCTTATTAAGGGAGAATCAAGCTTACTGTCATCACATTTGATTCTGAAAGATCTACTGGAAGAACCACAGGTTTGCAATAGAAGGCATCTTATTTTGATTTTTTACATAGGTTCCTTTCTTTCAGATGGTTATGTATACATGCAATTGTACATTCAATAACATTGATGATTCTGAATTTTGAGCCTTTTGTTTTATATCTAGAGTTGTAAATAGTATGCGACTTGAATTTTGCAGTCAATTTACATTGAAGAAAGAGGAAAACTGAACATAATGAGGGATTTTGATGAAAGAACAATTTGGACTAGTGATGTTATCCCTCTAATGGCATCATATAACAAAGGTTTTGCATTCAACTTTTGTTTTATTAATACTTTTCCCCTCCTTATCTTTTTTTAAAGGATTGTGTGTATGTTCTATCTAAATAATTTATTTATGATTTTGTTTCTTTGCAGTTAAAATGCAGCATTCAGTTTGGGTTGCTGAAGTAATTAATTCTAGCCTTGAAGTGGAACATGCTAGTTTGTCTGCTACAATTCCTGCTGCTGTATTACCAAAGCGCTTCTGCTTCCGTAGAATATGGCAGGGGAAGGGCGCTCAAACAGCTGCTTCTAAAGTATTTAATCCTTTTCCCCTCTTTTAGTTTGACCTTTACTAGTGTTATTTATCTGGTAAACTGTTATCAATAGCTAGAATGGCTGATTCTTCTCGTTTTTTCAAAGTCAGTTAATTAGGGTAATTGTGTTCATTGTAAAATTCTTGAATAGCTTCAGGATTTTTTTTGTATATGACACTTGATGATCATTTGCTAAATTCTAGAAAAAGGCACCTTGAAAATCTTTGGCTAATATTTTTTATTCATTTAAGACTTTAGCAATCAATGTAGAAAATCAAATTGCTATCTGTGTTAACTATTGGCCTTGTACTTTTTCAGGTGTTTCTCGCAACCGATGATGATTCAGCTCCTGTAATCTGTTTTCTTTTCTTAGAACAAAAAAAGTTACTTTCTTTAAGGCTTCAGACTGTTGAAATAAATAACGAGATTCTGTATGATGTTAAACCTGATATGAGCTGGAGCATACCTGCAATTGCTGCTGCTCCTGTCGTTGTGACACAGCCTAGGTATTTCTACATATATCTTCGTTTTTAATTTTAAGTGGCTAATTTCATTGATTCTTTGTTATGTTTTTCTTTGGTTTTTTCCTCCAGTGTGAAGGTGGGATTGCTGCCATATACAGACATCATTGTTTTGGCTCCAGAAAATATATTACTGCTTTATGTAAGTTCCTCCCTTTAAACAATTATTTTATAGCCAGTTCTTAATTCCTTTTATTCATTTTGTACCTTTTTTTGGGGTCTCTTGCACCCTGCCTATTGTTGATATTTTAGGATGCTGCTATAGTCTTTGTATAGTTTCTGCTCATGCTGACTTGCAGTTAGTTGTTTCTTTGTTTGTAACCCATGCTCAGTGTTAAAAATGGCTTAAGGCGCACTAAGACGCTAGAGGTTCCATAACCGAGGCGCTTCTTGAAGTAAGACGCCCCTTTACAAAATTAAAAATATATAGATTACAAGACTTGCACTGTAAATTTTGTAATTTGTTATTGGTTATTAGGCTGAATATATGAGAAGTTTGGATGAAAAAAGATTATAAAAACTTACTTTGTAATTCTTATGAAAACTATAGAATATGAAAATTATAGGTTGGTTCTGCAAAATAGTCTCTAAGAACACATAAAACTAAAATAGGTTCTTGATCTCACCATACAACGACATGCCTATCCAATGAAAATTTAAAACTTGAAAAAGGATTACATGTTCAACAAAAGCTTATGATTTCATTAGTTACCTATTTAATTTTCTAATCAAAAAGAGTAATGTTATAACATTTTGTAATGCACTATCAATTTCTTATATGTAAATAGGCAATGTTAGGTAGGTAGCTATATAATAATCTCAAAAGGTTGTAAGATAATATGACATTATATATAATCATCTTCCTTTACCAAAATTTCTTTCGTGTCATCTCCATCAAAAGAGTGATAGTCTTCGTCATGTTCCTTATGTTCATCGTCATCGCCATCTTCTTGTCTAAAAGATTGACTTGAATTACCATCTCTTCCTCTTTGTGTGTTTTTTCTTGATCTCAAATTAAATCGTTCTTCATGAACTCCGGTAGCAGTCGCAACGTGCCCCTAAGTAAGACCTTCATCCTCTTTGAATACAAACTCATTTTGATCATCTTCCTTTGTTCTTCCAGTCAATCATTAATGTTTATGTATATGGTGTGATATGCTTTAAGCTTAAATTACACATTAACTCGATTAGATTAATTTAAATTTTATTTGATTAATGTTATTTTTGTGTGGTCTCCACTTTTAGCTTAAATTAGTATGTAAAACATAATAAAAAAATTAAAAAAAAAGACAAAAGATCAAAAAAATGAAAAAGACGACGCCTTTTGACGCCTCGGCGCCTTAGTGCCTTAGGCACACATTGCTTCGCTTCAGTTTTTTCATGGAAGATTGGAAGCTATTCTCCCCTCCCCTCCCCAATTTAGACTTTCCAATTTTTACAGGATGTCTTTTCCATTTGGAAGTTCATCTTACTTTCTTGTCTTGAACTTTCTAACGTAGTGATCCATATAGCATGTTATTAAATATATGCTCCTCAAAGCAATTAAGCAATTGCTGGTGTTTGTGTGCCATGTGGGACTATGTAGTGGTTCTTGGCTTTCAACCCTTTTAATGTGAGTTCTTGAAACCTTCTGGTATGAGATTTGACTCCTATGGTCATCTTTTGGGATAAAGGGTGGTGAGAGATATAGTATAGATCAGCATGTCAGGTGCATGACTTGGTAAGGTGGCTGAAGGAAAGATCATATAGTTTAAATGTTTAATTTACTTATGTATTGGGTCATTGAATGTATTTTTGAAGATGGCCTTGAGTTCCAAACTTGAATATGGTCATTTAGATTTGAAGTATGGTTGGCTGACTTCTAAAATTGTGAAATCAAGCCCCAGAAATCAATAACGAATTAGAAAGTATATGTGAACTTTTGATGAAAAAGTGACAATAGAACTCCTAGACAAACCAGTTTCTTAATGCTAACTAATTATATAATGTGATATTTATGTAGCCAGTCTTACTTTAAGATCCCCTTTTTACCAATTCTTGTACAAATTTTGAAAAGTAGGTAAGGCCTAGTTATACATATGCCATTGATGCTGAAATCCAAGGAAAACTGATCATTTAATAATTTTCTTCTGCTTTCATCTTTAATCCTTTGATTATGTTCTCTCCATGACTATTTCTAACAGAACATCAATAGAAGGTTGATTGACTGTTCTCTTTTTGTTTGATAATATCTGATGTAAATGCAGTCAGGGAAGCACTGCCTTTGCAAGTTTCTGCTACCTTCATCTTTGGGCAAAGGAAGTCTCTCTTGCAATTTGGGATTCTCAGAAGCAGCATCCATTTCCCATGACCTGAAGATTGTAGGATTGGCTGATGCTGTTGAGGCGCGTATTAATGTGAAAGTAAATAATCGACAGGTATTAAAACTCCGTACTCTTAGCTTATTAGTTCAATTTCTCTACTCTTGTCATTCAATTGGTCACTATTCTGTCGACAAGTCTGGTTTTATTTTCGTCTATTTGTTTTTTCAATTGCTTGAACTTTGACCCTTGTAAGTGAAGATGTTACTTCCCTTTCCCTATAATATTTCGAGCGAAAGTTTCATACTATGGAGAATCTAGGTAGCCCTTGAATTAGTTCTGCTGCATTGCAATCTAAATTTTCTTGCTTTTTTATATTGAGCTTTAACAATTTTTATTTGCCATGTATGTCCAGATTTTTCGATGTGCACTACGTAGAAGCCCGTCGTCATCATTGACAAATGATTGTATAACAGCAATGGCTGAGGGGCTTAGTCCAAGTTTCTATAATCATTTTCTTATTCTTCTTTGGGGTGATAATGAATCTGGCTATTTGTCAGAGGCTAATTCTACCGTTGATTCTGAATGGAGTTCTTTTTGTGATACTATCATGCAAATGTGCAAGAAGTCGTCCGTTGTGTCTCAAGAGATTCAAAAGTCATCTTGGGAGTTTCTTCTTGATAGCAAATTTCACAGGAACTACTGCAAAATAAACTCTTTGATTGGATTGTCTTCTGATGTAGCACCTGATAGGATAGGATTGGATTCAATGAGATCAAGTATAGTTGGTACCAGAAGTTCTGAGAAATCGTTTTACTCTGATCTATTGGGGGAGAGTTTGGACTCTCTGCATGCAGTTTATGAAAGTTTGAAAATGGATAATCTTCGGAGAAGGTAAGTCAAATTCCTATCTATGTTCTTCCCTTCACATGCTTTAGGTTCTAAGGACTTCTTGTTATTAATCTTTCTGCCTGTTTTTTATTCTTTGTTATTGCTCTTTCTTGTCTTATGGATACCTTCTGCAATGTAGTTTCTTCATTTCTGTTTCATGAAAAAAGGTCAAAATACTACAAGGTATTTATGTCTTGAATGATACTGATAGCTAGATGATATGATGATAAGAGTTCCTATGAGAGGGATCACGGTTTATTCTCTGAAAAGTTTAGAACTTCTTCACATTTTGAATTGCAAGATTCCTGTCATGATATGATAGTGCGCATAGACGGTGAAGGTTTTATAAGTTATTAGGTCTGGATAAGTTTGAGAGCTTCGAAGTTGGCTATAATGTAAGGGCTATTGATATTGGTTGCCAATGATTGTTTCTTTTAGATGTATTTCTCATTTTGTGCTTTTTGGTGTGAATTTCCTTAAAAAGGGATTTGGAGCTTTTGGCAATTCTGTTGTGTGATATTGCGAAATTCTTGGGTGAAGAATGCTATTTGGATCATTACATTCGCGATTTTCCCTCTCTTTGCAAGACATTCTGGATGGGCTCAGATTGTTTGTCCAGCAAAGCTCCTTTCAGCTTATTCAGATGGCTAGAAAATTGTTTGCAACGCGGGTGTACTCCTGATAATATTAACAATCTTCCACTTGTAGCATGTAAAGATGGAAGTTCTGTGGTGAGCTGGGCTCGTAAGATTGTATCTTTTTACAGTTTACTATGTGGTGCTAAAATCATAGGGAAAAAACTTTCATCTGGTGTTAGCTGCAACATTGCCTCTGGATCATTTTGCTCCAATGAGGAAGTCACAGTGTTGGCAATGGTTGGGGAGAAATTTGGATTAAAAGAGCTAGATTCTTTGCCTTCTGGTGTATCTCTCCCTCTTCGACATGTAAGCTCCAGTAGCTTGTAATGCATACCCTCTTTTAATCAAATACTTTGACAAGGCTTGAAGATATAATGATTTTGGTCTGTAACATTATAACATGAAAGGAATATTAGGTTAGTTATGACATCATTAAATATAAATGTTACCAATGATTATGGCTGGTTACTGACACTCTGCATTCTGATCTTTGTATGTTAATATGTTTTCTGTACTAAACAGATTTATTATTCATTCTCAACAATGAAGATGCTTTTCTTTTCTTTTTAGTTGTTGCATTTCTGCTTGCCATTTTGCTCCCTTGCTGCCCTTTTTATGATGTTTCATTGCCCTGTTACTCAAAAGAAGACACCTTTTTGCTTACCATTGCGCTCCCCTCATTATGTAAAAGTTGTCCTTTTTATGATGATTCATAGCAGTTAAAAGAAGATACCTCAATATTGCCCTTGAAAGGATATTAGCGGAATTTCTGTACCTTTCACCATTCACTCACTAAACGACTGATTTCTAATGAGAACTTAAAAAGGGTTAAAACTCCTTAAATCTGTCACTGTAGAAGCTGTTAATTTTTTGCATCTTTTCCAATAACTAATCTTCTTCCTTTTTCGTTTATACTCATGAACCATGATTGTTTGTGGATTTGCTTCTCAGGCTTTGGATAAGTGTCGGGAATCTCCTCCTGCCGACTGGCCTGCAGCTGCATATGTACTCCTTGGTCGCGAGGACTTGGCTTTGTCTTGTTTGACACGTTCTTGCAAATATAAGGAACTCGAAACACAAACTAATGTGAATTTGGTCTGTACGTCTACACCTTACATGCTACACTTGCATCCTGTGACAATTCCTTCAACAATATCTGAAACGGATGGTCTGGAAAGCACGAAGCTTGAGGATACAGATTCCATTGATGGGTCAACAGCAGATGGCATGGAAAACATATTCAGCTCTTGCACCCAGTTGCGATATGGTCGGGATCTAAGATTAAACGAGGTCTGTGGTGGTCTACTTACACAATGATGGTCAAAGGCTTTATATTGAGTTTAAAAGTAGCTAGTCTATTATCTTCATTTATAGATCCTTAGATCTGGAATCAAATTAGGAAGTGCACATTCATCTATAGTGTTCGTTATGCTGTTCATAGTTCTTGTTGCGTGCTTATGGTTCTTTTTCTCTTTAATTATTGAGGAGAATGGAAACATGATTATTGACTATCCAATTTTCTTTTCTACTTGCCACTGTCACTGTACTAGGTTAGACGCCTTCTATGCTCTGCAAGACCTGTGGCTATTCAAACTTCGGTTAATCCTAGTGCTTCAGATCAGGATCTCCAACAGGTATGTTTCTTTTTGTTTCTTTGTTAAAAATGTTGTACAGCTATTTCTTTTCCCTCTAGTGCATTGTAGCTTTAGTTTTAATCATTTGTTAATAAATTGGTGTGACAGTGTATGTTACCACTTGTACATTGATATATTCTTAGAAGTTAGATTAAACATGCGGAATGCATAAACCAACAATATCCTCCTTCCTTTGATAGTTTTTTTTTTGTTGTTGTTGAAGGAGATGGTGATAATGTTTAATAGGGCTCGCAAAATACCCTTGAGATTTTATCATGAATATGACAAGATACGCATAAACAATTTACATGAGATTCATCTAGTTTGGTATTCTATTATATCCGACATGTTATCTGTCATCTTAGATGAGTACTAATATAATGACTATAGTTTGCTCTGAACACATGGCTTAAAGCAGATTGCATACTTTGATATTGCTATGCTATTTTGTTTGTTCAGGCTCAACTGTGGCAGCTTGCACAAAGGACTACTGCTCTTCCTTTTGGCCGTGGGGCATTTACATTAGCAACTATATATACTCTATTAACAGAAGTACTCATTTTTTTTTGCGTTTTTACATTTATTTTGTTCAGTTGATCCTTTTCTTAAGGATTGATTACCTGAAGATATATGCCAAATATTTTCTGATGGAATCTATTGCCACTTTATGCAGGCTTTTAACGTCCCAAAGCTTGTTTTAGCAGGGCGGTTGCCTGCTCAACAAAATGCTACTGTAAGTCCGTTCATATTCTCTTGTTATTTCATTTCTTTTTCACAAGCTTTTGTTCTTTGGGAGATATCATATATACTGTCAAGTTTCCCTTTGAGCGAGCAATTGTATTATCAACTACTAAAAATTAGAACTAGAAAGCGAATATAATTCTTGTTTTATGTTTTCAAGATTTGGTGTCTATTTATTGCTTCCTGTAGGAAGCTTGGGTTAAGAAGTTTGTGTTTAGCCACAGAAGCCTTTTGTAATACTGTTCTTCTGCTTATCCCTCTTCCTTTTAGGCATTCCTCTCACTTAGCCCTTTTGCATCATATGCACAATGTTTTTCCTTTTTGTACTTATTTTCTACAATTATCTTGCTGATAGGTTAATCTTGATCCAAGCATAAGGAACATACAAGAACTGAAGTCATGGCCTGAGTTCCACAATGCTGTTGCTGCTGGGTTAAGACTGGCCCCACTTCAGGTTTATATGATATCTTAAGAATGAGCAATACCTGTTTCATGATGGCTAAAAGTTCATGTTTCTTTAGGAACCATTTCTTTGAATAATTGCTTATGCTGGTATTTTTTCTATGAATATATGATAAAAAGTACCTCTTGAAATTTGAAACTAGATGTTTTCATTATTGTTAACTTGCAAAGCTAATTATAGTTTTTTTTTTCTCTTGCTCAGTTTTTTGGGTGCTAATATATTACTTGGTTTATGCATGCCTACTTGTTTGGATTCTTATGTGATGCATTTTAAGCTTTTGCAGGGAAAAGTTTCTAGAACATGGATACAATATAACAAGCCTGAGGAACCTAATGCAGTTCATGCTGGACTTCTCCTTGCTCTTGGATTACATGGATTTTTGCGTGTTTTGCGCATTACGGACATATACCAATATTTTTCACAGGTTTCTTGTTCGTTAAAAGTTTCTTCTTGCAATTGATTTAGTTGCAGCACAACATTGTTAGTTATGTGATCCTGTGACTGAAATTCTCAAGATAAAATGGGAGAAATCAGTATTTGACTAAATGAATATTTCTGAATGAATGAATTTTAAAGTGACAAATCATGATCCAAACTCTTTAATTGTAATGACCTGAAGTAATCGTATTCACTTTGTGATTTCTGGTATCACTGTAGCTGTAATCACTGAGGTGGGACCTTTTCTATCGCTTCATGTAATACACTTATTACTTTCATAATTACTCTGACAACTCAAATAGTCCTATTATTATTATTATTATTATTATATTTTACTGATTTTTTCACCAATAGGAACATGAAAGTACAACTGCTGGTTTAATGCTTGGTCTGGCAGCTTCTTATAGAGGGACTTTGCAACCTTCAATAGCAAAGGTATTCTATGCATTTTTGGAGGTTTAACCTAGTACTCAAGGGTTTGCAGATTATATTGACATCCTTCCATCCAGGGCCGGAGCCAATATTGGGGGTGGGGGGGCAAAACATAAATGTTTGAAAGTGGGTGGTGGTGGTGGGGAATTTATAAATAAATTATTTTTTTTAAAAAAATTTAAATAGGGAGACAAAAGGTGATTTTTTTTTCTTAATCACCCACACCCCATGTACATCCGTCTGCTATTTCATTTAACCTGAACAATATCTCTACTATATACAGTGCCTTTATGTGCATATACCCGCTCACCATCCGTCTTCCTATCCAGAGCTGGAGTTACCAACACTGCTACAAGTAAGAGATTGAATTTCTCTCATTGTATCACTTGGACGCCTGTACACATTATGATTTGAGTATGGAATCATTCATTCTTACTGCCAGATTGCCAACATTGATGTTTGAACTGAAATAAACCTTGCACATGCAGCTTTAGCTAGTATGCAGTGTTGTTCTTTGAGTGTCTTTATATGAATGTTACAGTTATGTTCTCTGTTCATACTTCTGTATTCTTTAAAATAACGATCCTTGCAAACTTTTTCGGATTCTACAGACTGCTGCACTAATGTCACTTGGGCTTCTTTTTGAAGGATCAGCACACCCTCAAACAATGCAAAGATTACTGGTATGATTGTACCTTTTATAGATCTTTTGTTTGTCAACTTAATCAAATGTTCTTTTTTTTTTATAATTGTAGGTCAACAAAGAGCATCCGTGTAATATGCTTGAGAAAATTTAAAAATATACCTTGAATGCACGCATGTATACTTTCAAATATGAAAATGGATATTTACTTGCACAATCAATATGTGCATGTATACACACATTTATACCACAGACATGCAAGACATATCTTTTACATTCGTTCTTTGTCCAACAAATTTCTGGTAGTTGTAGCCTTTTGCATTATTCTATGGTTCCTTGATTAATGATAAAGCTTCTACTCGAGAATCAGTGTTTTGGTATAATAGTAAATCGAGTTCTACCATGAGTTCTGACCATTCAATTTGAGGTTTTGAATACATAAGAGGATAAGCATTGTTCCTTTTTGTTACAATGGTGAAAATGCCTGTCCCTATCATTGTAACATATGTGGTGCCTTTTTTGGATTGTTTCTGTGTTTCTCTTAATTCTTTACTGTTTCTTGATCCCTTGTAGTTAAACACTTAAACTTGTCTATCTTGCAGAGTGAAATAGGTCGAAGAAGTGGAGGTGACAATGTCCTTGAAAGGGAGGGTTATGCTGTTTCTGCAGGCTTTTCATTGGGTCTTGTTGCATTGGGTATGGATCATTATGGGCTTTTATATTGATGAATGTCTTTAAGTTATGGTTCAGCTAATTGCTATCTTAACTGAAGGCCGAGGAGAAGATACATTGGGATTCATGAGTACGCTAGTTGATCGGCTATTTCACTATATTGGCGGGAAGGAATTTCGTAATGTATGCTGCCCATTTTAAACTTTATTCATTCTTTTGCATTTCTGCTGGTGGAGGGTATGGGTTGACAATCAATGCTTTTGCAACATATTTCTTAGTTCTATTCAAAAATAAATATACCATTTTGGTTTGCTATCCTTCCCGAAAAGTTTGCCCCTTTCAATTTGCACAAAGTACAATAAGTGCATATTTATTTCATACTACTTCTCCCTTTTACACTTTTGGGTCTTTTTTGTTTTCTTCTAGTTAGTGCTTATTTAGATTTTAGGACTGGACAAACATATTGGATAGCTAAAGAAAAAAAATGGATAGGTATTTTTTGGAGGAAGCTCAATTTTCCCATGACTTTTACGCTTGAATTCTATCCATTTTCTGAAGTGCAAATCCTCTCTCTACTTTCACTTTTACCAACTATTTTCATTCAGGAAAGATCCCCCCTGATTGCTACATCAGTGGATGAACACAACTGGGGCACCGGACAGGTTTTTTTACCTATCATTGACTTAATTAAGCTCCCTATTTATTTTGAAAAATATTATATATACATTGTTTCTCCAAAGGCTGCTGATATATGTTATTTTGGTGTACTAGATGATGGATGGAACCACCGTCAATGTTGATGTCACTGCACCTGGGGCTATGATAGCTCTTGCTCTAATGTTTTTGAAGGTAATGTTTAATGTAGACAAACATGAGCAGATCATCACGTGTATATATATATATATAAATCAGACATTTACCTTTCTCATTTTTTATGCCAGAGTGAATCAGAGGTGATTGTCTCTAGGCTTACAATCCCCCAAACACATTTCGATTTGCAATATGTAAGACCTGATTTTATAATGCTTCGTGTCATTGCTCGGAATTTGATAATGTGGGGCAGGTAATTTAATAAATGTCTCAATTATTGAATCATTCACTGTCTAATCTTCTAGTTTTTAGATCCGAGTTTAAGATTGTCGTCTCAGGATTCATCCCTCTAAGGACTGGATTCAGTCCCAGATTCCTGAAATTGTAAAAAATGGTGTCAAAGACCTTGGAGATGATGCTATGGATATCGATGAAATGGATGCAGAAACTATTGTACAGGCATATGTCAATATAGTAGCTGGTGCATGTATTTCTCTTGGTATGGTATTCCTGCTGATTAATATGCTATTTACGACATTTAGTCTTGCATATTCTCATATTCATGCGGACGCCCCTAGAAAGAGAGACTATCTTAAGTCTGTTATGATTAATTGTTGGTAGGGTTGAGATTTGCTGGCACAAAGGATGGAAATGCACAGGAGTTGCTTTATGAATATGCTGTCTGCTTCCTGAATGAGGTGTTACATACGAATGCTACTGCTCAACAAGTACAATATGTTTTTGAGATATAACTAAGTCATTTTAATGGCTGCAGATCAAGCTTGTTTCCACTACAAATAGGAATACCTTCCCCAAGGGTTTATCTCAGTATGTTGACCGAGGCACATTGGAGATATGCCTTCATCTTATTGTTCTATCCTTGTCTGTGGTAAATGAAGTTGATAATTTGAATTGATTCCTATTCTTATTCTTCTTGTTATGTTGCCAATTTATGCCAAGTAATGGTGGGTGACTTGAGGCATTTTGGAAGCAGGTTATGGCTGGTTCTGGACATTTACAGACCTTACGGCTTTTAAGGTTTCTCCGCAACCGAAGCTCTGTAGATGGTCATGCTAACTATGGTATCCAGATGGTGGTAATGTTTCTACATCCAATTGAATAATATCAAGTGCTCATTATGTACCCAAACTGATTTAGGATATAATTCATTATATGCCTGTTTTTATTATCTCACACATGTCATGAATTCTCAAATTATGTGGAAATTGCAATTTTATGCTGATAATCTATAGGATAATGATAATATATTGACTTATGCATATACAATCCATTTGCTGCAAAAGAAAACCATATACTGTTTTATCATCATATGTATCATGCTGTGAACATTTCCTGCATTGCCCTGTGAAATGCCCGATTGTTGAATCTGTGAAACGAAGGTCTTACAAACCCTTTGAAGCTTTAAGGATTCAAAGATTCTTCTTCCATTTTGTCATGGAACATTCATTAATAAGATCTCTACGGTCAAGCTTTCAACAGAAAACAATGCTTTTTACATAAGAATTCTATGGCTTCTTGGTCACGAGTCAGTATAGCTCTAGATGGGCTTCTTGCCAGAAATGAATTATATCATGTTTATTTACATTAATCTAAAATGGGCAATTTGACTAACATGCATTCAAACAATTTGCTTATTTCTTGGGTATCTTAATTTATTTGCATACTCTGGTTTTAGGTGAGCTTAGCAATTGGTTTCTTGTTTCTTGGTGGAGGCACGAGGACATTTTCTACCAGCAACAGTTCCATTGCAGCATTGCTTATCACTCTTTATCCACAGTTGCCCACAGGACCAAATGACAACCGTTGCCACCTTCAGGTATATTAAGATTCGAGTATTAAGGTGGTTTTCGAGTAGCTTAAAATTGATGGGGCGGACATATTATATGGTTAAGTACAAGCAATGTGAACAGTATTTTATTGTTGATTTTAGACGGTAAAGTCCAGTGGGTTTTATTTTCTTGAAGAGACTTGGATTCTTTTTCATTTCTACGAATTGGCACATATGTTCCACTGTTCCCACTTCTCTATAAGAAACTCCATTTTCCAGGCATTCAGACATTTGTATGTCCTTGCAACGGAGGCACGCTGGCTTCAAACTGTTGACGTCGACACTGGCCTCCCTGTTTATGCTCCTCTTGAAGTCACAATCAGGGAAACCGAGCATTATTCTGAAACAAGTTTTTGTGAGATTACTCCTTGCATTCTGCCTGAGCGTTCTATTGTAAGTTCAAGATCTGTTAACAGACTTCCAACAATATTCATTATTTTCAAACCTTAATTTTCCATGGAATAGCTTTGGAGGTTAATTAGCATGAATCTGTCGGCTTTTGAGTAACAATTTGAACTTTGAAGTAACATTTAAGCTCTGTTGCTACTGTAGCATAACCTACCTTGTCTGCTAATGTGTCTATTATCAAAATTTCTCGCCTGTAATGGTTTACTTGCCCTGTTGTTGCAGTTGAAGACGGTTCGTGTCTGTGGCCCTCGATACTGGCCTCAAGTGATTGAGCTTGTTCCCAAAAGTACATGGAGTTTGTTGCTGCAATTTTTCTTGCTATATGTTAATTTGCATATTTTTGATAATTTGTCCCCCCCTACAGATGAGCCCTGGTGGAGTTTCGGTGACAGGAATGACCCATTTCACTCGGGCATTCTCCATGTCAAACGGAAGGTTGGAGCGTGTTCGTACGTGGATGATCCCATAGGGTGTCAGTCACTTCTTTCACGGGCAATGCACAAGGTTTTGTTTGCAGAGCTTTACATCATCCCACCTGTCTTCCCCTGTTATAGTTTTCTTATCATGGAAGTTGATTAATCTGTCATTTAGGTCTTTGGTTCAACAAGTCTAAGAGCTGGCAAGGATGGGCCTACTGCTGTTACTGTTGATCAACTTGTCAGCACCTTCTCTTCTGATCCAAGCTTAATTGTTTTTGCGCAACTCTTCTGTGACCTTTCTTGGAATAGCAGGTAAGTTGAGAAATCTCTTGTATTTATTGTCGGGGACAATAGTAATTTACACAACATATTGAATGAATTAAAGGTGCCGATTGTCATGATATAGATGCTGTCCTTGTGGGGAATTGAACAAATAAAATGATGACTGTCAGGCATATACATGTGTGTGTGTGTGTATATATATATATATATATATATATATTTCATTTCCAATCAATGCACGTGCAGATCTGATGTTGACTTCCAGGAGTTTTGCTTACAAGTATTATTTGAGTGTATAAGCAAGGATAGACCAGCCCTTTTGCAGGTAATAGTCTGATTTAGTCGTAAATTCTTATAGGATTTTTGTCAGTTACATTGCAATGTCAACTGGAAATAAGTTAATTTCTTGGCATACCGATAGTTGGTTGATGAGATCAAGTTTTCTAGACACGTATACGATTCTTCCTGTGTTCACTTATTCTCGTCTATTTCTCAATATGTGAATGTCTTTATAATAATCTTGTGTTGATATATGTCTCTGCTTTTTAGGTCTATTTATCCTTGTACACCACCATTGGTACATTGGCAGAGCAGGTCTCCAGCAGTGATCTTCTTGTTGGCGACTCATTATCTCTCTCTAGTTTAAAGGTACTTTTCCATAACTTTATACAAGTTCACATTCAGATGTGGGTATGGGGATATGACTCAGTAAAGACCCTAAAAGAAAATGGAAAAACTTCAAAAATTTGAACATTATGCATATTGTCCTGTTGGTCGACACATACCCGAATCTGTAACATATACCATATTCTTCTGTTTTGTAGCTTGCATTGTCCTATAATGAGGCTGTCTTGACTGGAAGGTTGACCAGTTCAAATGGCAGCATTGTTCAATCTGTATTTCTAGGATCTCTTCAGAAACGGGTAGAAGAACTCCTGAATTGTTCAGAGGCATTAAAAAACAACTTGCGTAATTATTTGAACTCCGGTAGTTGGCCTGATGATGGATCCGGTGGAGTGAAAAGTTCAACAGTTCTTTCTTGGTATCTCCAATGGTTTGGTGTACCAGCCCCTGTTACGGTGAAGAGAACTTTGGACAAAATCAAGGCCATGAACCTCCCTTTGTCTCCGGTTCCTTTGTTATGTTTGTTGTTCCCAGGCACTCACGTAAACGCTATCGAAGAGATAAATCGGTTTATGTTGTCTTCCTGAGTGGAAGGTCTGCATTTTTTCAGTTTCCCGTCTATTAATGCATCTCCCCTGATATTATCAGGATTACTCGATCTGGTTTGTCGAAGAAAAGTAATCTGAACAGGTCTTAAAACTTGAAATGGTTGTGCTCGGTTTTTCAAAGAGAACAAAGGTGAAATACGGATTCAATTCAAGATAAGCTATCGACAGTCGTTGGAATGAAGGTGTTTTTTTTGGTTTGTTTGTTGGTAAGTCCCATCTGCTGTACATTGGCTGCCGTTTTTAGTGTAGTTTTACGATGATGATAAAATGATCAGGGAAGAGTTTTGTGATTAAATTGGTATAATTCTTAAATTTATAGGGTTAAATTTGGAATTTAATTTTTATCATGATACTTTTATTTTTATAAAAGTCATTAGTTAACCAAAAATAATTAATACTGTTAACTATTTAAATTAATAGACCGAACTGACTTTTTTTTTTCCCCTTTCTAAAAGCTTGTTTTCCAACATAAAAAAGAGGCTCTAGTCAACCTGATGAGTTTAAAATTGAGAAAGGAATTTGTATTTTTTTAGAAAAAAATGGTATCCTTTTTAAGCCTAATATTTATTCACGTTTGGACTCACTCTTGATATCATCAAAGTAGGAGCAAAGTATGAGACTTTTATCTATTAAGGATTACATTTTAAACCTAGGCATGACTAAAACATTACTTCGATTCAACGCTTTCTGATCCATTTCCTTTATATTTTCCCATTCGGTTACAGACTCCATGTCACTTTTGCATTCCAATTTGCAGTTTCCTCAAAATTTCAATAAAAAGAACCAGGGAAAGATCAAGAATGTGAAATATTGTGGTGGATCCATGTCTGGTAAGCAGCAATGACTGCATTCTGCCTGCCGTATCTGTGAATTTACTTTGCTTCATGGTATAAACCCATTACCCATCTGTTTCATACTCAGAGAGGGTCGTATTGCCGAGGTAGAAGACCGGACTGGAGTCATACGAGTATTTATGTTACTCTAAGTATTTATTAAGCCTTAAACTCTTTATCCCATCAAATGATGGATGTGAAAGTCTTAAGGGTTACATCTTCGATAGATTAGAAACAAGGAAAAGTAAACCAACAAAGAAAAGTAGAAAGGAGACCGTTCATGCATGTGCGTGTGGAGCCATGAAACTCTTTTATGGGTAAACTACACTGATGATCATTTTTGTTTTTAAGTTATTTTATTTTAGTTATTATTTTTTAAAATATTATGTTTTTGTCACCTATAGTATCAATTTTTAACATTTAAGTAATTGGGACGTTAACTCCCCTTAAATTTACTTAAACCTTTTGAAAGTTCATTTTTTTCAACCTACATATGTGAGAAAAAAACAAAGAAAAAGGTCAGGAATGTGAAATAATGTTTGTAAAGAGTAGCTCATTCCATGTTTGAGGTAACCCTGGTAAGCACCAATGGATGCAATCTACATATGTGGCCGGATCGGTCTGCTGTTCTGGGGATATCAATTTACCTTGCCTCGTGGTATTAACCGAGATTCACCCCTAATTGACATGTGTCAAAAGTCCCCTAGTTGACTTGGTGTCAAAAGTCTCAGTCAGTAGAGAACCGGTGGCCATAACCATTTAAAGAGAGAGAGAGAGAGAAAGAGTGATAGAAGTAGACTGGATAATGGAATCCCTTGTAGAGAGTTAAGAAGAACAGAGAGTCATCTTGTTGTCTTTGATGCAAGCCCAATTATACATAAATAAAATTAGGTATTTTATTATATTAGATTTAGATAAAACTACGTCGTTTTGTATTTAGGATTGGGTTAAAATCCCAAATTGTATTAGGTTTGTTTTTTATTGACATTTTGGCAATGAAATCTTTTATGTTTTCCTCTGATAATTCTCTTATGCTTCTACCTTAATTCAATTTGTTTTCTTCCTCATTCAATTATTCTGTTTATTTGATTTGTACTGCATCAATCTTTAGGTTTCGGGTATTTATATGCCTTAGAATCGTAGATGGGACGATGATTGATGAGACCGTGTTAGGCTTCAATCACTAGTGATTAGTTGTCAGATAATAGCTCGATATTAGATTGTGAGCTTAATCGATTATAATGATTGTCTCGTCGTGACATATTAGTCAAATACAAGAGATTATCTATATTAATAGGTTTGAAGTTGCAGAATACAGAAAAAATAATTTCAGAATAAAAAACAATTTCTTGAGAATTTCCCAATCATCTACACAAACCGACACTTTTTCAATTCATATTCAGCTCCAATTTGTAGTCTCATCAAAATTTCTAAGGAAAAAAAAAGGTTAAGAATGTAAAATAATATGTGTAAAGAGGAGCTCATTCCAAGTATCGGGTAACCCTGGTAAGCACCAGTGGATGCAGTCTGCATATGTTGCCGGATCGGCCTGCTGTTCCGGGGTTATCAATTTACCCTGTCTCGTCGTATAAACCGATGTATGTGCATCTTTTCGATACTCGGAGAGGGTCGTAACGTCGAGGAAGAAGACCGGTACTTTCATGGATTCAGTCACATTTGCTACTATCCCAAATAGCCTATGATCTGTGCCGACATTAGGTGGCTTGGCCATGTTTGTCACCGGAAGTGTTTCTTTAGCACATCGGGTTCCGTTTGGATTGTTCCAATCCGAACTCCTGTTTTTAAGGCAGAAGCTATTATACCTTTCAAATAATGAACATTGAGATGACAGATTATGAAATAAAAGTTTAGGGGTTTTAACTTGATATGAAGAGGGGACATGCTCATGAAGTAGACAGAAGTGAACTTGGAATCAACATTTTCTTCAATCCACTTAGCCCATGTCTTCAAAACTCTCCGATAAGCTATAGGCCGCTCGATTTCATCATACTCTACGGGATCAGCATCGAACGATCCTCGTCTTTTCAAACAAATATGCTAATTAGACTGAAATGAATGATCCTCGGATTAATTGTATCAAACATCTTCAAACTTATTGATGATCAATTTAAAATACGAGTCATAGTATGAGGTGTTTTGGTGCATTTAACCCGTTTTATGCTAACAAGCTCATAGCATTTGTTTTACTTACAGGACTTTGATGTATTCAGTGTTCATCCACCAGATATATGTGTTGAAAATCAAGTAATCAACACCTTTCCAATCCTCACCACTGTTCTTGATTGATTCCGGCATGATTATGCGATCTTTTATGCTGTGTCTCCATGGATTGTCTGAATTTGATTCAACCAGAAATGGTGCCCAAGAGAACTCAACTGTTGTGTTATACTCCTATGCTAGCATTCAAGAAATATTGTCACATACACTTGCTAAAATAACTTATGGAACAATAGATTAAAAAAAAGGGAGGGTCAAAGTCTTCTAGTTATTATTCTCCAATTTGATCCTTTTAAAGCCATTATAATTTAATCATATTATTAATTCTCGAATTTGATCCTTTTAAATCCATTATAATTTAATCATATTATTAGTGTATTATTAAGACTGAAATTTCAGAATTCAAAAAGTATAGGGACTAAAATTGATCACGTTAGATTATTAGGACTATATCTATAACTTATGTTTAGTATATGGACCAAAGGAAATTTTGAACCCAAATAGAACGTGAGTTTGCTTTAAATTCAATTACATCTTATAGCTGGAACCAATTATATGAATCATTCCTTTAAGGTGCACATCTTTTCATGTAATAACATATGCTTAAAAAGAAACAAAGATTAATGAAAAATGGCTAATTGTGATTTTAGACCCTCTACTGTGTTAGAATTTGAGATCCAATCCTTCCACTTTAATTGTATATAAAATTTTATCAAAAAAAAATTGCATATAAAAACTTTAGGGATTAAAATCCATGTCATCACTTTAATCGTAGCAAGTAATGGTATTATTAATTTGGACCTACTACTAATAACATTATATAATCAAGGAATCAAATTGTGCCAATAAGACAGATTCAGTATCAAAATTTTATCATAGTAGAGGGACTAAAACTATGATTAGACCAATAAAGAAACATACCTCAATGCTGAAGATAACCAAAGAACCCGAGTTTTTCAAGCTCTTCTTCCCTGGTGAAACAACAGATTGAAGCAAACAAACAAAGGATTCCCATTGGTTTCTATTCATTGAATCCCCCACAAACATAAGCCTCTTGCCTCTAAGCTTTTCCAGCAACAATCTTGGTTTGAATCTTACCATATACCAGAAAAGAAAAGAAAAAACATCTCATTAACAACTTAACGACTAGAGTCAGGTTAGGTTAGGTCGGATCGGATTATATCAGATCATGTCTCTTTTAAGACAAGTTGTTATAAAGTTTAAACTCGAATTCTTGTTCAAAAGGTATCGATCTTCTTACCACCCAATTCGACAGATGTTGATATAATCCAATATATTATATATACTTACTTGGGCAAAGAACAATCCCTGGGTTGCCATCTCCAATTCTGATAAGAAGAATCTCTTCTTCCATTCTTGATGCAAGTGACTTGCTCCGAGAGAAATTCACATTCATTTTCATTGTACAAAGGGTGGGTTACATTATCAAAAACCCAATTCCCAGTGAAAAAATCACACTCCTTTGGTGGAGTAAAATTTGACAACACAATAGACCTCGCCATTTGCTTCAAATCTCCATTGCAGATGAACCATTTGAAGAAAAGCAGCATTGAAAGTGAAACCAGAAGAACCAAATGGTAGCTTTTGTGCTTCTTCATAGATTCAAGAAATGAAAAGAAACAAACAAAATGGTGAGACAAAGATTGAGAGAAGAAGAAATGGGAAAGGACAGGAAAAAGTGGGATTTGTATCAGTTTCTCAACAAAATCTTCATATATAAAATAATATAAAAACCCTAAAGGTGATGTATTTAGACCACTTTAGACTTGGATATCGGATATAGCCATATAGGTTAAAACAATATAATTTCTTCAGTACTTTGCCTCATACAAATCTAAGAAAACCAATGCTATTAAAGTATGGTGTTTGTCACATTTATAGAAGACTGTAATGGCCAGCCACTTACTTTATTTATGAGTTGGATTTATTAGTACAATGACCCGTAAACTATATTCCAATTTTGTAAATAATCATTTAACTATACTTTTAAAGTTATTTTGGTTATTAAAATTTTAAAAATTCATTCTATTCACTAAAGTTTAGACACTAAATATTTTTGTCACTCTTCCATTAACATTCTGACAATGTATATTTACTGGTGAATGGAAAAAGTTTTTCAAGATTCGAACGGTGACAACCTCATCGATGTGAAAAAAATAATATAATGAAAAAATGAGTTTCATCTGATGGTGAAGGAAGAAGATTGACGAGAAAGAAACCGAAAGATTTTTGCTCGATTTGCGGACTTTAGAGTACTTTTTTAATGAAATAGATATCAGATTCAGACTCATGAATGCGAGATAGAATGACTGGTGAAATTTGGTACAGAATGACGATGATGGTGAACAGAAGAGTGACATAAATGTTCAATGTTTTCAGTGACCAAAATATTCAATGTCTAAACTTTAGTAAGTAAACTGAACGTTTTAAAACTTTAGTGACCACAATAGGTTTGAGAATAAAGTTCGGTGATGATTTCATAATTTACCCTTTTGTAATGAGAAACGGTGGTTTACACCCAATGCTAACAACATTTCAAGGACGAATATGAAAACCGGAGTGTAATTTGAGGACCAATGTAGTAACAAATCCTTATGAGTTTATACTTTATGGTGTGCATCTTGAAAATTTGTGGTGGGGGCTTTTGTATGGCATGCATGCCTTGACGGGTAAGATTTTATGGGATGCCTATTGCCTACCATGTGGTGTGTGGGGCTTTTATGTAATGCCTAGATCTGTAAGATCTAAATTGTGTGACTTTACAGATTTCTTTTAGAGCGATAAAAAAATTAATATTTAATAAATAATAATTTTAGTTTGAGTTTAATAATTAAAATAACTATGAAAACTTATTTTTTTAAATTTAAGAGTTTAATCTAACTCGATATAAAATATAATCGAGTTTATAGGCTTCCATGACATTTTTGTTTTAAATTTGGCCTTATTATACTGTTTTTACATCATTCATTACCATATTGCTTCCCATACCGCAAAATAATTTAGCCTGCCCTGCCGGTTGTAGTGTTCGTGGCATGCAAATCTAGCAGGATCACGTGCATGGGATTATTACAGTGTCTGTTTCTTCAAATCAATGTTGCATATGAGGTAAGAAGAAAGCTGCAGTTCTCAACTCATTGCTCCAACTGCAAGCAACAGTAGCTTTCCTTGGGAGTTAACTATTACCAGTATGCCCAAGTGTTCTTAAAAACTATGATGTTGTAAGATATTCTTTACCAAAACTGGATTAACATCTTATAGAAAATTAACTCTTACATGCTGACCGACATGCTATCAAACATGATTCCTTCCCCTAAAGAACATGTAACAATCCTAGGCCTAGGGGGTCTTGTTTTGCTTTATCTTTATTATATGATGTTCATAACAAACGTATATACATGCAGGCTTTATACTCTCATGTATTGACACTTTGAATCAACACAAGAAATTTAAAAACAAAAATTGCTTGATGATCCATGCCCTATACAAAGCTACAATATATCAGATTTTGAATAGAATTACAAGAAATAAAATTAAAAAGTAAATAGCAACATGAATTACGTGTACGTGTCACGAGCGAGAAATAATACGTGTATAAAGGAATTCATTCCACGTGTCGGGTAATCCGGGGAGGCACCAATGGATACAATCAGCATAAATGGCCGGGTCGGCTTTCTGTTCTGGGGTTAGAATTTTACCTTGTCGGACGGTGTGGATTGCAGTATGTGCGTCTTTTCTGTATTCTGAAAGGGTCGTAATATCGATAAAATGGACAGGAACTTTGGTGTTTCGGGTAATGTTGGCTGCAATGACATAGAGCCGACGGTCTGTGCCCACATTCATGTACATTGACTGATTGAGGATTGGGGTTGTCTCCAGGGCACATTTGATCCCATCTGGGTTGTTCCAGTCCAAGCTCCTGCAGACAGGGTTGGGTTCAAAACTATGTAACCCTTGGAATTTAAAATGAGAAAAAGAAAAAAACAACAATGTTGTCTACGGTTAAATATATGGGTGAGATTAGGGCAAGTTGAATAGTATACAACTCGTGTTTGTTAAAATATTTTATTGTTTGATTTAATTCGTTGTTTGTCAAGCTTTGATAAAATTTTACTCGATTCATTCTCAATAAAAAATTTTGTTACTCAATTCTACTCATTACTCGTTAAACTCGATAAAATCTGTTTAACCCGTACTCATCAAACTCGCCAAAATTTTTATTAAACTTATAAAAAAGAGAATAATTTGATCTAATTATTATTGGTTGAAAGGTCCTATGCCCACATATCAACCACTGGGCTGACCTAAATTTGGATACTTTATATTCCAACAACTATGGCAATTGGCAGCTGCTCACACTAATTATGTACTGTGAAATTTTATTTTATTTTATCAAAATTTAATTTTTAGGGTTTATAGGTTAGGATTTAATATTTGTAATTGGGTTTTAAAGTTTTATGATAGATTTATATTTAAGATTTAAAATTTATGAGTTATAATTTAGAGTCCAAAAAAAGTACATAGCAACTTTAGAAATCTTGTTTGCGAAAAAATATTAACGGTACATCAAATAATTATTTATATTGATAATATTACTTTAATTTAAAATATATACTTGATTACTCAATTGTTATAACAATACTGATGTTTGAATTGTAATAATTAAACACCTGTACCTAGTTCAGTTCATTTATAAGGTTTAATCACTATTAACAAATTCATATAAAGAGGAATCTCTCAAATGCAAGATGATGAAGAATAAGTTAGGTAAGGTGTTAGTTTCTTGTCCTTTTATTGACTTAAAAGGATTAGGTTTTGTTTTTGGTGAAGTTAGTTATAGCTACTCTTTATTAATACATTTTTTTGTACAATAAAAAATTAATATTGTTGACTTTTAATTAGGGCAAAAATTATAGCATGGAGGTTAAAATTAAAATTCAAACAAATTAAAATATAACGTTGAGAAACTAATGATTTGAGTTTAAAATATCAAAACTTAAAATAATCCAAAATTTTAAATAATTTGATTTGAATCGAACTAAGTTGATCTAATTCAAAATCGACCCAACCTGCAAGTTTGAATACTATAACATAATTTTTTAAAATTTAAAAGAGGATGGGAAGTGATTTATTTACCTGATATGAAGGGGAGACATGCTGCTGAAGAAGACAGTGGTTCGATTTGGATTCACATTTTTGTTAACCCACTTAGACCATGTGCTCAACACTCTCTTGTACGCCACTGGCCGCTCGATCTCATCGTACTCGGTGTCTCCTTTATCCAAGGATCCTCGTCTGTTACACGAATCCGACAGAACATTACATTGAATCAAACATCTGATGAAACAATAACGTTTGTTCTGGTTTATTATTAGTATTACTTACAAGACTTTCATGGTGTTAGTGTTCATCCACCAGATGTATGTGTTGAAAACCAAATAGTCAACGTCTTTCCAGTTCTTGCCATGGTTTTTGATCGATCCGGGCATGATTAGGCGGTTCAAGACACTGTGCATGTCGGGGTTGTCTGAATTTGATTGCACCAAGAAAGGTGCCCAATAAAACTCCACGGTCGCATTGTAATCCTGCACTCATAACAAAGAATTATTCGATAAATTATTCAAATCTAAATCACCTAAAGATAACAATAATCATCTTTTTTACTGGTACATTTGATGTGTTTGATCAAATCGAATTTTCGGATTCACTCTTACATATAACAAAAATCAAACAAATGAATGCATGTACTTGGGGAGCCTGTCTGTTTAACAAAATACTAAATAAATGTCTGATTTTGGTCAAAAGTGTTTAAATATTCTTAAAATAATGCAACCATGAGAATTGTGACAATTAAAGATTATTCAAATCTTTAGTGGGTGACAAAAACATGAACTTTAAATTGTATTAAAGAAATATTATGGTAAAGGTTGAAGAATACGATAACATTTTCCCATGGAATATCTGTTTGGCAAGTGAGAAAATTGATTTTACCTCGATTCTAAATATACTGAGAGAACCTAACTTCTTCAAGCTCTTTCTTCCAGGAGGAACAACAGATTGAACCAGACAAACCATGGATTCCCATTGGTTTCTGTTCAATGAATCTCCGACAAACATTAGCCTTTTGTTCCTCAGTTTCTCGAGCAGTAATCTTGGTTTGTACCTTAAAAAAGAAATAAACATGTCAGAAGAATGGTTTAATTATGACTTTAATCCCTATACTTTATAATAATTCCAAAATTAGTCCCTATAAAATTCTTACTTGGGTAAATTACAATCTCTAGGTTGCCATCTCCAATTCTGATACCTAGAATCCTTTCTTCCATTCCTCATGCAGGTTACTTGTGCCGTAAGGAACTCACACTCATCTTCTTTGTACAAAGGATGTGTTTCATTATCAAACACCCATTGTCCGGTGAAGAGATCACAACCTTCCGGCGGCAATTCGACGTCTTCATCTTCTTCGACGACTGGTAGAATCTCGATCTTTTGCTGTTGTTGTTTTTCGTCATCTTCTTTATTCTTTACCATCTTTATTGGTTCATCGTCTTTCATTGTCACCATCGATTTCAACTCATCGTTGACAGTACCGATTCCCTTGGTTGTTTCCTCGGTTTTGATAGATTCTTGAAGCACTACCGGGTTGTTGTTACCTTGTATTTCACTAGCTTTAGGCCTGGGCGAAAACGGGAACTTAGCTATGGACTTGACGTTCTCATTGTACATGAAAACCCCGAGCAAGAAGACGGAGAAGATGATGACGAATATGGAGATATTGCTGCTTTTCCGGTGTTTCATGGCTCCGGTGAATGTCTTACTACGACGAAATGGATGCATGAGGTATTGAGAGAGTGTCGGTTGGAGCCGATGGAAACGAAGGGAAATGGAAGGAAATATAGGGAGGGAAATGGAAATTATTACATAAGATATTGTTTCACTTTATTATTTTATGTTTAATTTAATTGAGGTTTGGTAAGAAGGGTTTTTGTTTAAGAAATTGTCCACGGTTTCTGGTAGGGGGAGAGTTGTCTATCTCATACATACATACATGCATAGTATATGTTTGCAAACATATATATTGATTATACATGTGTCTTGTTCGAATATAAACATTTAATTGATTTAAGTCTGATTATATGTGTCTTGTTCGAATATATATCGATTATTGGTTTGATTGTAAGTTGTAATTATCTATTCTAATTGTAGTTTTCATAACCATATAGATTGATGGAAACCATCTGAGGTAGCAAAGCAAAGCAAAAGTGAGTGAAGAGTGAAATCCAAGGTTTGCCAAGTTGGTTTTTATCCACCTAAGATTAGGACATGGAATTGGAACATGGAAGCTTCATCAGACATGAAAATATGGTGTCTATCTGATTCAGATATATATTCTCGTAAAAATTTTCAAGGTAAAAAAACTGTCATATATAACCCGACAAGATCAACTAATTCAATCGAAATAAATCATAAATTAAAATCTTGAATTGATTCGAATCAAAACTAATATATACTCTTCAACCGACAAATTTAGGTTAAATCTAAAACTTTAAGTAAAATTTATTTCGATTATTTTTTAACTACTCGTATTTGATATTGATATATAACTAATAAATTTCTTGATAAATCATGTTTGTTATTTTGTGGGGGCTATTCAGAATAGAAAATTTGCAGTTGCAGCAACCATATTCGGACCACAGCAAAGCTTAGGATTTCGGGCAGAGAAAAAGATTTAAGAAAACAACAATGTTAGTTTGCAATAAATAAATCAAGATTGCCAGCATGGTTTTGCCAGATCAGTCCAAACAAAAATAATAATTTTGGATATCATATTGGCTATTACCCTTTTATTTAAAACAACTGAAAAATAAATATCCGGATAATGATCGGATACAAATAAATAATGAACAAGGCTCCTTGTCTTCTTATGTTCCTCTAATATTCTCCAACCTAACATTAGACAATGTGGTTCCATTGAATAAATTGAAACTACTAATCTTCAATGTAATAAAACTTACGTATTTTGTTTTGAACGACAAGAATTCGAATGATATTATCTATAATATATAATAGAATTTATTTAAGGTTAAAATCAAGCAAATATTGCAAGATGACTATATTAGAATGATAAAATAGTTTCATGTATTACAAGAAAGACTAGATTAGACTACATTTGTGTTGTATTCGGTATAATTATTAGTATATGATTTATTGATAAATTAATTTTAATCGAATATTGTAAAAATTCAACAACGTTTTTAACTCAGTTTTCTTCATCCCATAATGTAGTCATTTGAACCGCTCTCCTTGCTTAAGAGATTAATGTATTATCTCATCAAGTTCATTTTTATTATGCTTTTGATGCCTTGTTTGTATAGTATCCAAAACGATTTGAATTAATTTGAAACTCAAAATCATCGGTAACTTTATGTTTGAAAAAGTAAAGAACAAGGGACCTTGATTTATTGATTTATTTCTTCAATTGTTAGAATATAGGAGATCATAAAAATGAAGTTAGGATTTGTGTAGTTTCTCACTTTACTCCCATGTTGGTGAACCGTCGCTTTTATTCAAAGACAAGACACCTATATACTTTGTGTAAAATACAATACCTTATGAAGAAAGACAGATTTTTACACTGTCTTTAAGTTAACTTTAAGCTACATTTCTAATTTTCTAAAATAATAAAATAGTCCTTTATTTTTACTATTTTATCTAAATAAACTCTTAACTTTTACAATTTCTACTCAAGTATACTTGGCTGATATACATAGAGGGGGTGTAAACGAGTCGAATTAAGTTCAAATAGTGTGGAACTCAACTCAACTTGTTAAGATTTTGATTCGAGTTCGAACTTGAGAAAATTTTAACAAGTCTAAGAAATTTAAGCTTGACTCGGCCTGTTAAGAACTCAAGTAAAGTTTGAGCTCGATTAAAGCCCAATCAAGTCAAGGGTTGAACGATCTTTGATTGTGTCGGACTTTAGTAACTTGTCATACATCACGTCTCATTTAAAGAAAAAAAATTGTTAATACATAAGTTGTATAGAATCATTTGTTAATTTTAAGGTGTATGGTGTTAGTTTAGGGTTTATAGGTTTGGGTCGTAGGGTTTAAACTTATATTTAGGGTTTATATTTTAGGGTTTTAAGTTTAGAAATTTAGATTTTAAATTATAAAAATTAAGAAAATAGTATATCATATTTTTTAGTAGCTCACGAGCTTTTCGAGTCGGATATCAAATAGCTTGGCTTGTTAAGAACTCGAACTGAGTTCAAACTCGAATCGAATCCAATCAAGTCGAGCTTTAATCGAGCTTTGACCGAGTCGAGCTAAGTAACTCGCGATTTGTCTCGTCTCATTTACAATCCTATATACATAGACGGAAAAAAAACTATTGGGTAAACTACATAAATGATCTCCTGATTATAACCCGGTTCTTTGTGAGTATTTTAACTATCATAAGATATAAATTAATCCCCTGACTTAAAAATAGAAAATTAATCCGATACTATTAAAATTGTAATAGTTGTTGATGTGATAATTAACAAAAATATCATAATAACATATTTAATCTTTAAAATTTATACTTTATTTAAATTTAGTCTTAATTCTATAAATTTATTTTCAACATTTTAATTTTGTATCGATTTAGTCTCTCTTACTCCCTCACCATCTTTGCTATAACCAACACTTACAAGACATTTGTGTTACCCTAACAATGCTCTAAGACTCTCTGATTCAAATATATACCATTATACTACTGCACAGGTTCTATTTCCATATTTAATTAGATTATAATAAAATAGAATAACATATTCTATAGAAAGCCCAATGTCAGATTGGTGAGAAATAGGCCCAAAGTACGAAAGTTTAAATATTAGAAGCCTCATTTTGTAATTAATTGGACTGATTTGGGCCCCCTTAAGATGTTTAGCTAGGGGTGAGCGTTCGAACGAGTCGAGTTAAAATTTTTTGAGTCATTTGAGTTGAGTCAATATATTTTACAACTTAAACTTTTTTTGAATTTTTTTCAATTGAGTTGGTTTTAGCGAGTTTGAGTCGAATCGATTTTTCGAGTTTATGTATAAATTTTAATTATACTATTTATAATTATGGGCGTAAAAACAGTTATTCGGATGGGTTTTAGGTCAGGTATTGTCAGGTCGGATAAAATCAGATACAAGTCATATTAGGTTGATTTGATGTTTTGACTCGATTCGTGTTGGGTGCGGGTCCATTTCAGGTCGAGTTCATTTCTGGTTGGGTTCAAATGGTTCGGGTCCAAACCAAATAGTTGACAGGTTCATTTCAGGTTGGGTTCAAACGGTTCAGGTCCAAACCAGATAATTGACAGGTTCATTTCAGGTCGGGTAGATTTCAAGTCGGGTTCATTTTAGTTCAGTTGCATTTCAGGTCGGGTTCATTTCAAATCAGTTTTATTTCAGGTCAAATTAAGATTTTAAATTCATATTAATTAAAATTATTAAGTTTGAGTTTGATACAAATAAGTAATTAAGTAAATAACCGATAAACTTTGGGTTGAATAATTAATCATTCATTTCGAACTAATTATTTAATATCTAATGTTTTTAACTAGCATGAATCTCATTAAAAATAAATATTACGCGTTAGACTAAACAAAAATATCTTAAAAATTAGGTTAAATTATAAAAATTAAAAATTAATAAGGAATAAACATTGGACTAGAAAGAATGAAGTTTAAAATTAAAAATGATAAACATTAATAAAATAAAATATCATCTTATTAAAAACACTAATCTAAATTAAAAAATAAATAAATAGTAGTCAATTTAAAATAAAAATAAAGTTATAAACACTAAATTATAAAAATTATAAATTAATAATAGTTAAATTCGATGAAAATTTTAATTTTAATTTACTTTAATACATTATAATTTATACCTATACAATATAATTTAATACATTTCAAAATTAAAAATATGAAATTTATACAATATATAGAATATATTTTATACATGAAATTTTTACTATATATAAAATAATACTATATATGAATATATTTCTCCTATATATAGATAGATATGGAATATATAATACTATATATATAATATATAAAAATATGAAATGTATAAACTAAATGAGTGAAATTATTTTGAATTCACACATATTTAAAAAAAAAATCTATATTATTTAGACCGTTAAATAATTATAATAAATGAGTGAAATTATTTTATTCTCTTTTTAAGTAAATTTTTTTTATATTTATTACTATTAATTTATTCATTCATCTTAACCATTTAATGGACATGAATTAATATACCCCTAAATGACTTATATCCTATAATTGAATTCCCACGTGTACCGTTTTTCTTAAACTCCCCAACCTTTGAACTCTGTGGGTCCAATTCTTCCACCTACCACTCCAACCAACATTAACCAATCAAACACAGCTTAGGCACGGTGGCACCACCAATAGAAGACAAGGGGGAATGAGGAAACAGTGGACTTAACTGAGGCTCTGTTTAGGAATATGAAAATTCTACTACCAGAGTCGAACACCGTTGAATATCGTTAATGATGAATACTGTTGAACATTATTAAACTAATTAATAAAGATTAAAAAATTTAAAAACTCAACATATAATTATAAATCATTTAAAATAATTTTTTTATTAAATTATTTTCTATATATATTATTTTATTTTTAAATAATTGAATAAAATATTAATTTTAAAAAATAAAAAATCTTAAACTCTAAACTCAAACTAAAATTCAAAACCTAAATCACTAAACATTAAACTTTAAACCCTGAAATATAAAATCTCAAAACCCTAAATCAAAACCCTAAAATCAAAAACCTAAAAAACTAAACCATAAACACTAAATCTAAACCCTAAAATCTTAAACCCTAAAATAATAAAACCCCTATATCTAAATCTTAAACTAATTTTGAGTTTCAAGTTTAGGGTTTATAATTTTTAGAGTTTCAAATTTTCTATTTTAGGGTTTAGGATTAGGGTTATATTTTTAGATTTGATGGTTTTATTATTTTAGGGTTTAGAGTTTTGGATCTAGTGTTTTGGATTTTTTATTTTTAAATTAAAAATAATTTAAATAAATTATTTTAAAAAAATTAAAATATAATATATATAATTTGTTTAAAATTTTATTTCAAATAATTCAAAATTACATATTTAGTCCTTAAAATTTTTAATTTTTAATAATTAATTTAATAGTGCTCAGCGATGTTCATCGTTAGTGGTGTTCAGCAATGTTCGACGCACGTGGTAGACTCATCCTTAGGAAAAACTGGTTTAAAAAACGAAGAAGTAATGCTAAACAGTTAACTTTTGGAAAGAAAAAAAATTGTGTTTGAGAAGTAATTTTCAATCCAAACGCAAAAGTTAAAATTTTTAGCTTTTGCGGTTTGAAAAGTGTTTTTAAGAGTCAGATTACAATTTTAACCTTTATTTACTATGTTCTATTATAATTTAATTTTTACAAATACATAATTATATTTAACATAATTTTTTTTAATTTAAAATTTATATATATTAATGTAAAAATTATATATTTTTTCAAAAATAATTTATGTATTCATTTATTAATATTTTTATATTTTATTATAATTTAAGTTAATATTATAATATAAAAGAATTTGATTATCATTTAAATATATATTTTTTAACTTATAATATCATATCTAAAATTATCATTTATTTTCTCAAAAGCACTTTTTGACAATAATATTAAACACATATATCTCAGAATAAAAATTTTAAAAATATTTTTTATTATGCTTTTTTACCGTATTTTTTCAAAAGTAATGTTAATGAAAAGAATCACAAGCTTAAATTAAAAAAAAATGTTATTCCCTTACTTTTATTGTTATGAACTCTAAATCATCTAAATATTTTCGTTTATTTTTTAATTCTTCAATTCGATTATAGATATACTCAAACCTACCTATAATTTTCAAAATACTACTGCAATAATATTTATATTTATATGATTCCAAGGAAGACTTAATAACATCTTTAAATTTCTTATTTGAATAAAAAAACTTATATATTACATATAAATTTTTTATAAAAAATTATCCCCTAATCGTAACTGTAACTAATACCTTCACCAGGAGTGATTCCCGAGGCATCTTCAATTTCGAATGAGCCGTTTCTTTGGAAGAATATATATTTTTTTATATCTGTTCACACGAAGAAACTGCAGATATTACTACCAGTGCAAATAAAGCAAGACATTTAAAAAAAATGACATAAAAAAAATTATTTTAAAATGAATTAATAATAAATAAAAATAAAAATTTATTTAAGAATATGACATAAAAATAATAAGATAAATAATTTTTAGTGATTAATTTTATGAATGACCTGGTAAAACTTACAGTGATATATTTTTTTTATCCGTGAAATTTTGGACAAACCCAATAGGAGCGACTACACAGGATTCTCTAAAAAAGAAGGTCCCAAAATTTTGATAAATGATATTCATTAGATGATGTTAATCTTAAAATTCATTGTAAAAAATTTAAAAATGATCTTAAGAAATATGAATTATAATAGTTAAAACATTATAATTGTTTCCTAATTGTGATAATTGATTATAGAGTTTTATTGTTTATTCTTATTACTATCATTTTTATAAAACTAATGAAATTCTGAATAAACGTAATAAAAACGACCGTACAAGACCCTTACAAAAGATAATTATTTTTATGGGTCACGTTTTTAGAATTAGTAAAAATTATAATCAATTACTTCTAGGGTTATCTTTTAATAAATTACAGCCCCTCAAATCTTTCAACCTCCCCTGTTCTCCATAGCCACATACGTTATCTGCTTTGCTTTACAAGGCAAGTTGGCGACATTCTTTCTTTCCATTTATCTCTGTTCTTATCTAATAAGGCCTTTATAAAGGTGGTAACTTTGTAGCATTCAGCCATTCACCACACAATCTTGGAGACTGCAATGGCCGCTTGGGTTTTATCAGAATGTGGCATAAGACCCATCCCTGGAATCAGATTCTATTCAAAACCCAGGCCTTCATTGCCTTCAGACAGCAACAACAATGTCCTAAAGTTCAGAACTTTACCTGGTTCTTCTCCATTAAAGGTCCCAACTAGCTTTAAAAGAAGAAGCTTTGTCGGTTCTTTGAATGTGAGTGCTCCTTCAGAGGTAGAGACCATTAATGGGGTTGAAGAAGAGGATGGAGAATTCGACCCTGCTGCGCCGCCGCCTTTCAACTTGGCCGACATTCGAGCAGCTATACCGAAGCATTGTTGGGTTAAGGATCCATGGAGATCTATGAGTTATGTTTTGAGAGATGTTGTTGTTGTTTTTGGTCTGGCTGCTGTTGCTGCTTATTTCAACAACTGGCTTGTTTGGCCTCTTTATTGGATGGCTCAGGGAACCATGTTTTGGGCTCTTTTTGTTCTTGGTCATGACTGGTAAATCGCAGCACTTATCCTTCTTTTGGTATTGTCTCTGTTTTTGATGTTATTTTTCTTGTTTTTGGACATTGACATCTGTGTTTGTTTGGTTTTTTTTCTTTTGTTTTGTCAGTGGACATGGTAGTTTCTCAAACAACACGACATTGAATAGTGTTGTTGGTCATCTTCTTCATTCTTCAATCCTTGTCCCATACCATGGATGGTGAGTTCCTTGAAAAAACATAATTTGTTCCAAACATTATGCCATATGAATAAATCTAATAACAATTTTGACTATATATCTCTATATACAGGAGAATTAGCCATAGAACACATCATCAGAATCATGGACATGTCGAAAATGACGAATCCTGGCATCCGGTAACATATTCGATCATTTACGGAGGGATTTATTTATGTGCAGTTTCATTTCAAGTGATTGTGATTTACTCTTCTTCCTACAGTTGTCTGAGAAAATTTACAAGAGTTTAGATAATGCAACCAGATTGCTGAGATTCACCTTGCCTTTCCCCATGCTTGCTTATCCAATCTATCTGGTAATACTTCTATTCTATCGCAGATTGAATTCTCATTTTCGAGTCTATGATTTGTGTTAACGTCGATTCATTTTGTCTACCAACACAGTGGAGTCGAAGTCCTGGGAAAACTGGTTCACATTTCCATCCGGACAGTGATTTGTTTGTCCCAAACGAAAGAACTGATGTAATTACCTCCACTGCTTGTTGGGCAGCCATGGTTGGTTTGCTTGGGTATTTATCTTTTGCTATCGGACCAATTCAGTTGCTTAAGCTCTATGGAATTCCTTACTGGGTATGCTTCAGTTCCTTCAAACACATATTTCTTCAAAGTCTGTTTTCCGGTATTATATTTCAGTAATTCCCTATAATTGCAGCTTTTCGTCATGTGGCTGGACTTGGTAACTTACCTACACCACCACGGCCACGAGGAGAAGCTTCCGTGGTACCGAGGAAAGGTTTGAAAAAATTGTTTCTGCTACACCATAAAACATCATGATATTGAAATCTTGTACCCTGCACTTGAACTTCTGTATATACTTGTTTACTAACCAGGAATGGAGTTATTTGAGAGGAGGTCTTACGACGCTGGATCGAGATTATGGATGGATCAACAACATCCACCATGATATCGGAACTCATGTTATCCATCATCTCTTCCCCCAAATCCCACACTATCACTTAATCGAAGCTGTGAGTGTTTCACCATCTCCCTTTTGTCCATCCATTTTTTTCCCTGTACTGAACACCTGTTGCATATACCTTGACTTGCAGACCGAATCAGCGAAGCCAGTGCTTGGGAAGTATTACCGTGAGCCCAAGAAATCCGGTCCTTTCCCGTTTCATTTATTGGGTACCCTTGTTAGAAGCATGAAAACGGATCATTACGTGAGTGACACTGGTGATGTTGTGTTCTATCAAACAGACCCTCAACTTTTTAAAGCTAATAAATCAGGTTGAAGTCGTCTACATATTTCCTCCAGTTAAACCGCATGGGGATAGGATTGAAAACTAGTCTGTGATGTGTTTTTTGCATCCAAGCTCATCTGTCTTTGTTTGTTGTTGAGAATACCAAAATCTGCAATTTTCAGTTACTGCCTACTGGCTACTGGTGCCCATTAGACTTATAGATTCTGTGGTTGTCTTTAATTAGTGCTCCTGCAAACATATATTGGAGGCAAAAAGAACGTTGTTCTCAGAGTTTTCAACCAATAATGATGTGCATGGTGATTTGTGATATGTGTGAAGGTGATGCGCTACAGGATGTCCCAACGTAACATCATAAAATATCTATAATTTTAAAATCTATAATTAAAAACTCTAAAGACTATTTTTTTAACTTTTAAAAGTCCTTATACTTATTAATATATATATATATATATATATATAAGTAACTGCAGGAAAAGAAATCCTTTTAGAATTTTGTTATTTTTATTATTATTATTTTATTAAAAAATTAATCTATATATATATTATCTAATAAAATTTTAATTCTCATTGAAATCAGTTATTTTTTTATATATATATTGTGATCTAAGAGAAAATCTTAAATTATTGTGTCCATAAAGATCCTTTGAAGCCTACGTTTTATTCTTTAATTGTTTTGAATTCAAAACCACGTTGTTTAATAGATTGAGTCGGTTAAGATGTGTTCTCTTATTAGTGTTACATGTGTATTAAGAAATATATTTATGTGACATACTTAATATTTTATGTTTTGAGAAATATATGTGTTTTGTTGGTATATTTGTACTCTTGTTTTGAGACTCTAAATTGTGTTTATATATCACTATGCATATATGACTCTATGATTTGAGAAAATATGTAAATTTCAGAAATTGAGATCTCGTACTTTGACGAGTATTTATGATTATTATGATTTGAGACATTTGTGAATTTAGACTATGTTGTGATTGATTTCGAAATTTCAAATCAAATTATATTATATTGAGTGCATGGGGTGGGATTGTGTATAGAGAAAATCGTGGTAACTTTTCGTTTACGGAACCCCTAAGACTATTCGGATTGGTGACGTTGTAGGTAAGGGATTTAAGGAAGTCTTCCATTCGGACTGATGATGTTATAGTTGAGATTTATGTAGGGACGGACCCAAAATCTCATATAAGAGGATGCAAACTATTTAGAAGATATATTAAAAATATAAGGGGTGTAACATTAGATTATCAATAAAAAATTCAAAGAAAATATATAAAATATAAGAAAACTTAAAAATTTTAGGGGTGCGATTACACCCCTAAATCCATCCCTGAATTTATGTTGTATGTATAACACCATTCATACATTATGACTTTTATTTTTATTTTTTTTATGAAATTTCACTCTTGAGAAAATAATTTTATAAACTATAATTTTTTTTCAGATATTTTTATTATATATTTAAATATTATATTATGATATTTTTCAAATTATTTATTATAATATATTTATTAAATTATTATTATATGTTTTTTAAAATTAAAGTATAATTTTTAAAATTAGTTTTTTAAGAAATAAGTTTTTAAAGGTAATTTTCTAGATTCAATATTTTCTTCTTAATCAGGTTTAGGATGTTACACCGATCATTATCACAATTTTACCTAAAATTCAACGGCGAAAATAACAGTGAAGACTGGTTTGCATGAAAAAAAACATATACAAATCTGTGTTCTTGCACCAACTTTGGAAAAAGCTGCTCGAGAAAGATCTCCTTGAAGCTATGTAACATTGAAACAATAGTGCTAACCGATTTATTACTTTACAAGAATGTATATCAGGATTGAACAAGTACATGTACCTGCAGGATGCACAAATTCAGTGTCTGATGCATCAGAAGCTCTGAAAATTATTTAGATCTTCATCCACAAATACCCCAACAGGCTTGGCCATGTACTCCCTTGCAGACTTTATTCTTTGGATACAACCCTCTTCTTAAGGCCAGCAATTTCCCCTCATTTTGACTGCTAATACAAACACTTGTGATTGAAAGATGACACCGGCGATTTGCCTCAAATGAAAGTTGAAAACTTCAGGTAGGAATTGACTTCCTGCAGCTAAATTTATGTCAACAGTGCCTTCCAACAAAAAATGCAAAATAAGAGGGACAGAAGTATCACAATTAAAGTTGGTTTCATGATCAATGAAGCTAAGATACAACATACAAGTTACAACTCCATTGCATTGTAATTATTGATACAAAAAAAACAGACTGAAAATTTATTCATTGGATTTTAAATTTTTTATCTCTGATACAAAGGGTAGTAAATGAACTAAACTTGAATAAACAAGACTCATTCGTGTTCATTTATTTATTTTTGAAGGTGTTTGTGTTCATTTGTTTGGCATTTACAAAGATATTTGTTTATAGGAAAAATGGTAAGATTACACCATTGATCCCTTAAGCTCCTTAGGCTTACCGTTCCAACTAAAAGAAAAAGAGGAACATGATAAACAAGTTCGTTCGTAAAGATAAACAACCAAACACACATCTACTCATATTCTTTCATTTATAAAACAAACATTAAAGTTCTATTAATACTCGTTTATATATCTTAACAAACTAACGACTATTTACCATCTGTTCATTTACACCAACACAATGTATATTAGTCATTTAGATAGAAAGGGTCAAACAAAGTCTCCTAGACTATAAAGTCTATAACAAAACATGAAAAAGAAGAACTTTACATCAAAATGTTACTACAAATTCATCAAACCCAGAAATAATAAGACATTGGTGTTTGTCCTAGATATATCAAAATGTAGACTAGTCATTTAATAGAGGTCAAACAAATTCCCCTAGACTATAAAGTCTACACAAAACCATTAAAAAGTAGAAATTTATATCAAAGTAATACTAAAAATTCATCAAAACCAGAAATAATGAGAGATCAGTTCAGAAAATATTACAAATACATTCATCTTACAAACGAGAAAACAGAGTAAGGGGGAAAGGTGAAACCTGAAAGCATTCTCTCTTTCCTTCGCTTTCTAGGAAATTGAAATAAACAAACAAATTCGTGAAAAGACAAGTTGAACAGCAGAAAAACAGATGTCGATTTTGTGTTTGTAGAAATGTCAAGGTGAAATGTTCAACATTTTTTTTTCCTGCGGGGATCAAAAAGGAAAATGAGGATTGAGGAAGTTTTTTTAAGCGGGCTTTTGTAAACCCTTTGAAGCATATGTATCTAAGCACTTAAACGGTCCAATAAATGAAAGGAGTCTTTGTTTTTCAATTATTCGGTATTAAAAATTGTAATTATCGGAACAAAGAATATTAGTTACGGTTAAGGATGGTCATGAGTTGAGTTATAGAACCTAAAAATATAATATATTCACTTAAATGTTATCTGACCTGATATTTTAGAATAAAAATAAATTACTATTTTGGCAAGATGATTCATGCTTAATTCGAACATAAAATTTAATCCGATCTGACTTGTTAAGTTTTTGATTCGAGCTTTGATCAAGTCGAACTCGAGTAGCTCACAACCAATCAAGTTCATTATCACCCCTAAGTATAGTTAGAAATGTAAAGGAGCCGAGTCAAGCTTGAATAGTGTTAAGCTATATTTAGTTTGTTAAGAATTCAAATTGAATTGCTATATTTCATTTATTAAGAATTTTAGTTGTGTTTAAATTCAATTAATTCAAGTTAAGTTTTTATTTTATTAAACTTGATTTAACTCATTAAAATTTTAATTTAAATTCGATTTAGTCGGATATAAATTAAACTTTCATATTACAAATTTACATTCCTTTTATAAGAACATTGGATATTTAAGTTCAATTTATCTGCATCGTTACTCATTTTCAAATCTGAATTATCATCAGAAAATATTAATAAAATTATCGAGAATTAAATCAGAAAAATTATTCAACACTGGAATAATATTTTATACAAGACAAAGATATTACTGATGTTACTTAGTGGGATGACGGATTAAAACCACACTAATGATATCAAAATTTTGGACCACTTTAATATTGTTTTTAAAAATTACGATAAAAAAAATATAGTGAATTTTTTTAAAAAATTTTGATTTAAGATACATGTGTTTAGTATTGTTGCTACAAAGTGCTTTTGAGAAAGTGAATGACTATTTTAGACATGATGTTATAAGTTAAAAATATATATATTTAAATGATAATTAAATTCTTTTATAATATAATATTAACTTAAATTATGATAAAATATAAAAATATTAATAAATAAATACATAAATTATTATTGAAAAGTATTTCTCAAAGGTGCTTTTAAGAAAAAGTATTTTTTAAAAATTTGACATCAATATATATAATTTCTAAACTAAATCCATAATTTAAGCATAATAAAGGATCAAAATCACAATTTCACCACCAAAAAAGGTGAAGAGACTAGTTGAGAATCCAACAACTTGCACCGTTTGGTTGAGAAATACTCTCGTGGGCGGCTCTCAAAAGGAAGAACCTTTTGTTGATCAATACAAATAGAAAAAGAATACAACATGGGACCCCACACCCAGTCTCTTTTTTTATTAGTAGATATTCGGTGGCCCCAGCCTCCAGTAATAAAAATCTCATCCAATGCTAATTGCCCCTTTGTTCGGTTCTGTCTGGTTTAGGAGCTCCATGGATTTGGATTTCATGAACCAAAGCAAGTTTTAGCTCAGTTTTTGCATTAAAAAACAACATGAACAGCTAAAACTGCTGCCATGTTTGGTCTTAAAAGACAGTTCCTTTGAAGGTTGGAAGTTTAACACGAAAAAATAGACAACAAAAGAGACGGATTTAACTTATGTAAGATTACAATGAGTCATTGCTGAAGAACAATGATTACAGGAATTTGATCCCATTAATTGACCCCCATGATAAAAACACAAAGAATTAAGAAATATAAAGTAATTTGTTGCTTGGTTCATCTTTCTCCAAACTCTACCATGAGCTGTGAACTTCAACCTTCTTGCCCATGTCTGCTTCACTTCTTGAACCGATAGGTTCTTCTACTGTCGACTATAGCTATCGAATACTATTATGAATCGAATAAAAAGTTAGAGTAAACCAAAGAGCAAAAGGGGTCACTTTCTTATGCTACCACCTGCTCTTGTTCTATGTACATTTGTTCCACCCATGGTGGAAGCCTTTCTCGAACACCTTTACCGATATTGTATTGCTGTTGAAGCAATGGACCTCCCGCAGGTGTAACATCTTTCACGAGGGAATTAACCCATGACACGTCTGGCTCGTCGACGTTGGATGGCATCATCATGCCTTTAGTTGTGGTTGGTGCGGGAGTATTGTTGCGGAACCCGAATGAAGCTGACTTCCTAAGCTTGTTCAGCTCATCTCCTTTCATGCCCCAATCCAGTTTCCCATCAGGGGAGCTCCAGTCGGAAATGTTTGAAGACATCATGGTTGTGGAATTAGAAGGCGCGGTGAGACCAGCTCGACCTCGGTCTATAAAACTCTGGCTCCGTTTTGCAAAAGCAGAAGACCTGGAATTCATTACTGCTGCTGCCACTGCAGCAGATGAGTCGAAACCGAATGGTGAAGGATTCCTCACGGGAGAGGATGGAAGGTTTGTTGAGTAGCTTGCACGAAGTTGGTTTTGGTGGATTTGATGAGCTGTTGGAGATTGCATCTGTGTTGATGTTGCGGATTTTACCGATAGTCCCTTCAATGGAGACAGCAGGGAAGGATCGAGCGAGCCAAATGCATCGTCCAGATTTGTAGGCTTCAAATCACCAAGCCTTGTGTATTCATTGCTCCAGCAGGACGGGGAAGAGAGACTAGAGATCTCATCCATCAACTTTTGCTGCTGCAACTGGTTCTTGAGCCCAAGTATTTCCATTTCCAAATCCAAATCTCGGGCATTAAAAGCCGTCTTCAAGCGGCTACCCGGTAGCTGCAAGGCAGGTGGGGTGAGACTCATTTTATTCTGCCACAAGCCTCCATTCTTCGGAGAGGAAGATGAAGTCAAAGGAGACATAGGTGGCGTCGAAGTGGTAGGCAGTGGCAAGGATGATGAACCGAGTGCTAGAGGGCTCAACGTTGCCATATCCACTGCATTAACAGAAGTAGACCTTGGTGAAGGCATGGCTGAACCGGTGGAAGCATAAACGGGGCGCAATTCCTCAGGTCTGTGAGCAAAGAAACAGACTTTGCGTGTGCAGCCAATCTCATCTTTGCAAAGTCTGGTCCGGTATTGAGCAGGATGAAGCCAGGATTCGAACACACCATGTGCGTACTCACAAGCATCACCCTTAGGACATGCCCCCTTACGGAACTCCGGGCAGGGAACACAGCTGTAGGGGTACTTCCTCGGGTCTCTCCTCCTAGCGTTCTCACCAGGATGAACAAAGGGACACTCGGTCCAATCGTGGGAGTATGCCCTCGAGCAAGGCTTCACCTTAAAGGTATACATCCTAAAGTCATCAGTTCCATATATCCCATTGTTGATATCAGGCAAAGATACATCAATAGGATATTCCTTCTTCTCCGACCCTTCTTTCGACACAACCGTCTTCTCCGACTCGTCCTCCAGGTTAACACCAACAACATCATCACCCTGCAGCAACAACTCAATCACCTTTCTCCTGGAACCACTCAAAGATTTCAAACCCGGCATGATCAGATCGACAGGTTTGTTCCCATTAGCATCAACACAATTAGCATCCGCAGACGCATCAAGCAAGAGCTTGATGATCTCGACCGAAGAACTCGTGCCACCAGCAACCGCACAATGAAGGGCAGTAACTCCATCAGTACCACAAGCTCCATTCACATCAACCTTCCCACTTTCAACTATGTATTTTAAGACATCGAGGCTACCGAACATGGCAGCGATTACCAGGGGTGTCCTCTCTTCGAACCCCATCTTTCTCGACCCGATTCTTCTACCATACCAGAGGCTCGCCTCTGCAAGATCCAAACCCTTTTCTTCCACTTCCCTTTTGAAGGCCAATAGATTATCCAAGGCGGATAATTCGAGCAAAACCGAGCATTTGTCGGCTTTAAGCTCATGTAATTTACCCTCCATGACGAAATTTGAAGGAACAAGTTCACTCTTTGAACCAGTGCACATCACACACAAAGCCCTGCATAAATATTAAAAGAAAAAAAACTAAGTTTCCTCATTCCATAGCAATAATCAAATAACAAAAAGAAAACAACATAACATACAGAAAACAGATGGCTAAGCTATGTTCTAAATCAAAGACTGGGTCTTTTTTTCAAGACACGTTCTTAAGCTAATCATTTTTGTAAGGAAAAAAACCAGCAAAGAGTTTCACAACTTTTGACCAAAAGAAAACCTCAAGGAATTCATAAAAAACCGAAGAGAACCAAAGGCAAAGATCAAGTTTTTTTTACCTATTTAAGCAGTCTCTTATGGAGAAAACAAAGGGAGCAGAAAAGGGTCGGTTCAAAAATGGTGAGGATTAAGATAAGAGTAGATTTTGAGGATTTGAACAAGTTGTGATGGCTTTTTATGGATGGAGAATTGCTGGTTTAAGGAGGAAGAAGAGAGGAAAGTGTGACTTTTCTTCCCCTTGCTTTCCGTTGGCGGTCAAAAGTCACCCCTTCAAAGGGAAGGGTTTTGAATTTCGGATTAAGAAACTCTAGGATAAATTATACAAAAAAGCTACACATCAGAGAAGAAGCTGAAATGGAAATGAAATGCAAATTGCAATGAAGAATTGGTTTTGAATTTGTATTTTTTGAAGTTCCAAACTGGGTGTCTGACTCAGAGGTTGGCTCTTAGATTTCCACACCAAGTGGGGACTGAGTCAGTCAGTCCAACCTGGCAATGAATCACTCGGGTCTTATTTGATCAAAAGAATTAGATGTATTCGATTCAATACTTATTTTTATTCTTAATCAATAGTATTTTAAGATGAATATTTATATTTTTATATAAAAAATAAATAATTATCTAGAAAGATAAATACTATTAACTAATATCATAAATAAATCCATATAATAATTTCTCTTATAAATCTCAGAGTCACAATCTAGTTTCGTACACACGCTTGGACAAAGTATGCTTGACTCACCATTCCACTCACTCCTCACACATTCACCTTTTGAAAAACAGGTCAAAATCATATTCTGTATGACTCCCTTAAATTATAAAATTTTCAAATTAGATCCTTAACATTTCCTTGGTCTTTCATCATCAAAAAGACTAAAAAAATACAAGTCGATATGGACAAAAAGATTCTCATGGCTAAGTAAGAAAAAGTTTTCAAAGTTAAGATTAAAAATAGCTTTAAAACTTTGAAATGTTCATAAATAGAAAACTTGAAATAAAACTTTAAAATGCATTAAAAATAATTTACATATATAAAAATTTACAAGTTAATTTGAATTAATTATGACAGAGTCTTAAAACCAAGAAGGTGCAACTAAAAACACCTTTGTAGTTTTGTTTGACTAGTGCTCACTAGGTGTTTGATTAAATTTCCATGAAAGTTCAACATTTATGGATTCGCTATATTTTATAAGTTGGTTTATTCTCTCTCTTTTTTCTAAATGTCTAACCTAACGTGCTGACTCTTGGGGCGAAGGACATTGAATTTTAGAAGAATTTCTTGGATCATGTTACTGCTGAGATTCCAAGATATGAGCTTGATGAGTTTTAAATCATATGAATATGATTCAAATTAATTATTGAACACATGTTTAATTTAGTAGGATGGATTAATCGATATCTATCTGGTTAATTATTGAATGATCAATGATGTTTATATTATTTTATTTGAATTTAAATTTTGATATTTATCTTTCGAACGTAAAAATTATTTATTTAATAAAAATGACTCAAATAAAAAATATTATTGTTATAATCGATATAAATATTACTTTTACTTAATTAATGTTCAAGTGTTAGATCTTCGCATTGAGAATGAACCGGCTTTAAAATATATGGCTAATGCATACCTTATATAAACCAACAAAAAACGAAAAATTAGTTATTGGACTAATTTCAATAGATACCTTGAGAAAAAAGTAACATAAATATTAATTTAATAACAATATGGATTAATTCGGAATAGTCATTGATATCAACAATAGATACCTTAGTTCAAACTAAAAAAATCAAGTTTAATGTGTTGGAAAATATTACTATAAAATCATATCGTTGGTACTGACAGAATAATTGCAGTGAAATCACTGTTTTATAAATAAATTCATCTTGATATGTGTAATCGTTATAGTAGGTGGATTATCTCACAAAGTTAATACGATTGTTTTAAGACTTTGTACATCTAAAATGAGAATGAATTACGGTGATATTATTCCTTTGGTTACCGGATATAATAGAGAACCTTTAGAGAGAATGATACTCGAATGAATTGGTGACTTAAGAACTCAACAAAACTTCTCTATTTATAGGATGCATGCAGGAGTATTATCGTTCAAAAAGAAAAAATCAAATGAAATCTGATTTAATTTTTTATTTTATAATTCATGTAATTACTTTTATAACACTGTAACTGCATAATAACTTTTGTAATTAATCTTTGACATGTATTTATTTTTTGAAAAAAAAGAAACATTATTTTTTAACTTTTGTAACTGCAGGAGTTGAATATTTATTTATTCCTATTTTTTATATCATTTTACATATTTTTCTAAGGTTGTTTTTTTATTAAAGACTCAATTTTTTTTTTTCATTCTAAAAACCAAATTTTATAACTTTTCCTCTACTTCTCTTACCAGACCTACTGGGTCTGGCCTAAACGAACAACACTGCCGAAAAGTGTTCCCATTCGTCTCCTACCTTTGGGGTGATTTTGTTTAGCATTTGGGCCTCAATCTCGTGTTTAGTCTTGCAAGGACTACGAAATATAATCAGTTTACTTTCCATAATATTGAAAGTTGCAACATAAGGATGAAGAATAAAACATAGACATTCAGATTCAAATAAGAAAAATATTTTTATAGATTTAAAAAATAATGTAGAAATAAAGAATAGTTTTAATATAATCATTCATATATATAATCTATTAACAGACTCATTCGAATCATGTATTATAAAGGTCCATTATAAAAATATATTATAACTATTCATCAAGCATGGAGATTTATCAATAATTCTTTTAAAAAATTGAGTTAATTACATTATATATCTTAAATTATTACTGTTATTTTAAGTCGATCTCTTAATTTTTAAGTATTCTGTTCTATTCTTAAACTATAATTTTTATTCTAAATTAATCTTAAACTTTTAAATATTTTTAATTTTATCATTAAATTATCAATATAAACTTATTTAAAATTGGGTTTTCGAATTTAGAATAATTTCCGCACGTGCTTAGACGCATCCAACTAGATTTCCATTCCCATTTTCTTTTTTCTCCACTGGATTAAAAACTAGGGAACTTTTGTCGTAACAAATCCAAAGACAAATTGGGTTCGCACTTCATTCGGGGCAATAATAAATAAAAATATTAAAAAATAAAAAAAATATCATTAAATTTAACCCTTAAATCTATTATCTTAAAATACCTAAGTTTAAGCACTTATATATAAAATATGTCTTATCAAAATAAAAAATATATATATTATCTGATAAAATAAACATTTATTTAAGTTAAAATATTATACTTTCTTACAGACCAATTATTTAATTTAAACCCTTTTCTAATAAAATTTTTCAGTTTTGTCCCTTTCAAAATTTCTAGTTTTATCCCCCATCCATTTGACAAGTTATTAAAACGATCAAGATCTTTTAAATCTATATTTGTTAGTTTCTAAGCATGTATATGAGATTTACATACACAGTATACATTTTATTTTTTGTATTTTTTTAATTATTAGATTAATTGATTTTAATAATTGAGATTAGATTTTTTTACAATTAATAATAATTTATATATTCGTTTCCATATAAAGATCTTACATTTATCTATTATTAATTATATTCATCAATTTTTTTAATCTGATGATTTAAAATATATATATATAATTCTTAAATTTTATATTGCGTCAAGGAATCCTAATCTTGTGATATATTTTATTTTAATTTTTTAAATTTTAATTATTTTATTGTATTAATTTAAAATTTAAAATATACATTCTAATACTATTGACTACGATAATAAATTTGCGTCATCAGCTCTTGAATTTTAAATATCCCTTTGATCTGAACAATTAAAATTTCTCCTTATTTTTTATCCCATTTTCAAACTGTCATAATTGTAGTACAAATCAACGTTGTGTGTCAGACCGGCGCCGGAATGGGAAACATCGTCGCTCTCGTGGGGTTCCTTGATTTCTGTATTGTTATGAATGGGTGTTGTTTTCGATATTTGACTCCACAGGTTCAAAAAATTATTTATATTTTTAATATTTGTTTAAATGATTTATATTGAGGGTTTATAGGTAAAAAATATCTTCTTCAAAGCATGGATAGAACTTCAGACAAATAATAAGAAAGTGGGTCAAGGTTTAAGTTGTTAACAAGTGTTTAAATTGAAGAGATGAAGGGGTTAATCCTTAATTTACGTACTTTTAAAACTAAAAGGACCTACATAATAATTGAAAATAAAATTAGGGATGAAAAAGTTAACATGCTTAAGTTTAAAAGGAAAAGGAATTGAAAAAAAAAAAGTTGGGCTCTGACTCCTTTCACTGTACATGTACCTTCGTCCTTATTTAAGGTTCCAACTTTTTTAAAGATTAAAACAAATATCGGAATTATACAAATTGAGTTACAGATAAAGAATTGGTATATTCAAAGGATAAATTATTGATGAATTTTATTTTTAATTATTAAAATTTAGATAGTGAATGATTTTTTTTTTTTGTATTTTTAACTTATTGTTGACATTTATCTATCAACAAGCAATTTTAAAAAAAAAAATTAAGCGGTGAAAAGTTTTATTAACGTGAAATAAGTAATATATTAAAAAACAAACTTTATTTAAACAGTGAAAGAGGAAGATTGATCAGAAAAAAAATTAAAAGTGCTTTGTACGATTCATAGATTTAGAAGAATTTCTTTTGACAAAATAGATATTAGATTTAGACTTAATGACGAAATAAAACAACAAGTAGAATTTAATATCGAATAATTATCATTTATAATGTGCATCTGATGACATTAAATAATAAAGTGATAAAATATTTAATATCTAAAAATCTTCCTGTCTAAACTTTAGGAGTAAAGGAAACAGATAATACCCTAGGCTAATCCGATGATAAACTGATCTAATTGTGTTTTTCTACTTTTTGTGTTGCATGATGCTATGATTTTCTGAAACACAAATCTTAGGATTTAAACAGACAATGTTATCTTTAATCACTTATAAAATATGTAGTATAATTTTTTAATACAAATCCACCAGTTGTCAATCTTCCCCCACAACCACAAATCATTCGAGTAAAAAAACATTTATTTCACGTTGTAATTCATATCTATTTCATGACACACTTCCACGGTTATCCCTCCATAAAATCTCGTCCAACTTACAAGTTTCTCAAACAAATCCACTTTCTCTTGTCGTAATTTGTTTCTCGATTCTCAATCTTTGTTTTCCTTGCATGATGAACGGTTTACAAGAATGGCCGGAACCAATAATTCGGGTTCAATCCCTGTCCGAAAACGGTCTTCCAGTGATCCCAGAGAGGTATGTGAAGCCGCTTTCGGACAGACCGATCATGAACCAGTGCGAAACCAGGGACAACATCGAAGATGATGTTAACATTCCGCTCATCGATCTCACCGGTTTATCTGACAACGACAACGAGCTTTCTCCGACGACGATGGAGCAGATTTCTTCTGCGTGCCGGGAGTGGGGTTTTTTCCAAGTTGTGAACCATGGAGTCAGCCCCATTTTACTTGACCGAGCTCGTGAAACATGGCGTAGCTTCTTCCATTTGCCGATGGAGATGAAGCAAAGGTATGCCAACTCTCCGAAGACTTATGAAGGCTACGGCAGCAGACTAGGAATTGAGAAGGACGCCATTCTTGATTGGAGCGATTACTATTTTCTACACTATCTTCCTTCAACTCTCAAAGATTACAACAAATGGCCGGATTCTCCGGATTCTTGCAGGTAAATAAATTTTAAATTAATTGAATTGAAGAATTATATTTATAATTCAAAATTTATTTAATTTTTTGGAATCATAAATTTAATTATAAATATTTTTAATATTATAAATAGTATTAATTAATTTCATTTTAAACGATTTTTTATAATCATATAAAATATACATAAATGGATTTTGGGTAAAGGTTTGAGGGTCCATTTAAAATTTTCAAAATATTTGGATGTTCAAAATAAAATTTTAAAGATTTTGAAGGGTTTAATATTATTATTTTTAAATAGTCTAATTAAATTAAAAAATAATTTAGGTGAATTTTTAAGAATTTTAAGGGGGATACTTTGTAATAAATATTAAAAAAATTGAAACATGATAAGATTATTGTAACTTTAGAATGGGTCAAATGGAAAATTTTTAAATTATAAAAGTAAATAATATAATTTTAATATTTTGGACGCTATGGCTCCCGTTGCTCCCATTATCACCCACCTCTGATGATATACATATAATTTTTTTTCGTATTTTTCACATGTGTATTATGATATATATTAGATAAAGTCGAAAGATTCGATTTAAAGATAAAAGTTAAATTTTATTAATTAATCATTGAGGATCCTATTCTCAATAATCTCTAATCAAGTCATATATATTTTTTTACTTATATTAATTAATTAAATTCGAGTTCATTTGAATTGTATTAATGTAGGGAAGTAATTGATGACTATGGTAAGGAGTTGGTTCAGTTCGGTGGCAGACTCCTGAAGGTTTTGTCCATCAACCTTGGTCTAGAACAAGACCGACTTCAAAATGCGTTTGGAGGGGACAACCTCGGGGCATGTTTGAGGATTAACTTCTATCCAAAATGTCCTCAGCCGGATCTCACCCTTGGGTTGTCTTCGCACTCGGATCCCGGGGGATTGACAATTCTCTTACCGGACCAGCAAGTCCAGGGACTTCAGGTACGGCGGAACGGTCGATGGATTACCGTCAAGCCTCATCCACATGCATTTATCGTCAATATTGGTGATCAAATTCGAGTGAGTTATTTTCTTTAAATAATTCGAATTAAATAATAAAAACGTGCCATATTCTGACAGGCTAATAAACTATTCTACTCGAGATTTCAGACCTCGTGGGTTTATATATTAATCGGTCACTTAAATGGTTTGGATCTCTCTCTCTTTTCAATTAAAAAATTGGATAGCCAAGACTTTAAGGATAAAAAACACAGATTAGTGTGAAGGACACGAAACTACAGATGTTCGAAAGTCACTTGCATGTTCCACGTGTGTTAAAGCGTAGCACCATCTAGTATACTAGTTAAATATATTTGTTTTTGTATTCCATAAGTATTAACAGTAATCTTAAATTTGTGATATTCTAATAATATGTCACCTCATCAAAATAAAAATAAAAAAATCAAAGTTTGTCAATTATATTATGGGAAAATATGTATATCAAAATGAGGAAAAAAACTCAAATTTAAGAAATAAAAAGCATTCCCCCTCTCTCTCTCTTCCTTGTAACTTTCTAAAATATTGATTTTTTTTAGGAAAATTTTACAATGCGCGTCAAATATTATTCAACACTACTAATGTTAAACATTGTTGAACATTATTAAATTAATTAATAAAAATTAAATATTTTAAAGACTCAATATGTAATTAATAAAAGAATGATAGACTCAACATATATTAATAATTATGTATCGAGTCTTTAAGATTTTAATCTTTATTAATTAATTTAATAATATTAAACGGTGTTTAGTATTAATGGTGTTTAACAGTATTTGACGCCCATTATAGACTCATCCATTGTTTAATCTATTTTATTTTATTTTTCAAAACTGTGTATCTAAAGCCAAATTTGACAATGCCATGTCTTTGTAGTGTGCCCACTATGAAGTTTTCCACATGTATTACCTGTCTACATTTGTTTCATATATTTACATTTTTATAAAGTTAAATGTATTAGTATATGGATTTATATTCAAATATATAAGGATAGAGATTAAAAAAATAGGTTAGATTTTTCAGATTAGAATTTAGGATTTAGATTTAGAGTAATATGATTAGGAATTTAAGTTTTAACCTATAAACTTTAAATTTTAACCATAACACAAGATTATACATAGACTTTTAACCACTAAACTCTAAATTTTAACTTAAATCCTAAAACTAAAATGTTTATAATTTTTTTTATTTCTCGCATGTGTATGAAATATCTTTTTTTAATTTTTTGAATAACCTTGAATATATTAAAATATTATTTTCTACTTGATTTTCAGGTCCTAAGCAATGACAGTTATAAGAGTGTTGAGCATCGAGTGATTGTGAATTCCTCCCTGGAAAGGGTGTCTTTGGCCTTCTTTTACAACCCCCAAAGTGATCTACCCATAAAACCGGTCCAAGAATTGGTTTGTGAAGACAACCCGGGTCTGTATCCCCCTATGACCTTCGATGAATACCGACTCTTCATGAGATTAAATGGTCCCAAAGGGAAATCACAAGTGGAGGCTCTAAAGTCTATTAGGTGTACATGGGAGTGACACAAGTATTAATATTAATAATAGTAGAATTTCGATTTAATATTACGAGAGAATAATCGTTACTTGAGTCGATTCAATTGAAAAAAATTAAAAATAATTGTCTCAACATTGTCCCACCACTTTTGCCACTAATGGTACACAAAATTAATATTAAAAAAATTGTTACATCCATGGAACAGAAATCGAACGTTTAAATAAACGAGTTAGGCATAGAAAAATAAAATTGTCCTAATACATACATTTATTCAAAAATTGAAAATAATACATAAATAATTTACGAACCCAATATTTATATATTAATTACGAAAATAATTCAAAAATAAAAGAGTATTTCCCATTTTTTCCTATCATTTTATATGTCGTTTTTATATAAGCTCTAATTCAAGTTTTTTTTAATTAAAACAAAAATTTTACATTTAATGTGCAACCCACTCCTTCCTACCTTGATTTTTTTTTTTACTTTTGTTTCACTATTTAATTTTTTTAAATAATTTATAATTCAAATTTTAATATTTATGAATAAAATAAATCAAATTACTACTCTTGTATTCCTATTTCAGGAATTCTACTGCGTGAGAAGTAAGTTAAATGATATTTTTTCTGGAAAATATCTTTTGACATTTGGAACATCAACAGTGGGTTGTAGTATGATATTTTTTCTACAAAGATAGAGTGTTGAACTATTGACTCGATTTTGTTTTGATCATTAAATTATAAACTTTATTAATTAAATTATTAAAATAATTTTATTTAAATTATTGACTATTAAATTTTATGAAATCTGGTGATTAAACTCATTTGAATAGATTTAGTGGTCAAAATAAAACCTAATCAATAGTTTAGTGCTCTCGGAGGTAAATTACCATTTCTATTTTTTAAAAGGAAGGCTTATATTATAAATAAATACATAAAATATAACAAGTTTTTTATTTATGAACTTAAAGTATTTTTGGTCACATAAAATATATTTTTAATCAAAGTAGATGTCTAAAATAGGAGAGATTATTAGGTGAACATTATTCACCACGGTCCACATCATCTATGGTCTAAACAATCAGGACCGTTCATTTTTTAATAACCAAAAAGAGGTAATGATTCACCTTTAAAAAATTGAGATGGATAAATTTAATTGGTTAAGACCACGGTTAACAAAGTTCACCTAATAATTTTTCTTAAAATAGATTTTTTAGTCAAAATAAATACCTAATATATTTTTTAATAAATATCAACTTATTTTTGCTCAAAAAATATTTTTAAATATATATTTTGACTAAAAATATACTCTAAATGCTTATTTTAATAAAAAAATGCTTTAAATAGTTAAATAAAAAATATTATAAATGAAATAATCCAAAACCATATGAGGTGAGATTAAAGCTAAAGATAAGAGAGGCAGAGAAAGTGGAGGAGAAAGGAGCTTTCAGTATCCAAATGATGAGAAATCTATGGCTCTCAAATGTCGTGTTTTGGGAAAAACTAGATTTTACAGTCACCCAGCACATTCAATCATCCTTGTCAATCCCCACGTGCAAAAATATGATTGTTTTAATGTTTTTTAAAACAGGCACGTGGGCAAATTCATGCACCGAAATGATTACATCATTGCTGACGTCATGCCATTCAACTAGAACTCAACCAAGCCACCATATATACAGAGGGATGAAGGGGTTTTTTTCCCATCTATTTTACTCCTTTTATGGCTTATGAGTTATGACCACTGGAGAAATGACTAAAATTTCAAGTTCGTAAAACCGAGTGGACTAAAAATAGAAAGTTACGAAGTTCAAGGACTAAAAGTTACTTTACAACGAAAAAACTATCATTAACTATGGCTGATGAGTGATGCCCTTTGATGCATTTGGAAATCGTGTTAAACGAACGATGGCGAAACCTGAAGATCGAGCTCGGTTTGAGATCGAAGAACGGGTATTTAGAAACCATTTATGATTTATGCATCATCCTAAGTACGGACTCGATTCCGAAACTCGAAGAAATGGAAGACAAGGAGTTATGGAAGTATTGATCTACATGTCATTCCTGTTACGTAAAAAGAATCTATGATATTGGGGTTGCACAATTTAAGGAAGGGTTGCAAGAACCTGAAGATTTTACGACAAGCATCAGCAGCTACTGCCTGGCCTTCTTTTGGCACGATGGACATTTGTAAACCTTGATCATTTCGGCCTTGGCCGGTGTTATCTTGACGCACTTCCCATGGTACCATCGTTCGCAGTTATCACAACCAATCCAAAACTCGTCTGAATTGTATCCTCCACCACAGCTCCCACAGAAGGTATCACCCTGCTCTTCTTCATCATCCTTGTAAGTTTCATCGGCTAACTTAGGATTGCTTCTTGGTTGTCCATCGATTGATCTCTGAAAGGAAGAAAAAGATGAACCAAAATCAACAGAGTGAAAAAGACAATGACCGTATTAACAGTTTGAGTTGCTTTGATTGTCATTCTCGAGGATCGAGGGCTAAGTGAATTCACCTTTGTGCTGTTCTGTGATTTGCTTCCACTCTCCAGTGTGGGCTTCTCTTTCACAGGCTTCCTTCCGCTTACGACTTCAAAGACAGTGGGAAGATCGTTCATCATGCTAAATAAACGCTTCCTGTTGAGCAAAGGGCACTAAACTCGTCATTAATACTTCTATAAGAATATGATATAGGAATTAAGAATGCAATTGCCAGCGCTTGGTCCCATGCGATTTTATCTAGAATGAAAAATGAAACAAAATAACATTCGACAAGGCATATCGAAAGAAGCAACATAATCAGATCTAATGCAGCACTAATTAACCAAGTAGAGATAAGATTAACCTATTAATGAAAACTCAAAGAGGAAAAGGGTGGGTGTTGTCGGTTGTGTATTACTAACACATTTTTGGGGAAACATGATAGCTTTGTATGCTAACTCGAAGGGGATTGTTTTGTTTGATGGGGAAGGATGCTAGAAAAGGCTTGTCTTGAAAGGTATCTCAGTCACTCTTGCTTTTTGAAAGGAGCATCATATTTCGTACCCGGGAACTACAGCAATACCTCCGATCATGAACTGATTAGTTAAAACATGGTATAAAAAGGATTTCTACTCCAGAATAAATATGTCACTTCATAGTGTATTGGTCCTTAGAGATAATTGTTGGCAGGGGACCTTCGTAAATGGCCATAAACTTCTCGATTTCAAACATGTGATCTTTCATTTATCCCCTCCCAACTGAAATTTCTTCTAGGTTATTTCACTCTCACCCTAAAGTGCAAAACAATTTTACATCTTTCTCAATCCTGATGGAACACGAAAACAACCCAAATTGTCAACAAGCTAAATTTCAATGAATGTACGTGCATAAAGATAATACTCATCGCTTCAAGCAATTATAACAGCACTAGATTTTACAAACTCGAGTTACTCAACAGCCTACCGATTTCAGAACTAAAATACGAGGTCTAAAAAGACATGGAAGCACAGAGAAACAAGAATATGAAATTTTACAATTTCCAGTTTGTAAATATACTTCATTTGTATAGTTAACGATAGAAACCGTCAAAGAAAAGGAAGAAAACAATATGACCATGACAGAATAATTTTCACCCGATAGGAGAACATTACTGCTAAGAGTGGCCGATATATATAAAGTATTGCAAATTAACATCATTATCAGCATAGGAAATACTGATGGTTTAATTTTTAAAACTCTACGGCCTACACTCACACCGGTCTCCAATCTCAATTTTCGTGGATGTTAATTCATATACCAAAATTAATTTCTAGAGCAAGAGGCCAAAGCATAGATTGTAAGCACAATGTATGACAAAGAGGAGAAAAAAAATGTTGCAACTCAAGTTGAGAGAAGACATGTCAAAAGACACACCTCTCGTTGCGATTAAGACGAGCACCAAAATAGAATGCCACAGAAAGTAACCAACAATCACTATGCACGGCAACCAGTGAAAGCCAGTCTTTACGATTCATCCCGTCTCTTGCAAAATTAATACCCAAAGCTGGCTCGGGGAGCTCCGATGGAACTTCCTCTGCCGGTAAAGCTACCTCCCATGCCTCATTTGGGTATCCATACAAACACAAATTCTCCTTCTCTGAGGAACAGCAAAATAAAACACTTCAACAAAGAAAAACCAAAAGCTGCAACGGTGACCTTGAATTTCTAAAGCCTTGGACTAAATGCTCAATTCGGTATTGCATTCGAATAAATGTTCAATCTTTACTCAGCAGTACTTAAACGGTAACCTGTAAACAAATCAGTGTCTAAGAACAACAAACTAAAGCCCTATGCTAAAATGCAAATCCTTTGCAATTTACCTAAACGCAAAATCAGAAACTCGGCTTTAAAATTCCATCACCTAGAGACTACTTAGGACTTAGCTCACTTCAAATTGAACGCTCGGCAGAAACAGAACGTCCATCTCAAATTTTCCGTCAACTTTCTCAGCAAACAAATAAAATAAAAGTGAAAAAAGGGAACTGACCTGGATCACATTGGGAGTAGAAATCGTCTACATCTGATCCAAAACATAGAATTTTTAAAAAAAAGGAAATAAAAAATTAAACAAAATAACAAGTTCAATAACAGAAATCAGGGTTTACAGAAAATTGGGAAATTTACCGTAAGTTAGAGCACGAACGATGGCGGAGCGTCGAGAATCATAGTCTTTGAAGATCTCTTCAACAGTGCGAGGACTAGAAGAAGCCATTTTTTTAATAATTTCAAAATGTATTTTTTTTTCCTTTTAAATCCCAAAATCAATGTATAAAAATTGTAAGAAAAAAGAAGAATTTTTTAAGCTCAGATGTACGGAAACAGACAAGATAGGAGAGAACGAGGGGAAAGTGAGATCTGTCAGTTTGGTTACCAGCTGAATCAAAACATAAACAAAGACAGGTCACAGACATGTAGATTGTTTTTTTAGCAGATTTTCGTGGAACTTAATAAGGCCATGTTTGGATTAGGCCGAAATACAAAATGATAAGGCCCTGTTGGGGTATTTGGAATATGGCTTTAGGCTGATTTTGTGATTACGTCGGTTGAGGAAATTTTAGAAAACGACATGATTAAAAATATTGCATTGAATTTTTTATAAAATGATTTGGAATGTGGCAAATTTTCACGAGTATACGTTCCGTATCTGTACATAAGGTTAGATTTCAAATCTAAAGCTCAAAGAATATACTTTCATTAATATGGATACTTTCATTAAAAGTGTACTGACCTCAAATTAACAGTTGTCAGAGTCTTTAATCTCCTTTTAAGCTTGGCCTTTCCTCTCCTCTAGTCTTTTGGATGGTCCTCTAAATTCTCTTACTATAAATAAGGCTTGTAAAGATTATTACAACATTAAAAAAAAATATGAAGGTCTAAAACATATTAAAATATCGAGATTTGAGTTTCTCAAACTCAAATTCGTTTTTTTTCTTTACCCCTACTAAAATTTCTTCAACCATCATTTAAACTCATCCTTACTTCAAAATAAAGATCTCTTCAAGTATTTTTTTTTAAAAAATCTTCTGATGATGAGAGATAAAAAAGAAAGTCTTGTCATTCTTACAATTTTGCATAGACTTTCATTTTTTTTTCCCGCTCCCATCAGTCTCAATTCTCCCAAAATTACTTATACGTCTTTTATTAAAAATTTTAACCCAAATTCATGCACATAACAAACTAAAAGTGGGTTTTTAAGGCTTAAATACGAGACTTATATTGCGGTTTAGACTCGACCTTCAGATTTCGATAAAATCCGAATCGTTATAGTTATTGTTAATTTTTTTTTTATATTTTTGTTATGTAAATAATTTCTTTAAATTCCCATAACACATTTACCTTTCGTTTAGTTTACATTTAAAATAAAAATTGTTAATATGGCGTTTCTTTATTTGAATATAAAGAGAGTTGGTACCGATTGAAGTTGTGGTTTTTTTTTCGAATATCAAAGTTTTTAAAATTTAATCAAATTTATAACCAAATTTTAATTTAATATCACTTTAATTCATAAAATTCGATATTAAAAAACAATAACTTTTAAAGGTGCAAATTTTAGATGATTTAAAAATATTAATATTATTTTTAATCATAACTGTTACTGAATCTGAATTCTTTCGAATCTCAAATTTTATAATATTCGATTTACCAAAATAATTAGTGACTATTCTAACCTTTTAAATCATTTTTCAATCGATTTTTCAATTATTTTCATCCTTTTAAATTTTTATTTCTTTAATCAAAAGCCCCTTTTTCTATAAATCGGTTTTTATTATTTTCTAAATTATTTTTAACCTTTTTTAATCCTCTTTTTTATTGTTTTATATTTTCCCAAAGATTATTTTTATTTAATTTTCTATTTTAAAAAAAACACCAATAAAAAAAGCTTTTTAAAAATTAATGACCTTTTTACTTTTTTAAACCCTTTTAAAAATCCTAAATTTATTCTTCAAATTTCCAATTCCCCTTCACCTTTTAAGACTCCTTTTATTTTCATTTCACCCGTTTATTTTTTTAATACTCCTTAATCTCTTAATTTTAATACCCATAAACTTCTTTCAATTTTTAAGAATCCTTGAGAAGCAAAAATTATCCGGCAAAGTCATCCGTGATTTTATTTAATCAAAATTGTTTATTTTAAATATTTTTAAGATGAATCATCATTTATTTTTTATATATATATGAATGAATAATTATTAAAAAATTATTTAAAAATAAACGATTTGTTGTGAATAAAGTAAAGAACAAGAATAAAATAGGAGAATAAAGATGAGAGACAAAAGGGAGAAAGATTTTATTATATTCTCAAAGTAAGGGTTATGTACAATGCTATGCCAAAAGTCTATATTTATAGGCATAAGATAGAAACCCTAATTTCAATGGGTATTAAACCCTAATACTAAAGCCCATTAAAGTTTAACTTAATATATGGATATCCACCATAAATAAATATATTTATAACATTCCCCCTTGGATATCCATGAAGATAACGTGCCTCGTTAAAACCTTACTAAGATAAAAACCCTGTGGGAAAAAAATTCTTAGTGAAGGAAAAAGAGTACACACATCTTTGATACGCATAACATGTTGCCTCATTAAAAACCTTATCAGGAAAACCCATTGGGACAAAACCTCGGTTAAGGGAAAAAGAGTGCAATGCGTATTTACTCCCCCTCATGAAAATATCACATAAGATCTTTGAATCTTCATAATTCAATATTGAATACAATCTTCAAATCTTGAAGTAGATCATGCACTAGTGGATAAATCTTCCAAATCATTGCTTGAAATGATTCATTGAATATTATTCATCTGAAAATCATGAGGGACGAAACTTGAAGAAATATGTTTCGTTTTATCATATTTGATATATCCACCTTGAGATATAAATTTTGTATTATCTCTGTACAAGATAACTTGCATCTTATCTTGTAAAAAACATTCACATATCTTCAGGATATGTTTAGCCAAACACATATTTCAGCTTTGCCTCTTGCATAACAATTATTTAAAGGTAATGATCTCGTAGCACTTAAATAATATTTCTGGACCAGCTAAGATACGATGCTTCCAGATCAAATAATGTATATAGTTTGCTTTAGACCAAGAATATCATTACCCTTTTCGTGATGCGAAAAAAATCTTTGTTTACAGTAAAAGACTTAACAACAACCATAAAGGTGATAAATAGATATGCGTTATGCATGTAAAGTCTCTTTCAATATTTTTCTGTATGTCGATAGATGCACAAGGATTTGAGGAGGTCTTTTCACGAGTCTCAATGATATTCAAATCATCGACATACACAATTAATAAAAATCAGAGCTAAATCTCGTAATAAAAATGCTCAGTGAAATAATTCATATAGCATTATGCTAATAAGTATTCAATGAGGCGATCATATCAAATACGCCTAAATTGTTTCAAGCCATAAAAAGATATATTCAATATGATTGAATAATGTTCTCGAGAACTTGAATGAACTGCTTATGGCAATCTAAATCTTTCCGGAAGTTTCATGTAAATATTACTATCAAGAGGCTCATTCAAATAGGATGTAACAACATCCATTAGGCAGAAACCGAGTAATTTTATTTATTGCCAGACTGATCAAAATCTAAAAGTAGTTACATCTACCACCGAGGAATATATTTTCCTCATAATCAATTTCATGTCTTTGTGAGAATCCTTGTGCAACCAAATAAGCTTATATCTCATGATTTCCCCTTTTGATTTCTCTTTCTCACGAAGGCTCGTTTATATCCACGAGCTTTACACATTTCAATGTACGGGCTATAAGCCCAAATACTTCTCTTTTCAAAAGAGATTTTAGTTTCGCCTCAATTGCCTCTTTCATGTTGGCCAATCATTTCTTTGTTTACATTGCCCAATTGACAATGATTCATGATCCACATCATCAAATAAACATCATCAAATAAAATCTCTAGTGCTATATTGCATGCAAATATATTAACGACGTTGATTTAATTTCAGTTCCACTTATTACCAAACATGACATAATCTATTGAGATCTCTTTATTATCAGGTACCTGAGTCATGTCAATGTCTCTGTTGGAGACCATTTAATCTCTTATAGAGATTTTCATAATCATTGATTCCTCGATCAGACCATCATAAAATATAGCTCCTTTTCTTTTTCGAGGATCTCTTATCTTTGGAACTTACTTGTCTACTACGCTTTAAGCGTAAGTTAGACCCATTAGCAACTAGAGTTTGTCCTTCCATGACATCAAATTTAATCGGAGCATTCATAGCTGGTATACGTGACTTAGTCACTCTTTTATGGTCAGTAAAATATCTGGCAATTGATTTGCTAAATGAATTATCCTTTGAACTTATAGTTCACATTGTGTAGTACGTGGATCAAAATGAGAAAAATGATAATTCATTATAACTTATTTCTTTCCCCAGCTATTTATTTTCTCCCCCTAATGTTGGGTAAACTGACTCATTAAAATGATAGTCAGTAAATCAGGTTGTAAATAAATCCCCTATCAGAAGCTCTTATATATATTCCCAACAAAACTCATTTTTGTGCGTTATGGTGGAGCAATTAAAACATATATCGCACACAAAAAAAATCTATGATGAGAAATATTTGGTTCTTGACCAAAAACCATTTGTAATGGGGAGAACTTATGATCATTTGTTGGCTTGATGCGAATTTGTGATACTACATGTAAAATTACATGTCATCAACATTATCAAGACTGATTGTCTTTAGAAAATAATCTGGAAAATGTGCTCGTAATTTTATCAACTGAGCAAGTAGCCTCGCAAACACCAAGTTGCGGGTTAATAATAAGGATACACATAACCATCTAGTCGATGCATTGAAAAAAAATCGTAAAATATCTAGATGGTTTTTAAGAAAGGTGTATGGGCCCATATATATCACCTTGTATCCGTTTCAGAAAATTAATAACACTCTATCTTAGATGTTGATGATTGAATAATTAAATTGCTTTCATAGCAAGTATCACGTGAAATATTACCATGAAAAATCTTAATTCTTCAATAAATGACCACATGAAAATATCAGCAAATTTTCGCATCATAATTGAACCGGGATGGTCTAACCAGTCATGCCAAATAAAATTATCAGTAAACATCTAGTTTACAATAGCATGAGCTTCAATTTGTACTAATTCTTATGTAGTACAATATGAATGACAGTGCATGTAATTTTGCCAAGATTTTATTATTGCCTTGAGTTATACTCGTAATATTGAGATAGTCAGCACCCCTTGACTAATATTCTCAATATATTTCTACAAATATCTTTAAAATTCAATAAATCTCTTTGCGACTTTGACGAGCATAATGCACTGTAAGTATGAGATAAAGTCTCATTTGGCAATAACATATTTTCTCAGTTGGAGCCTTCTGTGATAATAGTACTTCCGGATATAGTACTCATATTATTCCCTTGCATTTAAAATGGGAAAATATGTGATTTATTTCATTCACTTGACTAATATTCTCAATATATAGTACTCATATTTGTTCAGTTGCATAATTATGCACATTTTACTATGTGCTTTATTTCATTCACTTCGGGGAATGAAAAATATGTGCTCCGTGCCATTCACTTCGGGGAATGAAAAATATCAAATATAGCACATTATATCAAATCTGTTATCTATCAAAGATAAACTCTCAAAAGTTCTTCCGAAGCATTGATATTTCAGTACTTTGAGATATAGTACTCACATTTTCCCTTGTATTTAAATGGGAAAATATTTCTTATGCTTAAGTATAGTATGAGTACTTGCACTGTCTGCTTGGCATAAATAGCCACAATTCATTGTAGATTTCATTCCGAAAGTGATAATATTCTTCAAAGGATAAATTAACATAGAATGTAAATAAATAATATATAAAATAAATTAACGATATATTAACATAGAGCGTAAATAAATAATATGTAAAATAAATTAACATAAATATATAATAAATAAAAATAAATTAACATAAACAAAATAAATAAAAGATCAATTATTCCTTTAGATGTTATAAGGAAAATAAAATAAATGGCGAATTATTCTCTTGAAGGACTATGAGAAAAATTATCAATATCCAATTGAGTTGGATCAATAACGCCATTATTTTCGCCACAAAGAAAATCTGATTATATTTTCTTCAATTTATCATTCATGATTATGAATAAAGTCCATAATACTTCGGCGTTTGACAAGTACGAGATCAATGGTTTATACTATCACATTGATAACATAAAGATTTTAATATGATCTCTATCATTCTTGTCATCTTTATAATTCCACTTCTTGTGGATACAAGTATTCTCAAAATAATCATCTTATCCATATCTATTTTATGATCTCAATCATGATCACAATTACTAATGTGGCATTTATTCTTTCCGCTATAAAATATCACATTCACTTCAAGGAATGAAGCGGAGCCAATAGGTCTTTAAAACCTTTTCAAGATATTGTGTCTACAAAACAACTTTAATGTGTGAAAAGTGGAGTATGTTTTTCTAACAAATCCTCATTAATGATACTCTGGCATATAACTGAGTTTTATTGACTAACTATATAGTGAATTATCATGTTTGCATTCACTTTAAGGAGACAAATTCAATAATCGCATGGAATAAACACCATGCTTGCATTCACTTCAGAGAATGACATAAATCAAATAAACGCATGGAATAATCATCATGCTTGCATTCACTTAAAGGAATGTCATAAATCCAATAATTGCATGGAATAATCATCATGCTTGCATTCACTTTAAGGAATGTCATAAATCCAATAATCGCATGGAATAATCATCATGCTTGCATTCACTTCAAGGAATGCCTCCCATAAAAATTCTTTGATCAAGACAATTTTCATAACTTGAAATTGGGAGAAGTGTATAGTCGAATTTTTTGACATAAAAAAATATTGCTTCCAAGCAAATATAAACATTATAATGTTCATACTATTAAATAGTAATTGATCAACCGATATATATTCAATATATACAAAAAATAAAAATTTAATCCTCATACGCGGCGTTGTTAAACCAGTCCACAAGGTCCTTTAAAAAGAACCTCCTTTGAGACCAGTAGCCTCGCAGAACGGGATGTCCAGCCAATATACTCGGATTAAATCAACATAACAAAAACATATTAATTTATCAAAGGTTTAATTTTTTTCTGATATCATGTAATACTTAGAACATGATTAAAACATAAACTTTCGTCATAATAATAAAATAAACAAATATTTGTTATAAATAAAGATAAAAAAATCTCAAATTAAATAAATAAAACATATCGGACTTTCCACTAATTTGAATATATAGAAAGTTTAATCACCAATATTTTGTTAAAATCCTTTTTGGGAATTGTCGACAAGCACCACGGCAATTGAGTCACTTTATCGCTACACAAACACCAAACAACCAAAGATTTTTAATAAATTAAAAATCAAATCAAAGATCAAGAGAGAAAAATAATCGGTAATTAAAATATAATTGAGGGAGAAAAACTTATCTTTGATTTATGCTAGTAACAAATTCTTGTCAATAACTCCTTTAAGATTCGAACGACAAATACCTCCGTTGGTTAGAGTCTCGTGCTGATAACGTGTTGTGAATAAAGTAAAGAACAAGAATAAAATAGGAGAATAAAGATGAGAGACAAAAGGGAGAAAGATTTTATTATATTCTCAAAGTAAGGGTTATGTACAATGCTATGCCAAAAGTCTATATTTATAGGCATAAGATGGAAACCCTAATTTCAATGGGTATTAAACCCTAATACTAAAGCCCATTAAAGTTTAACTTAATATATGGATATCCACCATAAATAAATATATTTATAACACGATTTTAGTTATTTAAATTATAAGATTACTTGACCGTAAATATTACAAGATTATCCATATGAATATTTTATTTTTAATTATTTAAACTTATAATATTAAATTAAAAATATTTATATTAAAAATCATACAATTAATTTTATTACAATAATTAAATTTTACAAAAAAAATATTATATTTAATATATTATAATGTAATTAATAACTTAAAACAATATTTAACAATTTATTATATAAATATATATACATTATATTTACTTTTTATCGTAATATATAATAAAAAATTTAGTTAATTTTTAGTGATTAAAATAATTAAATAAATTATTAAAAAATAGTTTATGATTAAAATCTTGTCCCAAGATTATATATTTTTGTTAAACAAATATTATTTTATTAATAATGATCGAGTTTTCTCACACGTGTCCAAAACTATTTTTTTCAACCCAAAATAAGTTAATTTCATAATTTTGAGTTCTAACTCATTTAATGTGAAACCAAATTCAAGTAAACTTAAATGAATTATATTAGTTTTATTTTCATAAACTTGAAATTCGTAATCTCGCATCAAAATAAGAAACTTAAACTTGAATTAATTTTTTTTATCGTTAAAAAATATCTTTATATAAAAGCAACTAACAATGTCAATCTAATGCTTTTATTTAGATATTTTATCAAATATTTTATAATTATATATATTTTTTCATTTAAATATTTTTTAAATATGTATGAAACTATTTAAATATTCAACTAATGTAAAATAAAATTATTAATAAATTTATGTCATTTAAATATACTAGAAAGGATCTAAATTAGAAAAACTCATTACTTCAAGGGTAAATTTGTCTAAGGTGACAAAAATTGATAAATACTTAAGGTAAAGGTGAGAATGATATTCCCAGAATGTTGATAAAAAATTACTATTGTTAGTAATAATCTTTTCTGAATTGATGGTAATAAAAATAAACCAAAAAATGAGAATAAGATATAAAAGATTATTACCCCTAATAATAATCTTTTCCATGAACCAAACATCTCCTTAACAATGCTTCCAGTTCGTGATTTGATTATTTGAACACGGTAATCTATTTCTGTTGTGCCATGTAACTTCAAGCATCTCAATATCATACAATCTGGACGGGTCCAATTTATTACATCCACTACAAAATAATTTAATAAATAACTTTAATTTTAGAAAGAAAGAAAAAAAGATATGCACCGTATATAAAATTTAATTTAATTATAGAGAAAAACCTACCTTTTATAAGATAATCATTTAGATCACCGATCCACGAATTAAAGTCGAGACTTATATTTATTTTATTTTCAGATGGCAACCAAATAGTAAGACTGATATCATTTGCTACCACAAAAGTTTTTCCATCAATGCTCCAATCAACTAAAAATATTACACAATGTTAGAAAATTAAACATACATATACAAATCAAAAGAGAAACTAAGATAATCATGTTTACCAGCATCAACACTATACATAGAGATGGGTACGAGTTTTTGCCCTCATGATTGACCTTTTGTCACGGTTGTTTACCTTGCCTACCCCTCTCATGAGAGTTCGACGTGAAATCAAGCAGTTAAAGGATCGCTCTGATACCAAATGTAATGATTGGAAGTTGTAAATTGATAAAAAAGATTATAGAAACAAAAGAAAAGATTATAGAAGCAAAAGAAAGGGTTTAAGGAATAAAAGAATAGGTTGAAGAATGAGAAAAATTTGTAAATCATTTATTTGATAAGATGAAAAATAATTACATATGGGTATTTCATAACCTTATTAGAGGGTAGCTGAAAATTAATTAATTTTAATAATTGAAATAAAACATAAAAAGAAATCAGCAAAACGACGTCGCATCCTACAGTGCCAAAACGTTATGTTCCATGATTTATTAATACGTTGTGTTTCTCAATCCTCTAAAACGCTGCGTCGTATCAACCTTTAGATCTTCAACTCCAATTCCCAATTCCTCTTTGATTCTTTCAGCCCTAATACATTCCTCTTTTTGCCTTCAACCATAACACAAGAATCGTAATGAACCAACTACATAGGCCACAAGCACGAGCTGAAAACGCTCTGACACTACAAGCGGACGGTATGGTGGATCTGTAAGATTAAACAGTAACTACGATGGATGAATCACCGAAACAGACACTCCATACGACTTGAAACTGAAGCAGTCCGTTTGATAGAAATCTTCCACCTTTACTTCCTCATTTTCAAGCACTTGAGTTTCTATTTTCGTTATAAGAAATCTGATTATTGGGGCGTAAATGTAAATTAGAGATTTATAATTTAAAGGAAAAATAGAAAAGAGAGAGGAAATGAGGAGGAAAAATGTGCTTAGCGCAATCATTTAACCCTAATAAACAGTGGCGGATCCATAAATTCATTTGAGGGTGGACACATGAAATTTAGAAATCTCAGGGTGGGCACAAAGCTTAAATATTACAAAAACTTAAGGGTCAATTCATAAAAATTAAGAAAATTAAGGATAAATATATGAACTTTGAAAAGTTCAGTACTAATATACTTTAATGTTCTTAAAAACAATTAAATAAATTGCGCAGCTCTATTTAAAGTTGGAAAATATTTGACTAATAAATTAAATTTGAGTTAAGTTTAATAAATAATTTATAAAAAAATTAAAGTTAGAATGTTGACTTAAAATTTAAAGATTTATATCATAAAATTTAAGATTTAATATTTAAATTTAAATTATTAAAAACAATCATTTTGCTCTTGTTGAAATTAAACTTCACTAAAGAGATGCTCTAACCCATTGAGCTACAAAAGCCAATTAATTTCCAAATATTACCATTCATCTTACAAGTTACAAATATTAAAAAAAAATCAAGTTTTAATGTCAAAAAGGGTTATTATAACCGATAATCAATTAGTTTAATATTATAAGACACTGTATTTTATAAGTAAAATTAAAAAATTTAAATCATGTTGTAATTAAAAAAAAAAAGAAAAACTCGATTTAAAAGTTATCTCATAATAGATTTTTGTAAAATCTGACTTGGATTATCCTATTATTAAAGTTTTAAGGTCACAGTCAAACTAATATTGGGCCAATTAATCCACCAATAATCTGGGTATTTTTAGCCCAAACAATATTGGACCGTTTTATACAACGCAATACTGAGAGAGGAGAAGTAGATGCGGAAGAATCATCGAGCAGTCGGTGATAAATCGAAGAGGGTTAAAAATATGGTTGTATTTTTAAAATATGTATATATATATATATATTTATATTTAATTTTAGATATTTTCCATTAATTATTTAATTTTATATTCTATAAAACTTTATAATTTTATATTCCTAAATTTTTAATATATACTTAAAATTTTATATTTGAGTTTAAAATATCATGAATCGAAAATCAAAATAATACGATAAATTCTCATTATTATACACACTTGTATATATTAATCTCTATGTATGCTTCCATATCTTATGCTTTGAATGATTGATAGATACTCTATAAAACAGGGTTAGGAATATAATTTTCTTGATGGATATGTCTTATGTTTTTAATAACCATGATGAATCGGTTGAGTGATTCTATTGGAAAAAAGATTGTATGTCATTTAGGTGATTCGAGTTTAAGTATTATATATGTACAATATATGTGCTTTATTAAAGAATTAAAAAAATTAAATAGATATTATCTTATAGTCACACTAATATATTTAAAATTAAAAAAAATTATATTATATTTATACTATTTTATATAAATTAATTGATTAATAATTAAATATTAATGATTATATAAAAATAAATATTAATGAAGCAGTTGACATGAAAGGTCGGGTCGTGTGGGCTAATTAATGCTTCTATGTCTCCGTCTTGCTTCTCAACATGTTTTCTCCAACCTTACCCCATCGAGTTTAATAATATTTGTAGGTAGGTTATGCGTCGCTTCATCATCTATGGTTGGTGCCACTTATAGCTTTTTTATATATAATTATTGATATTTAGATAGAATTTTATCTATTGATTAATTAATTTAAAATTAAAGTTTGTAGAATAGAGACTGATTTTGGTATAAAAGTTTTATCTATTGATCTTGTCTAATCTAGTAGCAGGTGAAATTGAAAAAGACAGTGACACAAAACAATATTTTAGTTGATTACCATCAGTACAACACTATTCAGAAAATGCAAAAATTGGGGGGTAAATGTTTTTGCATTAGATTATTTTTTTAACCGAAAGTTATTATCGGAAAAATTTTGAGAATAATTTAATTTAAAATTTAAAATATAGATTATCATTAATTATATTTTGGCTTTTAGACAAATTTTTATAGTGTAGGTGACGTCTTGATAAGTGCTCAAAATAGTTAATATTTTGCGTTTAATTACTCCTTGATTCAATGAATTATGTTACTGATTTTAGTGTTTTCGTTGTTCTTATGCAGGACTGTGAATGCTAGAAAATGAACTTAAATGACTGAGTTTTGAATTTTTTTTTTATTTTCCAGATCGAGTCTGGATTAGTGGGCACGACTTTAGGCATGAAAAGCTGACGTGGCACTCGGTCAGCAACCTCTAGAAGGTGACGTTAGCAAGCTCCTGATAGCTTATCAGCCGTATTTCGGATAACTTATCAACCGGGATTTGAATTCAAATTTGGATTTATCTTTTGTATTTGAATTTAAATAATTTTAGATTTATTTAAGATTTATCTATTTATTCTAGGGTTTGTAGAAGGCTATAAATACCCATCTTAGGTAAGCTTAGAACTCATTCTTGAATCCTTTGATATCTCATCTCTTTTCTCTTTGCTTAAGTTTTATAAAAGCTTTCTTTCTTTATTTTTTTTGTTCTTATTTTTTTTTACTTTATTTTATTTTTATTATGTTGAGCATAATTTTTCCCATAATTATGCTTGGCTAAGTTCTTTATAGCCAAGGGCTAAGTAATGATTAAGTAATGATTCGTTCCAAACGTGAGAATTGAAAAGTACATTAATAACTTCGTTTTTTTTTATTTCTTTCAGTTTTTTTCTGAACTTATTTCTAAAATTAAATTGATTTCAAAACTAAAGATTGACTTTGGTCAAGACATTGATTTGATCATTTATGTGGAAGGAAAAATCGGCTATTGAAGCAAATCCGACTTCCTAGACACACACCTAACAAATTGTTTGCTAAGAGAAAACTAAGATTGGATCAGTTGTTATTGCAACAACACAATCCAAGTCAGTCTTGATAATTTAAATATTTACATCTACAAACATTGTGTTGGTGGATTAATCCGTGAAACCAATATCGAAGATAGCACTTGGATATTCGATTTGAAAGTTTCGTCACAAGGATTGAACCTTGAAGGCTAAGTATCAACGTAAAATCTCGAAGTGAAAAATCTTTTTTCGATGATCCGTTAAAATCGAGTCAAAGTGAGAGCTTAAGGCTAGTTTTTATTTCATTGAATCACTCTCTTTATTTCATCTTTAATTACTTAGTGTTTATTCAACAAACCCTTTACTTAAACACTATTCAATCGTCTTCTTGAATCACCAATCAAACAAGCATAATCAGGAAGTTTCTAGTCCTTGTGGGATCTACCCTTACTTCTCTTTTACTATATTTAATTTCTTTTACCATTTGAGAATAAAACAATTTATTTTGACACGACACATGTCATGTCTTTTCCAATTTGTTATTTGTAGGTGATATTCTCTTATACCGTAACATTTGGTTTAAATTCTAAAATAAATTTTGAACATCTTATTTTCTTAAATAACATTTTGAAATAGTCTATATATTCAACGAAATTGTTATTATGACTAGGGACAAAACTAAGATCTAGGGTTGAAGGGTTCAAAACATAAATGTTTAGAAGTATGGGGCAAATTCATAAAAAATCAATTTTAAAAAATTTAAATAAGAGAATAAAAGTGGAAAAATTTCTTCGAAAGTAAGAAGGGGAGATTGTCTCTCCTTACTCCTATATAATTTTGTCCCTGATTATGACTCACCAGTTAAATTTGAATCATATTTAAAATATATTATAAAATAAAAAACATATATAATAGATTATAAAACATTATTGTAATAATAATATACGATTAAAATTCTCGATTGTCACTTTTTTTTTGAGATTATAGATTTAAAATTCGTTAGAAGCATAATTCTTTTTTCTGTCATCTCTTAAATAAAAAAATAAAAAATGAAAAGAGTTAGCAAAAAATTAAATTGAATCATATACTTTTTTAATGGTCACATGAAAAAGAAACTTAGATAGTGAAAACTCAGGAAAAAAAGTTTGAAGTTGTCACACTATTCATGGAGAAAGAAGACCATTTCATCATGGCATGAACATTTTTATGGCCATGACCCCATTAAAAGTAGGTTACACCAATAAAAATAAATAATCATGAATCATCGTATTAAATAATCAATTCAGATCAATTTATATTATATATTTTATATTGATAAATAAATTTTTTGATGTTAATTTTTTTATACACCCTGTACGTTTGATTTTATATTTCTGATAATATGTATTAGACTAAAACATATTAATATAAATTACTTATTAATCAAACATGTCTTAATTTTTATAAAATCTAGTACGAGCCCTCTCACCCAAGTGGTTAAAAGAACGGTTGATCTTCTTAGAGGTCACGAGTTCGAGCACCAACGATGCTAATAGAGTGATTGAGCAATCGATATCAAATAATGAAGATTCTATTCTAAAACACTATAAACTTGTTAAAAAAATTTATAAAATCTAAAAGATTTCATTACCATTAACAACATGATTTGTCCTACGAATATAAGTCATTTTTTTTTTCTTTTTTACAATTTCTATGAATTTTGAACAATATAAGTTAAAGTTTGAAAAGTATAACTGCTCTTAATATTTTATATAATAGAGGGAAAATCTCTCTTTCTTTGTTTGGAAGCTTCGCTTTAAGTTGAAAAATGGATATTCAAAATTCAAACATTCATCATGATTATGACACTTTATTAGTAGTAGTAATAAAAAACAATTGAACCAGAACAATATATTGATCGATATAATTTTAAAATATATAGAAAGAAGTAAATATAATATCCACGTGTATGGATGTGATTTGCACACGTGTATAAAAGACGAGAGTGGGACCTGTAAACATATTTTAAACGCCCCACATAAACCCTTTGTCAGCCTCTCCTTTTCAACATCTCTCCATCTCCTTTCTCTCTGCCTTTGGCTCTAAGTTTGACAACCAAAACAAAAGGATAAAAAACAGAAGTTGCAGAAGCTGAAACTTGGTATTCTGTTCATGTTGTTTTACATTTTTGACCCTCGAAAACAACTTAATTTACACTCGTACGCCACCTAAAACAATTGAGAGAGAGAATCCCTGGTTTTTCTTGGTGTTTTGTTTCCATGGAGGCGAGCTTCCAGGTTGAAGCAGTGATTGAGTTCTTGAGGAAGAATGGATTGAAAGAAGTTGTGAAAGCTCTAGAACTAGACATGATGGAGAAAAAACAAGAAGAAAAAGTGGGTGCTTTTGATTTCGAATTGTTCTTGTTCCCGATGCCGCCGCCGGTGAGGATTCCGGCGAATATACAGCGATCGGAGGAGGACGAGAAAGTGAATTCCAGAGATGGGTCGGGCTCCGATGGCGATGAATTCGTCAGCTTGAGGTCCTCTTCCACCGATGTTTGCTCGTCAGGTAAGAACTAAGAAGAAAGTAACTCATTTTAAAGTTTGAATTTAAGTAGATTTTAATCATGTTTAAGCTTAATTTGTTCTTTCTTTATGCTTAATGATGAATTTTTGTTGTTTTGTTTTCAATTTTAGTTTTTAGTGATTTCATGTTTATATAGTAAGTTTAGTTCCCGTCTTAGTTTTAATGGATCTTTAGAACTAGTGATTCCGATCTTAGTATCGAATTATCGGACATATATACCGACATAGATCTCCAAATATATCCGACACATGCCTCCATGTTCGAGTAACATAGCTTTCTGCTGCCATTTGTTTATACTGTGGTAGTTCTCAAGAAATTTCATCCATTTTGTTTGCCACTTCTGCAATTTTCATCAATGGATTGGCATGTTCCAGTTTTAATGAATCTTTGTAACTGATGTTTCGATCTTAACATTGGCACTTGTATCCAACATATATACGGAGGGGATGTGGCTCTCCATCACGACACTCGCATCCGAGTTCGAGTAACTTAGGATTTCACTGCCATTTGTTTATCAATGGCATATCTATATCACTACAAAGTTCAAATAAATTCTTACATATTGTAGTTGTTTTTTAAGGTAATTTGTAACACTGAAATTGGTGTATGTGTTTTGTGTTTTTTGGATCTATTTTTGATATCTAGGTGGCTGTTGGGGTGAAAGTTAATAGTGGCATAAGAGATGTCCAACTATTTTTTTTGCAGACTTTGCGAATCCATATGGACTTCATTCTGCATCCCAGGCTGATTCCGATACTTCCTCGGATAGATTATCTCAGTTCGGAACAGCACGTGATTATCCTGATTTCGAAATGCAGAACGACTTATTTTGGCATGAGGACAAAGACGAAGACCACTTCTTGACTCCGTGCTTTGCTGGGTCGGATTTCTATGGTTGCCCGAGTCAGGATAAGTTTGTCACACCTTCGGAGACAATGATGCAACGCGTTAGTAAGCTTGTTTCATATGACAAATCCGATGGATTTCAAACTGAAGATAGCATTGATTATTTGGACAAGCCATGCCTTTTTAATATGGCCTGCATAAATGGAGAAAATGAGGTTCGAGATACGGATTATTATCATTTCGATAAATGTAATGGGCTTGAAGGTGACAATGTACCGGAGTTGAAGAACTGTGTTTATGATTCCGAGGGACCAGGTCTTTATGATGAAAGTCCGCTGAACTTTGACTATATAGGCTCTAAAGGAACAGATTGTGATGATTTTCAGCTAAAGGTTGTTGGACGCATTGACATGGATCGTAACGGAGTTTCTGAACATATATCAAAAACGGACCTTTACTCGGTCAGAAGCAGTTCAAATGATTTGATTGACGGGTTTGGAGGTGATTCTGACTTGGTGAACAAGATTTCCAAGAAAAAAATATTACCCGATACAACCGTAGGTAATGAAGTTGAAGATGGCAAACTCGGTGAACTTGAGGCTGCTGCAAACGAAGAGGGTGACACTACTGACGAGCTTCAAATGTACGCTAATGAGGATGAATATGAAGTATTCGATTTACGAATCATTCACAGGAAAAACAGGTTAGCTTTATTTTCTTTACTCATATTGTACGTGTTGAGTAATCTAGTACAGAGTTTGAATATTTCAAGACAATATGCAGCAGGTTAATGCGTCTCGCTTAATCCGTAAAACTTGTATATTATGTCATGTGCAGGACTGGATTCGAAGAAAACAAGGACCTGCCTATTGTGCTAAATAGCATCATTGCCGGAAGATATTGTGTAACGGAATACCTAGGTTCAGCTGCTTTTAGTAAGGTTGTTCAAGCGCATGATCTCCTCATGGGAATCGATGTTTGCCTGAAGATCATTAAAAACGACAAAGATTTTTTCGACCAGAGTTTGGATGAAATTAAGCTTCTAAAGCTTGTTAATAAGTGTGATCCTGGAGATAAGTGCCACATTTTGCGTCTCTATGACTATTTCTATCACCAGGTACGTTATTGAAATAGTTATTGCCACCCCTCTCATTTCGAGCTTCTCGGGAAACTGTTTCATAAGTGTTTATTAATGCTAATGATTTCTTTATGACTCGTGCAAAATCGGTGCAGGAGCATCTCTTCATTGTCTGTGAACTGCTTCAAGCAAATTTGTATGAATTTCAGAAATTCAATCAAGAATCGGGCGGTGAAGATTATTTTACACTCAACAGGTTGCAGGTTCGTTCGAACAGCTATTGTCTTGCCTGCACTCATATTTAGTTCTTTGTTTCTTCCTATTGCAGTTACCTATATGTTTAACTCGAATAATTTGCTGTTGATATTCTCTCATACAGATCATAACTCGTCAGTGTTTGGAGGCACTTGATTACTTGCATGAGTTGGGAATCATTCACTGTGATCTAAAGCCCGAGAACATTCTTATAAAAAGTTATAGAAGATGCGAGATAAAAATTATCGATCTCGGAAGCAGTTGTTTCCGGACGGACAATCTATGTTTGTATGTTCAGTCTCGCTCCTATAGAGCCCCGGAAGTCATCCTTGGCCTACCATATGATCAGAAGATTGACCTTTGGTCTCTTGGGTGCATCCTTGCCGAACTATGCTCCGGGGAAGTATGTCTAAGTTTATCATAGTTTCGCAATGTCTTGAATCTCGAGTTTCTTATATACGTCATGCTTTATTTCACAGCCTTCGATTCTGATGTTTGCTACAGATCATTTGAAATAACTGTTCCTTGAAAACGATTTAAACCATTACTCATTTTAAATACCTATGTGCTTTTATAGGTGTTGTTCCCTAATGATGCAGTCGTAATGATCCTTGCACGGATGGTCGGAATGCTCGGTCCGTTCGATATGGAGATGTTGGAGAACGGGCAAGAAACATACAAGTATTTCACAAAAGAATATGATTTGTACCATATAAACGAGGTTTGTTCGCAGTTTCGTTTTAGCAATAGAAGTACAACTTCAATGTTTTTCTACAATTCTTGTTACTACGAAGTACCATAATGTATGTTTCGATTTAATTGCATTACATATGTTACGTTTAATTTTTATAACCATATAAAAATTCGATTCTACAGTCGAGAACAGTTGATTTTTCAACTTTAATGTGATGAACTCATACTGTTTCTTTTTCCTATCCAGGAGACAGACCAACTCGAATACATCATTTCCGAGGAGTCTTCCTTGGAGCAGCATCTTCAAGTATCTGATGTACTGTTCGTAGATTTCGTTAGACATTTACTTCATATGAATCCTGAAAGGCGTCCAACTGCGAAGGAGGCATTACAACACCCATGGCTTTCCTACTCGTACTAAACCGGAACTCACCAAATTGCGTGAGGAACGAGGCTCTCTGTGAGTATACTACACACTCATCAAACACATTTCCGATTTCGATTTCGGTTTTGGTTTCATGTATAGCGAAAAAGTGGATCACACTTGATATTTGTTAGCATTCTTTTGTTTGTTTCTGAGAGACTAAAAGGATACAATAAAATCCTTTGATTCATTGATTGAAACTCTTAATAACTGTATATACTTACATACATATCTATACATATTGTTTTCTGTTTTGTCTGCATCGGAATTGATACTTGCTCAGATTCCCGTGCACGTTCCCCGGTGGCTGGAACTTCATTTGTTACATCTCCGCCGTTGGCTTTCAAGATCAATACTTTAAGCTAGCTAACCTTTGCCACTGCTACTCGGACTCTTACTGTATTTAAACATCCTTGTCCAACATATATCTGAACACGAGTCTGTAGTATGATTTTCGAAACATCGAAATGGCCTTGTTTGTGACAAAGCCTATTATTGGAGCAAACAAAGAGTTGCGGATGTCTGTTTTGTTCGAGAATCAAGTATGGGCAGACAGACAGGTTCAACCAGTGTAGGTCCGTCCTAAAATAAAATGGAAATTGTAATAAAATCTGAGATAAAATTGTAATTATTTATTCATAGTATTGATAATATAAATAACAACAATGATTTTCATTTAAATTCACGCTCAAGTCCAAAAAGTGATGCTCACAGAATCAGTATAATCTAAGCATTAATTCTTAAAAAATGGAGTAGTAAACAACACGACGTTGTCTCTTCTCATTGGATGATGCTGGAGCCTGGAGTCCATCATCTCAAATATCCTTTTTTTGGTCACTCACAATTCAGCGCGTGAAGAAGTCTTTAAAAACACACACTAAATTATTTAAAAGAATTCAAAAGACTCATTTAACTTTGAAAAATTATATGATAAATATTAAAACTTAAGTTTTATTATAAAAGGATAATTATTTTTTTTTAGTATTTACATATTCAATCAATTTATACATCAATAATAAGAATTAATTATGATTAAATTGATTGAATGCATAAGAATAAAAGATTAAATACATTATTATTTAGATTTTTGTTATTGTCATATCATTCATTTAACCATAATTAACAATTTAGTGATCATTTAAAAAAATAATATTCGTTATATAAATTTTAAAAGTTTAATAAATATTTTATATTTTTTAGAATAATTTAATGATCATTTGTATACTTACCCTTTCCATTGAAATTACAAAGAATATACATGAATCAATTCTTAAAAAGTACTATCATTTTGAATAAATACAAAAGAACAACGTATTATATATAAGTAATATTTATTTATATATCATATCCAGATATTAAATGAATATTTTTATACGCTAAATAATTAAATCCCAAAAAATCCAAATTCAAAATTTAAATCATATGAAGACTAAATGAATCCTTAAAAATATAAGTTCGACTTAGTTAAAAATCTGGATGTCTAACTTGACTAACTTTTCGGGTTCTCATAAAATACGAGTATCATTTTGATAAATTAAAATAACAGGGACTAATCTTACAATTATTATAAAACGGAGCGTTGGAATAACAATTATACCTCAAAATAATTTGTCCCAAATAGAAGAGAAATGAGAGAACTTATCACTCGCCTATATCAGCGCGTGGTTAAACATCACATTCTCCAGACTTTCTCGAATCAGCACCATGACCACAACCCTCTGATCAGAAACTGATTAGCGAAGAGAGATTAAACCGAATAAGAACCAAAAGACTCCATCTTTTCTTATTATACTAACCGTATTTAACGAACCGGTTCCGGTTAGATGTGCGCACTTTAGCAATCCCCCGCGCACGATAAGACCTCTCTCCCCTTCCTCGCCGAGTGGAAATCGTTCGTTTTTGTCCCGAAATGGCTGAGTTGACTCGGGCCGAGGTGTATACGCCTCGGTCAATGCAAGTATGGAGAGCGCTTTTGAATTGGCTAGCTTTTTTCGTTCAGATCTTTGCTCAGATCATCAGAACCGTCGGTCAGTATCCTTTGCTATCTTCTTCGTCATCGGCGACGACGGAGGCTCCGACTTCGACTTCTACACACCGTTTTAAGCGCTTACCGGTCGTTGACTCGACCGAGATCGAGTCCCCCGCTACGGTCGAGATTGCCGCCGTTTTGGACTATCCTGCTCCAGCCGGCGATGACAGCATCGAAAAACTCACGGTAGGGTTTTTTTCCTTCCAATTTTTACTCGTATTAGATTCCATGTTCTTTACATTAAGCAGTCAAAAGGCAATCTCATCAGTTATTTTTAAATTATTAAATTAAAATTTAGGGCTAAAAGCTTCAGTCTTTACTTAATTTAAGCTTGAAAAAGAATCAGTAATACTGGAAATTAGATTAAAGAGGATTCTTGAAAATAAACTGATTTAAATTCAAGTTTTGGATTTGTAATCAATGACTCCTGGGAATTCAATACTTAAAGTTAGTGAAAATAGGAACACATCAGGTGTAGGTTTCCAATTCATTAAACTGTCTCCTGTGCCTAATTTTTGAATGTGGAAAGCTCTAGGTTTTATCATTGCTTTTGCAGGTAGTTCTCGACTTGGACGAAACTCTCGTGTGTGCATACGAGACGTCTAGTCTTCCGCCGACCCTTCGTAGTCAAGCAACGGATGCCGGATTGAAGTGGTTTGAGCTGGAATGTGTATCTTCAGACAAGGTTTAATGCGAACAATCAAATTCTCTATTTTGAATGATATGCTAATTATGTAAGAGTTTTGTCATTTGGGTGCTTTGATCTTTTGAAGGAGTTCGACGGAAAACCTAAGATCAGTTATGTTACGGTGTTTGAGCGCCCGGGGTTGCACGAATTCTTGAATGGATTAAGTGAATTTGCTGAACTTGTACTGTTTACTGCTGGCCTTGAAGGTGTGCTCATTGTTCGACATTGTTCTACTACTTTCTTCCATACATTTTCTCATGAATTTTATTAATGGCTGCCCACAGGTTATGCTAGACCACTTGTTGACAGAATTGATAAAGAAAATCGATTTAGTCTTCGACTTTATAGACCTTCAACAATTTGCACGTAAGTACTGCTTCCTCTCTATGCTCCTATAATCTTCCAGCCTGCATACTCTCTGATTTGTTGATGGAAAAATGATGAAACCCTCTAGTATTTTGTCTAGGAAATTATACTTCTTCTGGTTTTATATCCCGTTGCATGTTATAGCCTGGTCTAGCCTTATATCCTATGCTAAATGACCATCAATTCAAGAATGTAAAAGAGAAAAGAGATTCTTTTTGAGTTTTATGTGCTTTTAGGGCGTCTTAAGGTAACATCTGTATATATGGAAATAGTTTTAGTGCCCGGAAACTCTCAACTAGGTTTGTGTGAGGCTTTAGATGTTTTAGGACAATCTTGTGCTTCCTCTATGTTGTATCTGTAAGCAAAACTTCTTGGCGACTTTTGTTGATGTTTTCCTTCCAACACAACAGCGAGTATCGGGAGCATGTGAAAGACCTCTCGTGCCTATCGAAAAACTTATGCCGAACTGTTATTGTAGACAACAATCCTTTCAGTTTCTTGTTGCAACCCTTAAATGGGATTCCATGCATTCCATTTTCTGCAGGGCAGCCGCATGATACACAGGTAGCGAGCGGTCTTAAACTCATCATCCTCGTCTATTTGTTATAGCATGTCTTGTTCACTTACGATGTTTACGTCTGTTTTTTATGTCGAAAAGCTTCTGGATGTCCTCCTTCCACTTCTCAAGAACCTTTCTCTGCAAAACGATGTGAGACCTTTTCTTTACGATAGGTTCCGAATGCCCGAATGGTTTCAAAAGCAAGGTATCCCTGCTTCTGGTCGGTCAGTGTAGGAGAAAGATCACACAGGCAAGGCCTTCGGTTCTTCCACATACTTTCTTTCAGTTGCCGATCTTTGTCCAAAGGCATCATAAATTTTATAGATAGCATCCGAATTCGGAACATGTCGTTGAAATCCGACAGAGTCTTATCGGATGCTATCTTTCTCAATTCTTAGCGTAACCCTGTTTATAGGCTTGCAATCCTGCTGTATGTTTATATAGCTTTCGGAATTTTGTAAATTTTGATTCAAATAAATTTAAAAGATTATAAATATTTTATAGATTTCAAATTACATCATTTTTTAACCTTATATTAAGGCGTGGTTCGATGAATCAAATAGACTGGAACTCTGGTTTCAAACCTGGCTAGTCGTACTTGTTTGACACCCGAATGTCCTTGAAGCAGACAAAACATTGATGTGTTGGCATCGTGTCGAGGCAAAGTAGCAGGAACGGTGGCCGCCTATTAACGTATTGTATGGACCATAGCTGCTTACATTTTCAAAGGTGTAGGGTAGGTTACCCTATTTCTACTGACCATTGCCGCAAAGATTAAGGGAACTCTAACAGCTATTAGTTTCCCATTCTAAAAAAATATATAATTTACTTTTGACCCCTATAAGTTTAAACTTTTTAATTAGCCCCCTAAATCTATTATGTTAGTTTTGCTACTGACTACAGACTAAGTTGTTCAAACAATTTTATAGTATGTTCAATCAAGAGTTTATATGTTATTCTCTAGGATCTTTGTCCTGTTTAGTTTAAAACATTTATGTTTTGCTTTCTAACTTTAAATCTTGATTTCGTTTCTGATTTATATTGCGAAAATCAATGTATTTCGACAGTATTGAACACCAAGGCACCAAAAGGAGGGAGACAAGCTGAGCATTGATCACATGAAAGTGGGATATTTTTTTTGCTTTGTTTAGTTCCGTCTTTAAGACTTTGAGTTCCACCATCATGTTTTGAAATTTGTCCGAATCCCCGACAGAATGTTAGAAACTTAAAGCACTGAATTTGAAGTTATTCTGTACAGCTTTCCATGTCGCAAAAAGCTTAGATGGAAGTCCACAAAAGCAGCCTAAAAGCTTCTAAACATACACATCTGAAGGGAAGAGAACAAAACACAGAATCTCTTTGCCTTTTTGTTTCCTTTATAAACAATTGAATAGGTGATATTAATAGGAAAATTATTCGGTATACATTTTATAACAACAAACGATTGAATAATCAAAAGTTTACACTTGAAAATCGTAAGTGATTGGATCGGTCATTTTTAAAATCCACAATCAACTCTATATTGAGAGAAAACATAAGTCATCATCCTAGTAGTTAACCCTTTAAGTATTTAGATAAATGTTGGTAAAATTGTCGAAATCATTTTAAATATATTATACTATCAAAATAGATACAAGCAGAATTTGATTTGAGTCAGATAATTAAGATTTTGAAACATTTGAATTATAAATCATTTAAAGACTATAGTTCGAATTGATCTTTAATCTTTCTTGTTTTTTTTTCTTTCATTCTGAATTATTTATTTAAATTGCTTTTGGTTTATTATTTTTTTATGTTTGTAAAACTGACTTTTGTGAGCTATAAGCTTATTACATTTGATTGTCCTCAAGATTTATGCTAAAGTATGCAACAGGATGTACATATAATATAATGTGGAACCATACTTTAGTATTATTTTTCAACAACCAAAAAAAATACATTTTTAAAGGATTTTATGACCTAAAACAAATGCTTTTATACCCTTGGTGAAACAACTATGATGACACTTAACATGTCTATGGTCCCATGTCAATTAGTTCTTTGATCCAAAGAAGTATAATACAAAATTAACATGTCATTAATATATATTATTTGTTTTTTAATCTACTAATGATTATATGATATATCTGTTTATATTTTTTTTAAAATTTTTTGATAAGGCTCATACATGTATTTAAATTTGAGTCTCTTAAAATAAATATCAATATTATCTTTTTATTAGAGTTACTCGTTGTATTTAGTACTCATGTACAGTGACGAAGCTACATAGGGATAGAAAGGGACAATCGTCCCCATTCCCAAAGTTTATTCCTCTATTTATTTTTTAAAAAATATTTTATTTTTGAATTTATCATTCACTTTTAAATATTTTTTAAAATCACTTTATTTATATATTCTAACAACAATCATGTGAACTAAATATTCAAATATTGTATAACAAATGTTGGATTTATTCAAAAAAAGGTGTTTGAATGTGATAATATGATTTTTTTGATAGCTTAAGCTTAACAACTTGTGGTCGTAGGCACAAATATAAAATTCAACACATTATAGTCATGGAATCATAGAGTTTGAAGACAGAAAGGGTGATGGGTTTGGAAATCCGTAGTATAGTATTAAAAATCATTTAATATTTTCCATGTGGACAAGTAAATGGAATCAAATAATCTGTATAAACATAAACTTAGAAACATTATCTTCATTTCCATGGTTTTATAACAACTACGACTACTTTTCCAAGTTAGAAAGCAAGTCAATAAACTAGAACTTTCCAAAACAAATGAATTTGACCGGAAAAGAACTATAAAAAAAAAATCCCTTAATAGCAGCAGCAGCAGCAGCCACAACCAAACATTCGAGTAGTTGAAAGATAAAATCTTGAGAATATAAGACTTTTTATTTGGGATTAAAAGTCTAAGAGTCTGGATAGATTTTGTGGATATATAAAAAATTTATTAAAAAAATTACTCATTAAAATTATGTGTGCGAAGCGAATCAATTCAAATAAATCAAAAGCAAGAAAGAAACAAAAAAATAAATAAATTGAATATTATTAAAACTCACTCATTATAATAAGGGGTGATAACGGAGAGTCTGATCAAGCTCAGCTCGACTAAAAATATATATATTAAGTTTGAGCTCGAGGTTTGACGAGCTTAAAATTTTAGGTTCAATATTTGATAAGTTCAAAATTTTAGGCCTAAGTTCAAATCAGAAATAATATTATCGGGTTTGGTTTAGGTTCGTAGAACTCGACTCGGCTCAAAATGAATAATTTTACTATATTTTTTTTAATAAAAGATGATGTGTTAAAAAATCATTTTATAACCAACACCAAAACAAAATTTAATGTCAAAAGAAAGAAAAAGAGAGCTAAAAAATAGATTAATCTAAATAAAAAAAATATTTTTACAATACAAATATATAATACCCAAAATTTATTTGAATCAAGTTTTGACCGAATTAAATCTAAATAACTCACGCATAAATTAAATTTATTATCAATCTTAATTATAATCATGTATTCGATACGAATCAATCCAAATAAATTAAGGGCAATAAAAAAAATGAACAAATTAGATACTATTAAAACTCACTTATCATAATCATATATACAATATAAATATCAACCCAAAATTTTTAACATTTAAATCACATTTTTTTCCTATTGAAATCCTAATTTTCCTTTCCAGAAATGCATTCCCTAGAAAGAGCGACCCATTCGGTCAAAATTAGGTAGCATGATTCATTAAGACAATAATACATGTCAAGGTGTCCACTCTCGACTATTCAACTGTGTGGCTGTCACCGCAGACGCGCGTGGAAATAATTCATTTCATAACACGTGGTGCCTCGGATACGCGAGTAACAAAACACTGTGACTTTATTATATTTTATCTTAAAAAAATACTGATTTTATTTCGGCATACAAAAAGAAAAAAATTAAAGTACTTCATATAATTTTTTAAAATTAAAAAAAAACATCATTCTGTTTCAAATTTTAAATTTAAAAATTTATTTGAATATATAAAGTTCAAAAAGACATATTCTTGTGAGTTTAAAATTTTAATTTAAAGTTATTTAATATTATTTCAATATATATACATATACATGTAAAAAAGAATAAAAACTACTTTAGAATTTAAGTTGAAGAATTCAAATTTAAATTACCAGACTCCAATTTTATATATTTTATCATTCAAATATTAGAAATTAAAAAGGTGGTGTTTATAGTGCTTGCTAAGTAATTTCTTCTTATCAATAAATACTTAGAAAAAAGGTAAAATACACAAGATGTCAATAAATTATGCTTAGATGGTTATTTTTGTCATTGAGCTTTTAAAAGTTACAAAATGACCATTAAAATTATTGAATAGTTATACAATGATCAATATAAAACTATTATAATAATAAAGTTTAATAAATTAATAAGTTTAATAAACATTTTATAACTATAGGTGACCATTTTTTAAACGTTTGAAAAAAATTAAAGACCATTTTATAATTTTTAAAAGTTTAATAGTCAAAATAATTATTTGTACATAGTTTAGCGACTTCTAGTATAATATTTTCAAAAATAATATTGAAAATCTAATAAAAATATTATCATCGTTTGTTATGTTAAAGATATTTTTTATAAAAAACATAATTTAAAATATAGTTCTCATACTTAATCATAAATATTTAAGAAAGATTTGGTAACCAAAACTAAAAATAAGTTTTAGATCTCAAAGTATCTCACAAATATTATTCAAGATTTTTTTTTTTATAATTCTATTCATGGAATTTTAATTAAATATAGCTTTAAGATTTTTTTTAAATATATGGTTTTTTTAATTTTAAATATTATATTTGTTACAATATTTTATAATCAAATTTAACTAAATCTGAATATAAATAATGTTTTCTAAAAAAAAAAAACCAAAATATCCAAAATTAGAGCTTTTCCAACAAATTTTAAGGATATTTTTATATTTTACAATTTAAATCAAATTCAATTAAATTCATTTTTATGATATTATAACAAATAAAATAATCTAAAAATAAAATAAAAAGAACCATACTTAAAAATAAATAAATTATATCATAATTTTTATTTTATTTTGAAATAAACAAAATAATTGGAGGAATGTGCCTGAATTTAATAGAAAATTTGAACGGTATTAATAATTGAATTTGATTTTTTTTTAATTTAAAAACTATAGGGACTATTCTCTTGAAAGTAAAAACGAAGGGACTAAAATGAAAATATCTGAAAAACATGTACTTTGTGCATGTTTTAACCGCAAAAATAATACTCTCTTCAAAATATGGCAACTTGGCAAGTAAAAAATGGCGGTTACGTTTAATAATTTAATTGATTACTTATCCAACGCTACCTATCTTCTTAAAAACTAAAACTTTATTTTACTTTCTCTCTCTTCAAATAAACTTTTTGATTTTCATTTTCAAAGCTCTTTCCTTTGCTTTTCCTATCTGATTTCCTTCTCAACAAATGAAGCTGACGAGCGGAACCGCCACTTACTCCGCCGTTAACTTTGATTCTTTTAGATGACGAAACAAAGATTCCCTCTTCTTTTCGCTGTTGGTTTCCTTAACTTTTTCTTATTCCCGGCGTTAATTCATGCATTGGGTTCCGGCTCGACACTCGCCGTCGTCTACGGCACCGCCACCGTATGCGCCATCGTAGCATCGGAGCCGAACCAGCGTATTATCTGTTACCGACCCGGAGGCGCGTCCTCTTCTGCCGTCATCCCCATCCAACCTAACGTCTCTTACTCCGCCGTCGCCGGTGGCCAAACCAACTTTTGCGCCATTCGGTCCGGTGGGTATAGCCTACTTTGTTGGGATACAAATACTAGTCTCCCGTCTTTTCCCATTAAACGCATATACAATAATAACACCGCCCTCCTTCGATCACTCTCCATCGGCGATGAACGGATTTGCGCGACGGCGACGAACAGTACACCGCCGGTAAATTGCTGGAGAACTGACGGGAACAATATAAATAGCAGCGGAGGAATTCCCAATGTTAATCTGTCAATGGATAAAATCACATCCGGATTCGGGTTTTCGTGTGGGATCGTACCGAGTCAAAACAGCAGAGTAACGTGTTGGGGTAACTCAGTGGGGGAAGAGATAGAAAGGCAATTCGGGAACATGTCAATGGTGAATATCGAAGCTGGGGTTTCCCATGTTTGTGGAGTTAACTCAGCCGGTGAGTTGGTTTGTAGAGGGAATAACTCAATGGGTCAACTCAATGTTCCTTTAAACAGAGGATTGGATTTTGCTTCAGGGTTAGCTCTTGGTGATGGTTTCAGCTGTGGAATTAGGAGATTGATCAGGACAGTTGTTTGTTGGGGTTCGATGAACGAGAGCGATGTCGAAGGGATCGAATTCGAATCCATTGTTGCTGGCTTGAATTTCACTTGTGGATTGACTACCAGCAATTTTTCAGTACTTTGTTGGGGTCCTGGTTGGTTCGGATCGAATTCGAGTTCGAATTCCTCCATTAACGAGTTACCTTTGAGAGCTGAGATTTTACCAGGTCCCTGCGTTGATTCTCCCTGTAGTGAATGTGGGTTATATCCTCAATCAAGTAGGCTTTGTTCTGGTTCTGGTAACATTTGTATACCATCACCCTGTTTTAACTTAACCAACGGATCGCCTCCGCTGTTACCTCCTCCGCAGACACCGGTAATTCCTAGGCGGTCAACGCCCTCTAGACCGTTGAGGAGAGGGTTGTTGGCTTTTGCAATTGTTGGATCAGTAGGAGGTTTCATGGGGATTTGTACTATTGTTTATTGTCTATGGACTGGTGTTTGTTTTGGGAAAAAGAAGGTGCATAATTCTGTTCAGCCAACGATCACTCGAGCCAGTTCGAATAGTAGTCCAGGATCGAACTACGGTCCACCTTCGAGGTCCTTGACCATCAGACGCCAGGGTTCGAGATCAATGAGGCGTCAAAGAAGTGGCACATCATCAAAACATGCTGATAGAGCTGAGGAATTCAGCTTGGCCGAGCTTGCAGCAGCTACCAACAATTTTTCGCTTGAAAACAAGATTGGTGCCGGGAGCTTCGGTGTCGTTTACAAGGGAAAGTTGATAGATGGGCGCGAGGTAGCAATCAAACGAGGTGAAACGGGGCAGAAGACGAAGAAATACCAAGAGAAAGAGACCGCCTTTGACTCTGAACTGGCGTTCTTATCCCGGCTTCATCACAAGCATTTGGTTAGGCTTGTTGGGTATTGTATAGAAAGGGATGAGAGGCTTCTGGTTTATGAATACATGAAGAATGGCGCGCTTTATGATCATTTACACAACAAGAACAACATCGAAAAAGCCAGTAGCTTGCTGAATTCATGGAAAATGAGGATCAAAATCGCGTTGTATGCGGCCCGAGGGATCGAATATCTTCACAATTACGCAGTTCCATCGATAATCCATAGGGATATAAAGTCTTCCAACATACTACTCGATGCGAACTGGACAGCTAGGGTTTCTGATTTCGGACTTTCGATGATGGGTCCAGAATCTGACCAAGATTATAGACCGATGAAAGCAGCAGGAACGGTCGGTTACATCGATCCAGAATACTACGGCCTAAACGTACTAACAACAAAGAGCGACGTCTATGGTCTCGGAGTCGTAATGTTGGAACTTCTAACAGGGAAGAGAGCAATATTCAAGAATGAAGATAACCCTATGAGCTTGGTCGATTTTGCAGTGCCAGCGATAATGGCAGGCGAATTGGCTAAGGTTTTGGACATTCGAGTTGGCCCGCCGGAGATGAATGAAGCCGAAGCCGTGGAGCTGATGGCATACACTGCAATGCATTGTGTTAATTTGGAAGGGAAAGAGAGGCCAACAATTAGTGACATTGTTAGTAATTTGGAAAGGGCTGTGACTGTTTGCCATGGCAGCCATGGGAGCATCTCTAGTGGTGGATTTGAAATTGTTTCAGAGTGAAAAAAATTTCACCCACAGTAATTTATTTACTCTTATTATTTTTTCCCCATCAATGATTTATCCAAGTACATTTGGAGTTGTAAAAATTTTTATTTTTATTTTTATTTTTACCCCATCATTTAACATTGAGTTGTAGTGTAGGATATTGTGAACATTGAGGATAAATGATTAAATTATTTATTCATGTTTCCCTTTTACCATTTTATCTTGCTCAATTTAGGTCAAATCACACTATTAGTCCTGATATTATACATAAGTTATATTCCTGTACTTTAAATAAGAACTTTTTAATCTTTATACTTTCACTTTATCTAGCTTGAGTTTTGTACCTGTGTTTTGAAAGCAACATCAACATTTTCCTCATCTGTGAGGCTTCGAGGTTGTTTCAGTGGAAATTTCAGACCACAACTGGGAGTACAAAGATTTTGTCAAAATCCGTCCAATGAAATGGTCCTAAGAAATGAAATAAAATGAAATGCACACTAATCTTATTAAAATGTTCACATGTGAGGCATGTAAAGGTATTTCACGCTTTATTAAGATATATATATATTCATATTTTTTTACATACGTGATTAACGTTTATAATATTATTTAACAAAAGATATTATCTTAAATTTTAAACATATTTACCATGTTATATTGCTATCAAAATAGAGGCTTTTGAGGATAAATTGTTGACGAGGCTTTAAAGAAATCAAGAAATTGATAAAAAAGAATTAAAAAAGTTAGATTAAATTGAATAAAATATAAAATTAAAAAATTAAATTATAAAATATTATTTTTTTTAAAATATGATTCGAAGTTACATGAATATATATAATAATAATAGAGCATGTAGTTTAAATTTGGTCAAAATAAACTTAAAACACAAACAATGTCGAAAAAATAAGGACATCATACAAAATTGAGAGACTAAAATAAAAATATTCTAAAAATATGAATCAATGTTAAATATGTATTTAGTCAAAAATATTCTAAAGTGAAATTTGATCAAAATGTTTAGTGAAATTTTATCTCCAAAAATTTAATTATTAAAAAAAATCATAAATAAATTTATTATATTTATATCTATTATGATTATTATAAATTGTACGAGTTAATTTTTTTATGACCATAATACCCAAAATGATAACAATAATAACTATTACATCTATGATAACAATAGACTGATACGATCAAAAACGCTTTTTAAATAGCTAATCCATAGAATAAAGAGATTGCTTTAAAAAAATATTATAATTGTACTAGGGACTTAAGCATGAAATCAATAAAAAACAACTCTACTCTTGTCTCAATTCTATTTCTGCTGAATTCTTCATTTGAGTTGCAGGGAAGTTCTTGACATCCACAAACAACAACTCGACTCTTTTTTAGATTATCAACCTCATATCAGAACAGCTCCAATCAGATCCCCAGCTATGGACATGTCTTCTTGTTCATCGCATCACAGTTAGGAATTAGCAACTGTCATTAAATGTCTCAGTCATCTAGGTAATAATACGACCCAGCAGACTTTTGCTCTCGATCCTTAGTCGAGTCCAATTTGTTGATCCTAGGTCGGTAATTGCTTGGATCACGCCGGAAAGTGATGTCCAGATGCTGCACAGTGCAGCAATGTCAAACTCTGAGCAGAAACAGAATTTTCAAAGAAATCTACAAGGGAAGTATGGGAAAAGAACTCACAGATAAGAAGAGATTCATGCCGGTCAACAACGACTGAGGCGAATTCGCAGTACAATCCATCGATGCCTTCCCTTCAAACACAATAACTTGGTCTGCAAGATATGTTGCCATTATAAAATCATGCTCAACCACAAATGCAGTCTTCTAGGCATGGAGGATAAACCTCTTTATAACTTTACAAGCAACAATACGCTGCTCAGAGTCGAGATAAGCACTCGGTTCATCGATCAGATAAATATCGGCTGGCTGCATCACATAAAACAGACATGTACATCAGCCAGACTAGGATTACATGGGTAACATTGTGGCTAATTCAGAAGCATTTACCTTTCCAAGGCATAGACATAATGCAACTCTTTGCAACTCCCCTCCGGAGAGATTTACGACTTCCCGATCCATCAGTTGCTCAATGAGAAGCGGCTTCATCACATCCGAAACAAATTGGGGATGCATGTATGAATCACATATCCTTTGATGCAGCAAGTTCCTGACTGTAGATTGAAATTTGGGAGTGATCTTTTGAGGTTTGTACGATACGTTAAACTCGGGGATCTCCACATCGGAACCTTGTACAATATCAGGTTTCAACAAACCAGCCTGCAGGTGTATCCAATAATATGAATTAACTTATTCAAGACACAAGATGAACAATGTCTTAAAACAGGTAATAACGAATGCACAAATGATGAAAGAGCAAAATACCAGCATACGAATAAATGTAGTCTTCCCAGTACCATTCTCACCCAACATTACAATAACCTGAGAATCAGTGAATTCACCCTCCATAACTTGAAGTCTAAAATTGCCCCGTGTTTTAGTCATGGTCGGATATTTGTATCGTGCATAGGTTTTGATTTCTTCAGCTCTTTCCTGTGGGGTCTCTGCAACCTATACCAAAGGGGAAACAGAGAGGTTAAGACAAGAATTTAAAGATGTGCGACACATGAACGGATGGCAATGGAAACAGGCGTGTACCTTGAACGTCAAGGATTCATCTCGAAACCTCAGGTTTTCAGTAGGGACAAATCCAGCCAAAAAGATGTTTATTCCCTCTCTTACAGAGAAGGGAAGGGTTACAACTCCATAAGCCCCCGGTTTCCCATACAGGCAACAAATGAAATCCGATAAGTAATCCAAGACACTTAGATCATGCTCAACCACAATCACATAGCTGGAATGCAAATGTAAAAGTATAGTTACCCCAATTAGAACCATTCAATCAGTAAGAATTAAGAAGCATTAGAGGCTAAGGACACTAGGAGATTTTACTTATTAGGCATGAGCAAAGATCGGATGACTTGTGCTGCTTTCAGTCTTTGTTTCACATCCAGGTAACTCGAAGGCTCATCGAACATATATACATCAGCATTATGTATGGCAGCCAAAGCAATAGCAAATCTTTGGAGCTCTCCACCAGATAAATCCTCAACATTACGGTCTATGACCGGGTTTAGTTCGAGATCAACACAGAGTACAGCCTTCATGTCTCTCTCATCTTTTTGACCAAGCACCTGTCCTACAGTGCCTTGAACTGACTTTTGAACATGATCAACATACTGAGGCTTGATGATGGGCTGTTTAACATATAAATTAACATAAAAAAAGAGAAAAATTCAAGGTGAAGATGAAGAATCAAAATATAATTTTAAAAACCTCAAGATTATCTTCGAAGAAGCGAGTAAAATAATTCTGCAGCTCAGATCCTCGAAAATAGGTCAAGATTTCCTGCCATTGTGGAGGATTCTGCAGATAGATTATCCAAACAGGTAAATAAAACACAGAGAAATAATGGATTAAGGAAACAAGAGCTCAGAGTATTACACTGAAACGACCCAAGTTTGGCTTTAGCTTCCCGGACAGAACTTTAAGAGCAGTTGATTTGCCAATGCCATTAGTTCCAACCAGACCAAGGACTTGCCCGGGCCTTGGAACTGGCAACCTGTGTAACTTGAAAGAATTGGGGCCATATCGATGGGTTGTATCCTTATCCAAATCTCTTGGTAAGTTAATGATTTGAATTGCTTCGAATGGACATTTCTGCATAAGAAAATAATCAGTTCGGCTTCTCGTTCATCCGCAAACAGAGAAAACCAACACTAATAACATGATATCGAAATAAAACTACATACCTTGACACAGATACCACAGCCAATGCATAACTCCTCAGAGATGAAAGCAAACTTTGAGGAAGGGGAAACCTCAATACATAACTTCCCTGTAGACCATAGATAATAAGTGTAAAATTATATTACCCAAACTTATATCATAGAAAAAGGAAAACGAGTAAAGAGTACCGGTTTTAACAACAGGGCAGCTCTTCTTGCACTCTTGGCGGCACTTCTTCGGCTTACAACGGTCGGAGTTGACAACCGCGATACGTGTCAAGCGATCAGCCATCTCTCCGTCCGATTAACAAGTAGATTGAGTAGGTTTAGTGATTTGAAGGTCGAGTAGCTTAGTGCACACGTAAGATCCTTTTAGGGTTTGCTCTTCTGTTTATATATGATTTTGGTCGTAGTGGTGTGATTTCTTGGCTAAGACGACTCTTTTATATACTGAAAAAGAAAAAACCCTAAAATAATAAAAACTCTACTTGTTACCTTTTTCAACTCATAAATAATATAATAAGAATCTGTAATGATTTTTTTAAAGATTTTTATTATATAATAATTAATTAATAAATAATTATAAGAACCATTAATTTTTCAAACTCGTAACCTCTAAAAACATCAACCGTTTCTTTAACCACTTGATCTAGAAGATTCATGCTATAAAAACCATTAATTAAACATTGAATAGTAAATAAAAAGGTATAACTCATCCAAGATACACTTTAGACCACTTTTATTTATTTTAGTTAAGACTATGAACGTTTTAACAATAAAATTTTAAATAATATTAAAAAAATGTTACATACCAGCATTAACAATGATATCTAAATTTTAAAATTATATATATTTGACATGATAAATTTTATATTTGATTAGAATAAATACTATACTTTTTGCAATACTGATACAATATATAATGTCTAAATTTAAATATTTTTAAAATTATATTATCGTTGGCGAATCAACCTAAATTTCAAAAAGAAATTATTATTTAATGATTAAATAATAATATTTAATTACATTAATTATTAAACAATACTTTTAGATAGAAAGTTAATGTATACTTAAATCGCATGAATCAGTAATTAACAAAATAGTTATTGTTTTTAGAAATTATCAATTGGTTATTATAATGAGTTTATTACAAAGAATCATTCTTTGATTAATTTGGTGTGAACTAAATTATTATATTTGACGGAAAAGGACTAAGAGGGTTCACCAAAAAAGTGTTCTGCTTTTGCTATACTATACTTGCTGTAGTGAAGCATGATGTTCGAGTTCGTTTGCTTGGGTGTAAATTTTTTTTCTTAGACAATAACTTAAGCTGAAGTCTTAGTTGAGGGCTTGTTAGATGGGTTTGTATTGATTTTTTTTATTGTTTAATGGGCTGGGTCTGTTTTTGTATAATATTTTTTAAGATTTTAGATGAATAAAATTTTTATTTATTTAAAAATAAATTTTTACTTTTTAATTTAAATAAACTATACAATTTCTTAATGAAACATCGGTATTAATAAATATCTTATTTCTTTAAACATTTCATTTATTTTTTGAAACATTTAATTAGAGGTTGAGTTCACAATTTTAGAGGCCTAAACGGCCCTGAGTAGAAATAAAAAGAAACCCTAGAGCTTAGGTTACTATACATACACGTGTGGCGCGTGTGATCTAAAGGAATATATCTGTAGGCAGCATAACCCAAGCTTCAAATCTCTACACCTCTTAGATCAGAGGACGGAGGGGAAATGGCCGATCGCTTGACGCGTATTGCCATCGTCAGCTCCGACCGATGCAAGCCAAAGAAGTGCCGCCAAGAGTGCAAGAAGAGCTGCCCTGTTGTTAAAACCGGTAATCTTTACTCCTTTTCCTTTTTCACTGTTCACGGATATAACTTGGGGTAATCTAATTTTTCCTTAATCGAATTGAGTTTATGAATTATTTCCTTGTCATAGTTTTTCAATTAGTTAGTTGATTTTGCTGAATAATGTTGATTCTATGTTATATCACTTATTATGCATGTAATTTGGGCACATCTTTTGCCTTTTGGATATTCTATTTCTGCAAATTGTGTCACTTTTGATACTCTATCTACAGGGAAGTTATGTATTGAGGTTAGTGCTGCCTCTAAGATTGCTTTCATATCTGAGGAGTTATGCATTGGTTGTGGTATCTGTGTCAAGGTTTGTAATTTTAACTCGGACCATATGATGTTTTATCTTGAACGTGTCATTTTATCTGAATGTGGATCTTCTCATGCAGAAATGTCCATTTGAAGCAATTCAGATCATCAACTTACCTAGAGATTTGGATAAAGATACAACCCATCGATATGGTCCCAATACTTTCAAATTACACAGGTTTGTTTATTCATGCTTTTTCTGCAAGTTTTTGTAGCTTTACTTTTCCTTACTTTCCCATTTCGATTTTGAGGTGGTTTTGAATTGCAATTTTAGATTACCAGTTCCGAGGCCTGGGCAAGTTCTTGGTCTGGTTGGAACCAATGGCATTGGGAAATCAACAGCCCTTAAAGTTCTGGCAGGGAAACTGAAACCAAACTTGGGTCGTTTCAATGTAATTTTCTGTGCCCTTTGTCTTTGATTGCTCTTTATGTATGTTGATTCTTTACATATTTGGGCAATCTGTTTGCAGAACCCTCCCGATTGGCAGGAAATCTTGACCTACTTTCGAGGATCTGAGTTACAGAATTATTTTACTCGCATCTTGGAAGATAACCTCAAGGTGATTCTTTACATAAGATTTTAATTCTGCATCTTCAAGTTCAGTCTTATCTATATCTGTGGGGGAGGTTATGGGAGTTTAGTGAATAGTAGAGCTCTATGTTGTTAATGTCAAGGCATTCTCTATTCATCTTGCTAGTTTGTTCCAGAGTTGGGGCCATTTTGGGGCCATTTTGTTTCTTCTACTTACTCCCAGCATTTTAGAAGTCTCTATCTTGTTCCATTGAACATCCCTGGGGTAAAACTTATGCAATTTGAACCAATTTGGTGCTGTTTTAAGATGGTAATAGTTGAATGATCACCTAAAATGGTCTGTTCCTTTTACTTGTGATATAAAGCTACAGATACCAAACAATGGAACTTGGAAAATAGAATTCAATGATTAATGTTATGCCATTTTGACACTAATGTGTTTGATAAATATATCAACTTTGAGAATTGTCCTGTAATTCCCTTGTTTCCCTTGATATTGCTCATAGTATATCTTATATATTTAACAGGCCATCATCAAGCCACAATATGTTGATCATATTCCAAAAGCAGTTCAAGGTAATGTGGGTCAGGTGCTTGACCAAAAAGATGAAAGGGAAATGAAAGCAGAACTCTGTGTTGATCTTGATCTCAATCAGGTCATAGACCGTAATGTTGGGGATTTATCTGGTGGAGAGCTTCAAAGATTTGCTATTGCTGTTGTTGCCATACAGAATGCAGAAATATATATGTTTGATGAACCTTCTAGTTATCTTGACGTGAAACAGAGACTGAAAGCAGCACAAGTCATTCGATCTTTGCTCAGGCCTGATAGGTTAAATCTTCATTTTTCTTTAGCCTCTAATGTTTCTTATAGTTTGAACTTTGAATGAATCTAACTAGGATATCATTTTTTTCCATTGTGTACTTCAGCTTTGTGATTGTGGTTGAGCATGATCTTAGTGTCCTGGATTACTTATCAGATTTCATTTGCTGCTTATATGGAAAACCGGGTGCATACGGAGTTGTAACCCTTCCCTTTTCTGTAAGAGAGGGAATCAATATCTTCTTGGCTGGATTTGTCCCTACGGAAAATTTGAGGTTCCGAGATGAATCTTTGACCTTCAAGGTAAACCTGTTACTAGGGTCATTTGTGCACTCATCATTCATCTTCAATATCTTTCTATCTTAACGTCTGTTTCTCTTTGTTTTAGGTTGCAGAGACCCCACAAGAGAGTGCTGAGGAAATTGAAACCTATGCCCGTTACAAATACCCAACCATGATAAAAACTCAGGGCAATTTTAAACTTAAAGTAATTGAGGGTGAATTTACTGATTCCCAGATTATTGTAATGTTGGGTGAGAATGGGACAGGAAAGACCACATTTATTCGTATGCTGGTATTTTTCTTTTTCATCATTTGTGCATGTGTTCTAAGTTATTGTAAGTCTTGTCTCGTAGATAATTTGATTGATTTTATTGGACGTCCTGCAGGCTGGTTTGTTGAAACCTGATGTTGTAGAAGGTTCTGATGTGGAGATACCCGAGTTTAATGTTTCATACAAACCCCAAAAGATCAGTCCCAAATTTCAAAATACAGTCAGACACTTGCTACATCAAAAGATACGCGATTCATACATGCATCCCCAGTTTGTTTCAGATGTGATGAAGCCTCTTCTCATTGAACAATTGATGGATCAGGAAGTAGTGAATCTGTCTGGAGGAGAGTTGCAAAGGGTTGCATTATGTCTATGCCTTGGGAAGGTAAATGCTCTTTATTTCCCAAAAGTTAAGAATATGTATCGACATATATGCTGGGATGGAACTAGGATGAAACATTTAGTGAGAGGGGCAATTCTTAACTGTTGAAAATGGAAGGGGCATAAAAGTAAGTATTTAAGCCAGAAAAATCGGAGCTAGGGCTTAATTTGTCCAATTTCAATGTTGACAGGACCTAGTAGGTATTTAAAACAAAAATATGGGTCTAACGCGTAATTTAACACATTTCAAAATTGACAAGGACGTAACATGCAATTGAACCGGAAAACTTATGGGGGCCAGGGTTTAAATAATTTTAGAAGTGATAGGGACTAAATATGCAATTGAACCAAAGAATTCGGGGGGAATGGTCCAGCTATACGCATAGGTGTTCCATTTTCTGTATCTGATTCCTTTCATCATTCTACTGCTTTACTTTTCCACGCTCATATACCCAGGTACATGTGTTCATATCCCACACAAATATCAACTTGTATATGAACTAGTTTTCCGTTGTATTCCTATTAGGGAAGATAGTTTACGTCTATGGCTGTTGTTAACCCGCTCTCCCTAATTCTAAAGGACATGGGGATTTTACTTGACCAAATCATATCATCTGTCTTCATTTGTTTTTTTGCTCAACTTGTTCTTTGAAAATTGTATGAAAATTGAGGCGGTTCTCTAGTGAATGGTAGGAATGGAACAGTATTGCGTCATAGTTTCTCTGGAAAAGTTGTAGCTATATAAAGTCAATGGAGGAGATGGACAGTTTTATTTGGTTATACAAGTTGGGAGTTACATTGTTGTTTTGTTTCTATTTTTAGATTGAGATTGCAATTTGATTTTTTTAGAAAAAAGTTGGTAAGATATTTTCTTTTCATGTACTCATGTTTCATGCAGCCTGCAGATATTTATTTAATAGATGAACCAAGTGCTTATCTTGACTCGGAGCAGCGTATTGTTGCATCTAAAGTCATAAAGAGGTTTATCCTCCATGCAAAGAAGACTGCATTTGTGGTTGAGCATGATTTTATAATGGCAACTTACCTCGCAGATCGTGTTATTGTGTACGAGGGGAAGCCATCAGTGGATTGTACTGCAAATTCACCTCAGTCGTTGTTGACTGGCATGAATCTATTCTTATCTGTGAGTGTGCCGCTGCTCTCTCTATGGATTCCTAGATTGACGACCCTATTCCTTTGAAATTTGTTTTTACACTTACACTTGATTTCACTGTGCAGCATTTGGACATTACTTTTAGGCGGGACCCAACCAATTATCGTCCAAGAATCAACAAATTAGAATCAACTAAGGACAGGGAACAAAAGGCTGCTGGATCATATTATTATCTAGATGATTGACACATTTGCATGACTGGTGAGGGTAACCTGTTTTTGTTATTATTTTTTTTTTTTCCGATGTGGTGGTTTGTGAACAAGTTTTTATGTTCATCAGAGCTTCTCTAATCCGGATAAGACGAGACGAGTAGAAGGAAATCAATGCTGGGGTAATGTTGGATCTCAGATGTTGATGAGTGGAAAAGAAGTCCCTTTGTTTTGTGTCCTATCAGATCCATCTCGTTGCTAAATGAGCTGTTCTGGTGTTTTAGATTGTTTTATTTATTTATTTGGTGAGTCGGCTAGACCCTAGCTACAACTTTTTTGTTTTATTGCTACATCTCATTTTGTTCTGCAATTAAGCAAGGAATTTGGAATTCTAATATTTGACCTACTCCTGATTCCAGGTTCAACCCTCTGACAATTACTCTGTTTTTTCCCTCTTCTAAGCAATTCAATGTTATTAATGGATAAATTGCAGTTAACAACTACTCATTTCTACTGGACCAAAGTCCTCCAAAATCTATTTTTCGTTGCCCAAGAGAGAATGTCTTTGCTACATCCACCCTGTCTTCCCCAGCATCATCTCTCGGACATCCTCCTCTGTTTGAAAATGATTATAATCAGATCTCTCATCTACATTCCCGGCAGTCATGTCTAAACCACATTCATTCAATTCTCGACTCAAACTCCATATTTGTTTCCTTGGTGTAATCAGGCAAGTAGTGATGATATACAATATATGATTCTGTAATGAATAGCTAGAGACCAGAAGTTGAAAAAATAGGGTAAACTACACAAACGACCGATCAATTATGGGTAGGTATATATTGTTAAATTCTAACGGAGGGGATGACATGACTATTAAATAAAACTGTTCACATAAATTCAAACCTGGAACCCTTTGAATGAAGGGCAAAGCGTTTGTTACTAGGCTAAGCAACACGTTATACGAATTACAACATTTAATATGTCTTATCTAGTTGTTAATGCCAGAAAAAATATGATTTAAATTGATATAACTTGCATAATAGTTACGTGATATAAACCTACTCATTGCATAAAAATATAGGATATCCGAAAATCCCATATCCCATCATATCCGATATCTGACAATGAACACCCTTATCAATCATTTCACCCCCTCTGTTAAGATTTAACGACAAACGACAATATTGGAACCAATTAAATAGTTACATGATATATTTGTCAAATTTGAAAGTATAGTGGTCACACAGACACTAACCCCATAATTGAACTAGAAATCCTCTACCTTTTTATTATGCCTCTATCCATGTCTCCTATTAAAAATTTCTAAAAAATTGAATTTTAAACCCAAACCCTTATTTTCTATATCATAACCCTTAAACCTTACATCCTAAAAAATACACCCTACCCCTAATTCTTTAAATCCTAACCACAACCCCTAATCTAGAACCCTACACCTACACCTTAAAACCTCTAATTCAAAGCGGAAGCACGAATAGAAGAATGATAAAGAGGTAGACGATTTGCACCCTCATAATTGAGTGATCATATTTTTAGTTTACCCCCCAAAATATAAAAATTCTGATCAAGTATAGCCCGATTAAAATTATCATTGGTACAAATACAAAAGGATCATAAAATCGAACACACTAATCATATTTCACGTCCTATTTATAATTTTTAAAATTTTGTTTAGAAAATGGTAAATGTTTCTAAACCTTAATAAAACTTCAATAATTTTTATTGAGTGGATGCCTAAGATAATTGTTCTTTTTACAAAAATTTTCTTTAAAATATATGTTATTTTTTTAATTCGTATCATCATCAAATTATCTATATCTTACTTATTTCTGGCTATTAAGAAAAACATAACTTTAAAAATGTGGAGAGAAATTATCTCAAACTTACTCGCGTATGGCTATTGAGCACTAGACCAATCAATGCTCAACCAACTCAGTGTATATTTAGCCAAAATTATCTCGTCTTAAACTATTTAAGTTTCATCATATTTCCATCATTATTCACAACCAGCCAAAAAAGTGTTCTTTCTCTTAGTTCATCCTTTTAGAACAAGATGGTGAAGATTGCTCATGTAATTCTATTCTCATTGGTCCTAGTTTACACATTCCAATTTGTGATAAGTAGAGATGCAAAAATCAAAGACGAGAAAAATGAAGGCGAAGAAGAGGGGGCTAAAACATCGTTAAAAGATGATAAAGAACTTGAAAAGAAAAAAGATGAACAAATAGCGGGTGAGGAAAAGGCTAAAAAGAAAGAGGGAGCCAATCATGCCAAGGACGAAGAAAAAGAGAGCGCCGATCATGGAAAGGCTGAGGAAGAAGGCGATAAAAAGACTAAAGGAAAAGATCATGTCAGTGATGAAAAGACTAAAGAGAAAGAAAAAGACGATCATGAAAAGGACGGCGACGATGATGAAGAAGGCGAAGAAAAAACAAAAAAAGACATCAAATATTCAAAGAAAATAGAGAAAACTTCATTAAAGGATGAAAAAGAACATGAAAAGGAAAAAGGTGATATAGCGGGTGAGGAAAAGTCTAAAAAGGAAGAGGGAGACATTCATGCCAAGGACGAAGAAAAAAAGGGTGCCAATCATGCAAAGGATGAAGAAGGCGATAAGAAGACTAAAGGAAAAGATCATCCCAATGATGAAAAGACTAAAAAGAAAGACGATCATGAAAAAGATGATGACGACGATGAAAAAGACGAAGTCAAAGAAAAAAAAGACATCAAATATTCAAAGAAAATAGAGAAAACTTCGTTAAAGGATGAAAAGGAACATGAAAAGAAAAAAGAACATAGAGCGGGTGAGAAAAAAGCTAAAAAGGAAGAGGGAGCTAGTCATGTCAAGGACGAAGAAAAAGAGGGCCCCGATCATGCAAAGGATGAAGAAGAAGGCGATAAAAAGACTAAAGGAAAAGATCATCCTAGTGATGGAAAGACTAAAAAGAAAGAGAAAGAGGATAATGAAAAAGACAATGACGACCATGAAGAAGGCAAAGACAAAGAAAAAAAAGACATCAAAGATTCAAAGAAAATAGAGAAAACTTCGTTAAAGGATGAAAAAGAACATGAAAAAGAAAAAGAACAAATAGCAGGTGAGGAAAATGCTAAAAAGAAAGAGAGAGTCAGTCATGCCAAGGACGAAGAAAAAGAGAGTGCCCATCATGCAAAGGCTGAAGAAGAAGATGATAAAAAGACCAAAGAAAAAAAGATCATCCTAGTGATGAAAAGACTATAAAGAAAGAGAAAAACGATCATAAAAAAGAAGATGACGACAATGAAGAAGACGAAGATAAAGAAAAAAAAGACATCAAATATTCAAAGAAAATAGAGAAAACTTCGTTAAAGGATGAAAAAGAACATGAAAAGAAAAAAGAAGAACAAATAACGGGTGAAGAAAAAGCTAAAAAGGAAGAGGGAGCCAATCATGTCAAGGATGAAGAAAAAGAAAGCGCCGATCATGAAAAGACTAAAGGAAAAGATCATCCTAGTGATGAAAAGACTAAAAAGAAAGAGAAAGATGATCATGAAAAAGATGACGACGATAAAGAAGGCGAAGACAAAGAAAAAAAAGACATCAAATATTCAAAGAAAATAGAGGAAAAGAGTACCGATTACGTAATGGTTAATAGGAAAAGGAATGTCGGTCAAGCAAAGGCTTAAAAAGGAAATAAAGACGATGATGGTAAGGGTAAGAACAAAATAAATTTTGACGATAAAAAGATTAAAGATAATCTCTTATTGAATTAATTGATGTACCTGCATCAATTCAATAATTTTTAAAGACTATGAAATTTTCTCAAAGACAAACAAAACTATTTTTTTAGAAATTCAGAATAAAAATAATTTATTGTTCGATCAATTATAAAATTGCTTGTGTTGAAGTCACATGATCTTGGTTTTTGGTTGTTATCATGTTTATGCTTTATGTAGTGTTTTTTTCTTTAATAGAATTTAAATTTTTATTATGAAAAAGAACAATAGATGTTACTGAATAGAAAAAACACAACGAAAAAACTCACAAGACATCAACTAAACAATCAACAAATAAAGACTAAAGAAAAAAACCTTCACAACACCCATGTTTTCATGCGATTTGAACTAATCCATACAAAAATCGAATCCATGCAACAAGCTCAGTCACCCCCACAGACATGCTCAAATACTCTTCTAATACAAAATATGAATAAAAACACCCAACAACTAATAAATAAAAAAAATCCCTTTTCATCATTGTTCACAATTAGTAAAAAAAAATATTCTTTCTCTTAGTTTATCCTTTTAGAACAAGATGATAAAGATTGTTTATGTAATTCTATTCTTATTTGCCCAACTTTCGACATTCAAATTTGTGAGAAACAAATATGCAAAAATCGAAGGCAAAGAGGATTGGAGAAAGCTTTTTTAAATAATGATAATGAACACGAAAAATATAAAGAAGAAGAGAGCGCTCGCGTGTGATAAATATAAAGAAAAAAGAGTAATTTTTACAAAAAGACAAAAAAGAAAGAGAGAGTTGGGCTCGCAAAAGAAGACTAAAAGAAAGAGAGGCAAATCATGCAAAGATTGAATAATAATAAGAAGAGAGTGACGATGATAGGAAGACTAAAAGATAAAGTTATGTTAGTTAAAAATAAAAAAAACTGATCATGCAAAAGATGAAGACTATGACAAAAAAGAAAAAAGGTGAGCACCAAACATTTAAAGAAAAAAGAAAGACAATCATGTATAGGATGGCGATGAAGAAAAAAAAAAGAAAAGATACCGAGCATTTTAAAAAAAGAAAGTCCAATCACGTATAAAATAAAAAAGAACACCAATCATTCAAAGTCTAAAGAAGAAAAAAAGATAGTGACACAAAGGGTAAAAAAAGTATACGATGTAAAAACTAAACACATTCTCAAAATGAATTAAACGATGTATCAGCATCATGTCAATAATTTTTAAAAGATATGAATTTTTCTCAAAAAAACAATAAAATTACTTTTAAAAATTCAGTACAAAGAAATTAGAGGTTTGATTAATAAGACACGTTGATGTCTTTTTTGTCGGTTCTTATCATGTTCAAGCGTATAGAGTGTTTTGTATGTTTTTATTCTTATGGCATTGTAGTATTAATATCATTTTGTTCATTTTATAATAAAATTATTTTTTTTTTGAAAAATATAACTTTAAATTGAACGTTTAAGAATAAATATATTTGACCGATTGATCAATCTGTTCATATTTATTTCTTTATATTTTCTTAGATTATTAGTTCTATACTCCCTAGAACACATGTCTTCCCTTAGAAAATCCCAAGCATTTTAAAACTTGAGAATCATGAAAACATTACCTATGTTGTGTATTTTTGTAGGGATCCATTTTTATATAGTCTACATATTTTAGAATAAAGATTTGTACTCACACTCAATTTCCTTTTGTACAACTCAGTTCCAAACAGTAGACACAAACAAAAAATAAATCCGAAAATAAAATAATACGCTAAAACACAAAGTAAATCACACCATACATTAGAGGCAATCAGGTGGTGAATAATCGAAAATTATAAGAATTAACTATAATTATCACCGAATGGGGGCGAATATTGCTGTATCTAAACCACTGAGATTCCCTAACCGTACCCATATAAATTCTCAGAAGAATCCCTGAAAAATATCTACAAGAATCCTGTAAAAAAGAAATGAATCCTGTAAAAAAGAAATTCTATTCATTGTTTTACTAAGCAATGAGGGACTATTTTTTATTTTATTTGAATTAAGATCTTGTATATTATTAATTTAAGGTATATGGAAAATGTTTGGTTGACCAACATTCAAGTTTGTTGATTAGAGTAGTTTACATTGAACTCGGGTTAGGTTCATAACCAATTGATCATTTCAAAGTTTATTGATTAAGAGTTAAAAATGTATTATTTGGAAGCTTATTGTTTATAATTTATTTCAATAAAATACTATAAAAGATTGAGATGTAAATCGTTGTAGATTTGAGACTTAAATAAATTCATATAAAAAATATAATAAAAAATTTTAAAACAATAAAATGAATTTGTTCGAGTTATATTGTTGATTGGTGATTTAAATAGTCACTTTTTAATTGCTAATTATCTTATTTTCATGAATTTATCACTGCTAATTTGAGTGTATTTCATTTATTTTATGTGCAGTGAACTATTTACTGTAATAGGTGATTAAAAGGAGAAATTCTATCTTTTCCGCGATTGGAGAAATGGGCACGACGCCGGGCACGATGAAATGCTGACGTGGTAGTTTCTAGAAGAGTCGAGAAGATTCTGGAGGCAGCTCAGTCAGCACAATCTGAGAAGATCTTTAGGATATCTTATTTTTAAATTTTAAACTCATGAATTATCTTTTATTTTATTTTAGTTTAAATCATTTTGTTATTTTTAGGAAGTTAGAAGCCTATAAATACCCTCCATTGGTAAGGCTTTGGTTGATCTCTCAATATTTGAACTCTTGTTTTGTTCCTTTGCTGTTTTATAAAATTCCTTTCTTTTCTTTCTTTATTTTAAGTCTTTTTATATTTTTCAAAAATATGCTAAGTATGATAATTGATATCATACTTAGCTAATTTCATTTAAGCCGAGAGCTAGCAATGAATCAATTCCATGTGTGAGAATAGAAAATTACTTAATTCCCTTTGTGATACATTCTCGTTTTTCTGGTTTATTAGTTTGGCAATCAGACTTACTTACAAAATTAAAACATTTTTAAACCAAAAAGAGCTCGTTGGTTTGGATGTTGTTTTAATATATAATGGGAGGAAGGATCTGCCTGTGGCAATTCGACTTCTTATGAACACACTTAGCGGCGGTCTGCTAAGGAAAAACGAGATCGGATTCGATTCTCGACGAGACAACATAATTCGAGTCGGACCTTTTCAGTACTTAATCTGATTGTTTTAATGACAATAACTGTGGTTAATCCACTCAAGAATCATCTTTCAAAGATAGGCTTGGGAAGATCGGTTACCAAAGGGAAAGACAAGTTACAACGAGTTGGGCCTTGTAGACTATAACCGACATGAATCCCGGAGTAAAAATCCATTTCAATGATCGACAGGATTGAAACAAAGTTAGCTCGAGATGATTTCTTCATTGTCATTTTCAACTACTATTTATTTTTCTCAATCTTTATTTTTATTTTTAATTTATTTACTTTAGTTTTTTATTTTTCATAACAATCTCATCAAACCCTTTTTATTAATTGTTTGTAGCATCCTGAACTAGAATCGACACAAAATTACATTAGAAATTCCAAATTCTCTGTGGATTGACCCTCTTTACTATACTATTCTTTTACTTATTTAATTTAAAGAAGATTATTTTATTTTGACGAGTAAAACGACGCTTGTCAATTGTCTACCATTTGCTCCAACCTCAAAATTTTACTTTTATCTCAAATTAATTTAGGTCCGATTATTTACCTAATCCTTTATATATAGGTATGACTCAATTTTGAAAAGATTTGAGAGAACCTGAGATACAATTAATATAGAGATTAAATCTTAAAAAAAAGGATATCCAAAAATTCCAGATCTGATCTTATCTGATATCTAACAATGAACACCCCTAACAATCACTTCACCCCACTGTTATGATTTAATGGCAAGCGAAAATCTTTGAACCAATTAAATAGTTACGTAATATATTTGTCAAATTTGAAAGTATAGTGGTCCTACAGACACCAACCCCATAATTGAGTGATCATCTTTTTAGTTTACCCCCCAAAATATAATAATACCGATCAAGTATATCCCGATTAAAATTATCATTGGTACAAATACAAAGGGATTGTGAGATCGAACACACTATTTGTTAATAAAACTTAAAAAATTGTTATTGAGTGGATGCCTGAGATAATTGTTCTTTTTACAATTTTTTCTTTAAAATATATGTTTTTGTTAATACATATCAACATCAAGTTATCTATATCTTGCTTATTTTTGGCTAATAAAAAACATAACTTTAAAAATGTGGAGAGAAATTATCTCAAACTTATTCGCGTATGGCAATTGAGCACTAGACCAATCAACACTCAACCAACTCAGCGTATATTTAGCCGAAATTATCTCATCATAAACTATTTAAGTTTCATCACATTCCCATCATTATTACAACCAGCAAAAAACTGTTCTTTCTCTTAGTTCATCCTTTTAGAACAAGATGGTAAAGATTGCTCATGTAATTCTATTCTCATTGGTCCTAGTCTACACATTCCAATTTGTGATAAGCAGAGATGCAAAGATCAAAGACGAGAAAATCGAAAGCGAAGAAGAGGTGGGTAAAACATCGTTAAAGGATGATAAAGAACTTGAAAAGAAAAAAGATGAACAAATAGCGGGTGAGAAAAAGGCTAAAAAGAAAGAGGGAGCCAATCATGCCAAGGACGAAGAAAAAGAGAGCACCGATCATGCAAAGGCTGAGGAAGAAGGCGATAAAAGGACTAAAGGAAAAGATCATGTCAGTGATGAAAAGACAAAAGAGAAAGAGAAAGACGATCGTGAAAAGAATGACGACGATGATGAAGGCGAAGAAAAAGCAAAAAAAGACATCAAATATTCAAAGAAAATAGAGAAAACTCCGTCAAAGGATGAAAAAGAACATGAAAAGGAAAAACAAGATATAACGGGTGAAGAAAAGTCTAAAAAGGAAGAGGGAGACATTCATGCTAAGGACGAAGAAAAAGAGGGTGCCGATCATGCAAAGGATGAAGAAGGCGATAAGAAGACTAAAGGAAAAGATCATCCCAGTGATGAAAAGACTAAAAAGAAAGAGAAAGACGATCATGAAAAAGACGATGACGACGATGAAGAAGGCGAAGACAAAGAAAAAAAAGACATCAAATATTCAAAGAAAATAGAGAAAACTTAGTTAAAGGATGAAAACGAACATGAAAAAGAAAAAGAACATATAGCGGGTGAGGAAAAGGCTAAAAAGGAAGAGGGAGCTAGTCATGTCAAGGACGAAGAAAAAAAGAGCGCCGATCATGCAAAGGATGAAGAAGAAGGCGATAAAAAGACTAAAGGAAAAGATCATCCTAGTGATGAAAAGACTAAAAAGCAAGAGAAAGAGCATAATGAAAAAGACGCTGACGACGATGAAGAAGGCGAAGAAAAAGAAAAAAAAGACATCAAAGATTCAAATAAAATAGAGAAAACTTCGTTAAAGGATGAAAAAGAACATGAAAAGGAAAAAGAAGAACAAATAGCGGGTGAGGAAAATGCTAAAAAGAAAGAGAGAGTCAGTCATGCCAAGGACGAAGAAAAAGAGAGTGCCCATCATGCAAAGGCTGAAGAAGAAGAAGGCGATAAAAAGACTAAAGGAAAAGATCATCCTAGTGATGAAAAGACTAAAAAGCAAGAGAAAGACGATCATGAAAAAGAGGATGATGACGATGAAGAAGGCAAAGACAAAGAAAAAAAGGACATCAAATATTCAAAGAAAATAGAGAAAACTTCGTTAAAAGATGAAAAACAACATGAAAAGGAAAAAGAAGAACATATAGCGGGTGAGGAAAAGGCTAAAAAGGAAGAGGGAGCCAGTCATGTCAAGGATGAAGAAAAAGAGAGCGCCGATCATGCAAAGGATAAAGAAGAAGGCGATGAAAAGACTAAGAAGAAAGAGAAAGACGATCATGAAAAAGATGATGATGACGATGAAGAAGGCGAAGACAAAGAAAAAAAAGACATCAAATATTCAAAGAAAACAGAGGAAAAGAGTACCAATTACGTAATGGTTAATAGGAAAAGGAATGTCGGTCAAGCAAAGGCTTAAAAAGGAAATAAAGACGATGATGGTAAGGGTAAAACAAAATAAATTTTGACGATAAAAAGATCAAAGATAATCTCTTATTGAATTAATTGATGTACCTGCATCAATTCAATAATTTTTAAAGGCCATGCAATTTTCTCAAAGACAAACAAAACTATTTTTTTAGAAATTCAGTATAAAAATAATTTATTGTTCAATTAATTATAAAATTGCTTGTGTTGATGTCATGTGATCTTGGTTTTTGGTTGTTGTTATCATGTTCATGCTTTATATAGGTTTTTTCTTCAATATAATTTAAATTTTTATTACGAAAAGGAACAATATATGTTACTGAATAGAGTAAAAAAAAAAACTCACATCACCTAGACAACCAACAAGTAAAGACTAAAGAACAAACCCTCCACAACACCTCATGTTTTCATGCTATTTGAATGATCCATACAAAAATCGAATCCATGCAACAAGCTCAGTCACCCCGACAGACATGCTCAAATGTCCTTCTAATACAAAATATGAATCCAACCAAATGAGTAAACTATAATATTTTGATGTCATGTGATCTTTTTTGTTGGTTGTTATCATGCTAATGCTTTATAGAGTGCTTTATTCTCAACAAAATTTTTAAAAAACACCCAACAATTAATGAATAAAAAACCGTTTACAATTCTAAATATACGAGTATTACATATGTTGGTTTGTGTTTTGTTATACTTTAGACATATATCTAAAAACTGAAGTAATAATTATCTATTCATATTATTTATTTATTTATTTATTTTAAATTTAATTTTTTTAAAAAATAACACAATAAACACATAAAATTTAAAAAGTTTGTAATACAAAATCGAAACACAAAAATTATCTCCTCATAAACTATTTAAATTCCATCACATTTTCATCATAGTTCACAATTAGTAAAAAAATATTCTTTCTCTTAGTTCATCCTTTTAAAACAAGATGGTAAAGATTGTTTATGTAATTCTATTCTCATTTGCCCAACTTTCAACATTCCAATTTTTGAGAAGCAAATATTCAAAAATCGAAGGCGAAGAGGATTGGAGAAAGCTTTGTTAAATAATGATAATGAACACGAAAAAGATAAAGAACAAGAGAGCGCAAAAAGACAAAAAGAGAGACAATCATGGAAAGGATGGCGATGAAGAAAAAAAAGAAAAGAAACCAAAAATTAGAAAAAGGAAATGCCAATCACGTATAAAATAAAAAAAAAAACACCGATCATTCAAAGTCTAAAGAAGAAAAAAGATAGTGACAAAATGAGTTAAATGATGTATTTACATGTCAATAATTTTTAAAAGATATGAATTTTTCTAAAAGAAATAATAAAATTATTATTAAAAATTCAGTACGATGAAATTAGAGGTTTGATTTATAAGACAATTGTTTGTGTTGATGACTTGTGATCTTTTTTGGTCGGTCCTTACCATGTTCAAGCGTATAGAATGTGTTGTATGTTTTTCATTCTAATGGCATTGTAGCATTAATATCATTTTGTTCATTTTATAATAATATTTTTGTGTGAAAAATATAACTTTAAATTGAGCGTTTAAAATAAATATATTTGACCGATTGATCAAACTGTTCATATTTATTTCTTTATATTTTCTTAGATTATTAGTTCTATACTCACTGAAACACAAGTCTTCCCTTAGAAAATTCCGTATTCTTTTCCTCTTTAATAAAACTTAATAAAACTTCAATAATTGTTATTGAGTGGATTCCTAAGATAATTGTTCATTTTATAAAATTTTCTTTAAAATATATGTTTTTTTAATTCGTATCATCATCAAGTTATCTATATCTTACCTATTTCTAGCTATTAAGAAAAACATAACTTTAAAAATGTGGAGAGAAATTATCTCAAACTTATTTGCGTATGGCTATTGAGCACTAGACCAATCAATGCTCAACCAACTCAACGTATATTTAGTCGAAATTATCTCGTCGTAAACTATTTAAGTTTCATCACATTTCCATCATTATTCACAACCAGCAAAAAAACTATTCTTTCTCTTAGTTCATCCTTTTAGAACAAGATGGTGAAGATTGCTCATGTAATTCTATTCTCATTGGTCGTAGTCCACACATTCCAATTTGTGATAAGTAGAGATGCAAAGATCAAAGACGAGAAAATCGAAGGCGAAGAAGAGGTGGGTAAAACATCGTTAAAAGATGATAAAGAACTTGAAAAGAAAAAAGATGAACAAATAGCGGGTGAGGAAAAGGCTAAAAAGAAAGAGGGAGCCAATCATGCCAAGGACGAAGAAAAAGAGAGCGCCAATCATGCGAAGGTTGAGGAAGAAGGCGATAAAAAGGCTAAAGGAAAAGATCATGTCAGTGATGAAAAGACTAAAGAGAAAGAAAAAGACGATCATGAAAAGGACGACGACGATGATGAAGAAGGCGAAGAAAAAGCAAAAAAAGACATCAAATATTCAAAGAAAATAGAGAAAACTCCGTTAAAGGATGAAAAAGAACATGAAAAGGAAAAAGAAGATATAGCGGGTGAGGAAAAGGTTAAAAAGGAAGAGGGAGACATTCATGCCAAGGACGAAGAAAAAGAGGGTGCCGATCATGCAAAGGATGAAAAAGGCGATAAGAAGACTAAAGGAAAAGATCATCCCAGTGATGAAAAGACTAAAAAGAAAGAGAAAGACGATCATGAAAAAGACGATGACGACGATGAAGAAGGCGAAGACAAAGAAAAAAAAGACATCAAATATTCAAAGAAAATAGAGAAAACTTCGTTAAAGGATGAAAAAGAACATATAGCGGGTGAGGAAAAGGCTAAAAAGGAAGAGGGAGCTAGTCATGTCAAGGAAGAAGAAGAAGAAAAAGAGGGCGCCGATCATGCAAAGGATGAAGAAGAAGGCGATAAAAAGACTAAAGGAAAAGATCATCCCAGTGATGGAAAGACTAAAAAGCAAGAGAAAGAGGATAATGAAAAAGACTATGACGACGATGAAGAAGGCGAAGACAAAGAAAAAAAAGACATCAAATATTCAAAGAAAATAGAGAAAACTTCGTTAAAGGATGAAAAAGAACATGAAAAGGAAAAAGAAGAACAAATAGTGGGTGAGGAAAATGCTAAAAAGAAAGAGAGAGTTAATCATGCCAAGGACGAAGAAAAAGAGAGTGCCGATCATGCAAAGACTAAAGAAGAAGAAGGCGATAAAAAGACCAAAGGAAAAGATCATCCTAGTGATGAAAAGACTCTAAAGAAAGAGAAAGACGATCATGAAAAAGAGGATGACGACAATGAAGAAGACGAAGACAAAGAAAAAAAAGACATCAAATATTCAAAAAAAATAGAGAAAACTTCGTTTAAGGATGAAAAAGAACATGAAAAGGAAAAAGAAGAACCGGGTGAAGAAAAGGCTAAAAAGGAAGAGGGAAGCAATCATGTCAAGGATGAAGAAAAAGATGGCGCCGATCATGAAAAGACTAAAGGAAAAGATCATCCCAGCGATGAAAAGACTAAAAAGAAAGAGAAAGACGGTCATGAAAAAGATGATGATGACGATGAAGAAGGCGAAGACAAAGAAAAAAAGACATCAAATATTCAAAGAAAATAGAGGAAAAGAGTACCGATTACGTAATGGTTAATAGGAAAAGGAATGTCGGTCAAGCAAAGGCTTAAAAAGGAAATAAAGACGATGATGGTAAGGGTAAGAACAAAATAAATTTTGACGATAAAAAGATTAAAGATAATCTCTTGTTGAATTAATTGATGTACCTACACCAATTCAATAATTTTCAAAGGCTATGAAATTTTCTTAAAGACAAACAAAACTATTTTTTTAGAAATTCAGTAAAAAAATAATTTAATGTTCGATTAATTATACAATTGCTTTTGTTGATGTCACGTGATCTTGGTTTTTGGTTGTTGTTATCATGTTCATGCTTTATATATAGTGTTTTTTTCTTCATTAGAACTTAAATTTTTATTATGAAAAAGAATAATATATGTTACTGAATAGAATAAACACAACGAAAAAACTCACAAGACATCACCTAGACAACCAAATAATAAAGACTAAAGAAAAAACCCTTCACAACACCCCATGTTTTCATGCTATTTGAATTGATCCATACAAAACCATGATATTTTGATATCATGTGATCTTTTTTTGTTAGTTGTTATCTTGCTCATGCTTTATAGAGTGCTTTATTCTCAACAAAATTAAAAAAAAAACACACCCAACAACTAATTAATAAAAAACCCTTTACAATTCTAAATATACGGGTATTACATATGTCGACTTGTGTTTTGTTGTACTTTAGCTATATATCTAAAAAAGCAGGTAATAATTATCTATTCATATTATTTATTTATTTTAAATTTTAAATTTTTAAAAAATCAAACAATATACACATAAAATCAAGTTATCTATATCTTACTCGTTTATGGCGATTAAGAAAAACACGAATTTAAAAATGTAGAGAGAATTTATCTCAAACTTATTCATGTATGGCTATTGAACACTAGACCAATCAACACTCAACCAACTCAGCCTATATTTTGCCAAAACTATCTCATCATAAACTTTTTAAGTTTCGTCACATCTCCGTTATTATTCTCAACCAGAGTAAATTTGTTCTATCTCTTAGTCTACACATTCTAATTTGTGATTAGCAAAGATCAAAGATGAGAAAATCAAAGGCGAAGAAGGGGTGAAGAAAACATCGTTAAAGGAAGAAAAAGAACATGAAAAGGAAAAAGAAAAACAGATAGCGGGTGTGGAAATGGCTAAAAAGAAGAGGGATTCAATCATGCCAGGGACAAAGAAAAAGAGAGCGTCGATCATGCAAAGGATGAAGAATAAAAAGAAAAAAAAGAGGAAAAGAGTAAGGGTGATAAAAAGACTAAAAATAAAGAGGTAGCTGATCATGCTAAGGACGAAGAAAAATAAAGCGCCGATCCTGAAAACGCTGAAGAAGAAGAAGGCGATAAAAAGACTAAAGGAAAAGATCATGTCAGTGATGAAAATACTAAAAATAAAGAGAAAGATGATGAAGACGAAGATGAAGAAGGCGAAGAAAAAGAAAAAAAAATCAAATATTTAAAGAAAATAGAGAAAAAGAGTACCGAACACCTAAAAGGTTAATAGGAAAAAGAACGTCGGTCAAGAAAAGTCTAAAAATGTTCTCTAATTGAATTAATCGATGTACCTGCATCATGTTAATAATTTTTAAAGGCTATGAAATTTTCTCAAAGCCAAACAAAAGTATTTCTAGAAATTCAGTAAAAAAATTAAATGTTCGATTAATTATACAATTGCTTGTGTTGATGTCACGTGATCTTGGTTTTGGTTGTTGTTATCATGTTCATGGTTTATAAAGTGTTTTTTCCTCGATAAAATTTAAATATTTATTAAGAAAAAGAATAATATATGTTCCTAAATAGAGTAAACACAATGATAAAACTCACAAGACATCACCTAAACACCCAACAACTAAAGACTAAAGAAAAAAAACTTTACAAACCCCATGTTTTCATGCGATTTGGACTGATCCATATAAAAAACGAATCCATGCAACAAGCTCAATCACCCCACAGACATGCTCAAATGCCCTTCTAATACAAAATATGAATCCATCCAAATGAGTAAACCATAGTATCGCGGACGCAGCGAACCTAACAATCTTATTATAATAACAAAATTCTCTCCACCAGAAACAAAGTCAGAATTTAGGATTAGAGTGGCAAACTATACATATTTGAGAAGCGTGTAAATTCAAAAGATAAAGAAGAAGAGAGAGAGAGTGGGTGAAAAATGATGGAGAAAGCTTTGACAGAACTTTTAAATTGTTCTTGTAATTCTATTCTCATTTATCCTATTTTTCATTCACTTCGTCTCGACCCTTCTGAGTCGGAACCTAACCTCTGTTTTACTAGAAAATACTTCAAAGTTCATGAAAATGAAATCGAAAGTGATGGAACCAAAATCTTTTCGTTGAGATTTGCAAGTTTTGGGATATTTTCTGACGAAAAACCACCGAATTCGGATTCAACGTGTCAAAGAAAGTCCCCGTGTACAATTTGGGATCAAATGGTTACTAATTCCAAAGGCCGACAGAGGCAACAATTATTTTAAATATTTTTAAATTTAATAATAATAAAAAATATTAATTTCATTATTTATTTTAAATTATTTTAATATTTAATAATACTAAAAAAATACCATACCATACCATACCAAAATAGTAATAAAATAATTCAAAGGGATCAAAACATGAGCAATTTAAAAATTGAAAGAAAAAAATAAAAGTTGAGTGATGATTTTTTTTTTTTAATTTTACCCAAAAGAAAAAATGTGTAATATAAAAGTATGGTTTAATTTTTATGACTTGAATTATTAAGAAAATATTAGTAAAATATAAAAAGTAAAAAGAAATGCGGTTTTATTTAGGTGAAGTTGTATAATGTATGGTAGGAAAAAAATAACCGATTGCATAGGAAAGATAATAGGAGTGCTCGTAATATTTTGATGAAAATTAAATCCGATGTTGATATGATGCTGCAAGGATTAGAAAACTTACTCACTCATCTCCATCTCTTCTTGTATCTTGGAATTTGTTTTAAGTTTTTTTTCCTATTTTGAGTTTGTTGTAAAGCGAAATGGTGAATTTTGATTATACTTTGATGGTTCTTTGAATGGAATGAAAACAAACATTTATAAAAAAAAAAAGTTGTCTTTCTAGGTGTTGGCTCTATTTCACCTCTTTTATTTGAATCATGTTTGGTTCATGTTTTTTTGCTTAGCAAAATTATTATTTAATTAAATAAAATATACAATTTTCTTCTATTTAGGTTTAAGGACGTTTTTAATGAGACTTACAACCATAGGTTTAGGTCCTTTTATGATTTTCAAGAGGCTGGTATAGATTTTCATGAGGATTTTAGTCTAGTTGTGAAACATGGTGATGGGTTTAGAGTCCTTGAATTCTTTCACCTTTTGTCAAGTAGTATTTAAGATATTGATCCCCGCAACTTATGTTGCACAATAAATCTGCACTTAAAAGTAAAAACACAAGTAATTTGGAGTAATGATGAATTAACTAAAAATAAAAAAAAACTAAATAATTAAGGAAATAACGATGAAATAAGTAAGGTTAGACAAGTTGCTTTATAGTGAGGAATCCATTTGTACTTATTATCCAGTTATTAACGCATGTGGTTGAATTGCCGCTGCGGCGGGTCGCTCGAAGGGTCGCCTCAGCTGCCTCGGCGGGGTTATGTCTTGTCGACAACTCAACTTTCCATAGTTCGAAAGAGCATCCGAAATTGTTCCTCCTTATCCCTAAGTGAGGAAATTATTGAAACCTACGTCTTGATGATACCTCCCGGCGTGAATCAAGGATGAATAACAATCGATTGTATGCTCCTTTTAGTCGTTGAATCCCTTTCGGATTAGTCAATGCCATGAGCAAAGACCGTACTCTCTCGTTTCGTGAGCCTAACTCTCCCGATATTAGACAAATAGATTTTTCTTCACAAACTTATTTTTCGAGCTCGTAAGTGAAAAAGAGTAAAAACCAAGAGAGAGTAAACTATGAAAATAAAGATTTCATTAATAACTCTTAAATAGGATACAACTTTCTTCCCCAACTACTCCACAAAATACCTAAGCCTCGAAGGAGTTTAGAACATGATGAGTTTTGTCGGCGGCTAGAGATTTTGTCTATCAGAACCGACTTGTCTTCCTAGCTTTAGGGGTTTGCTTTATATAGGCCAAGCCTAGTTTAAAGACTTCCATAAAAATGAGAGTTCTAAAAGGAAAAGAATACATGTCCTTAAAGAATTATAACTCTTTTATTCTATTCCTAATTTAACTCCTTAATTTCCACGTCAGCTTTGACCATGGCTTGACTCTATTTCTTCTCTCCCGTTTTGTCTCACATAGCATTCACTAGATTCAACATATTTTTCTCTATCTATCGAGCACCAATTGTCATCTTTCCTCTGCTGCCGCGGCGGGTGATATGCTACCGTGGCGGGTGCTTCCTTGCAGTTCAGCTCCAATTCCAGCATCCAGTCTTCTATATGGTCGTATCTACATGGTTATTTCCTGTCTAAGAAAGAAAATCATTAACCATACCTGTTTTATTCCAAATAATAGATAAAATGACAATTTAAGTGCATGAATGTTGGAATATGGAAAATATGTAGAATTATCCTTAATTGTTATTAAATCTGTCCTTTACAATCGATAATCGAGTGAAATAATTGTTACATATGGCTTGAAACGTAAGAGTTTCATGGCCATTCAATTCACTTTAATATACCCATTTAATTGGATATTAAATGGTGTATGGGAAAATTGTTTTTGGGTCCTTAAATATTAGGCTATTTACAGGTTTAGCCCTTAGAGCTCAACTATAAATAGGCCTAACCTTTTTCATTTGAAATCATCTCGAAAATCCCAACCATATCTCTCGATTGGTTCTTTCTTCTCCCATTTGTTGTATTCGGGAATTCTTAAAAATTCCATTTGTTTGTACCATTTTGGTAATAGTGAAGTTATCATCCAGTGGTGGTGCCCGAGGAGTAGACATTTGTCGAACTTCATAAATTCTCTGTGATCTCTCTATTATTTATTTTTGGTTATTCAATATTGGGGTTTTTCTTGGATTACAATATTCAATAGTTTGACGGGTTTGTCCGCTGTGCAAATTTTGGTGGTTTCAATCTTGACATTTCAACTCAGATTTGAAGCTACGTTTGTGTGGAAAATAACCCGGTTTCCCCAACAATAATGATATAATATTTAAGAATTTTATACACTTGTCAAAACCTGTTACAATAAGGACCATTCTTTCCCTTGCTATAACTAGGGGATAGTGTTTGATTGGGCTCAAGTTTTGTATACCCTAATTCTACATATATTGACCTCAACCAATGATATTTTTTAGATTTGACATTCGTGTCTTTTGTAAACCATGTTAAATCACACCAATTTTATGGGGAATGTCCATTTTGAGCTATCTTTAGTCGGTGATTTATTTATTTTTCTCATTCGTGGAGGTAGATAAGATTGGATCACATTAAATTTTTGTGCATATTTTATTTTATGTTAATCTCACTTTAGTTATTTTTTGCATACCAAATTCCTAACACCTATATCATCACGAAGCAAACAGAAAAAGAAGTAAAAAAAATATTTTTTTTTTGAGAAAAACACGTTCCTTGAAAATAATGAGAAAAATTATCTTTATATTACTCGTGTATGGGTATTGAGAACTATACTAGTCAACAATCAACCCGATTGGCCTAAATTTGGCCGCAAATACATCGTCACAAACTATTTGAGTTTCACATTTTTATCATCGTTCACAACTAGGTTTTTTTCTCTCAGCTTATCCTTTGAGACCAAGATGAAAAAGATTGCTTTCATAATTCTATTCTCATTGGCTTTAGTCTACACATTCCAATTCGTGACAAGTAAAGATGTAGAAATCAAAGGAGAAGATGATGAAAAGGATAAAGAAAACAAGAGCATCGAACATGCAAAGGCTAAAGAAAAAGAGATTCTTGATTGTGCAAAGACTAAAGAGAAAGAGATTGCCGACCATAGAAAGGCTAAAGAGAAAGAGATTATGGATCGTGCGATGGCTAAAGAAAAAAAGATTCTAGATCGTGCAAAGGCTAAAGAAGAAAAGATTCTCGATCATGAGAAAAACTAAAAATGTCTCTAATTGAATTAAGCAGTGTAAATGCTTTATGTCAATAATTTCTAAAGGCTATGAAATTCCTTTATAGCCAAAACATTTTTCATACTAGAAATTCAATAAAAATAAATTTGAGGTTTGAATAATATGAATTTGTTGATGTCATGTGATTTTGGTGTTATTTTTGCAGTTTATTTTTGTTTATTATTAAATTGATCTTCATTGAGAAAAGATATCATTTTATTTTTAGACGGTTTTACGATACTATTAGCAAATTATTTTGATTAACTATTAGTCAATTATAAACTTTAAACTCTAAATTATTTCGGTTAACTATTAGCAAATTATTAGCATATTGATCAGTTAACCGAAAATTGAATAATTTTCTAATACTTTGACAACTTCAAACATATAATTTAATCTAAACCTTAAATTCTAAACACTAAAAATCTACCCTAAATGTTAAAGTATAAACCTTAAACTCTAAATTAAATTTTTACATAAAAATAGACCGATATAAATTAAAGTTTCAATAGATTATATATTAAAATATTTTTAAAAGTATATATTTATTTAATAAATAAACCTAACAACCAAGTAATATGGAACCAAAAAAAAAATATACTTCAATTCAAGCTAAAAGTCGGTTGATTTTTTTTTCATTGTCTAACCGGAAGAGATTACAAAAACCCATTCCAATGTTGACACCAACCTCTTGGATGTCGTAAAATATATAAGGCCGACTCCAATACAATATACAAATTTACCATAATTCAAATTATGTAATGACAGTTATATTACTGATTTTTAGGGGTGTATAAACTCGGTTTTAATTAATTATTAGTAAATTATGTCGATTAATCGGTAAGATCAGGTCATCCAATTCTGAACCCTAAATCGTAACCATTCAATCAATAAATCATTTATCATGTTAACTGAAAAATTCGGTTCGGTTCGATTCTGTTCGAGTAACATTTTTTTAATTAAAAATATAAATTTTCATAATATGTTTAAAAAGAAAGAAAGAAAAAAACTAGAATATTAACTGAATTACCAAATTATAATTTTAATAATAGAGTGATTCAAATATAATTTTACTGTATAATGTGAATGCCTACTCTAATTATATTATTTACAATTTTTTTCATTAAAACACATGTTTTTAATACCCATATCATCATGAAGTAAGCTAAATAAAAGTAAAAGAAAAAAAGTTGATTATTGAGCAAAAAACGCAACCCTTGAAAACGTTGAGAGAAGTTATATTTATCTTACTCGTGTATGGCTATTGAACATTAAACCGGTCAACACTCGACTAATCCAACCTAAAATTTTCCGTAAATCTCTCATCATAAACTATTTAAGTTTTATTACATTTCCATCATTGTTCACAACTAGCAAAAATTGTCATTCTCTTGGCTTACACTTTTAGAACAAGATGGTAAAGATTGCCCCTTTAATTCTATTCTCATTGGCACTAATCTACAATTTCCAATTCGTGATAAGCAAAGATGAGAAAATCGAAGGAGGAGTTGGGTCGGAGAAAGCTTCGTTAACGGGTGATAAAGAGCATGGAAAGGCTAAAGAAAAAGAGAGTGCAGATGATGGAAAGGCTGAAGCAAAAGAGATTGTTGATCACGCGAAAGCTACAGAAAAAGAGATTGTTGAAAGTGCAAAGGCTAGAGAAAAAGAGATTATTGATCATGCAAAGGCTAAAGAAAAAGAAATTGTTGAAAAGGCGAAGGCTAAAGAAAAAAAGATGATCGAGCATGCAAAGGCTATGGAAAAAAAGAGCGCCGATCATGCAAAGGCTAAAGAATAAAGGAGTGTGGGAGATGCAAAGGATGAGAAAAAAAAGAGAGTAACAATGATGAAGAGCCTAAACACGATCTCTAATTGCACCTAGTTTATAGACATGCGCTATTTTAATAAATTCTAAAGGCTATGCAATTTTTCCGTAGCCAAAATATTTTTTATGCTAGAAATTCAATAAAATGAAATTGGAGTTTTGAATAATAAGACAATTACTTCTATTCATGTCTTGTGATCTTAGTGTTTTTTTGTCTGTTGTTCTAATTCTCACATGTTTTGTTCTTTTATTGAATTTTTCTATAAATTAATTACAAATATTCAAAAAATGATATTAATATGCATTTCTAAAATAATTGAGGGGGTCAAATTTAAATTTTCAATAAAAAAAGAGCTTAATATAAAAGTTTTAAATTATTGAGGAGCCAAGACCCCTTTAGGCTTTTATTAGATTCAGTCCCTGCTTATTTATACAGGCTCTCTACCCTGCATTCGTTTTAAAATTATATAGGTCAATTTTCGTATTCCCAAGGAATTTTCGTATAAGCAAATGATTTATACTTAAAATATAAACGAACCAATTAAGTGATCCTAACAGTAAAGAGTGAGATGTTTCCCCAAGTGATTCGAGTTCAAACACTGTAATTTGCAAGTGTGTGTGATCTAAATTAAAATGAACTAAAATACGATCTTGTAATCATATTATAATACTAAAATTATATAAAATTCAAATCTTTAACTTAAACCTAAAAGTTTTATCTCTAAAATCTTATCCAATAAATTTATACTCCAATCCAAACAAAAAGCCAATTGAACTTTTATAAATTAGAGGTTTGATTAATAAGACAATTGCTTGTGTTGATGTCTTGTGATCTTTTTTTTTTTTTTAATTTTTTTCCAGTTCTTATCATGTTCAAGTGCATAGAATGTGTTGTGTTTTTTATTCTTATGGCATTGTAGCATTAATATCATTTTGTTCTTTTTATAATAAAATTGTTTTTTTCTGTGAAAAATATAATTTTAATTTGAACATTTCAGAATAAGTATATTTGACCGATTGACCAAGTTGTTTATCTTTATTTTTTATATATTTTTTAGATTATTAGTTCTATACTCACTAGAACACATGACTCCCCTTAAAAAATCTTGTATTCTTTTTCTCTTTAGATAGGTTTAAGATTAAAAATATGATTTATCTAAATTTAAGCATTTTAAAACTTGAGAATCATGAAAACATTACCTACATTGTGTATTTTTTTGATCCATTTCTATATATTCTACATATTTTAGTATAACGATTTCTTCTCCCACGTAATTTCCTTCTGTACAACTCAATTCTAAACAGTAGGCATAAACCAAAAATAAATCCGAGAATAAAAGGATACGCTAAAACACAAAGTAAATCACATCATGCATTAGAGGCAATCAAGTGGAGAATAACCGAAAAATATAAGAATTTGAACTGATAAGGATAAGAAATAACTGTAATTATCACCTACGGCGACGAGAATGGGGCGAGGATTTCTATATCCGTACAATAGAAATTCTCTATCCGTACCCATATAAATTCTCATAGAAATCCCTGAAAATATCTACAAGAAACTCGTAACAAAGAAATTCTATTCGTTGTTTTACTTATTAATGATATACTATTTTTTATTTTATTTGAATTAAGATTTTGTATATTATTAATTTAGGGTACATGGATCATGTTTGGTTGACAAACATACAAGTTTATTATTTAGAGTAGTTTACATTGAACTCGGGTTAGGTTGATAACCAATTGATCAATTAAAAGTTTATTGTTTAAAAATTAAAAGTTTTATTTATTTAAATAAAATACTATAAAAGATTCGGATACAAAACATTGTATATTTGAGTCTTAAATTAATTCATATAAAAAATATAATAAAAAATTTTAAAACAATAAAATGCATTTGTTCGATTTATATTTTCTACCAATTGCTCCAACCTCAAAATTTTACTTTTATCTCAAATTAATTCAGGTTTGTTTATTTACCAAATCGTTTATATAGGTATGATACAATTTTGGATAAATTTGAGTGAACTAGAGATACAATTTAATATAGTGAGTAAATCTTAAGAAAAATATAGGATATCTATAAAATTCAGATCCGATCTTATCTGATATTTGACAATGAACACCCCTAACAATCACATCACCCCCTCTGTTAAGATTTAACGACAAGCGATAATATTGGAACCAATTAAATAGTTACGTATTATATTTGTCAAATTTGAAAGTATAGTGGTCATATCGACACCAACACCATAATTGAGTGGTTATCTTTGTAGCTTACGCCCAAAATTATAATAATATCGGTCAATATAGCTCGATTAAAATTATCATTGGTACAATATACAAGAGGGATCGAGAAATCGAACACACTATTCATATTACAAGACCTATTTATGATTTTTAAGATTTTGTTTAGAAATTGTTAAATGTTTTTAAACCTTAATAAAATTTCAATAATTTTTATAGAGTTGATGCCTAAAATAATTGTACTTTTTAGAATTTTTCTTAAAATATTTATTTTTGTTAATACGTATTATCATCAAGTTATCTATATCTTATTCGTTTATGGCGATTAAGAAAAATACAACTTTAAAATGTAGAGAAAAATTATCTCAGACTTATTCGTGTATGGCTATTGAGCACTAGACTAGTCAACACTCAACCAACTCAGCCTATATTTAGATAAAACTGCCTCGTCATAAACTATTTAAGTTTCATCACATTTCCATCATTATTCATAACCAGCAAAATATTATTCTTTCTCTTAGTTCATCCTTTTAGAACAAGATGGTGAAGATTACTCATGTAATTCTATTCTCATTGGTCCTAGTCTACACATTCCAATTTGTGATAAGTAAAGATGCAGAGATCAAAGACGAGAAAACCAAAGGCGAAGAAGGGGTGGAGAAAACTTCGTTAAAGGATGATAAAGAACATGAAAAAGAAAAAAAAGAACATATAACGGGTGAGGAAAAGGCTAAAAAGGAAGAGGGAGCCAATCATGCAAAGGACGAAGAAAAAGAGAGTGTTGATCATGCAAAGGCTGAAGAAGAAGAAAAAGAAGAGAGTAAGGGTGATAAAAATACTAAAATAAAAGATGGAGCCAGTCATGCCAAGGAAGAAGAAAAAGAGAATGCCAATCATACACATATTGAAGAAGAAGAAGAAGAAAAAGAAGAGAGTAAGGGTGATAAAAAGACTAAAAAGAAAGAGGGAGTTGATCATGCTAAGGAAGAAGAAAAAGAAAGCGCAGATTATGCAAAGGCTGAAGAGGAAAAAGAAGAAGAAGAAGAAGAAGAAGGCGATAAAAAGACTAAAGGAAAAGATCATGCCAGTGATGAAAAGACTAAAAAGAAAGAGAAAGATGATCATGAAAAAGACAATGACGATGACGACGACGACGACGATGATGATGATGAAGAAGAAGGTGAAGAAAAAGAGAAAAAGAAAATCAAATATTCAAAGAAAATAGAGGAAAATAGTATCGATCACGCAAATATTAATAGAAAAGAGAACGCCGGTCATGCAAAGGCAAAAAAAGAAAAGAAAGACAATGATGCTAAGGGTAAGGAAAAAAAGAATATTGATGAGACAAAGACTAAACATGATCACTAATTAAATTAATAGATGTACCTACATCGTATCAATAATTTTTAAAGGCTATGGAATTTTCTCATACCCAAACAAAACTATTTTTATAAATTCAGTAAAAATAATTAAATGTTCGATTAATAATACAATTGTTTGTGTTGATGTCATGTGATCTTGATTTTTGGTTGTTGGTATCATGTTCATGCTTTATATAGTATTTTTTTCCTCAATAAAATTTAAATTTTATTAAGAAAAAGAACAATATATGTTCCTGAATAAAGTAAACACAATGATAAAACTCACAAGACATCACCTAAACAACCAACAACTAAAGACTAAAAAAAAATCCTTCACAAACCCTATGTTTTCAGGCGATTTCGACTGATCCATATAAAATCCGAATCTATGCAACAAGCTTAGTCACCCCATAGAAAGGTTGAAATGCCCTTCAAATACAAAATATGAATCCATCCAAATGAGTAAACCATACTATCGCCGACGTAGTGAACCTAAGAATCTTATTATAATAACAAAATTCTCTCCACCAAGAACAAAGTTAGGATTTGGGATTAGTGTGACAAACTATAAATATTTGAGAGGGAGTAAATTCAAAAGATAAAGAAGAAGAGAGAGTGGGTGAACAATGCTGGAGAAAGCTTTGACAAAACTTTCAAATTCTTCTTGTAATTCTATTCTCATTTATCCTACTTTTCATTCACTTCGTCTCGATCTCTTTGAATCCGAACCTAACATCTATTTTACTAGAAAATGCTTCAAAGTTCATGAAAAATGAAATAGAAAGTGATAGAACTAAAATATTTTCGTTGAGATTTACAAGTTTTGAGATATTTTCTGAAGAAAGGACCACCGAATTCGGATTTAACGTGTCAAAGAAAGTTCCCTTGTACAATTTGGGATCAAATGGTTACTAATTACAAAGGCCGAGAGAGGCAACAATTATTTTAAATATTTTTAAATTTAATAATATAAAATATTAATTTCATTATTTATTTTAAATTATTTTAATTTTTAATAATATTAAAAAATACCATATCATACCAAAATAATAATAAAATAATTCAAAGGGATCAAAACATGAGAAATTTAAAAGTTTAATTATTAAATTGAAAAAATTGAAAGTTGAGTGATGATTTTTTTATTTTACCCATAAGAAAAAATATGTATTATAAAAGTATGGTTTAATTTTTTGCCTTGAATTATTTAAAAAAAAATAAAATCTTAGTAAAATATAAAAGTAAAAAATAGAAAAATGAGATTTTATTTAGGTGGAGTTGTCTTTCTTGGTGTTGGCTCTATTTGACCTCTTTTATTTGAATCATGTTTGGTTCATGTTTTTTTTTGCTTAGCAAAATTATTATTTAATTAAATAAAAAAATATTTTCTTTATTTAGGTTTAAGGATGTTTTTAATAAGACGTACAACCATAAGTTTAGACTCTTTAATGATTTTTAAGATTTTGGTATAAATTTTCATGAGATTTTTATTCTAGTTGTGAAACCTATTACGATAAGGACCATTCTTTCACTTGCTATAACTAGGGGATAGTGTTTGATTCGAGTCGAGTATTGTAACCCACGTTAAATCGCACCAATGTTATGGGGGTCCATTTTGTGTGATCTCTAATCAGTGATTATTTATTTTTCTCATTCTTCGAGGTAGGTAAGATTGAATCACGTTAAAATTTTTGTGCATGTTTTATTTTATGTAGATCTCACTTTAGTTATTTTTTGCATACCGAATACCTAACAACTATATCATCATGAAGTAAACCAAAAAGTAAAAGAAAATAAAAAAAATTATTGAGAAAAAAACGTAACTTGAAAATAATGAGAAAAATTATCTTTATATTACTCGTGTATGGGTATTGAGAATTATACTAGTCAACAATCAACCCGATCGACCTAAATTTGGCCGCAAATACCTCGCCACAAACTATTTAAGTTTCACATTTTTATCATCATTCACAACTAGCTTTTTTTCTCTTAGCTTATCCTTTGAGACCAAGATGAAAAAGATTGCTTTGATAATTCTATTCTCATTGGCCTTAGTCTACACATTCCAATTCGTGACAAGTAAAGATGTAGAAATCAAAGGAGAAGATGAAAAGGCTAAAGAAAAAGAGATTCTCGATCGCGCAAAGACTAAAGAGAAAGAGATTGCGGATCATACAGAGGCTAAAGAGAAAGAGATTATGGATCGTGCGATGGCTAAAGAAAAAAAGATTCTCGATCGTGCAAAGACTAAAGAAAAAAAGATTCTCGATCATGAAAAAAACTAAACATGATCTCTAATTGAATTAAGCGATGTACATGCTTTATGTTAATAATTTCTAAAGGCTATGAAATTCCTTTATAGCCAAAGCATTTTTTTTATGCTAGAAATTCAATAAAAAAATTAGAGGTTTGAATTATAAGGCAATTGCATTTGTTGATGTCATGAAATTTTTTGTTATTTTCCGGTTATTTTTGTTTATAATAAAATTGACTTTCACTGAGCAAAAATATCATTTTATTTTTTTTATAATAAATAACTAATTTTAAACACTAAAGATATATTTTTAATGTTAAATTATAAACTCTAAACTAAATTCTTACATAAAAATCAGCAAACGGATAGAATTTTTTTTTTAAACGGAGTATGTATTAAAATATTTTTTTAACATATATTTACTTTATAAATAGACCTTACCACCAAGTAATATGGAATCAAAAAATTTATACTTCAATTCAAACTAAAAGCCAATTGTTTTTTTTTTTTCAATATCTAACCAGAAGAGATTACAAAAACCCATTCCAATGTTGGCACCAACCTCCTAGATGTAAGGCGACTGTATTACAATGTACAAATTTATCATATGACAAATTGTGTAATGATAGTTGTATTATTGATTTTTAGGGGTGTGTAAAACCAGGTTTAGATAATTATTAATAAATTATTTAGGTTAATTGGTATGTTCGGGTTATCTAATTCTCGACCCTAAGTCGTAATCATTTAATCGATTAACTGTTTATCCGGTTAACCAAAATCTTATGTTCAGATCGGTTCGAATAACGGTTTTTTATTTTATTTATTAAAAATATAATTTTTAATAATATGTTAAATATATATACTTTTAAAAAACGATACGTAAAATTATTTTTTTTAATATTAACAAATTAAATACATAAACTTCATGAAATGAAATCATAATTTTACTTTTGGGGAATAAGAAAATAAAATAAAATATTAAAATAATATATAAAAATATTATAATTTATTATACAATCGGTCGATTTGGTTATCCGGTTTATTTCAAAATCGTAAATTGTATCCAAACCTGTTTCTATATAAAAAATAAAACCCAAACCCAATTTGATTTTTTTGTTCGATTAACCACTTTTTTGGTTTGTTTTTTCGGGATTCGAAATCGGTTTCGATTTTTTCGCACACCCCTACTAATTTCAAATAAGTGGAATCGAAAAATGACATAGAAATTTAAAAAAATATTACATCAATATCGTCATTAATATTTTAACGATCAATGATAAAAGTCGAAAATCATTTACATTTGAACAAGAGACTACTCACCCCAATTATATTTTTCTTCAATATACTATGATGCATTCTTTTTTTCTTCTATTGCGAAAATGTCTTTTATAAGGCACATATTAATTCGTGTATGATCTTTCACCTTAATAAAATTCATACTTTCGTTAAGAAAAAAAAACTAAAATATTAAATAAATTACCAAATTATAATTTTAATAATAGAATGATCCAAATATAATCTTTATTATTGTATGCTGTGAATGTCTAATCTAATTATACTATTTACATTTCTTTTTATGAAGTAAGCTAAATAAAAGTAAAAGAAAAAAAAATGCTTATTGAGTAAAAAACACAACCCTTGAAAACGTTGAGAGAAGTTATCTTTATCTTACTCGTGTATGGCTATTGAACATTAGACCGGTCAACACTCAACTAATCCAGCCTATTTTTTTTTCCTCAAATATCTCAGCATAAACTATTTAAGTTTCATTACATTCCCATCATTATTCACAACTAGCAAAAATTTTCATTCTCTTGGGTTACACTTTTAAAACAAGATGGTAAAGATTGCCCCTTTAATTCTATTCTCATTGACACTAATCTACGCGTTCCAGTTCGTGATAAGCAAAGATGAGAAAATCGAAGGAGAAGTTGAGTCGGAGAAAGCTTTGTTAACGAGTGGTAAAGAGCATAGAAAGGCTAAAGAAAAAGAGAGTACAGATGATGGAAAGGCTGAAGCAAAAGAGATTGTCGAACACGCAGAGGCTACGAAAAAAGAAATTGTTGATAATGCAAAGGCTAGAGAAAAAGAGATTATTGATCATGCAAAGGCTAAAGAAAAAGAAATTCTTGAAAAAGCGAAGGCTAAAGAAAAAAAGATGATCGAGGATGCAAAGGCTAAGGAAAAAAAGAGCACCGATCATGCAAAGGCTAAAGAATAAAAGAGTGTGGGAGATCGATCTCTAATTGCACCTAGTTATATACATGCGTAATTTTAATAAATTCTAAAGGCTATGAAATTTTTTGTATAGCCAAAACATTTTTATGCTAGAAATTCAATAAAAAGAAATTGGAGGTTTGAATAATAAGACAATTACTTTTGTTCATGTCTTGTGATTTTAATGTTTGTTGTTTGTTGTTACCATGCTCATATGTTTTGTTCTTATGACATTGTGGTTTCATTACTATTTTTTTATTAGTGACAAAGCCTAATTTAAGTAATATCTAAATTTTATAGGACTTAAATTGTCATTAGAGTAAGTGATTATAAGTTCTCAGTCGAAACCTTCACTCCCCTAGGTTGTGAGTTCTAAACCCATTATGAGCAAATTTTCCCTCCCCTCTCCCTAGGTAGGTATTGTTCGAAAAAAAATACCGTTAACAATTATTTTTTTTGGATAAAATGTTTTTTTATTTATCCAAGAAGTAGAAATCTACTACAATCAACCAAAGAACATTGAAACCCTATATATTATTGGAATCCCCACTCTATACAAAGCTTAGTATTAAATCTGTCGTTACTATCTACGTATCTAGTATGTAATTTGATGCAAACAATAGATCTAATAGAGTTAACTATATCATCTTCACTCTGACATGTTCCTGTGAAAAGACGACGGTTCCTCTCATGCCAAATAAGATAGATATGACAATTCAAGCTATTTTTAAAATGAAAACAATCAAAGACTTCCCTTTGAGCTGAGTTGATGCCCAACGGATCATCATTTCAATCTCCTATCCTCCTTGTTTGCATACATATACTCAACACTCTCTTCCAAATCCTCTTGGAAAATTGACATTCAAAAAATAAATTCCCTCGAGTTTCCAACTTACCCTGACAAAACAAACAATCATTAGTTTGTACAAGACCAAAATGAAAGAGACGAGCAATGCATAGGGAGTCTATCAAGAATGGTCATCCATGCTATGATTGAATGCTTTGGCACATGGGAAGGGTACCAGATCAGTTTATGTCATTGTACTTTATTCCTAAGATCTCGTATGTGCTCTCAAATCCAAGAGGTTGTCACTGTTGTCCAATTATGAACTCTAACAAATATGTGTCAAAATAGCCAATTATTAAGAAAAATGTTATTTTTCTCTTCCTCATGTTTGGCTATTAAGCACTAGATCACTCAATACTCAACCATTCCGACCTAAATTTTGCCGCAAAAACCTCGTCATAAACTATTTAATTTCCATCATCCTTCACATCTAAAAAATTTGTGTTCTTGCTCTATATAGTATTTTTTCCTCAACAAAATTTAAATTTTATTAAAAAAACAATATATGTTCGTGAATAAAGTAAACACAACGAGAAAACTCATAAGACATCACCTAAACAACCAACAACTAAAGACTAAAGAAAAAAACCCTTCACAAACCCTATGTTTTCAGGCGATTTCGACTGATCCATATAAAAAACGAATCCATGCAACAAGCTCAGTCACCCCCACAGACATGCTCAAATGCCCTTCTAATACAAAATATGAATCCATCCAAATGAGTAAACCATACTATCGCCGACGCAGTGAACCTAACAATCTTATTATAATAACAAAATTCTCTCCACCAAGAACAAAGTCAGGATTTGGGATTAGTGTGGCAAACTATAAATATTTGTGATGGGTGTAAATTCAAAAGATAAAGAAGAAGAGAGAGTGGGTGAACAATGATGGAGAAAGCTTTGACAAAACTTTCAAATTGTTCTTGTAGTTCTATTCTCATTTATCCTACTTTTCATTCACTTCGTCTCGACCCCTTTGAGTCCAAACCTAACATCTATTTTACTAGAAAATGCTTCAAAGTTCATAAAAAATGAAATAGAAAGTGATAGAACTAAAATATTTTTGTTGAGATTTACAAGTTTTGAGATATTTTCTGAAGAAAGAACCACCGAATTCGGATTCAACGTGTCAAAGAAAGTCCCCTTGTACAATTTGGGATCAAATGGTTACTAATTACAAAGGCCGACAGAGGCAACAATTATTTTAAATATTTTTAAATTTAATAATATAAAATATTAATTTAATTATTCATTTTAAATTATTTTAATATTTAATAATATTAAAAAATACCATATCATATTAAAATAATAATAAAATAATTCAAAGGGATCAAAACATGAGCAATTTAAAAGTTTAATTATTAAATTGAAAAAATTGAAAGTTGACTGATGATTTTTGTATTTTACCCATAAGAAAAAATATGTATTATAAAAGTATGGTTTAACTTTTATGTGCCTTGAATTATTTAAAAAAATAAAATCTTAGTAAAATATAAAAGTAAAAAATAGAAAAATGAGATTTTATTTAGGTGGAGTTGTCTTTCTTGGTGTTGGCTCTATTTGACCTCTTATATTTGAATCATGTTTGGTTCATGTTTTTTTTTTGCTTAGCAAAATTATTATTTAATTAAATAAAAAAAATATTTTTTTTATTTAGGTTTAAAGATGTTTTTAATAAGACGTACAACCATAAATTTAGACTCTTTAATGATTTTTAAGATTTTGGTATAAATTTTCATGAGATTTTTATTCTAGTTGTGAAACCTATTACGATAAGGACCATTCTTTCACTTGCTATAACTAGGGGATAGTGTTTGATTCAAGTCGAGTATTGTAACCCACATTAAATCGCACCAATGTTATGGGGGTCCATTTTGTGTGATCTCTAATCAATGATTATTTATTTTTCTCATTCATGGAGGTAGGTAAGATTGAATCACAATAAATTTTTTGTGCATATTTTATTTTATGTTGATCTCACTTTAGTTATTTTTTGCATACCGAATTCCTAACTCCTATATCATCATGAAGTAAACCAAAAAGAAGTAAAAGAAAATAATAAAAAATTATTGAGAAAAACACGTTCCTTGAAAATAATGAGAAAAATTATCTTTATATTACTCGTGTATGGGTATTGAGAACTAGACTAGTCAACAATCAACCCGATCGGCCTAACTTTGGCCGCAAATACCTCGCCACAAACTATTTAAGTTTCACATTTTTATCATCGTTCACAACAAGATTTTTTTCTCTTAGCTTATCCTTTGCGACCAAGATGAAAAAGATTGCTTTGGTAATTCTATTCTTATTGGCCTTAGTCTACACATTCCAATTCGTGACAAGTAAAGATGTAGAAATCAAAGGAGAAGATGATGAAAAGGATAAAGAAAACAAGAATATCGAACATGCAAAGGCTAAAGAAAAAGAGATTCTCGATCGCGCAAAGACTAAAGAGAAAGAGATTGCTGATCATACAAAGGCTAAAGAGAAAGAGATTATGGATCGTGCAATGGCTAAAGAGAAAAAGATTCTCGATCGTGCAAAGACTAAAGAAAAAAAGATTCTCGATCATGAGAAAAACTAAACATGATCTCTAATTGAATTAAGCGATGTACATGCTTTATGTTAATAATTTCTAAAGGCTATGAAATTCCTTTATAGCCAAAACATTTTTTATGCTAGAAATTCAATAAAAAATAGAGGTTTGATTAATAAGACAATTGCATTTGTTGATGTCATGAGATTTTTTGTTATTTTCCGGTTGTTTTTGTTTATAATAAAATTGACTTTCAATGAGCAAAAATATCATTTTATTTTTTTATAATAAATAACTAATTCTAAACACTAAAAATATATTTTTAATGTTAAATTATAAAGTCTATACCATAAACTAAATTCTTACATAAAAATTAACAAACTGATAGAAACAAAAATTTAAATGGATTATGTATTAAAATATTTTTTAAAATATATTTATTTGATAAATAAACATAACCACCAAGTAATATGGAATCAATAAAGTTATACTTCAATTCAAACTAAAAGTCGATTGTTTTTTTTTTCCCAATATCTAACCAGAAGAGATTAAAAAAACCCATTCCAATGTTGACACCAACCTCCTGGAATTAAGGACACTGCATTACAATGTACACATTTATCATATGTCAAATTATGTAATGAAATGTTGTATTACTGATTTCTAAGGGTGTGTAAACCTGATTCAGTTAATTATTAATAAATTATTTCGGTTAATTGGTATATTCGGGTTATCTAATTCTCGATACTAAGTGGTAATTATTTAATCGATTAATTATTTATCCGGTTAACCAAAAACTTCAGTTCAGTTCGGTTCGATTTGGTTCAAATAACGATTTTTATTTTATTTATTAAAAATATAAATTTTAATAATATGTTAAAAACATATATATATATACTTTTAGAAAACGATACATAAAATTAGTATTTTTAATATTAACAAGTTAAATACATAAACTTCATGAAATGAAATCATAATTTTACTTTTGGGGAATAAGAAAATATAATAATATTATAATTTATTATATAACCGGTGGATTTGGTTATCTGGTTCATCTCAAAATCGTAAATTGTTTCGGGTTTCAAAATCGGTTTTGATTTTTTTTCACACCCATACTAATTTCAAGTTAGTGGATCTAAAAATGACTTGGAAATTTAAAAAAATAGAAAAATATTACATCAACATCGTCATTAATATATTAACGATTGATGATAAAAGTAAAAAATCATTTGCATTTGAACGAGAGACTACTCACCCCGATTATATTTTTCTTCAATTTACTATGATGCATTTTTTTCCTTCTAATGCGAAAATGTTTTTTTATAAGGAACGTATTAATTCGTATATGATCTTTTACCTTAATAAAATTCATATTTTCGTTGAGAAAAAAACTAGAATATTAACTGAATTACCAAATTATAATTTTAATAATAGAGTGATCGAAATATAATCTTATTGTATAATGTGAATGCCTAATCTAATTATACTATTTACAATTCTTTTTATAAGTAAGCTAAATATATAAAAGTAAAAGAAAAAATCTACGATTCTAGTATAAAATTAAGTGATCAATTTTATTACATGTATTATAGTAACAATTGGGGTATACGTGTATAAGAATACAAAGGGTAATATTTACCATTGTACTTTGTTTCTTGTAGCAGTTCTCTGCTCTTGGATAATAAAATCAATCAATTATCCAAAAAAAATTAAAAGAAAAAAGTTGTTTATTGAGTAAAAAACACAACCCTTGAAAACGTTGAGAGAAGTTATCTTTATCTTACTCATGTATGGCTATTGAACATTAGATCGGTCAACACTCAACTAATCCAATCTAAATTTTTCCGCAAATATCTCAGCATAAACTATTTAAGTTTCATTACATTCCCATCATTGTTCACAACTAGCAAAAATTGTCATTCTCTTGAGTTACACTTTTAGAACAAGATGGTAAAGATTGCCCCTTTAATTCTATTCTCATTGGCACTAATCTATGCGTTCCAGTTCGTGATAAGCAAAGATGAGAAAATCGAAGGAGAAGTTGGGTCGGAGAAAGCTTTGTTAACGAGTGGTAAAGAGCATAGAAAGGCTAAAGAAAAAGAGAGTACAGATGATGGAAAGTCTGAAGCAAAAGAGATTGTCGAACACGCGGAGGCTACAAAAAAAGAAATTGTTGAAAATGCAAAGGCTAGAGAAAAAGAGATTATTGATCATGCAAAGGCTAAAGAAAAAGAAATTGTTGAAAAGGCGAAGGCTAAAGAAAAAAAGATGATCGAGGATGCAAAGGCTAAGGAAAAAAAGAGCGCCGATCATGCAAAGACTAAAGAATAAAAGAGTGTGGGTGATCGATCTCTAATTGCACCTAGTTATATACATGCGTTATTTTAATAAATTCTAAAGGCTATGAAAATTTTTCTATAGCCAAAACATTTTTTATGCTAGAAATTCAATAAAAAGAAATTGGAGGTTTGAATAGTAAGACAATTACTTTTGTTCATGTCTTATGATTTTAATGTTTTTTGTCTGTTGTTACCATGCTCATATGTTTTATTCTTATGACATTGTGGTATCTATTACTATTTTGTTATTAGTGACAAAGCCTAATTTATGTAATATCTAAATTTTATAGGACCTAAATTGTCATTAGACCGAAAAATTAAAGGTAACAAGTTAAATTTTTGGATAAATTAATTATAAATATTCAAAAATATTAACTTTAATATTCATTTTTAAAAAATTGTGGGGGTCAAATTAAAAAATTCAATAAAATAAAGAGCTTAATATAAAAATTTTAAATTATTGTTGAAGCCAAGACCCCTTTGGTCTTTATTAGGTTCAGTCCCTGCTTATTTATACAGGCTCTCTATCCTGCATACGTTTTAAAACAAATTATTCATACACAAATCGTGTAAAAAATATATAAAACTTTATATTTAAATTGTAAAATATAAATCAATCAATTGAGTCATCCTAACAGTAAAAGGTGAGGTGACTCGCGTTTAAGTTGTATAGTCTGCAAGTGTGCATAAAACCGAATTAAAATACTATTATATAATCAGATTATAATATTTAAAAACTATAAAATTTAAATATTTATCTCTAAACTTAAAAATCTTAGCTCTAAATTCTAAACCAATGAATAAATTTATACTCCAATCCAAACTAAAAGCAAATAGAACTTTTATCAATATCTAGCCACATGGGACTAAAAATATCCTAACCAATGTTGACATCAACCTCATGGAAGTCGTAAAGTATGTATTACGGTTCAAATTATCCATCATCATTTTCATGTTTCAAAACGTATTTTTGAACATTTTTACCTAAGGGAAGAGAAGGATAGTGACGAAACTATATATATCGAGTTACTGAACTTTTAAAGTTTTTATTGAGTTATCTAACTTTCATTTTAGTTTTTTCTGTTAACTATCGTTAGAAAATAGTGATATAACTCGTTAATTTTTCTTTTTTCTCAATAAAATAATGGGTAAAGTAAAATGAAAACAAAATAAACATTGGGGTCACCAAATTTTAGGGCAATTCATTATATTTCAAAATTAATTGCGTACATATATTTTTATCTTTAAGTCTCAGGTATGTTGCGTAACTTGTTTCATTTAGTGTATTTATGTTCTTTTCAGAGTTATTTTTGGGGTTTATCGATTATTTTAGTAGGCCTTTCATTTATATATAATTGATTTGCGAAAAATATAGTGATGTTTTTCTTCTAATAGAAGTAATTGCATTGCTATGGGGTTTCCTAATATACATATATCTCGTAGAACTAAGAGACTCGACTTAAATTTGTAATTGATCTATTAATTTAAAAAAACGAGTTAATTGATTCTCATTTTATAACAAGAACTTGATTTGAAATTATTTTGAGTCAAATTTATAAAATTGTGATTCGACTCAAAATGTTTTTTTTTTCATCAAATCAAGTTATATTTCCATAATCACTCCGTTAAAAAATGGACCATGACATTAATTATAATTATTCACTATAAAATCTTGAAATTATAATTAAATATTTTTCTCTCATGTTTGTAATTTCTAAGAAGAATTAGAGATTGCGATGTAAAATACCATTATATTTAAAAATTAATTACATACATATAATTGTTTTATCAGTAAGTCTCAGGTGTAAGAAAGTAGGTATTCAGTTCGAAGGGGATGAGAATCAGACCCTTGGAAATATTATCCTTTTAGAAAAATATTAGTAGTATCTATACGATAGTGGGCGAGGATATGTTTTTCTAACAAGAGACAAAGAAGCTGGCAATTACAAAGGATGTGTTATGATGATGATATTGAGTATTGTATTGCAAACATTGATGGAAAATATGGATGCTTATTAGGATTTGAGATAAGACCAAGTTTGAAGTTGTATCCTCAATTGTTAATCTGTGTTGTGGGCAATTTGCGCACAACGTCTTGAATCACTCCCAATAATCGTATAACGAATCGATATCCTTTTTTTCGATACTCAAGATATTCCACCTTATTTCGTTCGCCTTTGCTGTAGTGAAAAACTTGTCAAGAAAAAGTTGTACCATATCAGTTCATGTATTAACCGAATTGGAAAGTAAATCAAATAGCCAATCTTTATCTATATCGGCTAATTAAAAAGGAAAGCACAAAGTTTAATTTGATCTTCGAATACTCCTTGAGTTTTCGTGCTTAAACAAATCATGTGAAAATCTTTATGGTGTTTATGCGGATTTTCATGGTGACCACCCTTTGTCGAGATATATAAATTGGTACAAAGGATTGGAAGTGTTCGTTTTGTTCATATAAATTGGTACAAGGACTAACCTTGCAATTTAACCATTTTTTTCTTAGGGTAAAATTAAATCCCCTATTTTCCGGATCACGATTCATTTTTGCTTGGAATGTCACAGCAGCCGCACGCCATTCTTATCTCTCTCTCAATCTCCTTTCTAACTTTCCAGTTTCGATCAAGTTTCATCTGCCACCTAATCACCATCCTAAGACCGGCGTTAGGCTCTTCCACCGGCTTTCCTTTTGTATCACGGGTAAACCTTGGTCTCCGGCAGCCACCGTCTCTGTTTTTATGAAAAGAATTTGTACAAATTTTGTCTCTGTGCATCGTCATTCTTTCTTCGTCCATTCAACTTAAGTAAGTCTTGTTTTATTGTGTTCATGTTGTGGGTATTAATTCTGAGTTGCTAGTTGATGATATCTTTTTATTTTGTTTTTATTCGAAAAGATCATTTTGATCACTTTTGGAACCAACGGTAAGATGCTTCAGCCATGTAATGTTATTGTCATCTTGCTTGTTATGCCACCATCATTATTCTTTTGTTGCTGCCAGTAAAAGAGTTCTGTAACCATAGAATCATGTTAGATGAGAAGAGTAAGATCATGGGCTGTGAGTTCTGTTGAGCCAAATCTATAGGCCATAGGAGTATAACCTGGTATATAACTATTTTGGGGTCAAGTGCAATGACATTTGTTAAGTGTTGATCCAAGTGAATCATCAAGTGTGTGTGAACCAATTTAGACCTTAACTGAATCATTTGTTCATTCTGAGTTGAACCGTCAATATAAATCGAACCAGTGTATTGAATCAATTTAGACTAAACATTCTCCTTTGACTAAGTTTGATCAACTTTGACCAACTTTGACTTTTAACCTTGGACCCGTCGACTTTTCACCTTTGACCAGTCAAAGTTGACTTTGACTTCTGAGTTGACCAAAGTGGACTTTTGACTAGCCAAGTCAAAGTTGACTTTTGATAGTTGACTTTGACTTTGACCTGAGTTGACTTTTTTGGAAAACCTTCCCTTTGACCTTTTTCGACGTTCTGAGTCCGGATATGCTATTTGTTTTGTCAAATTCAAACCTGAAAGACCCGTATTAATGTTTTTCTTCTGAAATGTTCTTAGAGTTTAAAAGTTGTTTTTGAGGAATCTAATTCAGAATATTCTTTCGTTCAGGTGTTAACGTTTCTGAAGCCTCTGGTGTACTTTCAGTTGTTCGAACCAATCTGGCACATTCTTCGAGACCGTCACGTGAGTAAGCTTCAGATCAAAGTTTTGTTTAGTTGGTGGTTTAGTTTTAGCTATAAATAGTAATTCAGTTATTTTTACTTCGTAGGTTCTATTTTAGCTAGACCAATACACAAGACGCGTCCATCTCAGCGTTAGAGCTTCAGTTGCTTAAGGTGTGTCTCTTCTTGTGCTATATATTTATGTGCCTATACTATATTATAATATATTCTGTGTGTATTTCTGAAACATTATCTGTATACTGCTTGATTTGATATTTGAGACTGTTATCTGTTTATACATGGATCATTATGCATGGCATGTGCATTCTGTTTTCAAATCAAGCATCTGATTTCTGGAAAAAACTGTTACTCGAAAGTGTTCTGATTTATGATTTTACAAATCATATCATATTCTGACATCGTAAATATTTTCTGGATTTAAAATCTGTAACGTGAGGGAAACCTCCACTCTGGCGAGGGAAACCTCCACTCTGGCGAGGATAATCCTCCACTCAGTATGTTTTCTGATATCGGGCCCTCTGATTTTCTGGCATGCATCATTTATCATAGCATCATGCTTCAGTTTTTCTTGAACTTAGAAATATTTTCAGAAATGTAAAACATGTTTTGTTTGTGACTGTTTGCACTTTAGAAACACACTAAGCTCTTTAGCTTACACCCCTTTAGTCTGTTTTTAGATTCTCAGACCAGTTTAGGTGAATTGGTACTTGGAGCATCTCACACGTTATTCAGATAATTATTATTCAGTATGGTTCTTTAATTATTTCAGTATAATGTTTTAATCTGTTTTGAAATATGTTATATTTCGGAGTTTGAAATATTTTGATTTGGATTTATTGGATGCATGTTTTTAATAAACTATTTCTGATACATTAAATATTATTGAGACATGGTTTTAAGCAATTGAATTTGTAAAGCTGAAATTTCCAATCTGTTAAAGTAACCCTAATTTTGAAATTATTTAACCTAAAATACTTACTTGAGGGGAAAGTTTTAGTAACTTGATTCCTAAGTTTCGATCTAAGAAATTAGGTCGGAATTGGGGGTGACACATTTATTCCTTCTATACTTTTCCTAAGTTATATATATATATTTACTTCACATAAGCTTAGGGAGGTTTTTAACGAGGCATATAACTCGGGTTTGATTAATAAATTTTACTTAGCAAAAAAAAAGATGTAGGTGTATTGTGTAACTTGTTATTTTTTATGTATTTACGTTCTTTTTAGAGTTATTTTCTCGGTTTAACGATTGTTTCAGTAGGCCTTTTCATTCATATATGTAATTGATTTGCGAAAAATATAGTGAAGTTCTTTTCCTAATAGATGTAATTGCATTTTATGCAGCTTTTTCTAATATACACATATCTTGTGGAGTTAGGAGACTCAACTCAAACTTGAAATTGATTCACTAACTATAAAAAATTCAAGCTATTTGAGTCTCATTTTATAACTTGAACTTGATTTAAAATTAATTCGAGTCGAATTTATAAAATTATGATTCAACTAAAAAAAATTCATTGAATCGAGTTTTATTTCCCTAATCACTCTGTTAAAAACTGAACTATAGCTTTAATTTTTAACATTGGTCCGTAATAGGAGATATACATTTGTCCCTTCAAAATTAATCATTATTTATACCTATTAATAGGATGTTTGTAGTTACATTAAAAACGGTTAAATACTAAGAAAGAACGAGGAATTGCAAAACAAAAGTGGAAATGATGTCACATATTATTGATAAAACAATGGTTACATTTCCTACGTCTGATCATACAAAACTTCTTAAACTAGCCTTTGGCACTAATTGCAGCAATATTTATTTAAATAGACAATTAAAAAATTAAAAAAAATCCAAAGAATTCAATTTATTTCCTAATAACTTTTAGGAACTAAATTGATCGTTTTAGGCATTATTTATAGCAAAGCAAAAGCTTCACTCATAACTGATCATTCTTTATCCAATTATTCAATTGTATTTACAGTTGTCATAACCTGTATAAACATTAAATAAACAACAATTAAACAATACAGTAATTGAATTTTTCATTTCATTCTTTAAATTAAATAAAAAAAAATTGTTACATGATTAAGAAGTTAATTTTCTGTATACCAAAATATCACATTACTTAATTTAATATAATAATTTTAATGGTGATAACAATTGAACTTGAATTTTTAGATTTTAAAAGTGGATCAATTAAATTCCTAGAAATAAAAATACAAGGACTATATTCCATTTATATGAAGAGTATAGGGGCTTGAAGCATATTTTAACATTTTTTTTCTTTTCTTTTTTGATTAATACTAAATTATTGTTTGTTTGATGGACATTTTAAAAATGTTACCAAAAGTTTTGACCAAATGTTTTCATCTTACTTGGATTTTCCTTGGTAAGCTGAGCAGCGCCACTAAAGTCGCAAGATTTTGGCTCCTTTAAATGTTTCTGGTAATAAGCATTCATGGCGAATTTTGCACGAGATACGACGGTGTCCAGATCAGAACAAACGCCACCGGGTTTAATGGGACCGCAGTCCACCTCTGGTCGATCGCAAGCCCAATCCAAGGCTTTCTGCAATTCAGCATTGCTAACTCCAGGTTTTGGCACGCACCAAGATTCGGGCAATGTTTTACCGTCAGAAATGGCAGCTCTATTGGCTTCTACAAGGACAACAAAGGAAAAGAGGTGAAAGACGACGACGATGGCAATGAGAAGGAAAGAATTCTGCTTAATGACTCCATTGGTAATAGTAATGTGATTCTTCTTTGATTTTGTTTTGTGCTTATAAGTTGATCATGTAACGTAGTGTATGATCAAAATTTTGACACGTAAAAAATTATGAGAATTAACAGGATGCATTGGTGGATCATAGAAAAAGTCATTACAAGGCCCTTAATTTTCATTTAAGCTCTTTGAAATTAATTTTTAACTTTATTTTGGTCCAATACGAGAGTGAGTATTCGATTGAATTGAGTGAATTTGAGTCGAGTTAAGAAATTTTGGTTAGTCTAGACGAGAAATCCTATTTTTATAACTCAAATTTTATTTGATTTTTTCGAGTCAAATTTATTAATTTGAGTTGATTTGAGTTATTTGTGCCTAAATTATATGACTCGTTATCGAACTTTTAGGGCATTTCATTTTAATCACCAAATTTTTAAAATTTTCATTGGGGTCACGGTAGCATTTTATAACGAATGTAATGATAGAGGCTAAAATGAAAACAAAATAAACATTGGGTGAGCCAATGAAAATTTTAAAAGTTCAGTGACAATTTATATAGTTTACCCTCTTTTAAAAAAATTAAACCTTAATAAAATTCCAAAAATAAAATGTATCAATTGAATGCCTAAACTAATCGTATTATTTAGTGAAACAATCTTTAGAGTAAGTGATTAAAAGTTCTCAGTCGATACCTTCTCTCCCCCTAGGTTGTGAGTTCTAAACTCATTATGAGCAAATTTCCCCTCCCCTGTCCCTAGGTAGGGATTGTTCAAAAAAAAACATTTACAATTCTTTCCTTTAAAACATATGTTTTATTAAGACCATGCTATAATGAAGTAAACCAAACAGATGAGATCTAGTATAAGAAAAATAGCCCATTATTAAGAAAAATGTTATCTTTGTTGTACTCGTGTATGGCTATTAAGCACTAGACCAGTCAATACTCAACCATTCCGACCTAAATTTTGCCGCAAAAACCTCATCATAAACTATTTAATTTCCACCATCCTTCACACCTAAAAAAATTGTGTTTTTTTTCTTCTCGTCGCTTGTCCTTCAAAAGCAAGATGGTAAAGACCACTCACGTAATTCTATTCTCATTGGCCATTGTCTACACATTCCAATTCGTGATATGTAAAGACGAGAAAATCGAAGGCGGTGATGGATTGAAGAAATCTTCGTTAACGGATGATAAAGAGAGTGTGGATGGTGAAAAGACTAAAGATAAAGGGAGTGTCGGTAAAGAAAAGGCTAAGAAGAGACAAATTGTCTATCATGCAAAGGTTAAAGAAAATCGGAGCGAAGATCATGTAACGGCTAAAGAAAAAGAGATTTCCTATCATGCAATGACTAAAGAAAAAGAAAGTAATGATCATGCAAAGGCTAAAAAAGACGAGAGAGCCAATCATGTGAAGGCTAAAGAAGAAGAGAGTGCCGGTGATGAAAAGGCTAAAGAAAAAGAGAATGTCGATCATGCAAAGGATAAAGAAGAAGAGAATGCGGGTGATGAAAAAGCTAAAGAAAAAAAGGATGCCGATCATGCAAAGGATAAAGAAGAAGAGAGTGTGGGTGACGAAAAAGCTAAAGAGAAAAAGGATGATGATCAGGCAAAGGCTAAAAAGAAAGAGAGTGTCGATCATGCAAAAAATAAAGAAAAAGAGAGTATCGATGACGCAAAGGATAAGAAAGAAGAGAGTAGTAGCAATACAGATAATAAACATGATCTCTAATTGAATTAAATCATGTACCTATATCATGTTGATAAATTCTAAAGGGTATGAAATTTTCTCATAACTAACACAAAAGTATTTCTCTTGTTAGAAATTTATTACAAAGAAATCGGAGGTTTGATTAATAAGACAAATGCTTTTGTTGCTGTCTTGTGATCTTGGTGTTTTTGTCAGTTGTTACCATGCTCATCCTTCATGTAATGTTTTGTATGTTTTGTTCTTATGGCCTTGTGGTATTTTACTAAAAATCATCTACCTTTTTATCATGTCTCTATCCATGCTTCCTATTAAAAATTTTAAAAAATTAAATTTTAAACCCTAATCCTTATTTTCTATATCCTAAACCCTAAACCTTACACCCTAAAAAATACACCCTACCCCTAATTCCCTAAACCCTAACCTAAAACCCTAAACTCTACACCATAAATCCTCTAATTTAAAGCGGAGGCACGAATAGAGGCAAGGGAAAGAGGTAGACGATTTGCACCCTTGGTATCTGACATGCCTTAAATATCAAGATAGAGTTCTCAAATAATTTTACTTTGTTAAATTTTTGATTTAATTGTACCCTTTTGCAAATATATACTATATTATATTAAAAGGTGTCTGTTTAGGAGTAACAACCAGTTAATCTAAAGGATGAGGTATTAGGTCTCTTGATCAAGTTTAAAAGTTTGAATTCCGACGATGATGTGAATATAGAAAACTGAGTTGGAACAGTCTCCCCTATATTTAGCCTAAACTCAATCTAGAGTATTCGGCCAATTAGCTGGATACCGACTGTTAAACAAACAAATTGGGTTAAAACCCAAGAAATGATCTTGATAAAATAAGAATGATGTTCTTTTTACGAGATCTAAATTTGAACAATTTTATCTACAATATATGAGTTTTCAAGAGTTAAAATCACACGAGTATTACCATATGACCCTATAAAAATGTTGTTCGAATACTTTTTGGTTTGAGCCTCTTAATTGTTCAAACGAGTAAACCCATGACGCTCAATTTGCATTCTTAACTTCGTAATTGTAAAAATCATGGGCTAAAATTATCCTCTGCGTTTTTATTTCTTACATGATTATAGTGGACTGAGAAGTATCTCCCAAAGCAGTGATTAAAATGAACTTTGACATTTAGATCGGGGATCGAATGTATGTATAATTTAAGAGTGTTTATTAAGCGAGTTGATTATGGTTTTTTCTCGATATTATGACTTTTATTGATGAAATATGTCATACAAGATCATCATATATCTCGTTAAAATATTCTTACACCAAATTAAAAGGAGAAAAAGAGTACCTAATGATAATCAAAGATACAAGGACAAGACGCATAGGAAAACAAAGTTTCTCCAGCACCTATGGCATACACCTTACAAAATTTCCACAACCCTAAATAGGAAAATAAAAGGCTCAAAAGGAACATTAAAACGTATAACAATTGTGAGAATTCAGGCATGATTGCCAAAGATGATTAACGGAGGTGAAGTAGATCTATGAGTGAAGTAGTCTTGCTCTTCATTCAACATTTTTTCATCCAGAATTCTTTTAAAAACAAAACTCGTATTTTTTATTCGGTAATTTACTTAAAATCGGAGGTATTCTTCATCCTTCCATTCTTATTTACTCATTTTTCTGTCTTACAAATTTTTTCATCTATAATATTACTTCAGCAATTTCTTCTTTCTTTATCTTTACTGTCTGAGAGCAAGACAGATAAACTAAAAACTCTCAGATAGAATCTGAAGTCTCTCTTGGACAACAAAACACCCTCTTAAAAATCCACTTTACCAAGCTCACTCTTCATATCTTTCTCAAAGAATCCGAATTCTTCCATCTGGACGAGGGCATTTTACACACCTGCATGAAATACCTTTTTTCGTCCGTTTTCGGAGCCGTTCCTATTGCGATAAACTGGATTGAGAGCACCATCACGGCCTATGAGTATACAATCGAAGCAATCTTCGCTATCTTGTTTCAAAACGATGAGTTAAAAAAAAGAAGAATATTTATGTTTGCACGAACGTAAGATTTTATGCACGGATGTCAACTTTTAAAAAGTTATATTATAAATTCACATCTTTTAATCGATTCATCAATCCATTCAACCATTTACCTCGGAAGGATCTAAACGTATAACAATTAATTTAAATGATTTTTTTTTTATTTTGAGGTCGAAAACTTGTTTTATTTTGGCATTGAGCAAATCACTCAACCTTTAGGTTTCTCAATACATAACATATGCCTCGCCTACAGCGATTAGATCAAAGATCATGTTTAGTACTGTTTCCACCTTCATGGTGTTTAGCTTCTTCATATGCCTGACCAATGGCTAATTCGAGCTCGGGTGATAGATTCTTTCCATCCCCTGGGAAAAGATTATCGTAAACACTCCGATCCACCGCTCCGGTCTTTGTCAACCTGTCCATGGTGTTTCTGAAGGTGGCCACAAAAACATCTTTTTCATTGCTTTCTTGGGATTTAGCATCTTCATAGGCTTGATGGAAATCCACTTTACCAAGCTCACTCTTCATATCTTTGTCAAAGAATCCGAAATCCTCCATCTGGACGAGGGCATTTTCAATACCTGCATAAAATGCCTTCTCTTGTTCCGTTTTCGAGTCCGTTGCCCGTGCGACGAACTGGATTGAGAGCACCATCAAGGTGAATGAGGATACAACCGAAGCAATCTTCGCCATCTTGTTTGGAAAGGATGAGCTAAAAGAAAGAAGAATTGTTCTGTTTGTGATGCATAGGGATGGAAATGAGAGGAAATTTAAATAGTTTATGGTGAGGTATTTGCGGCAAATTTTTGGGACTTTTAGTGTTGACGGAATCCCAATTACCATAGATAATTTCTATCAACATGTTCGTAAGTCGCGTTTTTTTTCTCTTTAACAGTTTTATTTTCTTTTAGTTACTTTGATTTGTTTTAAACTATGATTATTTGTGAATAATCTCTAGAGTGAATTAAACCCATATAATAATTTCTCCTTTATTATTATTTTTCATAAAATCGAATGAATTTTACTAATAAAGAAATCCTCAAAGAACTTGTAATAACAATAATTAAGTTCATTTAGAAAAAAAAAAGTGTTGAGTGCATTAATAAGATATATTGTATATTTAAAGAAAGGACATTAGTAGAGACGGTATTGTTGAGAAGGGTAATCTCGCACCACGAACATGTGACTAAAATCATTGGTAAGATATATAAATCAACACCCATCACAATATACTAGGGTTATATACATCAAAATCCCCTATGAAATTTTAATAAGGTTTTAGACATCTTCTCCCAGTTGATACTTAAATAATTTTGGCTTCCAATTTGATATCAAACTTTAATTAAAATTATTATTTTAATATTTTTATTAACATATTTAGTCTAAATCTTATATATTCTATGGATTAGACCTTAATTTGAAATAATTCAATAATTTAACTCTTCATATTTAAAAAATAATCAATTTGAGATTCATTAATTGATCAAATGGCCAATGATATTCATCTTTTCTCATTTTGTATACATTCAAATCTTGATATTTATCTTAAAAATGTAGTATCTCTCAATTTAATAAAAATATTCAATTTAATCATTTTATATACTGCCAAATCAAGAAGTCTAAGAGTTCAAATAGCAATGAGATAATTGTATTATACTATAAAACAATCTATTATCGTTAAATCCTTAAAATTAAATACTAAAGCTTACCTCTAAATTTTATTTCCTAAACTCTATACCTAGAAATACATCTTATTCTTAATTTCTTAAACCCTAATCATAATTACTAACTTTAAATCTTAAACTCCAAACCCTAAATCACTATTTTAAAATAGGGCACTAAAGGAAGCACAATAAAAAGAACACAATTGGTTTGATTTCTGAAAGAATAAAAATAGTACACATTAATCCCAAATTTGTTTTTTCAAAATCACTGATAAATTGAATCAAGCTTTTGCTAATTACACAACTAGTTAACATTTCCTTGTCAAATAATTTTTGTATCACTGTTTACAAATATTGCTTAATTACATGCTGCAATGTCGACAGCAGCTGCACAGCTTATTTTATTTTCCGGTATGCATCACATGGCTTCACAGATGCTCAAAAATACCATCTAACAACTTGAAGATCGCCTTCCGAAATGCTGAATGCTCCGCCGGAGACTTAGTCACAGTGGATTTGTGAACTCGAACCGCATAAGGAGCTTCACGTTGTTGTACCTGTCACCCTTTTTGTCCATGAGCGGAACAGCTCGAATCCCACATTTTAGCTCCGGAATCGGGATGCATGTTTGGCCTGCAAAATCGTCTTGTTCGGATATGTCGTGTTCGTGGACTTCAATCAGCAGTAGAGCTAGTTCTGGCACAGTTATATCGAACTCAAATTCCTGGTTCCAACATGGCACCCAACTGTCTGACACGGTCTCTGTTTTGTTCATATTTTTATCTGCTGGGACTCCTGCAATCCCCACCTGTAGAGATTAAATCGAATTTCAGGATGAACCGAATAAATGCAAAGATTCCGTGCATTGCAAGGATGTCGGTGTGTATCGAATTTACATTTGTGTAAAAGTCCGGAGGTGAGTACGGATCGAAATGTGTTCGATCAAAATCATGATACCATCCTTCCCCCATATACACAGTAACCTTTCCAAAACAAAAAAGTAACCATAATCATTGATTGAACATTAAACAATGAATTCAGAATCCTTCCGATCAAACACTCACTTTCAAAGATGTTTTCACCGATTGCTTATCTTGGGGATCGAAGATTTCATTAGAGTTCAGTAGGAATTCGGGTTTCTTAACATATCCGCAATGCCCGTTGGCTCGAAACATTCCATGCATCATCCATAGATATTTATCATTACCCTGTAACACACCAAGAAGAAAGAATACCTTGTGTGAATCGAAGTGGGAAGAAAGACTAAGTAACGGAGTCGGATGTGGCGTGTAAACCTGCATATTAAATGCAACCATTTGAACTCCGTGCGTCCATGCAATCATCGGGTTGTAATTAGAAGAATCGACTCGTATGCCTTTCGGATATATTCGTAACATGTTCCTCTGTGTAAACCTGTAGCAATACAGACATCAGAATGAGGAAAGTTCGAATTTCGATAGTTCAAAAACAGAATCAAACACATGACCATATACATCAATGACAGAAAGACTAATGAGTACTGCATCGGTTGAAGCAGTGAAGCCACCAATATATAATCCGTCCATAAATGGTCATATCAAACCATTTAGATTACATGTTACTGCTCCATGAATAGCAAAGATATCGTACTAAATACCTAATGAGCTGTTTTCCATGAGTTCCAGCAGCATTTTCGAGTTCTAGTTCACTCAAGCTAAGGCGTCTCACTTTTTCAGAATCCAAATGTAGGGACTCATCTAATCCACCCTTTGGCTTCCCCGCATGGATAGTGATTAAACGTTTATATTCTTGTACCTTTTTTTGCTTCGCCTCGATTCCACTTGGCTCAGTCTGTCATAAGTAAACCAGCAAATGAAATGTAAATAGATCAGTTTGAAGTAGCAAATGACTGAATTGAAAGTCGGGAACTTACATTTTGCAGTGCCATTTCCTCTCCTGCCTTATCATTCTGCAAATCATTCTCTTCATCCTTAACTTCTTTGGCCGCGTTGCATTCCTTTGGTGGTTTGGTAGATATGATTACGCGTTTCTTCAACGACTCCGGGGAAGGGAACTCCTTTAAGGCTTCATGACCGGGAGTAAACAAGATGTCTCCGAATGTCTCAATGATCATCTAGAAATTAGACACCGAAGCATAAATTATGGGAATACTGAATGTTTAAAATTCACATTGAATGACTCAAAAAAATTCACATTGAAAAGCACAAGGACTCACACCGGCAGCTTTAGACTGAAGACCCGGGGTGAGATGGTCTTCTAGAGTTATAACAACAGGGAATTCCGATGAAGTGAATGCATACTCCTTAATGGACTCCAAACATTTGATGAGTGTCACAGGAGCAGTCAGAGTCCTACATGAAGAACAGCATTGATTATTCTTCAGCTTTGTCGTGTCCAATTCGATGTTTCTTTGACCTTCGATTTTTCCCTTTTGGTATGCAAGTATGCATCAAATGGGAAAATGGAAGATACATCAATGTTAAAGTACATACCCTCCATGAAGAACATCCACATCATCTTTATCTGAATTAGGCCATATATCCAATTCTATAACTCTCACACCTCTCTTAAGTGCATTTATAATTGGTTCGTCGCTGCAGTCGCTGCTCAGTTGATTCCCGGTGAGATACGAATTGTGACCGGTGAATATGAAATATTGAGACAGAGGAGCACTCATATCATGGTGCACCTGAAAATCACCATGGGACTAATTAGACAATGAAAATCGTCTAAATCGATATCTGAAACGAAAAAAAAAAAAAAAAAAAAAAAAAAGAGAGAGACAAGTTGTTACCCCAGGAGATGCTTGAGGAGAATTATCATCACCAAAGAGGTACCTAAAAAGGGGTTCAAGATGAAGACCATTTTCATTAATATTCTTACAACCATCAATAATCTTCTGAGCATCTTCTATGGTGGCCTCATCTTCTTTCTGGACCTCAACTAAGAACTTTTGCAATCCATCAGCAGTCATCAACTCGTTCTCCGAGTATTGTTCGAATAGTTTCTTGATTTCCTCCGGTGCCTGCGCGACCGGCATCTTAAACCTCCTACGGAAGCACAGGCAAACTGTGAATGATTGGTCGGACATTGGGCTTCTCCTAGATTGTCCAAATATCTCAGAATCAAAACAGGTCTGAGAAATTTTTAAAAAGTTGTCAGTTTTTCCAGGGTTGATGATGGCCTACATCCGTGTTCCTACAGCTGACATCGCCATTGTTGTTTTATGTTTGGAGAATTTTAAGGATCTGATTTCTTTGGACAACTTCATCTAACTGTTAAAATAAGCAAATAATGCATGAAGAGGTTATCATTAATTCATAATTTCTGTAATATTAGAGACTTAATGGACAAATCTTTTTGTTTAGTGACAAACTAAAAAGACAATATATATAGTTTAGGGACCAATATGTTATTGTACCAAACAAAATAGTAAGACCATAACACATAAAGGATAACATACGTAAATCATCATTGAATTTTACATTTAAACTTATTTTAGTTATTAAAATTTTAAAATAATTTTTTTTATAATTGTTCATTCTATTGCACAACCAAAAATCAATTACTTATATAATCACCAAGACTTGTATACCCCATTTAACGCATAATTGAATGATAGAGTTGTCACCCTTTCCAATACATTTCCTATACAGTTTAGTGCTAACAATATCTTTGAAATAAAACTCATTTGTTCTGCTGAATCACCGAGTGAGTGGAAGGACATGAGTGATGTTGTTACCAAGCTTTGTTCTATCAGAGACAAGCTTCAAACTTCATAATCTGCTCAATCAACAGGCATACTATAATGTCATCATATGTTGTAATAAATATATTGCATTGTTCTATACAAAATAATCAGTCATTACATGACTTAAGACGCATAAAAAAGCACTATTTTTCTGATAAAAGGGTTTATTCAAAAGATTTTGGTTACATTTGACGAAATAAATGTGATGGTTTAGACATTTTCTTGATTTCATATGTTGCAGCTTGCAGGTACCTAAGGTGCTATAATATCAATGGACTTGAGTGTCTAGTGCAAAGCTGAAGATTGAGAAGTGAATCTATGGTGCATAGTGGTTAGCTAGTTGTAACTGGACCTGCAGACATTCTTAAAATATCAAAACTTAAATATTCAGGCTGTTCTACTCAGCTTATAAGATTAATTAAAATTAATATACTTGTGTAATAAAACATACACGGTCTGTGTATTAAACTATTGAAACAAAAGAGAATAAATTTAGGATATAATTTGGCAAATGACTGATGAATTACCATTGATTGGAAATCATTAAATCCCTCAAAATTGCAGGAAAATTACACTCCTTCAAGGTTATTGACTTTGGAAACCAAAACTTTATTTCTCCTCTCTGTCTCTCTCTCCCTCTTTTTTCACAAAGAAATTAACTTTGTTTAGACGTTCATAATTTAAACAGGATTTTATTTTTACCCTGCAGAGAGTATCCTCCATGCAATCCAGCGTTTTGCTTGGTAAGGTTAAGACTTAGGACTAAAGCAATCAAAATAGCAGACGGACAACACATGGCTCCTTGCAGTTTTATTGTTTGGGTGTTTATTTTTATGTAAAATGTAGAAAGTGATGGAAAAACCCCATAACAGACATTGACATGTGCAATAGTATTATTGATACAACAAGTTGCAGTCTCAAAATACAACATTACTTGAAGGAAAAACAAAGGTTTCATTATTTGCATTGTTTTAGCTTATTTGTCTGAAAAAAAAAAAAAAAAAAAAAAACATAAACATCTTAAGTCCATCCTTGTGGCACCTTAGATACCTGCAGGCTGCAACATAAGAAAACAAGGAAATCTCTTAAGTTCTTTCATATTATCTAAACACAATATGGATAATGAGCCCTTAAGTGGTCAAATGATTGAGTATTTTGTTAGGATAAGAAGATATTATTACCTGTTGGTTCAACAATATGTTTAAATTCGAATCTCACGACGAGTTGGATGAAGCTTGTTTCTGATGGAACAAAGCTTGGCAACAACATCCCTCATGTCGATCCGCTCACTTGGTGATTCAAAGGAACAAGCGAGTCCTATTTCAAATATTGAAACCAAGCACTGAAGATGTCTCTCGTTTCCCAAGTTGTTTCCACTGAGAATAATATCTGCAATTGTTCCTCGTCTGACTCTTTCTTGGAGAAGAAATGGATCTACAATCTCAATCATTCGTTCTGGCAAAGCAGCTTTAACAAAGTTATGAAGATTGAAACCTTCTCTGAACATTTCATCAGTTGGCCTTTTACCCGTAAACATCTCTAGCAAGAAGATACCATAACTATAGACATCACCATTTGTTGACAGCTCACTTCCCATGCCATATTCTACAACCAATTGCTCACAAATTACTTAGACAAACAAATGCAAATTAAGAAAAACCCTTTAAATATTCTTATATTGTATGTTTTTCCTTTAAATAATGAAAGAAAAGAATAAATTAAACATACCTGGGGGAGCATAACCAATAGTTCCTCTTAATCCAAGGGAGCTTGAATGATTAGCACAATTGTTCAACATGCCTGTAGAGAGGAGTTTTGCTAAGCCGAAATCACTTATGTGACCAATCATATCCTCGTCGAGTAGAATATTGCTTGGCTTGAGGTCACAATGAATGATTGGTGTTTCACAATGATGGTGCAAATATTCAAGTGCATGAGCAACATCAATGGCCACACTAACTCTTTGAGAGAAGTTAAGGTCTCCCCTCGTCCTCGTCTCCGGTTCATTGATAACCGTAGATGGATGCAACCAGTTCTCCAAGCTTCCATTTGCCATGAACTCATAAACCAATGCTTTGAAATCATTACCTTGGTAATCGATACCTGAAATGGCTGTTAATACCTTGACAAGATCTCGATGTCGAATGTTTTTTAAGGCCTCACATTCAGTCAAGAAACTCCTAGAAGCCCCCCGATTTAGAAGATTAACCACCTTTACAGCAATAGTTGCTCCACTGTCTTTAAGAATTCCTTTGTATACAGAGCCAAAGCTTCCAGATCCAAGCAAATTCAGCTCGGAGAATCCATCAGTAGCCTTTAGGATGTTTTGATATGATAACCGAAAGAGTGAATTTTCTTCAAAAATTGCTATTGGCTTCTTCTTTTTCTTACTGAACCACAAGATGAGGAGTCAAGTGAAAACCAAAGCAACTCCTAAACTCACAACAACAATTGCAATTTTGATTGAACTTCTTGATGATACTTTTGAGTTACATCTGGACAAGTTTAATTGAGGTATGCCTCCACAAAGTTTATTGTTTCCCTCAACAAATGTTACACTTGCATTCTTAAAGACTCCTTCACTTGGTATCATTCCCTCAAAATCGTTGAAAGAGAGATTTAAATACTTCAATGCCTGAAAGCTCACAAGAAATTCTGGAACATTACCCGACAGATTATTGCTGGATAAGTCCAATGACACAAGACCTCTCAATGAACTCCAAGATGAAGGAATGGGCCCTTCAAACAAATTGTCCTTCAAGTTCAACTTCTCTAGACTTACACAACTACCAAGGCTTTTCGGAAGCAAACCAGATAATCTGTTGTGAGAAACATGCAATCAGCCTAGATGTTTTAGTTTTTCTACTTCAACCGGAAGCTCACCAGTCAAATGATTTGATGACAAGTCTAATTTTATGGACAAGGATGAAATTCCAATTACTTCAGGGGGTATTGGTCCACTAAGATTGTTATGAGAAATACGCAATGAAAGCAAATTTTGACATTTGCCTAGACTTGAAGGAATGCTACCCTGAAGATTATTAAAACTTAGTCGAAGCGCGGTTAACACTGTTAAGTTTCCAATAGAATGGGGAATAGTCCCAGAGAGAAAATTTTTATGAGCAGAAGGGAATAGGACCGGATATTTGATTTCTTCCCATCGATAGAATTTCCAAGTTGATGAGATTTCCTATCCCATCTGGGATTCTTCCTGATATTTTGTTCCTTCCTATTGCTATACGCTGAAGCGTGCTAGAAAAATTGCTAATGCATTCAGGAAATACCCCTCCAAAGTTATTGTCATTTATACTTAGTGTTGTTAGTTTGGTTTTATTGACTAAAGTGCAGAAAAAGTTCAAGTCACCTTCTGTCCCATGTCCCAAAGGGTTTCCGGATATATGAAATGCAGACAATTTATCTAGCTTTTCCAACGAAGGCACGTTTCCACTAAATCCATTATCATTAATTTGAAATTTATGCAGATTCGAGGCATTGGATATTGAAGTCGGGATATGTCCAGAGAATTTGTTTCTCCCTACAGAAAAGAACTCAAGAAATGGCATAGTGATTGCTAAGTTAGAAGGAAGTGTACCTTGAATCTTGTTTCCAGCAATATCGATGTGTCTAATGTTGGACAGATTGAACATTGCAGCAGGAACATTGCCAGAAATTGCATTTTCAGTGATGGCAAAATACGAAAGATTCGATAGTCGTCCAAGAGCTTCAGGTATACTCCCATTCAATGCATTACCACGCAAATTAAGCATCTCCAGGGATGTCAAGTTCCCGAAGGAAGGTGGGATGTTCCCCGTTAATCTATTGCTGTAAATAAATATGATTTTCAGGCTTGACAAGTGACTCAGAAGAGTCGGTATTTCTCCTGTTAGCTGGTTGCGTTCCATAGTAAGAAATGTAAGCTTAGAACAAGCAGAGAGATTGGAAGGAATTTCACCACTGAAGGAGTTTCGTGCCAGACCTAATCTTTCCAGTCTTCGTAAACGTCCAAGTTCTTGAGGAATGTGGTTGTAGAAGCTGTTTCTAGAAAGATTGAAATCCCTGAGAAAGCTCAAATTCCCAATGAATGGTGATAAAGATCCCGAGAGTTTGAGTGATGACAGGTCCAACTTGGTGACTCTCTGATGCTTGAGACTGCATGCAACACCAGGCCACTGACAGAAGTGAACAGAACTGTTCCACGACTCCATAATCCCGAGCTGATCACCGGTTATCTTGGCTTTGAACTGGAGTAACGCTTCCTGATCGGTGTCATTTCCCCTAACTACTACAGGAGCTGCTGTTGCTAAACCGATCAAGTTAAGACTCTGCAAGTTTAAGAACGAGAGAATAACTATAAATTGAAGGTAGACAAGGGAAAGCAAGCTGGACTCTTCCATATGCTTTCTTGTTAACTGCATCAACCTGAATCAATAAATTTCTTAATTGATGAGATTGATTTGTATTTGAGACTTCTGTGCTCATTGACAAGAACAAGAGTGCAATATAAATAGTTTTCCAACACTAATATAATCTGTCAATTGGTTCAGGTGCTTCGACTCAGGGTTTGACTTTTCTTTGTTTGGCTTTATGCTCCATGTGATTTTTTCCATAACTGAAGCATACTTCCCAATTCCCATACTAAATTCTTTCATTTTTTTCCAACACTGCATTGTTTATTAACAATAAACTTGGAATCAGGGTCAATCATCTCTAAATTCAGAAAGTCCAGAAGCCAACTAGTTAGTTCTTGTCTTTAAATCTAGTCAACGCACAATAGCATTAATTTAATTCAGCATGTGCATGTCCATATATATTGGGACGCCATCTTGTCTGCTGCAAAACTAGGTTTCCCATGTGACAATATACATATATATATATTTTCTATTCCATTGTATGTGTACCTGATTTAAAGGACGAGAACGAATTACTAGGCTAATGCTGGTATTAGTAGGAAAAGCATGTTCATGGCTTGATGGTGATGGTTATATTGCACGGAATTAAACCATCATTCATCAGTTTACAGAATCATCCATCCTCTTCTAAGCAACAGACATCTTGGAGAGTACTGTAACTTTACGTGTTGAGATCAAATCTTGAAGACAAGATCTTTGCAGAGCCTTAACTCATTGTAAGAACTTACAAAGAGAAAGAATAGAAGAAACAATGAAAAGATCTTGTGAAAGAGAAGAGGTGGCTAGGATGGTCATCTTGGGAATAGAGTTTAGGGTTAGGTTTAAGTGGTAAGACTTAGAAATTAAAATTAGGGTTCTTAATAAGATTTAGTTTTTTTATTTTTAAAATTTTATTTTATTTTTGAGTTAATTGCATCAATCATCCCCAAACTACTATCCATGTTATAAATTGATTTATAAATTTTTGAATATATCAATTCTATCTCCAAACTTTAACTTTCTATCTAAATTGATCACAAACTTTTGAAAATTCTAAATTCATCCTAAATTATTACATTCATTCTAAATTGGTCCCGAACTTTGAATATTTCAATTTTATCTTTAAATCTCCATTTATGTCACATCATATTGATACATAATCTACATCAACTTTTACATGATAATTAAAAAAAAATTGAACGTTCTTATAATTAACATGTGATATTATTAGCATATACTTATAATTTGGGATGAAATTAGAATATTCTAAAATTTATGGGGCAATTTAGAATAAAAGATCATTATTTGGAGATATGTGTCACGCCCTGGAGTTTCAATCGAGACATGCGGCCTTAGACGCCCCTTTTTAGTGTGATTAAGCGTCTAAGTTACGCCTAAACGTGAATACTCGAGAAATAATAAACAAAAAAAGAGAACGTGGTTGAAACCCGAGCGACAGCTCAGTACTTTTATTGAACGTTGAAAACGTCTAGAAAACAGAGTATATTGCTTGAGAGCAAAACTCAAAACGAAGTAAATAATGACGTGGGGGTAAGCTTCTTTATATAGTCCCTTGGGCCCTAAGGTGTGGCGGGCTTGCTCCTGACGTGCGGCAGGACTGGCTCCGATGGTCTTCACGGAATTATTAGTCAGTTCTAATGTTTCCAATCTTCTTAAACGACCGATCTCTAGTGGAATCTGGTTTTAGAAGCCGTTGGCTGCAAGATCCAAGACCCTGAGAAAGCTTAAATTTCCAATGTATGGTGATAGCGACCCTCAGAGTCCGAGGAATTGCAGTTCCAACTTCGTGACTCTCTGATGCTTGTGACCGCACGTAACACCACGCCATTGACAGAAATGAATCGAACTATTCCAAGACTCCATAACCCCAATCTGATCACCCGTTATCTTGGCTTTGAACTGGAGTAAAGCTTGTTGATCTGTCCCATTTCCTCTAATTACATGCTAAACCAAGCAAGTTAAGGCCCAGAAAGTTGAAGCATGCCAGAAGAATTACAACTTGAATGTAAACAGAGTAAAAAGAGTTGAACGCTTCCATATGCTTTGTTGACTGATTTGTATTTGAGAGATGTTGGTTCATCGGCAAGGACAAGAACTAGAGTGCAACACAAGTAGGTTTTGAACGAAGAGGATTGCTATACAAAAGGACTCTTCAACGATGGACTCAATTTTTTTATTCGACTCGACTGATTACTCACCGGTAGTTTCTTGTATAATAAAACGTCAGACCGTAGGATATCTTAGAAAGTTTGAAACTTTGAAAATGGGTTGGTAGTGCAAGTTGAATAACTAGTTATCCCAAGTCTTGCCCTATAAAAAGAGTTGTTTTCGATCAATACCTTTTTCCCACTTCTATATTTCTTTCACTTAATTATTAGTTGCCCGAAAATTTAAGCAAGGCATTCGATTGGTCAATTAAACTACAATTACCTAGAAAATTCGTAAGTTATTTAAAAATATAATATACTAAAATTTTATTTTTTTTAATTTAAAATCTAAATTTCTAAACCCTAAACCTAAAATCTAAATCCAAAATTTTAATATTCAAACCTTAAACTAACACTTTATACCTTAAAATGAATAAGTTTGAATTTACATAATTTGTGTATCAATTTTTTTTCTTGGCAATATTTCAAATGAGGCATGAGAGATAACGAGTTGTTCAAGTCCAACACGATCAAAGATCGGTCAATATTTAACTCGATTGAGATCGAAAAAAACTCAAACTCAACTATAGTTCTTAACGAGCCGAATGTAACTCAAATTTTTTAGACTCGTTAAAAATTACTCAAGCTCGAAATTTTAACAAATCGAGTCAAGTTTAGTACTACTCGGCACATTTACACCCTAGTTTAGGAAAAAATATTAGGTGAATCTTGTTCACCATGTCATTCGTAGTCCCAATTAATCAAGATGATTCATCTTAATTTTTTTTCAAGTGAATCATCACCTCTTTCCTACATGTAATTAGTGGGTGAGTAGTTATTAGGTAGTTATTTAAAAATGAACAGTCATAATTGTTTGAACTATAGATAACGTAGTAAATAGTGATCACCTAAGAGTCTCTCCCTCAAATGAATGAAAAATAATTATTTAACTCCTCACAATGACTTGTCAACGTGGCTTCAAGATTCAAGAAAGAGTCTTCCTTTAACAATATTATAAATGTGTATGTATATATTCTTCCTTCGAAAGTATAGTTCCTAAAACAATAAAGATGACAAACAGCAAGAAAGAAAGAAAAAAAAAATCTCCGAAGGTCCTTATCATTGCTTTTGTGGAAAATGGTTCAAACTAAAAAATGGGCTTGATTGTCATATCGTTGACGTCCATAGAGATCGTGATGAAGGTGGATATTGTTCGGAATGCAAGCTGAGTTTCTATCACGATCCAAAGAAGAAAACTGAAGAATTTTTATTAGAGTAAGGGAAGGAAGAAACAGATTTAGAGAGAAATAGAGAAATAAAGAAAATAGGGAAAGACTGAAATAGTTCAAAAATTCTCGACCAAAAACCCTCAGCCTCTGCCACAACCCTAAATAACTCTCTAAGCCAAAACGGCTACGTTTTAGCACCTGCACACCTCACACAATACTCACCCTTTCATTAAAAAAGACTAACGGTCATAAACTGAAAATTAAAACAGAAATAAAGAACAATTAATAACAGTCAACTAATCTGGTTCTTCATAGTACTCCCTCCTTCAAAAATAATCCTTGTCCTCAAGGATTAAATTGTGAAAACCACCGTTGCAGATGATGCAGCACCTCCCAGGTGAAATCCTTAGGGAAAACATTGGACCCTCAACAAGAACTTCAGGTGAGATTTTCATCAACTGTTCTAACAAGAGAATGCAACTTCTTTTGACAACATTCCCTTCAAACTCCCTGCCTCCTTTACTCAAATATGGAGGGTAAAACCCTTTCATTGCATCCAAGACAAGCTTTGCAGGATCTGCAGCAAGTAGAAGAGCCGTAGCAACTTCAGTACGTATTGAACCATGCTCTTTCCAGCGCTCATTTAGGAACATCTGTAAATCCTTTCCGTCCATATGTATGCAAAACCGCTGCTCACACCTTTTAACATTGAACTCAAGCTCGTTGGACCATTGCTCATACTTTCTTTTATGTTCAGCAGATAATTCTTCAATCTCCTTCTCTCTTAGTTCAACTTTTCTCAAACATTTACCATAATGTTTCTCTTTGGCTTCAAGCTCCCGAAAATGTTGCTCAAAAACTTTTTCCTTTAACTCAAAATCCCTCTCTTTCAACCCAAGCTGTCGGTCTTTGGCCTCGATCTCTTCAAACCGATCTTTAACCAATTTCTCCTTAAGCTTTAGCTCCATGAATCTCTGATCACATAGCTTAAATTTATATTCAAGATCTTCAAATTGTAATTTATATTTTCTTTCCAGCTCCTAAGATGATTCTTCTATTTGCTTCTCTTTCAATTTGATTTCTCTCAAGCAATCTTTATTCTGTTTTTGTTTTGCCATTGTAAGATCTCTAGAACACTGCTCAAAATGATTCATTTTCGATCTAAATAGCTCTTTTTTCAACTTATACCACTTCTCCAAATCTCTCTCCTTCAACCCAACTTTCTCCCTCCTATCTTTTACCGATTTCTCCTTCAACTTAACCTCTTCACATTGCTTCTCACATTGTTGTACAGTAAATTCAAGATCTCTACGTTGTTCTCCCAAAACCTTCTCTTCCATCTCAAACCCTGTCATAAATTTTAAATTTTGTATCTTCCAGTGAACATCCTTGCATTTTCCAGCAGTGGTCACTACATTACCATCAGCTACCATCACTTTAATTTGCTGCTTCTTGTCCACTAACCATTTCAACCTTTTAACCATGACCATGTTCAAGAAATTATGTGTTCTACCTGAATCCACCAAAATTACACAAGTAATTCCCCCAATTTTTACTTCCAGCTTCATAGTTTCCAAATATGTTGCTCCCCACATAGCACTAAAAAATAAAATAGGATCATCCTCTTTTGCACTGTTTCCAACTTTTAAATCGATTGTTTTTGGATAGTCCAAAAACACTTCTTGGTCTCCCTCTACCAAAATTTGATATAGTTGGGTCCTTGAACACTTATGCCCTGATGTATATTTAGATGCACACCTCCTCTTCTCTTTAATTTCACTAGCTGAAAGAACCTTCCCTTGTCCTTTAACAGGCCCTTGAATGTTACTCTTAGTAGTACTTGGACTCACCACAGCTGGTGTTGAGAACCTAGAGGAAGTTGACCCCACTGATCCTCGAGAAATACTATTAGTAGGCCTAGAAGGTATAGAAACTGATAATAGAACAGTCCCCTTACCTGAAAAATGAGGACTATTACCCCGTGTCCCTGCAGGCAACATAGCCTCCACATGCCTCGCCAAATGAAACGCATCAATTAAAGACTTTGGTTGCAATAATTTTATCATAGGACTAATCTCAATCCTAAGGTAGTGTTTAAACAGACTCAGGGTATAATCATCAGGCAATTCTACTTGAGTCAATAGGTGAATGAAATCCTCGTAATATTATTCAGCAGTGTTTGTCTGCCTTAAAGCTACTAAATCCGCAAAGAAATCTTCAAATCTGTCAGGAGCAAAATGCTCCTTTTAACAATATTAAATATTGTTCCCAAGAAGGTAAAGGTATACCTCGCATAGTTTTAATAATAAACTGATGCCACTGCAATGCTTCCCCTTCGAGGTGCAACATCACTACTCGGACTTTAGTTGCATCCGAAACCCTCTCTGCTTCAAAATACTGCTCAATCTTATAGTCCCAACTCTTGAAGTTCACACCATCAAACTTTGGGCACAATAACTTGTACGCAAAATTGTGAGTGTGTGAAGACTCATCCTGAACCGGGGTCTTAGTGTCTTCAACCTCAATCGAAGTCCCCACTGAAGGATTTTGTATTGGTCGATCCTCAATTGGCACTGAAATAGGTAAGGGTTCAGGATTCCTCGAAGACGTTTGAGGAGAGCCCAAAACTCCTGTATGTTGATCTAACATTTCGCCAATATCGATTTTTTTGCCCAATGCAATCTCCATCATCTTATGTAAATTAGCCAGCATCGTCCTTTGCATATCTTGGAATCGGGAATTGATAGTCACTTCCAATCGATCAACCTTCTCCTGAAGCTTATTTGTAACTGATCGCCAATCTGGAATTTGCGCCTGAGGTGGAGCGTTTGTATCAGCATTCTGCATCGTCATTTCCGAAGATGTAACCTGAGCTCTGATGCCTTTGTCACGATCCAAAGAAGAAAACTGAAGAATTTTTATTAGAGTAAAGGAAGGAAGAAACAGATTTAGAGAGAAATAGAGAAAATAGGGAAAGACTGAAATAGTTCAAAAATTCTCGACCAAAAACCTTCAGCCTCTGTCACAACCCTAAATAACTCTCTAAGCCAAAACGGCTACGTTTTAGCACCTGCACACCTCACACAATACTCACCGTTTCATTAAACAAGACTAACGGTCATAAACTGAAAATTAAAACAGAAATAAAGAACAATTAATAACAGTCAACTAATCTGGTTCTTCACAGTTTCCGGAAGAAATATATGTTGATCGAACACGTTGCCAACCATCAAGAAGATTAGCTTACTGTTTACTTAGATTCTTGAACTTTAGTTTGTTTTTGTAGTTTACTTTTTACTTGGATTTTCTTTACTTTGGGTCAGTTTATTAGATTTCGTACTCATTTCTTTCCCTCAAAACCGTAAAGATTTTGGGATCTATGAAGTTGGATAAGAAGAAAAAGAAGCGTATCAGAGATGAATTTAGTGTGGATTCATTCGTTCTTGATATATCGGATGATCTATTTCTAAACAGTGCATATAAATGGGAGTCTGAAGTGCCCACTGCCCACGTTGGCTTTCCCTTGATATATCAGAGTTTGTTACTTTGGCGTCTATTCTCAGTTTCTTGGTGAAGTTCTGGTTTGAGGATTTTGCAATAACATCCAACATCAAGCGTTCTGCTGTGCAGGCTGTTAAAATGACTGCGCCATTGTTAACAGCATCGACCAGCCATGTTGTGTCGGTCCCTTTCTTGTATCCTCGTCTGCATCCAAACCTGCATGATCCACAATAATTGCTCTCTGAAGAATTTTGCGGCACGTTTTCAACTTCAAGGCCGAGATTCCGACACCCTTTACGAAGAATTTGATTTTGGAAACCTGCCTGTTTACAATCATATGTGACGTGACATCGCATTTGATTCCGATTACGTTTTTCTTGTAATGTTCGGTGACTTCAAGACCTTGGTTTGTTAGTGATATGCACAGATCAGTTGAGTCTTTTGGTAAGTCTCTGAATTGTATAACTTTTTATTAACTATCAAACTTTTTTAGGGTCGAACTGATATATGAGGTTGAAAATGCCACACAACTGAGTTCGTCCATCTTTTTTCTTAACGGATTAATATAAAAAATTGACCACTAAACTTAACGATTTTTATCGGATTGATTCTTAAATTTATAGTTTAACATGTGTTGTCGTTTTAATGATCCGCATAGAGGTAGAGTCGTGATTAGACTATGAGTGGGGGCAAGTAATGACCAACTTAAGGACTAAGTTGCATACATTTTGCCAACCTTAGTGGCCGGTTTGACACAAAAAGTTCATGACTCAAATTGATAACAAAAATCTATGGTTCAGAACCGATCTTAAATGGACGTAGCCTCCTTTGTTAAATGGAACAATTGCACATTTGGTACCTCTTTAAATCTGACTCGACATAAACATGAACATGACGCAAACATTTGAACGTGTAGTAATCATAATCATGCTTGAAAAAAAAAACTCCTTTTACCTCGTCTGGAAATGTGGATTCCGAGGCTGAAGTTTCCATGAAAATCCGAACAGGTTTTCCTGTTTGGTTTTCTTGTGTTTCAAAACAAGAAGCAGGTGAGAAAGCAGGGAACAGAGCTTCAGCTATGGCGGCCAGTGTGTGCACCTCCGTCGAAGAAAACCGATGATCGTACTTCCTTTCCTCCCTTTTCCCAAACGTCTTCCCAAACTTTCCTCCCATTTCCCTCCTCTGTTTCTCTTCTTCTCTCTTTGGTTTTGGAACACAATGAGGATTTTCTTTCCTTCTGGTTGACACCCTTTATATAGGGAAAGGGAGTCATGGAAGGTAAGCATTGGGGTATTTAATTAATTCCATTAATTATTTCAATTCCCTCTAATTCACTCCTTTATTTATAATTCAGTACTAAATATTATGAGTTAACTGTATCACATATGTATTTAAAATACGACCCTTATTATAAATTAGTCTTTCAACTTTTTTTTTTACGTTTCACCGTCATCATCAAATTATCATTTAAACAGTGATGTAGTTAGAATCGAATATGGGAGAGACCAAAATATTAAATTTAAAAGATTTGAGGGCACAAACCATTATTCTATAGTTCAACCCCTCCTTGATTAAATATTTAATAAATCATTGTACTTTTTTAATTTAAATATTTATTTTTACAGAAATTACAAATAGAGCCGAGGGAGTTTTGCCCATTCATTTATGTCATATATTATTATATAATACACATCAATATTTATACGTTAATTAATAACTTTTATAAATGTTTTTTTAGCATCAGATATGGTTAGTATACACTGACAGATTGAAGATAAAATTAAAATGCTCAAAAAATTTAAGGATCAATTTAAAATGAGAATCATAACTTAGATATAATATTGAAATATTCAAAAGTTTAAAGACCAATTTAAAATAAAAATCATAGTTTAAAGATAAAGTTAGAATTTTTAATAATTTCAGTATTAATTTAAAATTAGGAGGATATTTGCTGTAATTAAGTCATATTTTTTCTACATTGAATATAGTATTTTTCTTTAATTAGTATTTAATCATTGGTTTTGTTTAATATAAGTGTACTTATTCACCACACGGTTTCAAATCGATCTAATATCTTTACCATACCAGTAGAAAATATGATCTTTATCGAAATATATTTAACAACCGAAAGTTCTTTTTATATAATATTATGTGTGATCAATTATTAATATTTCAATAATATTACTTATTAGTTTTAATATATTTTAATTATGAGAGCAAATAAACAATGACAGATCCAAAAATATATTTGAAAGTGAATATACATGAAATCTTAAAATTTCAAGATAAACACGAGTCATAAATATTATAAAATTTTAAGGACTAATTCATAAAAGTAAAAAAAAAATAAAAGCAAAATATAAATTTTAAAAAATTTAGGGTGGACACATACTTATCTCACATTGCTCATATTTATTCTCATATTCCCTTAAGTGGAACGGAGCCAAGATTGAACTACGTAGGGGAATACAAATAAGTTGAAACAAATAGAGTCTTAAAAAGTAATTAAGCCAAGAAAATTAAGAGAATTTATATTTAATTTTATAAATTTTAAAATTAAAAGTGCTTAAATTATAATTAAACAAAAAATAGGTGTTAGTTTAATTTTATTAAATCTAAATGATAAGATCTTAAAAGAATGATAAATAAAAAAATAGAACGAACAAAGATTTAATTACAATAGTTTTAAAATTATTTGGATCTAAAAAAACATTAACTCAACAAATTTTACCCACACTTTACGCACAACACGCCCTAAGTTCATGAATTCTATATGCACTAGGAATATTCTTCTTTCTTCTCCTAAGGTCTCTTTCTAGGAGTAACATTTTATCTGATTCAGTCAGTTTCAACCAAATCGAATTAGATTTTTATTAAAAATTTAGGATTAGGTTGGGTCGAGTTTTCTTAGGGGTGACAATATGACGAGTTGGAGATGATTTACAACAATGTATAACCCTATTTTTCTAAGTTCTTAATGAAATTTACAGAGAATTTTCAAACACTTCAAACTCGCCATACTCATATTGTGGAAGATTAGATTTTTCTAAAAATAGATAAATTATCCTTATGATCATCTAACTTTATAAAAATATTGTAATCTCTCTGGATATTTTCTAGGAATTCTCAATTTATATAAATACAGTTCGATTATCCTTACGGTTCAAATATAACAATCCTCATCCCTATTTGAGTTTTAATAATAAAACTTTTCTCATCTTTATTCATGTGTATGAAGATTTCGGTTATCTTCCATATTCGTATATTCGTGTGGACTAAAAACCCAACTCGACCTGTACTTATCACTATCCTATTATCCTATTCTCCGTACTTATCAGTTGGTCTAACGAGATGAGATATTAAATTATTTAAGTAAAATCAGAGGTTCGAATTTTAACGTTGTGAATGAAACACATTGAGTTGAGGGAAGATTATCTCATAATAGATATTTTTAGTACCCGATACAAATCGGTCAATAAATAAATGTTAAATTATTAAAATATCAAATTTACAATTCAATCGATTGAATTGATCGATTTCGGTTTATTTTATAGATTTCCATTCAACCCTAAGAAGTGAAGCTAGGACATGTGTGAGAAGTACGAGATTTCCAATCCCATTTGGGATTCTTCCCAATATTTTGTTCCCACCATATTGTAAACTCCAAAGGGTAATAGAAAAATTGGTAATGCATTTGGTAAATGTTCCTCCAAAATTATTTTCACTTATATCTAGAATTTCCAGTTTGGTATCATTGACTAAAGTGCAGAGAAAGTTCAAGTCACCTTCTTCCCCATGTCCCAAATGGTTTGTGTCTACTAGAAGTTGAGACAGTTTATCCAACTTTTCTAAGGATGGCACTTTTCCAGTGAATTTGTTTTCATCAAATTGAAGTAAATTTAGATTTGAAGCATTGGATATTGAAGTCGGGATTGTTCCGGAGAATTGGTTAATCGATACAGAAAAGAACTCAAGATATGGCATAGTGGTTGCCAAGTTAGAAGGAAGAGTACCTTGGATCTTGTTTTCACCAATATCAAAGTCTCTAATGTTTGAGAGATTGAACATTGTGACAGGAACAACACCAGATATTGCATTTCCGAATACGGAAAATGCCGAAAGATATTTCAGTTGCCCCAAAGCTTCGGGTATAATCCCAGTTAATCCATTCATCATCAAAGCAAGTACCTCTAGGGATGACAAGTTCCCCAATGAAGATGGGATACTCCCTCTCAAACTGATGTTGAACAAAAGCAAGGATTTCAGGTTTGACAAGAGACCTAGCAAGGCAGGTATTTCTCCTGTCAACTGGTTGCTTCTCATGTCAACTAATGTAAGCTTCGAACAAGCAGATAAATTGGAAGGAATTTCACCACTGAGGGAGTTATTGATCAGGTCTAATATTTCGAGTCTTCTTAAACGACCAATCTCTTGAGGGATCTCATTGTAGAAGTTGTTGCCTGCAAGACTCAACTCTCTGAGAAAGCTCAAATTTCCAATGTATGGTGACAAAGATCCAGAGAGTTTAAAAGATTTCAGTTCCAGCTTGGTGACTCTCTGATGCTTGCGATCACATGTAACACCATGCCACTGACAGAAGTGACTGGAACTATTCCAGGACTTCATAATTCCGAGGTGATCACCTGTTATCTTGGCTTTGAACTGGAGCAGAGCTTGCTGATCAGTGCCATTTAAGTTAAGACCCTGCAAGTTGATGCGTGAGATTGAGAAGAGAATTACAATCTGAATGCAAACAAGGAAAAAAGAGGTGGGTGCTTCTATATGCTTTTTGGCTAGCCCCATCTTACTTGATGAGATTGATTTGCATTTGAGAATGCAAAATTTAACTCTAATATTTTCTTACTCTATACCACCACTTTCTACATGAATATCTTGTACCTGAAAATGATGGGAGGCGACTTCCAAAGTGGGAAAGAGTATGGATTCAATAGTGGAGATCCACTGTTTTAAGTCATTTGATTAAGATTAACCAAACCAGTCCATCCTCTTACTCCCATCATCTAAGACTTTGAAAGCTAAATGGCTAGCTCACAGTGGAGCTCTTGCACTATGTTAATGGCACAAAGAATTGAAATAGTTGGCAGTACTGATTGTGAATGTTTGCAACTTGGAAAATGGGTTGGTAGTGCAAGTTGAAGAACCAGATATCCCAAGTGCTGCACTATAAAACGAGTAGTTGTTTTCACTCAATACTTTTGCCATTATGGGATAATCATCTCAACTCAACTCGTTCCATTCACAAGGTTGTAATTGGAACCTTCGATCTAATTTAAGAGATCTGATAACTCATTTTATGGATTCAATACCCAGTAGCCAGTAGGAGCTAAATTCCTCATTCCCCTAGGTAGAGATGGTAAATGTTGAAGTGGAGCAGTCGAGGCCACTTGGTAATGTTGATCTGGTCGGTAGTAAGGGCCAGGGGGTGGGAATTGAATGTTGGTTTCTTTGAGGCTAATGGGGTGATTTGTTCCTCCAAAGCAAATATTGATGGACCTTGGATTGGCAATAATGGTCCAGGAGCGGCACAGATTGCCGCGATGGAAAAGGTGAATGATGGATTGTACATAGAATGTGGCTGATGAAGGGTTGATGTCTTGTGTGAAACTTTGTATCTTTCAGAATTGTTATAGTTCACCGTTTTTAATTTTTTATAATATATTATGTTAATTTGTAACCTATGTTACAGTGATATAGATACGAGTACAAAAAAAAATAACAAACGATAAATTTTAATATTATAATGTTCGAGTTAATAGTAATTAAAAGGTGAAATTCATACGTAAAAAAACTAAACTGTTAGAATTAAAAAGGAGGAACAACATTATAGAATTTTTAAAGATGCTATTAAAAAGGAGAGATAACATTGTTGAATTGAGATTATTACATGGATAAAAATATCCCTTAAAAATGAACTTTAATAGTCCAATTAATTCAACTTTCAATTTATGATTTGATCGATTAAATTGGATCGTCATTCTTTTATTTTTGAATTTTTGAATTTTTTTATTTTGGAATGTTTATTTTTGGTTTATCTTAAACCATCAAACATATCAATTTTTGATTCAGTTATAATACAATTCTTGAAATAATATGGTTATTCATAAATGTATTTGGTCGAGTATTGTTGTGGGCATGAATAATAATAATGCATTGAGACTAATATGTAATTGATTGATGAGAAAGTATTGTTATTGACATAGAAATATCAAAATCAATATATAAGTATGTGTTAGAAGATGACATATTGGACCGATCCCTCTACCGATGGTTTGTACCACACAGGTTTGTTCGAGCCTCCCACAAATTTAAATTTATTCCTTTCCTAGCCGTAACTCGATTAACCATTGGTCCAACACCTTCGAATCACTTGCACCACTCATTGTTGAGTAGAAATCCCCATACTTCTTAATCATGCCTTCTGTTAAAAAAATTTAAAAATTTAAATTCTAAATCTTAATCTTAATTTTCTACATCCTAGAACCTAAACCTAAAATTTACACCATATCCATAATTCCCTAAACCCTAATTATGACTCCTACCATTAAACCTTAAATCCTAAACTTATTAATTTAAAGAAAGGACACTAATAAAAACATGATTAGAGCAGACAATTTGTACTCCTGTGATGCCTTTCGAACCCTGCTTTGAGCCAACAGCAGCCCCCGAAATAGGCTTCCCCAACTTCCCAGCTACGTAGCACCAAGCTCGCCACCCAGATCACTCAACAATCTAGCTTGTTGAATGTTGACCCGCAGCAGCCTTGCCCGTGACAATGTCCTTGAACTAGGGACGGGTTTGAGTCAGTGGCGGATCCACCTTTGAATAGGTGGGCCCGTGCCCACCCTGAACTTTTCAAAGTTTATATATTTACTCTTAATTTTCTTAATTTTTATGATTTAGTCCTTAAGTTTTTGTAATATTTAAGCTTTGTGCCCTCCCTGAAATTTCAAAATTTCATATGTGCCCACCCTCAAATAAATTTCTGGATCCGCCACTGGTTTGAGTTGCCGCTTGCACGTGTGCAGCCACTGCCGGTGCAGCCGTCTCACTCTCTTGTTGCAACACAATTCCAGTCGAATCACCTAAACAACTCCCTGCACCCCTCAAGTCAGCAGCCTCCTTCCCAACATTCGCTGAGTCTGCTTGGGGTACCACGTCGCACATCACAATATCCATACTCGTGGTCATCGCAGCCTTTGCCACAGGATTTCCGTATCCATCGTAACGACGCAACCACAACATGCTAAGAACCATCCCCAGCCGGGGAGGATTCAGACACATGCGGGACACTATACGGCGGCCGTCCAATCGGCTGGAAAGCGTTGAGATCATCAGGAATCCTGTTATTCTCGGATGGGAGCATAACTAGTTTTTTTTTTTACTGAAAGAATCGTTAAACAAGTGCAGGTTTTGATAAAAATAAAGAAAAATTAAGTAATACTTTTAATATATAATATTTGTGAATATATTAAGATATTAAAATAGTTTTAATGTTAATTTATTAGTAATATAACTTTTAACATACTAAGATACTACTTGGACTAGGATTCGTGTTTAGTTTCTCAGTTCCACAAGGATTCGAAAATTTAGTATATAAAAGAGGGTGTTAGGCTCAAGGAAAACGAAATCAAACCTCCTACCAAGGAAAACCATTCTTCTCGATGGAAGAATCATCGGCGAGTGTTCCGAATTGGGCTAATGTTACTCATGATCTTTTAAGATTCATAGCAGACAAGACTCATTCAGTTAAAGATCTTGTCCGTATGACTATGACCTGCCGTTCTTGGCAAGCGTCTCTGGTGGATAAGAAACTCAACTTCCCCGTTTGTTTGAAGCTAATTGAGAGAGAAGACACTGACAAACGATGCTTTTGCAGTACATCGGAAGAGATGTTCGAGCTGGATTTGCCAGAGATACGAGGAAGGCGATGCTGGGGAAGTCCTTTTGGTTGGTTGGTAACATGTGGCATTGATCTCGAAATCCAACTGTTTCATCCTTTGTCAAGAGCTAGCCTTCCCCTTCCTCCACTTCGTACCTTCCCTGGCTATGACATGGAAGGATGGATCGATTGTCCCCCAGAAGAATATTGCAAGTATTTCTTAAAAAACTTGATATTATCTTCGAGCCCTGAAGCTTCCGAGTCTGATTGTCTTGTTCTCGCAATATATTTGTGGGGCTTTTTAGCTTTTGCCAAACCAGGTGATACAACATGGACTCAGATTGATAATATCCTGGCACTTGACGCCATTTGTTTCAGAGGTCATTTGTATGTTTCAAGTATCAAATATGAGATTTTTGTGTGTGAAAATCTCTATGGCTCTCATCCTAGAGCAGTACACTTTGCTGCATCGCCTCCCCATGACACTGATAGACAATATCTATTTGATTTGGCTGGAAATCTTTGTGTTGCGGCTCGCGGAATCATACCACACGATGATGATGGTTATGGTAGGACAGTTGAATTCAAGATTTTCAAATTAGATCTTTGTACAAAGATCTGGGAAGAGATTTTTTCATTGGATGGTCATTCATTGTTCTTAGGGAATTGTTGTACCTTCGCCATTCCGGCGGTTGATTCCTCTGGTTGCAGGCCTAATTGTATTTACTTCACCGACGATATTACCGAGTATTATCATAAAAACACTGGGAGTACAGATATGGGTATCTACGATTGTCGAAATATACAATTAGATATATGTAGAAGATATTATGAGGATGAAGATATAGATGAGTATTTGGAAGTTGTAGTGAAGGATTTCCCCAGCTCAGAAGACCTGAAACAGATACTCTTATCTCCAGTATTTCAGCCGCTTTGGATCATTCCATCGTCTTCTCAGCCGCTTAGATATACTTTTGCTGCAGTTTAGTCAATAATACCAAACTAGAAAAACTATATATTATTGACAATAACTTTGGAGGGGTATTTCCTGAATGCATTAGCAATTTTTCTAGCACGTTTCGGCGTTTATCAATGGGAAGGAACAAAATATCAGGAAAAATCCCAGATGGGATTGGAAATCTCATCAACTTAGAAATTCTATTGATGCGAGAAAATCAACTATCGAGTCCTATTCCCTTCGATATTGGGAGGCTTCGAAAGCTAGGTTATTTTTTTGCTTATAAAATTTTTCTCTCTGGGACTATTCCCCATTCTATTGGAAATTTAAAGCTTCAGCTAAGTTTTAATAATCTTCAGGGTAGCATTCCTTCAAGTCTAGGCAAATGTCAAAATTTGCTTTCATTGTGTATTTCTCATAACAATCTTAGTGGACCAATACCCCCTGAAGTAATTGGAATTTCATCCTTGTCCATTGAATTAGACTTGTCATCAAATCATTTGACTGGTAAGCTTCCGGTTGAAGTAGAAAAACTAAAACATCTTGGCAGCTTGCATGTTTCTCACAATAGATTATCAGGTTTGCTTCCGAAAAGCCTTGGTAGCTGTGTAAGTCTAGAGAACTTGTACTTGCAGGAGAATTTGTTTGAAGGGACCATTCCTTCATCTTGGAGTTCATTGAGAGGTCTTGCGGCATTGGACTTATCCAACAATAATCTGTCAGGTAGTATTCCAGAATTTCTAGTGAGCTTCCGGACATTGAAGTATTTAAATCTCTCTTTCAACGATTTTGAGGGAATGATGCCAATTGAAGGAATCTTTAAGAATAACAATGTTACATTCGTTGAGGGAAACAATAAACTTTGTGGAGGCATACCTCAATTAAACTTGTCCAGATGTAACTCAAAAGTATCATCAAAAAGTTCAATCAAAATCGCAATTGTTGCTGTGAGTTTAGGAGTTGCTTTGGTTTTCACTTGTTTCCTCATCTTGTGGTTTAGTAAGAAAAAGAAGAAGCCAATAGCAATTTTTGAAGAAAATTCACTCTTACGGTTATCATATCAAAGCATCCTAAAGGCTACTGATGGATTCTCCAAGCTGAATTTGCTTGGATCTGGAAGCTTTGGCTCTGTATACAAAGGAATTCTTGAAGACAGTGGAGCAACTACTGCAGTAAAGGTGGTTAATCTTCTAAATCGGGGGGCTTCTAGGAGTTTCTTGGCTGAATGTGAGGCCTTAAAGAACTTTCGACATCGAGATCTTGTCAAAGTATTAACAGCCATTTCAGGTATCGATTACCAAGGTAATGATTTCAAAGCGTTGGTTTATGAGTTCATGGCAAATGGAAGTTTGGAGAACTGGTTGCATCCATCTACGGTTATCAATGAACTGGAGACGAGGACGAGGGAAAACCTTAAGTTCTCTCGAAGATTTAGTGTGGCCATTGATGTTGCTCATGCACTTGAATATTTGCACCATCATTGTGAAACAACAATCATTCATTGTGATCTCAAGCCAAGCAATGTTCTACTCGACGAGAATATGGTTGGCCACATAAGTGATTTCGGCTTAGCAAAACTCCTCTCTACAGACATGTTGAACAGTTCTGCTAATCATTCAAGCTCCCTTGGATTAAGAGGAACTATTGGTTATGCTCCACCAGGTATGTTTAATTTCTTCTTTTCTTTCATTATTTTAAAGAAAAACATACAATATAAGAATATTTAGAGGGTTTTCCTTTGCATTTGTTTGTCTATGTAATTTGCGATGAATTGGTTGTAGAATATGGCATGGGAAGTGAGCTGTCAACAAATGGTGATGTCTACAGTTATGGCATCTTCTTGCTAGAGATGTTTTCGGGTAAAAGGCCAACCGATGAAATGTTCAGAGAAGGTTTCAATCTTCATAACTTTGTTAAGGCTGCTTTGCCAGAACGAATGATTGAGATTGTAGATCCATTTCTTCTTCAAGAAAGAGTCAGACGAAGAACAATTGCAGATATTATTCTCAGTGGAAACAACTTGGGAAACGAGAGACATCTTCAGTGCTTGGTTTCAATATTTGAAATAGGACTCGCTTGTTCCTTTGAATCACCAAGTGAGCGGATCGACATGAGGGATGTTGTTGCCAAGCTTTGTTCCATCAGAAACAAGCTTCATCCAACTCCTCGTGAGATTCGAATTTAAACATATTGTTGAACCAACAGGTAATAATATCTTCTTATCCTAACAAAATACTCAATCATTTGACCACTTAAGGGCTCATTATCCATATTGTGTTTAGATAATATGAAAGAACTTAAGAGATTTCCTTGTTTTCTTATGTTGCAGCCTGCAGGTATCTAAGGTGCCACAAGGATGGACTTAAGATGTTTATGGTTTTTTTTTTCAGACAAATAAGCTAAAACAATGCAAATAATGAAACCTTTGTTTTCCCTTCAAGTAATGTTGTATTTTGAGACTGCAACTTGTTGTATCAATAATACTATTGCACATGTCAAAGTCTGTTATGGGGTTTTTCCATCATTTTCTACATTTCACATAAAAATAAACACCCAAACAATAAAACTGCAAGGAGCCATGTGTTGTCCGTCTGCTATTTTGATTGCTTTAGTCCTAAGTCTTAACCTTACCAAGCAAAACGCTGGATTGCATGGAGGATACTCTCTGCAGGGTAAAAATAAAATCCTGTTTAAATTATGAACGTCTAAACAAAGTTAATTTCTTTGTGAAAAAAGAGGGAGAGAGAGACAGAGAGGAGAAATGTAAGTTTTGGTTTCCAAAGTCAATAACCTTGAAGGAATGTAATTTTCCTGCAATTTTGAGGGATTTAATGATTTCCAATCAATGGTAATTCATCAGCCATTTGCCAAATTATATCCTAAATTTATTCTTTTTTTTCAATAGTTTAATACACAGACCGTGTATGTTTTATTACACAAGTATATTAATTTTAATTAATCTTATAAGCTGAGTAGAACAGCCTGAATATTTAAGTTTTGATATTTTAAGAATGTCTGCAGGTCCAGTTACACCTAGCTAACCACTATGCACCATAGATTCACTTCTCAATCTTCAGCTTAGCACTAGACACTCAAGTCCATTGATATTATGGCACCTTAGCTACCTGCAACATATGAAATCAAGAAAATGTCTAAACCATCACATTTATTTTGTCAAATGAAAACAAAATCTTTTGAATAAACCCTTTTATCAGAAAAATGGTGCAATTTTATGCGTCTTAAGTCATGTAGTGACCGATTATTTTGTATAGAACAATGCAATATATTTATTACAACATATGACGACATTATAGTATACCTGTTGATTGAGCATATTATGAAGTTTGAAGCTTGTCTCTGATAGAACAAAGCTTGGTAACAACATCACTCATGTCCATCCGCTCACTCGGTGATTCAGCAGAACAAGTGAGTCCAATTTCAAATATAGAATTCAAGTGTTGAAGATGTCTGCCATTGAGAATGGCATCTGCAAGTGTGCTTTGAATAACTCTCTCTTGAAGAAGAATGGGGTCTATGATCTCAGTCACTCGATCAGGCAAAGATTCTGCAACGAAGTTGCGAATGTTGAAACCTTCTTCGAAAATATCATGAGTCGGTCTTTTTCCGGTAAACATCTCTAGCAAAAGAATTGAACTTCTTGGAGGGGTATTTCCCTGAAGATCGAAAAAACTCTTTCACAATTAGCAAGCTTCTTGGAGGGGCATTTGGGAAATACCCCTCCAAAATTATGTCCATTCGTGCGGTCAATATTTAACTTGATTGAGATCGAAAAAACTCAAAATCGACTTTAGTTCTTAACGAGCCGAATCGAACTCAAATTTTCATAGTCGTTAAAAACTATTGAAGCTCGAATTCAACTCGAAATTTTAACAAATCGAATCGAGTTTAGTACTACTCGACACATTTACACCCTAATTTAGATTATGAACGTCTAAACAAAGTTAAGTTACGGTGTGATTTCTTTTTTTTAAATAAATTGAAGTTATTCTATTTATCCAAAACAACCATCTATATACACTCTTAAAGAAAAAATAAAGTCAAACGAAAACATAAAAAAAAATTACAGTAAATCCCATTCCACAACAAGAATAGGGGAAGAAAAAGCTATTTCAACTTACTGTCTTTCGAATCTGCAATCTCAGAACTACTGTCGGTCGAGACGAATGACCATGTAATCTATAATTCCTTTCCTACCAGATATGATATAAAAAACTATATCAGGCTCAACGAAAAATAATCGCTTTCGACGACCTCCCTCTACTATTTTTAGGATCCACTCTACCATGTCACACCAGTTAGCAAAACAATAATATCCCAAACTAACCTTGAATAGTTACCGTGTGATTTCTTTGTGGAAAAAAATGGAAAATTTTAAGTTTTGGTTTCCAAAGTCATTACCCCTTTAATTGATAGCTCCATCTACATGAAACAACTCCTTAATTGACGAGATTGATTTGTTCATCAACATTAACTAGAGTGCATTATAAGTTATTTTCCAGCTCTAAGATCATCCTTTTCCATCTCCCATCAATTGTTTCAAGTTTGACGAGTCTACTTGAGGAGATTTCTCAAGTACACATGGTTTGAAAATTAGTGTTTAAATTGGAATTAAACCATTTGCAGCCGGTTGGGACAAAATAAATAGAACAAAAAATGTTTCTAACATATAATTTGCAGCAGGTGCAGCATACATTTAGCCTTTGATTCTCATTCTTTCAGCAGCCACTTCGTCCTGCTGGCTGCTTATTCTCTCCATGTCTTCACCATTTCTAGTCTGTTCTTCACATGTGATTCCAATCTTCTTAAGTTTATTATCTCTCTATTACTTAGCGACTCTCTGATGCTTGCGACCGCATACAACGTCATGCCACTGACAGAAATGACTGGAACTATTCCGCGACTCCATAATCCCGAGCTGATCATCAGTTATCTTGGCTTTGAACTGGAGTAAAGCTTGTTGATCTGTCTCATTTCCTCTAACTACAGGGCTTGCTGTTACTGAATCATTGACAGTAGTTACTGTTGTTAAACAAAGTTTCAAAGTTTGCTGCTTCAACTTGACTTGTCTCAAATTATAAGCTCTATCCTCCACATTCCAATTCCTTAGTGTTGGCGTTGCGAAAGCATACACAGTCCATATGACTTGCCGTCGCCGCCAGACTCAGCCGGTTTCTTCCCTGTAGGCTGCATTGCATCTGAATTTGAAACCATAGCCTGTGCATTGTTTATGAGGGCAAGACTCTAATACGTGGCCAAAGAATCTACAAGAAAAAAGAATCATAGGAAACTAAACCCATCAAGCAAACAAGTGTGAATTATAATACCTGATTCCATTATAAGAGAAAAATGGATTTTATTAATAAAAAAGAAAAAATTACAAAACATAAACACATTTCAAATCACGAATTATTTTGTCTCAATAGTTAAAAGAATGATTATTATAAAAATATATTTTAACCAGAAAACTCCATTAATTAGTATATTTTTTGTTGCCTATATTGTAATTAGAAACGTTCGATAAGACTAGCTATTCGAACGCTAAATAATTATATCAACAAATATTTTTTTTGGATAAATAAAACTTCATATCATCCGAGAACCACAAAAACCGATACAAACAGAAAATGTTTCCCCGTACAACAAAAAATCAGCAGAATTAGCAAAATAACAGAAGCAGATGTGAACTATACAGAATTATAATTCTCAGTCTTATCTGGAATTTTCCGTCCCACATCCTACTTTATAATAGCAAAGATAGTCCCTCCGATCTTGGAATTCTATCATAGAATCTTTCATTCCGTTCTTGCTATATATACTAATTATAATTCTTTTATACCAACAGATAATATTGTCACAAAGACAGATGAATTTATAAAAATATAAACAAACAAAAATAACCAGAACATTATATATAAAATAACTTCCGACAAAATAACACATTAAAAAAACAAAATAAAAAATGTCCCTATCAAAATAAGAATTTTATTTATATAAAATTAATACAAAAATTAAAAATTCGATAATATAAAAATTTGAAAACTTTAATAAGAAAAAAATTAAGAATTTTTTAAAAAGATAATTACCAAAATGGAAGTAGTGGTTCAGTGAATATGAAATTTCAATGACACTAATTGAATTGTCGGTTTAGATATAATTCAGATTGTTTGCATATATATTTTGATAATATCCATATATTCTTGACTTGGGTTCGGTGGGTACCTTCCTTGGGAAAAAAGTTCAAAAAAATAAATTAAACATACAATTTAAAAGAAGGAAGGTATCCACATTTTTTTTTATTTATAATTAAATTAATCATACTTATGTTTTATTGTTTTAGATTTTAAAATGGCTGAACTATAAAATTAGTGGTTAAATTATGTCTTTATTTATAATAAGTGTTTAAATTATTTTTTGAGAAAATAAATGTCTAAAATTTTATTTTTGTTTGAAACATGTGTCAAAATAAGTGTCTCAATTTACTTTCGAATAAGCCAAAAACAAAATTTTAGATAATTATTTCAGGCAAAAAATACTTTAAGTACATGTTTAAATTAAAAATAAAATTTTAAACACCTATTTTTACAACATCTTCAATCTTAATGTCACATTTTAAGTCTTAAACCCAAAACATTATCATACATTTTTTTAACTAATTTTGGCCCAAACCACATTTATTTCATCAAATCCATTAAGTTTAAATATTATAAAGTAGATAAATAATTAAAAATGCTACATGAGAGCTCCACTTGAAATTCATAAGTTAAAAGCATTTGATTCATGATTTAAAATCTAAAAGTAAGAGCTACTATACAGCACAGGGTTCCACTAGTACAAGATAATCTATGTATTATACTGGTATACAAGTCAATACTAAAATCTTACTCTAATGGTGCTTCAACGATGCACGTCAACCTATTAACATGCAAATAAAAACAACAATTTTGAATGTTGAACTAGCGAAACTTAATAGATATACTTTCACTCAATCATGCTTCATGTAAATCATAAGTATGAATATGTAGCTAAAAAATATAACACTAAAATATAATAATATATCGTCGTCTCTAATAGGCTAAACACATAACAATCAACAAAAAGGCATAATCTCATATAACACATATGTATCATACTAACAACCTAGAATGAAACCCAGTGTCATTTAACCTCGAGAACATACACTCAGAGTGAGACATTGTATCACATAACCTCGGGAACGTACACTATTGCGGTGAGACCTGATGTCACATAGCTTTAAGAACGTACACCATATTCGAAATCTTTCGTCAAACATTTTCAAATGAGATCCAGTGTCACATAATCTCGAGACTGTACACCCATCAATCTCTGATCATGATGTTGAAAAAACACTCTTTCTCTCGATGGGTATCTAGATCCTAACCATACAAATATTTTTTACGTAGCACACGATGTATATTTGATCCACTAAAGATCTTATTGTTACTATTACAAGCAAGTCACCCATGATTTTACCAGTTGTTACTCATTTTACTCAAATATGAAGATTGAATTTTAGTTACTAACTTTAGAAGTTAATTGGATATTAGACCTCGAATTATAGATATATTGAGCTCAAAATGTAATTTTTGGGTAGATTGTTTATTGGGTACTAATACTAATCATCATGTGCTAGTACGGTACCCCTTGATTATCTGTACACTCATACATACCGATACGAAATGAGTTTACTAGAATTTCACAAAGCTCAAACGTACTAATACGAGTCGATATATATCAATACTTGCTTAAAGAGCATACCGATATAGATTAAATACGACAGTAATATCTTTCTAATAAAAGGATATTCATAAACCCAAAATAGTAGTGTAAGATTTTATATTTTTTAATTCGTACCTCAGTAAGATTTTACTCCAAATGAAAGGATGTTTTATGTTTAAGTTTAACCATTTATTTACGTACAAATTAAAAATGGTCTAATTTTAAATTTCATCTCCTATTTCCCAAAAAATAAATAACTAGTCCCTTTACTTTATTTTACTTTGTTAGAACTTGACTTTATACTTGCAATTAGTGAAGTAATTCCAACTAGGTAGGTGTTAAAACCTTTATGTTGAATCGATGGTCAAAAACCCAGCAATTTACATGAAATTAGCATAAACCAACAAAGCAATTTATATACAATACATTAAAAAACAGAAACTCGAGTTCATATATTTACCGACGAATAGGACTAAATTATCATTTTTTGTAAATTAAAAGGGTCATATTATAATAATTTGAAAATAATTTAATTTTATAAAAGCAGAGGGATGAAACTCATAATTACTCCAAACTTATCAAGTTTAAATAAAAAAATAGACATTTTCATTACCAAGTCAAAGCAATTGTGCCATTGATTGGTCCCTCTTTGAGTATGGGAATACCTCTTTTCTATTGCTTTGCTGTGTCAGCACCCAAATAGAGAGTTCTGGAATTTTTATTTTATTTTATTATATATATTTTAAAATAGATACATTGTATTTTCATTGAGATTTGAATTTATAAAATAAAAAATATTTTTAATTATTAAGTTAATTAATAGATCTTAAATTATTATAAAATATATAATAAAAAATTATATTTTGATTATTAATCTTTCAAAAGTTATAAAATAATATATGTTATTTTTTGTATAAAGTAAACTAATAATCAATATACGATAAAAAATTATCATTTTAGTCATTATTTTTTTAAGAGTTATAAAGTAGTTATTAAATTTATCAAGTTATTAAAAAATTAAGGACGAAATCAAACGAAGGATGGGGAGGGTAATCACCCTCCACACCGAATTTTTTTACCTTTATCCCATATTTTTAAAAAAAAATCGATGTATTTATAAAAAATTGATTTATATTTTACTCTTAATCTCAAATCGTCCCTATATATAATGATTATAAAATGATTATAAAATAAACATTAAAATTATTAAAATATTATAAAATAATTATTAAATTTTATTAAATTATTTTAAATTGATCATTTAATTAATTGAATTATTATATGATTCCAGAACGTTCAATGACTATTTTGAAGCGAGACTGATAGAGCCTATGTATTTTTCGACAAGGGCAAAATTTCCCCAAAGTTCATCCCAAGTACGGCCTCATAGTGTCCAAATTTGATCCAATTAGGAAAAATATTAAATGAGTATGAGGATTAAATTCATAATTTAAGCATTATATAAGTACTAATCATAGAATTTAACCTAAAAGTTACAAGTTAGATTGTGGGCCTGGGTAAAAAGGCTTTGATCCAATTCCCTCCACTGGACTGGTCCAAATATAAACCAGGTCGGGTTGAAACCGGGTGATAGACCCGTAGGGCAGGCGTGGATCCTTTTAACTTTGCCTCTTGTCCCTCTAGTTCTTTTTTCCCTTTTCTCTCTCTTCTTCTCTCTCTCTTCTTCTCTCTTTATTCCTACACCAAGACAAAATCACCCTTGTCGCCGCCCGAAGACACCCTTCTCGCCGCCGTCCAGACTCCGATTGGCCTTATGCTTACACCGAATTGAAGTTGTGTCTATCCTATTTCTTTATTCCGGTGTAGATTTCCTATAAACAATCATGACAGCGGCGAAACTGGAATATTAGTTTTGGAAGTGTCATTATTCCGATCTCGGAATCTCACCGTTGGATCGGCCCGAGACTGAAGTATATCCTTCTTTGCATCAAGCGTTACTTGCTGACCGTTCAGATCGGTCAATAAATAGTCCGAGCGATTGCAAATCCTCTTGCCCGATTTTGGGGTTATCTTCTTTCCTATCTTTGTTTTTTTTTGTTTTTCTGTTTCTGATTTCGTTCGCTTTTGATTTCTTTGGTTTCTGTCTTCTGATAGACTCGTCTTGTTTTCTAATTGTTGAGGATAAATCGAAGCTAAACATAAAAACAAATTTAAAGATAATGCGAAACTGGAGTCAAGTGAAATTTATTGGGAAAATCTGAATTTTGAACAAATTTTATTCTGAGGATAATTTTCTGGATGTCAAAACTTGTCATCAGGATCTGTCTCAAGGTAAAGGGCATTTGGAGGCATAGATTGATCGTCTTATTGTCAGCTATGGGCTCAGTATGCGACGATAAATATATCTTTTATTAGTGGATTGGATCCTTAAGCAGAACAAATTTGAGCTTTTTGTGTTCCATTTTTTATTTGTATATATGTCTGATCTTGTTCTTTGATATTGTTACGCAGGAAGGATAGACACTTAACTTCTTGAATATTTGAATTTTATAGTGATCTCCGTATTGTTAAATATCTGACAACATTGGAGGAACCAAATTAACTGTAAGTTTCTTGGCCCTGTAGTTTGTTTGACATAAAGTACTTCAAAACTACTAAAAGTTCATTAAAAATTGTCTTCATCAGTTGAAATTTATGTTACATACCACATAGATGCATATTTTATTGGAGCTTTGCTTTAATTGTTTTCAGAGCGGTATTTGTGCTTGCACCCGGGGTTTCTCTTCTACTCTGGTGTCAAGTAGTAATCAAAAAGCCACGGCATCCTGCAAGATTTGTTGTGATAGACCATTAGTTGATAGGATAAGGTCTGCATCTTCAGACATGATGAGCACTGTAGGCCTGGAACTCACAAGTTTTATGAATCCTGACCTGACTTGGAAGACAGTTTCAAAGAGAAATAGGAGTGCGATGAGACGTACAAGGAGACCGGTTGCTAAAAGCTTGACACTAGGAATGGGGTTAGCTGATAAAAATGCCAGAACACTGGAGGATGATACGGTTTCAGAGTCGGAGAAGGTTAAAATGCATTCTTCTGTACTTATAAACTACACTCAAGGGTTCTCTCACTTGTTTCAACTAATTCTCTGTTTTTCTATTAACAGGTCGGTGTGGATGTTCTAGTAAGGCGCTTTAGTGAAAACGTAGAGAATGTTCCAATTAAAAAAAGGAGATTTTTGTTCCGATCTCCATCACCACCACCTTCATTGAACCCTTATCCGCACCTTGAAGCCTCTGAACAGCATGTAGATTTTAAACCTGCTTCAGATCAAAATTTTGGTTTATGCTCCTCACAGAGGCAACAGGTCATGAAATCTGATTGTTCTGCCAAGTCATATGTTTCTAGCATCGATGAGGAGAAGATTTCAGAGGTAATAAATGGTGACAAAGATTTCTCAGGGATTGAAATGCTTGCAGCTGCTGCTTGCAGTGACAGTATCAGCAATGATGTAACTGAACATGAAGGAAATCCATTAGTAGAAGAAACACAAGAGAGAATTCAGTCTTCTGCTTCTTCAACTCATTTGGAAGAAACTACAGCATCATTGGAGGCATCAAGTTGCTTTCCAAAAGATTTGGTAAATGAAAGTAAGTCTGAGGGTTCCTCTTTCCAAGGCGATTCCTTTGCTGTTTCGCATGAATTTCCTTGTGACAAGGATGCAGCACTAGAAAGGCCCATTCCCTTGCCAGATGATAGGTTACTCTGGGATTTAAATGTTTCAATGGATGCTTGGCCTTGTGATGGAGAGACTGTTGATGCTCAAAAGGATTCTCTTGCCAATATTTCTGCGAGAAGTGAAGAGTTCCAGAGTACAAAACCTCAACATATTAACAATGACATTTTGGACAAAGTGATTTCATCGGATGTTGAAGAGGGTAATAAGATGACTTCAGACTTGAGAAACATGCCTGTTGGGACTGATGACTTGAGTACAGAGAAACAGGAATCTGAAAGATTCTCCGGTTATGATTCACACTTGCAGATTAAGGAACCTCAAGATATAAAAGATGGTAATACAAACAAAGTTGTTTCATGTGACGTTGATGGGGGTTGTAGGACGACTTCAGACTTGAGAACCATGCCTGTTGGGAGCGATGATTTGGGTGCAGAGAAGCAGGAATGTGAAGGATGCTCTGGTTATGATTTACCCGTGCAGACTAAGGAGCCCCAGGATACGAAAAATGGTGCTACAAGTGAAGTGGTTTCGCCTGATGCTGATGGGGTTAATATGATGGTTCCAGACTTGAGAACCATGCCTGTTGGGGCTGATGACTCTAGTACAAAGAAACAGGAATGTGAAGGTTGCTCTTGTTATGATTCACACTTGCAGACTAAGGAACCCCAAGATATCAAAAATAATTCTACAAACGAAGTGGTTTCATCTGATGTTGATGGGGATAATAGGATGATTTTAGACTTGGGAACCATACTTGTTGGGAGTGATGACTTGAGTTTAGAGGAACAGGAATCTAAAGGATGTTCAGGTTATGATTCACAGTTGCAGACCAAGGAACCTCAAGGTATAAAAGATGATACTACAAACAAAGTGTTTTCGTCTGATGCTGATGGGGGTAATAGGGTGACTTTAGATGAGAGAACTATGCCTGTCAGGACTGATGAGTTGAGTACAGAGAAACAAGAATCTGTAGGATGCTCTGGTTATGATTCACGCTTGGAGACTAATGAACCTGAAGATACAAAACAAGATACTAAGAAAGAAGTGGTTTCATCTGATGTTGATGGGGGTAATAGGTTGACTTCAGACTCAAGAACCATGCCTGTTGGGACTGATGATTTGAGTATAGAGAAACAGGAATCTGAAGGATGCTCTGGTTATGAATCGCACTTGCAAACTCAGGAACTTCAAGATATAAAAAATGATATTACGAAAGAAGTGGTTTCATCTGATATTGATGGGGGTCATAGGTTGACTTTGGACTCGAGAACCATGCCCTCTGGGAGTAATTATTTGAGTACAGAGAAACACGAATCTGAAGGATTCTATGGTTATGATTCACATTTGCAAACTAATGAACTTCATGATATAAAAAATGACATTACAATTGCTGTGGTTTCATCTGATGTTGATGGGGGTAATAGGATGACTTCAGATTTGAGAACCATTCCTGTTGGGACTGGAGACTTGGGTACAGAGAAACAAGAATCTGAAGGATGCTCTGGTTATGATTCACAATTTGAGGATGGGGAGTTGAGGGAATCAGATATTCAATATTGGGAGGAACCAGAACAGGTGGATTATGACACTGAATTTGAGGAAGAAAGATCATTTGGCCTGGAAGCTGAGATTGGCGAGCAGGAAATGAAGGTTGAAAGAGGATCAAATCTGGAACTAACTGCGAATTTTAAATGTTGTGAAACTGGAGAGGCTTTGAAGAAAAATTCAGTGAGTTTGAAGATTAGAACTGTGGAAGTGTCTGATGGTGAAACTATGAAAATTGATTGTTTGGATGGGTCTAATTATGATCTTAGAGTTGATTTATCCAAGGTATCAAAAAGGGAATCACTTGCTTGTGTTGAAGGATCAATCTCCTCTGATGTTCGGAGAAGCAGGTGAAATTTTTTGACGCCATTGTCTCTTCCCTTTGATGTATATTTCAAACTTTGATTGATTTGTATATTTCAGGTTCGACAATTTTAGTGGTTCACATCCTCGAGCTGGAAGGGGTGCTGGTTCTGACAAATTCGCAGGGAGTGATAGATCTTATTCACATATGCGTGGCAGAAGCCCAGCAGGTGCTCATGTTTTCAATCCTTCATCTCATTATTGGGATTCTAAGCGGCAGCATCCACCTATTTATGATCACCCTGACAATTTTGGGCGGCCCAGACCAGAAAGTGTTTTTGGGAACCAAGAATATCCCACGAGCACAGACCAATTACCTTCGGAAGCGGCTGTTGCGAGACCTGGCCACCATATTAGCAGGCAATTTATGGGACCTTACAGGTCACCTGTTAGAAGGAGATCACCGATTGAAAGAGTTGATTCTTACAGTATGCATCCGAGAATTCCACCCGTAAGAGATACTAGTCCTGATCGGAATAGGTTTAGAAGATATCCGCAAGGGTTTAGTAGAGGTATCAGAGATGAGTATCTCAGGAATATTCCCCATGACAACACACAATACATAAGACGCATGCCACACTGTTTAGACAGGAGAGAAAGAAGCATTTCCCCCCATGGTCGAAGACCTCATCACACCATACCTTACAAGAGAGCTCGATCAAGATCAAGGAGCCGCTCTCCAATTGGTTTGTTATTGCAGAGGGATCGGAATGAGGGTTCAAGACATCGCAACAGGTCACCTGATTTTAGGTCTGATGCTAGAATGGATAGAGTGAGGCTGCCATTGACAAAGCGATTTGGTGCAGGTCATGGAGAGTTCATTTCCCCACCTCGAAGTCATGTTTCGCCGCAGCGAAATTCCAGGAAGTTTGATGATCGTAGTCCTGGTTTTGACCATTTTAGGGTACATAAATCACATGGAAGGATGATTCGTCAAGACCAAAGGTTTGATCAAGCACGCCCCATTCGGAGACTGAATTCAGACGATTACTTCAACCCCATGATTAGACCTAGAAGATTTCCTGATAGGTCTGCTGGTGGAAAAGGGTGTAAATACGAAGACAGAGATGATGGTAAACATAGCAGCAGATATGCAGTGATTCATCGAGTGAGGTGCTACGATACAGATGGTGGAGCCCGTCGATTTCGGCATAATGATGAAGATTCATTCATGGCTAAGAACTCCTTAACCGTGACTAATGCAACCAGGGTCTCATCGAGACGCCCTGGTGATGCTGATGCACCTAGGACAGCCAGTGAAGATAGGTGAATTTAAGATTATGCAACTGAGAGGATTTGGCTGGAAAAGGGAGATATGAAACCTAGAAAGAGGTAATGTCCCTTTTCTTTACCTGATCACATGCTTGTATTTGGCTGGCTGTTGGGAGATTTTGTTTTATTTTTTCAGCTTCCATAGCAGTTCCATTTCGAGGGATGGATGCCATCTAAATTCTCTGCTCGTAGCTTCTCTTAGCAAAGTTTTTTTTTTTTTTTTTCATTTTGTTTTAAGAAGAGGATTACGCTTCTTTTTCTAATTCGATATTTCACACGAGGTGAATTCATGTCTAGAAATAGGCTTTTCAAAATATTTCAAAAAGTACTGAAGAAATATGCACATTTTAAGCCCTGTAGAAGGGAATTGTTTTGCAAAGTAGTGCACAGAGTATTTATGACAGCATAGGTCTTTTACCTTTCAATTGAGCTATGTTATAAAGTTTGGTATTTCTCGATGTGATCGAGTGTGTCGAAACTTTTTCTTTTCTTAAAGAACAAACTACAAAGCTCGATAACCTCGATCACATTGTGAGTTCCGGTGGTAGTCTGGCTTAATGAAACTGCAATTGGCCAATGACTAAAACCTAGAAGATAAAGAACATGGATGGTAGACATGAGTAGAATAATCATGGAACAGGGAATTGGTGCAATGGTTGATGCACTTTGCCACCAAATTATTCAGGAGTTGTGAATTGGTGTCGTTTTTAGTCCATATACTCTTTTGAATTTTGCAATTTCATTTCTGATTAAATTGCAAGTACTAGATTACATGGTACTGGGACAAATAGCAGATCTGATTTAAATAGATTTAACTACTACCATTTGGATTGTATAATTTGAAAAAAGTTAGGGACTACGTTTGAAATTTACTCGTGATTCAGGGATTGGTGTTCATAATTTTTCACTTTTATTAATCTGTGTATTCAGATAACATAATTTGTTGATAGAGTGCTGCTTGAGGAACAGCTGGATCCAATCCTAGCGAGAGCCATCATTGACTAGTGTGGTTTTAAACTACGAAAGAATAAACAAAAGTTCAACTTCCATTCTAGTATTGACTTTATATTATATTATAATAATTATCACAATTTTAAATTTATTATTGTTATCCGACGATTAACATGTTTCATAATTACAATATATATATATTATATTTTGATATACGATGTTACATCACTTTTTTTTAATTTAAATTTTAAATCATAAATAATAAATTCAATAAACTTTTGTAAATTAAAATTAACGCAAGGTTTTTTAATTTAAATAATAAAATTTAAACAAAAGTAAAAAAAAATCAGGTTATAATGTGATTCGGATTATACAAAAATAAAATAAATATCAGCAGTTAATTAACAGATCTTAATATTTTAATACACAAATTATATAAAATATTTAAATCCTTTGTTACGTTTTAAAATTTAAAATTTAAAATTTAAATCTCTAACTCGAATCTTATATATTATAAATCTTAAATTATAATTATAAATAATTTTTAAACCCTACAATATAAACTTACTTAAAATTTAATAAATGTGTAAACAAATTTATATTTTAATGTTTTTTTCATAAAGATTTAATTTCGGTAACCATCTCCGACAATATATTATTATGTGCAGCCCCGACCGCTGAGCATGAAAATATTGTGATACATGAAGGACCAAAGTGTCTTTTAAACCATTTATCTTTCCCTTTGTGGCAATGTTGGTTTTGGTGTGTGGTCACTGTCAAGACCAAGTGGGAAAGCATTCTTTTTATAATTCAATAATACAATGGCAAAGGTCTTTGTACTTATCTTACAAATTCAGAAATCTGAAAATGTCTACTCACATGATAAAAAACTTGCAAACACCAATGTTGGAGTAGGATAAGGACTTTATTTGATTTTCAAATTCTAAGACTAATTCGGATCAAGTATTAATTAATACTTGATTAAGCCTTAAGGGATATAGCCCTTTGATCCCACAAAACCAACAAATAATTGGTTTAGTAGGATTACACACTAGATTCTTTAAACAAAGTTAGGGGTTCGAATCCTAACGTTATAAATAGAACAGTTTGGATTCGGGGTCACCCTATAATAGATGAAACTGAACAAAAATCAACAGGCATCGGCAAATTTCATGAGCTTTTAATAGGGAGGTTGAATAAAAATATCTAACATCTACCCTGGTTTTTCAATGGACAAGATTTAACCATTCCAAAGCTAGTTCATAACAACTCACCATGTAGAAACTGAAGAAGAAAAGATGTCTAGCATCTACCCTGGTTGCCCTAATAATACAATGATCGTGAATTACAAAACAGTAAACAAATCTAATTAGCTTTACACTGATATTAGAATAATGATTCGATTCGTGGTTCTTTCCAGAAATGGGTTCTCTTACGAATGTCAAATATTGCATATTTAAAAACAGTTAATGTATTGTCATACCTCATTCACCCTGACCATTATCTGGCATGCATGCTGGCAGGGGATCGACCAACTAACTCGGTGCTCTAATGTCATCTACTTCGTTCCCATCTAAACAAATGCCATTGTTATTGACACTAAGCTCTGAACTAGCATTGCTGCTTGTAGCAAGAGGGGAATCCGAGACACTAATATTTCTGCTTCGTGTAGGACCTGATCTCACGCTGTACATAGATGATGCTGGGATATTTGTCATTAATGGCCGTAAACTACCTGGAATGCGTTGATTTATACCCTAATCAAGAAAATATGAAGTCAGATGAAGAAATAGCCAAAATCCTAACCTTTGCTTTGTAGTAGTATTCATTCTTAACAACTAGAAAGTTGAGACAATTGGGATAAACGAGGGATCACTATGCTACCTTGATAAGTGATAACAACATATTTAGATTGTTGTACTATCATATAATGGATCATAATATAAGCAATCTAAAACATATGTCTCAAAAACTTTTAGGAGAGACTCACCATATGCCTTATAGCCATATCCAATGACTTCTTTGAAAGCGTTCTTCCAAAGCCTGAACTATCTGGTGATGAAGATTTCCCAGACAAATTACCTTGAGGAGAAAGTTTATCATCTTGCCTGGGAGGTGCCAGTTTCCGCATGTTTATTACCCTCTCAACCATTTTATTTCCCATCACAACAGGGCTCACATTATCACCAACTTTTGAATATCCACGACGGACTGCAGGAACAGAGCTCCCACTGACATGCAGCATAGAACCATTAGGGGGACGTCCTCTTGAAGGAGAGCATGATTGCCGTCTTGGTCTACCAATAGGACCTGGTTCAGCAGAAGAAGATCGAGCGCTTGGTGCTCCAGGCCTGCCTCTTGTCGCTGAAAGTGGTCTATCAGGCAGTGTTGTTCGTAAATTTGGGGGAGCATCAAGAGAGAAACCAGGCATCTCAGAAGGCTTCCATGGCTTAGATTTTACCACCGGAGAAGCACCACGTGATGGTACAGAATTTCTGGATGCAGCAGGAGTCGGCTTTGTAACAGATGGGGAAGGTTTGATTGGAGGAGCAGATATATTAGCTGCAGCTGATGGACGACGGGTCGGTGTGGCTGCTCTTGATACAGGTTTGGATGAAGGTATAGGTCTTGCGGTTGGTGTTGAAGACCTTGCTGTGGACCTTGTCGGTGTGGCAGATCTTGCAGCAACTGTGGATTTAGTAGCAGAAGATGCAGTCTTGGCAGCAGAAACTGTGGTCTTATTTGTGTAAGTCCCAGGTTTTGTTGCAGGCTTAGTAGCAGACATTGAGGGCTTAGTTGATGATAATGTGGCCCGAGATGTAGGTGTTGACGATCTTGTAGGTTTAGATGCTCCAGTCAACGTAGGGCGTCCAGTGGGTGTAGCTGGTCTTGAACCTGGACCCCCTGATGATGAGGGCCTGCGCACACCAGTAGAATTTGACCCAGGGGATAAAGCTGGTTGCTTTGGTGATAAGTTGCTCCTGGCAGCAGACTCTGGGTGGGAATTTGCCAGCTATAAACACAATGAACAAAAATCTATTGCCAATAAGCCCATGAATCCAATTATCAGAACACTTCCCCAAACCAAACAATGGAAATAATCTTTGAAATTTTACAACGCAAAAATATCCGAGAATATAGATCACCCAAGATATTTAAATAGGTAAACAATTTTTAATAACTTCTAAGTGCTGCTTAAATTTTGTGATCAAAGAGAATTATTCCTGCTAAGCTGAGAAACAGGACTAATTGATTTTGATGGCAAGTCAGTGTACCATACATAGAGAAAGATTAATGAGTTCCAAGATAACAGACAGACATCCATGTTTGTTCCTAGTTAAAAAAGGCTCTTTAACCAGTTAATGTAGTTACAAAAACAAAGAGCCTTCAGTTGTTCTGTTTCTAGACCAGATTCAGATTTAAAAGTTTGACAGGAAATAATCAAATTTCACAGCAAATTTTCCAAAAACAGGGGTAAGTTTTGTTCAAACATGGCCTACAAGAAAATCTGACTCATTTAACAAATGTGGAATGACATAAATTCCTGCTTCCAGCAACTACTATATCATGTACTCAAATACGCAAACTTTTCACAGGTATGCAATCCATATTATAGCATTAAGAAAACTTTTCATACCCTAGATTTCAGGGCTGTCGAGCCGGCCTTAGGAGCACCAATCTGACTCATTACCTTCTTTTGTGACTCCATCTCCAAGGAAGGAAAAAGAGGAGTACCAGGAGGTGTTAAAAGCCTGAAATGTGAGACAATTCATGTTATAGAGTCATATTAAAAGAAATATTTATCACTTAATTGCATTCATGTGGGAAAAGGAAAGGATTAGCACAAAGCTCAAGCAAGTGCAAGACCTTAACAGTCTTTCAATGGATTGTAGGAATTTATCTGAAAGCACTTCCGTTTAAATGGTTTTGGAATCAAAACTAGAATTTCAAAATCCTTCACCATTCTTAACATCAAGGAAGCATATCTTAAGATTCACAACACAACATCAAAGAATCAGACCCATGAAATAAGAAAAAGCATGTTTACTTTTCCAAACATGCAATAAATTTAGAATTTCTCCTGAATTTATTACAATTTGCAAGTCCAACATTCCTAAAAGACCAACAATATGATGGACGACAGAGTTCCATTCTTTTTGGGGAGATAATTTCTCTACTTATGGTGTTGATATTGAACATTTGGCTTGGTTCAAAAAGCTGAGGCCTGAAAGTTAACATTTTGAGGCAACTAACCTAGATTTGTCCACAAAAAAAAGCAACTAGAATCTACAAACCATTTAGTGTCTTTTCAGAAGAAAAAAAAAGAAAACATGTAAAAGGATTATCACAAGAATCTCGAATAAGAAACTGAATCTGATAATATAGAACACAAAAAGGATTTAGAACCATGAGAAACAAAAGGAACAAAGCTTTTAACACTAAAATGTGGTTCAACTCAACTCAAATAGCAAGGAAACTGTAGTTTGAGTTCCCAGAACGGTGTTGCAACAAATTCATCAAAGGACACCATAACAAGTCATCATCAATACTTTACTAACATCATAACAGACAAAAACCAAAAGTAGCCACAATTGTTTACAGAATGCAAGTGACATACTTGCAGCTCGTGACCCCAGAGCACATGTTAAAACAGCCGATCACAGCCATCAAAACTATTAACTTCAATGAATCACACTCACACATGTCAACAATAATTATCATCCCACTTTCTTGTTCTTTTCCTCTCTCTTCCTGTTGTTTTGTCTATACTTTGGCAAAGTTTAAGTCAATTAAACAAAATCTATCGACAAATGATCAAAATAACATTCAAATGCAAACATAATCTAAGCATGAATATGACATATCAAAAGAACTAAGCCAATTACAACGTAGTTCTTCTGTTATAAAAATATTTGATGTTAACTTCTAAGTTGAAAGAGAGTTTTTTGGATTTTGCTTTCTGTTAAAACAACACCTTAAATTAGTAAATTAAATTAAATGAACAAGTAGACAAACAAATTACCATTCATAATCGTTTTTGTCACTTTCAGAATTAAGAAAATCAGCAGCAGCAGCACCCGTCTTTCTCGTCGTCGTAGTCGTCGATGCCGAAAGATTAAATATTGGAGAAGTTCCAGGTTTAGATCCTAAGGTTTTCAAAAATTACCAAATTAACATAAGAACAAAAACTGCAAAACTAAATCACGAATTACAAAACATAAAAGAAACTTACCTAAAGGAGCATCAAAATCTTCGGATGAGTGATTAAGAAGAATACTCTGTTCTTTCTCACGTCTACGCATCTCGAGAAACAATGCGAGCTCATCCTCTTTCTCCTTCATCAACGAAGCTCTCAACTGCTGCCTTTGTTTCAACGCCGCTGTTTGCATTGCCGTTTCTTGCTGATCCCTAAAGCTCCGATTCATCTTCAACACGGATCGAAAAGAAGCCTTAAATGCAGAGTTTTAAAGAGTTGGATTGAGCTTCGGAGTAGTAGCAGCTGGGAATGTTAACCGACATGAATGAGGAAAACGAATCGACAATGGCGGAAAGTGGCAGATGAGCGTAAATAAGTGGAAGAAAATGGGGAAATTGTAGAAAGACGATACGACTGAAACAAAAAACTAGAGAGCTCCCATGGTTTTGTGTTTCTATTTGTTCTCACTGATAAGGTGCGTTTCCAGATTCCTGGTTTTAGGTGGATAGATAATCACGATAATACCCTCCATTCCAAAAATATTTTCTTTTTGGATTTTTCTTTTGTGTCCTTCAACCCTTTAAATATCGTTTGGGTCATCCATGAACTCGAACTGCTTTAAAATTCTGTTTTTACTAGATTGAATTAAGTTTGGATCGGATCTGAATTTATTTAATTTATTTATTATAAAAGTTATCTTGAATTTAATTAATTTAAATTTAGATATGAGTTTAACTTGGATTTCTAATTTTGATGATAAAATTTATACTGGTTTTGATTTAAAAAATATAAATATTTATAATAAAAATTAAATTACCCTCGAATTTGAATTTAAGATAACATGTCTCACTCCAAATTGAAACAATTATTAAAATGCATATATATAAATTTATATATTATTAGTTAGATTTTAATTAAAAATATATATGTAAAAATTTACAAGTTGTTAGAGTTATCAAATTGAATTAAATTTTATTTTCAAAAAATATAAGAATTATATTAATTATAAAAGTAATTTGTTATGTTACGTCATAATGTAATTATTCGATTAATATTTTTATAAAATCAACTTGTATAGTATCATGAAAAAATAAAAAATTATAAGAAAGTTAAATTTATTAAGTCATTTTAAATTAAAAAATAATAATAATTTTTGAATTTAAAATATTATTATATCATATCATTAAATATTTGTTTATCAAGGAATGAGCCACTAATCGTAAAATTACGGTGATTGGTGATTTACTGAATAGATTTTGTGCATCCTCGGGTCATCGAGTTAGCATTAACAAGACACATATATTTTTCTTTAGGAACTGTGCACATGATCGCAAATTGGCCATAGCTTCTAGCCTTGGATTCGAAATTGTTGAGGACTTAGGTATGTATCTGGGTGTTCCACTCTTACATAAGCGTGTTACGCGCGATACTTATCGTTACTTGTTGGAGAAAATTGAACGTAGGTTGTCAGGTTGGGCGGCACGTGCTTTATCCCTTGTTGGTCGTATTACTCTGGTAAGGGCGGCGTTACAAGCAATTCCCACATATGTCATGCAAACTACATGGCTTCCAAAAGGTATTTGTGATGATATGGAAAAGTTAATTCATAAATTTGTGTGGGGATCGACGAAACTACGACTATAGCACTTGTCAGATGGGATACGGTGACGTCGCCTAACGAGAGTGGTGGGTTGGGATTGCGTCAGATAGATCGGCATAATTCTGCTCTTCTTATGAAAGTGGGTTTTCAGTTAGCACGGGATGAAGATAAACTATGGGTACGAGCTTTGAAAGCCAAGTATAAGTGGGAAAAGGATATTCCACTATCCATTTGGCGGCCTCGTTGTTCTAGGCTATGGTAGGGTATTAGTCATATTTGGGAGGAGGTCAGGCGTGGTATTTGTTGGCAGGTCAGGGATGGTTGGCGTACGGATTTTTGGTGGGACATTTGGTTAGACTTACCGGAACCTTTAGCCGTGTACTGTTCTACAATGAATATTCCTTGTCCGCTACCAGTCGCAGCTATGGTTGGTCCAGATGGTAATTGAGATGTTGAAAGGCTGAGGCAACTACTTCCGAATGATGTAGTGCTAAAGATAAAGGCGTTGGTTCCTCCATATGCAATTTTGGGTCGTGATCGCCCGTGATGGCGTTGGGAAGTGAATCGTATGTTTTCGACCTCCTCGGCATATAGTGCTCTTAGTACAAATATTATACATAATGGGTCGAGATTGTGGAAGATTATATGGGGTCTTCATGTGCCGCAACGTATCCGGACTTTCTTATGGTTGGCTTACCATGAACATCTACTCACTAATGTTGAGAGATGTCGTCGGCATTTGGCTTCTTCAAGCACTTGTATGATTTGTTCTCAGGAAAATGAAGATTTGGATCATGTCTTCCGTAAATATGGTCGAGCAAAACAGACTTGGATTGGACTGGTGCATTCCGTCGTCAACAATAGTTCTTCGGTATGGCATTTGACCAGTGGTTCGAAATGAATATATGTGGGAATGGACATGCGCAGGGATTGGGAGAGAATTGGTCGATTTTTTTTGCCATAACCTGCTGGATTCTTTAGAAAAATCGGTGTCATTTTATCTTTAATGAAGGTAGGGAGTTATCTCGAGACGTGATTGGTTACTGTAGGAGCTTGTGGGTCGAGGTGTGCGGGGTCAATTTTAGGAGTAAGTCACGAACTTCTAAACCGAGAATACAGTGACAACGTCCGATGGAGGATTGGGTGAAAGTAAATGTTGATGGAGCTGTGGGAGGTGTTGACAATATGGCTGCTAGTGGTGTTGTCATTCGTGATCATGAAGGTAATTGGTGGTATGGGTATGCAAGAAGTTTAGGCTCGTGTCCGGTGTTGATTGCGGAACTTTGAGCTGCTCATGATGGATTAGCTCAAGCATGGAGATTAAGTTATCGCCGTGTGGAACTTGAAATGGATAATTTAACAGTGGCGCAAGTCCTTGAAGGTACTTCGCAGGCTTTGTCGGACAATGCTCTTGTGCTTAAGATAAAGGATCTTCTTCGTAAGGATTGGAGGGTGCGAATTACCCATATACGTAGAGATGCAAATTTGGTCGCGGATGGTTTGGCTCGGTTGGTTCGAGGCATGACGGTAGGAGAAGTCTTTTATGATCAAATACCGATAGAGGTTCTACCTCTAGTTTTGACTGATCAAGCTCTGTCTTGATGTTTATTTTGTCATGGTTTATGTTTATTAAGTGATATAACTATTACCATGAGTACTCTTTTCCTCCATTTAGGTGTAGGGAGGTTTTTAATGAGGCTTGTGGTAATAGTCCTTTTCCAATAAAAAAAATATTTGTTTTTATAATACTTATTTGTAACTTTTACAAGAAAAAGAGATATTTAATAACAAATCTATACCTAAGTGGCATTAGTTGTAGTTTAACAAAAAGAAAAAAGCTTTGAAATTCATACGATTAGAAAGTCCTGTTTTTTTCGATTTTGTTTATTTGCTGAAGGAATCGGAACAATGAAGAACGAAGCGAGCAGTAGCAATAGCAGAGAAGAAAGCTCGGTGGTCGATTGCGGCCGCCGGAGAAGCACCTGCGGTTATTGTAAATCCTCCAGTCGATCCAGTATCTCTCACGGTCCGGTTCTTTATTTTCTCCTTTTTTTCAAGATTAAATTTCCTGGATTTTCTTCAATTTTAATTTTGGCTCGCTTGACTTAATTTTTTTTATTGATTTAGGTATAATTAATAGTTATTTAATTTAGGATATTGCTAAAGGATACTAAGCTATTTCAAAGTTTTGTTGATATTTTCTGAATTTTTTGTTTCTTTTTGGTGTTGTTTTTGCAGGTTTATGGGCGCATAGTCTTACAGTTTATGACTATCAAGGTTTTTTTAAATTCATTCTCAGCAATTTTCTAAGTGAATTTTATGCTTTCGAATTGTTTCAGCTGTTAAAACAAAATTTTGATCATGCTGTGTCTATTGAAGAAGTGGAATATGTAATTTGGCTTTAGAAATTTTGTTAATTGCAGAAGAAAATTGTTATTTTATTGTTATTGGATGTGTGTGATTTGGAATTGAGTGTGTTTGGAATTGTTCATTGATAAGAATTATCTTTGGATTTGTTGGTTTAGTACTGTTTTTTCATTGCTGGTTGTTAGATCTTCTCGACCGCGGTTGGAGGAGATCCGGTTGTTTCCTCTACAAACCTGAGATGGAAAGGACATGCTGTCCATCTTATACTATTCGCTTGAAGGCAAGTGATTTTCTCCCTTGTAAGGAGCAACGTCGAGTTTATAGAAGAATGCAAAGGTATATTGTTCTAATGCCCTGTTTCTGTCTTGGCTTCTGATTGAGGATTTCAAATTCCGATACCCTTTAGTTTTATAGTAAAGTTTTATTTTTAAATAAGATACTTCCATTGAGCCATTTAACCACTGTATCGGTACTCCTAGCAATCAAAAGTGTTTCTAAATATGGACTTACTTTTTGGATTATGCATTCATCACATTCTTTTGGAATATGTAGAACCTGAGTACTGACAGGTGTATGCCTAGGTTTTTAGATGGCACACTTGAGGTGAGGAAAACAGTGGAACATGCCAACGATCAAAATGCTTCTAAGCATACAGGCAGCTCCGTCAATAATTTAGTCTCAAGTTCTGGGAATGAATCTTTCTCTTGTGGCAACAAAAGGGAAAATGAGGCAGAAGAGTTTATGTATCATTTATCTAATCAAATAGACAAAGTGGTGCATGCAGATATTGAAAGCGGAGAATTTCCTTCTGGAATTCAATTTCCAAAAGCCGTGGTCAAACTGGTTTCCCATGCCAAAAGAAAGTTAGCAGTTGAAGGGTCAGAAAATCTTTTGTACACCAGCAACATTGCCTTCCAAATAGCAGCCACTTTGAGGCGGACACAATCAGCAGAGAGGGATGACCAACAATTACGAATGTCAAGACATAATGCAGAAAAAATTGATCTGTCTCCCAAATCTATTGCCCAAAAGTTGGCATTCTCTTTAAATCAGCTAGTTAACATTTCTGGCCTGTCCATTAGGGCATGCAACGGGCATATCAATTTTTATTCTACCGCTAAAACTGCATCTTCAGATAGATATGTTCAAATTTTTACTTTGCCTGAAGAATCTGGGAGTAGAAGTCAAAGCTCGTGTGCAAAGAAGTGCTCTGAACACCAACATGGGCAAAAGACAAAGCTTGAGATCCGTTTGAAAAGGTCCAGTTTTGATCCAGAAGAGTATGCATTGTATAAACGATATCAAATTAAAGTGCATAATGATCCACCAGATCGTGTCACAGAAAGCTCATACAAGAGGTTTCTTGTGGACACTCCCCTAGTTTTTGTTTCTTCATCTGCTGATGGCATGGTTCCTCCATGTGGCTTTGGTTCATTTCATCAGCAATACATCATTGATGGCAAGCTAGTTGCTGTTGGTGTGGTAGACATCCTTCCCGGATGCTTGTCAAGTAAGTATTTATTCTGGGATCCTGATTATGCATTTTTATCTTTGGGTAAATATTCAGCTTTGCAAGAGATTGGTTGGGTGAATGAGAATCAAGCTTATTGCGCTAGTCTTCAGTATTATTACATGGGATATTATATACATTCCTGCAACAAGATGAGATATAAAGCAGCATATTACCCCTCTGAGCTTCTTTGCCCTCTTCATTACCAGTAAGTTCGGCCTCCAATGACCATGTGCATTTACACACGCTGTTTCTGGATTTCGAATGCCATAAAATGAATGTTTTATTGTGCATTTGTATTGAACTTGAAAGTTTCTTAAGCAAATAACTAGAAACATTGGGCATCTAGCGAATTTTTAGTTCATTCCGTTTTTAATATTCTTGGCATTTAAACTTGATCTCTTCTTTCTTCTCTCCATTATAACCCTTTTTATCTTATATTCTCTGTGTTTGTTTGATATTCTTGACTGTTTTCGAAAATTTCATCTTCTAGTTGGCCCTTGCTGTATATAACTAAATTCAAAGATCTTATAAAAAATGTTTACTGCTGTCTGCATATACTGGTGATTTAAAGTCTTATGTGCTGAAAAATATTTCCAGGTGGGTTGCATTTCATATAGCGAGGCTGATGCTTGATAAAAAGAAATACGTTGTCTTATCTGATTATGCCAATTTACAAGATGGAGAGTCCTCTCAATCCTGTAATCCTGAAAGTCTCATGGACTTGCAGCATGATGAGAATGGACTAGAAGACTCAAATGATGTTTTTATGGGTGAAGATGAGCAGATGATTGAGATTGAATCTGACAGTTCCTCCGATGAATTGGAGCCGGAAACAAGTGGCTTGGGATCTGGTGCAACAGATGATGGCGATGTGACTAATGTTTTAGTTGGACTGAGAGGTGCACAACTAAGATACAAGGTAAGTAAATGCTAGGTGCTTTTTATGCTCAGCCCTTATTTCTATGTTAATTTTCTGTTAGTATTAGTAATGTATGCAATTTTATATTCACCCGAGAGGGAGTTTACCGAGCTTTTTACGTCATAATTTCCTCCTCTAGTTTGCAAGTCGCTCCTCCGATATATTGTTCAGAAAAACTGTTGCTACTTATCTTTACCTCTGCCATGCAACATCTAGAGACACTTATTAGTTCACGTCCATTATCTAGAGATTGAATTTGAACTTGGATCAGAAAGCTAAATATAGATCCCTTTAATGGTCACATAGTGACATGTTCAGGGCGGTTCAAAGATTTTGGTTCTCTGTGCAATTTATTAAAATGTGATCCTTAGAAGCAATTGTTCTTTTTAGAGGGCCCTGTGCAGTCGTTTCTATTGCATCTGTCTAAAACCTCATTGTTTCTATAAAAGCAACAGGAATAGGAATAATCAATAAGATTCTATAATCAATTATCACATTTAGGAAACAATTCTAACGCTTTAACAATTATAACTCATATTTCTTAAGAGTATTTTCAAATTTTTTACAATGAATTTCAAGACTAACATCATTGAATATAGTTTATCAAAATTTTAGGGATTCTCTTTTTTAGGACCCTGTGCAGTCGCTTTTATTGCACCTGTCTAGAACCCCTATACATATGTTCAGCATTTAGCTGATTGTATTGTATTTCTGATTAACGGTTTCTTTGCAAAGGTTCTACAACGAGCATTTGGCCCGACGGAAAGGAATTACTTGGAAACACAATTGCGTAGATACCTGAGAGTGGTGGGCGTAGAGCTATCCGAGCGAATGATTTATTCCCTTGGCTAGAATTCATCCCGGTCGATGAACTCAAATATGCTTATGCTTTCTTGTTCCAGTGACAGTTGTATGGTATTTAAATAAGCTTTGCTTTCACAGCTTAGAATCTGGGCATTTCCTCGATGTCTATCTTCTTTACAAACAGCAGATTCCAATTTTGTGTGAAAATCAAGGACATGAAATGTTATGTTGTTCGGATTTTTCATTTTTACGGCAGAAATTTTATAGAAAATTAAAAATATTTGTATCAAACACATACTCTTATAGAAATTGTTTATGAGATTTTTATATTATATTTACCTTTTTAAAAAATAAAATTTAAATATTATTGACCCTAAGATCTTAGGTAAATTACTTAAATAATCATTTGATTATAGGGTTAAGTGTTGATATGATCACTGTATTTTAAATATTTTATTACTATCGTTTAAGTTATCAAATTGGTATAATTATATATTTGATCCTTCATATTTATATACTCTATCAATTTGGTCTTAAATTGAATTGAGTTTTATAAATTTATCCTCCGGTCACACAATGACATATGTCACCCTGATTGGAGGAATATTTTTGTTATTTTTTTATCTCACTTATATTTTTCATCCAATCAAATTATAACATGTAGTATCCTTAGATTTGATAAAATCTTAAACCCAACTCAACTCTAACCGCAGTGAACCAAAGACAACCACTGATAAGTTTTACAACCTTTCTAATTTAAAATATCCGATTATGATGACACTTGTCATTTTCTGACTAAACTCATTATGCTTAACCTTAAATCAAATCCCAAAACCTTAAAACATAGAAGATTAAGTAATAAATTACATAACATGTATATTAATATTCTTTATTTATTTATCATTAAAATCGATCTCATAATTTAGATTATTTAAACATGAGTTATTAGAAAAGCAAATGTTATACGATGATACAAATAAGAATTCTCATCAATGAAAAACACTTGTTCTTTTTTCCCCATTTTCTTACAAGAATAGCATAGCATATTACATATAAGAAGTGTTTTCAAATTGTCATACAACATGAAGATCAATTAAAGCTAGCAATGAAGCCAATAGGACCCTTTCCAGTGACAGCAGCCTGGATTCCAAAGATGAGGAAAGCAACCATGGCAAGCCTTGAATGCTTGATCTCAGCCAGTTTGAGGGTGTCGATTTTCTCAGGGTCCGAAGCTAACCCGAGGGGATCGAAATAGCCACCGGGGTATAGCCTCTTCTCCGGGTCAAGCTCTGCATTCCTTTGGAACTCAATGTAACCAATCACCAAGACTTCAATCCAAATTAATGTGGTCAATGAAAAGGGAAGTGGTTGCCCAAGATAAGATGACCCTTCCACTAATTCCACCTTAAAAAATACAAATAAAACACAAAGAACGAAAAAACCAAATAATAAGAGGTTAGTTTCACTAAATATTATCAGTTTATCAACTGATTTTCAATTACTCTATAAACTTTAAAACGTTCTATTCGAATCATCAAAATATCAATATCTTATAAATTAGGTTCTTTACATTAGCCTAGTTCTTTAGGCGTCAAAATGTCGGTTTTGATCTAACATAAAGATTAAATCCGATATATATATATATATATATATACTGCGAAAACTCAAGACGAATGTTACAATTAACCCAAAATATAAATAAAAATAAGTAAGTTCTATAACAACATAAAAATTATTGAACAAAATCATCATTTAAATGATACTTATTAAGAGCTTTGTCATCTTTGATGTTGCCATGGACATGTATGAATGTCAAGATTTGTCCTTTATCAGACAATGAAAACCATAAATTTTTCTTGGATCATATGAAGACACGATTGTCTTGAAAGATAGGAAAGAATGAGTTGTGGGAAACATCCATTGTTGTAGTTTTCAAGTGGTCCCAAAAGTTCAAAATTTGCTTTTATGAATGAAAGGGAAACCTTTTTTTTTATATCCCTCCAAAGGGAAGATTTTTTTAATACATCCATCATTTTCCTCCACTCATTTTATCTACGTATTTAGGGACTCAATCAGAATTAAACTACGAAAGAAATAAAATTATATAATTTAAAATTTAATAAATATTTGATTTAAAATATTTAAATTATCAATGATTAAATTAACATTAAATAAAAATATTTAAGATACATGCCTTTCTTATTCTTTCCGTTTTCATTATGTTCGTTGAGATTTTATTTTCTTTCAAATAACTAATAAAGAAAATTTAGATTTTCAAAACACAACCCACCTTACACAGCCATTGTGCATAAATAAATTATGGTGAAATATATATTTAAGGGTTGATTAATTTATATTTTAATTAAGTGAAAAATGATTGTATTCTCATGAAAAATATTAAGATAGAAATTATTTAAGATTTATTTGATAGGAGTTAGATAAAATGTATATATTTAATTAAAATAAAGTGATAAAAAAATAATCTTAAATCTAATGATTATACTAGAATTTAATGAAAAAAATGCAAGCAAATGCAAGTACGTTCGTTAAACGACATACCTTTCCTGCGTCTTGCCATGCAACTCCGGTGAGTGCCTCAACAGCTATAGCACCAAGAGTACCCAACATTGCCCATCTCCCATGAATCACCTCGCACTCTCGGAACCTTTGCAACCCGAAAACCTCCGTGTACGGCTGAAACGGCGTCGGTTTCAGCTCACCGGTATCGTTAATCACCCCGATGACCTCACCAGCCACATTCTTGGCCAAGTTTTGGTCCAATGAGTCCAAATCAAACTGTAAGTATTCAGCCGGTTTACCGAGCCCGAAAGGGTCGAAGCCTCGGTCTCCGATCATTGACCCATCGAGCCATTCCGGAGGGTTTGCACCAGGGAACCAAACGAGGCGGTCGGATGGCCGTTTCGGGGCTGCTTTTTTTGGTGGTGGTGGTGGTGTTTTCTTGGTTCCAAATCCAAAGCCAAACCTAGCTTGAATTCTGCCGGAGCCTTGGTTAAAGTTTCCAATACGAGTTCCAAAAAAATGTGACACGGTGGCCGCTGCGGTGGTAGCCATGGCTGAGGACTAGGCGGTGGTTGAGAATATTGAGTCTACAAGTTTGTATATACTATGTTATGAATGGGGGAATAACATGTATAAAAAATGTCTCCTTATGCCCTTTAGTCCCCCCACCCTCATTTTTTTTTTCATTTTAGTTCCGATTAAATTTACTTTTAGTCTCTCTACTATGTTAAAATTTAAGATTTAGTCCTTACAATTTAATTTAGGCTAATTTGGTTATTATTAGTTAGTCCAAATTGTTAATATTATTAAATAAGTTGTTTGATTGAATTTAAAAAAAATCATATATGTTAGGATTTTAATATGAATAGTTATCGATGTTTATAATTTGGATTAACCGATTGTTGATAAATTGGTCTCTCTTAATAAAGAAAATAATTTAATTTCTTTTAACTCTGAAAGTTAAAAATAAAAGATAATTAATTATGGATCTAACGTTTTCTGTTAATTTCACATAATCTTTTGAGATTTTTAATTTAATTTTGATTGATAATAATAAATTTAACCCTTAAAACTTACATGTTATGTTAATTTGATCATATTTTTTTTAAAATCCAACACAATTATATTTAAACGTCAATTGCTATTTTTTATTATACCATCAAAATTATGTAAAATTTATGGGAAATATTTACGTCGTGATTAGGTGTCTTTAATTGCTCACAAATTTACATAGATTAAATTATTCATTTACTTTTCAAAGAGACCAATTTGATTAATTTTGAAATTGAAAAGACTTAAGAGGCCTTTTTACCAAAAGTAAAAAACCATATTATGCCAAATTTAAGTGCAAAGTCTACATTAAAATTTTTATCATAGTATAGGGGCCAAAACCATAATTTAATCTTTAGCTTTTAAAATCAAAATGATAGGAATGAGAATTTTAGGGCCCTTATTTCTGTCTTATCCATCCATGGGTGAGGTTGGATATGGTTGATGGTTTCTTCACCTCATTATTTTGTAGGGTATTGGGGAATTTTTCTGTCATTTTCCAACATAGGTTCAAGGATTCCTTCAAACCAAACAAACTATTAGGTTGTTTTGTAATGAAAAGAAAAAAAAAAACTCTTTTTTGTGTGTGCTCGAGATTGAAGCAAAGCAATGGAGTAGCTAAAATGTATCTCCATTCATGTGAATGAATGGGAAAGAAGTTTACAACATCAAGTGGACATGAATTCTGTTAAACTCAATTAGACTCGAAAATATCAATTAAAATTAGAGTTATAAAACAAAACTCATTAACTCGACTCAATCGAATACTCACTCGTAATTCACACGTATACACGCAATCTAATCAGCAACTAGAGGTGAAGGACAAGAACTTCATGTTTGAATATTCAAAGTGTTCCAAATTTTTTAAATTTCTTGAGACTTCCAATCAGAAGTTCTGTACTCCATTGGGATGCTTAAAAAGAGGCATGAATTTGAGTGGATAATCAAATAAAACACATGCATTAACTGGTCTTGTAATAATGCATGAATAATTCATTTCCCACACCTTCGTACTTACCGAAGAACATAACTTTTCGATGGTGTTTTGCTTCAGCTGCTGTCTCTGGTCTTTAAAGCTGATTCAACAAGTTCGACCTTTTTCGTACTCTCACTATTGAGCAGGGAGAGTTTCTCGAGTGACGATTTTAGTTGAGAGATTTGAGTATCCTGCACATTGTTCCTACCAGGCATTTTCCTTCGCTGGTTTGTTACACTGTGTTTTGAAGATTGTGTGTACCTTCTAAGTCTCGCTCTTAATGTATCAATAGAGGATTTCAAAGCATCCAGTTCGGTTCCGGTAAATTGATCTGCATGATGAACAAATAAAACGCTGAATGATGTGAGGGGGTTGTCGACATGCTACTTTGTAAAGTAAAAAAAGAACGTGATGTGTACGAGATTGATTACCAAGTTCGGACTTAAATTCTCGTTCTGCCCTAGACAATGGTTTCTTGTGTGCCCCGGGTAGTCTTCTCAGATGTTGCAAACACTGCTCCAAGGAACTGTGTCGCTGGACTGAACGAGCAAACCTCTCATTCAGCATCGACTGTTTCGCCTCAACTCTAGACATCTTATCTTGTGCCTCCTTCAAACGAGCATGCTGGTCGTCTATGATCCTCTTTAGCTGAGGTCCGTGATGTTTCAACTCAAAGTAGACCTGGAGAAAAATAGAACATTAAAAAGCAATCATAAAGACAAGAATTTCAGCTTCGGAGACGGCAAAAGCAACAGCAATTTTAGAATCAAGAAGAAAAATGTTATTATCGACAATAAACCATGCAAACATCCGACTCAAGAAGATGAAAGCAGAAAGAAAAATAAAGCTTTGAGACTTTCAATTCCCATAACAAGTTGAGAGAAACTGTGGAGACAAATTGTTGGGAGAGAAAACCAATGCAAGTAAATGGATGTCAATTAAATGAATCGTTCTCACCTTATGTGCATACTCGACATAATTTTCATGGAAAAGCTTGAAGTACTGATGAATAGCAGATCGACCTTCGATAGAATCTGCAGAGATAGAACGCAGATTAGGCAAGGCCTGAGGAGCCAGAACCGACTTAGGACCAGTGAGGAGTTCTTTGCTTATGATATCAGGAGTATCTTTCTCTTTCTGCTCTTCCAAGCTAGCAGGCTTCTCTTGGTCAATTTGAATGGGAAGCAACAAATTCCAAGTTTTCATCTCTAGCACAACACATTCTTCAGTTGAAGTGACTACCACAACCCATGAATATCCGAATGAATCTGACAGTGAGACAAAGCCAAAAAGTGGAGAAGGTGAAGATGTTTCTCCCTGGCATGTACTCAGTACAGGATGCACAGAGGGAATTTTGATATTCTCATCCTTCCCATTGATCTGAGATGTAAAAGGAAGAAAATGTAAGACTATCGAGTCTACCCCTCCCTCATGTAGAGAATATATTCTTTCGGGCATAAGCGGATCTGCAAACATTGTGATAAGAGAACTGCCATCTGATTTCCTTGGCAAAGCCAAATCCACGATTGCCAATCTCAACAATGGAGGTGGATGCCCCAACCAAACAGTGTTATCAAGCGGTTGATCAAGCTTCACAATAGAATGCTCAGCAGCATTTGATTCACAGATCATAGCAATCCCACGAACACGATCGTGGGAGTCAACACGAAGACGAGGTGCACTACCAGTGATCCAGACTGGCTGGATTTCATCAGCTAGGGCATCTATTTGCAATTGCCCACCACTCCAGGCAGTCACCAGAATTGAGTCTTTGCTGACTAAATTATAGAGAAAACTGACTGCACGGCCTTCACATTCAGCACCCCTAACTGCTACAGCTTCATCCTCCCCGGCATGGCATACTTTACGTAACGGACCCTGGAAAAGGTCATCACATCAAAATATTAATGATATCGAAATGATAACATGACAAAGCCTTAAATATTTTCATTGAATTTGCCATGCCATGATACATTGATCAACCTAAATTCCTCATTCCTAGAAAGAACAAAAATTGCATATCCAAACAAAAAGAGAATTTCCGGACAAAAATTAAATGCATCCCTTAGACAAGCTACAATACCATTATTTCACGTACCTGCAGAGCAAGTGAGGAATCAAATAAAGCATGTGAATGAGCTTTTATTGTAGATGGATTTTCCACGTCATTTGTTTGTTGAACTAGCTCAGGAAACGTTGCTTCTAACCAAGAGATTGCCACATTAGAATTACAAATAGCTGCTGAATTGGTTGAGTTCAATCCAAAAGTATGAGCATCACTATATATCTCCAATATTGACTCCCATTTATAAACACTGTTTAGAAATAGATCATCCGATAAACCAAGAATCAGTATGACAAGAAAAAAGTAGCAAATTAACATCAAGCTTTTCTAGACAATGACATTGTTATATAATAGCAGGATGCAAGAGAAGGAATAAGAAAAAATTGTAGGCCACAGACAGCGTATAGTAGAAATGAGCAGCAGCAGCAGATGCAATCATAACAATTTAACAACATCAACATGAAGAAAGGATTAAAATGTACAGCCCCATGACCTATATAGCATGTAGCAAATATGACAGTACACAAAATTTAACCCCATTAATTCCCATGTATCTTGATTTATTTAAAGCAAAGTCAAATATATCAAATATTAACAGTAACATTAGTACTGACTTGTTTCAAATGAATTTATAAGCACAGCAGCAGTTATGAAGATGGTTTAAATGCAAGAATTGGAAAAACAAGTTAAAAAAGAAAAGAGTACAACAAATAAATCTAAAATTTTTGAATACCTTCCAAACGGAACAACCGGACAAAGGATGTAAACAGATCCATCGCTGAATAATACAAAAACCTAAATGACATAAAAGTTATATTCAGTAATTTCCACAATATGTGAATAGTAATTAATTCCAAAATGTACAAGCCTTAGCAGACCATATTAAAACCAAAGGATAAAGGATGTTATCAATTTCATTTACAGAAGCAAGATCAACAAGGCAACAAACCATTTAGATACATTTAAACTGTTAAATAAGATTTGTAAGGTTTAGCATGCACCAGAAGATCAAAATTATAGACAGATTCATCAAAAGGTCAAAGAAATATCAAGCAATCCATCAATCCCAAGTTCGTTTGGCAACTGAACTCAAAAGCAGATATACAATAGTCATTTATTAGAATAATGAATCAAGTAATAAGATTTCCCCAAATTCATCATTATATCATTATGGATTGCATTACTCCAAATAGCAAAGTCATGCAACAGCGATAAAAAAATATTTTCACATACTAGAAATAAATGAACTTACACTAAACCTATCCCACAGGTGGTCACCCCCAAAAGAAAAGTCAACAGGACAGATCGATGCAGCATTCCTAGATCTACCAGGTTCAACAGGCTGCAGATAATACTCTTGTTCCGGTTGCACCACATCAGAAGATAAATCAAAGAGTCTGAGAAGAAGTGAAAACAATAAGTCAACTCTGCTTCAATCAACATTAATAATCATTTATATAATTTTTTAACAGGACTGCCATAAATAACGTGTTTCCAGACATAGAAGAATATAACCGATGAAGGAATGTGACAAGTGTAACAAACTATAAAAAAACTCAAATGCTATATCTGCAAACTCGAACACACCCCACAAGAGAGAGAGAGAGAGAAAGACTTGTAAATGGAATTGAAATCTTGTGGAGTTAGAAAGCAATGAACCAAATATAAATAAACATAAATGGGCATTGATGACAGCATCCTTATTTAAATAAGCATCAATTTTTTAAAATAAATTTATCCTTATTTCTTTTTAAGTGTTATTGCAATTCTTCACCTCTCTTCATAAACCAATATATAATATCAGAGCAAGTAATATGATAAGCAGCCACCAAACCGTGATCAATTAACACAAACTGAACATCACAGCATGAATATTCTATACCTGAAAACTGAATCAGAAGAGAGAATCCCAACATGATTGTCACTATAGGGATGCCATGACACTTGAAGGATGCGTATTGCACTGCTTTCACTAGAATAAACTTGTGAACCAATTGAAACAGTCCTGCAGAACAAAAGATCAAATTTTAGGTGGAAACATCAAAGGAAAAGAGAAAGACAGACACCACAAGAAGAGACAGTACAAAATTTAGAATGAACAAGAGGTTCTACAAACAACAATCTACACATGTTATGTCTATTAATGTTTAGTGGTTCATAAACCATAGAATATAGATTATTGAAATAATTGGTGTTCAAACATATCAACCTAAAAATCATGTAGCTACAATCAACACACTCCTCAATTGAAGTACATAAGAAACAGAATCCAGCATGCATAATACATAAAACACGGTAGTTCACACTATTACCTGCAAATGATGGCGTTTTCTTTAGTAGAAGTACGTCCATAAAGATACATGACACATAGATCATCTGAACCAGCTAGGAGTAAAGCTGATCCATTCCTGTTGATAGAGATTTTATTAACCACAAAATTCAGCTCCTTGTCCACTCGCAGCACCTATATATTATGATTATCACAATTACACCTTTTGAATTAAACACCAAAATCATATATATCATTCAATTTAACTATAACTAACATAACTATTCAAACATACACGTAGAATCTTACAGCCATACACATTGCATGAAGGCAAACATTGCTCATCCTAAACTTTTAAAAGCATGCCAAGGTTCTTAAACTCCTATGCTTTGCTCAAACTTATCAGAATTTCAGGAGCAAAAGCCCAAATATATTCATACAAAGGTAACAAAACTAGAAAAAAAATTACACAATGGTTATTTCTTCGTCTATTAATCAATTATGATTTTTTGTTTTTCATGATTCTCTTTTACAACAGACAAACGGAGATATAACCATTCGAAATTTATGAAATCTAATAGTCTCGTCAAATCCATTCCCTTTCTACTCAAAGATACAAAATTCAAAGATTTCAAACAATATTTTAGTGGTAAAATTAGCAAGCAAGTAAAAAAAATGTTCCTAATTATCTCATCTCATGTAAAGATTCGGAATTTACTTTAGAGGGAGCGGCAGCTACGACGGAGGTAGGGTCTGGCTCGCCCAAGCGAATGGAGATTCGATGGAGGCATTGCTTATTGGAGTCCCAATAATAGAGTCTTGAAGCTCCATCCCAAGCCAGGAGATTCTTCACGCCTCGAGCAGATGCCGAAGCGGCGGTATTCGTAGCTCCTCCGTCGGCGGAGGTGAAAACCGGGTGCTTTTGAAGCGGGACCCACTGGAGTTCATCTTTAGGTGTTAATGACCTTCGAGAATCTCCCTCCGTCGACTCCACTACGTCGAAGTTGAACCTCATATTTGTTTTTCCGGTGCTTTTTCTTTGCGAGAATGGAAGCGTCGAGCGTCTGTTCTGCTATTGTGGGCGTTGAGGAAAAGGTAAACTAAACGACTGCGTTTTGAAGATGCTGAAGAAATGCAAGAGACTACTGCATTTTTAAGTAATGTGGAGCAGAAAAAGGCTGTTTTGATTTTGGGTCCAATAAGCCCAATTTCCTTTTTTGGGTATGAATTTCTCAATCTATTTTAATATTGTAGTATGATTATATAATATTTGTTCTGTACTTTCGGTTTTTTAAAAGTTTAGAAATATTATATAAATAAATTATTAATTTTTTAATATATAAATTATTAAAAAATTATATTAAAAAATATAGAGAGTATAAAATTATAAAATATAACTCATAAATTGATTTTGCCTAGATGTATATCACCTTTGTTTTTAGATGTCACTTTTATTGTGGTGTGCGTATTTTTTAAAAATAAGCTATAATAGTTATAGTAGTATATGTTCTAGAATATATTTTTAATTATTAGCTTTAATCATTCAATCATTGTGTTGTATTATTGGTGCTTAAATCCGTGATTTCCAAAAATAATAATTGTTTCCTTAACTACTGACGTAAAATGATTCGTACTGATGTTTAATTTTTTTAATTTTATATATTTTATTTGAATTTAATACAAATAACTCCCTAACCCCCACGATTCTCGTTGATCCCTCCTGTTGCCTGTGTTTTGTCTGGTACTGATCATGAAACTGTGCAAGTTTTGTGATGTCGTTTGACTGTTAGCCACCCGGCCGAGGGCGGCTTTCGTAGGCACTTGCCTTGTACGAGTCCAACAAGGAACACACATCTCCTTCTAGAATATATAATTATCTACCTAACCAGGGGGAGGGGTTGACAAAAGTATTGAAAAGGAAAATGGATGATTGGATACTAAAACTAACAAGAAAATGAGGAATTTCCAAGTTTGATTTACATTTTTTTTAGGATTCATGTTTAGGGTATATGACTATTTATTCGATTAAGGATGAATATTTTATTTGATTTATTTTTGATCTAATTCAATTTAATTGAGTTGAATTTTTTAATGAAAAATATTGAGAGAGGGTTGGATTTTATTAAAGAAAAATTGGGTCAGGTCGAGTTCAAATTTATGGTATAGAATATCTTACCTAAATCAAGATTAATTATGTAATTTTATTTTAAATTTTTATGGGTATTTATAATAATATCACTATATAATTAGGTCTTTAAAATTATTTTTTATTTATAATTTAGTCCCTAAATTATAATTTTTATGATTAAATCTCTTAAAATTATTTTTTATAATTAAGTCCTTAAAATTAATATTTTCTATAGATCGAGTCAAGTCAGATCGGATTTAAAATATTTATTTTTGGGTTGGATTCAAATTTTAAAAAATAATATTTAGGTTAGGTCGAAATCGAATTGTAATTTAAGCCGATTGTAATTTGAATTCCAACTTTGAAATACTCATGTGAAATAGAAGTGTATCCACCTACCTACCCCCACAAGTTTTTCCTTCACAAATCTCTTCTACTATGATTACAATTACAAATAATATAAATGAATAATTAAAATTAAAATTAATCATTATAAAATATAATTAAATTAATAATCAAAATATATCTAATTTAAACCATAATAAATTTAAACAAGCCTTACATAAGATAAATTTAAACTATAATAAATCGAGACATATTTTTTTTTCAATTCATCTCTTAAATTTTACGAATTTGATTAAAATTAATTCTATTTAAAAGGTAATTTAAAGAAATGATATAATTTAAGGGTAATTTAAACTCCCTTTTGTACTATATTTACCCTAATTTATATAAAATTATATAAAATGACTTTTATTCTGTTTCTAGATGTAATTAAAAAAGTGTTGAATTTTCTAGAAATTACGGTACATATAGTACAAAGGGAATATAAGCACCAAATGGAACAACAGGAGTCTTGTCCAAAACAAAATAAAACATGGAGATAATTATAAAGCTTCTACAAGGAAATAGTTTATTTTCAAGCTTCTTATAAAAAAATAGGAAAATAAAATATAGATTTAGATTATAAAAATAAAATCAGTTCTATTTAATATAGATTAACAAATGAGCTCGAATTATTAAATTTGAAAAAAGATTTTCTAAAAATAAAACTGAGAGGACTAAATTTTAAATATATAAAAAGTATAGGGACTCTGAGCATATTCTAAGCCAGATATTTATATAGTTTTTTCCGTTAATAAGGCTCTTCACTTCCCTTATTCCTAATCCCCTTGACCGGCTGCTTCCGCGTGAATATTTCGTTGTCTTTGTCGTCACTTTAGACAAGTCAGGTCAACAATTCGAACTTTCGTCGCCATTTCTTTAAAATCAAAACCTAAACTTTCCTTTTCCCTTGTGCATAAAAGCTCTGGCTTTTGAAAACCCAGAGAAGAGGGGAAAAAAATGGGTTTTTCAAAGGAAGAGAAAGCAAGAAGAATTCTGAGAGGTTTTAAAACAGTGTTCTTCTTGATAGCTATGGTGGTTTCTTTCCTTGTGTTTTCTGCGCCTGTTTTCTTTGTTATTGCAGATACACTTGTGCCTTCTGCTTTGCTGTCTGCTTCACTTTCTCCTTCTTCTTCTTCCTTGTTCGAAACAATTGGTTCGCATTTTAATAACTACGATTTCAGATATTCTCTTGTCGATATCCCGATCGTATCCATCGTCAGATCAGCTGTTATAATCTGTAAGTTCCTTTCGAACAGTATTAGACATAGTATTAAATTACGATTACAATCACAGTTACATATGTTACGTATACCTATGTGAATTTTAAAAACTGTTACGATGTGTTACGACCGTAATTTAATACTTGTTACTTGTGATCGGGTTTCTTTTGCAGTTGTTTATTGCTTTTGTGATGGTCCGAGTCTCTCTAGGGGACCTTACCTTGGAATCACGATGATATGTTCTGTTTCTTCCTTGATTTTTGTTTCGGTGAAAGCTTCGTTCGTGTTTGGTTCGAGTTTTGTTAGAGAAGAAGGTTCGAATGTTTCCTCCATGGAAGCTGCTCTTTTCATCTGTTCGTTTTCCCTTGCCATTGCTCATATGATTGTGGCTTATAGAACAAGTTGCAGAGAAAGAAGGAAACTCATGGTTTACAAAATTGACATTGAAGCAGTAAGTTCTTCCTCTCTATTTTCGTTGAATTAATTATACGAAATATCATTGTCTGAACGGACGATATTTTACAGACATTGTGAACAAAATTCAGAGACAAAACATATGTTTAATTACACAATTAATTATAATTTAGGGCAAAATTTGCTTAGGAAAATACTCCATCCTAAGATGCTTAGAGGAGAAGAAAAAGGAAACTCCACCAATTCATACCCAATTTGTAGAAAGATTGCTACCTAAGGTTAATGCCACAACCTTAGGTAAAATTAAATTAAAATAAAAACTATAATTTAAAAATATATAATATAATCAAATCAATAATAATTAAAATCGATTTGAGTTAGATTAATTCAAATCTTGCATCCACCCTTAAAGTTGACTCCTCTAAAGGAACGGTCAGAATTGGATGTCTAGTCTTGTCAACATTCTCCTTAAAAATACAAGGCGTCTAGAAAGTGGACATAATCTCGACGGTCCATGTTTTTATTACTACATTAATTTTAGATTTGAGTATTCAAAATTCCATGTGAAACCAAATACAAGGAATCTGTCCTGCTGGCCAAGGCAGCCGCCTTGGACATGGATTCACATTAAAATTTTTAATTTTAATTTAATTAATATTTTATAAAATTATAAATTCGAATATATTTAAATACAATTTTTTATCAGTAATTTGCTAGACTTATACGTAATTAAGACATTCTAAATGATTTTTATGTACAGGTTTCTGCTTGCAAGAATGGGTTTCCAAGGTATCATAAGATTCTCCAAGAAGAGAGAGTGAAGTAATTAGTAAAAACTCAATCTTTTACTCTCCTCTTGGCTCATCAAGTATACTTCCATGCCGGGTTGAAGGTAAGTCGATTTTTTTCTCGATTCTATTCGATTTAAATTTTATATACGTCACATATTTAATTTCATTTTAATAAATATATATTTCACTCCAATTCAACTCACACTAAAATATTAAATTAGGGGTATTTTGATTTTTTTTTTTCAGATTTATCCATTGAAAATCAGTACCCGGAAATGAAAGTGGTATATACAAACAGATTATACATATATATACGTATACCGTATACGTATAAAATGATGTAGCTAGTGGTTGTGTATCCTTGATGGAGAGTAGATTTGTAGGATAGATTCACCATTCTTTTATAATTCTAGCTGTACAGTTTGTATTGCATATATAAATAGTTTTAAGAAAGAGGAAATGGGCCAAAGGCTTTTTCATAGAATTTTGTTTTGGATGAAATTAATAGTCTATAAACTCTCATTCTTTTTTTTTTTCCAATCAATTATTTTAATTTCGAATATAAGAGACACGAATTCAAATCGTTATTTATAAGGTGTATATCTATTGTTAAAAGGTTAAAAACATATACGGACAAATACTATTTTTTTAGTAAAATATATAATCGATATTTTTTTACTAACATTATAGTCCTGTAACAATGGAGTTTAGTAAAATATATAATCGATATTTCACTAAACTCCATTGTTACACGACTATAGAATAATCCAAAACGGGTGAGAAAACGCAGAAAATAGGTGATGTTGCACGTCTTTTGAGTTTGGGAAAGGCTCTACTAAAACTTGTAGATACTTTTTTATATCTTCACCTTCCTTGTATCTTCTATAGATATCAAATGGTATATTTTTACAATCGTAAAAACCGATATCTTTGATTCTGATTAAGTCAAAATAATGACTATAATCGGAGGTAAAATAAATACCATTAGACCGACAACCAGGATAATCAGCAACAGGAATGGTGAAAGTGCAGGAATTTCCAACAAATAAGGAACGGTGACCCAATGAAAAAATCTCATATAAACTCTCCGTGTTTATATCCAGTTTAAAAATTCTAAATTCAACCGTCTCACAAATTGGTATATAATCTTCATTATCACTATCATCACCATCACTACTACCACTATCATTACTATCATGACCATCGCTTTCACCACCACCATTATCATTATTACTATTATCATTATTGTCACTGTTATTCTTACCATCACCGCTATCACTATTATCACCACTATCACCACTATTAACAATAACATTATCACTATCGTCACTATTATCATTACTATCACCATTATCATCATTACCACCACCCTCACCATAGAAAATGGGTATGATGCGACGGTCTGCCACACAGAGATTACCATCCAAATCAAAGATATATTTCCTATGACAAGGACTAGCTGGACAGGAGGGAGAAATTTGTACTGCTTTGGGATGAGAGCCATATAAATCTTGGCATAAAAAAATCATACCAGTACGATCGACAGCATAGACATTACCCTTGAAATAAATGGCGTCAACTACAGGGATAGTACAAATCTGAGTCCATGCTTGATCACCGGGCTTTGCAAAGGCTAAAAAGCAAAATGAATAAATTGCCAAAACGATACAATCAGACTGTGACGATTCAGGGCTTGAAGATAATATTCATTTTTCCAAGAAAATCTCGCACAATTCTTCAGGTGTACGATCGGTCCATGTGTCCTTGTTATAGTCATGGAAGGTACGTAGGGAGGGAAGGGGAAGGGTGGCTCTTGACAAAGGATGGAACAGATGGATTTCAAGATCTAGACGACATGTTACCAACCAACCAAAAGGACTTCCCCAGCATCTCCGGCCTCGTATCTCTGGCAAATTCAGCTCGAACATCTCGTCTGATGTACCGTAAAAACACCGTTTGTCAATGTCACCTCCCTCGGCCAGCTTCAAACAAACGGGGAAGTTGAGTTTCTTATCCACCAGAGACGCTTGCCAAGACCGGCAGGCCGCGGTCATACGGACAAGATCTTTTACCGAACGAGTCTTGTCTGCTATGAATCGTAACAGATCATGTGTAATATTAGCCCAATTTAGAACACTCGCCGATAATTCTTCCATCGGAAACTTGGAGATGAGAAGAATGATTTTACTTCGTAGGAGAGTTTGATTAGCCCAACACCCTCTTTTATATGCTAAATTTCAGAGTCCTCGTTGAACTGAAAAACTCAGTACGAATCCTACCTTCGTAAAGTTATCAAGTCAATTTAGCATTTTAGTATTATAAAATTTCTATTATTAAAATTAATAAAATAAATTAATACATACCAAATATATTAACAAAAGTATTTTTTCATATAAATAAAATAAATTTATTTTTTTTAAAAAAATTATTGATTGATCCGAACATCCATTAAGATATGAAGAATTTTTATTCTACCAAATAACAAATAATATATATTCTCAAATGAAGGACAATAATAAAAATAAATCGTAAAAAATAGATTGATCACCAAAACGGACACAAATCCAATAACTTATGTGAGTAGTAAAAAATATAATTTTTTTGAATAAAAGAGGTATCGTTAAAACTCCCTCTACAATCAACATCAGAGAACTAATGTTAACCCCTAAGGAAAAAAGTATCCATTAAATTATCCATTGATTGCATCATCAATTACAATGTTTTTAATACAATTAGGATAATTCAAAATAAAAGAAATATATAAGTTATCATTAAACGCCCAATGAGCCAAAGCATGAGCTGCCCTATTAATTGTACGATAAATAAAACTAACAGTGATATGATGCATTCGGAGAATGTCCCTCGCTTCTGCCAAACTTTGTGCAAGCATTGATCTTCCATGTACCTCTGATCTCAAGAGATTAACTACATTAACAGCGCCTCCCTCAAATCACTCTCATTCATCCATGGTCTAGGGTTAGAGTTTAGATTATAAATTTTTAAAATTTATAATAGAAGACATGAAAATAGATACGATTAGAGGATAAAGAATTTTTACTAACATCTCTAACACATACTCGAATCCAATTCAATCACAATCGAATGTTCACTGCACCATCTAGATCAAACCAACATCTCTAACACATACTCGAGTCACTAAACTCCATCCCTTGCTTGGGGACCATATAAAAAATATATATAATCGATATAAGATTCCATCAAATTTGCTCATTACATCCCTAAATAAAGTCTGTAATCTGCTAACAGAAAAGAGAAAATTGATATCAAATAAAGTATATAACTCTATCCCTGTTGTCACAAGACTATGAAATGATCCAAAACGGGTTAGAAAGTGCAGAAAATAGGTGATGTTGCACGTCTTCTGAGTTTGGGAAAGGCTCCACTAAAACTTGTAAATACTTGTCTGTATCTTCACTCTCCTTGTATCTTCTATAGATATCTAAAGGTATATTTTTACAATCGTAGAAGCAGATATCTTTGACCTTGATTAAGTCAAAATAGTGACTATATTCGGAGGTAAAATAAATTCCGTTAGGTCGGCAACCAGGGTAATCAGAGCGGGAATGGTGAAAGTGCAGGAATTTTCAACGAACAAGGATCGGTGATCCAATGAAAAAATCTTATCCAAACTCTCGGTGTTCATATCCAGTTTGAAATTCCTAAATTCAACAGTCTCACAATATGATGCATCACTAATAGCAAAATTTATACAATCCACTTTCATGATAATATTATTTAATCTTACTAAATTATTTTAGCGATCAATAAAAATCAACCACCAAAGACCATAATATCGCATCACATGATCAGCAAAGCTTTTGAAGAAGTATTTCTTTATTTATGTTATAGATAATATTTATTAGAAATATTTAAGAATTTTTGATTTTTTTAAAATTCCGAAAATAAAATATAAAAAAATAAATAAAGAGTGTGATGTTGTTTGATAAAAGATCTTGAATGGTGAAACCGTTTTTTTTATATTTATTATGGTTAAAAAATAGTAGGGTTTTGGAATAATTTATTTTTTAAAATAATAAAAATAAAAATCATCATCGGTCACTTAAATAGATCGAACATCATAAATATCTCTTATTTTAAGCTTAAGATTCATTTAATCAATAAAAATAATTAAATCTGCTAAAAACATGACTGACAAATTGATGGGCATAAACAAATATAAATCAATAATGGAAGTACAAACGATGCGAAATACAAGAGAATGACAATGATGATAACATAAAACTGCAACTTTAATGGGAAATAAGTATAATATAAATTAAGATATGAATATTTTATAAAGGTGTAACATAGCTAATATGATAAAAATAAATATAAATTGAGATATGAATATTTCATAAATGTGTAACATAGTCAATATGATAAAAATAACATCATGATATACGTAACAAAGGATTTAAATTTACACGTGTCATAATAATGTATGTAAAATAGTTTATGCCTAAGACAAAATGCACATGTATTTGAGCGGAAATAAAGACTGAAATAGAATAGCCATACTATGAAACAAAATGCAATAAAAACAGTGACTTAAAATCAAATAATCAAAATTAAAAAAAAATGAGTAATATAAAACTAATCGAATAAAACCAAATAATAAATAAAAAAGGAAAGGCGAGAAAGAAAACAAGGACTGGCTGCACAATTTAGCCACTTCGAAATTCTATTACTAACAGGCTATTAGTTTTCTTTTGGTTTTGCAAATGAAATATAAAAAAAATAGCGAAAGAGAAGAATACGAAAAAAGAAGAGCAAGTGAAAAAGCTGAATCTGCGATGCTCTACAATCTCTGCGGCTCTTCTTTTGCAAAGTATGATTTAATCGAAGGGCTAAAAAACCATATCAAAGCTGCACATAAGACTCGAGTCTTCTGTGAGGCTTGCCATTTTGGTTTCCACACATGGAAGGACCTAAAACGTCATAAATAAATGGGTCACTTTGAAGAACAAGAGTGAAAGTAATGGGTGAGAACTTGTTGAACCCTAACATTTTCTATATATTTTATCCTAGTTTTTTCTTATATAAGTCAATATATTCTTCATGTAATATTATCTCTCCTTCATGTCAATGAAATACAATCTCTTTTTTTCTATACTTAATATGGTATCAAAACTAGGTTATTGGTTAACATGGTATCAGAACAAAGACAACTAACTTTCTGTAACTGGGTTTTATTTGCTAAAACTTGTGGAATAATTCGTTTTACGTAAATAATCTTAAAGTATTAAAATGAGATTTTATTGAGTTTCAAGTACTGAAATATTCGTTTTGCTTACTCTTCCTTTTTCGTATTTTTTTCCTTCGCCTACATCGTATAATTGTGAAGGGTTAGCATCAAATAGAGAATCGACACTCTGTCGTTCTCCTTCTTAGCTTGTTGTTGGATCTACATTTTTATGAAGCTCAGATGTCACGATATTAACCTCCCTCTGATATCAAATGTTGGCTAAAGACCCACGAATCTGCAAAGAAAGAAAGGAGCACATTTGATGTTTCTTCTTTGAAGGATAAGAACAAGAGATGTTGTAAAAAAAATACTACTGCAGTTGTGATTTATTCATAGAATTAAAGAAAAATATATATAGCCTAATAAAATTCTAAAAATAGCAAGTAAACAAACTTGAACTAAAACTCTAGAAACAAACTTGAATTGAAACTTTAAAAATAGTGTGAATTAGTAAGGATTATTTGCCCACAATGTTAATCTTCTTGCTGGTTCGCAATTTGTTCGATCAGCATATATTTTTTCGAGAAACCCAACTTGCATTCAGAACAATACCCGCCTTCGTCACGCTCTCTATGGGCGGCTTTGATATGACAATCAAGCCCATTTTTTAGTTCGAAAGCTTTTCCACAAAAACAATGATAAAGGAACCTTCGAGATCCATTTTTGTTTTCTTTTCTTCCTGCTTTTCATCATTATCGTTTTAGGAACAATTATACTTCTAAAGGAAGAATATATAATGTTGCTAAAGGAAGAATCTTACTTTCTTGAATATCTTGTTTAAGCAGACTCATGAAACTCACTGTGACAAGCCATGTTGACATGCCAAGTCATTGTGAACCCTTTTCACCACGTTATCCGTGGTCCCAATTAATCAAGACCATTCATCTCATTTTTTAAGGTGAATCATCACCTCTTTCCTACATGTAATTAGTGGTTAAGCAGTTATTCAATAGTTATTTAAAGATAAACGATCTTGATTTCTTGAATCATGAATGACGTGGTGAACAAGATTCCGCCAATAATCTCTCTATTTATTAAATGAGTAGAAAATATAAATTTGGTTTAATTTAATTTTTTATCCCTATTTTTGTTTCAAAATGTTTTTTAAAATTATTTTTTAGCCTTCCATATCATGTAGTCTTGACCCGGGCTCCTTCCCTTTTAAGTGGGAGTATAAAACCACCCATTCGTAAAAGATTCCCTCTATGCAGGATGGTGAATTACTTTCGAAATAGCTTTTTCTTTATCCTTAGTAGGATAAAGAGTACCATTCGGATACCTTTTAAAACCTAACCACATGTAATGAACCGTAAAAACCTACCATAAAGCTACGTCAAATTTCTGCCCGTTTAAAAAGTCACCCATGGAGAGAGCCAGGAAGGGGTTATTTATTTTCAGTTTATTTATTTATTCATTTTACATAATAAAGTTTGTAAATATCGTGTAATGTAATAAAAAAAATAAAAATTGAAATATTAAAAAGAGAATAATAATATATAAATATAAAATATATTTTTTTAAATGATTTAATTTATTAATCTTATTATAAATATATTTTTTTAAAATTTTAAATGTAACAAAAATAATTTAATAAATTTTATGAGTATTTTTAATTTAATAATTAAAAGTTTGACTTGTTAACAAAATATATCATAATTAAGGATAAGTTAATAAATTTTATTTTTAATTAATCTTATATTTCTTTGACCAAACATTATAATCTTATATTCTTACCAAATAAATCAAACAAGATAATGTAACATTCTCAGTAATATGTCAGGTAATGTTACATTCCGGTAATCTTATTCTCATAGGTAATCTTACATTCTGTGAACCAAACACACCCTAAAAATACATATAAACTATTCTAACCTTTATCAAACTACACCCGAGTATAAGAGAAATTATATTATGGGATAGTCTCACCACGTCATTCATGGGACCAATCAATAAAAAGCATTCATGTTATTATTTTTTTCCATCTCATCATTTTTATCAAGTGAATCTTCACTTAATAAAATTTTTTACTTGGTAAAATTTGTTTTAAACTTAAATTATAATAAAGTGGAGACACCAATAGTTTACATGGATGCTTTTTATTAGTATAGGGTGCAAATCATTTACCTCCTAATTGTGCGTCTATGTGTCTCCACTTTAAATTAATGGTTTAGGGTTTAAAATTAAGGGTTGTGATTAGGGTTTAGAGAATTATAGGTAGGATGTGTTTTTTAAAATGTAGGGTTTAGAATTTAAAACATAAAAATAAAAAATTATGACTTAGAATTTAATTTTTTATAATTTTTAATAGGAGACACGTAAAAAGACACAATAATAAGACAAGGAATTTTTACATCAAATTTGCTTATTCCATTAATAATAAAATCTTAAATACTCCTAATACAATATATTCTACTTTAACCTAAGTTTGAATCGACTTTGCTAAGAAGACGATGGAATGATCCAAAGCGGCTGAAATAATGGAGATAAGAGTATCTGTTTCAAGTCTTCTGAGCTGGGGAAATCCTTCACTACAACTTCCAAATACTCGTCTATATTTTCATCCTCCTAATATCTTCTACATATATCTAATTGTATATTTCGACAATCGTAGATACCTATATCTGTTATCCCAGTTTCTGTATGATAATACTCGATAATATCATCGGTGAAGTAAATACAATTAGGCCTACAACCAGAGGAATCAACGGCCGGAATGGCGAAGGTACAACAATTCCCTAAGAACAATGAATGACCATCCAATGAAAAAATCTCTTCCCAGATCTTTGTACAAAGATCTAATTTGAAAATCTTGAATTCAACTGTCCTACCATAACCATCATCATCGTGTGGTATGGTTCCGCGAGCCGCAACACAAAGATTTCCAGCCAAATCAAATAGATATTGTCTATCAGTGTCATGGGGAGGCGATGGAGCAAAGTGTACTGCTCTAGGATGAGAGCCATAGAGATTTTCACACACAAAAATCTCATATTGGAAACTTGAAACATACAAATGACCTCTGAAACAAATGGCGTCAAGTACCTGGATATTATCAATCTGAGTCCATGTTGTATCACCTGGTTTGGCGAAAGCTAAAAAGCCCCACAAGTATATTGCGAGAACAAGACAATCAGACTCGGAAGCTTCAGGGCTCGAAGATAATATCAAATTTTTTAAGAAATACTTGCAATATTCTTCTGGTGGACAATCGATCCATTTCCATCCTTCCTTGTCATAGCGAGGTAAGGTACGTAGTGGAGGAAGGGGAAGGCTAGCTCTTGACAAAGGATGAAACAGTTGAATTTCGAGATCGATGCCACATGTTACCAACCAACCAAAAGGACTTCCCCAGCATCTCCTTCCTCGTATCTCTGGCAAATCCAGCTCGAACATCTCCTCCGATGTACTGTAAAAGCATCGTTTGTCAGTGTCTTCTCTCTCGATTAGCTTCAAACAAACGGGGAAGTTGAGTTTCTTATCCACCAGAGACGTTTGCCAAGACCGGCAGGCCACAGTCATACGGACAAGATCTTTAACTGAATGAGTCTTGTCTGCTATGAATCTTAAAAGATCAGGATTAATATTAGCCCAATTTGGAACACTCGCTGATGATTCTTCCATCGGAAACTTGGAGATGAGAAGAATGGTTTTCCTTGGTAGGAGGGTTTAATTTCGTTTTCCTTGAGCCCAACACCCTCTTTTATGAGAAATTATATCATGGGTCACTCCCACCACGTTATCGATGAGACCGACCAATAAAAACTAGCCACCTCATTATTTTTTAATTTTTCAAGTAAAAAATCACTTGGAAAAAAATATGACATGGAAAGATGAGTAGTTTTTATTGGTCGGTCCCATAGACACGTGGTGGGACTGACCCATAATATAATTTTTCCTCTTTTATATACTATATGTATTTTCGAATCCTTGTGGAACTGAGAAACTATGTACGAATCCTAGTCAAGTACGTAGTATTTTAGTATGTTAAAAGTTATATTAATAAAATTTACATTAAAACTACTTTAATATCTTAATATATTCACAAATATTATATATTAAAAGTGTTAATTTTTTCTTTATTTTTATCAAAACCTGCACTTGTTTAACGATTCTTTCAGTAAAAATCCCTAGCTACTTATGCTCCCATCCGAGAATAACAGGATTCCTGATGATCTCTATGCTCCCATCCGAGAATAACAGGATTCCTGATGATCTCAACGCTCTCCAGCCGGTTGGACGGCCACCGGATATTTTCCCGCATGTGTCTGAATCCTCCCCGGCTGGGGATGGTTCTTAGCATGTTGTGATGTGCGACGTGGTACCCCAAGCAGACTCGGTGACTGTTGGGAAGGAGGCTGCTGACTTGAGGGGTGCAGGCCTTGTTTAGGTGATTCGACTGGAATTGTGTTGCAACAAGAGAGTGAGATGGCTACACCGGCAGTGGCTGCACAGGTGCAAGAGACAACTCAAACCCGTCTCTAGTTCAAGGACATGGTTACGGGCAAGACTGATCAACATTCAACAAGTTAGATTTTTGAGTGATCTGGGTGGCGAGCTTGGGGCTGAGGATGTTCTATGTGGCTGGGAAGTTGGGGAAGCCTGCCACTGTTGGCTAAAAGCAGGGTTCGAAAGACCGTGTGAGGTAAAAATTATCTGCCCTCTAATCGTGTATTTATTGGTGCTTTCTTTTTAAATTAATGGGTTTAAGCCTTTAGGGTTTAGGGTTCAATGATAGTTGTAATTAAGGTTTATAGAATTAAGGGTAGAATGTATTTTTAAGGTGTAGGGTTTAGGGTTTAAATTTTAAATTTTTAAGAATTTTTACGGGAGACGTTGAAGGAGGCACGATTAAGAGGCAATAGATTTTTACTTAACAATAAGCGGTGCAAGTGGTTCGAAGATATCGGACCAAATGATTAATCGAGTTACGGCCGGAAAGGAATAAATTTGAATTTGTGGAGGCTTGAACACGCCTGGGTGGTGCGGAACATCGATAAAGGAATCGATTTAATATGTCATCCTTTAACACATACTTATGTATTGATTTAATATCTCTATGGCAATAATAACACTTTATCGTCAATCAATTTCATCTTAATGCATTATTATTGTTTATACATTATTACATCTTAAATCTTGAACTATATACCCTAAAAAATACATCATACCTTAAATTTTTTAAACCCTATACGAAGAAATAACACTATTAATATGGGATTTCGGTATTTAAATGGGTTGAATTTTTTTATTGGGGTTGAATTTTTTTATTGGGTTAAATTTAATTAAAATTTTTATGCTTTTGATATAAGATTTAAATGTGACATCTAAATCAAAGGTGTTACAAAACATTTTTGGTCACTCATATTTTAACCTTTTAACGATGTTATTTATCAAAAAAAAAACTATTTCAATATTAGAACGGTGAATATCTTTATCGGTACAAGGAAAATAATATATTGAGAAATAAGTTTTATTCGATGATGAAAGAGGAAGATTGACGAGAGAAATATTGAAAGATTTTTACTTGATTCGTGGATTACGTGATACTACTAATAACGTTTAATATCTAAATTCTAATTAGTAATCAAACATTTTAAAATTTTAATAATAAATATAAGTTTAAGAATAAAATTCAGTGATAACTGACTTAGTAAAAAATTGAAAACGGTGAAACATAACAATTGTGGAAGATACAAAGTTCCTCGCAACACATCAACCCTTCATCAGCCACATTCTATGCCGCAAGCATTCATGCACAATCCAACATCCACCTTTCCCATCGCCCTAATCTGTGCCGCACCTGGATCATAAGTTCCATCATTATTGGCAATCCAAGGTCCAACAATATTTGCTTTGGAACGAATCACACCACCAGCCTAAAAAAAAAAAAAAAAAAAAAAAACATTCAATTCCCTCACCCTGCTACGGACCAACTCGAGTATCAAGAGGCCTCGGCAATTACCATCTACCTAGGGGAATGGGGAATTTTGCTCCTACTGACTACTGGGCCTTGAATCCATAAAATGAGTTATCAGATCTCTTAAATAAGATCGAAGGTTCGAATTACAACCTTGTGAATGGAACGAGTTGAGTTTAGATGATTATCCCATAATGGGAAAAGTATTGAGTGAAAACAACTACTCGTTTTATAGTGCAGCACTTGGGATATCCGGTTCTTCAACTTGCACTACCAACCCATTTTCCAAGTTGCAAACATTCACAATCATTACTGCCAACTATTTCAATTCTTTGTGCCATTAACATAATGCAAGAGCTCCACTGTGAGTTAGCCATTCAGCTTTCAAAGTCTTAGATGATGGGAGTAAGAGGATGGACTGGTTTGGTTAATCTTAATCGAATGACTTAAAACAGTGGATCTCCACTATTGAATCCATACTCTTTCCCACTTTGGAACTCGCCTCCCATCATTTTCAGGTACAAGATATTCATGTAGAAAGTGGTGGTGGTATAGAGTAAGAAAATATTAGAGTTAAATATTGCATTCTCAAATGCAAATCAATCTCATCAAGTAAGATGGGGCTAGCCAAAAAAAAGCATATAGAAGCACCCACCTCTTTTTTCCTTGTTTGCATTCAGATTGTAATTCTCTTCTCAATCTCACGCATCAACTTCCAGGGTCTTAACTTGCTTGGTTTAGCAACAGCAAGCCCTGAAGCTAGAGGAAATGGCACTGATCAGCAAGCTCTGCTCCAGTTCAAAGCCAAGATAACAGGTGATCACCTCGGAATTATGAAGTCCTGGAATAGTTCCAGTCACTTCTGTCAGTGGCATGGTGTTACATGTGATCGCAAGCATCAGAGAGTCACCAAGCTGGAACTGAAATCTTTTAAACTCTCTGGATCTTTGTCACCATACATTGGAAATTTGAGCTTTCTCAGAGAGTTGAGTCTTGCAGGCAACAACTTCTACAATGAGATCCCTCAAGAGATTGGTCGTTTAAGAAGACTCGAAATATTAGACCTGATCAATAACTCCCTCAGTGGTGAAATTCCTTCCAATTTATCTGCTTGTTCGAAGCTTACATTAGTTGACATGAGAAGCAACCAGTTGACAGGAGAAATACCTGCCTTGCTAGGTCTCTTGTCAAACCTGAAATCCTTGCTTTTGTTCAACATCAGTTTGAGAGGGAGTATCCCATCTTCATTGGGGAACTTGTCATCCCTAGAGGTACTTGCTTTGATGATGAATGGATTAACTGGGATTATACCCGAAGCTTTGGGGCAACTGAAATATCTTTCGGCATTTTCCGTATTCGGAAATGCAATATCTGGTGTTGTTCCTGTCACAATGTTCAATCTCTCAAACATTAGAGACTTTGATATTGGTGAAAACAAGATCCAAGGTACTCTTCCTTCTAACTTGGCAACCACTATGCCATATCTTGAGTTCTTTTCTGTATCGATTAACCAATTCTCCGGAACAATCCCAACTTCAATATCCAATGCTTCAAATTTAAATTTACTTCAATTTGATGAAAACAAATTCACTGGAAAAGTGCCATCCTTAGAAAAGTTGGATAAACTGTCTCAACTTCTAGTAGACACAAACCATTTGGGACATGGGGAAGAAGGTGACTTGAACTTTCTCTGCACTTTAGTCAATGATACCAAACTGGAAATTCTAGATATAAGTGAAAATAATTTTGGAGGAACATTTACCAAATGCATTACCAATTTTTCTATTACCCTTTGGAGTTTACAATATGGTGGGAACAAAATATTGGGAAGAATCCCAAATGGGATTGGAAATCTCATCAATTTGGAGATTCTATGGGCTTCACAGAATCAACTATCTGGTCCCATTCCATTTAATGTTGGGAAACTTCAGAAGCTAAAGATGTTTTCTGCTCATAGCAACTTTCTCTCTGGGAATATTCCCTATTCTATTGGAAACTTAACAGTATTAATTGGACTTGATTTACATGGCAACAATCTTCATGGCAGCATTCCTTCAAGTCTAAGCTACTGCCAAAATTTGAATGCATTGAGTTTTTCTCATAACAATCTTAGTGGAGGAATACCCCCTGATGTATTTAGACTCCCATCCTTGTCCATTGCATTAGACTTGTCATCGAATTGTTTGACCAGTGAGCTTCCTTTTGAAGTAGAAATTTTGAAAAACCTAGGAGCATTGGATGTTTCTCAAAATAGGCTTTCTGATTTGCTTCCAAACAACCTTGGTAGCTGTGTAAGTCTAGAGGAGTTGTTTTTGAATGGAAACTTGTTTGAAGGGTCCATTCCTTCATCTTTGAATTCATTGAGAGGCCTCGTCGAATTGGACATATCCGACAATAACCTCTCAGGTGTGATTCCTGAATTTCTTGTGAGCTTTGGGGCATTAAAGTATTTAAATCTCTCTTTCAATGATTTTGAGGGAGTCATACCAAGTGAAGGAGTGTTTAAGAATGCAAGTGCTATATTCATTGTGGGAAACAATAAGCTTTGTGGAGGCATCCCTGAGTTAAACTTGTCAAGATGTAACCCGAAAACGTCACCAAGCACTTCTCTCAAACTAAAAATTGCAATTGTGGTATGCATTCTAGGAGTGACTGTGGCATTCTCTTCTATCCTCTTCCTCATATGGTTTAGAAAGAAGACAGAGCATCAGCCAAGAACAACTTGTCTAGAAAATTCGATTTTACAGTTATCGTTCCAAAACATCCTAAGGGCTACGAATGGATTCTCTGTGCAGAATTTGATTGGTTCAGGAAGTTTTGGTTCTGTATACAAAGGAATCCTTGAAGAAAGTGGAGCAATTATTGCAGTAAAGGTGCTTAATCTTCTGAATCGCGGAGCTTCTAGGAGTTTCTTGGCCGAATGTGAGGTCTTGAAGAACATTCGATACCGAAATCTTGTTAAGATATTAACAGCAATTTCAGGTGCCGATTACCAAGGAAATGATTTTAAAGCCCTGGTTTATGAGTTCATGGCAAATGGAAGCTTGGAGGATTGGCTGCATCCATCTACATGTATGAATGAATCGGATATGATTAGAAACCTAGACTTCTTTCAAAGATTAAATGTGGCCATAGATGTTGCTCATGCACTGGAGTATTTGCACCATCGTTGTGAAACACCGATCGTTCATTGTGACCTCAAGCCAAGTAACATTCTACTCGACGAGGAAATGGTTGGCCATCTAAGTGACTTTGGCATAGCAAAAATCCTTTCTGCAGACAGACTTAACAATTCTCTTAATCAGTCAAGCTTGTTTGGTTTCAGAGGAACTATAGGTTATGCTCCACCAGGTCCATTCACTTCACTCTTCTCTTCATTTGTACAATCATTCATTTTTGAGGGATTTCCTTTCCAAATATTACTACATAATTTGTGATAAATTAATTGCAGAATATGGCATGGGAGGTGAGTTGTCAACAAAAGGTGATGTATATAGCTATGACATTCTCTTGCTAGAGATGTTTACGGGGAAAAGACCAACTCATGACATGTTCAAAGAAGGTTACAGTATCCGCAACTTTGTCGTGGAAGCTTTGCGTAATCGAGTGTCTGAGATTATAGATCCTATCCTTCTTCAAGACAGAGCAATTCAAGGAACACTTGCAGATCAAGTCACTCTCAATGACAAGCTAACCCACATACATTTTTATAGTTAAAATATTCATCCAACTTATTTGACAACTATGTGTAGCAGATTTGTTCTTTCTTTCTCATTAATTTCTCAAGTATAGTATTGTTTTTATAATGTATTAAAATCATAATAAATACAATACATGCATATTAAATGTATCTTGCAATCATATGAACCATGTGTATTATATTGCATTCATATCTATTAAAATATCATGTTATTCTCATATTTTTTATCGTGTTTAAAATTATTAAATTTATAAAAAAAAAATAAAAAATATTCAAGATTATAATAAGATTTTGTAACTAGGTATTGAATCATATATTTTATTCTAACAAAAAAAAAATCATTTGAGATCATCAAATACAAAGAGCATACAATAAAATATAATAAAATTTAACTAAAAGTTCAAATAAAAGATAGATATGAATATATCTGATTGCATCGATAAACAAAACACAAAAAGAAATCAAACTATTAAAAGACCGTGATAATCACAAATTAGATCTGTACGTAAATCCATTATGAGGGTCCAAAGCAGTAGAAATTATATCATAAGTCATTCTTGTCACATTATCTATGAGACCAATCAATCAAATGCATTCATTTAATTAATTTTTTTACCTCATATTTTTACCAAGCGAATGTAATATATTTTAAGTAATTGAATATAATCAAATTGATAATCAAAATATATCTCATATATATAATTTTTTATAAAAATTATAGTATATATAAATACAAAAGATAATATGATACTTTTTATCTTAATTATTAAGTTTAATTATGAAATAAATGCAATTATATTTCAAGTAATTGAGAAAATAGGCTTAAAAGAGAGTATGGTACGTTAACTATCCCCAAAGAATTGCAGAAAAAAGGGGGTGAAATTATAACCATCCCCGTAGAAATTGGTAACGAAAAACAAGAAACAATTAAATTGTGATCATTCATGACCTGACCCTCACGTTATGTGATTCATATTCGAGTCGAGTTTTTGATATGATTTATGTCGGGTACTAAAAATGTCTATTATAAGATAAAAATTTTAAATTTTTTTAAGAGATGAAATTAAATAAAAAATAAAGAGTCAAAATGCTTATCTTAATAATTTAATATTTATTGATTGATCGATTTGTGTCGGGTACTGAAAATGCCTATTATGAGATTATTCTTATTTCTTACCCAACCCAATATGTTTCTTTCACGACGTCAAAATTCGAACTTCTGACTTTACATAAATAATTTAATATCTCATCTCGTTAAACCAACTGATCGACGATAGATATCGACAATCGAAGATGAAGGAAATCCATCTGCATCACCACAGTTACTTGCACAACTATCCATCTAACCAAGTGGATTAAATTGAAGAAAAGAATACCCAAATTTTATGAGTGAACCAACTTGTGATATTTCACTCAAATCTACCATCACAAATATAGAAATCATTTGAATTTATTAATCGGTATCCTCTCATATCAGTAGATACTCCTATTCTTGTGAAAAATGTACATCAAAAGAAAAGGATAGCATTAATGGTTAGACCATAACTAGTATGCAAGCATTAATATAAATTAGTTGAATTAAATTCGAAATAAAATTATTCCAATAATTAATCCTTAATCTAATGATAAATCTAATGATTAATATCATGAGTCAATCACACCACGTTATTTATGAAATCAACCAATCAAAAGCATATAATTAATTATTTTTTTCACATAATCATTTTTATCAAGTGAATCTTTACTTGGTAAAAAATGTTTTTAAACTTAATTCACAGTAAATATTAATAAAGATTCACTTGGTAATTATATTATGGGTAATTATATTTTGAGATTTCGTGTTTGAGTCTTGTCACGTGTCGTGGGAGAAATTATACTATAGGTCAATCATACCACGTCATCTATGGGACTAACCAATCAAAAGCATCCATTTAATTATTTTTTTCATCTTCACTTGGTAAAAACTGTTTTTAAACTTAATTCACGGTAAATATTAGTGAAAATTCACTTAGTAAAAATTGATGAAGTTGAAAAAAAATAATTAAATAAATATTTCTGATTGGTTGATCCTATAAATGACGTGATGAGAATGACCCATAACATAATTTCTCGTGTCAAAGACAGTTATGTGCAAAAATTTTGATGTCCTGATGTGTGTGGTATCGTAGTCAATGACGAATCTATATTTACTTTACACATTTCATTTCGATTTTCTTAATTTTTACGAATTTGTTTATAAATTTTTAAAATTTTGTGTCTATCCTCAAAAATATTTTTGAATCCGCCGTTTATCGAAGTACCCTGTAGTCGTGTACATAAATGCTAGCTGAACTATTAGTTGATTAGCTGAGTTGTTTTGTGTATTAGTCGTCCTTTTGTTGTACATGATTGTGTTGTCTTCCTTTTTGTTAGTTGAGGAGGTTCACATATTTAGGCGGCAATTAATTCTCTCAACTAGATGTTGATAGACTTAATGTGCATATAAATTAAATCATTTTACAATATTTTATAAAATTTATGATTGATGTGGAAGATATTTTAAAATATTATTTAGTATTTTTTTATAAATTTTAAATTTAATTATAATTTTATCTAAAGAAAAAGAGAATAGAATAGTGATAAATATGGGTCGATTTGGAGTTTAGTCCACACGAATATACGAATATGGAAAACAACAGAAATCCTCATCCACAGGAATAAAGATAAGAAAAGTTTTATCATTGAAACTCAAATGGAGATGAAGATTGTTATATTTGAATCGTAAGGATAATCTAACTGTATTTATATAAATTGAGAATTCCTAGAAAATATCCGCAGAGATCACAATATTTTTATAAAGTTATTAAGTTAGATGATCATGAGGATAATTTATCTATTTTTTAACAAAATCTAATCTTACACAATAAGAATATAGCGAGTTTGAAGTGTTTGAAAATTCTCCGTAAATTTTATTAAGAAATTAGAAAAATAGGGTTATACATTGTTGTAAACCTTTCCCAATCCGTCACACTGATACCCCTAAGAAAAACTCAATCCAACCCGATCATAAATTTTAATAAAAATCTAATCCGATCAAGTTGAAATTGACTGAATCAGGTAAAATGTTTACTCCTAAAAAGAGACCTTAGGAAAAGAAAGGAGAGTATTTCTAGTGGATATAGAATTCATGAACTTAGAGCATGTTGTGTGTAAGGTGAAGGGAAAAACTTGTTGAGTTAATTATATTTTAGATCCAAATAATTTTAAAACTATTATAATTAAACCTTTGTTCGTTCCATTTTTTATTTATCATTCTTTCAAGATCTTATAATTTAGAATTAATAAAATTAAACTTTGACACCTAATTTTTGTTTAATTATATTTTAAATCCTTTCAATTTAAAATTTATAAAATTAAACCTAAATTCTCTCAATTTTCATGGTTTAATTATTTTTTAAAACTCTATTTGTTTCAAGTTAATGGTATGTCCCCTTCGTAGTTCAATTTGGCTCTATCCCTACATGGCCTAAGGGAATATGATGGAACAAATATGAGCAGTGTTGGTAGGTCTGTGCTCAACCTGAATTTTTTTTAAATTCACACTTTTGCCTTTAGTTTTCTTAATTTTTATGAATTAGTCCTTAAAATTTTATAATATTTATGACTCGTGTTTACCCTGAAATTTCAAGATTTTTTGTATGCTCACCTTTGAATATATTTCTGGATCCGTCATTAGATGCTTGCTCTCAAATCTTTTAAATTTTTGAAAGGATTCTGACTACATCACTACTTAAATGATAACTTGATGATGACAGTGAAACGTAAAAATTTTTTTTAAAAAACTAATTTATAATAAGGGTCGTATTTTAAATACATATGTGATAAACTCAAAATATTTAGTATTGAATTATAAATAAAGGAGAGAATTAGAGAGAATTGAAATATTTAATGGAATTAATTAAATACCCCAATGCTTACCTTCCATGATTCCCTTTCCCTATATAAAGGGTGTCAACCAGAAGGAAAGAAAATCCTCATTGTGTTCCAAAACCAAAGAGAGAAGAAGAGAAACAGAGGAGGGAAATGGGAGGAAAGTTTGGGAAGACGTTTGGGAAAAGGGAGGAAAGGAAGTACGATCATCGGTTTTCTTCGACGGAGGTGCACACACTGGCCGCCATAGCTGAAGCTCTGTTCCCTTCTTGCTCCCCTTCTTGTTTTGAAACACAAGAAAACCAAACAGGAAAACCTGTTCGGATTTTCATGGAAACTTCAGCCTCGGAATCCCCAGTTCCAGACGAGGTAAAATGAGTTTTTCTTCTTTTTTTTTCAAACACGATTATGATTACTACACGTTCAAATGTTTGCGTCATGTTCATGTTTATGTCGAGTCAGATTTAAAGAGGTACCAAATGTGCAATTGTTCCATTTAACAAAGGAGGCTACGTCCATTTAAGATCAGTTCTGAACCATAGATTTTTGTTATCAATTTGGGTCATGAACTTTCTTTTGGGTCAAACCAGTCACTAAGGTTGGCAAAATGTATGCAACTTAGTCCCTAAGTTGGTCATTACTTGCCCAGGGTGCAAATCGTCTACTTTTTTCTCATGCCTCCATTCGTGCCTCTGTTTTAAAGTAAAGGTTTAGGGTTTTAGGTTAGGGGTTGTGGTTAGGGTTTAAGGAATTAGGAGTAGGTGTATTTTTATGATGTAGGGTTTAGGGTTTAGTATATAAAAATAAAAGTTAGGGTTTAAAATTTCATTTTTAGAAGATTTCTACTCTACTTGCCCCCACTCATAGTTTAATCTCGACTCTATCCTTATATGGATCATTAAAACGGCAACGCGTGTCAAATTATAAATTCATGAATCAATCCGATAAAAAATGTTTAGGGTCGGATATTTTATATTAAGTCCTTAAGAAAAAATACGAACGAACTCGGTTGCGTGACCTTTTCTGACCTCAAAGATCAATTCGACCCCAGAAAAGTTAGAAAATTAATTTAACAAAAAGTTATCAAATTCAGAGACTTACCAAATTAAAACATTAGGTTAACAACATGTTCATATGTGGTTTTGCAGGCAGCAGAGATGCTATGGAAAAGAACATTCATCGAATGTTTGGCTCTGTTAAGGATTGTGTTGCTGTTGCTGTCGACCAGAGTGGGGAGTTTGCTGCTTTGTGGAAGGCATTGTCTGGGGCTACAATGGCCGTACATCAACCGATTCTCGAGCATCCCGTTGGCCGGACGAGAGCAAGTTCTGCAAGCCTGGTTTAAGCATGCAGGCATCTTCACTCCCATTAGGATTGCTTTCGTCTACTTCAAAGTCGTCATCCTTTTTACTCTTTTCTCTCGGGTAACTTATCATTTAATAAATCATACTCTCTTTAGTTACTGTTTTCGGTCGAATTACGTCGCCGGTCCCATACTTTAGTCGAATTCAAGATTTTTTTTTCACTATTCGATTTTTAACATAGGAGGGGTCAATGTAAAACTATATAAAAAATGGAGGCCTAAACTAAAAGAAGTTAAGGACTTAAATTAAATTATTAATTTTAAGAGGGATCTAAAGTAAAATATTTCCATTGAACTAAAAGGTTAACGAAAACAAATCAAATAATATATAAAGTCATTTATTATAAACTATCTTCTCAATTTAATTGAATTTATTTACTAATCTTTAAACTTTTATTCAATTTGCTTAGAAAATAATCCAATTTGTAATTGATAAATTTATTTAATAACATTTTAAATTATAAAATAGAGTATTAGACTTTTAAGGTTGACCAATGAATGAATCTGGGTATAGGGATGACGATTAGGTGGGGTGGGATGAATTTTGATCAACTAACTCAAAAAATAAATTAACATACTCGAATTAATCTTATTTTGATTTTTAATATATCTTATCCCGACCCGATTCAACATAACAAAAAACATAATTTGATCTTGATCCGTTTTCGTTATTTTAATATAAAACGACCAAAATTGAATCGATCCGAAAAATAATAAATATAATATATTAAATATATATAAATATATTGGGTCAAATCAGATTATATATTTTAAACCTAAACTCAACCTCAGATCGACCATAAAATTTTTAAATGCTCACCTACCTTTCCTTACCTTAAAACTCGATTTTAATATTAAAAAACTTACTTTAAATAAATCATATTGAATCGAGATCCATCAATAACGGATATTATTATCATCCCTAGATGAACCCACCTTTTTGAAATGGGAGATTGATATGACGTCAGGTCGGGCCGACCATTTTCAACTTATAAAGAAATAACTATTTTAATTGAAAATTTATGTGAGTTCAACCAATAAAATATTGCATGCATGCTATCGTGGTTTCAAAAACTTATCTGGAATTATATTTGCAATGGTAAAGTATGTTCTAAGTCCTCATATTTTTGTGTCCATTATAATTCTATCCTTCTATTTTTAATTTTAAGAATTTAACCCTCTACTTCTCCTTGTTCATAATTTGATGCTCAGGTTGATGAAAATGGTGAAAACTCAACATGGGAAGCTATAGGGTACAGTGTAGACCAAGTTGAGAATGTTCTAAATGAGAAGCCTCTTAAAAATGGAATGGTTGAGACAATGCATGCAAAAGACTCAACTGATCTTTGCATGTCACTAACAAATCAAGGCCTTGAAGTCACCGAACATCACAAGAAAAACGTAATCGGAATCAAATGTGATGTCGTAATAGTCGGCTCGGGATGCGGTGGTGGTGTCGCGGCGGCAGTGCTGGCTAGTTCCGGACTGAAGGTGGTAGTTTTAGAGAAAGGCAACTATTTCAGTCCGGCGGATTACTCCCCCTTTGAACGTCCTTCGATGGAGAAACTATACGAAGCGAGTGGTATTCTTCCGAGTATCGATGGGCAGTTACTGGTTCTTGCAGGATCGACGGTTGGTGGTGGCTCGGCCGTTAATTGGTCGGCTTGTATTAAGACACCGGAATCTGTTCTTCGAGAATGGGCGGACGAGTGTAAGATCCCACTTTTCGGGAGCCAAGAGTATGTTTCAGCCATGGATATTGTTTGTAAGAGAATTGGTGTCACATATGATTGTAAACATGAAGGTTTCCAAAATCAAATTCTTCGTAAAGGGTGTCGGAATCTCGGCCTCGAAGTTGAAAACGTACCGCGAAATTCTTCGGAGAGCCATTATTGTGGATCATGCGGGTTTGGATGCAGACGAGGAGACAAGAAAGGGACCGAGACAACATGGCTGGTTGATGCTGTTAACAATGGCGCAGTCATTTTAACAGCCTGCACGGCAGAACGCTTGATGTTGGAACGAAACGACACATCGAGTACGAGGAAGATGAAGTGTTCGGGTGTTATTGCAAAATCCTCAAACCAGAACATCACCAAGAAACTGCAAATAGATGCCAAAGTAACAGTCTCTGCCTGTGGGGCAATTCAGACACCGCTTCTGATGTATTTTAGTGGTCTTAAAAATCGTAACATCGGTCGGAACCTCCATCTCCATCCGGTTCTAATGGCATGGGGTTACTTTCCGGATTCAGATTCAGACTTTCAAGGTAAAGCCACCGAGGGTGGGATCATAACATCGGTTCATAAAGTGCTAGGATCCGATAACAAAGTGCAAGCCATTATCGAAACTCCATCAATAGGACCAGCACAGTACACTGCTCTATGCCCCTGGGTCTCTGGTCTAGACATCAAGCAAAGAATGCTAAAATTTTCAAGAACTGCTCATTTAATAGCAATAGTAAGGGACCAAGGGTCCGGAACAGTTCACACCGGTGGACGCATAACGTACAAGTTCGACGCATCGGACCGAGAAAACATCCGAGCCGGTTTGAGACAATCATTGAGGATTTTAACATCAGCTGGGGCAGTCGAGGTCGGGACTCATCGAAGCGACGGGCAGAAACTAAGATGCAAAGGGGTAAGCAATGACGAATTGGAGGAATTTTTGGACTCGGTTTCGCCGGGAGGCGGACCGTTGTTTCATGGCAAAAACTGGTACATCCACACCAGTGCACACCAAATGGGGAGTTGTCGGATGGGGATTAACGTCATCGATGGCGCTGTCGACGAAAATGGTGAGAGTTGGGAAGCTGAAGGATTGTTTGTTTGTGATGGCAGTGTGTTGCCTAGTGCCATTGGTGTTAACCCCATGATTACTATTATGTCTATTGCTTATTGTCTCTCTCAGAAAATTGCAGCTAAACACAGAAAAGTATAGCCACTTGAATTGTACTAATATGTCTTTTTGTACGTTTTATGTATGCATTGTAATGAAGAATGAGATATCATGATATATGATATATGATATATGATATATGATGTCATGTAAAAAAAATATTTCTATGAGTAATTATATCTAAATTTTATTAAATATCATGAAAGATATTATAAATATAATATATATATAATTAATTTATTGAAAATTTTATACAAAGGTATAAAAGAAAAATAATATTTTTATAAAGATTAACATATATCAAAACTTAAAAATTTTTATGAATCTTTGTCTTTAGTGTAATGAGACATTTTACGGGATAAAAAATAAATGATGAACAAAAATTTTGATGAATTAAAAGATTAAGTATCGAAAATTATATACATGATATAATTAGCTTGTTTAATATGATAAATATTAGGAAAATTTGAATCTGAATTTTAAGGTCAGAGGATTTAGGTTATATGGTGTAAATTTTGGGTACAAATCGTCTACCTCTTAATCGTACTTTCATTGGTACCTTCACTTTAAATTAGTGGGTTTAAGATTTAGGGGTTAGAGTTTAAGGTTAGAGGTTGTGGTTAAGGTTTAGAAAATTAGGGGTATGGTATATTTTTTTAGGATAATAGTTATTTTTGTTGTTGGGAATATAAATACTTATTTTATTATAAAAATAAAATTAATTATAAATTTAATAAAAGTTTCAATTCACATAATCATAATTTTCAAACTTATATTCTACTATAAATTATCCAACACGGGTTAGATTCTTGATTTTTTTTTTTATCCAACACGGGTTAGATTCTTGATTTTTTTTTTCTCAGACCAAACTAAAGCTAGTAATTTCTAAAATTTCTCCTTATCCACAACCCTTGATTAGAAAATTCTGCTCCTTTAGCTTCTCTCCACAACAGTGCTGTAAGCTTATCCCCTATTTTCCCCAGAAAAAAAAGAATTGTTGCCAGTGAGAAAATGAAGTCACTACCATTTTCAGCAGGAACTTACATCCCCAGAATCCCCAACCCCAAAACCCCATTCAAAAACGCCATAAACCCAGTAATTAGATGCTCAAAAACCAACCCAAACTTGGGTTCCATAGACATTGTTCATCAACAAAATGAGAACTCTAATAAGGTGTTGGTGAACAGAAGACAAGGACTTGGTCTCGGTTTATGTGCTGGGATTGCTGATGTTTTGTTGCAGATGCTGCCACAACCCGGTCCCGGTGTTGCAGCCATTGAAGGTTGTGAATTGACTGTTAGCTCTTCAGGTTTGGCCTTCTGTGATAAAGTTGTGGGGAAAGGCCCTGAGGCTGTGAAAGGGCAGCTGATTAAGGTTAGTGAATTAATAATTCTTCATATCAATAAATTTGAACAATTTTGAACTGTGAATTAGTATGGAAGTATGATTGTTCAAATATATGTATGTGTACGTAAATGGAACAGGCACATTATGTAGGGAGATTGGAGAATGGGACAGTATTTGATAGCAGCTATAATCGTGGGAAGCCTCTTACATTCCGTGTCGGTGTCGGTGAGGTACTTCTGATACTTCTCTTATTTCACTTGTTCCCTTATTCTTCAAATTGGAGATTCTAGTAGCTTTATGTCGAAATCAGTTATGAGATAAATGAGACTGTTTATGTACTAAAATGTGAAAGTAGTTATGAGCTACGGTTCTTCCTGGATGGCGGTGAAGTGTGTACTGTGTACAGTTTTCATTCGGAGTATTCCGACAAGGATGCAATGGTAGGGCCTCTGGAAAATATTTGAGTTTTATGGTGAAGTTGTTGAATCTTTTATACCACTAAAGAAGAACAAATACGAGCAAAGATTTGGTTTTGTGAGATTCTCTTGTGTAGCTGATGTGTGAAGAACGGTACAATGATTGTATGCAACATTGGTTTCAGAGTTTATAGGATGAGGTATATGACAGTGCAGTAAAGGTTTCTCAATCTGATGCGGAGAAGAGTCTGATAAGAATCCATGGAGTTGTCGAGCATAGTACTGTAACAAAGCTACAGAAGTGTTTAGTGGGGACAACTGAAACTTGAAGATGTCTCATATCAGTTCATCCTGAGGGTATGTCAAGGAAAATCTGCTCACTGTTGAGGGCTGCCCATTGATGAGGTTCAAACTTCAATGTTGTGTCCTTGGTGTAATAATTCCCTTGAGACCATTGATCATCTATTTGTTGGTTGTTCTTTGGTAACTGCTTTATGGTAACTTGGTGGTTTACTCGGTGAATTTAAAGAGGTGACTGTCACTAGGGTAGCAAATGGATTAGCCAATGCTCCCGATATAACCGAAACTGACAGGTTCAATACGTTTGTTGCGTGGATTTAGACTTGATAATGGACGTGTGGTTCTGATACATGCTGGTGTTGGTTGTTGCACTTGCCCTGGTTACCACAGGGGATGACAAGGATGTGAAATACATTGCTTTTTATATGCTATGTCTCGTGATTTTGCCGGTTTATTTATCAGGGAGTTAGTATTCTATTTGGAATTTCATTTGATGCTTATGAGATTGTACTTGAATGTCCTTTTCTGGTGTTATGTTCTGATATTACATTTGTAGTTGTAATAAATTATTTGCTGAGAAAAAGAGCAGAAAAAAAAGGTATTTCATGGGAATTGCCGCAGGTGATCAAAGGCTGGGACCAGGGTATTCTAGGTGGTGATGGAGTTCCTCCCATGCTTGCTGGTAAGAGATAGAAATCTGAATCTGAATTCTTAATTCACTATACGAAATTAATAGTAGTAATTTAGTTTCTCCAACATAATTTAGGTGGGAAACGAACGTTACGGCTGCCTCCGGAACTCGGATATGGTATGAGAGGTGCCGGTTGTAAAGGAGGTAAGAAACTAAAGGGTGCTAGACGATAGAATTCGAATCTTCGACTTATAACTATATTAATCAACCTTTTTTATTTTTTGAGTTATATTGGTTAAGAAGTATAAATTTACATCTATTCTCTTGGTAGACGAGCCTTTTATTATTGAACCGATTTAGATCTTTGAGAACTTGATCTTAAGATCAGTCGAAAAGTGGATTGATCCAAACAAAACTCGGCATCGGCCAACATAAGAATTTTACTACTCTTATTGTTAATCTTAGTATCTCTCTCTCATTATACATATATATATATATATTGGATGTGTTGCAGGTTCATGTATTATACCCCCAGATTCAGTTCTCCTCTTTGATGTGGAATTCATTGGCAAAGCATGAGAAACAGTAAGAAAGCTTCCACTTTGTGAAGAATGGGAATTTTTACAGCAAACTACATTCATTTCACTTTGTTTCAACTTTTAGAAATTTCTTTCAAATTATGGAGCAAATCAAATCATTGTAGACACAATTTAGATTCAATTTTCGAATAAATACATCAATCATAGGATCAAATGTATGGTGCAGTTCTTTTAGATGTTAATTTGCATATATTTTTATTCGAGTAAAGGTTGTCCAAGAATCAAACTCGAGACAATGTCAAGAGAAAACAGTTCCAGAAGACATTAATAGTTGTAACTTCAATGTTATCTTCAAAAGACATATAAGCATTCGTCCTAAGAGAATATACAGTCAAAAACAGTTTCACAGATCATCAGATTTTATATCCCATCTCTTTTGGTGCTCCATGAAACTTCTAAGGTAACTTTCCATTTCTTCTGCTAACGGTCCCGGTGTAAGCTCCACGATATCTTCCTCATCATCGCTGCAAATCCAGCCATAGTGTTTTGCCTTTGTGTTACTAACTTGCAGTGGTGGTGGGTCGTGACTAGGCGGTGGTGTGAAGTGGCTGCTGCTAGAAGGATACTGAACATCGCTTTTAATAGAGCCTTCCGCATCGACCGGTGGGAGGACCTTACCTTCCTCAGAAAACAAGAATAATCACAATAAACAACTAACATAGACTAAAGGGTGCTAGCTAATCGGATTCACTCGAAACAATTGACCCGAAACCGAAAATTTCAATGGGAACAAATGGAAAGGGAAAGCCGGTTACCGGATTTCTTTGTCAGTTGTGGTGTGCACAAAGCCTCATTAGCCTCTGATGTACAGTCCAAGCCATTGATGTTAACTGGCTTCACAACTGAGCATGCAGATTCAAAAGTCGTTCCATTACTAGAAATCTCAGTCTCCGGTTTCTTGGAATGACTTGTTCCTTCCCCAGTTTCCTTGGACAAACAAAATCGAATATCAAAAACAGTACTTATAACAAGAAAGCTATCCAGAAAGCAACACAAGCAATCATCGAAAATAACATGACAAACATATGCAACATAGTCTAAGGAACAACAACAGGAAGAACAAAAAACATCAGCATATCAGAAAAAGATCATATCACCATTCACTACAAATCACTTAAAATTCTATAAAAATCCAACCTTTACAAACAAAAAACAAAAGGTTCTACCTTTACAACCTGTTCAAGAATGGCTTCAAGCAAAACCTTGTAAGCAGAATCTTCAATGAATGGCCATCCATCTTCCCCATAAACCTGAAACCAAACCCACATTTTCATTAAGTTACAAAAGAAAACCCCAAAAAGAAAAAAAAAAGTCAAAACTTCAAAACCCCACATCCAGCAGCTCCTTTATGGTTCTTTTAACCACGTTTATATCAAAACCATATTGCTTCATTGCATCAATGGCAGCATCCTTTCTTGTATTCTGCAGCAAATAAACATAAAAAAGTAAACTTTTTTGAAATCAAACATAAGAGAAATCAAAGGGAAAATTGTTACCTTTTTCGCACGTCCTCTCGGAGCCACCGTTCACTCAGTCATTAACTCAAACACTGCTTCGACTCGGAGGAAAAAGAAAAAGAAAGGAAGAGGCTTTTTTCAGACTCCACTTCCATATTAGTCGGACTCATAAGTTTCTCCCTGTCACGTAAGAGAAGGCGACCGTGCTTCTATTTCTATACACGTGGAACTACTGGATTGGTTGAAATCTTAAGCATGGTTTTTGTTTGTGCTTGATTTTAGAGCAACAGCTAAGGACCAAACATAATTTTACCCAAAAATTTAGTTGAAATCTTAGCAGATTTTTTGAAAATAATTTAATGAAATTTATATTGATTTTGGTATGATTTATATACTTTTATTAGTAACTTAATTAAAATAATTAATTATATAATTATTTTTTAAAAAATCATCATATCCTTATGAAAGATATTTAGTCTATCAAAATAAAAGTTAAGATATTTATACCTATCGTATTTTTTATATAGAGAAATTATATTTTTTATTTAACCGATCAAGTAAAGTATTAACCTTTATTTTCTCGTATTTCTTGGGGTCATAAATTTTAGATATATTTGGAGCACAATTATTTGCTGAATCATATGAAATAGGACAAGAATACTTTTCCTCCATTGCAACAAACTATATGTAGATATAATATGAAAACCCTTCATGATCATTGATTACTTGTAGAGCAAGGCAGAACAAGCAGAGGATACTACAGCACACTGAAATATGTGGATTCCGGCCATGCCGATGTTATAATGCACTGTGGTTGAAATGTAAACAAACAAACAAAAAGGGGTTCAAGTTTGAATCGAAGTTCTTGAATCAGTGTTGTTTTGATGATGGTGAAGGGGGACACTGGTAGCACTTGGCAAAGAGTCCGAATGTGTCGACTTGTTTGATGAAATTTGTCATGCTAGCCCAACCTCCCAACCCGAAACCGACTACGAACACCCATATCACGATGAATGTGTTCACTGCATAGATTGCTGTCCAGCTTGGGAGGAAGAAAGGAGGCTTCTCAACTGCATTCTGTTCAGACATGAATCACCAAATTCTTATGAGTAAAAGTTAAATGAGTTTTACACAGTACATGAAATCGACCTACGGTCCTATGTCTTGAACGTATTCGCAAAATAGTACGACATGATTGTGCACTTGTCACAAAGTGCTTAAGCTATGTTGGGAATTATGATTTTGTAGCAATCAATGTCATCTAACATGATAAGTCCGAGCAGAGGTTGGACAGCAGAAACATTTACAAGCAAATGAAGAGATTGGACCGTTTACGAATTTACCTTTCGTGCAGAGGCCGATTTATATGTGAGCATATGAGCCAAGGCTGGGATGATGTAGACAGTGAAGCTGACCAGGAGAGACCCTACAGCTGAGTTAATGGGACCAAAGAAAGGAAATATGATAGCCAAGAACCATATAGGTATCACCACAGGTAGACGGGAAACGGCTCTTAAACACATGCTCTTCGTGTTGTGCATCCCCACTACTTTCTCCCACACAAAGTACAATGGCGTGCAGGCGAACCCGAAGGTGATAAACTGCCAAAACAATTCATCAAGTCAATTTCACTTGATCACAGATGACAATAATAGCATAAAACCAGTCACAAACCTGGTGGATTAGCATTAAGATAACAGCAGCATCGCGCCACCCAGACTTGGGGAGGAGTGAAAAGGCATTGGAATGGTTAAGGAGTTGATCCCCAAAAGCCCAATAGACCACAGCAGCAGACGGGATGGTTAAGGTGAATACATAGAGAGTGGCCAACAGATATATATACTTGAACTTCTGAGGCTTCCACATAGCATGCATAATTTCACTGCAAACATCAAAATTAATCAGTACATGTATCCAACAAGTAACATCCATTTTTAACACACATTCGGACAATAAATACGAGAATAATTTAACTCGACTCGAGTGACATAAACTTCTAAAGCTAAAGAGTAACGTGGGGGAAATCCTTGGTTGAAGTAGCAGATGACCCCATGCAATTACAACCAGTAGAACTTCCAAATTACCAACCGACCGGAATTGATGATTTTACAGCAAAAACATTTAATAAAGGAATTCACTGCAACTTTTGACCAAAACAGGAGACAAGAAAGATGCCAAACCAGAAACAATTGACTCGATGGTAACTTTACCAAGTGAACAAAGGGATATTGATGGTTTTGTTTCTTAAAACCATGTCTCCTTCTCAAATCCCAAGAATTTTCCAACAAAAGCTGCTAATAATATCCTACTGTAAGAACTAAGAACACTACTTTTTTGCATTTTTTCAATAAAATAAAGCAAAAACACATTTATTCTTTAATAACAACACCTACACTGTGACAGCATGTCCGCCGAAAGTGTAGAGGATATTAGTGGCGCCAGTGAAGTACAGAACCATCTTAGTTGGACCTTGGTGAGTTACACCTTCCACCTATAAACACATAAAGTTAAAATTTTGAAAGAATTTTTGGATCAAATTATACCCTTTCTTTGTTTTTTTCACCTGGCCATGAACAAGAGCAGCAATGGTCAAATACCAAGCAGTGTATGTGGTCATCCCAAGCCCCAAAAAGGACCAGATTCTGTAGTTGTGGAATGAAGGGATGAACACTGTTGTGGCACAACAAGCTCCAAAGATATAAGTCCATGTCCTCTTGTCTAGCTTGTCATTTATGTAATATATGTTGCTGTAATAAAATTCATAAACAAAAATGAGAAACCAGATGAGTAAGCTTTAAAAAACATGAAAAAAGTTTAAGGGACTGTTGAAAAGTGAAAACCTTGCACAAGCTATTAGTTGAATAACAGATCCAAAGAGGAGAAAAGTGCAGTTAAAGGCCAAGCCAATAGCTTTCCAGTAAGGTCCCAACAGACCGTCCAACACTTCAAACCACTGTATTTTAAAGACAGAAAATCAAACATTTATGAAAATATGCTGCGAAAAATAACATTTATTATTTTTTATGGTATTTAGAAGCTTACCTGGATAACATGATTCCTGAAGCTGACATTTTCTTTTTCCTTTCTGCTTCTGTACTCAATGTATAGAACACTGATCAAATAAGCAGTCCAACAACCAAGAAAACCATAGAAAATCTGGAGAATGATCCCAGAAAGCATTCCCATTTGAGAAAAAGAGTATGGCAATGTTAATAGAACTTGAGCTACCTGCAAAAGGCACCAGGAAAAAAGTAAGAATCTTTTACCAGCTGAACAGAAAAAAGATCCGGTTTCTACACTTGTTTGATGACCTGATTTGATGCACAACTAAACCAGGCATCATAAACAGAACCACCATGCCAAAGAAGGCTCTTGACACTGAAAATGGCATGGTCTACTTCATCTTCATCTTTTTCTTCATGTTCCATGGTGTTATTAAAGCTTGAAACAATAGCTTCCTCTGCCTGTTTCTCTCCAGACATTGCTTCACAAACACAAACACAAAATCAGACCGAAACAAAGGTTTTTTTAGAACATGAACCTCAAATGTTTCTGATTATGTTACCTTAAATAGGCTAAGAAAAAGACAACTCCTTCACAACAAATGTGAAACCACCCAGAAATCAGCTTAAGATTTTCTTTAACTGATATCAAAGAGAAAACTGGCAGAGAAAGTAGAGATAATTGTGTGTGTATTTATCTCGTTTTGCCTTTCAGAACAAGAAACCTCAGTTTTAGGGTGGCTGTTGCAGCTTTATTGTCTTTTTTCTGGTTCAAACGCAAAGGATTTATATAAATGCAGACAGAAAAGAACTCATAATTCCAAAGTTGGCAGTACCTTAACTATCTATCAAAAAGCTAATCCACCAAGAAAAATCATTTCTTTTAAGCACTCAAATCTCAATGATCCAAAGACAATAAAAAGCTTTCCTTTGAAGAAGAAATGAACAACTCTTTTCTTTTTCCTTGAGAAAAACGAGATCTGCCATTAAAAATGCAACAATTGAAGGAACCCAAAATGGAACCCAAGGGTATTAACTAGGGAACTACAAACAAGGGATAGCCTTTGCTTGCTTGCCTTTTACAGTGTTTGTTCTTAAGGAAATAGCAGTGCCAAAAGGAAGTTGAAATCTTTTTTGATCTTTTAAAAAACCAGGGAGAGTTTTTCTGTTTTTAAGACACGATACGGTTCCCTAAACCATGACCCTTGACCTCAAATCTTAACTCTAACCCTAAACTTAATCTTAGCCCTAAACTCTAAACATAAATCCTAACCTTTAACCTTAAATCCTAATTTTAACCCTAAACCCTAAATCTATAAAAAGTTAATTAAGAAAAATTTTAAAGAACAAAGAGAAGGATGACCCAAGAAATCTTTGGTATTTTTTTTAAATCAAAGACATTAAATTGGATGATTTGGACAATGCTTATGTGTAAATATGATATAAAAAAAATATATGTTGTGTCTTAATTTAATTAGTTGTGGATCATATCTAGGTGCTAGAACGGGTTCATATAATAATTTCTCCACGTAAAGAGTAGCAAAGGATTATTTTGTCTTGTTATTTTAACATTATTTATTTTTTAATAATTTATTAATCAATTAATTCAGATCATATATTATTAATATAAGATAAAATATAAAATCTAATTTAATTCATTTATTATATCAAAATCCATCAGTTACCTTTATTTTAAAAATATCATTAAATTTTATTTTTGCTACTATCATATAACTGAACTATTATAAACAATACGAAATATCACTTAATTGTTTAAATTATAACTTACATATTAAATACAAAATAATATATTTTTAATATAATTGTTTTGATGCTTAAGGTAGACTAAAATAATATCATTTTGTTAGAAAAAAATTAAGAAATACATTGTCATCAAACCAATTTAAAAACTTGATATCATTCTAACCAAAATAATATATAAATAATTCTACGGTTGAACTTAATTTTATTTATCTCATAATATAATTTTATAAATATACTAACTAAATATTAATTATAATTTATATTAAAAAACTAAAATATTATTTATAATATATACAATTTAAACTTTAAACCCTAAATCATATATATAATTAACTAAATTATTAACGCTAAATATATAATTAATTCTAAAATTTCAAACTTAAATATTTAACTAAATCATATACTTAAATGTATAAATAATAAATTGTTTATATTTAAAAAAATTATTTATAAATATGTATATATCATGATAATGAATTGTCATCATAGATTTTCATCACTTGAACTTCCATAACTACAAAGCATACACCCATCATTGACAAACCATTAATCATCAACATCAACAAAGCATACACTCATCATTCTTGAAAAAACAGTAAAAAAATGAAAGTGATGATGAATAATTTAAATAAATATTTTTTAATTTTTGATTTATATAAAAAAATTAAGCAAGCGTTAATATCGATTGATTAGAGTTATTTTTTTGCTTTCATCTCTTTCTTTAGGTCTCGGATTTAAAATCTATTAAAATCATCTTTTTTCTTTAAAGTCTCGTTCTTCTTTTTTGAACAAATATTGGTTTTAAGTACTAGAGTGTGTTTTAAATTCAAACCCAAACAGGTAATAACTGATGTTGTAAGAATCGAGTTAATGACCAAACTGATCATATCATCAGTTTTAGTGTAAAAATTTTAAAAATTGAGATAAAATATACTTACATGATGTAAAAGTCATTAATTTTATATATAAATATAGTGTTAGAGTGAATAAAAATTAATAATTTAAATTGAAACAAAAATATCTAATATTGTGGAAATTAGGAAAGAAAAAGGATAATATAATGCACAATTTTTTTATCTTAATCATTCATTTAAATTTATCTAAAAGATAAATTTTTGTGTCAGATATAATCAGAAAAAAAAATAGAGAAAATATGACAAGACTTATTTAAAAATTAATTTATAACTTAAAATTTATATAATTTTTTAAGTTTATATTTAATTTTAATTATAAATATTTTATAATGTTATGATATTAATTAATTTTAATTTAAATAATTTTTATAACCTCATACAGTACACTTATATATATATATATATTTTTCATATGTGATATACATATATATTAAACATAATTGAGAAATTTAAATCGAATTTGAAAGTTAATTTATTAATTACTAATTTTTTTAAATTATTTAAATTTTTATTTTATAACTTGAACTTCATTTAAAAATTTTTAAATTATGTAAAAACAAATTAAATATTTTTAAATAAAATTAAATAATATAATATTTTATAAATCGAGTTTCATCCACCTAATAAATAGTGGTTAAATTATATATAATTATGCTCTATTTAAAAAAATTATGCAATAAAATAATATCTCATGGTTACTAATTATTTTGTTATGCTTAAGAAATGAGTCACCAAGATTTATTTGAAATTAATATAAAGAAAAAGGAAAGGAAAGGCTACAAGTGATTCTTATTTTGGTCTGCATGCGAATAAAGTAAATTTAATAACTATTTTTATAATCATTTTAATAAATATTTATATTATATTCATATAATTTATAAATATATATATATTAAAAATAAATATTACTTTTATTAATAGTAGGGTGTCTAAAATCGGTCAAATAAGTTGTATTTTCTCAAGATTACTTGGATAAATAAAGTTCATTTATCTAAAAAAATTAATATTATATTATTATAATGTTTTAATATTTTTTCATTTTATTTAACTTACATTATGAGTTTATTGGGTCGTTAGGTATTCATTGAGCTCGTTTGAACACCGCAATTAATAGTATGTTATAAATTCACATAAATTTTAACTTCCTTTATAAAAATATATTTGAATAACAAGTCTATAAATAAAAGAAGATTATTTGATATATTGGTCGTGTAATTTATGCTTATTTCTGAGTTAAAATATAAAATTTAAATTTACAACCTTAAAATCTTAAAGTTTTGACTCAAACCTTAAATCTTAAATTCTAATTAGAATGTATTTCGATTATTTATTTTTAGTCTAAGATGTTTAAAAGATAATATTTGTTTATATATATATTTTTAATATTTTGATAACAGATACAACTTGCAAGCAAAACTGATAGAATTTCAGTCTTTTAAGATAAATATCACCTTGTTCTTTATTAGAATCACTTATTGAATTCGATTATTATTTTTTTACCATAATTCATTAATTAAAATTATAGTTACACTTATACATTGTATTAATTAATTCCAAATATAATTATTATGCATTAATCTTTTGATAGAAGATGGGTGAATTATGTATGTTAAGTGCTTTTTTTTAACAAAAGGTGACTTCAAAGATAGATAAATTGTAATATTTTAAAGGTTATTATATAGGCTAATTAGGTTAAATTTTAGATTTTAGAATAAATAGGTTAAGTTAGAAATTATAAAATTGTGAACGTAGAAAATTGATGTAGGAGAACCATTCACAATTTATGTATTATTTAATCCGGATTAATAGATGAATTGAATATATTTATAAAGAAAATTGATAATATTAAAAAATAGCCTTATCATACCAATTATTTAAGATTGTCTAGCAATTAGGGGTGAGCAAAATTCGACTCTACTCGAAAAAACTGAATAACTCGACTCGATTCAAAGAGAAAATATTCGACTCATTTTGACTCGACTCGGAAAAAAAATCAAATAAAGTTTGAATGGTAAAATATGACTCGTAAACTTGAATAATTCGAATTTTTTTATCCGACTCGATCGGATACTCACCCCTTCTAACAACCATTCATTCTTTATGAAATTTCTACCCTACTAATAATTAGAATTCAAACAACTTTTTTAGATGTTCTACAAGTTATGTGTATGTTAGGTGATGGATCGTATGAACAAATATATGATAAATACATAATTCAAAATAAATTTAGTAATGACCATTAAGATATACATGCATTATTGCAATTATTTCATCAAAATTGCATGAGCTAGCTACATGAATAGGGCCAAGTTGCGGGCATGTCTTGATTCTAAAAAAGTTTATAAACTTTAGCTCGAATTCAATTCGAAAACTTGTTTTATTATTCATATATTAATAAAATATTAAAAAAATTATTTTAAATTAAAAATTATTTTTAATTATTTAAGTTAAATTAAATCGACTTAAAATGAAAAATTAAATTGGAAGATAATTAATACGTAATTTACTATGAAAATCAACCCTGAATTACTATAATTTACTGTGAAAATGCCGTGTTGTAGGTGTTCATATCAACCATCGGATCATTGAACATCGACGAGTTTTTCGCCGCTGCAACCATCACATTCGTAGTCTTCTCTTCTTGTGAAGCTCGGAATTATGCCATTCTCGTATGGTCTTGTTGTCCTGTCTGTTTACGACAATGGGTCAGTCTTTAGCCCTGAGGTGCTGGACCTCACTGAGGTTGAATATGTTCTTTTTGATGTCCATAAATGTTGTGAGGTAAAATCAAGTGTTCCTTCCAGGATCCAAGTAAGTTTGATGTTGCCTCTGATGCTGGTTCTGCTCCGGCCGCCGCTGTTGCCGAAGAGGAGAAGAAACCCGAACTAGAAGAGGAATCCGACGACTACATGGGATTCAGCCTCTTCGACTAAGTCTACTTACATTAAACTTATAGATTTAAAACACGTGTCACCACCTGTTTGGATTATTTTTCATAGTTTATTTTCATTTCTCCAATATTTCTCATTTTTTTTTTTAAAAAATTCTGATAAAAATCCAAGAACAAAGTTCGAACAAGGAAGCAAGCAGGATGATGTACTGTTCTAAATTCATTTGATATTGTTCACAAAAAGTGTCTGAAATCACATTTGAAACCCATGTCATAACAAGTAGGGGAGACCCCAATAACTCTAATTCTTCTTTGTGGTGTCCTACTCTGATGCTTTTTTCTATCTAAGGAGTATATTTTGTTCGAATTTCGTCATCATCCCAAAATTAATTCTAAAAGGGCAACAGGCTCACCCAAACTACTCGTAGATTCATCTCTATCCACCATCCTGATAAGGTTCGATAAATTATAAATATGATGTTCGTCATAAGAGATTTAGTTTCAATAAGCTAATTTGTTCGTAACGTGTATATACCTTATCAAAGGATTAAGAAAAAAAGTTATGAACATATATTATATTGTAATCGCTTTTAGACTATCAAAAAAAATATCGATAAGTGATCTAAATACAAACTTAAATTATTAGACAAATTAACTAGCATTTAACTGATTTAGTAAAATAGTATACTAAATCTTTAAATAATGTTAGAGATTCAAATCCTGTAATAAGTGAAATAACGAATTAAAATGATTACTTCAAGAATAAGCTAAGTGTCTATTGCTTGGACTACGAATGATGTGATAAACATGATGATTCATGATATAATTTATCGAATATAAATATTATATTAAATTATATTTTAAGTTGTCTACATTAAAAATCATACATATTCCTTGAAAATTTATAAAAATTTAATAGATAATATTAAGAAGGAAAAGTACAATGAATACATGCAACCCTATTAAACGAAAAATTAAAAATTATCAGGCGAACCTTGTTTATTACGTCATTTGTAGTCCCAAACAATCATGATCGTTCATCTTAATTTTTCAAGTGAATCATTACCTCTTTCTTACATGTAATTAGTGGGTGGGTAATTATTAAGTAGTTATTTAAAAATGAATGATCCTAATTACTTGGACCATAGATGACGTGATAAATAAGGTTCGCCTAATAATCTCTCTTATTAAACACACTAATTATTTTGTTATAATTGTAATAATTAAAGCATACTAAAAATTCAAAATTGTGATAACTTATGGAAAGGCTGCTAAAGGAAAAATTATATCATGGTGAGTCCCATCACGTGTCTATGGGACCGACCAATAAAAACTATCTATCTTTTTATGTCATATTTTTTTAAGTGATTTTTCACTTGAAAAATTAAAAATAATGAAGTGGATAATTTTTATTGATTGGTCACATAAATGACGTGATGGAACTGACATATGATATAATTTCTCCCGCTAAAGATATGGGATCTTATACTTTGCCTAATTCTTCACTAACTCTGGGTCCCATTAATTTAGATTTGTTTTGTTTTTTGGGCAAAGGGCACCAAGTTTCCCTTCAATGCCTATCCGACATTAAAGATCATGTTTATACTGGCTCGGGTTCAAACTCAAATTCGACTTAAAATTATATAAAATTAAATCGATTATATTTACTAACAAATAAATTATTTATTTTTTATAAATAAATTACTCAATTATATATTTTATAACAAATAAATTAATTATTTTTTATAAATATAGTAAAATAATGATTTTCATCACTTGATGATGTCTATTAATAAACGACTTTATTGATTTGTTTGTTTTCCAGTAATAAAATAACAAGATTTGTCGAGTTATTGCATCATCTTTATTCATTTATATAATTAATAATGTTCAAAGATATATTATGTTAGTAATATTTAATGATAAACGTAGTCCGTTTTAAAAAAATTAATTTTAATTACATCCTTAATATCATCCTAGTTGCTTGAAGATAAGTATAATTAACATCTCGTTTAGAGATGTGTTCAAAGCTTAGATAAGTCTTCTTTTTCCCAAAATTTTGACTCTAAGATGACTCGGTTGTTCAAGCATGAAACAATCAAATCCAACATATATTAACATTGTCTGAACACGATTTCCAATCCTAATCTCTATTTAAAAATAAAAACAACTGATTTTAAGACTTTAAGACACCAAGCATCTTTTCAAATGCAATATTCAAACCAAATCATAACATTTGAGTTCCCATAAAAATGTTGATCTTGATTTAAAACGAAAACAATATGAACTTAAAACGACTCAAATGATTAAATCGAAACGACTTAAATCTCGTATGATAAAAATCCAAAATGATTAGACCACGATAATTCAATTTAAAATTTTAAGCATTAAACTCAAATGACTTGAACCCATAACATATAAATAGTGGGATAATTTGCACTTGAAAAAAATCAAACTTAAAACTATTTAAATTAAAAATTAAAATGACTTTAAAATTTTAAAACCTGAATTGATTCAATCTAAAATTAATCTGAATGATCCAAATTGAAATATTTAATTTTAATTTTCAAAAAGTGAAATTTCTACTTTTAATAAATAAATTAAACTGCAGCCATATCTGTAAGAAAAAGTTGATAGATAGTAGATAAGTTTGAATATAATTTCAACTCAACAAAGATATTTTTGTCTACATGAGACAGTTTAGCAAGCATGGGAACTAAAAAGCCAGTTTTCAGGTACTTATTTATTTTAGGTATAATATTAAAAAAGACCATAATTTTTATTAGAATAATTATTTTAATTTTTATTATATTTTTGAATTAATATAAATTTTAATATTTTATTTTAAATTAAAATATTCATTCACAAATAAAAAATATTAATTAACGAATTTAATTATTTAAATCATAAATAACGTAAAAAAATTACGATATAATTTCTTTGAATGAACGGCGGATCACGTGTAGTGTGGGCGCGTGATAATTTGTCGGACCAAGCGTGGCTGAGCTGGAGAGCATGACGGCCGAGTCGGCTCGTGAAAATCAATAAAACAAGGACACGTGTTCTCGATCAAAGACGGTGGCTTTTGCGCCGATATGGCGGTTTTAAGGCGGCAAACGCGGAAATTCAATTCAACGGTATTAAAACAATGCGACGAGGAGACTTATCCAACGTACTATAATTTTTAAATCAAGTGGATAAAACAGATTAAAAAAATCTAATAAAAATAAGTTTATAAATAAGATTATTATTTTATATAATATGAAATAAAAATATTCTATAAGCAGGCTATGAATCTAGGGGTTAAATTAGAGATTAAGGTCTATATTATAGATATAGAATTTGAGATTAGTAATTTAATTTTAAAATTATAGTAAATATATTGTAAATAAAAATCTCTATAACACTATCTATAAGAATCTAAATTCAAATATTTTCTGGTTTGATCTAAAATATCCACCACTAATAACAATAATGAAGTTATTAGATAAATCTTATTTATCACGTGATCCGTGATTTAATTAATTTAGTCCGTTTATTTTAAAATAATTACCTAATAACTACCCACTCTTCAATTACATGTAGGAAAGAGATGATGATTCATCTTAAAAAAAGATGAGATAAACGAATCTGATTGGTTGAGACCACGGATGATGTGTGAACAAGGTTCATCTAATAATTTTTCTATTAGAAAATAAATCGATGATTATAAAATATACTTTATTTTGATCGATAGAAATCATACTCATAATCTCATGGTTAAAGAATGACGTGATCAACCCAAAACCACATTTTTATAGTTTCGATGTTAAAGTTATCTATTTTTGATAAAGCCTATTTTCTACTTTTACCTATAGGGGAAAAGGAAAACTCTAGAGAAAGAAATACTTCTGGTCGGTCTTAAACTCGAGATCTAAAAAATAAAAACAAGTAAATAACTCTGATTAACCAACCATCAATACATACTCCAACTTTTTTAAACACGTGATACATATTAACAATAAGCATCAAGTAATTGTTTCCATGACTTGTGACACAAGAATATGAGCATATTTGGAAAAACTTTGGACAAATAATGTGCAAGACATTAACTTCTATGTGTTGTCCTTTGGTTAGAAACAAAATAGATCATAGAATATTTACATAATATTCTTTATATTCTTTTACAGCTACTAATCTCCTAAATACTAGGGTTGGTCCATGCATTCAAGGACATTACAAACTTTATTTCCTTAAGAAGAAAAAGATTCCAAACTTGGGAGATAAGCACTTTTGTTATCCAATCCATTTATGCATATGAAACATGTGTTTAAAATTTCTATATGATATATTCGAAAGTAAAGTTTTAAATATATCGAGTTACTTCTACGTCAATAATATTAAAGTTTAAGAGTTAAATTTTTTTTCTTCGATAATTATGATCAGGTCGAATAAATCTGGAATGAATCAATAGATCAGATCAAATAAATATGCATATAAGTAATAGATCCTAGAATATTCTTTCCCAATTAATACTCTACTAAATAGTGGTATTGGTCCATGCATTTAAGTCGTATTCACATTTTTCTTTTCTTGAACTAAATTGGTAGGTAAACTATCAAACCCATTTATGCATTTAGATCATGCATTAATTTTTGTGATTTTATTCTATTTCTTATTTATTCAATAAAATTAACGATTATTATCTACTAAAAAAGTATTTTTTTTTTAGATTTTAATTTGTTGAAAAGTCTATTTTACCATCGAAATCTATGAGACTTATTTTAAAAGGATCATCCCAATTCCCAAACCATTGTAACGTGTTGTATGTTATCAACATTGAAATTCCTTACCCTAAGTGCATGCAACGTTATCCAACATGTCCCAATCCATGCCACAAATGTCTACAACTTCAAAACATCAAATGGGATATCCGACTTCTTTAAACAGATCGCCTATCAATCAAACATGACAAACAAAAACATTAGGAATCTCACTTGTCATATTATATTTAGTAGGAGTGTGCATTTTGAATTATAACATCTGATATGTATTTTATTTGAAAAAATTTGATATTCAAAATTTTGGATGAAATTTTAGATATCTAAATATTCAATTTATGATTTAATTTATGTATTTTTTAATTTGATCGGTTTCATCCATAAAAATTTTATATTTTTGAATATAACAACCAAATAATTATTGAATATAAAATATTTTTATTCATATAACAAGTAAAAATATCGAATATAACAAAATTCATACCTATAAAAATTTTAAATTTTTGGATATCGGATAATCAAATATTTGATCTGAAAGTGAAACCACTATCCATATCCGATCCTAAATTTTCGAATATATGATCTAAATTATCTAAAAAAAATAAAAAAATGGTATAATTGAGGATAATGGTATAATTGTAAATTCGTGATGATGGTTGGATAATTTTTGGATAGGTCAACAGGTTGACATTTCGACTCTTAAAGAGAAACTTGTCTGTTTGCGAGAACACCGGCCGAGAATTGAGGAAGCATCTTTATCCCATAGATTGCTCAAGAATAAATGTTGGGTCTAATTTCAGGTTTAGTCCTTCATTATGCTGAAATTTGGTATTTGATTCGCTCGCTTAATTTAATAGAGTTAGGTTTCTCTACTTAAACAAAATAATAAAATTCCTCGACAAAATCGGACCCGATATATTTATAAAATTTTATTATATTTATATATGCTATATAATATTTTTATTATTTTTCAGATCTAACCTAGTTTAATTGAGTTTTTATTAAAATATCATAATCAAGTCGGGATTATATTATAATTTTCATTATATTGAATCAGATTAATAATAAAATATATTATAATCGAATCAGATTAAAATTAGAACAAATATTTTAATTTAAAAAAAAAATCATGATGGTCAAAAACCTACTCTGCCGAGTCATGTTGCATCCCTATATTTAATTGAAAAAAATAAATAAATGGGGACGAACGACCAAAGTCCAAGTTGGAATCGTTCGTTTCCAGTTTCCAAACATCAGATCCAACACGACGCCGTATTTCAGTTCAAAAGTATGGTCTGAAAATCAATTTTGGATAAGCTTCAATTTTCAAATAATTTTATTTTATTTTTAAAATTTGAAATTTCCTCGTAGCAAAGAAACAAATTAAAAATCCCTAAACCCAAGGCCTTTCGTTCTTTCCACGCGCCTGATTTCCGTTAAACGCTATTTGCTTTGAACTATAAATACCCAGTTTCTCTTCGGTGAAACAACACCAAATCTCAATTCCAAGTAAAAGAAGATTGAAATTCTCTGTGTGTTTTTTCTGAGAATGCTTAATTTTGATTGGAATTCGAAAATGGTTTCTTCAGATATTAGTAACAAATCTTCTGATAAACCACAAGTTTTAATTCCGACGTCGTCTCGTTTTAAGAATGTTTCGCCGCCGTTTTCGACTTCAGCTTCGGTTTCTTCTGCTTACGACTACTATCTTCGTCTACCGGAGCTGAGGTTGTTGTGGGAAACAAAGGAGTTTCCAGATTGGCAAAACGAGGGCGTTTTGAAACCGGCTTTGCATGCTTTGGAGATCACGTTCCGGTTCATTTCCATCGTCTTGTCGGATCCTAGGCCGTATTCGAATCGGAAGGAGTGGACGCGTCGGCTTGAGTCACTGGCGACGAGTCAGATCGAACTCATCGCTATGATTTGTGAAGACGAGAATGAAGACAAAACGACGGCAGGAACGGCGCCGATCGTCGATCTAACGTCCTCGAAAGGTGTACTCGCACGCGATTGCAGCTCCACCGAGGTTTGGAAGCTTCACGGCGAAACGACGGTCGTGAACCGGACCAGCGAAGCCAGCTTGCTACCGCGTCTCGTCACGTGGCAGAAAGCAGAGGACGTAGCGCAGAGAATCCTTTACTTTATCGAGTGCGAGATGAGACGGTGTCCGTACACTCTCGGTCTTGGAGAACCGAACCTCTCCGGCAAGCCGAATCTGGATTACGACGCCATTTGCAGGCCGAACGAACTCCACGCTCTGAAGAAAAGCCCATACGATCACGTCGACAACCACGAGAACGCTGCACTTTACACCACACACCAGATCCTCCAATCATGGATCGAGACGGCGAAACAAGTGTTGAAACGCATCGTTTCAAGAATCAACTCCGGCAGCTTCGAATCCGCCGCGAACGACGGTTACTTAACAGAGAAGATCTGGAAGCTTTTATCGGAAATCGAAGACCTCCATCTATTAATGGACCCCGACGATTTCCTTCGCTTGAAAAGCCAATTGATGATAAAATCGGTTAACGAAACGGAGTCGTTTTGTTTCAGGTCGAAAGGGTTAGTCGAAATTACCGAAATGTCCAAAGAATTAAAACACAAGGTCCCGTTCATCTTGAACGTGGATGTGGACCCCAGAGGTGGGCCCAAGATTCAAGAAGCTGCGATGAGATTGTACTCAGAGAAGCGTGAGGGTAATAAGGTCTTTTTCTACAATCGTTGCAATCCATCGAAGGTGCGTTGAAACGTTTCTTCTACGGGTACAAGCAAGTGCTGGTGGTGGTTATGGGGAGCTTGGAGGCGAAAGGGAACCGAGTCATGACGAGTTGCGACTCGTGTGACTCGTTGAGTCGGATATTTTTGGAGCCTACTTATTTCCCTAGTTTGGATGCGGCGAAGACGTTTTTGGGCGAGTTTTGGAGTCATGAACCAGGTGTGTTGGCTCGGTCGACTACTCATTGAGTGGATATTTTAATTTGGTTTAAGATAGAAGCAAAATGAAAAAAAATCTATTCTTTTTATTTTTAATATTTGGGAGTCTATTCTTGTGTATACTTTAAATTTTTTGTACAATTAAATGGGAAATTCATTATTTATAAAAAAAATTATTTCTTACAATTGTTTCATAATATTTTGATTCTGATATCTTAAAATAAATATTATTTTTTGAATTATGTTTAGTTAAATACATTACAATAAGGAATAAAACCAAGATTTGCTGCTAGGGTAAAATATATATAATTAAAAATGAGAGAGATAAATTTATAAATAAAATAAAATTTTAAAATTTTAAATAAAAAAATAAAAAAATAAAAAAATCTTTTTGAACCCATCCTCACATAATTTTTAGTTGTAAATATACAATGAGATTTAGTATTTTGATTTTAAATTTATAAAAAGATTCATTCGATATGAAATTAATATTTTAAAATTAAATTAAAATCTTTTGAAGCATGGTTATATTTTATCGTTATATATTATCTTATATGGATTGAGATATGATTTCTGTTTTTAATTTTGTGAGTAATGATTAAAAATATTATTTATTTTTGATAAATATAACTTTTATTCATCCAAAGCAACTATTGACATACAAACCAATCAAAGGAAAAGACAACTAATTATACGTTATACCTCAATTAATAGTTAAATCTCTATAAGAAAGATTAATAAAAATTTAAATATCGATCAATATCATGCTTAATTTGCTTAAAGATAAAATCTTCTAGCGCGGTTACTTCCTATGTAAGTCCTCTCTTTTCAAATATGATAATTTAATCCGTGCTAAATCAAACTACAATCGCAGTACGCATGGATTTTCCCTTTCCAAATTACAAAACTCAATTAAAATTTGCAGACTAATCTCGATGAGTTTACTGTGACCTGCAAACAAGAACTAATAAATACTATACCCTGTCGAATAAATACAATCTCCAAATGTTGAGCAACATTCAAACTAAAACTATTTATTTTATCTTATTTTATATATTAAAACTTGATATTTATCAAATATATATTTAATAAAAAAATTACCTGAATTATCCTAATTAGAAAAAGGAAAACCCAATCCAAGATCAATTTTTTTTTCTGGTTCCGGCTTATCAAAAACGTCACTTTTTAAAGATTTTCACAAGAGAACAGATAAAAAAATCAATTTTGAAAAGGTCAAAGCACAAAACCAGACATTCAAGCTCATCCTACAACCCAAGAGTCAAACCATATTACCCGACAGCAACGTGTCTCTGGTAATAACGCCAAGTGTCGACACACCCAAACTTTTTCCCATCCTATTTTCCAGAGCAAGACTCGCAACTGATCTGGAAAGGTCCCTATGATTTCACCTATATCACCAAACAATGAACTCAAACCACGTGGTACACTCTTCAACCACCGGAACCAGAGTTCTTTCTCATTTCCTTTGATTCATACCTTAAACTTCTTTTGATTTTCCCCAGTTAATCTTCAGCTTCTGGTAAGCTTTTCAACTCCATTTTTAACATTGTTCGAGTCGTAAATGTTCGGATATATATGAATCAACTGAATTAAATTTTGGATTCGAATGTCACATTTAAATATCGTGGCTTGTTGTTACATGTTATTGAGTTTTAACAGATTTGATTGTATCAGAGCTTTCAGGTTGGATTGCAGTAAAAGCAATAGCATCTTGCTTGCTGCTACATATAGGCTTATCTGTCATCTGATATAGGTTTATATTGTATTATAATGGGAAGAAAAATGTCAACTTTAAGCTTGGGATTTTCTAGTTTTGATTCACTTCTGTCTTAATTTCTAGTTTTGGTCTTGTTTTAGCAGATAAAAAGATCAGATTTATAGATTATGGAACTAAATTTAGCACCAAAGAGTATGTTCTTACACAAACTCCCACAAAAATCAGCCTTTTTGATCTCTGCTGTTTGGTTTGCGAATCATGGTGGGTTCAATCAACAACCTTTGGCCTTTGGTTTGAGCTTGAGAAAGTTCAAAGGACGTAACCGGAGATTTGCTTGTCGTGCACGGTTCGATGGTTTGTCCGATGACGAAAACGGAGGCCAAAAGAGGGTAGATATGAATTGTTCTATGCAGATTTTCCCATCTAATGTAGAGTTGCTTGACCCTGGTTTGCTTGGGATCTGGCTGGATCCGCCAGATTGGCCCGAGAGAGATGAGGTTTGTCGGGTGGATATCGAGCAAAAAGCAAAGTGTTTCGGCATCCCGCATTCCCTGCGGATGATAAAGAGGAAGCAGAAGTGGAAAGAGGGTTTTGTGGATGCAGGGGAGTTTGCATACTGCTCGGTTAAGAAGGCGTTTTCGTCGCTCGTTTTGATCATACGAGAGCTTCAGAGCTACACATTGGTCATAAGGGAAGGCTTAAACTGTGAAGATTTGATTGATGTTATGAACAAGATGCAAAGGGACATGACACTAACATTTGTGTGGCTATTTCAGCAAGTGTTTTCGAAAACTCCGACTCTCATGGTGTATGTGATGCTCCTCTTGGCAAACTTCTCGGTACATTCGATGACTGATAAGGCCTTTACCGATGTTAGTCCACAACCAATTGCGGTAGAAACCGATGAATATATCGATGTTGAGCAGGATAAGGTTGATGGAGAAGTAGGGCTATGGAAGTCAATGGTGGAGGAGGCTTCAAGGATGCAAGGAGAAGTGTATTATAAGGTTATTGATAGTCAGATCCGGCAGCAGTTGGTGTCTCCCCTAAATGTGCAGCTCGAACCGGATAATAACCACGAAACGAATTCGAGAATGAACCTTATTTATCAGACACGCATCGCCGAGGAACCGGAGAATTCTCTTCTGCTTTTGAATTATGCTCAGTTTCTTTACCTTGTCGTTGAGGACCATGATAGGTACAATCTCCAATCCTAATAGATTTGATATTGTCTGCACCATCCCAATCCTCATTTGCGACTTAACAGGGCGGAGGAGTACTTCAAACGTGCAATTCAAATCGAACCGCAAGACCCCGAGGCACTGGAGCAATATGCAGACTTCCTATGGAAGGTGAGGAACGACCATCCGGAGGCCGAAGAAAGGTACCTGGAAGCGCTCGAGGCTGACGTTAAGAACCCGTTTCGAGCATCCAAGTATGCGTATTTCCTATGGGGAACTGGTGGTGAAGGCACATGCTATCCACTGGGCTAGTATGACAGTAACTAAAGCTTATGTTACTATGGTAATACGTGTTTTTTTCTTTCATGGAACAGACAACCTTCCTATATGTCGTCCAACAACTTTGGATCAGTTCAGTCAGCCAAATATGTAAGAAAATTGATAGATATTTTCCAAAAGACTTGTGTGCATGAAGTGGATGCACAGATCTTGGATGCTTTTGGAACTAAAACAGTGTGAAATCAAATGTCTAATTGTGGCAAAATCTGGTAAGAGTATTCAAAGTTCCTCTAGACTTAATATGATTGGTATTTGTCATTATACTTTGCGAATATTACGAGGTTCAGAATTTTTAATTAATTTATTTTTTAAAATATAAAAGATAATTATAAAATAATAATTAAAAATAAAATTATATTTGAGTTATTCAATTATTAAAAATTATATTTTAGTTACTTAATTATGAATAAAGTTTTATTCAGATAATCAATTATTAAAATTATATTTGAGTCACTCAAGTATAAATAATGTTATCACATAATTATTTTCGCCACATAATTTTCTAGTTACTATTATCACATAAGTTATTGAGTTTTTATTATAAAACAGATTTTCTTAATTCTTTTGCAAGTTTGTTTCATAATAAAAAAAATACTGCAAAAAGTATTACAAAAATTATATTTTTATTAAAAATAATTAAATTAATACGTCTTTTAATATAAATGATTAAATTTATTGAATTATATTATATTTGTATTAAATTGATAAATATAAAAGATTCAAAGACTAAAACTATTATTATACCCAATTAACGATAATATTTAACGGTTAAATGATCCAAATATAATCATAATATTAATTGAATGATTTAAATATAACTTTTAATAATTCAGGAGTTGAAATGTAATTTTATCCATAATTAAGTAATTTTCGTTATAATTTACCTAAATTTAAATCATAGTTAAAAGATAAAAGATTTAATTACCCAACTAAAACATGTTTATAATCTATTTACAAAAGTGAAACCTTCCACTATTGGCCAAAGCTTTCAAATTGCTTAGATTATAGTAGAAAAGACAAATAATGTTATTAATGTCTAAATCATCCTTAAAGTATATTGTTTTTCAAATTTTGGTCCTTCAAGATTTGATAATCTAGATCAATAAATTGGGAGGTGTAAGTAGGGGTGAGTAAAACTCGGCTCAAAAAATCGAATAACTCAACTCGATTCGAGGTGAAAATATTTGACTTGTTTTGATTCGACTCGAAATTTCATAGACTCGAATCGACTCGAAAAATTTCAAATAAAGTTCGAGTTAGAAAATGAAAATTCGAATGACTCGAAATTTTTAGTAATTAAAGGATTAATTTTTAAGTTTAAGACGAATCTCTCAATTTTTATGATATATATATACATTGATATATAAAAATATAAAGAAGTATTACTACATATGAAAAAAATATATGCATATCTTATATGATTAGGGAAAGTCGTTTAAATTGGAATCAAATTATACTATAACATGATAAATAATTACAATTAAATATTTATAGAAACTCGACTCAATTCGACTCGAATTTCTTAAACTCGACTCAAACCGAAAAAATTTCAAATAAAGTTTGAGTGTAAAATATGACTCATCAACTCGATTCGACTCGATCGAATATTCACCCTTAAGTGTAAGAGTTCATTCAACATTTTTTTTAAAGTTTGTTAAATTTTTAAATCTAAAAATTAAAAGAGATAAATATTTTATTTTAATTAATATTTAAATTGAAAAGACTTAAAATGTTATATATCAATTTTTTTTTAAAAAAGATTATTGCTTTCATTTTTTTTAAACACCGTTATATCCAGATTCACAAAGGTCCATTATAAAATTACTTTTCTAATTCAATTTTTTTTATCCATAATATTAAATTTTAAATTTTTATCTTAAAAAGTTTGTTTTATAATAAAAATGAGTAAATTTACGTATATTTTAATTATTCTAAATTTGGACTAAACTTATAAAATATAAAAATATACATTTTTAATAATTGACTGATCCAAATATAATCTTACCAATAAACAAGTGACCCTCATTGTAATTTACCCTTATATCCAAAAGCATAGATGAAAATTAAATATTGTCCACAAGCTGCAGATAATCAAATTCATATTTTCTTGAGCTCTTCCTTATCTGCAAGCAACGTGCCGATGGAATCTGCTCTCCTCGATCAACTCCCTAAAGAAACATGGCATGGTTTGGATCTTTACAACTGGGAAGGCTTCTGGTATAGATCTCATCATCTTTCTGCTGCCATGGCTGCAAGGTCAAGCTTCCTAGCAAACGATTCAGATGTGTTTCTGACTTCCTCTATTAAGACAGGCACCACATGGCTCAAAGCCATCATCCCGACAACAATGAATCCCGATGCTAGAATCAAGAAAGACGACAACGATGACCCTTTGCTCAACCACCATCCTAACGAGTTGATGCCATCTCTGGAACTTCAACTTTTCCAGGAAAATTCCAACGCTGATCTCTCAGGTATGCCATCTCCGAGACTATTTCGAACGCATGTTCCTTTCCCAATGCTACCCGAATCTGTCAAAATCTCTGCTTGCAAGATTGTGTACATCACTCGGGAGCCTAAAGACACGTTTGTGTCATCTTGGCACTTCTTGAACTCTGTGAGTACTGCAAGAGGAATAGATCCATGGCCGATGGACGAAGCTTTCGAGTGTTTCTGCAAAGGGATTCATGCTTTCGGGCCATTCTATGATCATGTTTTAGGTTACTGGAAAGAGAGTTTAAACAGGCCCGAGAAGATCCATTTCATGAGATATGAAGACATGAAGAAGGACCCGAGGGGGGAACTTCAGAGGCTGGCTTGTTTCCTCGGACATCCTTTCGAGAATGAAGAAGAGGTAGACAATGTGTTGCGAAGATGCAGCCTGGAGAGGCTCAAGAACTTGGAGGTGAACCGACATGGAGTCGGCCCTGTGATAGGCATTGATTTACAAGCATTATTTCAGGCGTGGCATTGTTGGGGACTGGAAGAACCACTTCACTGATGAGATGGAACAGAAGTTGAACAATATTACAGCCATGAAATTTGAGGGGTCTGGTCTGGGTTTTGGATATTGAATTGAACATGTTTTTTTCTGGTTTATGTTTGAATCAGACTTAGCCTAAGATGTGCTTTGCTTTATGTATATGTTGGTTATTCAGCTTTAATAAGAAACTCTTTCCCTTATTTAAGCACAAAATTTCAATATATCCTGTTAAAATTGTCTAAAAAACACTGAGAAAATATTAAGAATGTCCGGGAATGATACTATGTTCTGATGGAGAAGATCATATCGGAACACAAGGAAGCAAGACAGAACAATCACAATGGATCTGCAGAAGACATTGCAAAAGACGTACTCGATATTTTGATCGAAATATCGGAAGACGAAAACGCTGAGATGAAATTGACCAGAGAAAACGTTAAAGCCTTTGTTATGGTAATGGACTATGGTTATTGGTTGATCATGAGCACACTACAAACCATTAAGACCAGAAACATACTATGTTCAATAGAGCATACTTTTTGTGCCACTAACATGTAAGATACGCATTTTGCAGAATTTTTTTCGGCCGGGACGGAGTCATCATCGGATACTATTGGCTGGGGAGTAGCAGAGCTTGTTAATCACCCACATGTGATGGAGAATGCGAAAAAAGAGATCGACTCTGTCATCGGGAAAAACAGAATACTCGAAGAATCCGACATCGAAAACCTCCCATATCTGCAGTCTATAGTAAAGGAAACACTGAGGCTTCATCCTGGTGCACCCTTAGTTGTGAGAGAGTCAACAGAAGATTGTACCATTGGTGGTTATGAGATCCCAGAAGGAACCAGACTTTTTGTCAATCTGTGGGGTCTTGGCAGGGTCCCCAATGAATGGGAAAACCCCCTCGAGTTTGTACCTGAGCGGTTTCTTACTGAACATTGGAGACAAGGAAAGAAGCAGTTTCTAGATGTTAGGGGACAGCATTTCAGCTTGTTGCCATTCGGGAGTGGACGAAGAAGTTGCCCTGGAGCTTCACTGGCACTACAGATAGTCCCAACGGTTCTCGGCATAATGATACAATGCTTTGACTGGAAGCATGGGGATGGTGCTGTTAATATGGAGGAAAAAACCGGAATCACTCTTCTTAGAGCTCATCCATTCGTTTGTCGTCCAGTGACAAGGCTTTCGCCATTTCCATCGGTCTGAATGTTCCGATACTGTGTCGGAATTCGGATACTTACCGTGGATTGTCACTTGTTATACCCCATCTACATTTCGCTTCTCATCGTTTGGAACATGTCTGTTCAATAAGCAATGGCAGGTGTGTGTCTTTGCATGGTGTTTATATATACGATGTGCATGTTCGCATCAAAGCCATTTACATACACTAATCCCATCATACATTTTCCTGAGAAACAAACAAGGGATATAGAGAATAGACATAGCTGTGCAGTAATCAAGAGCAAAGATCATACCACCGAAGTCCCAAGCAATCCCAAGTCCCAACAGTTCTCGTAACCATCATTTGTCTGGTATTTTCATTGGGTCGGGGTGTATGGGAAAATGACACGAATAGTCCCTGTTGGAATGATTATTTATTCTTCACCAACGACAGTGGTGGGGTCAGGGATGGGCTACTCAGACATCTTACGTGGCTTAATCTGGATCACAAATATTGAGCTGACGAGTATCACTCATCAGCAACCGCACCGTTGCTTAGACCGAAGGAGAATGATTTGTCGAATGACCAAATTTATTTTTCAAGATCTTTATATTTTAATTATACATTTATATTTATTTATTTTTGTTTATTTAATATTTACGAATATATTCATCGACTAATACTCTTTAATTAAAATCCAAAGTAATTCAAAAACCTAAAATAATATAACTCTAAATATTATAAACATATAATGACCTCTACACCTCAATCATAAATGATTAAAATTAGAAATAATTTGATTTCTTATAAGCTAATTATTATATTAGAAATGCAGAAAACTATCTGTAATCCTGGCCATATCTTTTTAGGAAGATACTGACGGTCCAATTGGAACTTTATTAAATATTTTATGCCAAAGTTTCATGTTCATGGAAGTATTTTTCCAAACTATATATTATACTATGATGTCTGTAACCTAAAGTTTTTGCCAGCATATATAACATGATAAAGGCTATAAGATTCTGAATTTGATGATATCTGTCAATAGTAGATGCTCTTATTATATGTTATCCTTATACATGTCAGTCCAATGAGGTTAGGTTATGGGCATTAAATATAATAAATATTCTAATTAGTCCTTCATTATCTTAAAAAAATAATACAAATGGGTAGTTATAAGGTGAGGTGTCTATAGGGTGTAATTAAAATAAGGTAAATTTATATAAATTTTTGCTTATGACTTAAAAATTTAAGTAAGAATTTAGATTATAATATAAGAATTTGTATAGTTATACTTAATTGATAAATGTTTTAAAGTATTATTATAAATATTTCTTAAAGAATTATTTTCTCAAGTAAATAAAAAATAGTTAATAATTCTAAAAGTAAATATTTATTTCTAGAGACGAGGTATGTGGACTGTATGAGGGACAATTACCCTTATCTTTATATTTTTACCATTGTTCATATATATGAAAATTTTTAAAATTAGGTTACTTTTAATTTACTCATTTTAAATATTTATGTTTTGCTTCTAATTCTTAATTATGTTATTATATTTTTCTATACTATAAAAATATTAAATTAATTATAAATTTAATAAATATTTAAACATTTTAATAGCCGATTAAAAAAACTTATAATTTTAGATTTACAAAACTATTTTAGTTCAATTCGATTTTTAATTTTATAATTTTGGCACGTTCACCTTGATTTTGATTAAGTTATTGCAATTAGGGGTGTTCATTACCGAGTATTAATTTTTCGATACATGTCCCAACCCATTTATATTGGGCACTCATTATCGGGTACCCGTAAAATTTGAGTACTCGGTTCATTTTTTTATTTTAAAATTAAAAATTCATATTAAACACATAAATTTTAAAATTTTATAATACATGACCAAACATAAAAAATAATGATTTAAAGTTAGTTTTAAAATATATATTAAAATTTATCATTAAAATAATATTAAAAATATTAATATCGTTTTTTCTTTCGTTGTTAACAAATTAATAAAAATATTTTTAAAAATTAGAAATATATAATATAAATATAAAATTAATTTAAAGATTTAAATTTAGTTTTATGTACAAATATTAAGGAATTTATAATAAAAATATAATTTAAAACTAAAAAAAATATAAATTCAAATTAGTCGAATTGGATACCCGATAATTAAAAAAAATAAACTCAACCCAACCCAATTATTTTTGGATTGAATACCCGATCCAATCAAATAATTTTTTTTCTTATAAAAATTACTCAATATTTTAATTTTGGATAATCAAATAGTTTAATTAGATTAATTCGGATAATTTTAAACATCCTTAATTACAATCTATTGATAAACATGTAACATGACCAATCATTTCCTGTTCCGTCCGTCTAGCAAAGGGGCGGTGGTTGATGATCGTCAGCTCACAACTTTGTGGCCAAAACGAAGCCAACTAAGCTGTCTCAGCAGCCACCCCACCAATACCATTGTCCTTCAGAAATAATAAACATTCCAATGCCATTTCCCCCCACAAAACAAAATTGCCAGAATAATCATTGGTCGGTCATAATTAATCATTTTTAATATCAAAAACAATAAATTTAATCATTTATACTCACCCAACTCAGTATATAAAACCAGACTTTTCTCTCTTTGCCTTGCAGGTCTCATTGTTTTCCAGATTCTATAGTAACTAAAGAGCAAAAGGAAGGAAAGAAATGGAAGGGAAAGAAGAGGATGTTAGATTGGGAGCCAACAAGTTCTCGGAGAGGCAGCCTATTGGGACGGCAGCTCAGTCACAAGACGACAAGGACTACACCGAGCCACCACCAGCACCCTTGTTTGAGCCCAGTGAGTTGACATCTTGGTCTTTTTATCGAGCTGGGATCGCCGAGTTCGTTGCCACTTTCCTGTTCTTGTATATCTCGGTGTTGACAGTTATGGGCGTTGTTAAAGAACCAACCAAGTGCTCAACTGTTGGGATCCAAGGGATTGCTTGGGCTTTCGGTGGTATGATCTTTGCTCTTGTTTACTGCACGGCTGGTATTTCAGGTGACTATCTCTATTCTCTATATGGTATATCCCTTGTTTGTTTCTCAGGAAAATGTATGATGGATTATTGTATTGATGGATTATATATGATGATGGTGTATATTAGGTGGTCATATCAACCCGGCTGTGACGTTTGGGTTGTTCTTGGGGAGGAAACTGTCGTTGACAAGGACGATTTTCTACATGGTGATGCAGTGCTTGGGAGCCATATGTGGTGCTGGTGTGGTTAAAGGGTTCATGGGGAAGACTAGGTACGGTGCTTTAGGCGGCGGAGCCAACTCAGTGGCTCATGGCTACACCAAGGGCGATGGCCTTGGAGCTGAAATTATTGGCACCTTTGTTCTTGTTTACACTGTCTTCTCAGCCACAGATGCCAAGCGCAGTGCCAGAGACTCACACGTTCCTGTAAGTTCAAATTTTGATATTGTGCATGATTGAATAGATTAGAAAACTACGAATTAATTGATCACTTTAACCTTGTGTTTGTTGTCTAGATTCTAGCACCCTTGCCAATCGGGTTCGCAGTGTTCTTGGTTCACTTAGCCACCATCCCTATCACCGGAACCGGTATCAACCCGGCTCGTAGTCTCGGAGCAGCCATCATCTTCAACAAGGACAAGGGCTGGGATGACCATGTAAGCCAATACTTTCACCATCTTCCCCACTTTTATTCTAAGTTCTAACCATGAATGATACTTATCAACTTTGGTCTGGTCTTGTTGCAGTGGATCTTCTGGGTTGGTCCTATGATTGGAGCAGCACTAGCAGCCCTCTACCATGTGGTTGTGATCAGAGCCATTCCCTTCAAATCAAAGTGATTAAAACCAAGGGTCATGATCATGTTGGGAAGAAACAAATGTTACACCAACTCTTTGAAGTTTGTTAATTTTCTCATTTCCCTTTTGTTTGTATGCTCTTTGTCTTTGTACATGTAAGAATATTGTTGTAATGTATTACATGAATGGGGGTGGTGATGGCATACTGGACCCAACACAAAGCTGGCATTGTAATCTGTATGTCTGTGATTTGTGAAATGTCATTTTCATAACAACATCAACCAGAACCTACTTCCCTGGCTTTTGTTCTAAATTATGAAGTTTCAACTTGGTTAGGTGGTGCATCTCTTTTTCATAGTAGTATTATATTTGCTGCACTGAGGTGTGATACTTATATTATATATGTAATAATTGAGATAAGGAAAGCGACTACTTGCATAGATAGGTATTCACTTGTTTATTGGATAACATAATTTAATCATATCAATTTACAAATGAACTAATAATCGAATTAAATATTTGAATGCGTTGTAGTCGTCGAATGACGACCGTTGTTCAGTCTGTGGCGAGGTGGGGGAAGATGTAGAGCATGTGCTTCGCTCTTGTCCGTTGGCTCTTGGGGAGTGAATGGTGCTTGTTAAGCCGGATAGATTGTCTGAGTTCCTCACGATGGACTTCAATGTATGTATGCTAGTTAATTTCACTAAATCAAATGGTTTTGCATTGGATGGAAATGAGTGGGATTTTGTTTTTTCTTAGACCCTGTGGAATCTATGGCTTTCAAGGAATGCATCTGCTTTTGACAATCCTTTGGAAGATTACGATAAGGTGGTCGAGCATAGTCGAAGATTGTGTATGATAACCTGTCAGGCTTTAGCGTCGACTAGTGGGACTCCGGGGGCTCATTTACGAAGCCTAAGTGAAGGGTCAATGGAGGTGACCGAGCCCTTGGGGTGCTTGAATCGACAGTAATAGCCCCTGGTCTATGTCCGTGTATTACTCGACCGGGATGATCCTATCGTTAAACTCACTGCGTTCGACTCCTCTCTAGCTCATATGTAGACAACAACCAAGAGTCTCAAAATGGCAAAAGAACAAATAAAAAAAATTTTAAACTATACATTTTTTTTAAAATAGATACTTAATGTTTTTTATTTTTTGAAATAAGTGCCTAAACTATATATTGTTTCTGAAATATGTATTTAATGTTTTTTTTTCTGAAATAAATGTCTAAAATTTTATTTCGTTAATATTTTAAAATAATACCGTTAAAAATAATTATTTAAACTTATAAATAGGTACTCAAACTATAATTTTTTTTAAATAAGTACCTGTTTTATCTTGCGTCTTTCTCGGGTTATCAGAATGGGAAGTCAAATCCTCGAACCGCCCCTCCTCCCTCACAGCAGCCTGCTCCTTCCGTCCACGCATCTCCTCTGTCGTCCTCTTCTCTCCCTTCCCCCTATAACCACGCCCCTCCTGGTGCGCCTCCGCACGCCCACGGCCGGAAAAGAGCTGTGATCTGTGGGATATCGTATAAATACTGGAGGCACGAGCTCAAGGGTTGTATTAACGACGCCATGTGCATGCGTTACCTTCTCGTTAACAAGTTTAAGTTTCCAGAAGATTCCATTCTCATGCTTACAGGTAATCTTTCCTCTCTTTTTTTTCCTTCGTTCTTTTTATGATTAAATTTCGTATCTTTTGTTCGAATTGGAATCAATTATATGGAACAGTCTTTTATTGGGCAGTAAATTCTAGGGTTAAAGATCGAATTTTGATCATAAAGGTGATAGCTACCTCAGGGAATCTTTCCTTTCTGGACACTGCATTTATTTTATGGATTTAGCTCAAGTTATCTTATTTGGGTGCGTGAATTTTATGGTTTTGATTCGAATTGTCTTAATTGTGTATTTGAATTAAATAATTAAAAGTGAATTAACTTTCTTTTCCTAATGCAGAAGAAGAAACCAAGAAACCGAGCCCTATTGGCTTCCAACGAAGCATAATTTGAGAATGGCATTATATTGGCTAGTACAAGGCTTGAGAATACATGATAACTCGAGAAAGATACAAGATGAAACATTATATACTTATTTTAAAAAAACTATAGTTTGAGTACCTATTTATAAATTTAAACAATTTTTTTTAACGGTGTTACTTTAAAATACTAACGGAATAAAATTTTAGGCACCTATTTCAGTAAAAAAAACATTAGGTATATATTTCAAAAAAAATATATAGTTTAAGCACTTATTTCAGTCAAAAAAACATTAGACACCTATTTCAAAAAAAATGTATAATTTAGACACTTATTTCTGAGTTAAGCCATAAAAAATAAAATAAAAAAAGCAAGAGCAGAACGGTCGCCTAAATCTTATACTTAAATTCTAATCATAAATCTTAAATTTTACGTCCTATACACTAAATCCTATCATAAATCCACTTTGTATTCTTCCCTTTTAAGTCTGTGAATAGGAAAACTATGAAGTAGTTGTGAGTTTTAAGTCGAAAACGAAACAAGAGCAGAAAAGTCTAAAGTAGGTTTAATATAAAGGCTTCTGAAATGAATGAATTTGAAGGGTCCACACGCACATGGACTTTTCAAAATTCCCTTCCATGTACTAATAAGAAAGGATACCAATGTTGGTGAACATATCCTATACAAAGTTGAACATAGACTTTGCTGTGTTTGCCTCCTCTTTCATGGCGTCTTCTTCCTCCTCCTCTGCTCTTCAAAGAGATACATGCCTTAACTTCATCACTACTCTACTCAAAGCTTTCATAGACACCCTAACCAATATCTTCTCCCATGAACAAACATCGAGAAAAGTCGACCAACCTTCTAAAGCACTTCCTCAATCAATTGCTTCTTCTTCTTCCTCTTCTCCTCCTCCTCCTCGTCCAATAAAGCATCAAGTTTTCTTGAGCTTCAGAGGCGAAGACACACGGCTTAACTTCACCGCTCATCTACTCAAAGCTTTGGAAGACAAGGGAATATCTGTCTTCTTCGATGAAAAGGGTCTGGAAAAAGGGAAGGAATATGTTTCACCAGCACTTTCTAAAGCAATTGCAGCCTCAAAAATCTCATTGATCGTTTTATCTAAAGACTATGCTTCTTCTGACTCATGCTTGGATGAGCTCTCCGACACGATGAATCGCAGGCACACTCATGGAAACATCGTTATTCCCATATTTTACCATGTTAATCCTTCCCATGTGGGAGTGCTTGGTGGGAGTTTTAAGGCTTCCTTTGAAAAGCATGAAAAAAACAGGCCTGTCGACCAAGTGAAGAGATGGAAAGCTGCCTTTGCTAAAGTCAGTGAAATACCAGGATGGCATATCAAAGGAGGCAAAGTCGACAGGTAAAGTACTATACATGTTTTTCTCGTCTTCTTACATTTGATCCGTCTTTGTTTTTGATTATATATATTTGATGTTCTGCTAGACCTGAAACTGAATACATCGAGAAGATTGTTGATGATGTTACAAAAAAATTGATGAGTAGTAGGTCTAGATCAAGCCCTTCTGAAGGACTAGTTGGAATAGATTTTCAGAGAAAGATGATTTTTAGTCTGATGAATCAAAAGGAAACTCGGGTCATAGGACTCTGGGGAATGGGTGGTATAGGCAAAACTACCCTTGCTGACTCTGTATACAATGAAATCTCCGGTTATGACCAAAGGTTTTGATCGTAGATTCTTTCTTCAAAATGTTAGTGAGAAAATAAAAAAGCAAGGGAGGGAGTCTTTACGAAATGAACTTCTTTCCAAGGTATTAAACGAGAAAGAAATTCGTATCGACACCCTTTCTATAGGATCTCCTTACCAAGAGAGGCTGAATGATATAACAATAGCTGCTGTCTTTGATGATGTTAGTCACCCAGACCAGATAGATTTTATGGGTGTTAGGCATTTTGGTAATGGAAGTATAATCATTGTAACATCTAGAGACAGACAAGTACTCAAGAATGTAGGAGTTGACAAGATACATGAGGTAGAGAAGTTGAATGTGGATGACTCTCTTCAACTTTTCTCTACATTTGCATTTAAGCAGTTGAATCCTGATGCAGATTTTCGAGATCTGTCGAATAAGTTTTTAGAGTATGCCCAAGGCAATCCACTTGCTCTTAAAGTTTTGGGTTCTAAACTATATAAAAGGTCTAAAAAAGAGTGGGAAAGTGAGATGGATAAGCTAAAGGAGTATGGTCAGCCTGAAATTTACCAAATTTTGAAGAGTAGCTTTGATGAGCTAGATGAGCTAGAGAAGAATGTATTTCTTGATATAGCATGCTTCTTTAAAGGAGAACCTATGAAAAACATAGAAACAATTCTAAGTTGTCTGTATAAAGGTGCAGTGTGTGGAATAAGCAACTTGGTGGACAGGCATCTACTTGATATATCCCCTATTAAAGAAATCCCTGTGGATGAAAGATTTAACAAGCTAGAAAGCATGAGAAAGCATTACCAATTAAAAAATTCTTGGTCGACAACTAGCCATTGTAGGGTCGTCGGGGTTGGAATAACCAACTTCCTTGATCAATCTGTTTCTATGCATGATATGCTTGAAGAGATGGGCAAGAAGATTGTTTGCCAAGAATCTAAAGACCCTGGCAAGCGCAGCAGGTTATGGACTCTTGAAGACTTGTCTCAAGTGCTTGTACATAACAAAGTAAGCTCTAATTGCATTTATATTCTGTGTGTAAATTTCTCTATGCTAACACTTGATAAACTGCTTTTGTTATCAGGGGACCGACCGAATTGAAGGAATGAAGTTAGACGTGTCTCGAATTGATAATCTAAAGTTTTTTCCTACTGTTTTTGAGAGGATGCATAATCTTAGATATATCAACTTCTATTTTCCTCCATTTAGTGCTGGGCAGTACAAGAAGTTACATGCAGATGAAGGTGGTATTTTATCTCTTCCTGATGAGCTAAGGTTTCTCCATTGGGAGTATTACCCATTTAGATATTTATCATCAAATTTTAATCCAAAGAATCTTCTTGTGCTGAAATTACCATATGGAGACATAGTACAACTTTGGAATGAAGATGAGTATCAGGTATAATATAATCTTTTATACTTTCTTCATCCAGTTGTTTTTTTCAGAATGAAAAGTATATATACTTGATGTAGACCATGCTTAAATGTAATATAGCTATTTTCATCATACAGGGTCTTGGTAATTTAAGGGAAATTGACCTTTCTCATTGCAAGAAGTTAAGAAAGATTCCTAATCTATTCGGAGCAATCCACCTCGAAATCCTTTGCTGTAAGGGGTGTGAAAGCTTGGTTGAACTTCCTTGCCTCAGTCACTTGTTGTCCCTTAAAAGACTTGACTTTCAGGGATGTCGTAAGCTCAAGAAGTTTCCTGAGGTCCCAAATCATTTGTCTTTGCACTGCTTAGAAGAAACCGGTATAGAGGAAGTTCCTGATTCGATTGAGCATCTCGTCCGACTTAGAAAGCTGTGCTTGAGAAACTCAAGTGTTAAAAATGTGTCAAACAATATTTTGAAGTTGGAATCCCTTCATTGTCTGGATCTTAGTCATTCCCCACTCACCAAATTTCCAGAAATCCCAAGAAGCTTAAAAGAATTGTACTTATCTGAGACACAAATTGAGCAAGTTTCCCTGTCTTTCCACTCTTTAAGTATTCTTCAATACTTAGATATGAGTGGCTCAAGTATTCAAAAGCTACAATGCAATATTGGCATCTCTGGCTCGAGAGAGATTTCGACAGTTGATGTGTCCTCATCAATCTTAAGCCTCGGATATTTGAAAATAGATTATTGCATGAGCCTCAAATTACTCTCAGAGCTTCCACCATATCTGCGGTACTTGAACGCACATGGTTGCACATTGTTAGAAGAGGTATCATTCACAGATCAAATCCAGCATCTCTATGAACCCTGTTCTTTTGATGGTAATGATGACTTTTTCATGATATTTTCTAATTGCTTGAGCTTGAATCAAGATTCAATTGATAACATTGTGGCAAATGCCATGCTTAAAATTGGATCCATAGCAGACAAGTGGATTAGGAAATATGTTTATGGTCCAAAAAAATTGATTTGCTGTTTTCCGGGAAACGAAATTCCACCAAGTAAGTTTGAGTATCAGAGTGTGAGTTCTTCGTTAATGTTGAAGATAGACCCCAACAGGTGTGGTGGGAGCAGATACTTGGTATTTTCTATCTGCCTTGTGTCTGATCTCACGCATGACACAAAATTTGGACGTTTTGTATGTACCTTTAAATTAACATCCGCTGCTGCTGGTTGCCGTTCTCGCTATAGCAACAACGGGTGGTATAATGAGCTAGATTTTCAGAAAAAGCATGAGTACGTGGGAGATCATGTGTTGATTCTGTTTAACAGTGATATGATTATAAAAGACGAGGGTTTTGAAGAGGTTTCATTTAAGTTCTTCGGTGACCGACAAGAAGGTATCGAGGTGGAGAAATGTGGTGTTCATGTATCTTACGTAGATGCAGAGAATGATGAGGAAGTTTATGCCATGATGGAGAAGAAGCGGATGGAGGACCTGATTTCGAGATAGCAGATGGAGGGCCTCAAAGATTGAAATATACTACTATTTCATGAGATCTTCGTGTCCGGTTTTCAGGAGACACAAGTTCTTCTGCTGGATGCTTGAGTTCAGATTTCAACTTCAGCTTGTCAACAGATTTTCCTTGTTCATCTCATTGTGATTTTCAGCATCCTCATGGCGTTTTCTGTATATGCAGCAACACAAGGAAATGAAAGCGGCAGAGGGTTTGAAGATCTCGGCGCCTGCACAGGTGACCGGAACTTTGCAAATACATTTGCTTCTCTAGTACTTCTGATAACTGCACAACTTGATCATCTGTTATATAAATCATTCAGGGTCTTTGAGCATGCTGTTTTGGGCACTATCATCCTGATGATGATGATTAGACATGAATAGGATTGATAAAAGTGGAGAAGGGGAGTATCTGCAGGCATCTACCCTAGGCTCTTTGGAAGCAGGGATGGAATTTTACTCTCTCTTGCTTTTTCCGTAAAAATCTTAAAATTCTAGTTTTGATCCTTTCAGGCTTACTTTGATCGAGACAAGCATACACACTATAACTTTTTTGTTATTTACAAAGTGTTATAACATTTTAAGAAACTGAAACCTTTTGTGATACAATGATATCCATTGATTCTATTTCTATGCTCACTGCATTTTCCTTCAATGATAACTATTGATTTCCATTTTAAGGTAATGCATTTTACTCAAATTTAATCCGAGTTCTTATCCTAAATGTTAAACTTAAGAGATATTTATAGCAGAGATTCTTAAATAAAAGATAAAAATTAAAATATTTGAATTTAAAAATTCTAAATTTGAATCTAAATATAAAATTTTGTTTTATCTTTTAGATAATATCATATTTATCTCCCAAGCATTTGTCCTTAAAATAATTATAAATTTTAACTTTAAGATAATGTTGGTTTGCCTTTTAGAAGAAGCTAACTATACCACTAAAGTTTGAGATAAACTCGAACTATATCGTGTCTCAGGTTATACCCGCAATTCCTATCATCACACCAATAAATATAAAATTTTTGCCTTCAATTATTGATTTTAGGCTGACATAATCCAACTTTTCATGGGTAATGAGTTCGAATCCCACAATAAGCAAATCCCATTTTAATTATCTTATTTTTTCAAACATGTTCCTTTGTGGCGTTTTAGAAAAAACGCCACTAAAAACCATATCTTATGTAGCATTTTTAGAAAAACGTCACTATAAACATAACTTTAGTGCCGTTTGTTTTAAAAACGTCACTAAAGACATATTTTTAAGTGAAATTTTCTTAAAAACGTTACAAAAGACTTATTTAGTGACGTTTTCCTAAAAACGCCACTAAAATTACAAATATATGCCGCTAAAGTGCCAGCAAAAAGTTTGTTTCGCTGTACTGAAAGCTCCTACTAAAATAAACCCCAAAAAATAATTTAATAGTATATTTATCAAGAAAATAAAAATATATATATATTAAAATATATAATATTATATACTTATCAACCTGTACCAAAGGACCAAATAAATTAGATATATTTTTTTAAAATCAACACCAAATTAAGAAAATATATAAATATTAATAGGGACGGAGTTAAGATCAAACATTGATAGGGACAAACGTCTATTAAATTTTAAATCTAAAAATTAAATGGGACAAAACCTTGTTTTACTACTATTTAAACTAAGAAGGACCTCAAGTACAATTATACCAAAAAATTTAAAACGTCATGCTAAACATAACTTATGTTAAAAACTAAATAAATTATTATACCAATTAAAAATTGTTACATACATAAGCTTTTCATGAATGATTTATCGAAGAAGTAGCCGTAAAATTGAATGTCAAAATGAAAAGTTTTCGGAATTGGGTGACTAAAATCGAAACATGCTAATACTTGAGCAGACAATGACGTAGTTTACCCAAAATATATTTTGTATCCTTCCCCTTTTAATGAATCATTTTATTTTCTTTACATTCATACCATTGTGATCTGCAGGTTTTGAGAAACTTCAATCTCAATGTGTTCTTTTGATTTTTTGACATACAAAAATATTTAAAATTAGTAAAAATTTTGATATCAATTTTTATGTAATATAAAAATAATAAAAGTTTTGGTATACATAAAAATAATAAAAATAGAAAGTTATTTATTTTTAAAATAATCTTAAGATGATTTACAAGGTAAAATTATTCATACTTTTTTAAACCCTATAATAAAACACACACCTTATAAATAAAACTATTCAAACTCGAATCTTTTAAAATGAATGTCATATTATTTATCGAGAATACTCGTTGTATTCAAATAAAAGTTATTTATTGAATGTAATATTAGATACATTACAGGTTTAAAAATAATCTAAATTTAAATATTAACTACATTACTATTTAACAAAAAATCACAAATTTTATATATAGACCATGAAATAGATATAAAATACATAAATAAAACATGGTAGAAGAACATTTGAACACTATCTACTCTCCCCAAGTGCTCTATGACCAAACCCCCACTTCAAAACTCCATGAAACAAGGCATCGAGCTAAAAAAAACATGGGGGATTTGTCTTGTAAATGGTAATCATCAGCATCCCATGTTTACCTATGTCGCCATAACACTCACATTTCCAACATTTAAGCTTTATAAATATCCGACAGAGTTGATAGACTCGATTCAAATTAGAAAATCAATCCATTAATTACTAAAAGTTATAATTATTCGAGACTCAGTTTATATCTCAAACTTTATTTGTATTTTTTCAAATTGAGTATAGTTTATAAAATTATGATTAAAGTTGAATCGAGTTGAATTTTACACCCTCCTACTTAAAATCTTATCCAAAACATATCAAACTTTTTACTAACTAACCCAACAAACACCGTTTCGAGTAGAAATTATCTATCCCTTTATCATGCCTCCTTCTACGCCCTCTAATAAAAATTTCTAAAAAATAAAATTTAAACATTAACCTTCATTTTTTACGTTCTAAAATCTAAACCCTAAAAAATACCCTACGTCTTAATTTCCTAAACACTAACTATAACTCCCAACTCTAAATCAATTAAATTAAAATAGAACAGGATTAAAGACAGTCGATTTGCAACCGACCGTTTTTCCGTTGAATAACTCTTCCTCTTCCCATTAGTGGGAGTGACTTCATGTATTTTCAGACAAAGATTAGTGGAGACAATTGACAAACTGCCAAAAACAAAGGAGGGTTCGGGTCGGCCTAGATTTCACGCGTGCCCCTCTATTTCTCTTTTTGTTTCTTCCATGTGTGAAATCTTCAAAACCCATATTTTATAATGTAAGATTTAGGTTTAGGGTTCATAGGATTTTCTCGTTACTTTCTCACTGATTAACATTTTCCGTTTGCCCTCTTTGTCTTTGGATGTCGGATTCACTTGTCTTAGGATCTACGTCGTATAGTACATCAGAACCCGACATTCATACAATACAGTTTGGCTCTTTTACCGATCCAACTCCTTTGGTATGATCTTTAGTTTTATTAGGCTTCTGCTTTTTTTAATCTTCAAATAAATAAATAAAAAAACATTTTGAACGTGAGAGTTCTTGGTAAGAGTAGTGTGATAGGTCGACAAAATATTAAACAATTAGTTCTAGTGTAATTAGGGTTAGATCTTATGTAATAAGTGTTAAAACTTTGATTAAACCATACTTCTATATTTGAATCAAAATTTTTTGATTAATTCATCGATCAAATATTAAAGTTGAATTGATGATTAGGATTCACGACATAGATTTTAAATTTGATTTTCAGATGATTTTTGATTAATCAATCAATCAAGGACCGTATCATTTTAATAACATCTTATGTAATGATATTTCAGTTTAAACTCAAAATCTTTAAAATGGTAATATTGCGAAGATAAAACATAAATTCTGAATATAAATAATAAAACGAACATAATTAATACTAAACATTTAAAAAAATAAAAATATAACAAGTTTCGGTTAACCAGAAACCAACTGAAGTAAAATTTCTCAACCCTAAAATTAAAGATTTAACATTCTGATTAATTTAATATGTGATAATATTGTTCGATTATTAAATAAATTAATTGTTTGAACACTTTTAATATCTAATGAATTGTGTACAAAAATAATATTTATCGGTTCTTGATTGTCTAAAGACATGAAGCACAATGACATAAGAAAAATCAAAGTTTTTTTTTTTTTTAATTTCTTTTGAACTTTTTGTCTGGTCACGAGTTGTCTGTCTCTCCCGAATTTCAGTCATGGTAGGCTTAATTGTCTTCTAGTTTGTGTTCTCACTCCCTTAAAACAAGTTTTTTAAAAATTACTACAATCCCTCAGAAAACCATGTTTTATGTGTTATTTTTACTGACAAGTTAAATGTACTACTCACTGAGTCAACTTAAGTCTCTCGATCTTTGTCAGTAGCTTCGATCACAACCCTACAAACAGGATACAGACAAGGTGTACTTTGACTTTCACTTACATCTATATTCTTTGTCCCATGAGTTTTGTTGTAATTCTTGTGGTTCAATATTACTTGATAATTAGGGTTTATTTGGTTCAAATTTTGTAAGAGATTTTATTGAATAAGATTTCTTTGTGATCAAGTTTTTAGTCTATAAATATAGTTTTTAGTCTAATATTTTTCTAGATCCACTACTGGGGAAGACTGTTTTGGATATATTGAATTCTGAAATATATACCGGATTTTAGGATACATGAGATATCATATATTTGTACTCTTTATATTCTCTACGTTGATAGTAAATTGGTCGTTTCTCTCGTCAGTAAAGACAGACAAAACTAAACCAAGTTAAATCTTGTCCCTTATACATATCTTATTTTATGTTTCTCGCCTTGCTTATTTTCGGCATACTAAATTCCTAACAACCTTAATGAAATGAGAACATTATATTAAATTTAAATGTTGATATAATTTTATAAGGCTTAGTATTTAAATAAATGTTTAAATTATATCGTTTTTATTTTAAAATAAATAAATATTTAATGTTTTATTTCGTTAATTTTTAAATTACTTTATTAAATATTTTTAAAATCAAAAGAAATAACGGTGAACTCATTAACAAGTACACCACTTTGATTTGTTTCCGCTACCTAACTAAAACACATTACTTTGCTTACCACTTGAAATATTAATAATATATAAATATCGAAACATTAATTATTACATTCTTAAGCAAAGATTTAATAATTAATTTGGAAGCAAATCTTGGATTATTCATATGTCGTGGTAGGTTTTGGACTCACCTACTTGGATTATTCGAAGCATTGTATATATAAGAATTCTTGCCGAAAGATTCACCCACCAAAATTAAATATACGACATTGATCAATCTGAATTAATGAAAACAAAATCTTATAAAAAGGAAAAACTGGAAAAGTGTATACTTTACTTAAAAAAACACAACATTGCCACCTTTCTATACGTGCAAAGTGTTTGAATAGTGGCAGCTTTTACGCATGTCTCTGCACAAAAAAACAGAAAATCATATCAAACATTTTCATAAAAATCAATCCATTAACCCTAAATTCAAAACACAACTCAAATAAAATAATCACGTAAACAAAGTGGAAAACAACAAAAAGTTGTGTAGTTAATAATTAATATATATATATATATATGTATGTAACACACGAACTAGTGTCTTGTCAGTTCAGATTCAGAACTGCAGAAAAGAAACAAAGAGATTTGGACATGGATGAAGGGTTGTCAGGTTTCTGCATGAAAACGAGTGTTCGTGGCAGTGGAAACAACAACGGCGGCAGCGGTGGTGGAACAAAATGTGGGAGATGGAACCCTACAACTGAACAGGTTAAGGTTTTAACAGAACTGTTCCGGTCGGGACTTCGAACACCGAGCACTGATCAAATCCAGAAGATTTCAACTCAGCTCAGCTTTTATGGGAAGATCGAAAGTAAGAATGTTTTCTATTGGTTTCAGAATCATAAAGCTAGGGAAAGACAAAAGCATCGGAAGGTCTCCATTGATGAGAATGACTTCATTTCTAGAGACAACCTCAGCAACATCAACAACAAGATCTGTGCCTCAAAACGTAGGGTTCTTTGTCTTAAAATAACTTGGGTTTTGTCATTGTGTGCGTAAACTACTAAATTTTCCGGTGTTTCGAATCCTAGCATTATGAATAAAGAAATAAATTTCGACTTTCATTCTATAATACACATTTGTAAAATCTGATCCGGATTAGTCAATCAATATGTTGGATATAGATGTTACTAAACTTCCATTAGATTTAATGTTTTCTTCTTTGTTTTTTTTTCAAGGATATTTTGAGGTTAAGGAATATCAGACAGACCAAAGGGTTATCGAGACTTTGCAACTGTTTCCATTGAATTCCTTCGGAGAAACTGAGCAGGAGAAGCTGAGATTCCATGCAAACGAATGTAGGGAAACATCATCATTTACTTATACAATCAATAACCCAGAAATGGATCATCCACCGTTGGATCTTCGTTTAAGTTCCCTCTAGGTTTAGCCATGATGAAACTAGGGTAATATTAATTTTAATGCTGTAGTTGCAGATTTCACGTTGTAATGGTAATTTACCTTTTTTTCTTTTTTATAAAAAAACTTTGTTAAATATTGATAATTATATCTATGCTTCGACAATCCTCCTAATTTATATGCTCAGACAACGATATACTCTCCATGTTTTACAATGTTAGGTTTGGTTTTCAATGAAATTAATTGCTTGGAAATAGGAATTTGCTGCCTTGAAACCCATAAAAATGTAGGCTAAAACAACAGATTTTGCCTCGGTTCTGCTTCTATAATCTTTGAATTTCATGTGTCTGAACATAAATAAATACTATATGTTTTGTCCTTGATGTTCCAATAGTTTAGTTCATTAGTCAAAATTATGTTTATTTGTAAGGAAAATTTCGAGCTTAAGTCGTCCATTTTTTATTATATTTTTATTAGTGTTTCATTTTAAAATAATGGGTTTAAGGATTTATGGATAAGGTTTAAGGTTAAGGATTATGGTTAGGGTATAGGAAATTAAAGTAAGGTATATTTTTAGAGTGTAAGGTTTAAGATGTGAAAACTGGGATTAAGGTTTAAAATTTAATTCTTGATAAATTTTAATGTATACTATAGAAAGAGACATAATTAAAAGATAAAAGATTTTTATTCTCGAGTCAAGCCTTGTAAGCCAAGTCTTTGGTAAAACTACAATATAATCATTTGTCATCTTAAACCTAATTACTCTTTTTTCTTGATTTTGATCTCTCTCATGTCGCTCTCAGTAATAACGGATCTAAAAATTTTAAATTTATAACATAATAAGTAAAAAATAACCTTAAATTAAATCTATTTACCAAAAAATGGAGATACAATTACTTTTATAAGAGATTACATTAACGATGAATCTACCCTTAGTCAGCAGCATCGGCTCTGATCTGGAGTAGAAATCTTGTGCTTCCGGTGTCTCTTTTCATGAAAATTGAATTTTAAACTCTGATTTTAATTTTCTACCTCTTAAATCTTCAAAAGTATACTCTACTCATATTTCCCTAAACCCACTAAATCCTAAATCCTATTCATAACTTCTAACTTTAAACCCTAAACTCATTAATTTAAAATAGAGACACGATTAAAAGATAGACGATTTATCCCTTTTAACCCCAAAAGTGTTATTTTAGGCAAGAGTGTTCTGGACATCCCATTCATCCCCAAAGTATTGTTGGTCCAATTCTATTTCAAGCTACTCACAAATGACCCAATTTTGAAAAACATGTCCAAAATCTTCATACCATTGGTCCCATAACATCTTCTTCATTGTCTCAGAGGTTGGTTCATTGTGGGGGCCTTTGGGAAAACATATTGCATTTAGCCATTGAAAAAACATTTGATGTTCACACACCTGGCAACACTGCCATGGGACTTTTCGGGAATAGATCTAGAGATTTTGGGACAGTCACATCCCTTAAAAATTTTAAGTTTTTTTATATTTTATATAATTTTTTAATATTTTTTTATTGATAAGCTAATTTTACACCACTAAATTCTTAAAATTTTGTACTCCCTATAATTTTAATATAATTTTTTAATAATTTACACCTATTATATAAAATTTTAGTTTATATTTTGTGTCATCAACTTGATAGATTTATTTTTTTAAACAATATTTGTAATTATTTGTAATATTTGTGGTCAGTAGGCATTTCTGTTGGGCCTAATCCAATAAATTATTTCCTGTGGTATTGACCAGACACTTGTTGGTACCAAAATGATGACTTAATTGCAAACTTCAACTTTTTAGAGTCTTTTTGTAAATGAATGAAAAAACTTTAATGGGGGATTTCAGGAATGAGATTCAATGGATACACCTAGGGATTAGTATCATTTAAATTTTGAAATCTTTGATTGGGTTTGATATATAAATTAGAGGTGTTTAATAATATCCGATTCGATTGATTTGATTTGAAAATTTGAATATTCGATTTAATTTTTATTTTTAAACTAAGATCTGATTTTAAATTTTTAGATTAAATACGGATCATAATATTTTAAATTCTGGATTATCTGAAAATTCAAAAATCCAAAATTTTATTTTTTTATTTTTAATGATGTGAAATTTGTTAAATTCAAAAATTAAAATAATTATTTTTTATAGATGTGAATCTGGTTATATTTAATAATCTTTTATTTTTTATATTCAAAGTTTTAAAATTTTTATAAATATAATCTTTAAATTCAAAAAAATAATTAAATTGAAATATAATTTTCGGATAATTGAATATTCAAAAATCTGATTTGCTTATTCAAAAATTCAAATATATATATATATATATAAAACAAAACTGATACGACTCACTATATTACCGATTCAAAAATCCTAATATCTAAAAAAATCAAATCCAAACCGATATACAACAATAAATAATCCTAATATAAATGATTCATTTACAAAATTTTAAATATTTTTTATTTAATAAAACAAAGATTTTATCAGTTTAGGAGTTGTATATAAAAACTATTAGATTTCTATCATTAATATTTATTTTACATTTTAATAGAATCTATTAGATTATAATTAATTATATATTTTTTTAAATAAACATAATTAATTTAAAGTATTTAATATAATTATTAATCATATAAAAGAGTTTTAGGTTTAAGAGTTGCAAACACCAGGACAAATTAAAAAACATTACAACTAGAACCCAAAACCCAGAATTTAATTCATCACATATTGCATGAATTCAAGATCAGATTCAATGGCGGTCAAAGTTTCAGGTGACAAAACAACCTCAAGATCCACGCTGCCATTGCCTTCACGACCAGGAAAAGCAGAGATCTTGCCATCAAATTTGTTAGCGCAGCCGCTCCTGACCGCCAACGGACGACCCCATCCGAAATCGTTGTCGTACATCGGGAACCTTGACGAACTCCCCGTTGTTATCGACGCGCCGTCGAAGTTCCCCAACGGGAAACACCGGGGATCCATCTCCCAGTTACGGACAAAACGACGCACCGTTTCGTCGTCGTGGGCCCTCACGCTCTCGTTCAACTGCTGAGCGCACCAGCGAAGATCACGTGACGTGACGTCACCTGCTGACGCGTACGTCGGGATGCTTTGAATCGCGTTCCCGAAATACAAAGGGTCGAGCTTTGGGTTCAGCCTGTGACGGCAATTCACCGCCATTCTGAACGTCGTCGTTTGGGTCGACGGGAGCTTCCTCGCACGCGTCACAGCTCGCCAGAGAAGAGCTGATAACGACTGAAACGACGAAATCTCCGCCGTTTTCGAAACCGGAGCTGTTTCAGTACTGTAGTACTTATCGTTACTTTGTTTCCCGAGAATTTCAACGGCGTTAAAGCCGCCATTAACGTTGCTGTCGTTAACTTTGGCTTTCAGTTCCGAAATTCCTTCTCTGCTGAAACTGAAAATTCTCTCCATTAACGGCTCGTTTTCGTTAAACGTCACTTTGGGTCCACCTTCAGGGACTTGTAATATCGCCGGCGAAATCAACACCGATTCCCGCGTAAAGTCCGGCTGCCTTAAAATTCTTTCGATGCTCTGATTATTGTTATTACCCTCACCGATTCTTCTGCAAATTTCAGCGAAAGTGTTGAAAAAGTTCCAGAATGACGTACCATCAGTCACCGCGTGGTTAACCGAACAACCGATGAAGATACCGTCGCCGAGCTCGGTGACTTGGACAGCCATGATTGGTTGAAAATGGCCACTGTAACTCACCGTCTTGTCGAAACAGAAGAACCCCTTCACGAACTGCGGAACATGGATTGGACCAATGACATCACGGATGAACGAAGCCGTACACTTCGCATGGTGGAATTCGACACCGGCGTCGTTGCATGTGATGTAAATGTAACCCTTTTCGTCGGTGTAAAGACGTCCGGCGAGGGGAGGGAAGAACGACAGCGTCTTGGATAGGGATTGTTGGAGTAGAGAAATGAGTGAATCGATGGGAATGGAAGGGGTAGTAAAGAGACAACCTTTTTGGATGTAATGACAAGACAACATGGGGAGATCCGAAACTGAAAGCTTGAGGTCTCCAAGCTTAGACTTTTGTTCTGGGAAAATCATTGTTTTTGAAACCAAAGTAACAGACATAGCTGAAGAAGAAGACATTGTTGTTTTGGAGGGTAGGAAGAGAGCTTGGGAAAGTGAAGGGAGTGGAAAGGGTATTTATAGTAATTGGGGGTGCATGCATTTAAGCAACGTGAGGTGGATGCTTTCTTATCTATAATCTTATTTTAATAAATTCAAGTAATGGGTGTTTGGATTTATTATATTTCCTAATCTCAAACATTAAATTATTTAGATTTTCTAACGTTACATTTGATTATTTACGTGTTTTTGTCTTATATGACTATGATCGATGTGTTCAAGTTGTTCATAATTTAAATTAATTAATTTAATTGTACAAGTTTGGTGTTGATTTGAACAAGTGGGTAATGAAAGAAGTATGAAAGTTGAAGGAAGCTTTAGCTAGTTGAGGACTATAGCACTAATTTTATCGAATACCGTGTGATCATAAGTTAGTATTCGTTCAATTATTTTAACTTTTTTAATAATATTATTCGAGTCCAGATCACCTAGATAAATTAATCATCTTTTATCACTGGGACCACTCCACGAGTTCTTATAGCACTAATTTTTAATATAATATGATACATAAACTCGAATTTTAATATATTAATACCTGATATAATATCAACGATATATGCTTTTATTCACCCTTCAAAGTTTTGTTTTAAAAAATATCAACTTTTATTCGGACTAGTGGATGAGACACTACGTTTCGAATGAAGTAAAGTAGGTTGGAGGATCGTCCTATAGTGAACGTCTATAATATATAGTTTGAATTAGTTGACTGATGAATCGATTACCGGTCGAGATACTAAAAAAATTATTTTAAAAAAGATTGTATATAGCAAGTTGGATCTTCAAATCTTGATTATTTTCAACCATTTCTCTATTGTCTTAAGGGGATGAGATTATTACTTCATATCTCAGGAATCTATCAAAGACTATAAATCTTGGAATTATACATAAAAAGAAGCCCACATATGCGAGATTTGTCCATTTAGTTTACAGATTCGATTGATATATGTTTTACCATAAGATCTGATATAGATTTGAAAATAAGCTTTACTTGCAGCTAAATTTATCGAATTTAACTCGAATATAAAAAAAATTCATTTGGTTAATATAATATGAATCCAATTCGAATTTAGTTTAATTTAATTTGACTATAAAAACCAATAATCTAAAATAACATGAAACAATAACAAATTAAATTATTCAAAGTCAGACTGACATGGAGGTTGTGGTTGTGGTTGTGTTGGCCGTGATAAATGGTCGTTTACAGGCCACAATAACCACAAACAATTCCTGATTTGGTTGTCTACGGGAATTTGCCCACCTATTTTAGCGCTTAAATAGAGTTTAGGAAAAGCCGGAATTTTGAGCTTTTGACCCAATGTCTGTTTGTCCTCAACGGGTGTTCGGGGACGCAACCTCAAAAAGAATCGAAATATCCTAAGAGATCCAAGTTCAATCGCCTTGTCTACAAGGTATGTGTGTATTATCGCAAGGGTTTAAAATATGTATGAACATATACTATATTGTGATCACCTTCAAACTATTCAAAAAACGACATGAAATATCGAGAGAGAAAAATCAAATTCAAGATAACACAAACCTAAAAAATAGCTTAAACCAGATCCAAATTTAAAATAATACAGATTTTTAAAACTAAAATCGATCGAAACATGATTAATTTAATTTAACACTAACGTAGCCAATTCTTCTTCTTCCCAATTAAATTATCTCAATAATATAATTTTGAGTATTAATATGATTTTATAATAAAATCTATTATTTTCTTAAAAAAAACAGCAATTTGTCTTAAAATAAGCTCAATCCGATCTCAAAGATTCCATGACAAAATCATGCAAAATACTACGTTGTTTCAGCTAATCATGAACTGTCTCTTCTGATTTTAATCATAATTTTAATCATATGATGATAATAAACATATCTTATACTCTAATTATTATCCCAATTATCATTTGATATACAGTTAAAAGTCGGTTAATTAGGTTACCAAAGAATCTCTGAAAACCGACATTTCTGATTTGTCAGAGTGTATTTTTATTACAATTATTTTAATATTTGTGTTCAATTTCATGTTCGTAGCTTACTTAATTGTTTGACTTAATTAAAAATTATTTTAATTATAAACAAAAAGGATCTTGACAATTTGCCACGTGTGTGACAGTTCAATTATCATGGAGAATTTTATTATTTTAATTATTGATTTTTTTTTAAATTTATTGTTTTAGTACATTTAAGTGAGTGTTGTTGCAGTGAATCTGATGGCAAGACAGTTCAAGAACAACCACGAAGTCGGTGAACACTTAATTTGGGTACATTCAGGTATCTGATGGAAGTTTTGGTTAAGGTTCATGTAAGAAAATGAAAATGTAAAAATAAATAAGGGTTATTATAAATCGATTCGAGATGTTGGTTTTAAACGGTTCGTTTGGATGATCATAGACATTTTAGTATAATAATATTTTAATTTTTTAATTTAAATATTAGTCAAATAAAGAAAAACTATATCACAAGTCATTCTCGTCACGTTATTCATAGGACCAATCAAATGTATCCATTTCATTGATTTTTTTTCATCTTATTTTTTTATTAAGTGAATATTTATTAATATTTACTGTAAATTAAATTTAAAATCATTTTTACCAAATGAAGATTTAATTAAAAAACGAGATAAAAAATTAATGAAATAAGTGTATTTGATTGGTTAGTCTCATAGATGACGTGACAAAAATGACACATGATATAATTTCTTTCAAATAAGATTCTTATCCCTCTATTTTTTTAGATTTAAAAAGGTTTAAGTAATGGTTACTTATTTTTTTATTAAAGATACGATGTTTAATTAAAATGTTTATTAAATTAAGTGATAAATTATTTGCTATTTGTCTATTTTTTTATTTAATTAGTGATATTTAATTTATTAACTAATTAATTTAGAATAAATATTATAAAATTAATTATAAAAATCTACGACTCGAACCTTAAAATCATGAAAATAATATACAAATTCAAGATTATTATTTGATTGGCTAATATTTAGTATGCCACATATATTGATCCATCCCAGAATCTGGGATCCACCTTCAATTAAAAGCACGCATCCAACGGCCTAAACCAGAACACGTGATAAAATGAAAATACATCTGCACCGTCCATTTTAAACGGTAACATATTGCATGAACTCGTGATCCGACTCAATCCCGGCCATCGTTTCTGGCGCCAAAACCACCTCCAAATCAACGCTACCGTTGCCTTCCCGTCCCGGAAAAGCCGAGATTTTGCCGTCAAATTTGTTGGCGCCGCCACTCCTAACTGCCAACGGCCGACCCCAACCGAAATCGTTGTCGTACATTGGGAACCTCGGAGAACTCCCCATCGTCATCGACGCACCGTCAAAGTTTCCTAACGGAAAACACCGTGGATCCTTCTCCCAGTTACGAATAAAACGACGCACCGTTTCGTCGTTGTGAGCTTTTACGCTTTCGTTCAATTGCTCGGCACACCAACGGATGCTGCGCGACGTGACATCGCCGGCCGATGCATACGTCGGAATGCTTTGAATTGCGTTTCCGAAGTATAAAGGATCCATCTTCGGGTTCAGTCTGTGACGACAATTCACCGCCATCCTAAACGTCGCCGTTTTGGAAGCCGGAAGCTTCCTCGCACGTGTCACCGCTCGCCAGAGAAGAGCCGAAAGTGACTGAAAAGATGAAATCTCCGCCGTTTTTGAAACTGGAGCCATTTCAATATAGTACTTGTCGTTACTTTGCTTCCCGAGGATTTCAACGGCGTTAAAATCTCCATTAACGTTGCTGTTGTTAACTTTGGCTTTGAGTTCCAAAATGGCTTCTCTGCTGAAACTGAAAATCCTCTCCCGTAACGGCTCGTTTTCGTTAAAAGTAACTTTGGGGCCACCGTCGGGGAGTTTCAGAATCGCCGGTGAAATCAAAACCGAGTCCCGGGAGAAATCAGGCCGCCTCATGATGTTTTCAATGCTCTGAATGTCGTTACTAATCTTTCTGCTGATTTCAGCGAAAGTGTTGAAGAAATTCCAGAACGACGTACCGTCAGTCACCGCATGGTTAACCGAGCATCCGATGAAGACTCCGTCGGCCAGCTCGGTGACCTGAACGGCCATGATCGGTTTGTAATGTCCCTGATAGCTAACCGTCTTATCAAAGGTGAAAAACTCCTTGACCAACTCCGGGACATGAACCGGGCCAATGACATCACGGATGTACCGGGAGGCGCATTGGGCATGGTGGAACTCAACTCCGGCGTCGTTGCAGGTTATGTAAATGTAACCATTTTGGTCGGTTTGAAGACGGCCGGCGAGTGGAGTGAAAAACGACAACGTTTTAGCGAGTGATTGTTTGAGAATAGAAACGAGTGAATTACTGGGGATGGCAGGGCGAGTAAAGAGACAACCTTTCTGTATGTAATGGCAAGACAACATGGGAAGATCGGAAACTGAGAGCTTGATGTTTCCAAGGTTTGATTTTTTCTCTGGGAAAATCATACTTTTTGAGATCAGAATCAAAGGAGATGAAGGCATTGTTGTTGTTTGTTTGAAATTTCTGGGTTTTGTTTTGTTTTGTGTTTCAGTTCACTGGTTTTGCATTTGATTTTTGAAGAATTATGCAGGTATTTATAGTGATCTGGGTTCATGAATATGGCAGATTTGGGTCAATTCTTGTATTTTATTCTATAATTTGACAGAAAAAATAAATGATATTTTATACAGGTGAGTTGGCAAGCAAGTTGAGCTTTCAAGTCAATTTCTCCTCCCATTTTTTTTTTCTTTTAAAATATTTTTTCACTATTTAATTACCAATTTTGTGAGAGGATGGAGAATGCAACTTGACTGGATGCAGATGCATGACAAGGAAAAATCATTGTGGGCTGTCATTATTCGCATAGATTGGGGGGTTATGTTGTATTATGTATGACAGAAAAGAAATAACAGATTACATGGAAAAAATAATAGGAGTGCTTGAGATATTTTGATGAAAATTAAATCTGATATTGGTATGAGACTGTGAGGATGTAGCAAACTTGCTCACTCTTCTCCATCTCTTCTTATTTTTTGGAATTTGTTTTAGTTTTTTTTTTCTTGAATCTGTTATAAGGCAAATCGGTGAATTTTGATTATACTTTGATAGTTCTTTGGATAGAATGAAAACAAACATTCATCTAATATATACATATATATAATCTTAAAGTTCGTATCAAGTCAGATATAAATTTTAATCCAAAAGTACGAGTTCAATAAAAATCACCATGTGTCGAATTTATTCGATTTCAAAACTCGATCTATACTCATCCCTAATCTTACTCACACCATTTTTTAAAATTATTCTATAGTCTCTATATCCACAAATTTCAAATAGATTCCATATTCCCTGACAAATCCATTTGTTTTCATGAAAAAATACACTTGAGAATCCCACTCAATTAAAGTTTTAAACCTTGTCTTGGTTGTCATCCCTAATCCCAAGCAAAGTCGGCGAAGAATCTCAACTGTTTTAGCTAATCTTGAACTGTCCTTTCAGATTTAGCGTCTCTTTAATTATTATTACAGTGTTTTATAGTACTAATGCCGTCTCATTTTATTTCAGTACTGTAGAAAAGTCGGTCCATTAAACCATATTTTATGTGTCACATGCCATAATTAATTTATTGTTTTGAAGTAATTTTTTGATTAGCAAAGGGGATTTGACATATGCCACGTGTGTGACAGTTCAAGACCAACCCATGAAACATTTCACTGACTTTGATTCACTGGGTCTGTTAGAAAACTATATGTTTAAATAAATAATTAATTATATTGTCCAAGAGGATGGGGATTAATTAATGGGGTGACAGAGTTGAGATGTGTTTTGTTGCAGACATCATAAAATTATCAGCAGATGATAGATAGAGTTAAAATTTAAAATCAAATGATAAAATATAAATATTTAAAAATAAATTAGTTTTTAAAATAATTTATATAATACAACTAAAATAAAATAAAAAATCATGATCTCCATTACACATAGCTTTGTCTATCATGATCTCCATGACCTTGAATATCTATGGTATGTACCCTCAATAACAGTAATTAGTTTTCTTACCCAAGTATTTTCATTAAAAGGTAAATAACTAACTTAAGTTAAACATAGTTAATCGTAAAACTAAAAATCAAACCAAATCGAGACATTATGATTCATAAATTTACGAATCATGGTTAATCGTGGTTAACCGATTAAATCGAAATTGATTTTTAATTATTTTTATAAGGTAAAAATATATATTTTATACTTAAAATACTATAAATATATTTTATTTTTTATTTAAAAAATAAAATTTTAATAAATAATTATGAAAAATATCTTAAAATGTTTACCTTTTAATATTTAAAATTCATAAAATAAAACTATTTTATCTAGATAAACTATAACTTTTTAAAACATAATATTGTTATTATGAAAAAAAACAAAAATCGAGGTTAACCGAACCAAAAACCAATAGTTATTAAAATAACTTGTCAATTATTAAATTAAAACCGAACCGAATATACCCCTACAACTAACCCTAAAATATATTATATTCGTATTGGTTGGAATTGAACTCCTCCCCTTATAGTTAAGGGATGAAATCAGCGACCACTCTACGGTATGTCATGGTTCATGGTACCTATACATTGACATTGATACCTTGATTTATTATTTAATTAATTTTTACTTTCTATTTATTTATTTATTTATTATTTTAATCTGTTGTCACGGCTCCTGCATAAGTCAATGTTTCAGATACAGACACCAAGTTTTCATCAATAATTGGTTTTACATTGTACCTTTCTTTCATGTACCTATTGCTCTTGTCTAGTGCATGGATTCCTTTCTTACGGTCTTTGAACGAGAGATTGGTCGGCCAGGAACGGCGGTTCAGTCAGACAAAAAAACTTGGGAGGAAAAAGAAGAAAGGGAGGAGGATTCAGACACTCTAACCTTCATAACCTTGTAGATAAGGGAATTCAAAACTACAAAAATTAGAAACAAAGATTGTCTCGTCGAGATTCATTAATTGATCGAACGATCATTTAAGGGTCGAACCCAGAATTTCATGTAAGGAGGTGCAGAGTATAAGAAATTATATTAAACATGTAGAGCGTGCAAGATTACAAAAGTTTAGGGGTGTAAAATTAGATTATCAATAAAAAATATAAAAATAATATATAAAATATAGGATAATTTAAAATTTTTAGCGGTGCGACTCCACCCTCAGTACTCCCTAGGTCCATTCATATCATCTAAGGATCATCATATTGTTCTATCTTGTAGGTATCTAAATTCAGATATTTATCTTAAGAATGTTAATATCTTTATACTTAATAATTTTTTTAATTTGAGTCGATATCGATAACATAAAAATGAAAAAAATGTTTAAAATTTATTAATATATATGTTTGAATTAGAATCAACCGACATAACATACAATTTTATAGTTTTTTTTTTTGGATTATTTAATAAGTTTTAAATAAAAGATAATCTTAAACTTATTAAGTTGTGTTTAAATTTTGATGTAGTTTAATATTTTTTATATTATCAAAATTATATGAGTGATTTAATAGTTTTATGCGAAATCCATTATAAAATACAGAAAAATAAAAAAATAAAAAAATATGACTTTGGATTGCGGTAGTCATCATGTTTCCACTTGCAGTTTTAACCTTTTCTTCTAGCAATTTAAACGTGTTAACCGTGGTAGAACTAATTGGGCTGGTCATGATCATGACACCTGTCACCCTATGATTTTATCTGGTTAGGACAAATAATATCGAATCTAGAACATAGATAATAAACTTAATAACACCAAAAATTATATTATAAATTATTTTTCTCACGTCATTTATGTGATAAACTAATTAATATATTATTTTTTATTTTTATTTTTATTAGGTGAATTTTTATTTGATAAAAAATATTTTTAAATTTAACTTGCAATAAATATTAGTGAATAATCGATTGATAAATAGATAATATGAAAAAAATAATGAAATTAATGCATTTGATTGGTTGAAGTGAATAATTGATGATTTTTTATAAATGAAGTGAATTAGAATAAAAATGGTAATTTATTAGTCAAGTGGTTAACGGAACAGTTGTTGTTCCTAAAGGTCATGGGTTTGAGCACCGGTAATTGCAGTAAAGTGATTGAGCGATCAATGTCAAATGGTTGAGATTATATTTTAGAGCAGATACTATTGTAATCACTATTAACTAAATAAAAAAAGTATTGAAAAAATCTCTTGTCCTTTTTCGATACCCTTTTTCATACCCTTATACTAAAAATTAAATTCTAAACTATAACTTTAAATTTTGAATTCTAAATCATAAACCCTAAAAATATATTCTACTGTCAATTCCTTAAACTCTAATCTTAAATCCTATCGAATGAAATTGAGTATGAACGTCTTCATTGGAGATCCGTACACGTGTACGTTTTCCTACCCTATTATGATATAATTTGACAATCCAAGGAGAGTCGGAATGTAAAGTTAGAAGTTATAAATAATATTAAAAGATGATAATATTTTATTATTTTACTCTCAGTAATTAATTATTTTCTTAAGTTACCCTTAAATAGGATTAATTTTAATCCATTTTCTTAAAATTTAATGGATAAAACGGGACAACAAACTTTAAAGAATAAATTAAACAAACATTTAGAGGAAAAATATATTAAGCATATAATATTTTTAACAAAAGAATGTAATGAAATAACATGATAATAAAAGACATATGTATACAGAAGGTGGGAGGTAAGGGCGGTAAAATTGGATACCCCATCAATTTACCTAAAATTGGTTTCGGTCTCGGTAATTATCGATTTCAAAAAATTAGAACCGATCCTGGTTCCAGTCAGACCGGATCCTAAATTTTAAGAATTGGTCTCGGTACCAGTGAAAACCAATACCGGGTTAATTAGTTTATTGTTAAAAAATTTTGAACAATAAAAGGAAAAAATTCTGACCACCAATAATAATATTAAATAAAAAAGTTAAAAATATTGTAGACTTAAAAGTTAAATCCTTAAAACAAGTCATACTCATAATATTTATACTTAAAGAGAAAGAATAAACTAAAAAACTCAAGATACTGGATACCCACTGGGTACCGGGTCCAAAAGATCGGGATCTAGTCTCGATTGTAATCGGGACTAAATTTTGGATTTGGTTCCAGTCTCACCAAAACCAGTTCTAGATAAAAATTCACCGGGGCTAATCGGGACTAAATTTTGGATTTGGTTCCAGTCTCACCGGAACCAGTTCTAGATAAAAATTCACCGGGTCTAATCGAGATTGAGACCGAATAATCGAGTTTTTTACCAACCCATATCGGGAGGGGTCATGCTCCCACCCCAATTTTTTTTTACCTTTGTTATATATAATGAAAAAAAAATAATTATAAATTTACCATCTCACTTTTAAAATTTTTTATGGGAGGGGTAAATCGATCAAGATAATTTTTTTTTTCAACAAATTTTAATCATAATCGTAATTTTACTTAGAAAGAAGTGAAATAAAACTTTAAGAGAAGAGTTGCTCGAAATAAGTCTAAAACTCATAACATGAGAAAATATAAAAGAATAAAAATAATTAACTTGACAAACTAATAAATATGCTTCCTCAACCAATCAAAAGAATCTCGATGGACCGAACTAAAAATTTATATATAGTAAGTTTAATACACTTTCTTTCCTTAAATTATATATTTTTTTTCAATTTGTCCCATAAATAATTTTTTGACCTATTTTGTTGCTGGTCAATTTAGGTGAATAATGAAGTACTTGTAAAAAATAGGGGAATAAGTGTATTTATAAAATATTTGGGAGAATGGGTAAAAAGAACATTGTTCTTTGGATTTCGCCACCTACAAGGTACATGTACACTATTAAATCAATATATTTTAGTTTAATCCAACAACCTATATAGGTGACAAGGTCCAAGCAATATCGTGGATTTTGATTTATTTTCTTAAAATTATCTCAAATTCATATATTTCCCTAAATATAACCTTAAACGTCATTATTTCCTAAATTCTCCTGTTTTACCCCTTAAATTTTGTACTGTTATTAAATTACCCTTTAAGCTATACCAATTTTCCTAAGTTACCCCCTAAATAAAGGTGATTTTATTTCAATTTTATAAAATTTAAAAAATACAACAGATAAAAAATATGTATAATTTAATATATATATATATATTAAAACTATATACTATATAAGTCCAAAAATAACTATTATATAAATATGACATCATTGAATTTTTGTTGACTTTTCCCACCTAGCCTTCTCCAAATGGTAAAATGAACATAGACATGTACTTTTTTGATTTATTTGGTCCTAATAGATTTGTACACAGAAGATGGGGCAAAGGGAAAGAACACAAACAACAAGGATGGAACACTTGGGTCTGATAATGAAAAATTATGTAGACAGGGACAGATTTTATGAAGAAACAAAAGACAAAATAATAATAATAATAATAATTTTTTAAAAAATAAAAAATATTTACAAGTAGGATTTAGAATTTTGACAAAAACTTCAATGACTATATTTTAAATTTTAAAATTATAATATTTAAAGTAAATACAAAAAAATTAAGAAATTATCAATATAATTTATTTTAATATTTATGTTTAATTAAATATTCTTTTGAAGTACAAATGTCGTTTTCCATGTCTTATACACAAGTTTCGATTGCCTGAATATGGTCGACTCCCGTCGCTATACATATTTATTTAAAGGATACCAATTAATATTTTACATTTTGACGACATATGTTTTAAAAATAATAATTAATTTGAATCAAATATTATAGACTTGTTTAGGGGTGTATAAAAATATCCGTTTTGATTTAAAATTTTGGATATTTGATCTGAATTTTATTTTTTTGGATAATTTGGATTAGATATTTGAAAATTTTGGATCGGATACGGATAAATATTTTACATTTGTATTGGATATTCGATTATCATATATCCAAAAACTTCAATTTTTTATCAATATAAATATTTTTACTTGTTATTCGACATAGGTCAATTGCTAATTCGAAAGTCTAAAATTTTTATGAATAAGACCATCAAATTTTTAAAAAAATCATAAATTAAGATATTTTGATATCCGAATATCTTATCTAAATTTTCGGATATCTAATTATTCGGATTAAATACAAATTACTATTAAAATGATCTAATTTTTTTAGATATTTGAAATTTCGGATAGAATCCGATCTCATATCTGAATTTTTTTAATGTATGAACACTTATTCTCTTTGAAAAGTTCAACTGGTTTTGGCTGTTTTAGGAATGGATTTTTTAAAAAATAAAATATTTTATTTAAAAATAAAGATTACAACTTTAATTGTAACCCTAAAACAATGTTTAGCTACATTAATCCTTGTACTCTAACATCTTTTAATATTTAATATTATTGAAAATTACTCTAGTTTGTCCGTTTTTTTTCTCTTTTAAGATTTATTTAACTGTAAATTATATTTTTATTTTATATTACTTAATGTTTATAATTAAATTTAAATCTTTAAATTATGTTTATATTTGTATTATGCACTTTTATTAATTTATTAATACAAGATTCGAAAAAAATAAGATTAATATTTTTTATGTTTAAATTATATATTATAAACGTTTAAATGTGTTTACTATATATATTTTTTTAAATATTTAAATTAAAAAATATAAGTCAAGTACCTATAACTCAATTACCCGTTTACTCAAATTTTAAGGTATACCCGTTATTCGGATACCCGATTTAAACAAACTGAGATATAGTCCGATAAAAAAAACCCCAAAAATACCGGATATTCAGTTTTTCGAGTACCCAAAAATCGAATATCTAAGAATGAACACCCCTATATAACCTGTTTAGTTTACTTTTTGGTTATGTTTTGTATTCAATAATTTCATCTAAAAAATTCACATTCACATTCAATCTGATCTCTAAAAATGGTATTTTTCCCTTATTTCAAGCTAACACTTTTAAAACTTTGAAAATCAATTAAGGAAATACCAAAAAAATTTCTAGCTTCATATTTTAGACCATCTTGTTTCTTTCCATATATTGTAATTGATTGAAACATGACCATGTGCATCTTTAGCTCTATATGTACATTAGGAGGGAATTTAATAGGAAATTAGATAACAATGAATTTCGAAAAATATTGAAAATTATTAACAACGAATTATCGTTGTCACGATAAGATAAAATATACTTTCAACGAGAGAAATTAAATAGGGGTAAAAGTGAAAAAAAAAATTCTTCGGGGTGGGGGGCGATTACCCCTTCCTACCCCTTAGTAGTTTCGTCCCTGCATAGGGGAGAGCAGGGAAAAAATCAGGATTTGGTGTTAAGGGGCAAAACGTATATATTTAAAAGTGAAGGGTAAATTCATAAAAAAATCAAAAATTTAAAAAAGGGAACAAAAATAAAATAAAAAAAATCTTCAAGGTGGAGGACGATTGCCCCTCCCCACCCCTATATGCCTTCGTTCTTAGGGGAAAGACTTAAAACCCTTTTGCATTATTTTTCGAAAATACTTTTGAATTCAACAACATAAGATGAAAAATAATACATAACATGTAACTTGGTAAGCTAAAATACTTTTAAGTTCGATTTAAAAAATACTTTTTAATTGAAATTTTTAACTTTTAGTTTTTTCAAAAGCATTTCGAACAAAGTTACTCTTTTATCTTCATCAAACATTATGGGCATTTTCGACGTCATGCCGGTAAAAAGTAAGGTCTAAATTAAATATTTTATTTACTTCAAAGAACTTTTTGACAACAACCAAACATTTAAATTCTAAATTAAACAATCCAAAAACATTTTTTAAAAATATTTTTTCATTTTATTTTTTAAACATAATACTAAACTGACCCTAAATAATATGATTATACTCAAATTTGTCCTTCCAACAAAGACAAAAGACAAGTTCATGACCCAACATCTTCCAAGAATTCATGCAAAATTATCAATGAAAAAGACAAGTCAAGCACCACCCTTCCAACACTTTGTTGGCTCATGAAACATTAGATAATTCACTTAACTCTTTGAGAGTTCATTGTCTTTTTTAAACACCCAAGAGAAACTTAATTTCTTATTAACCATTTCTAACACCATGAGACAAAACATGTTTATGTTAACACAAATGAATAGATTTTGAACAATTTTAAGAAATAAACTTCATAGAAAAAACATAAACCCTAAACCTTAAAAACAGTAAACACCTAAGGAATCATTTGGTATACTTAGCAAATCAGGTTTAATCATTACAAACTTCTTTCCTTGATATGTATGAAGAATTTGATCAACCCAACCCAGCAAATGATTCCATGAATTTGGCACAAGAATTTGAATTTAACTAAAGATAATATATATATATATATGTATATGTATGTATTTCAACTTGTTTCTGTTCAGACAACTATCAAAAGCAAAACAAACAATGCCCATGATTCATTACTGTACTGTCATAATATACAGCTTGAAAGATCTTCTGCAAATCCTTATCGTTAGGTTCCTACCTAGCTAGCTAGCTTCTAACTCTAGCAGGATAAATATATATTTTTCTTCATGATTATAGCCCTATATTGATATTATTTTTCTTACCAGTGCTAAGAATATAAAAACGGGTTTTGATTCGAACATGTTTTAATCGAGTTTTTAGATTGGTTCAAGTTTTTACATCCCAATTGCCGGTGCAAGTTCAGCAGAAGTGATGATGACCGTTCATTGCTGATGGCATGATTGGCCAGCAGCACCTTCCAAAGAATCTTTTAGAACGCATGTTGGGTCAACAATGGCTTTATATTGGAGTGTTAAACCTTTAGTTTTTATATGTTTGTATTTTGAGTTAATTATAAAATAAATATTTAAATTATATTTTTTAAAGATAAGTATTTAAAATATTTTTAAATTAAAATATATTTTTAACATTTGATATTTTAATTTTTTTATTTAGGATTTAAGTTTAAAATTTTTATTAATAGATCAAAATGTAACAAATGATCGACTTTTATATTTCTGAAATATTTTATTTTTATTAAAAAAATAAAATTCTTAGTTTTCTAAACAATTCAAAATCCATAAACCTCGAATATCAAAACCCTAATCCCATAATTCATTATCCCATAATGAGTCGAGAACATATAATAATTTTTCCTCATAAAATGAATGTGCATTTCACATTCTTCCCCAGAATCAATTACAGCAAAGAATAACAAAGCAATCATGAGAACCAAACCAAGCAAACAAGCACTATATCTCTTTCTTAATGTCTTTCATTTTTTATATCTGTTTGTTCTTCTCCACTAATGGAGGAACACAAAGGTTGTCGAGTCGTGTAGTAATTGAATTTTGACAAAAACATCATGAGTTTTGCTGTCTGGTTTCATAAACTTTGTTCCTTAAACAAACCAAGATCAAGAAACTTCCTAACCAACTCTAGTGCAGCAGTGTCAGTGCTCATCACTTTGCTGCATAGTATGAGAAACAAATCATGAGTATATATTTGTTCATACATATGCTAAAATACGAATCGAATATAAATATCGAATACAAATATTTAAATTTAAACATGGTATGTCTGTGGTGTAAAGGTAATTCACTTGACTATATATATATCATATACTATATAGTATTGATGAACATTGAATTTTCTTGTCCTTTACAGGTGGCATGAACTATCTTGTATTTATCTAAGCTTACAACAAGTTTCAAATTCAATAACCCAGAAATCATCAAGATTCATGAACCAAACCATGAATTTTTGCATTAAAACCATTTAAATGAAGTGCCTGCTGCAACAACTATCACTAACAACCAACTAGCCAATAAACAATCTGTAATGCTAATGGACCTGAAGAATTAAGTATTATTGTCGTAATTTAAACGTTTAGAGATACTTGTTAGAACAGCCTAATAGACATGTTTAGTCAAAAAACAGCAGACAAAGATGTTGTTTTAGTTTCTTTTTGTTGGTTAAGTTTCCACTGTAATCTGTCCAACTTATGGATAAAACCACACTTTATCTTGGAATTATGGTAATGGGGTCTGGGCCAGTTATGCTTTATGCTAAGTTCATGACTGTCAAACATATATGAGACCAAATAGTGTAACGACAAATATATGACCGTAAATGATATCAACATAAAGATTATGGCTTGAGTACGTACCGGGGATGTCCCATATTTTAAGGGTACTGTAAAAATTAATTGAATATGTCTGAAAATTTATAAGAAACGTATCGAGAACGATTTTTGAGCTTCACACGCGTACCCAAAGTTATTTATAAGTTCATGTCCTATGAGTCTCATCAATGAAGTGAGGATGATCCAAAGCACCAGAGTTTGTTTAACCGGTAGTCAGAGGGTACAAATCGTCTATCTCCTAATCATATCTTCATTAGTGTCTTCACTTTAAATTAGTGAGTTTAGGGCTTAAGGTTAGGGGTTGTGGTTAGAGTTTAGGGGATCAGGGGTAGGTGTATTTTTTAGGGTGTAGGATTTAGAATTTAGAAAAATAAAGTTAGGGTTTAAAATTCAATTTTTAAGTAGGAGGCATGGAAGGAGACACAATAAAGAAGTAGAAGATTTCTACTCGTAGTCAAAGCTCTAGCAGAGCAAACTTATCTCTAGAGAGTGATCTTTTAGCTATTTCATTTTCTAAAATTTCAATTATTATATTTTTTTGAACTAACTAATAGTAATTACAGTAATATCTATTCTAGAATATAATCTTCACCATTTGACATTGATCGCTCAATCACTCTACTGCTGGCATCGTTAGTGCTCGAATCCGTGACCTCTAAGAACAACAACCGTTCCTTTAACCTCTTGGGCTAGAGGACTCGTGTTATTTTAATAACTATTTAACATCAATCAATTCTATTTTTATTTATTAAAAATATATGTTAAATGCAAAACCATTTTATCTCAATAATTAAAAGAATAATTATTATTTCTAAAAGTTATTAGTTTAAATACTAATATTTACAGTATAATACTTAATTTTCAGTGGTCAATTCTATATTTTAAAACATATATTTCTTGTATTTGTCGTAATTAAATTAATTCAAAACAGATACTACAATACAAAAATTCACTAATATCAAAAAATAAATAGTACTCCATATAATATGATGTCTGACTCATTTCATATCCACCACAAATCTTTATTTTTTTTCTCTAATTTTCTTTTTACATGTCACAACTTCTGACATGAGATGACCCCATAGAATAAAGGTGGTGAATTTTGCAAAATTCCAAATGAGGTCAATCAATGGTTCCCATCTGAGTCTTGGGAAAAGACATTGCCTTTATTTTAGGGGAAATATGCAATGGACATCAATATATGTTCTGTTCTTTTACGATAAATAACTAAATATATATCATAAAGTAAAGTTGAGACTTTGGATTTGATGTACAAAATGGGACACCTTGATATTAAACTGAAGCTATGGTGCATGCATGCATGCAGAGATGAGTTTGCCATCCTTGTCAACTCCAGCACTATTTTTCTTCATGAATTTAACCTGTTCTGTGACAAGTCTAATCATTTTGATTTTATTTATTTCTTTTTTTAAGCAAATTTATTTATTAAAAAGACAAGCTTGCTGCTTTGAAAATAACTTTGTAAGAGCATCTGAGTCTGTGATTTGATATAGAAATGAGGAAAGAAAAGAACAGAATCTGTCAACAAATGGTTCATCATTTTCTTCATGAATACAAAACACATGTACCTTGTTCATTTGATTATTTAATTCTGGAGTTTTCAGAAATTCCAGCAATGCTTCTTTGAGATCTTCCACAACTTCATCAGGACCAACGACAGCAATGCTAGTGCCAGCAATATCATGCTCAAGGCCCTGCATAATGATATAACAGGAGATTCACTCATTTATTTGTGCAATTGTCAGATGTAATAGAGAAACAAATGTATTTTCTAAGTTCTAATTATTACACTGTAATCAATCCAGACGATAAAAAATCTAGGACACTGATATAATAGAATTCTATCACATCTTCATACGCTCTGCCAGAGTTTAGACGGATATGGGGGAGAAAACTATACCTTCACTCGATTTCCTTCATAAAGTGAGAGGAGAGGCCTCAATATTTTTAATTGAATGTTGATTCAAACCGAAGCAATTTGAGAATGACAACAAAACCAGTTTATTGGTGTCATAATCGAAAGAATCGGATTGATATAAATTATGATTTGTGAGCTGTACTCTTTCTAATGATGTGCAGCCTTTTGCCTCCAAGCAGCACAGATATGGTGGAAGCTCTGGGAGTGATTTAAGGCCTTCACAATCAGCAACTCGCAGCTCTTGAAGGGATTCCAACTTTGAAATATTGCTAGATATATTTTCACCTTCAATCCACTCAAATCCAGTGATTTAAGTTTGAGGAGATGCTCAATTGAATCAGGCACTTCTTCTATTTCAGTAAATGATATATCTAACTCAGACAAATTATTTGGGAGCTCGGGAAACTTCTTGAGTTTAGCACATCCCCTGAGGACAAGATCTTCAAGAAATGTCAAATCACTGAGGCAAGGTAGTTCAACCAAACTTTTACACTCAAAACAATCGAGGTTTTTGAGGTTGATGGCTCCTAACAGATCAGGGATCTTCCTTAAATTCTTGCACCCAAAAAGACAAAGAGATTCAAGAGATGTCAAGTGATTGAGGCAAGGAAGTTCAACCAAACTTTTACACTTACTACAGTCGAGGCTTTTGAGGTTGATGCCTCCTAACAAATCAGGGATCTTCCTTAAATTCTTGCACCCAAAAAGACAAAGAAATTCAAGAGATGTTTGTTAGCAGCTCTTTTAATTTGGCTATGCAAAACGCTGCCGTTTTACTTTCTTTAATTAAAATGTAAAGAGAACCTGATACGCTGCCGTTTAGAAAGCCTTAAGTAAGGTTCCTGTGCTAACGGCTAGGGCATTGAATGCTGAGACTGATTTTCTGTTATGAGTTTTCTCTCTCTTTCTCTCTTAATACAATTCTCATCTCATTTCTTCCTCTCTTCATCTGAGCTCTTTTTTGTTAGTTTTCGTTCTTTTAATTTGAAGGATATCAAGGGTATCAGAGCCTCGGTTACTGGCCATGGTAGACGGAGTTCAAACGCGAGCTCAACAGGAAGCTTCGAAGATGCAGTCAGATTTCAAGGAGCTTGAAAAACGGCTAAAAGAGAAGATTGAGCAGACTTTGAATTCGAAAGTCCAAGAAATACGAGCTGAGGTTTTGGGCGTTCGTTCAGAAGTTCACGATCTCAAGGTGTTGCTGGAAAAGTTGGTGGGGGTTCCTCTTCCATCGAAAGGTACGACGGGGACATCACCTTCTACCACTCTGGAATTAGAAGTTACAGCTCAAGCAACTGAGCCAAACCAGAAAGAAGATGAGGTTGTGGTAGTGGGAGAAGCTTCTCATGGATCTTATAAGCTGAGATGCCCTTCTTTCGACGGTGAGAATTTTAGGGATTGGTGGTCCAAGCTGGAACAGTTCTTCTTAGCTGAAAATGTTCCTGATTCAGCTAAAGTAAGAACCGTAATGTTGAATCTGGAAGACAGGGCCCTTCAATGGCACCATTTTGTAATCAGGAAGTATGGAGGTCTTCAAGCTCTCTCTTGGGACTGATATTTTAGACTGCTCAAGGATCGTTTTGCTCCAGAGGGATTCGAGGATCCGATGGGGGAATTGGTGGGGTTGAAACAATCTTCAACAGTGGATCAGTATTACTCGGAATTTGTAAGTCTCCTAAACCAAATGCAATTATCTGACGAGTATGCTATCAGCATCTTTATTAAGAATTTAAAATGGGAGATAGGGCAGTATATTAGAGTTTTCCAACCTAAGGACTTGATGGATGCCTTTAGGTTAGCTCTACATTTTGAACAAATCACTTCTGTTAATGTTCGAAAGAATGTGATACCCATTACAAGACCATCCCCTGCACCCAATCTTCCATTCTTGCCACCCTCCCCATCCACTTACGGTAAAGCTGGGACCTCTACTTCCTTTAGAAGTTCAGTGGGGTCAACCACTCCTCTAGTTCCTCCCAAGACATCTTCAGCTAGTGGCATTCTAGGTCCTGCTCCCAAAAAGAATGTTGTAACATCAGGAACTGGGTCGGTGAGATTATCTCCTGTTGAGATGGAGGATAGAAGAAGAAGGGGATTATGTTTTTGGTGTCCTGCTAAATTTGTTCCAGGTCATAAATGTACTCGATCACAGCTTTATCAGCTACTCATGGAGGGCAATGAGGGAGAAGGAGAATAAGAGGAATTCGTGGACTGTGATGATAAACTAGACCCTGAACCTGGAGAGAATTCCAGTTCTGAAATTCCTGTCCTGTCTTTACAGGCAATGATGGGGTCCAATGGCTGCGACACTATGAGGATTGAGATTTTAGTGGGGAAAAAAGTTTTTGTGGCTTTGATTGACTCGGGGAGCACACATAATTTTGTTAGCTTGGCAGTGGTGAAGGCTTGTGGGTTCACAGTGGAACAAAAACATCAATTGAAGGTTACTATAGCTGATGGGGACTTCATGTTTACCCATGGATTATGTAAAGAGGTGAATTGGGAATCCCATGGCCAAAACTTTTGCACTGATTTTTTGGTATTACCTCTGAGGGGATGTGATGTGGTTTTAGGTGTTTAGTGGCTGGTTACTTTAGGATCGATCGAATGGAATTTCTCTAAACTTTCCATGGCATTTATCATGGACCAGAGAGTAGTAAGGTTGACAGGGTTAACACCAGCACCAACACAGATTCTTGATGATAGTAGTGCCCCCAAGTTGTTGAAGGGTTCTAGAACCATACCCGGAATGTCTTTACTTGCTTTGACTGCCCATACAACAATTCAACTGACTCAAGATCACACCTCTTCTGAGCTACAGTGGTTATTAAAGGAGTTTGAAGGAGTATTTCAGGAACCAAAGGGATTACCTCCCATTAGGGGCCATGAACACAGTATTGTCTTACAAAATGAGCAAGCTGTAGTGAAGATCAGACCATACAGATATCCAGCAGTACAAAAGGATGAAATCGAGAAGATCATCAAGGACATGTTAGCCAATGGTATCATCAAAAATAGTGTTAGTTCCTTCGCTTCTCCCATAGTCATGGTGAAAAAAAAAAGATGGTTCCTGAAGGCTTTGCGTGGACTACAGGCAACTCAATAGTTTGACCGTGAAAGATAAGTTTCCAATCCCTGTTATTGAAGAACTTTTAGATGAACTTGGGACTGCCAGATATTTTTCAAAACTTGATCTGAGGTCTGGCTACCATCAGATCAGGATGAAGGAAAGAGATGTGGCTAAAACAGCCTTTAGGACCCATGAGGGTCACTATAAATTTTTAGTGATGCCTTTTGGTCTTACAAACGCTCCAGCAACCTTTCAGAGCCTCATGAATCATGTTTTTAAGGAGTTATTAAGGAGGTATGTCCTAGTGTTTTTTGATGACATTCTGGTATATTCCAGAACTTGGGAGGATCATTTGAGGCATTTGAGGGTGGTTTTGCAGTTGTTGAAGTCAAATGAGCTTTATGCCAAGCAAAGCAAATGTACTTTTGGAGCCACAAAAATGGACTACTTAGGCTACATTATTTCAGAGGGACAAGTTTTCATGGATCCGGATAAGGTGAAATGTGTACTGGAGTGGCCTGTTCCCACTTGTATAAAGGAGCTTAGGGTTTTTTGGGGGCTCTCTAGGTACTATAGAAGGTTTATAAGGAATTATGGCGTCTTGGCCAAACCCCTTACAGAGTTACTCAAGAAGAATGGTTGGGGCTGGAATAGAGAAGCTGAATTAGCAATGCAGAATTTAAAAAAAGCCATGTCTACTGCACCAGTACTCATTCTGCCTGATTTTTCTCAAGAATTTATTATTGAGGCGGATGCTTCTGCCTATGGAGTAGGTGTTGTGCTTTTACAGAAGGGCAGGCCTCTAGCCTACTTTTCCAAAGGGTTAGGAATCAAACACCAAGCAATGTCAATCTATGAGAAGGAAATGTTAGCAGTTCTCTTAGCTGTGAAGAAATGGTCTTCGTATTTGGTAGGGAGGCATTTCAAGATTAGAACTGACCATCAGAGATTGAGGTTTCTGTCCAGCAACCAAGCTACAACTCCAGCTCAACAAACTTGGGTGGCTAATATGATGGGGTACAGTTATGAGGTCATTTATAGAAAGGGAGTAAGCAATATTGTGGATGATACTCTTTCTAGAAATCCTCAGTTTGGTCCAACACAACTAATGGCTATTAGTACATTCAGTTCTGAGTGGATTGATAAAATTAAACAGAGCTGGATCCATGATGAGAAGCTTCAGAAAATTATGGAAGAGTTAACCAGGAACCCTACCTCTCATTCCAAATATGAGTGGGATGGAGTACTCTTGAAGAGGAAGGGGAAGTTGGTAGTTGGCAGGGATGAGGAATTAAGGAATCAACTTATAGATTTGTTCCACTGCAGCGCATTTGGAGGTCATTCTGGTGGAGATGTTACTAGCAAAAGAATGTCATCTTGCTTGTATTGGAAGGGATTGAAGAAATCAGTCAAGAGGAAGATAAGAGAATGTGAAGTTTGTCAGAAGAACAAATATGAGAATTGCTTGAAGGCAGGCCTACTTCAACCATTACCAGTACCCGAGAGAGCTTGGTTATCTATTAGTATGGACTTCATTGAAGGCCTTTCATCCTCCAAAGCTAAAGACTCTATATTTGTGATGGTCGACAGGTTAACCAAATATGCTCACTTTATGCCTCTTTCTCATCCTTTTACTGTTCTTAATGTGGCTCAGATTTTTATGGACAATGTGTTTAAGTTGCATGGATTACCAGAAACTATTGTCTGCGATAGAGATAGAATTTTCATGAGTGGATTTTGGAAGGCTATAACACCCTCCACAGCTTACCATCCTCAAACGGATGGTCAAACTGAAGTGGTGAATAGGTGTTTGGAGACTTATTTAAGGTGTATGTCAGTGGAGACTCCTAAGAAGTGGATTAATTGGCTGTCATTAGCCGAGTGGTGGTATAATACATCTTATCACTCTGCTATAAGGACAACTCCTTTTCAGGCACTATATGGGGAACCACCTGCAGTTCACCTACCCTATTTAGCTGGTGAATCCTTAGTAACCACTGTGGATAAAAGCCTCCAAGCCAGGGAAGCAGCTATCAAACTGTTACAATTTTATTTGAAAAGGGCTATTGAGAGGATGAAGAAGCAAGCTGACAAAGGAAGGATGGATAGGGAGTTTGATGTCCAAGATTGGGTTTACTTGAAACTACAGCCCTACAGGCAACAATCGGTGCATTTCAGGAAGAATCAAAAGTTAGCTCCCAAGTGGTTTGGACCTTACCAGATAATTGAAAGAATTGGGAAGGTTGCATACAAGCTACAACTACCTGCTGGGTCCAAAGTTCATCCTACTTTTCATGTATCTCAATTGAAGAAGCACATTGGAGCAGCTCCTAGCTTGCCTACACTACCTGTGGTGGGGCCAGATGGTACAATGATTAAAGAACCTCTCAGAATTTTGGACATACGCATGGTGAAGAGAGGCAATAGAGCTGTTACTGAAGTCCTAGTTGAGTGGACCAACAGCTTCCCAGAGGATGCCACTTGGGAGAATCTCTACAAACTCCAGCAGGACTACCCCGAGTTCCATCCTTGAGGACAAGGATGTTCTTTAGAGCAGGGAGTATTGTTAGCAGCTCTTTTAATTTGGCTATGCAAAACGCTGTCGTTTTACTTTCTTTAATTAAAATGTAAAGAGAACCTGATATGCTGCCGTTTAGAAAGCCTTAAGTAAGGTTCCTGTGCTAACGGCTAGGGCATTGAATGCTGAGACTGATTTTTTGTTATGAGTTTTCTCTCTCTTCCTCTCTGAATACAATTCTCATCTCATTTCTTCCTCTCTTCATCTGAGCTCTTTTCTGTTAGTTTTCATTCTTTTAATTTGAAGGATATCAATGTCAAGTGATTGAGGCAAGGAAGTTCAACCAAACTTCTACACCCAAAACAATTGAGGCTTTTAAGGTTGATGGCTCCTAACAGATCAGGGATCTTCCTTAAATTCTTGCACCAAGAGAGTTTAAGAGTTTCAAGAGATGCCAAATGATTGAGGCAAGGTGGTTCAATCAAACTTTCACACCGTTCACAGTCCAGGCTTTTTAGGTTGATGGCTCCTAACAGCTCAGGGATCTTCCTTAAATTACTGCACCAATAGAGTTTAAGGGTTTCAAGAGATGCCAAATGATTGAGGCAAGGTGGTTCAATCAAACTTTCACACCGTTCACAGTCTAGGTTTTTCAGGTTGATGGCTCTTAACAGCTCAGGGATCTTCCTTAAATTACTGCACCCAGAAAGATTAAGGGTTTCAAGAGATGTCAAGTGATTGAGGCAAGGAAGTTCAATCAAACTTTCACACCAACTACAGTCAATGCTTTTGAGGTTGATGGATCCTAACAGATCAGGGATATTCGCACCAAGAAAGTTTAAGGGCTTCAAGAGATGTCAAGTGATTGAGGCAAGGAAGTTCAACCAAACTTCCACACTTACGACAATCAATGCTTTTGAGGGTGATGGCCCCTAATAGATTAGGACTCTTCTTTAAATTCTTGCTATAGGAAACGTCAATCACCATCAAATTAACAAAATCCTGTGCAAACAACATATAAAATAACTATATTACTCGTAAACAATATCTATTTACTTTGGCCACATAAAAACTTAATGATATGCTTAGGAAAATGAAATTTCATATATGATGTTTTGTTTGTGTGTGTAAATTCACCCAACAAATTTTCTTTTTTAAAAGAAATAAGATTAAATCTTTTATATTTTTTGAAAAAACTTTTAATAAGTACGATTCTTTGACATATCAATTATAATTCTTTTTTTTTGGATGAAGAAAGTACGAGAGTATATACCAGATTATCCTCTTTGTTCCAAAGTTGTTCCATGTTGCCATGATGTAATCTCAATATGACAAGATTCTTTGGATTAAAACTTGGTGATAAAGACTTGAAGGGGTAACAGTCCCACCAAAGACACCTCAGCTCACTTGAAAGATATACAATATCAACTCCACTTGCAGGTACTTCCGATTCAGTTCCCTGGGCAAATATGAAGGAACATAGAAGTGGATATATGTAAGATTGATCATGTTCTTAAAGACGGAAGGACATAGATGTAGGTTATCAATTTGAGACATATCTAACTTTATTCCTTCAATTAGTTCAGTCCCCAACATTAGAGAAATATGCAGTAGTTCAACTCTCAATAGACAAAACCAAGTTCTACCACTATGCTTTGAATAGATCAGACCTCTACATTCCAATTTAACTAAATAGTTCGCCATGCCATTACACTGTCGAGGCACGAACAGAATTTGAATCCTTTCATTCTTTTTTTTAAATATAAAAGTAATGCATTCATACGCAACTAACCTTATTAACTCTTGAGCAGATCCTAAGATTTGGGATGTGCATGATAAGTAAATAAATATTTTTATTTTCTGATAATTATGAAAATCAATAATATTGGATACAATATCGAGTGTATAGATTTATATCGTATTATTGAACCACATGACCACATCTTCATAAACCATCTGAAAGAGTATAAAAAATATAAATACAATTAACACTTACTTTATTATTTTGTAGCACTTGATACACGTCTTTAGGAATCCATAATCTACTGCGTTCTCCAGGGTATTTAGATTCTTGGAAAGTAATGTCCTTGCCCATCTCTTCAAGCATATCATGCATAGAAATTCGTCGATAAACTGTGATATCAATTAGGCTCTTGTCGAGTAAGTTTCTTATTCCACTCACTGCACCCATGTAATGATTGTAGTAGGATAAGAGGAAAGGGGATTCAGAATTAGAAGCAGAGATAGTTTAAGAAGAGAGAACTAGAAGAAGATAGGAAAAACTCATTTCATTCATATCATGATAAGCCATACAAATTTGAGTGTATATATAATTCCAATACATTTGCATATTTTATTTAATGACAGGTGGCTTCTCTCTCTCATTTCCAGACAAACCGTTATCCAGCTGGTTGTCCTTGTCCTTGTCTTTGTCTTCATTCCAGACAGACCTCTCGACCTGCTATTCCCACAATAGGGTCATTATCCCAATTGTTGTTGTTTCCTTTCTCATTCCTCTTGTTCCCGCGTGTTGAGGCTGCCTTCTGAGATTTGAATTTCCTCGTCCCTTTTGTTTTCATCTCTGGTATGTCCCTGGGCCTTGATCTTTCTTCCTTCAATTCCTCCTCTTCTCCTTCAATCGTTACAATACCCCCACCTCTAGACGAGCCTTGTCCCCAAGGATCGAAATCCGGGAATTGTGACGTGAGCACCGTATAGTCTTCCCAAGTCGCATTTTCAGGGCTGAGGTTAGACCATTTGACCAACAATTGCGTGACGGCCTTGTTGTCGCGCTTTATCATTCTTTTGTCCAAAATAGTTTCTGGGTAGACCTTCAATTGGCCATCAGTATCCACTTCGGGAGGGTTAATTGAAGTGACGAGTCGATTTTCAATTCTCTTTTTAAGGAGACTGACATGGAAAACTGGGTGTAACTTGGATGTACTGGTAATTGCAGACGATAAGCTACTTCCCCGATGCGTTCGAGGACTGGATAAGGGCCAAAGTACCTGGCAGAGAGTTTTAATTTTTTTCGCAGAGCCAAGGATGTCTTCTGGTATGGCTGGAGTTTTAGGTAAACTGCATCCCCTACTTCGAAATATCTTTCGCTCCTCTTTTTGTCAGCATTTTGTTTCATACGGTTATGAGCTTTCTGGAGATTTGCTTTGAGTAGGCTTTGTAGATGTTGTCTGGTTGTCATCAGGTCTTGAACTGAGTGAACCACTGATTGTTGATCAAAGGTTAACAATGGTGGTTTGTAGCCATAAAGGGCCTCAAAAGGGGTAATCCCTAATGTAGAGTGATAATTGGTGTTATACCACCACTCGGCTTGAGGTAGCCATTTTGCCCATTGCTTAGGTTGAAGGAAACACATGCTACGGAAATAATGTTCTAAGCATTGATTTAGCTTTTCGGTTTGACCATCCGATTCGGGGTGGTAGGCTGTACTAAAGTGAGTCTAAGTCCCCAATTGTTGCATAAGCTCTTTCCAAAACAAGCTTGTGAAGGTTCTGTCCCGATCAGAGATAGCTATTTTTGGTGGACCATGAAGTTTGTAGACTTGGTCCAAGTAGCATTTAGCAATTGTCAAAGCAGTATAGGGGTGGGAAATAGCAATAAAGTGTGCATATTTGGTATATTTATCAATAATAACCAAAATGCAATTGAACCTGGATGAGGGGGGAAGTCCTTCAATGAAGTCCATGGAAATTACTTCCCAAGCAGTAGCTGGAATAGGAATAGGATTGAGAAGTCCTGGTTGAGCAATATGTTCAGGTTTTAGTCGCTGACAAGTATCACACTGCTGGACATAAGATGTAACTGCTGCCTTTAGTCCTTGCCAAAAAAAAATGAGGCTTCATTCGCATGTATGTTGCCTGAATTCCCGAGTGTCCCCCCAAGGGAGAGTCATGAAGAATCTGCAGTAATTGTAACCTTAATCCACCATGTGTCCCTACATAAACTCTATTGTTGTACCTTAGTATTCCTTTGACATAGGACCAATCTGTGGGAGTAGAAGGTTGAATTGCAAGAGATTTAATTTTCTCTTGAGCTAGTGGGTCGTCAATGTAGCTGTCCTCAATTTCCAACACCCAGGTAGGAGTTATAGTAGTAATTGACCATAGGGAAGGATCAAATTGACTCTCATGTTGGCGAGAGAGAGCATCAGCAACTTTGTTTGCTTTCCCTTTTCGATATTGTATTACATAGTCTAGCCCCAACAACTTGGTCAAGCCTTTCTTTTGAATTGTAGTTGTTAGTTTCTGCTCCAACAAGTGCTTGAGAGGCTCGTGGTCGGTCTTTATAACAAAAGGATAACCTTCGAAATAATGTCGCCATTTGCTGACAGCCATCAATATTGCCAAATATTCTTTCTCGTAGATGGACATGTCTGAGTGTCTAGAACCAAGGGCCTTGCTCAAGTAAGCAATTGACCTACAATTTTGTGACAGGACAGCCCCTATGCCTCCTGAGCTGGCATCAGTTTCGAGGCAAAAAATTTGAGAAAAATCCGGCAGCGCCAAAACTGGTGCAGAACACATCGCCTGTTTGAGCTTGGTAAAAGCATTAGTGGACAGTGGTGTCCAAACGAAACCATCCTTCTTTAGCATTTGAGTTAGGGGGCGGCTAAGTTCACCATAATTTCTGATAAACTTGCGATAATAGCCTGTCAAACCGAGAAATCCCCTGAGTGCTTTCAAATTCTTTGGAAGGGGCCAATTAGCCATAGCCTCGATCTTAGAAGGGTCTGTGGAAACTCCTTGTTGAGAAATGAGGTGTCCCAAATACTTCACCTGAGTCTGTCCAAAAAAATATTTGCTTCTCTTTGCGAAAAGATGGTTAGAAAATAAAACTTCTAGTACAATTGTGAGGTGAGCTATATGTTTAGTCATATCAATGTTGTAAACAAGAATGTCATTGAAAAAAACTAGTACAAATTTTCGCAAATAAGGAGCAAATAACTCATTCATAAGACTTTGAAATGTCGCTGGGGCATTTGTTAACCCGAAGGGCATTACCTTGAACTCGAAGTGACCATGATGAGTGCGAAAAGCAGTCTTGTGAATGTCTGCAGGAAGGATTCTGATCTGCCAGTATCCAGACCTGAGGTCTATTTTAGAGAAAAATTTTGCTCCAGCTAACTCATCCAATAGATCCTCAACCACCGGGATAGGAAATTTGTTATTGACAGTTACAACATTTAATTGTCGATAGTCAACACAGCCTCCATGTTCCATCCTTTTTCTTGACTAATAAGCAAGGTGAGGCGAAAGGACTCTTGCTGGTTTGAATGATTGAAGAGGACATCTCACTGATTTGTTTTTCGACTTCCACTTTCTGGTGATGAGGAAACCCTGTAGGGCCTTAGATTAATAGGCTGAGTGTTTTGTTAAAGGACTATTGCATGATCTTGTTTCCTAGCTGGTGGCATGCCTTTTGGCTCCTCGAATACTCTTTGATATTTCTGCAGCAAGGGTTGTAATTCTATAGGTGTGATAGTTTCATTAGTGTCCACACTCATCAAGTAAATTTCACCATAAAGTTCTGGATCTTTATCCACCAGCCTCTGTAATTTTTCGCCAGAAATTATCTTCATGGTATTGTTCCTTGTGCCTCCTTGAAGCTTAATTTGTGGTCCTCTCTCTGAAAGCTGAGTGTCATTTCGTTGAAATCCATCACAATTGACTGTATTTTTTCATCCAGTCCACACCAAGGACCATGTCGCTGCCTCCTAGTTTGAGAACCCAGAAGTCATGTTCAAAATGGAATCCTTGCATCTGCCATTGGAGTTGATTACATTGAGTTGTGCTATAGAGCTTTTCACCATTAGTCACAGTGATAGCTAGTGGCTTAGTTTCGATCAATTCACTTCCTTCATTGGCCCAACCTATAGCAATAAAGCTATGAGTGCTGCCACTGTCGAGTAATATGTTCAATGTTCTTCCTTTTATGGTACCCTGGATCCTCAGTGTGTTGTATCCTATGCTGCCAGTGAGAGCATTCATGGATATTTCCAGGTTTCCTTCATTTTGCTCTTTTTCTTCCAAGTTTTCCTGCAGCCCTGTGTCTTCTTCAATTTCTTCTGAAATTTCCTCTTCCTCCATGGAACTTAGTTGCTTAGGCTTACATTGATGCCCTGGACCAAATTTGTCTCCACATTTAAAACCTAAGTTGTTTGATCGTCTATAATCTAGTAGAGATTGTTTGGTTGTAGCCCGTGGAACATTACTATTTTTGATTGCTGCAGTAGGTGGAAAACTTCTTTGTATAGGTGTTGTGTTGGAATAATAGTTGCTCTTCAGAGTAGGTTTATACCTTTTTGTCTCAAATTCCAAGGAAAGTTCTGCTAGCTTTGCTTGCCTATACACTTCAGCCAATGACTTTGGTTGGTGCATTTTGATTCTGTGCTTTAACTCATCTTTGAGTCCACTTAGGAATAGGGACACAAAATAAGTTTCCTTCAAGTGGGGATATTGTTGTAGAACATATGGTTTCAACTCATCAAAGTTTTCTTGGTATATTTCCACTGTTGATTTTTTAATCAGCTTGCTAAATTCTTCAATAACATCTAAAAATCCTTTAGCATCAAATCTGTGACACAGGTCTGCTGTGAACTCGTGCCAAGTGGCTCGGTGTTTTTGCATGATATATCCATCAAACCAAGCTTCGGCCTTGCCCGAGAGATACATAGCCGCTACTTCCAGTTTCTGTTCATCAGGGACACCAAATATTGAAAAGTATTTCTCGCATTTTCTTATCCATCCTCGTGGATTCTCACCCTCAAAAAACTGTAACTCAATCCTTGGTTTAGGGTAAAACCCTCCATTGTTGCTCACATTATTGCTTGAGTTTCCTTTTTCTCTAATAACCTCTGTTTGGTTTGTGTTTTGCTTAGAGTTTAAAGTTGCATCCAGGGCCTGCTGAGGTTTTGAAGCTAGAATACCTGGTTCTGCAGGATGGTAAGAATACTTTTCATGGCTATCTATAATAGTGACTTGAGTAGGTAGCTTTCCTTCCCTTTTTGGTTCAGTCATAGGAGTTACCGCCGGTGTTTTCAGGGGGCTATTTTCTGTGCCCTGTATGTCAGCAAAGCCAGCTCCTTTGGCCATGAGCTCCATCATTCTACCCACGAATCCATGGGTCTCCTCGATTTTTGTAAAAAGTTCTTTAAAGTTGTTCTCAATACCAATTTTTTGCTGCTCCCACCATTTTGGTACCATTTTCTCTTCCACAGTTGGATCAATCTGGTTCGGTTCACTTTCTTGTGAATCTTTTGTCTCTGGAATACTTGTTTGACCCTTCATTTGTGCTTTCTTCTTGGTCTTACCCAGCTTGGTGGATCAGTATTGTGGCTCTGAGATACCAATTGTAACGATTGTAGTAGGATAAAAGGAAAGGGGATTAAGAATTAGAAGCAAAGATAGTTTAAGAAGAGAGAATTAGAAGAAGATAAGAAAAACTCATTTCATTCATATCATGATAAGCCATACAAATTTGAGTATATATATAATTCCAATACATTTGCATATTTTATTTAATGACAGGTGGCTTCTCTCTCGTTTCCAGACAAACCGTTATCCAGCTGGTTGTCCTTGTCCTTGTCTTTGTCTTCATTCCAGACAGACCTCTCGACCTGCTATTCCCACAATAGGGTCATTATCCCAATTGTTGTTGTTTCCTTTCTCATTCCTTTTGTTCCCGCGTGTTGAGGTTGCCTTCTGAGATTTGAATTTCCTCGTCCCTTTTGTTTTCATATCTGGTATGTCCCTGGGCCTTGATCTTTCTTCCTTCAATTCCTCCTCTTCTCCTTCAATCGTTACAACCCATATACAAGCAACTTAGAATTTCTTCCACTTGTTTTTTGAATTGCCCTTTAAAGAAGCATGCTATGTCAAGAAATATTTTCTTCTCTAGCTCATTCAGGCCATCAAAGCTACTCATCAAAATCTGTGAAATTTTTGGTTCAGCATACTGCTTGAGTCTATCCACCTCACTTTCCCACTCTTTTATAGACTTGGTATATAGTTTAGAACCTAAAACTTTAAGAGCAAGTGGACTGCCTTTGACATACTTTACAAACTTACTTGACAGATCTCGAAAATCAACAGCAGGATTCAGTAGCTTAAATGCAAATGTAGAGAAAAGTTGAAGAGAGTCGGTCTCATTTAACACCTTTACATCATGTATATTACTGTCAGCCCCACCATTCTTAAGCACTTGTCTATCTCTAGATGTTGCAATGATTTTGCTTCCATCACCGAAATATTCGACACCCATCAAATTTATTTGGTCTGGGTCATCAACATCATCAAGAACAACAATTACTTTTATGTTCTTGAGCCTCTCTTTGATAACATCGGATACTATTGTGGGAGTGTCTATCTGAATTCTGGAATTTAACAGTTTGGAAAGAAGTTCATTCCTTACTGATTTCATTCCTTTGTTGTTTACTTCCACTCTAGCATTGTGAAGAAAGCAATGACTTTGAAACTTTGGAGAGATTTCATTATAAACAGCCTCAGCAAGAGTAGTTTTTCCTATTCCACCCATTCCCCAAAGTCCTATTACACGACTCTCTTCTTGCTGAATCAGCCCCAAAATCACCTTTTTCTGATCATCTATTCCAACCAGTTCTTCAGAAACACTTCTAGACTCACTATTCAGCCTTTTTATAACATATTCAACGACAGCTTCAATGTACTCAGTATCAGGTCTGGGAAATTATTAAAATGAAATTGATCATCAAAAGAAAGACAAGACAGACATAAGGAAGATGAAATATAACTATGGGTGTCTAGATCATTACCTGTCGGATTTGTCTCCTTGTATATGCCATCCTTTTAATTCACCGACTTTAGCAAAGGCAGTTTTCCATCTTAGTACTTGATGTAGCCTTTTTGATTCATGGTCATCACATGAGAAGGATCGACATGGTAAAAAATGAGAAGAACAATGAGTCCATGACTGCTCCTGCGGTCCATGATGTCTGAGAGTTCCGCCAAGCATGATTTTGAAGAAGCGTAGTCTGGAGATAAAACGATGATGGAGAGTCTTGAGGCTGCAATTCCTTGAGAAAGTGCCGGGGAAAGTAGTTCCCCTTTTTCCAGTGCATCTTCATCGAAGAAGACATTCAATCCCGTGGCTTGCAAGGCTTTGAGAAGATGAGAGGTGAAGTTCAGGCGAGTGTCTTCACCCCTAAAGCTCAACAAAACTTGATACTTCATAGGCGAAGAAGAAGAAGAAGAAGCCATGAAAGGGTAAACTAATGAATGTGATTCAAGCAAAAGAGAGAGAAAAATGCAGGGTAGGGGATGATTGATGTCCTTTTACCGACAAATTTAATTGCGCGTGGGAACTGTGGTCCTCACAAAACCCACCACCATTAAATTATTTATTTCAACATGGGAAATTTTTATTTTAGTCCCCCGAACAGCTAGGTTTTTTTTAGAGATGGACATTTTATTGGATACGATCGAATTTTAATTCAATTCAATCCGATCGAATTTGAGATAAATTGGGTTACATATTTTTTGAGAATAATGTCGGGACGAAATCGTTGATCCTGATGATGATGCAAAAGATCTCAAAGAAGTATCTTGAAAGATATGCAATCAGTCATGAGTAGAATTGATAAAAGTGAGAAAGATGGTTTAGGGGTGGTCTTCGGGTTTAGAGTTACTATTTAAGGTTAAAGTTTAAGAAATTTATGGTAGAATGTATTTTTTTAAGGGACTAGGATATCATATATAGACAATATTTTTTTGTTTTTACAAGTCTTAATTTAAGGTTTAAATTTTAAGATAATATAATTAGATGTTTAAGTTTAAACCAATAAATCTTAAATTTTAACCATAAACTCGAAATTATATCAATAGTCTCTTAAAAAAATTTATACTTAAATTCATAAACCCTAGTTCTTTATATAATATCTCTAAACCCTAAATTAAATGCTAGTGTAAACAAAGTTTTTACAAATATTTTTATATAAAATAATTATCTATTTTAAGATTTAAGATTTAAAATTTAAAGTTTTTTAAATTCAATAAAAAATAAATATTGCTCCATAAAAAATTTAATAAAAAACTTAATAATAAAAAATAATTTCCTAAACGACGCCGGTTAGCACTTCGTGAGACCATTTTATATAAACCTGGACTTCGATTGTTTTGGTAGTCTCATCAGTCTCAGAAAATCAACAGCGTCATTTCCTCAGAAACAAAAATGCAAGAAAAGAAAGCAGAATCTGGAAATAAAAGCGCGAAGAAGGCGAATCTCTTAGATCACGGCTCCATCAAACATATCCTTGATGAATCCGTCTCTGAGGTAAAAACAAATTGAAAAAAAAAAAACGAATTAAAACAACCCTAGATCCATTAATTTTCGCAATTACAGTTTAATTTTGAGTAATTATTTCTCTGTCTGAAATAGGTTGTTAAGAGTCGTGGATATGTTGAAGATGTGAGGATGAGCAATGTCAAGTTATTGATCGGAACTATTATTATTGTAATCGCTCTTGTTGCTCAATTTTACAAAAAGAAGTTCCCCGAAAACCGTGATTTCCTCATCGGTTGCATCGTATTATATCCTTTTTCATCAGTATTGTAATTACGAGATTGAAAGTTATTTAGAAATGTTTCTGGAAATTTTGGATTGAATTGCTTTATGTATATTTGAAATTGTGATGATAAACTAGATGGAATCCAAATTAGGCTTTATTCGGCTGTTAATTTTGACTATTTAATAGAAACAAGTAGTTATGTGATTCAGTATTATAGATATAATACAGATCTAAGCATAATTATCCACATGAAAGTGAAATTATGATTTGGGTACTTTATTATTCGCAAAAAATTTAGTTTTAAAATTCAATTTGAGGCCAAAACAATGTTCATCTTTTTGTCTTAGTTTGTAATGTTTAAACTTGAAACCAATTGGTTGGTATGTACCTACCACTAAGAACTAGATGGTGTTAACAAATTCTAGGCTTTTCCTCCTGATTTTTTGGCGAATAAGGAATGCAATCTTTTATGTTACTTTCATGTTTCTTTGATCCTTGACTCTGGCAAATATATAGTCTTCAATGGAGTACTCCAGCTGATCATATATACAAAAGAAAAGAATGCCTTTCTCTTTACTTATCCTCCTGCTGTAAGTTCTCTTGCTTAGTAAATATTTCCTCATGTTATATGTTGTGCTATGAGTTGATTTCTTTTTCGTTAAGCTGAGATTATCTTAATGTATGATATGCTTGAACATTGTTCTTGATGTGTTTAAGCCTGTGATGTTGAACTTCCGAAATATTTTCATAGTTACTGATTTATGATATTATCATCGAACTCTGTTCTGTCTTATTAATGCAAGATGGAACTTTTTAATATGAATTCATTGTCATCTAGCACTCTCCCCAAGTTTTTATTGGAATGTTGAAAAAGTATTGTAAATAAAATTGAAGAAAAAGGACTTTTAGGACTTTATCTACTTTTTATCGTGTTCACTTTATGGTGAAATTTTTACATATAATTTGTATTTGCAGTGTTACCTTTTTAGCCTATATCGCTTTTTGCTTGAATATTGCCCAAAGCAATGATGTGGTACAAACTCAACACAAACACATCCCTATTATTGCCTAACCTCTGTATGGTCTTCCAAAAAATAGCTTAACAGTGTGGTGTTTTTTGCATGCCTTTGGGTAGAAGTAACTTACTAAATTACAAAGTTTAGAAGCAAGCCTACTACATGATAGACCTAGTTTTTGAGTTTCCTGTGTTTCCCTTCTGTACAAAACCATGACTGTTGTTTTCTATGTCTAAGTACTGATTTCATGTTTTCAGGGATCCGTCACCAGCACTGGTTTGGTGGTCTCTTCAAAGTTGCCAAGATTCTCTGATCTTTATACCCTTACTATAGCAAGTGCAGATCCCAAGTCGATATCTGCAGGGAAACCAGTCGAGTTGAACAAAAGTGTTACCCAATGGTAGCTCCCTTCCCCCTTATTTCGCTCTCCCCTACCCAATTTGCAAACCTGCAATCCATTTGCATTTCTAACCTGTAAAAATATTGCAGGTTCACCAAGGATGGAGTATTGGTGGAGGGCCTATTCTGGAAAGATGTTGAAGCACTAATAAACGATTATGCAGCAGAACCAAAGAAAAAGAAGTGATCTAGATGACGAGATTGTAAGCCTTTTCTGATAGGTTACTGGTTAGACCGCGAATTCTGATAGATTCACCACAATTATTGGTATTATGTTTGAGGATTTTAAATTAAATGAACTTTTCCCGAGGATTAGAAGACAGTTTTCAATGTTTAGCAAACAACGAATTCTGCTAATGAAAAAAGATTTGGCATGAAGTTTGTTATGGCTTATTTAATTACTGTTGATAATTGCTGTAGTACCCGGCTTTGAATGTCGAAAAGTGCAAATTTCCGCCCATTCACCGGCGTCCCTCACCATTTTGCCTCACTAGTTGCATTGGAGTTTTGTTTTTTCCTTCATGCTACGCGTATTGTTCTTAAAGCAGAAATTAATGTTGGTAACCTCTACTGTCTACAAAAGCTGTAGGCTTTGGGTTTGCATTTTTTCCCTTCTTTTCTTATCCTGGGGTGTTTTAATTGGCATGAATCGTTTGATGCTCCTCTTATGGATTTCGTGTTCTGACCAGTAACATTATCGAGTTCGAAACCATGTCCCTTACATCGCTGTCTCTCCTTTTGAGCGGAAGGGAAACAGAAGATTAATTTATCAATAGCTCATAGCTGTGAATTTGTCCATTAAGGTGGACTATAACACTGACAAATGGGTGGTAACGCCGGTGGGGTAATGCCGGTGAGGGTGGGAGAAGTTTGGGGTGTTTGGGTTAACCATAACTGACTCTCCGACTTCAGATCAGAAAAGACTCCCCACAATTCCGATTCCACAATTGAACATGCACCGATGAATTTTGCAAAATCCTGAGTGCTACCTTCCTCCATGATTGCACAAAACATTCCCACAGGAGGTGTAACCAGAGTCGGAGCTTCGTAAATCATCCGAATTCAATTTCAACCAAACCTTCAGAAAGGGACACCGTTGCGTTGAACGAGAAGACCATGGAACAATCCTCAGACAGGTCACAGTTCCCATGGCCAAAGCTCTACAAGTAATGCCTCTGAGAGATAGTATTTTAGTCATGTTTTTTTTATTAAGAGTTTTTTTTTTTTCAAATTGAATTTATAAAATCATATAAGCCAAATTTTTTTTATCTAGAATCGAGTTTTTTTTTTTTATTTGAATCGAATTTTGTTCAATTTTTTAAACAAAGCTCCGTCTTTTAACTAACCAACCAACGTGAATTCCATAGGAATAAGAAACGGTAAACAAACACTTCTAAACACTGATTGCTTTTTTTTTCTCTCTATTGACTCGCTCCGAACAGTGAGTCACAGAAAAAACCCTTTTCTTAATTCTTGTTGACATTGATGGTGGCGAGTGTAGACATGGCGGTGGTTGATGTTTGGCAACGTGAAGTCGGAGAGATCTCAAACAGGAAATTCTCCCAACGCCGTGCTGCTTCCCAGGTTACTAATCATAATCTTTTTTCCCACAAAAATTAATCTTTTGGCAGTGGATTTCAATTGATTTTAGTCAGTTAATGATTTAAATTCCTTTGATTGTGAATTTGAAACTGGGGAAATGCATATATGGTTGTGATTTAGCGGATCAAATTGTATAGAAAGTTCATCCACAATGAATGGATATGTTCGTTACATTTTTTTTGGCTTATAAATGTACGTAGAACAGATTCACTATTCTCTACAATGTCTCCTATTGCATTAAGGTTTTCGATTCGGTTAATTGCTGTTAATTGTTATGTTCCAGGACGTTGTGCTAAGACTAGACATTTCCAGGAGACTCGAAAAGAATCGAGGTTGTGTCGGCGGAACGAGCTTTAATGCTGATGGTAACATTTTAGTTTATGGCTTGGTTGACAGCAGGATTAGAATATGGGACTGGGAAGCTGGGATTTCCAAGCTTACTTTCGATTCAGGTCATGTGTATATCAATAACGTTTTCGTAGCTAAAATCATGCCTTATACAGACGATCGCAGCTTGATTACATGTTCTTCAGATGGTCAGGTGAATGAATTCCTTATTCTAAGTCTAAGCAAAGAATGTATACAAACTGTGTCCTAATTGTAGGTTCGGCATGCTCAAATCTCGGAGTATGGTGTTCAAACTGGGGTGCTGGGTGAACATCATGGACCGACTTACGATTTGGCCGTGGAACCAGGAAGCCCTCATATATTTTACTCTTGTGGTGGAGATGGAGTGGTGAAGCAGGTGACTTGCGTTTTAAGTTATCATTGTTTCCTTCCAAAGTGTTTTAGCATTGAAGATGTAAACTCGGTTTCTGAACTTTTACTCGGTCATATGTCGTCGAAACGGATAATATTTTTCAAAAGTTCAATTCTAATCCTTCTTGTTTTGTTTTTTTTATATGATTGATGTAGCCATATCTGACTTATAGACCCCTTTTATACATTTGCCTTTCAGATTGATCTTAGAAATGTAGCAGCTACAGATCTTTTTAAATGCCAGCCTATTGATGATCGGAGGCTGCACTTTCGAGTTATACCTCTGTATCATATTTCAGTTGATCCAATGAACCCGAATTGCTTTGCAGTTTCGGGATTGGATAAGTATACTCGCCTTTATGATATTCGCAAATCTAAGTGGGATAGCTCAACTGATTTCGGTCGACCTGTAGATCATTTTCACCCCCCTCATTTGACTGGTGTTCATCTAGTTGGAGTAACAGGCTTGGCCTTTTCAGATCAGAGTGAGCTTCTTGTCTCATACACTGACAATTCCATTTATCTCTTTACACGGGATATGGGACTCGGACATGATCCGGTTCCATCTTCTCTGTTCTCTGCACATAGTGAAGCAAATGGAAATGCTATTCCTCAAGTTTACAAGGGGCTTGCAAATTGTGAGAGGGTGAAGGGTGTGAGCTTCTTTGGCCCCAAATCCAAGTACATTGTTATTGGATCCGATCATGGCCGAATATTCATTTGGAAGAAAGGCGGTGAGCTTGTTCGTGTTATGAAAGCGGATAAGCGTAGTGTCAATTTTATCGAGTCTCATCCGGATACCGCAGTTCTGGCTAGCTGTGGAACCGAGGACATCAAGATATGGACACCAAAGGCTAGTGACAAAGCAGTTCTTCCAACACAAATTGAACTGGACCAACAGGTATGGCTTGTTCTAATCTTTTGTTAATAACACTGGTACTTTTGGGTTCTAAATAAGGTAACTTAAGACATTAAATGCATTCTGGTTCAGCAACATGCTGAATCCTTGTTCCTTATTGTTAATCTTCTCCACTTCAGATGTATGACATTGACAAGTAGAGACAACTAATCCCTGTGCCATTACTTCTCCGCAAAAGGTTCGGGGACACGGACGATGATGCCGATTGTCTCGATGTTCTCGACGGTGACGATAATGAAGATAAGTGAAGATGTTGAGGGTGGTAATGATAATGGTGATAGCCATTGTTAATAGTAATGACTGCTCAAAGTTTCTTTATGTTGAGGCAACTATGTTGAGAAATTGTACATGAGAATATATGGATTTAGGTTAAAACTTGGATTGAAATGTGGTGTGTGTTTTTACATTATATATATATACATATTTAAAATTAGTAAATACAATTAAAGATTTAGGGTTTAAAGGTTATGATTTAAGTTTTAAGATAATATATTAGGTAAAAGAGAGTATTCGATTGAATCAAGTCAACATATTTTAAGTTATTTAAATTGACGAGTCATATTTTATAACTCAAACTTTATTAGACTCTAATAATATTTTTTTATGAAAAAAATAAACTAAATGTTAGAAGAAAATAAATTTTAAATATAAATATACAAAAATTGGGCCATAAGCAATTGCCCTTTCTGCCCGGCCCAAGAACTCTAATTCATGTTGCCATTGGAGGTTAATCCTCTGCAGCAAAGTTTATATTGTCAATTATAAAAAAGTTAATCGTATTGTAAAGCACCTTGACGTCCGCTAGATATTTTTTCTTCCTTTATATATCAAATTCCAGCGCTCCTCCCTAGACCCTACTATTTAATTGCACCACATTCATCTCTCTAGCAGTTTCCTTCGAAGTTTTCTCCGCTCGATCTCTTCGATCTTTAGGCTTTTAATTACATATTTGTTTTTGTAATTGAATTCGCAGTTTCTTAATCAATCGAAAGATTTGATTTCTTGAGGTGTTTTTTCACTTCTAATTGTTTGATTTCCAGGATGTCTAATTCTAGAAACAGGGAATTTGTTGACGATCGCGCGGATCAAAACGATGACGAGTTTACCGAATCGTCGGACGCGTCATCATCAATCTACAGCGTTGTTGAGGCCTCTAGCGTTGGATCTGGAACAACATCGAGACACAACGGTGAACTGAGGAATGGAATCGGACACACGGAACGGTTAACGGACATATTCGTAGAGGAGAACGACGGAGATTTGTTGCTTCAACGAAGCGGTCGAGAGGATAGGGTTTTGCAATGGCTACAAGCTTTGGATGTGCAGGTAATCGGCTCTTGTCGAACCGATGAAAGGTTAAAGCCTTTTTGGAAAGTCAATGTCTCAAATGGCGTCGCTGAGGACCGATTGGTAACTCATTTGAGTCAGGTATATTAATAAATCGGAAGGTTTTTATCTTTATCCAGTTTAATCGAACTTTAACATGAAAATTTGTATTTTCTTCGTAAAAATTTTCATTTGGCGTATTTTGTGTGTTTAATTTGATTTGTTTGCATGGAATTTTCAGCACTTTGAGCCATCGGAAGTTGGTATGCTGGCGAGGTGTTTTTGCATACCTTTGGTTTCAATTCGTGTGGGGAAGATAAACAAACAAGGGATTCATTTTCAGCCTATTGCCGTAAGGTAATTTAATTTTACTTGTATCAGCGGATTTATCTTATGTTAACCGGTCTGCATATCGTATTCAGTCTATGGGATACATAATTAATTGTTAACGATTTCTATAGGATTTTTACATTTTGCTCTCTCTAGAGACTAGTCTTTTATGGTAGATTTTTCTCTTTCTTCACTTAAATTTGTAATTATCAATGTAGCTAGTTAATCCTTAGTTTGGTAAAGACCAATTATAGATATAGCACATTTATCCCTAGGTTTCTATCCGTAATTCTTATTCATTAATGATACCATTGCAATGGTTTCATTCCGTTGATCTTTCACCATCCTCAAGCATATAGCACTTATAAGTATCCAATTCTTAGTTTGGTATAGTGAGCTAATGCTTAGTTTAAAATATTAAAGAGCAATTATAGGTATAGCATACTTTCACTAGTCTTTCATCAGTAATTCATATTCATTAGTTATACAATTGTGGCTTAGTTTGAAATTTGGAATCATCAAATTAGTGAGCTAATACTTAGTTTGAAATATTAAAGACCAATTTTGGGTATAGCGCCCTTTCCCCTAGTTTTTCATCTGTAATTCTTATTCATTAATGATACCATTGTAATGGTCTCATTCCTTCAATCCTCCGTAGTCTTTAAGCATATAACAGTTTGGAAAATTGCCTTGGATTACTACAACTTTTTTCTCCCCTTTTTGTCTCTGTTCGAGAACTAAAATGTTTTTAATTGACTGCATTATGTTATACAGTAATGCTTTCTATATTCCATGCAGGCAGCTGATTTAAAAATATACATGATTTAGAATGTTCTGGTAGTCACAGTATGTTACCCATGTATTCTATCTGTAAGTTTGCATGTAATGTATTATCACATGATTATATGTACTTACATTTGCAAGTAACTTATTTTCGTGTTTTTCTTATATTATCTTTGCTATATTTGAGGTTCTTACCCCTTTTTTATCTTTGAATTTTTTCATGCCATCCAAGTATCATTCTGTTCTATGTTGGATTATCTCTTTATTGTAGTGCCTGTTTCTCTTTTGATTATGATTTGAGGTTCACTAAAAGCCCTATTTTTAATTTAGCCTTGTATTGAGTCCATTATTTGATTGATGTCACGATTTATTATATTGGTGAACGCATTCTGCATGGTTAGAAAATTGGAGTTTGGTGTATTTATTGTGCTTTGATAACTGTTGTCTGCAAAAACCCTGTCTGTATCATCCACTAACATTTTCTCATAATTTTTTAATCTAGAAACAAATTGAATTGATTTCATGTGTTGGAATCTGTTCTGTAGTAACACATTTAATGTACTGTATAATTTGATTGGAAGCTGTATATTTTGTTGTTGGTAATTGGTAGAAATTGCAGGATTCTATTTGAGCTTGTTGTTGGTCATCTTGTTTTTGCTTCCAAATAAATATATCTTTTGGCTTGTAGGTAAAGTGGGCATATTCTATAATGATCTCTGAATTTTGAGGAAATAAAGGTAGTTCCATCTCCTATATTATACAGTTAGCTGCAACTCTTTTGTGGATATACAGGGTTGACAGCCAATAAATCAATTACAAGGAAAATAGGGTGCTAGTGACTTGTATTAATTACAGTTATGCTGCTTTGTCATTGTCCGTATTCTTAATTTTTCTGTAATTTTTGTTTCAAATATGAACTGTATATTTACCCGGCCATTACTATCCCATAGTTATTCTTTTGCCATATACTGCAATTTATTAGTAGTTGATTTGATTGCTCTATTGTATAGTCATGAAGTTGAAATAATTCTTGATAGGAATTTATGATAGCCCCTTTTTTACTTGTTTGTATCTGTCCCTGCTTGTTTAAAGGAAGTTTGCTGCATGATATACCCCTGGTTGTTTTTGAAGTGCTGAGACCATAAAATCAATACAGTTGGAAATATAGGAATTCTAGGCTTTCTTTAGTTGACATTAAACCATTTGAGTAGCTGTCATAGCATATGGAACTTCAAGATTCAAGTGTGATGCTTGAGATAGAACAAACTGAATTTCTCTAATTATTGTATTTATTAAAATTAAGCTCCCAGCCTCCCTAGGTGTCCAAAAAAGAAGTTTGCTAAAACCTCTATTTATCTTATTTGGGTGCCTGTGCTATGATTCTATAACTTACAACTGAATCCCTCCACTTAGAGTTCCCACTTAAGCCTTTTTGGGATGATTCAACTGTTAAATCTTGCAGTTTGGTGCATGCAAGTTGTAATGTAATAGATTTTATATCTATGATTATAACTTGATTTTCTCATATTGCTGTTTATATTCCACTCTTTCTGAAATCTAAAATTGTTCCTAAATCTTTTTGAATTGCCACAGGGGAAATTTGAGTCTTACACTCTTGCCATCTTCGGACTTGCGCCTTTCATTTGTTGGGGATGATGGTCAAACAGAGAGATTGTTTACCTTAAGCAACAAACTTCAGTGTGCCGCTGTTTCCATCAATGAGATTCCAGCAGACAGTTCTGGACGATCTTTCCTTGTGAAAGTGCCCGATGGCAAAGCTTTTTACTATTGGTGCTCAGAGAAGTCAAAACTCTTGGGGGTTGAATTGCTTTCTAAGGTATTCAATGTTTAACTCTTTAATACTCTCACTATTATCTCTGTGCAAATTTCTTTGTGAAGTGATTTCTACCAAATATTGTGCTTTTCCTTGTAATAGATGAAGGATCTGATAAAGAGGAAACCATCTATAGCTGAATTAACTGGAATCTGCGAGTCAAGACTAGGCTGTTTTGCAACTCAGTTCCGTGCTCTCCTAGGAACAACAGTGAATATACAAGCAAGTTGTTCTGGTTCGCCTTCATCCAGTGTGCACAATAGGGAGTCTTCGTCAACTACATCAAAATCTTTGCGGTCCCGATGCTCTAGCAATCAAGCACTCAAGGTGAGTCCAAGATCAAGCTCTTTCAAAGAAGGTTTGACCCGAAACTTATCTTTCCCAAGGAGCACTGCCAGGGATAAGTTGCGAAGGCGTGGTGATAACCATCTTCCGGTGGCTGAGAGCCTTACAATTGCTTCACCTATTACAAGTAATTCATCGAATTGCAATCCAGCTGAAAATGACAAGCTTCCAGATTGCAAGAGTTCATTCACTCCGAATTTCCTGGAATCCCTTGGAAAACTTACTGTTCCTCCAACTCCGAGCAGTGTTTCTCTAGTTCCCACCATAGGATCTTCTCTCATTTCTCCATACTATTGTTGGTGTCCCCCAGGATCATCGACTGTGCAACATTCAGCTGCCTCTCAACTCTTAGCCTCATCAATTGGATCTTTTAAGCTTCCGCCACTTTCGTCAATATTGCCAACAAGTGGTGCCTCCAGCTCATTGAAGTCAACTCTTCCTCTTGGTCTTGCCGATGTTCCCTCACTTAATTTTCCAGCTTTCCTCCCGGAACCACTGGTTCGGTTGCCGTTGGCAAGTTCACAACAATTTCCAACCTTCACGCCTTTGATTTGTGATCCCATTGTTCATATTCCGGTCATTGATGTTTGCTCTTCAGGACAAGGTTACTTGGTTGGTGCTGGTCCTACCATATCAACTACAATCCCTCCATTGCATCCAAACCTTGTGAACCCTTTATTACCCGATACTACCGATTCCGTGATGGAGAAAGGTGCGAGAGAAACTCTCCGGCTACTCATCAGCAACTCAACTCAGAGTAACCCTCCATTAATTGATGTACTACCAGCAGTTCTGACTAGTACCGATGAGAAAAAAGGCTTCCTTGTTACCGGAAGCAGGGGTCTATACAGTGGAACTAGAGATGTTAGCGCCATTGCCGACATGAGTTCCGCCACACATTCTTCGACCTCCATGACAGACGTCTTTATAAGACAATGTGGCAGCAGCCATGATAATTCCGATACAAAGACGGGATCCACTGTCTTGGAAGGATCTTGTTCAAGCAGTGATGGCAATGCTGCTCAACTTTCCGACTCCAAAGAAGCTTAAGCAGCTTTCTAAATAAAATAAAAGGTAATTTTTTGTTTACTGTGTAGTTCTTTCTTTTGTTTGTTAAAAATGAAAATTGTAGATCAATGCATCTGCAGTTTGTAATGCTTTAAATAATCTTATTCATAATTGAGTCACATCCATTATAATTTACCCAAAAATTAATACACCCTCACAATACTCAAAATGAATATCATTTTAAAGTTTTGTGTTATACAACTTTTAGTCTCTTCCCTTATTGAAAAACCTTAAATAATTATGAGTAATATAATAAATAGTTATATGTATGCAAGAGGATTTGATTTTTTTAAAAAAAGGAGATTTCTATGGCAGTTAGCAAGTGGCAAATTGCAAGCAAAAAATTCATGGATGTAACCATATCTAGTGGCTACCAACTATAATATTTAAATTTGTTGAATTAATAATATTTTAATGTGTTATATTTTTATTATTACTAGTATTATTGCAGATGTCAAAGATGAGTTGTATTTGATTCTAGAAAGGAAAAAAAAAAAGAGTTATATAATTGAAAATTTGACTAAAGAATTGTTCTTAAAACAATATTTTATTATAACAATTAACAACATGTACTTGTTAAATTAACTTTATATTTATATTTTATGACTATTTAGTTCAATAATTGGTAATTAAAAAAAATTATTTACACTTAAAATATAGTTATGTATTTTAAAGAATTCTTGACTTTCATTTCATTAATTTGCAGCCTTTTCAGGTGATTTCTGGTCCAAACCAGAATAAGCAATTGTCACGGACCATTATTTTGAGTCTAAACTTTTCGCGCACTAAAGGGTAAAACCTGCCCAAACTCTTAGCCAACCCGTATACTTGGAGAATGCATCACTCCGCACCCAAAGGGTCAAGCCCACGAGGGCCAAATCCCCCGACACCATCGAGGTCGAGGTTGTCCAAGCCAAGCCCCTCGGCACCATCGAGGCCGAGGTTGTCTGAGCCAAGTCCCTCGGCACCATCGAGACCGAGGTTGTCCGAGCCAAGCCCCTCGACACCACTTGGGCCGAGGTTGTCCGAACGAAGCCTCTCGGCACCATCAAAGCCGAGGTTGTTCGAGCCAAGCCCCTCGGCACCATTGGGACCGAGGTTGTCCGATCCAAGCCCCTCGGCACCACTTGGGCCGAGGCTGTCCGAGAGAAACCCCTCGGCACCACGGGGTCCGAGGGTACCCGCACCATGGGTGCCGGTCATACCCGCACCACAGGTGTTGGTCATGGACGCACCACGGATGCCTGTCATAGTTGCACAACGGGTGCCTGTCATAGTTGCACAACGGGTGTCGGTCATGCCCGCACCACGGGTGCCGGTCATGCCCGCACCACGAGTGCCGGTCACGCCCGCACCCTAGGTGGCGGACACGCACGAACCGTGGGTGCCAATCCCGTACGCACCATGGGCGCCAATTCAGTCCGCACCATGGAAGCCGATCCAGTCCGCACCAAGGGTGCCGAGTCCACGCAACTAAGGGTTGCATCCGAGAAGACCATCAGGACCAGTCCTGCCGCGCATCAGGAGCAAGCCCGTCGCACCTTAGGGCCTAAGTAAAGGCACCTAAGGAGCCTTAGAGTTTAACTCCATGGAGGAGTTCGTCCACATTAGGAATCAAGGAGTTTTAAGCCTTGAAGGACTAGGAATCCTAGTTAGATTAGAACTAGGAACATAGAAGGGGCTATATAAAGAGGCTTATCCCCACCTCATTATTTACTTAGCCTTGCGTTTTGCTCTCAAGTCACTTACTTTGTTTTCTCGACGTTTTTCGACATTCAATAAAAGTGTCGGGCTATCGCCCGGCTTACAACCACAATCTCTTTCTTTATTTTCTATTTCTCGAGCATTCACGTTTCCGTCATAGTCCAAGCCGTCTCATAAAAAGTGTCGGCTTGGACCAGATAGGCATAACTTAGGCGCCTATTCTCATAAAAAGGGGCGTCTAAGGCCGCATGTCCCGGTTGAAACTCCAGGGGCGTGACAAGTGGTATCAGAGCGAGGTTATTCGCTCGATATGAACCGAAAAGATGAGATATGGACGGCCACAAAGGCCACAGAAATTCAAACAGCGGATAAGAAGGTGGCGGCCTCAAAGGATCGACTCACAAGTCTTGAGGATAAGGTAAATCGACTCGAATCCAGTTCAAAGGAATCGAGGAATTCTCTAGACGTTGTCAACGATCGCCTTGAGGAACTAGAAGCCAAAATCTATCCCCTCAAACAAGATGTCAACGAGGAAGTCCAAGATCTCCTCAACCAAACCTACGAAAAATTGACCCTGCAAGATGAATCACTTGAAGTCGCAATGGAGGCGATTAAAGTAGAACTGTTGGGGGAAATTAAAAAGCTCAAGGCCGAGCTATCCCTCTACAAGAATGTCGTAATAACCAATATGGTGGGAGAAGCAACAATGGCTAAACCCAGGATCGATGTGCCAAAACCGAAGGAGTTCAAAGGAGCAAGGGACGCTCAGGAAGTGGACAACTTCGTGTGGAGTTTGGAACAGTATTTCCGACTCACGGGCATCGAAGATGAGAACACAAAAGTGAATACTGCTTCTGTCTACTTAGTAGACGCCGCGCTTTTATGGTGGAGACATAAGTGTTCCCAATCAAAGAACGGTCAAATCCCAACCAAAACTTGGAAAGAATTCCAAGATGAATTCCAAGAGCATTTTTACCCGAAGAATGCACAAGAAGAAGCCCGAGAAAAACTTCATCAACTGAAGCATGACGGGTCAATCCGTGAATACGTCAACAAATTCACCGAACTCAGGCTTCAAATTCATAACATGAGCGAAGCCGATGCCCTCTTTACTTTCAAAAACGGTTTGCAACGTTGGGCAAAAATGGAATTGCACCGAATGGGGGTCCAAAATTTGTCCAAGGCAATGGACGTAGCTGACTCTCTTGCAGAATTTGAATTTGAGAAGTCCGATAAGCCAAGACGTAAAAGTAATGGCGGAAAAGGACAGGACATGCATACCACTGAAGGGTCCAAGGCGCAAACCAGCGAAGATGTTAAACTTCGTAAGCCGTGGGAAAAGAATAACAACTTTAGTTGTTACAATTGTGGAGGCAATCACATGAAAAGAGATTGTCCACAACTCGGAAAAGCTGCAACCATTCAAGAGGACGAATGCGAAGAGAAAATTGCCAACTTGAACTCTATCCTTAGCTCCATGGAAAATAAGGAAAAGTTCAAGAAAGGTTTGATGTACGTAGATGTCGTTGTGGCAGGCAGAAGATTGAATGCCTTAGTAGACACTGGTGCATCCGACTTGTTTATGTCAAAACAAATTGCTGAGAAGCTTGACCTTCATGTTCAAAAGGCCAATGGGTTCGTTAAAACCATTAATTCCAAGGACACACCAATCGTGGGATTAGCGAAAGGAGTCCATCTCAAGATCGGCAATTGGTCTGGCAAGGAATCAATAAGTGTAATACCACTTGATGATTTTAACTTTGTGATCGGGATTGATTTCCTTGATCGAATTAGGGTCGTGCCCGTCCCGTTTGCAAGTTGTTTGCACATACTTGACCCTCAACACCCTTGCTTGGTACCGGCAAAAAGAATGCTTGGGGTTAAAGGAAAAGTAATGTCAGCCATCCAATTTAGCAAAGAGGTAGACGATGAAGCACAACCATCCGTCACAACACTGATACATGATGACCCAATCGAACCAAAGAAAGTCTCGTTAGAAGTGGAACAAGTCATAGTTGGACTCCAAGACGAGACATCCCTCAAGTCACCCAAAATTTCTACACGGGAAGAAGAAGTCGATCACAAGTTGAAACTTGTGCCACAAACAGTCCCACAAATCACAATAAAGGACTCCAAGGAATTGTTACCATCATCGACAATTCTCGATCAATCTTCCCAGCTTAACGTACATGCAAACAAGCATGACGAACCAAAGCAAATAACTCACAAATCTGGGACAAAGGGGAAGGAGCAGACAAAGAGATGGGCAAACACAAAACGAAGGGACATCAGCTATCAAGCTGGGGACTTAGTCCTTGCCAAGTTGATCGGGATCCTACAAAATCCCACTGCGCACAAGAAGCTTGTGCAGAGATACGAGGGCCCATTCAAAGTCTTAAAACGAGTGGGCAACAGAACTTATCAACTAGATTTACCCACAACAATTCAAGCTCATCCGGTATTCCATGTGAGTTCACTAAAATCCTTCCAAAAGAATAAATCACACCCATACCAAGTCAAAACACACCAAACACAAGTTGGAGTGAAAATCTCTTACGAGAACATAGCTTGGGACATACAAGCAGAACGGGTCATTCGAAGACCGGGACAAAAACCAAAGCATGAATACCTCGTCTTGTGGGAAGGACTTCCAAATAACAAAGGAAGTTGGGAATTAGCCGAGAAAATTTGGCAATTGAAAATTCAAGTAAGCCGATATCACATTGGACAAGCGACGAGGACGTCGCTAGAACCAGTAGGGGAGAATGTCACGGACCATTATTTTGAGCCCAAACTTTCCGCACACCAAAGGGTAAAACCTGCCCAAACTATTAGGAATCAAGGGTGCCGAGTCCACGCAACTAAGGGTTGCATCCGAGAAGACCATCAGGACCAGTCCTGCCGCGCATCAGGAGCAAGCCCGTCGCACCTTAGGGCCTAAGTAAAGGCACCTAAGGAGCCTTAGAGTTTAACTCCATGGAGGAGTTCGTCCACATTAGGAATCAAGGAGTTTTAAGCCTTGAAGGACTAGGAATCCTAGTTAGATTAGAACTAGGAACATAGAAGGGGCTATATAAAGAGGCTTACCCCCACCTCATTATTTACTTAGCCTTGAGTTTTGCTCTCAAGTCACTACTTACTTTGTTTTCTCGACGTTTTTCGACATTCAATAAAAGTGTCGGGCTATCGCCCGGCTTACAACCACAATCTCTTTCTTTATTTTCTATTTCTCGAGCATTCACGTTTCCGTCATAGTCCAAGCCGTCGGCTTAGACCAGATAGGCGTAACTTAGGCGCCTATTCTCATAAAAAGGGGCGTCTAAGGCCGCATGTCCCGGTTGAAACTCCAGGGGCGTGACACAATTATGAACTTCCAATTGTTAACTGCCACGTGTTAATCTTACCTCTCAGCAACAGAATTTTACTTGGTCTATTTCTGAATTTAGTCCATGTACTATACTGAAAACTATAATTAAATCCTTTAGTTTTACATAATTTGATAACTCTACTACTTTATAATATTACTAACTCGTTCAATTTGATAATACACTTTTAATAATATTATGGTGTGATTATATGATAATATTTATTACTTATTTGGAAAATCTAATAACACTATAAAAATATATAAGTATCAAATTATGATCAACTAAAATAGTGGGAATAAATCATGAATTCCGGTGTAGTATAGGGACTAAAACCAAAATAGACCTTTTTAACATAAACTCGCCCACAACCATTTGTTGCATTACAGCTGTCAACTGATGTTGCCAACCGCCAACAGTTAGCGTTTGGCACATTGCTGTTGTTTTCCTATCAATAATTATTCATTTATTATATAACGATCATTAATATTTTTATTTAGTTACAGGTTTGTCATTATATTTTTCAATTATTATAAAAATATCATTCAAACTTTAAATTATTATAAAATAGTCCTTAAACTTATCAAAATTTATCACTAACAGAAACATAAATTTATTAACTATTTTATAATTTTTAAAAGATTATTGCTTAAAGAGATTGATTTAACATATTTTAGTGATCATTTATTTACTGTATCAGAATTTTTATACAATTCTCACTAAAATTTTATTAAAAAAATTATAATTTTATTAAAATCTGATCAAGGGATTAAATCATCATATTGGGGCAATTGCCCTCACACCCATTATATAAGTGTATACTCGATAATTAGTCCAATGATATAAAATATTAAATTTTTTAAATAAAATTATTGATTCGAATTTAAATATTTGTAAAATTTATTAAATTAATTAATAAAATGAATACGAATAATTATATAAAATAATAAATCATTAATAAAATTATTAAAAATGTATTCACATATCATGGCTCCACTTTGCTATAATTATTATGTAGTTCAATAATAAATACTAGTTTTAATGAAATATTTGTAGCTGTCAAAATTGGTGGGTGTATATAATAAATGATTTTAGCTATTTGAAATTAAATTAAATTAAATTATTTTTATAAATTATAATTAAATATACTTAATTTTATTTTTTTGAAAGTACTTAATTTTAATATTCAAGTGTTAGGGTAAATACTATTATTTTTTAAAAGAAAATATATTATTTCCATCAAAGCAATTATTGATATTAATATAGCTACAATAAATAGTATGAAAAGGAATCTTTTTAATTTTGTCAAAAGATATGGGCAATGTTTACTTTATTTATTCTAATTCCTTTTCAAATTTGATTTATTTTATTATTTTATTAGTATATTTAATCAATATTTTTTTATTTGCATATTCTTTTATCTACAAAATTCTATCTAAAAGCTACATATTGATTGAAAAGCTACATGGATCAAAGAGATGATAGGCACATTAATAGAAATATATTCTCAAGATATTATTTTCACAAAATATAAATAAATAGATAAATAGATGATAAATACGTTAATGGTTTTGTTATTTTTTACTTTTTAAGTAATATTTTTTATATTTTTATTATTAATTATATCTATTCATTTTATTCATTCAATAAATACGGATTAGTGTAATTCTAAATGAGTTTTATATTATATAATTGGATTCTATCCTTATAGGATTCACTTACATGATGTAAAACTTATTTAATTTTATATTAATTTTGGATCGTTGGTTGATGGTAATAAATAATTAAAATTATTTTTTTCAAGTGATAGTTTTTACACTTTTCTACTGTTAATCTCATTTATATATCCATTTCACTCAATTACCCTCTTCCTAAAAGGCATATGTGATAGGATGTGCAGCACCACTGTTTATATATCCCACCTTCCTTTTTTTTTTTCCGATGATGGATCAATTTTTTTTCTCTTTTCATGTGTGACATTCTTCTTCACTCAACCTCGTGACGCCCTCGTCACGAGTTTTCGCTCTCGTGATTGGCCTCTTGTCACAATTGTTCACCCTACCTAACCCTCTCATGGGCGCTCGACATGAAATCGGACAGTCAAATGGTCGCTCTAGCCTCTAAATACCACTTGTCACGGAGCCATTACCATCTTCCTAAAAGATATGTCTGATAGGATGTGTATCGCCACCGTTTATATATCTCATGATCTCTTTTTTCCTTCCCAATGTGAAATTAATGCTCCTTACCTCTTTTCAAATTTGACTATAAGCGTCATCCTTTTTTTTCCCTTTCTAGTGGTTATATTTTCATGAAACATTGATAAGTTTTATACAAAGAAAATCTATCTATATATATTAGAATAAAATATATAATTTTAATCCTAAAATCTTAAACCTTAACTTTAAATTATAAACCGTAGAGGTTAAAACCTAAATTAAATTTATAATTCTTAAGAAAAAAAGAATTGTGTGGTCTAAAGACTACGTTCTCTATTGAATATATATATATATATACAATTTTATATAATATAAGAATATTTAAGTTTTATATATTTTTAAATTGTTAGATTGATAAAATAAATAATTGGGATCAATATTAAGATATACGAAGATTATCGAATAGAAAAAGTAAGAAGTTATTCTCAACTATTTATTTTTCTTATCAAACGATGCAAAAACATATAAAATTATGAGTTTCATATTCTCTATAAATAGATCCTAATCATATATATTACAATTGTTTTCTTACATTGTTGGCACAAAAATAATAGAAATAATAACATAAATTACAAAAATCAAACTTGATTTTATTAAAAAAAATTACAAAGCTAATATTTATATAATGCAATCACGTGAATTAAAATTTCAAAGTTCACATGAATTAAAATTATAAAAATCTTTTATATATTATTTTTAATTATTTTATCCAGAACAATTAAAGACATAATTACTATATTCATCCAAAAGCTATTTCTAACATCAAACCTTTTCTTACCGTTATAGATTTGTCTCATAAGATGTAGGAATCTACTACACTAAAAGTTACCATTGTGCAGTTAACGCATCCAATCAAATACCGACACGTCATAATCCACTCCAGTTGAAAATGTAAAATATAAGTTTTATATTACACGTTGTGTTGCTGTCAGTAATTTGGTTCTATTTGTAAGATTGAGAGCCGCACTCGCACTTGATCTTATACTTTCATTTTAAACCGTTCGATCATATCCTTTAAATCAATCTTAGCCGTCAATTTTTACTCTTAGCTTCAATCTACTTGAAAAAGGTTTCCACTTTCCCCGGCACCGGACTTTCTCCGGTTATTCTCTCTTCTTCTTCCTCATGAACCGTCGATCCGATACTTAACCGAGCCGGTTTATTTTGCCTATCGACCGGTTCCGTTCCGTTGGTTTTCTCCTTCTTTGTTGAATATAAGAGAGGCTTCCGAATAAACGGTTTCCTTGTTTTATTACAGATCGTATTTTTATCCCCGTTTATCGTTTTCTGCTCGGAAAGTGAACTGCTCCGGCCCTTTTTGATCCGATTTGATTGTTTGGATGGAGGAGAATGATAATAAGCTGAATAGAACGGCGTCGTTCAATTCCGGCATGTCCGATGTCGTATTGGGATGCGTCTTGTCGTACGTACACGACCCGAGGGACCGCGCCGCTATTTCGCTCGTCTGCCGGAGGTGGTACGAGCTGGACTCGTCGTCGCGTAAGCATATAACCATCGCTTTTTGTTACACGACGACGACGGATCGGTTGCGGCGACGTTTTCCGTTCTTGGAATCGTTGGAGCTGAAGGGAAAACCTCGGGCGGCGATGTTCAATTTGATTCCCGATGACTGGGGAGGATACGTGATGCCGTGGGTGCGCGAAATAGCGGAGAACTTCGATTGCTTGAGATCGCTTCATTTTAGGAGGATGATTGTTAGAGATTCGGATCTCGAAGTTTTGGCTCGGTCTAGAGGGAGAGTTTTGCAGGCTCTGAAGCTTGATAAGTGCTCTGGGTTTTCAACCGATGGACTCTTCCATATCGGAAGCATGTGCCGGTAATTTTCTTTGTTTTTTTTAAAGAATTCTAATGTTTAATTACGAGTTGTAAGCTTAATGGTGTTAATTTTGCTTATTAATCTCGTTTAAATCCCTTCTTTAATTTGAATCTAATCATTGATGTTGCTTACTATAAATGATTTGTTTCTGAAGTTTATATGATTGGATAGATAGTAAATTTTGAGGGAAAATATTAAGGGAACAACTGGATTAAAATTTATACATGGAAAAAGTTGGAAGATTTAATGTTTAAACCTTTTAATTATAGGGACTAAATCTCGAATTTCATTCAAGTACAGACACTTAGTTGCATACAAATACTTGGATCTTCAAGCTTTAGTTTAGTTGACTTGAATTGGTGAAAATATTTTTGCTTTATTTGTTTTATAGAAATAAGGGATTCAATTTGATGAACTAGTAGTTAGGTAGTCTCTTGTATCTGTAGATTTTCTATTGCGTGACAATGAGGTAGATCTTTCTTTTTCGGGGTGTAAGATTCGGATTTATACATGTGATACGAGGATGGAGATTGCATCATCGTGTGCACCGTTGATGTTTCGGATGTGTCGAAGAGCGGCGGAACTTGAATATTCATGTATTGGTTGTCTTGAAGCAGTTTCGGGAATATGCTTCTTGTTTTAAATGCTTCAAGTTTGATTAGAGAATGTCATGAATGTGTATGAGATGCTGAGGTTGCTGCAAGGTACATTAAGCATAAATGATAGGATGCTGATAGCAATGGTTGAGCTTTACGTGATCGATCGATTAACGGTTCATATATAAAAGTCCATGTGCTGTGGTCCATCGGTAGAGTTCAATTTTGGGATTTCATAAACTTGATGAATCAGAGAAGTAAAGGATAAAGGGTTAGCTAGTTATGCTTTTGGTGTAATATTAGTAGATATCATTCCTTGTTAATGATTTTAAATCTTGATATGTTTCTGCAGGCAACTAAGAATGTTGTTTCTAGAAGAGAGCTCGATTGTCGAGAGAGATGGCCAATGGCTTCACGAGATCACGATGAATAACTCTGTTCTCGAGACATTAAACTTCTACATGACTGATCTTGTCCAAGTGAGTTTCGAAGACCTTGAACGGATTGCCAGAAATTGTTGCAACTTGACCTCTGTGAAAGTCAGTGATTGTGAAATTCTAGATCTTGTTGGCTTTTTTCGTACCGCTTCTGTGTTAGAAGAATTCTGTGGTGGTTCTTTCAATAACGAGCAATCGGACAAGTATAATGCTGTAACATTCCCCCCGAGGTTATGCCGTTTGGGATTAACATACATGGGGAGTCATGAAATGCCGATCGTGTTTCCTTTTGCATCATCCCTTAAAAGGTTGGATCTCCTCTATGCATTGCTCAACACAGAAATCATTGCTTGTTAATTCAACGATGCCCCAACTTAGAAGTTTTCGAGGTAGAATCACGAATCTGTTATTTCTTAATATTTCTATGTTCCAAGTAATTTTTTTTAATGAACTTTGGCATCATGCTTTATGTCATAGAATGTTAGCATTTTTTGTGGCAAATTTTATCTGTCATTGACATTTTCAGTAGTTGAATGTGCTGAATGAGCTAAATCCCAGGCAATGTTCTTGAATCGACATGTTAGCTTTCGTTCTAAATCGTCAATCATGTCTTATTACATGTATTTTCTTGATGGACAGACAAGGAATGTTATTGGAGACAGAGGATTAGAAGTTCTTGCTCAAAGTTGTAAGAAACTAAAGAGGCTTAGAATCGAACGAGGTGCGGACGAACAAGGAATGGGGGACGAAGAAGGTTCGGTTTCACATAGAGGATTAACAGCTTTAGCTCAGGGATGCCTTGAATTGGAATATATAGCCATTTATGTATCCGACATCACGAATGCATCGTTAGAATCCATTGGGACTCACTCCAAAAATCTCTGTGATTTTCGTCTAGTTTTGCTTGACCAAGAAGAAAGGATAACAGATTTGCCTCTTGACAATGGAGTTCGAGCTCTATTAATAGGCTGTGAAAAGCTTAGACGATTTGCTCTCTATCTCCGACCTGGTGGCTTAACCGATGTAGGTCTCGGTTATATCGGGAGATATAGTCCGAACGTGAGATGGATGCTTCTGGGATATGTCGGAGGGTCCGATACCGGACTTTTGGAGTTCTCTAAAGGATGTCCTAGCTTGCAGAAACTAGAGATGAGGGGCTGCTGCTTCAGTGAGCTCGCATTGGCACATGCTGCATTGCAGTTACCTTCTTTGAGGTACTTATGGGTTCAAGGATATAAAGCATCATCTGGATCAGGTCGTGATCTGTTAGCCATGGCTCGTCCATTCTGGAATATCGAGCTCATTCCTGCGAGACGAGTCGTGACAACTAATCAAGATGGAGAGGAACTTGTAGACGAACATCCTGCTCATATTCTCGCCTACTACTCCCTAGCCGGACCAAGAACAGATTTTCCAGACACTGTAACTCCATTGGATCCGGTGCTGTAAATATAACCCCTTTTTTCGACATTTTGGATCTTTCCTTCCTATCCACGTTCTATTTATATAGATTGTGTTTTGTTCTGTAATTCTGAAAGGATCTGCAGTCTTACTTTGTTCCTGGTGAGCTACCATGCAAGAATATAAGCATTTTGCATTAATTCTGCAGATTGAATCTTAGCTTAGGAACTTTTGGATTTAGGGGTGAGTATTCGATCGAGTTGAGTCAAAAATTTTGAAGTTATTTAAGTTGACGAGTCATATTTTACAACTCAAACTTTATTTGAAATGTTTTGAGTCGAGTCGAGTTTAAGAAATTCGAGTAAAGTAAAGAAAATTCAAGTTATTTGAGTTGACAGTCATATTTTACAACTCAAATTTCATTTAAAATTTTTTCGATTCGATTCGAGTTTAAGAAATTTGAGTCAAGTCGAATTTTTGAATTTCTATAAAAATTTAATTGTAACTATTTATCATATTAAAATACGATTTAATTTTAATTTAAACGACTTTTTCTGATTATAATATATATATATTTCTTCGTATTTTTTCATATGACAGTATTTATTTATATTTTTATATATCAATATATATATCGTAAAGAATCGAGAGACTCATATTGAACTTTAAGTCCTTCAATTACTAAAAATTTTGAGTTATTCAAATTTTCATTTTACAATTTTAACTTTATTTGAAAATTTTTCGAATTGAGTGGAATCATTACAAATTGAGTATTTTTACCTTTAATCAAGTCGAATTATTCGATTTTTTTGAATCGAGTCATCAATTTTTTTGAGTCAAGTTTTACTCTCCCTTACTATTATTTTTTTAAGAATTTTAAAGTCAAAATATTTTTTTTATAAATTTTAGAAGCTAAATTATATTTTTTTTTCAAAATTTTTAAGACAAGTCCCTTTAAGAATCCATCCCGATACATTCACTACATGAATTAACAAACCAAAAAATTATTATATAATTATGTAGAGCTTAGCAAATTCAAATTTTATTCCAAGTTGATTAAAAAAATATGTAATGATTAATTCTGACAATGTACTGATACTAACAACGTGAAGTCCAGTTTTTGTGTTAGACAGGAGTTTTATTATTAATTAATTAAAATTAATCACTAATTTAACTACAAGTTTAATTGATTATCATATGGGATGGGTCTAGTCTTTATGACCAAGCCAAGAAGGCCTAGATCATGAAAGACATGACTCAAAGTAGATGGAGTACTGAAGATTTGGAGCTTGTCAAACCATACCGGATTAACCAGTCGATTCAAAAATCGATAGTTTATTCGAATTAAACCAATGCAGTAAAATAAAATAAAATAATTATACAAATCAAATAAAAAGCGAAAATCAGGGGTTGTCCGGTTTGTACAATTAAGCACATGATTTTGGATATGAGATCAAAGTCGCATACCTTGCAACACGCACATATCACCAACTCTTTGGTCTTACAAATGCCGGATTAACCGTATTCAGCCCTCATTGGCCAACCGAAAAACGGAGAGCTAATGCATTCCACTTACGGACCTGGAATATCTTAAACGGGAAGACGAGAGAATCTACCAATACTCGACACAAAAATTTGTTTTCCAACGATATGCAACAACTACAGTTAACAAACCAAGACCATGAAACCTATATTTACATAACCGTGTTCAAAGGAGAGTATTTCCTATGATATTGGTCTCTTAAAAGTTGCAGGCCAAGAACACCTCGTTAATTAGATCAACCCGACTCCAAACCAAATTAGTGGCACCGCAACACCTTACTGGAAACATCGACTCCTAAATCTCACTCCTGTTGCATGTCTCAATATTGCTAAAACTCACCGAACGAGTTCTAAAAGACACAAGCTTTTCTTTGATAGGGATTTCACTCAAACTAAACTCATTTTGGCATTAGTCCTGGTAACAGAGAATCCACAACAGAGTTCGGACCATGCAGGATGACTTAGTATGGTTTAGGGAAAGAACCAGACCTTGATAAAGATTGCAAGGGCCATTTGCAACAAGAATGCAGCAACCACCATAATTGTTAGGTCGTTCACCCCCTCGATATAAGATCTTAAATTCAAGTAAACAAAGCATGCAGAGGCCGTACCAGCTATTAATATAATCATCCATCGGAGAAACTCAACTGGAATAAGCAGTAGGAACTGCAAATATGTCGTATAGTACAGTCAGATGATCGTAACAGAAATTATGAATGATCACAAAATGATGCAAAATAAGTTCAGGAAATCTAGATGACTAGATGTGATCACCAAGCATTTATTTTTTCTTTTAAAGAGACGAAAATTTACCGTGGTTGGAATGAAAATCGAGAGAGAATAACCCCACATGCACCAAAATCGTACAAGGCTAGCATTTGAACCCAGATATTGAAGCAAGAAGTAAAATGCCAGGGGCACCACTATTGCATAACCATATATTCCAGAAGCTGCTACATTTACATAACCAACATCGAAGCTCCAGGAAGTAGTTCCAGTGTTATGCTTTTGCATAAGGTATGTAGCAAAGTTTCCAAAGGAAGAAAGCATAAAGACCAATGTAGTTGTGATCCAGATATGACCATACCTAAATATATGGCAAAAATCAAGACAATGAAGCTTTGACACAAGCTGCTTTTCATGTCTCGGTTAAAGATACTCACAGATCAAGAGGGGAAGGGGAAGCATACTCACAGATCAGGGTTTGCATCAATCTTGCTGAAAAAATCTCCAGCAGTGGGATAAAATGAACTTATCAGCCTGTTTATCACAACATCCGTATCCACGTTAAAATATTGTGTGTATGATGAGATACTAAACACTCCCTTCCAGTTGTTAGGCAGCTGTTGTTCAAAGCTTTCTGCATATGATAGACAAAGGGATAATAACATTCCTTCAATAACACTAAATAAAAGCATTAAAATGTTACAATAAGTGAATAAAATAAACTGCAACGCCGATGATAGTAACTTAGGCACAATATCCTAAGCCTAAGGTGTTTTAGAACATGAACGCTTAATCAATAGTCTGTATTCCTTACAAGGAATGGTGCTAAAAACACACACTTGAACACAAACAAAATCACAATAGGCATATGCATCATGTGATGATGTGAAGGTTTCTTTCAGAAGTGATCGTGATATCGATTTACATCAACTATATGAAGATATTGAATCCATGACTACGAAAATAGAAGGCATCCATTCCAGAAGGTAAACAAACATGAGACAACGAATGCAGTGTATTTTCTCCATTCAAATTTAAGGGGCGTCAAAAACATAAACTCTGCTCAACAAATTTCCCTAAGATACCAGATTAAACTTCAAAAAAGAAGATCCACTTGGTTCAATGACCAAATCTCCCAATATTTCAACTCTAAATGCCATTACATTGAAAGCTTCTTTTTCTTTCCGTTAACATAAATAACAAATTTTCCTCAAAAAACACACTCTGTAAGACATTAATCATTCAAACACAGCGGATCTCCAAATTCATCGTCAGATTTCATAGGTGAAAAAAAGATTGATAAAATTAACCAGGTTTAATATACCAGTCGGAGCTTCAAGAGTTTGATAACCTCGGCCTCTACTTCCTCCGCTGCCATTATTTGGAGGCAAGTATTGCATACTCGCTTCAGAAACTGCACAATTTCAATTAAATAATTAACAGAAACAAATCCGCAATTAATCTAAACAAATTTTCCAAAAAAGTACCTGCATGTGTGGCCTTCTGTTCTTCATTTATAACAGACTGAAATTCGAATGAAGATCGAAATCAAATTACATAAAAATGCCGATTCCTAACAATTAATCTGATAAAAAAAATCAAATAAAACCGAAAAATTAAACGAAAAAAGAGAGATCGTGAAGAAGCTTACGGGAACTGAGCCGAGTAAATGACTGGTTGGAAGATTTGCATACGATGCCGATTCATCCATCGAAGAACAAGAGATCGAATCGACAAATCAACTGGAAGTGTAACTTTCTTTAAAGAAAAATTGGGGATTTTTTTCTTTGAAAAGTGGAAATCTAGTTTAAAAGGGATGAAACGGTGCGTTTTGCTGTGAATTGGAGGCAACGGAGACGACGGGGGAAGGAAGATGTTAAAATACTCGACTGATCCTATCTGTTCGTACGCGCCCTTATAGGACGCTGAATTTCACGCGTTCGTTGCTTTTATTTTCCCTCTGTTTTCCAGCGAGGTTCAAATGATTTGGGCTTAATAATTGGCCTACTTCCTTTGCTTTTTAATTTTTCTTTTAATTTATAACATTTAAATTACCTATAATTTAACGGAAAATTATGCTTAAATATATATGAATTTATAATGAATATTCGATCGAGTCTGAGTTAAATAAAAATTTTAATTAGTTATGTTGATGGTCATATTTTATAATTTTCATTTTATTTAATTTTTTAATTGAATTATTAAATTTTTTTTTTCAAATTTAATTATATACGTCATTTACATTTTAAAAGAACTGAACCTTTTACCTGTATCAATATATCCAACGTTGTATCGATATTTCACATCAATACTTGAATCACTCAAACCTTCCCGGATAATATAACAATAGTACCAATTCAAGTGAGTTTGAATTTTACCAAAAATTCTATTATAACTTATATAATTTACCTATATGATTAAGCCCCAAATTTTTTTTTAAGAATTTATCAAAAATTCTATCTTAACTTATAGGATTAATTCTCAAATTCTATCTTACAACATCCATAAGTTGTCATTAGTGATTAAATCAAAGCTATTACAAACCATAAATATCAAAACATGCATAAAGACTTATTTTTACGAGTTACAATAACCTATAGGGGTTAATAACGCACTAACCTCGAGTTAACCAAGCAAAAAATGAAAATTTCTACCAATTTTCAAGCTCTCTCATTACCAAGAGATTTGGATGGTTCGCCTACCTCTTCTAATGCAAGAGACAATTATGTAACAAAATTAAACACCACTAAAAAAGATTTATGGTCTAAAAGCATCAACAAAACTAAAAACGAAACCCCAACATCTCGTTCTCATTCTTACTTGTTAACACCAAAAAAACTCAATCTTCACCAAATTTAATATTTCTTATCTTGCTTTGTAGATCTTTTGATACTTAACCAACTTTACTACACTTAATACTCTTGCAAAAAAAATAAATCCTTTTTCACTCTGTTTGACTTTAATATCCATCTTAATCTACTAGCAAATCAACAACACAAACCCAAAGCCCAAAAACAAGCCTAACAAAACACTTGAACCTACAAATCAAAACTTAAATACTCTAGGTTGACTCAACCCTTAAATTCCGTAATTTTGGTCGTTACAGTTTCTCACAAATAAAACAATGATTACAAGGAAATCTTTGCTCTTGTGGCCATACTTAACAAAGTTGGAATTCTATTTGGTTTAGCATTTATCAGTTAGATGTGAAAAAATAAAGTCTGAAACAATAAATTAAGATCTGATTTCAGATATTTATCAAAATTATTTTAAGAAATGGATTTAAACAAAATCAAATAGATCATACACTCTTCATCAAGATGACACCTAACAAAAAAAAAAGATAATCTTGATTGTTTATGTTGATGACATAATAATCAATAAAGATAATCTCAATGGGATTAAAAATTTAAAGAATCAATAGAGACTTAGAAAGCTTGGGATATTTCTTAAAAATGAAGGTGACAAGATCAAGCAAAGATCTAATTATTAATCAAAGAAAATACATTTTAGATCTCTTATTCGAGATTAGAATGTTGGGTACAAACCAACAAACACTCCGATAGAGACAAACTTGAAGGTGAAGCAATATTAAAGATTGGTCTAAAAACTTAAATACCTATCTTTGACAAGATCACATATTATTTTTTTTTGTTAGTATTATAAGACAATATATAACAGATCCTAAAGAAGAACAACTTGAGAATGCATACAAGATATAGAGATACTTAAAAAATTTCAAGACATAGTGTATTCTTCAGGAAAATCCAATCCATCCTATTAGAATAAAACAAGTGAAGACTGACCGATAATTTATCTAAAAAACAATCAATGATAGAATAACATATTTATCTTATGAATCCATTAAATGAGAACTAGTGGATATGCTCACCAAGGCTTTAAAGAAAGAAACTTTTGATGGATTCACATCCAAATTGAGATTGTACAACGTATGCTCATCGACGTATCTCTATTTAATTAATATTTAAATTAAAAAAGATTAAAAATGTAATTATACTAAAATACTTGAGAGGATTGTATTTACTTTAAAATGTCCGAAGATATTGAGTTAACATCGTTTCATTTCATCCCCTATTTCACAATTTTTATATGGGAACATTACTTAAAAGTTTGACATGATTAAGGTACAAGGAAATAAAAATGTCAAAAAAGGCAAACAAATGAAACATTGTTCACTTAAGCAGGAACACTAATAGGGACTCCTGCACTGAGCCTCGACGATCCGTATAGAGTTTCTTCAAATCGAATGATCTCGTTTTTTGAACCGTACGCAACTTGAGTTCTTTCGTCGAGATTATTGATCATTTTGTCGAGCACCGATTGTTTACCATCGCTGCTGTAACCACCAGCTTTCTCGATCAAGAACCCCAATGGTGCTACCTCAAACAACAATCTCAGCTTGGCCTTGGCAGATGGTGAGGTTACATTTGTAAATATACCCTTCTCTTTTACAATGATCTGTAGGGAAAAATAAATATTAAATCATTTAAATTTGAAAAAAAAAGGATTAAAACATAAAAATAGCCCTTGAACTTGACAAGATTGGTCAAGTTGGCACTTAAACTTTGTCAAGTTTTATCAAATTGGCCCTAGACTTTTTATAGAAACTTATAATTTCATAGGCCAATTTGACCCCAAAACAAGTTTAGGGGTCAATTTGATCAAACTTAATAAGTTTAAGGACTCTTTTGTAAAAGCATGAGATATACCTGGTTGACATCAGGCACCATTCCACCAGTGTACCTCAATGTGTATTTCTCTCTCACATAATAGTTGATCAACTGTTTCATTAAAAAAAATTAAAAGTTACTAAATAATGGATGTTTGAAAGCTTATATTACTCGAATTCAAATGTGAGTTTCGAATATAGGCATGTATTTGATTTGGGTATGTTTTATTTCTTCTCTCGAATTTTTTTTATGTATTTGATGAGTCAAATACACATACTATATCCAAATATGTGTCTGACACGGGTGTTTGAATATGTATACTTTAAAAAAAATAAAAGTTAGAAATTTAGATAGATTCGAACCTTATCATATTCAGGATTGTCAAATGTGGCTCTCAAATTCCCAGGGGAGAACATTTTTCCTTCACCAATTTCATAAGTGTCCTTCACATGCTGCCATTTTCCTGTTAAATGTACCATTGAAAAACATCATTTTCATGATTTCAAAATTTGATGATAAATGTTGTTGCAGCTTGCAAGTACCTTCATCAAGGAGGAGGAATTCATGGGTGCCGGGGACGTCCTTAAGTGCGAGAACGTATGTCGTCTGAGGACCAAAAATCCCCATTGCAGCGGCAACTTGGTCACGTCCTGTTACACCGGTTAACTTATCACCAGGCCACACCCCGAAGATGGTACCTACGGTGAAGTTCGTATCGACAATGCTAGAGCCATCGAGTGGATCGAAAGCAACACTGAATCCACCTGTTACATATAGTGATAACTTATGACTACAGATTCAGGTTTACTTGAACCATAAGAAACTGTGAAAGAAGATTGCAGACCTTCAGCAGGGCCTCCCATGTCTTGAAGCTCGGGAACTTCTTCGGAGCACGCGTATTTGCAGAAGTGCGAGTAAGTCAAGGCCTAAACGTTATCGATTACAACCGGGAAAAAACTGTTAATCTCTAGAGAATTTCATCGAACACTTGGATAAAGATTAATCATTCCGAACCTCGAAAAGAAGCTTGTTGGCAAGCATATCCACAGCAAGCTGTTCATCTCCAAAGGAATTGACACAAGCTGTACCTCCACATGAAGCTGTCCTCACTTTGAAAGCAATTGTCCTCAATGCTTCTCCCATGCACATCATCAATCGAATCAGTCCCTTATCCTCGGTCGATTTCGTAAGAAATTCTTCCTGGAAAACCAATATTAAAAACAATCCAAAATCGAAACGGACCGATAAGTACTATTAGTATGGTAAACTTACCAGACTGTCTCCAATCTCACATTTTGTCACAAGGGAAGTGTTCTTTGCCTTTGAAACCTTCAATGATGATCTTGGAACAATCCAAAGTGACTCACCGAATAGCGAGCTCGATTTAAGGCTCTGCAACACATATATATGTATATACCACAATGAAATTAGCTGAAATTAACTGCAGTACACGCACACATATATACATACATATATAATTATGTACCCTTGAGCTGAAGGAAGGAGATATGGATGGAGGGGAGACTAATGCAGTGGAGTGCTTAGAGGAGACACTAGGAAGAACAATCCCACGAGCATAGCACGAGACACCGGTCTCCATTGGCAAAAAGAAAGAAAAAAACGTTTTCTCTTGGAACTTCAAAGAGAATAAGAAGTTTTGATTGATATTAATCTTTCAAAAAACAGAAATCTGTTGCTTGAAATGCCTTGAGAGGCTTGAGTAGGATAGAAGATAAGCAGTTAACGGCGTCGCGACATGTGGCACGAGCATCTCACATTTAATGTGTGGCTAAGGTTCCAATATTTGTAGGAGACGTGATGGTGTTGATAAGTGGCTAAGGCCTTTTGCAACTTGGAAGCCCTTCCTTGAACTGACATTGTTTTCTTTCTGCATATGTAAGGATGTTAGCATGGGATAGCAAGTGGAGGACCACACAGTTTCATCACCATTTACTTCGTTTATTGTATGCTGTGCCATTTAGGATGATAAATCGAATAATTTAGTCGGTGATCAAACCGAGCTAACCAAATAATTAAAATTATTTGAACCGTTAATTGAATTAAACTTTTAGATCTTATTAACCAAAGTATTGAAATGAAATATTTCGGTTAATTCGGTTGATTTTTAATTTTTTTTTTTTTTTTATAATTTGAATAAAAAAACTGATTGGGTCATCACTTTAATGGGTTTAGTGGTTACTTGGGGTAGAAAAAGTTGGCTCCTTAACGGGCCTGGAAAGCTGGACTAAGGAATAAATAAATAATTTATTCTTCTGAGATATGATCCGTTTATACTGAATTAGAAATTTTAGGTTTTATACTTTTTTATAAATCGTTGCATGCATGAAATGAATGATTAAAATTAATAATAAAATATGTTAAAATTGTCACTTATCTATTTTTAGTTTGATTAATTAATCAATTTTAAACTAAACTAATCAATAATCAAAATTTTAAAAAATACTCAACCATATCTATTAACCGAAAAATTTATTCGCAATTAATTAATTAATTTTTAACCAGATTGAAGTAGTAGTATTTGCAGTGGACCATTATTGGTGGATCCATATAGTGCATGATTGAAGATGGTGGACCCCAAAAATGAATTTTTACCTTTGTCTTTCAAATCACTTGTGATTGTGAACTTTAATGTTTGATTTCTCTTACACTGTTCCCCTGTTCTTCCAATGCCTTTCCCAGGTTCTGTCTCTTATCTCTCTCTTTGTTTCCTTTTATTTTAAGGTTTGTTTGAGATATGTAATGACAAAAACATCATGTTTTATAGGTTGGGTTTTGCTTAGTTTTATGATTTATGATGTTCCAGTAGTTCCTGTTTTATTCTGAAGCTGATGTGTTCAGCAGTGAGTTATTTCTTGGTTTAGGCATATGAATTTAGTGGGAACGGTTGGTTTTAGATTGGATTAATCGTGTTCGGGTTAAATTCGGATTCTAAAATTTTTCAAGTTAGTTCTTGTTTCGATAGGATTTTGTATTGCAAACATCACTTTTCCCAGCTTTCCAAGGAGAAACTGAGTTATGCTTTGATATTCTGTGGGATGCATGAATCCATGGTATGATGATATGTCATCATCATACATGATTTCCAGCATATAAAGAGACTAACATCAAAACATTAAGCAATAAAAATGGGTAAAATTATGATTTTTTTTTTCATTCTTTCATTAATAATCAGTATTAGAAATGTTAATAACAGATAAACTGTATAAACTGTAAAAGGCCAATTCTACAACCTTTTTTTCCCTGAAAGAATAAGAACCATACAAATGAGAATAGTAGAGACCAAATCAGTCAATTATTTGAGTTTCCTAATCCTTGACTAGTCCGGCAGCTGTATCCGATAAAGAAGAAAAACCGATTTCCCAGATTTTCCAGGGAAAATTTAAAAGAATCTAAGGTTCATAACCCATGTCATCATATGATACCGTATTGCTGTAACTTTCCTCTTTGAATAATGTTGATGTTCTTACGTTCGTTCATGCACATATCTTGTTCCCGGGATGATAGCCTCATTTGCTTCGTTTCTTGGCTTCACTGTAGAGTATGACCCCAAAGACTGTGAGAGTATAGCCGAGCATTCCGGTGATAGAGACTGGATTTTTAAAAATTAAAATCGAAACCACCACAGCTACGGCTCCTTTTGCATTTCCTAGAACCTGCAACAGCAAAAAATCTCAGTATCTTCAAACCGGCAACAGTGATACCAAAAGAAAGGAATTTGTGCATGAAATTACCGAGAACGGCAATTCATATGCAAAGTTCATACATAATCTAGCAAGTCTACTGATGCAAAGCACATAAAGGTTGACACAAGCCATCCGCTTTTTCTTCATAAGAAAAGATACAAAACAAATGTAGCAAATTCCTAAAAGCTGAAAAGTTAGGAAAAAGCTGATCGCTAGTATCATGCGTGTCATACCTGCAAGGTGAGGGCGCTGGTGTGTTTCGTGACCAAAAAGTTGGTCAAATTCACGAAATACGCAAGGGATGAATTGAATATTAGATACCAAACGATCTTGACATCATCTCTGGCAAGGGCAACGGTAATACCGACCACATTTTTTTCCATAATGAGAGTTGCCGGAAGTAGAAATACAACAGCTATTGGAGCCATGTAGAGAAGGAGGTTCATGGAATTCAGCTTCTCGCTAAAATAAAATTACAAGAACTTTTCAGTGCTCGTTTCTAATATCCGAACTTAACATAAATATATAAAACTTATGCCATTAACCACAAAGCAGAAGCAAATGCATAATTGTTTGCTCACCCTTCAGAAGAAAGTAAAATTCCCTGTAAAACCGACTTCAGAGCTCTTGCAGCAGTAGCCGAAATGCACATAATGAAACCAAATAGATGAAAACTTGGTTCACCCTATGGCCATGGAAGAAAAACGAACGGAAACAATCAGAAAAACGGATTAATTAAAATTAAAAAAAAAAACAGATAACAAGAATATTGCAGGACATTTGAAAGTTTTTAAAATCAAATAGAGCCGTAAAAGTCCAGACCGCACACTTCTAAGTACAACAAACAAAACATACAATAAGGAAGAGAGGTATATATGAGAAGCATTGATGAATCATAAACGAAATGAAGGCATATCAGACTTCACTATTTTCGTTTGACACCGAGAAAAAGGAAAAGATACTCCACAAATTGTGATAATTAGCATTTAAAGATCCTCCAGATTAAGCTAAAAAAAGCTGTGCAATCCTAAAAGTTCCAAATGACAAGATATCTACTTTAAACCTTGCATGTTTCAGCAATTGAATTGAACTTAAAGCAAATACCACAGATCATAATTCTAAGTTTCTAACTCATACTTCTACTCGTATCCGTAACCTTTTTGTACGAAACCGTTCAACTACCCATATATTCGCTTTCATGTTACATTAAAGCAATCACATTAGCCTAATTCAAATGGGGGAATTAGCATCAGATTCCCACATTATTTCCTTCTCTATATTATCACTTCGATTTCGAAACATACAAAGCCAACATAATTCAATAAAAAAAAAAACCCTTTTTGCATTCCATTCAAATTCTCCATAAACACACAAAAAGGAGCTAATATTTCCAATAGAATGTAAAAAGCACAACAAAATTAGAATCTTGAATAAGCTAAAGCAAATCAATTTCAAAATTCCAACCAAATCCTTAATAAATCCCCTAAAAAGCTACCGTTTTTAGTACACAAATTTGAACAAAATTCAATTAAAATCCAATCAAACCATAAGAATAAAAGCAGCCCAGAAAACCATTTTCAATTCTTAACCTCAAAATGAATAATGCCAGAGGTTTTAATTTAAACGATTAAATAAATAAACAGAAATTAGCCAAAATACATACCCCACTGGCAATGATAACCCCAGTGACAACAGGGATGAGGGTAGCATAAGTAAGCCAAGCCTCCCTCTTCAACGTCATCAAGTAAGCGAAAACCGCCGTGAAGAACGGCGTCGTAGCACCAATGGCCTGGTTAAAACTCACCGGCAGGAACCTTAAGGAGATGTTCCCAAACACCACCGACACACAAAAGACCAAACTCAAGGCCGATATCTTCAGGAACTGAACCCGAGATCGAATCGTCTGCATGGGGACCATCTTCATCCATGCAATCGCGATGTAGCTCAACAAAGAACAAGCCGTCATGTGACACATGGTCAAGAAGATTGGGTATTTGAAGCCATAATTGCTCAGTAAATATTTGTTCAACAACAAGACACCAATGTTGGATGAGTACCAGGCTGTTACTAGCCCGATCGTGAAGAATCTCGAATTGGTTTTCATTTTTTTGGTGTTTTGAGGATTTGGGTATCTTTATTTTGATGGGAAAAAACTGGGTTTTGAAAATTATAATGGAATCAGAATTATATGAAGATGGATCTGTGAAATTATAGGAGGGGTTGGTGAAAAAATGAATTTTTTTTTTTTGGGGGGGGGGGGGAGGGGGAGGGGGGATATAATTCGATGAAATTAGCTTCTGGTGATCTAATTCAAGGCTTCAAGCTTCTCATTATGAAATCAAGGTCCTGCAAATAGAAGGAAAATCTGAATTTTGCCTAAATTTGGGGGAAAAAGATCAGATTTTGAAAAAAGACAAAGGGAAAGAATGAGGATATTTTCTCTGTAAATTTTATTGAGAGAATAGTAATAAGAATAGAAATGTCGGAAGGATTTTAAAGAAGAGAAGGTAAACGCTATAATTAATTAATAATTGAGTTACTTTATTTGGTTTATTATAGAAATTGGTACCTAAACTTGTTATTTTTTCTTAAATTGGTACCTAAACTTTTTTTTTTTGTTATAGTTATTTTTAGGGATTTGCTTGAAGGTTCAATTCCATTAAGTGGGAAATGTATGGTAAAAAGAAAGGGAAGTTTGACTTGTAAGTTTTTGAGAATTAAAATAAAAAAAAAGATTTTTTTTAAGTATTAATGATAATGAGATTTTATATGGATTTGGTTTTTGTTCAATTAAAATTAAATTCTATAAAAAAATTTAGTTTTTATACATAAATTCATTTGAATCTTTTTTAACAATAAAATTTATCGAATCTTAAACTAAATGAAATATATTTTAATACATAAAAAAAACAATAAATGAAATCCAACTAGCGAACTTTAAAAATAATATTTATTATGAAAGATTTAAACTCGTGTGCATCTTATTAAAGAATTAAAAAATATATATAAACAAAAATTTTACTATATAATCACAACAATATGCTAAAAAATATCACTATATAACATCATATTTTTAATAATTTATACTTATTCTTTAAAGAAAATGCCTTCATAGATTTCATGCTTTCATTAGTCTCTTTAAGACAGCAATAAATGAGGTAACAGACTAACAGTTTTAAGTTTAGTAACTCAATTAAATTAATATAAATTAATTATCACTTCATTTATTAAAATTTTATATAATATTAAAAATATGAATCATAACGTAAAAATAAAATAAACTGACGATCCACAATAATCATTTAATATATCAATATTTATATTAAAGTCTCTTTTACTGTACCTAAAACTTTATTTTAGTGAAAATTTTTACTTTATTTATAAATTATTTACTTTATTAATAAATGAATTAATAAATATAATTTTATAATATACTATTCATAATTTTAAAAATTTTAATGAAATGGTTAATATTTTTATAACTTTTTATCATCTTTTTCAATTAAACTCTTATTTTCACTTTGAATCTATAAATTTTAAGAAAAAACTATATACACTTTCTAATTAAACATTTAAAATATTTTGGCCTGTAATTGTAATATCATTATAAGTGAAGACAATGAAGTTTAAGTTAGAATATGAATTAATTTTGCATTTACATTTTATAAGTGTTCAAAAAATTATGTAAAAATCCATAAAAAATATTTTGAGAGATTAATTTGATAATAGTTTAAAATTGAGAGGACCTAATATTGTTTAAACCAAAATATTTAAGCCAACTGTCAATAGCTTTAGTGTTTTGGATCTAAATGTTAACTTTCCAAACATGTAGGGACTAAAATATTTCTTTTTATAGTAGAGGGACTAAAATATTTTGTTTAAACCAAATAAGTGACTCTCCTAACTCAATTTACTCTATTTACAACGTCAGAATTCAAATCACGTATTATTGGTATACATTATTTATACAAATAACACACAAAATGAGACCTACTGACATTGAAACACTTCAATTATACTTGTCTGAAGATCAAACTACCATGCTTGATTTGGTAATAAATCCAAAGGGTATGAATCAGGCCATGAACAACAAGTTTAATGAATCGGGACGAATACGAACAGGTCGAATTCATATTTTAAAGCTAACACATGAATAATATGCAATCTCCAAGAAGTTCAATACTTGCTATTCAGTTCCATGAATAATAGATAAACCAAAACTTCAAGGTCAAGAAACAAAAATGTCAAAATCCGAGATTGAAGAAATACTAAGACAAAAGCAGAGGTTCATCTACCGTCGTAAAGAGACAAATCAGCTGATATTGAAACTACACGACATTTTAACGAAGTTTGCAAAAACCTGGTGAAAAGGCAAGAGTCGCTTGGTCGTTAACTGAATGTCGTCAAACATCTAGGGTCAACTGCAACGAAAGAAGAAAATATACAACATTAGGTAGCTTGGACATTCCACTTCTACAAAGGAAAATGTTCTTAATTAGTAATCATACTGTTTTCACAAGCAAGAGATCCGTTTTAAACGTAAGTGTTATGTCACTAAAACGAGGCATACAAAAGGTTATGACCAGTACAAAAATCAAAACGATGAGCTGTGCTAAAAGTTGATAAAATGAATCAGCCATAACAACAATAAGGATCACAAGAACTTGGAAATCAATATTAGTAAAGCTGTTTATGACATATGGTTAAAGGTTAATGTCGGGGTCTTAAACTTTTATAACAAGCAACCAGTTACATTGATCGTACACAAACCACTAAATGCAAATCAAAATCAACCGGGAAATTAACTAAGAAAGATCATAAACTTGGAAATCAACATTACCTCAAATATTGCTGGGGTACATGAAGACTCTAACTCTATCTCCCTACAGAGGTATCAAAATATACATGTAAGACAAAAAGCATGGTGCACATAAGCCGATTAATCAACAACGACATGATAATTGATACACTTACCATAGATTTGGGGGGAAGGTTAGACTTGAACTTAGCACGAACAACACCGCTGCTACCGTGAGGCCTAGTTACCTTGCCCCAAATGCAGCGATAGTGTGAGCCATTCTTCTTAACCTTAGCCTTGTAGATATAAGCCATTCGCTTGCCAGCATACCAAGCCACTTCCTCCTTGGTGTTAACTCCCTCGATCTGGATCAGTGAAGTGTTCGGGTACTGGTTCGACTTCGACCTAGCACCCACCGACACAAAATGAATCATAAGCAATAGTCCAAAATCCAATCACACCCTTTGTTCTCATAATTAAGTTTACAAAAGTAATTAATTTCAATCCCAACATAAAACCTTGAAATTCAATCACACCCATTGTTCCAAAACACTAATACAAGCCCAGAAAACAAAGTTTCAATTTTCCTTTAACATCTTAATTAAATTAAGCTCATTTTACTCAAATATTCAACTTCTTGAATCTATTTCTCTAATTCCTAAAACAAAAACGGTGCTTCAAGTAATACAAAAAGTTTAAAGTTTCATTACCTCTTGTAACCCAAGATGGTTCCTCTTACATAGAGTCTGCAAATAATAAGTTAAAAACGATGGAAATAAATTAAAAACGAAAATGGAAATGGAAAACATTAAGTTGAATCGAAAAACTGAAACACCATATTCTGAAATCGGTGAATGAAAATGGAAATTAGGGTTCCAAAAGGGTAAATGTGAAGATCAAAACAGACCTGACTCGCTCTCCTTGGCGTCCCTTCACCATTTTTGGAAGCAGAAGGTTGTTTAGTCCTCTGGATTCTGGTAAAGGCGGCTGCGAGGTGGAGACCTAAAACCCTAATTAAAAGGGCTGAAGATTTGGGGAATTTATATAAGGTGGCTGAAATTTAAGTACCGCAAGCCCAATGGATATATGCATGGGAAATTGGGCCTTAGCATTTTGTTCATTCATCTTAGGAAAGTTTTGATATTCGACTTATTAATCAATTAACTTGAATCAAAAACGATAAAAATATATTATGTTAAATTTTTTTTAATATGATTCAAATATTTAATTTATTAATTAATTTATTTAATTTGAATATTGTAAAAGTCCACTATGATACGATCTTTTTAATCTGATTTAAACTCCAAATCAAAAGAGATTTAACATCTTATCCTATTACATCAACCGACAATTTATGTTCCTATGCATTAGATTCTTTCGAGTTTTTTTTTCGTGTTTAGAAAAACCTCGAAGATCATATCTTTATATTCATGTGTCGAACATAATTGTCGAAGTAAACTACGAATGGTGTATAATTCAGCTAAGCACAACAAATTCCAACATTGTTCTTTCATAAATTTAAGGGTGCTTTGAAGTTCTTTTGCCCCATCAAATCTACAAGTAAAAAACAATGGGACATTCTTTCCTTTTCTTCTGGGAAAAAGAAAAATACCAACCAGTGCATTAAAAATGGTAGTTGCAAGTACAATTTGTTTAGTTATACCAGTCAAGAAACAAGATTGAAAAGGTAAGTACAAGGAAAAATAGCATGAGAAACGTCCGGCTGCTGCTATTCCGTTGGATCGCCTGAGAAAGTTCCTTGTTACCGAGCTCTACGTTCTTTGTCGCTTCAACCGCCTGCAGGAAGAATCGGAAACTATATGCTTAGAGCTGAACAAAAGAAAGTGGAACACATCTGATGCCTTAAGGAAATCTAGTTTATACAATCAAACTTAGTCTAATCAGTTTCATAAATGAGCTTAATGTGACAATGGATTAATAAATAAAACAAAGGAAAATAGATGGTTCATGTGATGATGTAATATTAATTAAAGAAATAGGCAGCGGACATAGAAAGCAAGCGTGGAGGGAAATATTTTTGCACCTGATCATACAGATGTTCTATTTGCTGAGCTTGTTGCAGAACATGTGTCGACATTAGGTGATTCAGAGCAGACATCTCCACCATTTTAGTTTCAGTTTGTTGAGCAGCATCTAGAAGACTACTCAACTCCACCTGAATAATAAGCAGAGCAGTTAGCATCTTCGGTATACAAGGGTTTCGGAAAATGAGAATAGGCCATATGAATCTGAAGGGGAAATGGATCGGTGAAGGTTACAAGGCTGCTAAGGCTCCGGATCTCATTAGGCATAGGCAAGAGAAGCTGCCATGGCATAGATTGATATGGGGTCAGCTCTTTATACCTAAACATTATTTCATATCTTGGCTAGCCGTTTTGGATAGACTTCCACTAAAGAGTAGGTTAAGCTCCGGGGGTTATCAAACCAGAAATCATCTTTTCATTACATCCTCGTATTCTAAGCTGATATGGGAAGAAATATTAAATGCTTGTGGCTGCAATGCTGTTCACTGTACTTCACAGGAATTGTTAGTGGCAAATTGCAAGGGCAGAACTTTAAAGGCCACCATCCTCAGTTTGGCCTGGAGTGCATTTTTTATGTGGTTTGGCAAGAACAAAAATGGAAGAATCCATGGTAGAAGGAAAAGGCAACAGCAAGTTCTTTTTTTCCATGTTTGAAGGGCTAGTCAGGGATAGAGTAACCAGAAGTAAGTTGTTGAAAAATCTTTCAGCCAACAACTTCTATGCACAGAATGGGGATTGAGTGTAAATAGTGCATAGATTCTTTTTTCATTCCTTCTGTTGAAGTATTGTTGCTCTTTTTGCAATACCGTAATTAGTTTTGAAATGTAGCAACACTTTGCTTTCTTTTTGGATGAATAGAATTTTACTTATCCCTCAAAAAAGAAGAAAAAAGAAGAGGCCATATGAAATTTATCATGATAAGTATCTGATTACCTGAAGGGCACGGGTTTCATCATCCAGTAACTCCTGTTTGACTCTAAGAGATTCGGGTTGATTATCATTGGTATCTCTGGACTCCAAGTTGTATGGTTTAGAGGAATCTGCAGAATCTGAATCAACAACCTTCTTAAGTTTTCTTCTTGGCATTGCCCTATTGATAGCATCTTGGAAACGAACAGCTCTCATCTGATCGAACTGTGCGGTGACTGAATGAAGTTTCTCACTTAAAATTAGTACCTGAGTGTTAAGGAAAACCAAAAGTGTCCATTCATCAAGCTAACTATACCACTAGCTTTTTTCTTAGAGGAAGAAAGCGGTACCATGCAGAAATAAAAAGGTATTGAATGAAGAAATGCCGAGGAATGGACATAAAATATTACTACAAGGGAAATTTAAATTCTCATGTAAAACTTGAAAAGAAAAAAGGATAAAGATTCTTGAATCTTGATAAGATCATTTAGCTCCAAAAAACAGACATATAGGACATTTACACTTGTTGCCACATTGAAAGACAAAATATAGGTACTATCAGAGAGACAAACTAGAGCTATTTACCCCAGTATGCAGGAAAGATTAACAGCGTTAATCGATCAACTTAGCTAGATAGCTGTTATAAGCTGTAGAAAGTAGACAAGTCTAACTACCAATTCCTCTCAATAAACAGGAAGAATTTAAACTTACCACTCCATGTTTGTGCGCAATGGTATCAGCATTTGAGGTATCCCTGATTCCGAGCCACCCTTTCGAACTTGCCTCTTCGTTGTTTATACAATTTTTGAGAATATCAATTTGGTCTTTGCAAGCTTTAACAAAATCAGCAACCTGCATCAAATTTTGGCTTAGAACATAGGATGTAAACAATCTAATACTCACAATCATGAACTTAATTAACCGACAATAAAACCATTTTCTGGTGAATCAAAGCAACAAACAATCAAATGCAATCAAACACTCTCTTGTGGGAACAGAAGATAACTGTTATAAACTCTATAATCTATCAGTTCCATTAGACCTGCAAAGCAGAAAAGTAAAATGCAAATCTGCACCCTACCATTTATTTGGCACCATTCAATCAAGAACACATAACACCAAAATCCAAAACCAGCTAAAAGTTCTTCACACTTCAAATGCATACAATATATATATACCACGTTAAAATTCATTACTACCTTCGAGCTAGATCGGTAGAAATTTAAAACTTATATCTGCATAGCATTAAAGTACAAATTCACAATCAAACCACCAATAATGAAGATAAATCGTGCACTTGTTCTTCTTTAGACAATTCATGCAATCATTGCAACACACGGGAAAAAAGCTTACAAATTTTTCCTGATCAAACTAAGAACTGACAATCTTCCTCAGTAAGGAACAGCATAATAGTATACGAATCTAAAACAATGCATCATTACTTCATGTTCAATGCTGTCCCTTTCTTGCTCCGTTGTTCTATGACGATCCACGTAATCTTTCCTGTGCTTTGACAAGAACTGATCCAAAGCTTCAATACTCTCCAGCTATTTACAGAAGAAATAATAATAATAATCCTCAAAATTTCTGCAATAAAAAAACAAAAACAAGAATTTGGAAATCTATTTTTACAATTTACCGTTTTAAGTGCAGATTTAGTAAAAGGTGTCGTCTGCCGTGGTTTATGGATTATGAACGACGCCATTATCGCTGCCAATTTAGCCTGTCAACAACAAAAAAATCAAATCAAACACAAATTGAAATTAAAGGGGAAATGTAAAATTAAATGAACAACGAGCGGATTCAAATTATTAAAAATCACACCAAATAAAGGGGAAAATTTGTTTACCTCGTTGAAACCTGATGAAATTGCAGACTGACGCACAGCATCTTTGAAATCTTCAGCTCGATCTCTGAATCTCGACATGTTTTGCAATTTTCAACTGCTTTTCCCCCTCGAATTTTGCTGAAATTTTAGGGTTTTATTTTCCGAAAGGAAAACAATTTAAATACTTTAATTCAATGGAATTGAAATCTAGAACTCAAAAGTGAAAATTCAAAGCCAAAGATAGATAAATTTGTCATTTCATTTTCGAAATATAATACGACGTCGTTTACTTTTGTGAAGATACAGCAGAGATTTAGATAATTTACTTGGTTCGGTTTGAATTTAAATTTAATAATAAAATTTATTTTATTTAAAATCAACTATATAAATACATAGATATTAATACTAATAATTATTTCATTTTCTAGACAAATATTAAAACTATATAGTAGTATACATAAATTTTAATTTAAATAAACTATTTATATTTTATAAAATAAATACATTCATATGTTTTTATATTGATTAAATATACTTATTTGTAAAAGGAAAATTATGATGCATTAATAATTGTTTTAATAAACCGACTAAAATTGATCGAGCGATAAATAATTTGATTTGTTTGAATATATTTCAATTTTAATTAAAATTAAGTATACGACTATCATTTTAATAATATCACCATCAATATTTTTAGTTATCTCTTTTAATAATATCGATTGGTATCAATTTCGAGTTTTATAATTTAATTTTCACCATTATTTATAAAACACAGTTTACAGTAGTAAAGCTACTAGCAACAAATACTATACCAACTCTTATTCAACACCTAGCTGAATCAGAGGTTGCAAGGTAAAAGAATACACCTCTTCAAAATGAAAAGGATCACCCGAGACGAAACCCGGACCGTTCACGAATGATGTCCGATCAGTCTCGAAGAGTTCGAATTCCAACATCTACGACCTCATCATCTTCATATATTCTTAAAGTAACGACAACTCACACATCGGCGAATATATGGTACTCCTTAGAGTCCACGGCGATAAGCCTTATACCGGCAATCGTTGCTGCAAGAGACATGAGACCAAAGAAACTGACATTGAACCAATGCCAGAACTGTTGTAAGGAACTCAATCTCTTATTCTTATTCTTTGCCACGAGGTACATGTGGTTCGCGAGGATAAATGTCAGCGGGAACGTACTCAATGCTCCCGTGAGGGTCTCGAAATCTCCGAGGAAAGGCAGGAGAGCCGACACCAGCGTACTTACAGTAAGGTAGCTGCCTCTTGCTACGACTCTAAAAGCTATGTTTGTCACTTTCAATGAACTTCCTCTAATCCCAAACTTCGTATCCAAATACTCGTAAGTTGGACTTGCGAATATCTATGGCGATGAGGATTGTGATCAGGGTTCATTGAGGCATTTGCTAAAACCAGGAAATGAAAGTGTGAATACTTACATGCAAAGCAATAACCGATTGCAGGAAGGCAGACACGTTCGCAGCTGCCTTCACCCAAACCGGGCCGCTGGTACTGTTAAGTAAATATGTAGATGTTGAAGATCCGTAAGCCCAGTAGCCGATAAAGGTAACAGCATACATCGGTACAACTCCGGCAGAGAACTGGAAGTACAAAGCTTTCAGCATATTCTTTATTGCAGGTTGCCTCACTGTTGCCTGTTATTGAGAACAATGTTTAGAAGGCGACAGTAAACAAACATCAATGAGTTGAAAAATAAAGAATTCGCATTAACAGAGCTAAATCATCGTATTTGAGTTCCAAGAAATATGCCAATGATTGAAATACGACCCGACATGATCTGTCTCACCTGTATTTCAGGAAGCATTCCGGTATTGAATGCAAACACAAGATTTGCAGATGCCCCTATGGTTGTAAAAATTCTGTCAGTGGTCGATTTCCCATGTATGGTATAATCTCTCGGCAGTGCATTCAATCCTATAACGATATGAGAATCATTAATGCCACATAAATGCAGGAAACTCGTAAATTTACATCAGCAAAATCAGAAAAACTGGAAAAACGAAACTGAGAATATCAGAGGTCCATACGAGACGAGATGGATTAACGCAAATAGGATATTCTTGACTAAATTTCTATATATCTAAGATATATATTCACACATACTCGGCGCTTTCTCAGGCTATCGCTTTTCCTGCGCCTTGTGCCTGAGGCAATATAAGGGTTTAAGCACCTAAAGAATGCTTTGTGCCTTATAATTGCATATACGAATGAATCTTAAAAGCTTCTTATGGTTCAAACTTAGAAACATGGGTAACAATGTTGGTTTACTCGAAAGAAGGATTATACTACAGCATTATCCTCAAGCCATAAAAGTGATTGGCTTCAAGGCAACTATTTCCATCCTCGATTCGATTATCACATCACAGTACCTACAATAACTTTTCATGCAATGTTAGAACTTACCATCATTAGTTGCCAGCACACAAGCCACGATAATATATATCATGCTGAGAACAGTCGAACATCCTAACCATACTCTTAGTGAGGACAGATGGGGTGTCGAAACAGCAAACAGAATACACACGAGTCCTTCTATGGCAATAAAGTGTGGAAGCTTCATGGTATGCTCTTTGTTGAAAAGGACATAACAAGCCTGCATCACATATACAGATGTTATAGATTTCCGAATAAACTTCAAGCAGTTTTAACTATGGAACTGCATAAAAGGTAGCAAACGTCAGAATCGCAAACACTATATTCAAACCGTCTTCCCGATATTCAGCAACCTAAGATTCGGGTCTTACCTTTAAAGCAGAACCACCCAAAATGATGTATCCAAGGTTGATCATAAACAGATTGACATATTGCAATGCCCATGTAAGGTAATAAGCTTTCCTACCTGTTGAAAATAATATGCTAATCAAACAACTATCGAAATAGATAACGAATAACATCAAACATTAATCAGGCAACTCATAGTCATACCGTATACTTGTTCTGCAAGATCTCGATACCGGATATGCCTCTTTCCCTCGAATTCATGGAGCTTGGCAACAAGCATATTGGCATGTAGTGATATCACGGTGGCTAAAAGCAAACCGACTACGCCTCCAACCCAGCCGAGAGGGACCATGACGATTCCAGAGTATCCCAAGACGAATACACTGTTGATACCAGTGGTCAAGACAAAACCTGCCTGGAACCATGAATCTGGAATGCCACATCAAAAGGTCAAAACGAAACCGGAGCCTTGTCGGATAAAGACTCACACACAACAAAACATTGAAGAACTTGATTACCAGAAAGGAAAAATCCTAGAAAAATGGAAACTTTGTCGCATCAAAACATCAAAGAAAAGAACAATCAGAACACAACTATAGTATGAAAATACCACAAACAAAATATGCAATTGAAGGTCATACAAAGATCATTGTAACAATGAAAAATCCCAGAAATACGAAACAAACAAAGAAAGAAAATAGTGATTAAAAGATAAAAACCTCAAAAATAATATGAAAATTCCAAGAACAAATAAGTGTTGCAATCCAAAATTAGAATACAGGAAGAGAAAGAAGAACAACCAAAAGTGTTGAAATCCAACAAAATAAGCAATAAAAAGACTACAAAAAAATCCCAGAAAACTGGAACTGCTTTCCACCATGCAGACAAATACAATAATAGAAACAAAATCCCAGAACTAAACAAAGCATGAGGACCAAAAACAAAACCCATAATTAGAAAAAGGAACAATCTTTGAAAAAATAAGCAGGAAACAAATTTACCAGTGCTTATTTGATGAGCAGTTTCGGATACTTTAACAGTCAAGTTATCATCCCGGTGTTCCTCTTCATCTCTGCTTTCTTCCGCCATGTTTGTCTCTTCTTTTCCTTGCTCTGCCAAGAGCCAGACAGTTTGTTCTTGTTGGTCTCCGTTTTTATCTTCCTCTGCAAATATATCTATGAACGCCAGGGTTCCTGGTTGGGGATTAAACCTTCTTTTTTATATATAAAATTCAATGTCAGAACTTGGCAGAATCAATCAAAGAAGTTTGATTCCCATGAATGGAAAAACTCGGGTTTTCGGGAAAGAATCAAATGGAAGTAAATCTTTGGATTTTTTTGTTAATGGATTCTGGTTGTTTGGCACTGGAAAGTAATATTTCAGTAACTGATCCCTCTCTCCAACTTTCTTCTTTAAGCACACGTACGTATATAATCCAAACAAAATATATTTTGGTCAAAATACACGAATGGTCACTGAATTATTTTAAATAACATAAAATAATCATTAAATTTTTATTTTTGTTATAAATAATTATTATCAGTTGTCTGTTGTTGAATGAGTAACATGATAATTAAGAAAATTTATATAAAAATATATTTAATTTTATATATTAAATTAATTTGATTTGAATTCAAATAAATTTAGTGTTTATTATTTATATTTTGTTAATCTTATCATATTTTTAAAAATAATTTAATATTTGACTTTGACTTAATCCAAAATACTATTTCTGTCTCAAAAAAAACTGTTCCATATCAATTTTTTAATAAATTTTGATTCATAATTATTTAAAATTTATTATTGATAAAAATATAAAAAAATATTTTAAAAATCTTTGATCAATAAATTTTGAATATAATCTTAAAAAAAATAATTATTTAAAATATTTAATATAATTATAATCAAATTTTAATTATTAAAAAATCAATAATAAATAATTTTAATAGGACTAAAATTCGTGGAGATCGAAAAAAATTATCATCCTTACCTTACTCATAATATTTAGAGTATTTATTGTAGAAAAAAAATGTAAAGATATTTTCTGAAAGAGTTTGGTATACATCAATTGAAGATTATTTAATTTTGATTTAATTTTATCAATAAAATTTATCCATTTCACTATTAATTATTCATGTCATTAATCTAATTTTTATAAAATATTTTTTTTAAATGACATAGAAAAATGAGTAAAAATTTATTGGGTGAAAAAAATGATATGAAAAATAGTGATAAAATAGATGATTATAATTGGATAGGATCATGGTTAATGTCGTAAGCCAGACCCAAGATATAATTTCTCATATTTTTCGCAAGAGATATTTTAAAGGGTGAAAAAAATGAATTAAAATATCAATTTGTTTCCCAAAATATCAAAAGGGTGAAATGAAACATTGGTTATCAAATTATTTTTTTAACAAATTTGGCCACCAAACTTTATTTTTTTTCTTATTTTGATTAATGATTGCACGGGCAAAATTTAGAGTTTAGAGGTATTCAGTCCCTATTAATTGTTATTTTTATATATTAAATAGAGATAAAAAAATTAAAATATATAATTTTTTAAAGAAATTGTTTTTCTATTTTTGTCGATCAAATTTTTTTTTAAAATATATATTTTAATCCTCTATAATAAATTCTTAATTTCGCCCCTGATTGTTAATTTTTAAAGAAGATGATATAGTTTGATTCAATAATAATATTAAGTTGAGTAAATTTATATATTTTAATCATTAGCTTAAATGGAATAATATTTTTTTTATTTTTTTATTAAAAAATAATTTTTTTAAATTTTATTTTAAAAAATAACCCTCTTTCTACGGATGTAGACGTAATTCACATTGTATACAACGTGAATTACTAATTCGTATATCGCAGAACACGAAGTATGGTTAATATGGATTATATGTTACTCATTTTTTATAAAAATACTTTTAAATTTTTTTAAATGTAGTTTGCATCCTCCATAACGAGAATTACTCTTAAATTTTAAAATTCTTCACGTTATTTTTTTACGATATTTTAAGTATACACAAATTACCCCAATTTGGATCCTGTAGAATGCGCACAACCTAAATTCACATCATACATGCTAATGTGAATTATATGTTACCTATTTTTTAAAAATATTTTTAAAACTTTTAAATGTAATCCGCATCTTGTATGATGCGAATTACTCTTAAATTTAAAAAATTTTTGGATTATTTCTTATGATATTTTAGGCCACGTGAATTACCAAATTCACATCCTACGAGATATACACTACCCAAATATTTAAAAACGAATAACATACGATCCACATTAATCACACTTCGTATTCTTTAAGACGCGAATTAGTAATTCATTTCGTGTAAAATGAATTACACCTACGTATAAAAAAATATTTTAAAAATAAAATTAACTTTTTTAAAATATATAAATAAATAAAATATTCATGCCATTAAACCCTAATCATTTGCTTTAAATTAAATAAACTTAACCTTCGGTATCTAATGAGATTTCTATCAATTTTCTCGAGTCCTTTCACAGAAAACACTATCCTTTCTCCGAAAGTCGGATTTAGGGTCACCGAAGTCAGAAACGTCGCCGGGATAATAACAAACCTTACCGTTTTGAAGCGGGAAAAAGGGACAAAACGGTCATTTTCAAATAAAAAGCAACGTAAAATAAGCCCTTTAGTAATAAAAAACGATATTTTTTTGGCAGTTGAGCTGGTAGGTAATAACAATAAAGATGGAGGACGAAAGAGGGAGCAACCGCCAGGACTCGCCTCTGGCGGCGGCGGCCAGTGGTTCCGGAAGTGGCGGGGACGATTTGGAACTTATTCCAGCGGTTTCGGAGCATGTTGGATGCGATGACGGTGGTGGTGATGGTAATGCTAGAGTGAAAGGGCCCTGGTCGCCGGAGGAAGACGCGGTGTTGAGTCGACTGGTGGAGAAGTTCGGGGCGAGGAATTGGAGTTTGATCGCGCGAGGAATTCCGGGTCGGTCGGGGAAATCGTGTCGGCTTCGTTGGTGTAATCAGCTCGACCCTTGCCTCAAGCGCAAGCCTTTTACTGGTAATTGATTTTCTTCCTTTAAATGAGGATTTGGGTGTTTTTCGTTTAGATTTTTTGTTGTTCTAGAATGGGTAGTTGTTGTTTTCTGTGTCTCTGTTGGTCTGAATGTAGGAACTCAAATCAATGTGTGTTTTGTTTTGTTTGTATGCTTGAATTCTATAGTGAAAAAAGATTGTGTTTTTCTTCTTGTTTTACATTTGGATTAATTTTGAATGCTTAGTGATGTCTGGTTTTTAATTGGTTTTGACAAATGCTGCAACTATTCGACGTTTTGTTCGAATTCACTTTTGTTTCCTAATGCTCTAAATTTAGTACTCTGTTTGTTACATTGTATTACAAAGCTTGTATCCTTGTTTAGTAGAAGTAAAAGTAAGTTCTAGAGTTTGATACATATCGATTCTTAGTGGAAATCGGTGTCTTATTCGCAATGCCTACTATGGAGAACATGATTGTTGTTCTTGTCTTGTTTTTGTTGTTTGCAAGTCATTTGTTTTCGACTGCTATTCCGTTACTTCTCATGCGTAATGTATGTAACAATCTGTGCCATCGGAAGTGAGTTGAAGCTGAAATGATGACTCACATCCATGATCTTGCAACAGAATGTTCAGGGTTAACGAGGATAATGTGCGCACTTAAGAGATAAGTGTTGTTTTGTTTGTTATTATTTCCGGGTAGTGGAGAGTGGAGATCGAGTCGGAATGCCAGTTCATTTTATTTGTAGCTCTATTCCCTTCTGCTTTGTGTACTTAGAAGTTAGAACAATGTTTCTCGACCTGGTTGATCTTAGCACCGGAGTTCTAGGGCCTTTCGTAAGCGTAAAGCATCCCCTTGATAGATATATTAACAGTGGGATTCGGGTTGTTTTGCATGACTGTTGAACTTTAGGAGAACTCTCTGTGATTCCAATGTCGGATTTTTGACACTGTTTCTTGGCTGAGTCACATTATTAATGTTGGTTGTCGAGGAAGATGTATGAAGCTTTAAATTTCTAACAATGATATGCAAATCTTTTGATGGAAGGGTGGTGTCTCTCTTTTTTCGTTTTTTGTTCTTTTCAACTCGTGACGTATCCGAGTTGAGTTTCTTTTCGAGGTGAGTCAGAAGTCTTGATTTTGTTTATCATTGTGCTGCTGAGAAAAACTATTATGTAAACCTCTGCAGATGAAGAGGACCGTATCATAATTTCAGCTCACGCGATCCACGGCAACAAATGGGCGTCAATAGCAAAACTCTTGCGAGGTAGAACTGATAATGCTATTAAGAACCATTGGAATTCTACCTTAAGACGTCGATGCAAGGAACTGGGTAGGTTTAAACCCGGTCCAGCTGACACGATGGAAGATGGAAGCCTTGAGAGAACAAAAGCTTCCTCGGAAGAAACACTGTCGGTTGGAGATATAAACCACTTCAGGCCTCACGAAGGAAGAGATGTGGTGATGGATGATAAACCAAACTTTCAAGAAGTCAAACCACTGATACAAGAGGATCAAACTGCTGTTGAACCAAAGGACCATCCTATTCTCTGTCGTCCAGTTGCCCATGTTAGTGCATTCAGCCGTTATAATGGCAATTCTAAAACGGAATCTAGAATGACAAATAGAATCACAATGCAAGGGCCTCTAGCTCAATCATCCAGGCCGGGCTGGGGAGTCGGGAAAATCCTAGAAGATCTTCGCTGTGAACCTGCCATTCCCTTTCGATGTGGATTTGGTTGCTGCTCAACTCCTTGTGGGGGTCATTCTCAGAGTTCATTGTTGGGTCCGGAGTTTGCCGACTATGAGGAACTCCCCGTTTTTTCAAGTCACGAATTAATCTCCATAGCAACTGATTTAAACAACATTGCAGGGATAAAGAGCGGTCTAGAAAACAACTGCGTTAGGATACCGAGCAATGCCACAGACTAGAGAATGTCTCAAGGAGCTACTCCAAGCATGCAAATAGGGATATCGGATTTACATACAACGAGTGACTCTACGCACTTCAATGACGGACAGAGCAAGTTAACAGGTATGTCGATGGAAGTTCTGCCAACACCGATTCCTAAACAAACATGTATGATACGATCTGAAGTGGAGGGTTTGAGCTAGAGAGCGATCAGATCGTACTTAGATTTTTTAATGGTTTTTTTTTTTTCATATTGGAAGATTAGGGTATAGAATATATGTCTTCAATCGTTTTTTAACTCTGCAGAACTCTATATTTGATCTTGTGACAAATGAGCCGTAGCTCGGTACAAAAGAAGGGAAGCTTAAACTTCAAACAAGAACAAAGCCCCGAAGAGCGGAGTATAAAAGGCGAGAGCTAAAGTTCCGACCGGCATGAGCAAAAGTCTTAATGCTAGTAAAACCCGAGTCGAGCAGCGCATAAGATCTATTACTTGGTCTAGGCAGCCATGAAAGCGAACGACATCGCAACGATGGGTAGAACCCTTCATTGTAGTCCTAGCTTTGATGACAATGGAACCAATGCATATGGAAATTCAGTAAGATAACATCAAAAGACCAGTCGTTATGGTCTTGTTGAAGTTGAATCGAATCTGATTTAAGAGGAAAAAGTTTTCGTTTTGAACTCGAAAGTTTGTTACAACTTGAGATATCAAAATTTAATATTCCAGCGAAGCTTCAAATGACATGATTGAGTTCGATCACTGTTATCGACGGTGAATATTCGATTAAATAATTTGTTACCATGATCTGAATTGTGATGGGGAATGGGGTCTCTTTCCCTGTTTCCTTTAGTGAATTACAATAATTTGTGGTGTTGGCAGGCCGTGTCTGGCGCTGCTTTGTCTTTGACAAAACTGTGAAAAAGAGAGTAGTAGTAGTAGGGGGAAGCATCAATCCACCTATCCAAACTGTCATTATTTTGTCAGAATCATTTCAGTTAAAGTTGAGATGTTTTGGGTTCATCAAACAATGAATTTCCCAACCATTTCATTTATACCATTTTTATGTAAAAAAAAATAATGCTCTTTCAGTTTTCAGGTTTAGTCTTAATTAATTCAGATCGACACGAATCGTATATTTAATTTTAGTAATCGAGTCTCTTAACAAAGATTTTTTTTTTGTATATATAACTTTTCGAACTTGAGACTTACTTAAGCGGAATCAAACTGCTTACTACTTACACCAACCTAAGTTAATTATGTAACAAGAATTTTAGTTATTTCCTTGCACATTAATAAACTTGTTATAAATTTTTTGAATTGGACATTGCAATTTCCTTGCACATTAATAAACTTGTTATAAATTTTTTGAATTGGACATTGCACTTTCCTGACACACATTCTAACAACTTGTTATATTTTATGTTATTATTCATCAATTCGATAATTAATATATAATAACTCGACATATACAATATTTTTATTGTAATTTATAAATTTTACTTGTAATAATTATCGTCGATTCATACCTTATCTCTATTGAACTTTATGTATTTTATTATAGAAAAAATAATCTTCTAATTTAATCAATTTTGAAAAAAAAATAATAAAGTACATCTTACTCATAAGTCATAACATGTCTTAAAAATTTATCCCAAGCCAATTTCGTGGAATTAACCAAAGAAATTGACCTCGACATTATAAACACAGATATCGAGAAATAGAACGGGTAAATCCACACATATTATATAATACAAGGGCTTTTCGTAAAATTTGACCATTCTTTTCTTTTCTTTCTTAGATAAGGTCACTCCATTATGATAAGATATTTATTTTGATCACTAAACTTTCAAATATTATAAAATAGTTACTAAATTTTGATTTTTATTACAAAATAATCATCTAATTGTTAACCGATGTTTAATGGTTAAAATATTTATATAATAACATATTTAATCGTATGTATTTACATATTTAATTATTTTAGTTCTAATTAAAAATTTTCAATAATCTAACTTTCATTATTTATACACTTTTATCAATTTGATCTATTTTTAATTAATTTAATAATATAAAAAAATATGAAATTATTTATAATTAAAACAGAACTAAATAGATAAAATATATAAATAATGATAGTTATTTTTTATTTTTTAAATATAATTAAATTGATCTAATATATAAATATAGACTAAATATATAATCATTAAAAATTTTAATTATCACACGAGATAACGGTCTAATTATCATTTTATAACAAATATTAAAATTTAATTATTATTTTATAATATTAAAATTTGAGTGACTAATATAAACATTTTATCATAGTTGAATGAACATTTTAAACTTTACCCTTCATTTCTCCCCTTCCAAATCTATGTATAATTGTACATTTTTGTACATGAGATCTTTTCTTGCAATCCATGTTTCTCTCTCTTTCATTTCTATTGTTCTGAACTGACAGACAAAGAGAGAGAGAAAAGAGGAACAACAACACTTACCACCACTCTTTAAAACTGTACTCACCAGGAAAAAGAAACATCACTTTAGTTTCAGGCTGATGTTCCATTGACTTCATGTTTGAGTGAGTCAATGTGTACTAATTAAGCTTAAGTTCAAGAGTGATTGGTCTTGCTTGTCGGAAATTTGATGACTTTTCTGTGTTCAACAACAATTACATGAAGATTCAGAATCTGGGTCTTGATAAAAATGGAAGCTTTACCTAAACAACCCCACCAAGGAGTAGCCATTGATGTTGTTGATGAAGAACAAGAAAGAAACCAGACAGGTAATGGTGAACAAGAAGACAGCCGGTGTTCTTTGTCTTGTTCAACTGAGATCATCAAGGAAAGGGGAGGTTGTTCAATGTCTGGAGATCTTGAGTCTGGTGTGGTCGAATCCGAGCCACATTTGGGCAAAGAAATGGAGAGAGATTGCAGGATTTGCCATCTTGTTTTGGACATGACCAACCATGAATCTGGTGTCCCTATTGAGTTGGGTTGTTCTTGCAAGGATGATTTGGCTGCTGCTCATAAACACTGTGCTGAAGCTTGGTTCAAGATCAAAGGAAACAGGTGAAGTAAACTAAACTAAACTAAACTAAATAATTTCCTTCTGACATTTACCATTTTTGTCTGTTTTTTTGCTTGAATCATAGTGATTTAGGGGAACTGAAATGCTGCTTGAAACTTCAGATTGAAAAAGTGGTCAAACAATGGTGGATCCATGTTCCTTTTTTAAGGTTATTTGGTGCCTGATTCTTTGTTGTTGTCATCCTTGTTTGACTTTTGTGTCTTTTGGTTTGTTCTGTAAGAAAAAAAAATGGTGAGATATTTTTGTTGTTAGTGTTATGATAAAAAAAAAATTCATCTCTTTGCTTTGTTAGTGGAATCAAATGTTAAATATTAGTACAATTAGAAAGATGGAACCACCAGGATGCTTTATATGTAGTTTCAGCTCTGGGAATCATTCTTTTCCTTACTTGAATCGGGTTCGAATATCGGATCCGGGTTAAAAACAAAATGAAAAGTCGGAACATCATAGATCGATCATAATCCAGTTGATTCGTATAATCATCCGGTGTCGGATTTTGAGTTTTTCAGGGATGTCCGGAACATAAGTGTTTTAATATGTTGTCTTCAAAGGTGTAATAACCAAATTAAGAAAGGTTTTTGCTTAGGTTATATGACAATGCTTTGCTCTTTAAAGATTTATGATCTGCTTATTGATAATTTGCTAGTTGTCACAACAGAATTTGCATTTTTCATGAAATAGTCGTGTTCGACGCTCATGTTTGATGCATATCCGGATCTAGGTAACAAATATATATATCCTCCGAATACATGAAAGTGATAGAAAGTCGAAAGACGATCTTTACCAAGTCCGAGCTGCCGTCGTTCTGAATTATGACTCATAGCATGTTGATTACCGTAGCGCTTTTGCCATGATTTATAAGCTTTATTGTTCCGACTCTTCATTTTTCTTAATGTATTCGTGTTTGATACGTCCTATACAAATTCCGACGAAGTCGGTAAGGTATTTCGATATATGAAAAAATCGAGCTATTCAAGGGTGTATCCATGTTCCTATATGAACAATCTGTATCTTAAATGCTGCACTGACCCTTTTGAATAGCTACAATAATTTTCCTTCTGATTGCTTAATCTCAGAACTTGCGAGATTTGCGGATCAACCGCTCAGAATGTTGCTGCCGTTGCAACTGATACCGACATGGCCGAGCAGTGGAATGAAGCAAACGATTCCACAGCAGCAGCAGCCACGGCTCCCGTTACCATTCATGCTGCGGAAACCCGAAACTTCTGGCAAGGCCATCGATTTCTAAATTTCCTGCTAGCATGTATGGTTTTCGCCTTCGTAATCTCTTGGCTCTTCCACTTCAACGTACCATCTTGAAAATAACCATATCCAAGCTTTCGACACTCATTTTGGCTACGGCAATCAAGCCGGTGCCCCGGTAAGCCTCTCGATTTACGATCACGTCCCATCTTCGCGTCCTCGTGATAGTTAAATCTGTAAGCATGATGTTTATATTATCAGTATCATAGGGCTTGAGCAATGTGTGTAATTTATGTTTTGCTGGGTTTTAATTCACACAACAAGTAGTGTTATGAAACTCTGTTTTTGAATGTTTTGTTACGTTTTTATTTTATTTTGGTCATTTACCGTTATCGTATATCGGCAGCAAAACTTGTATTTTCATATGCTGCGAGCTACAAAATACATATAATTTTGTAGTAATAATATTTACAGATAAATGTCGAATTCAAAACGAATCGGTATCATCCGAGGAGGTGTCGTAGTCACATTCATCGACATCAATGGCAACAATTTTGGAACCATTAATCCTATTAGGTTGATCATTTCTGACCATGAACGGCAACCTTAGATTGCTCGAAACGATCCCGAACCCTTCCTCTTCCTTCTTCAGATCACCGGGAGGCAAAAAGCAATCCATCGACAACCCTTTGATGTTAAAGTCGACTTCTTCGATTGTCCATACCTCTTCCATCCTCGTCCTCGAATGACTCTCGGAGTTCTCCCCGAACCGAAACAACGAGACACGAGTATTACCAGTGTGTGCAATGTTGACACTGTCTACGATTCTGTAGTCTTGTATCGAGGATTCCATTGTTGTTTCCCAAAAGATGCCATCGGATTCGGACTTGATACGCAGTAGATGGGAGTCTTCGAGTTGGATTAAGAGGCCGGTTCTTTGGCTGAAGCAACCCCAGACCGTGTGACGGATGATCTCTACATTGCAGCTGCTTCTAGCTCTCAGCGTTGAAGGCTCAGCCTCTAGTTTTAGGATGAAACAATCTTCCTCGCCGATCATTCTTTCGCCGATGCAGACCGAATTCGTGAACAAATTCGCAGTCGATCTCGGATCAAGACCCTGACAAGTTGAATAAAATGTTTGTTAGTAAACAAATCAAATAAATAATGTATCCGACACAAGTATGATTATCCTATTTCGACCAAGAAAGTAGAATGACATGAATCATCAAACTGGTTACCTGTAGGAAACGCCTGAGAGGCCTAGGTGGACCTCTAGAAGCATGAGAATGGTGCCATGGTGTCTGCCTCCAAGCCACTTTTCCATCACTGCCGGCACTGATTTTGCATCCGGAAACCACCAGTTCCAGGCACCAGAGCTCCGGTCGTTTCTGCCACAAAACGAAACCACCCACCTCCCCTCCGCCGTGCCTCATGTTCCTCACCTTAACGATCTTGTTGTTCACACTGCCTTCTCCGGCACTGAACTCCGAAGCCGCCATCCTCACTTTCCCCATCGCATACATACTATCAATCGAACCCAAAGCCTTCTCCCCACCCACCGCAGCAATGTACTGTTTCACTATGTATTTCGCCATAGAAGCCTCCTGTAATAAAACAAGCCCAAAGCCATAAGCACCACATTCTACGATCATAATAACAGTCGTTATGTAATAATATTCGTTATGTAATAATATTGACGCTGTACTGCAATGATCAAACACAATGTGATCGAAGAATTGACTGTAACCATAATTTAAATCCCTATTTACGACACTAAAGTTCGAAGCTTTGGATAAATTTTGACTTACAATGGGGTGATCCTTGATGTTTTTGGTGATTGAATGATTTTCGTGGTTACTGTTTATAGGTAGAGGAATCAATGGAGCACCAATGACACCTAGCAAGAGCTGAATCTCGGTGTCCCTCCCGCCGAAAACAGCCACCATCGACTGTTGTCTTGTGTCTGGTTTCTGCTTCATGTTCATCCATGATTTCATGTTCTGCCATGAACGGTGATGGTGGCTGGTTTTGTTCGAAACGAACATCTCTTCTGGGATTGGTACTTCGAGGACAGTCTCCAATCCATCTGGGATGTCGTAATTCGGACAGACTTTCCTCATTAGATGGAGCCTGGAGGGTTTTGTCTCTGAAAGAGAGGATATTTGGAGTAGTCTAGTAAATAAGAGATGAGGATTGGGAAGATAAAAAGAGAGACGAGAGCTGGTGAACAATGGACATCAACAACCGACCAGTTGGCCCCTTTGTAACGTGCTCCGCTTCGTCTCTGTCGTGTAGGCACGCTTTATCTCTCTTCCTCTGTTTCAAAGCATAATATATATTATTTATAGATTATCTTTATATATATGCGGCTAGTTTTAGTAAATATGTTAAATGGTTCTAATATTTTAAAAAATAGAGTCTTACAATATATTTTAAGATTTACGATAAAGATTATAGTATAAAAAAATCATGATGATAATTTGAATGAAGACTGTATTCGTAGGTTACGATTTTTTTTTCTTCTGATTTTGTCTTGAATCGATAATAAAAAATATTAAAATATTATAAATTAAAGAGAAATTACCACCTACAGATCACATCTTTACCGAAAAAGCTATCTGCAGGTGGTAATTTTTCCCTGCACTATAAATTTTATAGTAGATCCCAAAACATAATCTAATATCTTATATTTTCCAAAAAATTGTTTAGTATATATATATTGAAAAATTTTTGTTTTTACAAATGTCTTAGTTTTAAGATTTATGATTTCAGTTTATCGGATTATGATTAGAATTTAAGGTTTAGAGCTAAAATTTAGGGTTTAGATTTAAGGGTTTACAAATGTCTTAGAATTTAGGGATTATGAATTCAAACTCAAACTCAAACTCATATAATAAAAACTCAAAATAACCTGAACTTTGAATATCCCAAACTTATAAATCATCTAAAATCGAAATAACGTATAATTTTAAAATTTATAATTGATTTGACCCAAATTTAATCGACTTAAAATCCACCCAATTGATAGGTTATATTAGTCCCTTCTTATTTGTTCATTAAGGTTATTATTGTCGTGAAGAGAAGAGATGAACGGTCTTGATTAATTGGGATCATAAATATATGATAAACATGATTCATTTAATAATTTTTCCGTCAAGAGACAAAAATAATTTAAAATTTAATTTTTAAAACAAGCTTTGGTGTTTAAGCCACAAATAGAACATATATAACTCATGTTATACTAATCAATTTAATAAATTATTATTCTATAACTCAAATTTGAACTCGAACGGACATTAACTCTAAATAATTTGAGTTTAAAACTGACTCTCAAATCATTTACTCAGCTTAAAATTAACTCGATCCATTCAATCGACAATCCCATATTAATTAATTTAAATATTTTCAATAACCTATTTTGTCATCTAAACCAATATTTATAATTTTCAATGTTCACTTAAGACCTTTGTACTTAATCTACAAGTTTAATCAAACCTTTTTTTTCAAGTTCTTTGACTTTTATGTTTATGTTTATAAAGACAAGAAAGTCAATGGAAAAACATGACAATTTAGTTTAATTTAGTTTAATTGTGTTATTTTGTGTAAGAAGAAATTTTCCAAAGGTTGAAACTTGAAAGTGAAAGGCTGACAGAATAGGAGATATGGAACTCAACAATTTTTCAGTTAGCAGGGGCCTACAAGATTGGGACTTTTATGGGACAAAGTAATTTCTTTGAAGCTTGTTCAACATATACATACATTATTATAAAAGTATATTATTAATAATATCAGTTTAATCTTTAATTTTTATGATAAACCAAAAAAACTATAAAAAAGATACAAACTCGGATCTCTTAAAAAATATTTTTCCTTTTTTTTCTATTAGGGGGTGTGCAAAAAAAAAGGTAAATCAAAATTGATTCCGAAACTTGAAAAAAAACCAAATAAATGGTTAACCGAACCAAAAAATTTAATTTAGGGTCGGATTTTTATTCTTTTTATAAAAACTGGTTCGGTTACGGTTTACAATTTTAGAAAAAATTAGTTAACTGAACCGACCGATTATATAATATATATCATTATATTATATATTATTTTAATATTTTATATTAAAAATTACATTTTAATTTATTTTCTAATTAAAAAAAATAAAATTATAATTTCATTTTATAAAATTTAAGTGTTTAACTTGCTAATATTAAAAAAAATATATTAATATCATGAATTATTTTTTAAAATTATATATTTTTTCTAACATGTTATGAAAATTTATATCATTAATAAATAAAATAAAAAAACCATTACCCGAACCAATGCGAACCAAAGTTTTCGGTTAACCGAATAAACGGTTAACCGATTGAATGATTACGGTTTAGGGTCAAAAATTAGTTGACTAGAATTTACCGATTAACTAAAATAATTTGTTAATGATTAACCGAACTCGATTTTACACACCCCTATTTTCCTAGAATCATTCATTTGGTTCTTATCAAATATATTATATAATCAATATTCCATGATATCTATATAGTTTACCTTATATAATAATCTAGAATCTAATACCTTATATCTCAACACGTGTATTGCTAAGCATTTTATTAATTATTATTATTAAAATTGCTAAGCATTTTATTAATTATTATTAAAATTTAAATTTAATAAAATATGAGTGGAGGCTCAAGAGAATGAACCTGATCTACCTTTCCAACCCAATCATGTAATGCACGTTTATTGAAAATATTTTATTTGATTTTTTATTAAAAAAAATATTTATAATTTAGATTTGATTTTTATTTCATGGTTTGGGTTTCTTTTTATTACAAAGATTCTTAATCTTACAAAAAGATTTTTAATGTCTGAGTTTGGGATAATAAGACATTCTTTGTCCTGGATGGTTGGTAGTGAGGGACCTACATTATTGATCTTTTTTTTTTTGGATCTTTTATAAAATTATTTTTGGATTTTATACTTTAATTATGTGATTTAATAATATTTTTATTTTGGAATTAATTTTGATTTGATTTGATTTTTGTCCTGTGTGATTTTATTTATAGGGTAAATTACACCACTAGCTAATAAACTGTTACCATTTTTTATTTTGGTCCCCACTTTTTGGTAAATCATCACTAAATTATATTTTTTCTATTTTAATCACCGACTATTAAAAAAATTAAATTGTATGAATTTATTTTATATTTTTCACATATAATTTAATATTAAATTAATACTCATCAATAACGTAATGACACATGGGTTGTTAATGTGAAGAGAGAAAAATGACATAAAAAATTAAAAATATAAAAATATTCATGCATCGACAGTTTATCGGTCGATGATCAAAACAAGAAAACGTAACAATAGTATTGATTTTGAAAAATAGTGACCAAAGTAAACAAGTGATAATAATTTAGTGACTAATAATGTAATTTACCCTAGTTTATATTTTAAAGAAAAAATCGATTAACTTACATTAAATTAATAAGAAAATTGTTGAATTTAATAATGATTTTAATTTCCTCAATCTTTGAAGTACTTATGTCAAATAATTAGGGTCAAAGCTTCAGTATGATCCCTTTGTTATACTTAAATTTGGAATTTAACCCCTATATTTTAATTAAATATAATTTAGTCCTTTCACTTTTATAGTGTCTTACGACCGTTAAATATTTTAGTTCAATAGATTTTTCCTAAAAACAATAATTCTAACTCACAATGTGATGTTTACAATCTTTTTAATGTTTGAAGGGATAATATTAAGAAAAAAATTTAAATTAATAATTTTATTTAAAATAATGTGTCTATCATCAGTAGAGTGAGAATTTAATCAACTCGAGTTAAAAATGAGTTAAAAAAATTAAATTAATATTTTTTATTTAAAAATTATTAGATGAATCTAGCATACTACGTTATTTATGATGAATCGTTACATCTTTCTTATAGCATTTAATGAGATCATAAATAATGTGATGAATTAGGATCATATAATAATTTTTTCCTAACGAGATTTCAATATATTTTTATTACCACATGGTCTACTTCTTTGTAGGGTAAGGGGGGAGACCAAAGGCATAAAATCACTCACAATCTATCCAAAATCTTTAGAAATCAAGTCCTAAAAGAATCTAATTATAAATTCAAGATCCAATATTTTCCTTTGGAAAATAATGACAAATAATAATATCAGAAGAATGCAACCCCTCGTGTAGGAGAGATTATAAGATGGATACTGTTCATCACGTCATATGCGGTTTATATAATATGGTTCGTTCATCTTTAAATAACTATCTGATAACTACTCATTCACCTATTACAAGTAGGAAAGAGGTGATGATTCACATTAAAAAAAATATGAGATAAATGAATCTGAGTGGTTGGGACCACAAATGACGTGATGATGAAAAGGGTTCATGATATAATTTCTCTAGGTATAATAAAGCCAAAGCATTTTTTTTTTCTTCGGATAGAAAAAATGGAATCCTATGAATTATAATGAGTGATCTCCCACTAATTGAGAAACAAATATTTTGATTTTTTTTTTATTTTCCAAAAGGAAAATAAATTGAGATGAATTGGCAATGTGTTTTATTGAGATTTGATTTATACTTAATTAAGACAAATCTTCAGCGATAATCACGGCATGTTTATTGCAAAGATTGGTGTATATTGACATTAATTTGACAATAAGATCATAAGAACATGTGTTTTATGTTTGTCTTTTTGCAACTTATTTCTGTTTTTTGTACCCGTTTTAGGAGTTATGTTTACAGATCAAAATTATATATTTAAATAATGTTATTTTTAAGATTTGAATTAATTGTGGAATCAACTATAAATTAAGTTATATTAATAATCTATAAAATAATTTTTTCCACCATTAAAGATTGACCAACGTTGGCCCTGTAGATCAAAATTTTGGTATTGGTTACAACTATAAACTTAACGATAATACTCGTAACGAATACAATTTAAAAGTTTAATAATCGTAATAATTTTTTTTGATTTAAAAATTAAATCACGTAGACTTAAATTTAAAACATCGAACAAAGTCATTGTATTTTGAAAATAATAAGATAAAGTTTATAGGTAACACCATAATATGCCATTGTCCCCTCAATCTTCATGATCTACTGTTCATTTGAGGGAAATATTAACACCAAACAATAATTATTTTCTCACTTGGTCTTAACATATCAGAGTCCTAGAGCATTGTAAAACACCCGAAGCACTTGTCAAGTCTCTAACAGATTTGGCATCGACAACCTTAAAAGTCTGTTCTGGGTTATAATTAGGTTTTGCCCCACCTACACCTGTTTGCTTATTGAAAGATGCTCCATTTTTAAAAACATTCCTCACTGAATAGAATTTCCACAAACCTTTATTTTCCTTGTCACCTTTTCTCCATGTCACCTGTTGCAAAACATAATTTGGGTTCATCGTTTTTCAGACAAATATTTCATGTACAAAACAATAATCGAAGATTAGGGTTAGGGTTTACTTCTTTGTTGTCTGTGTTTGGTGCAACGAAAATGTTGGCTTCACATTTAATGCTAGGGCTCATGCTTCCACCAATGGCATATTGTTCCCATCCTTGGTAGAAATTGTTAGCTACATGTGCATATCCATGGCGGACTCTGTAATGTTGTTAATGTGGTTAGAATTTAGATAATTGTTGTAAATTAGAACATGGGGTTATGTCGTTTTTACCTTGGCATTCTTTGGTTGCAGTTTGGTCCGAAATGGTTAAAGATGACGGTGACCTTCATGTTTTTGTCTCTCAAATGACCATCGTCGTGTCCGAGAAGCATGACTTTGTCCTGGTTTCTGAACCAGTTGTTCGATACGGTAACTTCCGTTGAACCTCGAGTGACGTCAAGAAGACCATCTTGACATTCATACAATGTGTTGTGATCGATCCAGACTTTCCTTGCCGTGACCAATCTTATAGCATCTCCATCCATTTGACCTAATGGGATCACCTTCGAATCCGGACCCATCACGGTGCTCGGAGAATGGGACTTACAATGATGGATCCGTACTCCGTGGATGATCACATCAGTCGCACGATACACCACGAGACAACCGAAACCGGTTATGTGGATGTCGACACCACGACCGTCGATAACGGTAAAACTATTTAAGAGAAGTGGTCGTTGCAGTACAATGTGCATGTCTTTATTGAAAGTAATCCACACTTTACCCTTGATCATAGTAGCACCATAACGAAGGGTCCCTTGTTTAGGATTTAAAGGGTCATCGGAATTGTCGATAACCTTATATTTTGCGACATCTTTACCGATGTTGTTGGTCATTTTACCGGCGAAACCAACAGAACATTTAGCCAGTTGTTGTCTATTACTTTTCCAAAGAGGATCTTCTCTCCAACATTTATCGATTACATTCATCTTGGCCAAAACCGCATTAGGACATGCCATTAGACAGACCATAAAAAGGGACAAAGCAAAGCACCACAATGATGTTGTAGACATTGTCGAAGTCTTGTCTTTGGTTTCTTTTTATGGTTCTTGTGTAGAATAATGAGAGATTTTTGATGGATTTATACAACAAAAGATGCCAAATTTGATGGTAAAAATGGGTGTAATTAGTTCATTTTTGATGGTTTTCTATAATAGCATTGGTTGAGATTGTTTCTGTCGGAACTAACTTCATTTTTATCGAGAAAAAAGGGTTTAATATATATTTTTCGTCTTAAATTTTATATATTTTTTACATATTTTATATTTTACGCCGTAACCAAATTACCCTTAAATTATATTATGTTTATCAAGTTACTCCCTAAATAGGGATAATTTTAGTTTAATTTTATAAAATTTAGAGGGTATAACATGTCAAAAAGTTTAAAGGGTAAATTGAGAAAATAAATATAATTTAGGGGTAAAAAATTTATTAATCCAAAAAATAAACTAATCTAGGTCAAGACCCGATTCCAAAAACTTTTCCATTCCATACCCTTCATGATTATGTCCGTCCAAATAATCTATTATAAATTTAAATTTAAAATATATTTTTATAAATAAATTTAAATAAAATATTCAAAATTATTCCAATTTTATACATTTTAAAGCTAAAAGTTCCGAAATCACCAAAATTAACTCGGAAACGGCTCTTTAAGCCTCTAAACAATACCCCAAAATCTCAATATCCAGTAAATCAAAATAAATTTTATTCTTAAAATTATTTTGATATTTTAAAATACTTAATTTACTAATTAAAATTTAAATATTAAATATATTATTTTTGATTAAATTTTAACGACATTTATTTATCAATGAATGAAAAAAAATCAAAATCTAAATGACGAAAAACTTTATCGATATAAGAAAATAATATATTAAGAGACGACCTCCATACAACGGCATAAGAAAGAGATCAAAGTGAAAACCCAATATTTTTTTTTTGATAAATGTTATTTTATTCATCCAAGAACCAAAAAAAACAACAAAATTACAATCGTAAAATAAGAAAAATCAGAGCTCCTAATTTTTTAACAAAAATAAAGGCCCAGAAAAACCTGAAAATTTGACACTAATATCTTTTTTGATACTAAAAATTAAAACTTCAACCGTGCGAAGGGTATTCCCGTGTAGACGTAAGTTCCTTTCCTGTCAAACAAAATAGTTGACTCAACACCGAGAAAGCCTCAAGATAACAGCCAACAAACTCTTACCTTTTGCCCTTGATTGCAGCCAAACACAGAGTTCAGTCCACATTCTATGCGTAAATTGCATGCCACATTGTCCAAAAACCAACGCCAATAGCTGTCTAATAAAGCTACACTCAGCAAATATGTGATCCCTAGTTTTTATGGCCTCTCCACAAAGTAGACATAAGGGATCAATCTCACAACCCCAAAAAAGCATGTGAGTCTTAGTAGACAACATATCCAAGACTACTAACCAAGTAATAAAAGAATACCTGGGAATAGAAGGGTTGCCCCACACAATCCTAGCCCATGGTACCTTCTCCGACTTGTGTTGAAGTTCCATCCAGAGCTTTCTCACCTTGAAACCACTCTGAGATTGCGCAACCACAGACAATTGCAACCACAACAACCTTAATTTCAAGATTTTTTTTTTAAGCCCAACTATGGTGATTCTTTACTTGCACATCCCATGACGAAGAGCCTTTGAGTTTATTTGGATTGCTCAATTATCATTAATGGTTGTATTTAGATCACTCAAGTATAGGTAAGCTGACATTTGAGTCATGCTTCATATTTTAAAAAATGTTTATCAATTCGTGTATTGGATTAACGAGGATATATAAGTGCTTTGAAAGCAAAACGACCAAATTGATGTATTTTTTTTAAATATGAAGGGTGACACATTCGTAATCTTACTCGTAATTGAGTTACTCAAAAAAAACTTTTAATAATTAAATGACTTAAATATAATCTTATCTATAATTGATTGACCACCGTTATAGTTTATCCTTTCTGAATCCATATATATATTTAAGATATAAAATTTATATGATATAATTTTTTTAATTTTATATATTTTTAAAATAGTTAAATAAATAAAATAAATAAACGATAATAATAATAAAATATATAAAAAATATTATTATAAAAAATAATTAATCTCGAACATTCATTTTATTATTCTAATAATCCAAAAATACATCTAAAATTTCCTATTTCACCATGTTTTCTCTATATATTTCTGCCAAAATGTTGATTGATGTTCGAGCAGTTAAACAGAAAATCCAACCGAAAGGAAAACCTGTACTTAGATGGACAAGGATCGATCCTCTGAAGCTCCTCCTCCCCATGTTCTCGTCTTCCCCATCCCATTACAAGGCCATATAAACTCAATGATCAAGCTCGCCGAACTGCTAGCACTCGCTGCATTCAGAATCACCTTCCTAAACTCCCATCTAAACCATGATCGCCTCGTCAAGCACACCGACATGGCTACCCACTTCGCAAGATACAAGGGGTTCGAATTCAACACCATAACCGACGGTCTCCCTCTCGATCACCCAAGAACAGGGAATTGGTTCATGGAGAAGTACGAAGACGTCATCGAACCGGAAATGAAGAGGAATCTGAGAGAGATGCTTTTGAATATCAGTCCGCCGGTGGATTGCATAATCGGAGATGGGTTTTTAGGGTTTGTTCTTGAAGTTGCAAAGGATCTTGGAATCCCCGTCATTTGTTTTCGTACCAGCAGTCCCCATGGGTTCTGGGTTTATTATTCAATCCCTGAAATAATCCAAGCTGGAGAGCTTCCCATTAAAGGTAAATCAACTTCATTTGAATATCAATTTTGAAATTTTGGATGAGATTGAGATTGAGATTGATTAGCTTTACATTTAGATTTAGGGTTAATCTGAATCGGATTGTGTTTGTGTCGTTTCTAATTCGGGTTTAGGTCATTTTTGGATTTGTAGCTCTGTTTTACTTCTTTGCTCCTCTGTTTCGAGTTTGTATAGGGTTCGGATTCAAATCAATAGGATTGCAATTTAGGTTCAGAGTAGAATTGATGAATTTGCATTAGGAAATGTGGATTGTTATTGCATCATTTGACACTGGTTGATGTGTTTTTGTTAATCGGAGGAAGCGAAGACATGGACCGATTGATAACGACAGTGCCGGGCATGGAAACTTATCTCCGATGTCGAGATCTTCCGAGTTTTTGCCGAGCTCCTGATATGGAAGATCCGAATATCAAACTTGTTGTTAAACAGACACGGAGGAGCACTCAAGCCTACGCTTTGATACTCAACACCACCGAGGAGCTCGACGGGCATATACTATCTCAAATACGAACCAAATGCTCTAACGTCTACGCCCTTGGACCGATCAATGCTCAGTTAAACACCAGACTCAAGGCACAACACAGAGAACCGCAGGATCACTTCTCGAACGCTCTTTGGAAAGAAGATGAAAGCTGCATTTCTTGGCTAGACCAGCAACCAAATCAATCGGTTATCTATGTAAGTTTCGGTAGCATTACGACCATGTCTAGGGATAAACTCGTAGAGGTTTGGTCTGGATTTGTTAACAGCAAAGCAAAGTTCTTGCTTGTAGTAAGGCCGAATTTCATGGTCGGAGAAGATGGTGAAGGGGATGATGATGTTCTACGTGAGCTTATGGAGAAGACCAAGGATCGAGGCTACACCGTCCATTGGGCACCGCAAGAGGCGGTCTTGAACCACCCGGCTGTCGGGGGGTTCTTGACACACAGCGGATGGAACTCGACTCTGGAGAGCATCGTTGCCGGGGTGCCTATGATCTGTTGGCCTTACTTTGCTGATCAACAAGTGAATAGTAGGGCTGTGAGTGAGGTGTGGAAAATCGGGTTGGATATAAAGGATGTTTGCGACCGGAAGGCGGTGGAGAAAGCAGTGAACGATGTGATGGTGGATCGGAAGGAGGAGTTTACGAAATCAGCTGCCGAAATGACTGAGCTTATCAATCAATCTGTGAACGTTGGGTCTTCTTACAGTAATTTGGGCCGTCTAATTGAAGATATTAGAGAAATGAGCTTGAAAACCCCACCAAAAATTAAGGTTTAGCAATGAATTTATATTCAAAGATGTTTTACTTGAAAAAACTTTATACTTCCAACCCATTTATGATAAAATTTTTATTATGTTATTTCCACCATCAATCTCTTGATTGTCTTCCCAATTTCAACTCTCTCAAGCCCTTTTTCCAATTGCAAACCAATCCTCTAAACCTCACTCACATATTCAATTTAAAGATAACTTGTCAATGTGTATGAAAAGTAAGCGACTCTAATGATGAAATGTGACGAACTAAATCATCTAATGATTGTTTTGAAGAACCATCTCGACTCAAGCAGACATCTGATTTCTTCTTTAAACGCAACATTCGCTCCCTTATATTTTCTCCCTCCTTCTCCACCATCAACCTCTTGATAGTTCTCTCAATTTCCCCTCTCTCAAGCCCTTTCTCCAATTGCAAACCAATCCCCCAAACCTCACTCACATATCTTGCATTAACCCTTTGGTCAGTGAAACAAGGCATGCAAATCATTGGGACCCCTTCACATATACTCTCCAAAGTTGAATTCCAACCATTGTGAGTCCAAAAAGCTCCCACACATGGATGAGACAACACTAGTTGTTGGGGAGCCCATTGAACTATATGTCCCCTTCCACCCAATGCTTCCAAGAACACATCCGGCAACGGTTCGAGCCACTCCGAACCATGGATTAGACCGGGTCGAACCACCCATAAGAATGGTTGGTTACTATCAGCTAAGCCCCAAGCTATCTCCAAAAATTGGGTTTCACTTATTGTTGCTAAACTTCCAAAACTGACATAGACAACTGATTGAGGGACTTGTTTATCTAACCATAAAAGACAAGTTTCATCATGTGGTAATGAACTACTTGGACTTGAAGTGGCTGCAAAGCGTTTGTGGAATGGACCAATTGGGAAGAGTGGAACCCCAAGTTCTTGGTGAAGTGTTTCCAAGGAAGCTTGTTCTAGTTCTTGGAATGTGTTCCAAATCATGCCCGAAGATGCTTTGCTTTGGTTCACCATGGAGGTCACCACCTTGTAAAGATCCTCAGGGTCATTTGTGTGGATAGAGGGAAGGTCTTTCACTCTTAATGGTGGAAGCTCAATCACCGGCTCTTCTACTCGAGAATCTGTCGTAAATATCAATATCGTAACAATCAGATCATTTCATCAATTTAATCGTTAATTTAAACGATAAATACAAGTTCAGACATGAAATAAATATATTCGAATAAGTAACAGAAGAGGCACAATCATACCTTGTATAGGAAGATACCCTTTTTCCCAAAGAAGAGGAAAAGCATAGAAAACACAAAATGAAGAGGCAGCACCAGTCCTCAACACTAACCTAGGCACCTTAAGTTCATGTGCAACATCTTGAGTGAAGTAAAGAATAGCATCAGAAATCAAGCAAGCAATAGGTTCCTCCGAAGTATCCGACAACAAGTCGGCCAAGCACTCACGGAAAGGCGGTCCGCATTCCTCGTTGAGCATTGAAATAAAAGCGATGAGATCGGTCTTGCACCATGCCCGACGATCTTCGGGTAGGTTTTCGGAGACGAAACGAAAAGTAAAGTGAGGGTAGTTCGAAGGGTCGGGAGAGTTGAAGGTAGTGTGGACGATGGTGATCGAGAATCCTCTCGAATGGAGAATGTTTGCAAGGTCCAACATGGGGCTGATGTGTCCTTGCAATGGCAAGGGAAATAACACCAATCTTCTGCCTTTCCTTTGCTCCATTTCAGTATTGTTGATTTGCCTCTCCATTCCTATGGACGTTTCAACTTGTCAATGTTGAGACAATTTATGAAGACAAAATGCACGTTCGGACAAGAATAAATAAATTAAATAAAGATCACAAATGCATCAAATCTTGAACCTAAGTGTTGTCCTTTATTACATCAAGTAGCACGTGACTTGGGTTGTCCTGAAATTTGATGCCTGGATTTTTTCTATATCCGGCACAATAACCAATAAGCAAGCTTTTACCAATAAATTATTGTGTTATATTACAAATAAATTAATAAAATATATATATATTTTTTAAGTATTTAAAATATTTTTTTTCAAAATAATAATCTAGATGGCAGTGAAAGTATAACCCAATAATTCATCACATCTGTCATGTGAAAAGCTTGTTTCAACAGCTATAATAGAAGCATTGGACAAGACTCATGTGCTGAGTCGAACCTGTTAGTGACGTGTGTACGACATTTGACCCCACCAAGAGACAAAGATAAAAGATGCCTGAGAACCACATTACATTGGCAGGAGATGGCGATGGTGCGTTCCAATCACATGAAGTTTCGTTTTCTTTAATTTGGCAGGATGAAGGTTTGTCTGATTTGGGCTTTGTTGGGAAACCCATTTCTTTTGGTCTCTTTCAGACCAAATGTTTTATTTTTAATGGGTCTTGATCTTACGACCTAAGAAAAAGAGAGAATGTTAATCGAGAGTTTTAATTACATATTATAGAGATCGTAGTTTCGGTTGCTTATTTGAAACCAATCTCGAACAACAAAGAAAAAAAAATACCAAAACAATAAATCCAACGAGTGGTCTCACTAAAAAGTGGGTGATGTTTATCCTAAGAGATCTGGGTTCAATCGCTTTATCTATAAGGTGTGTGTACGTTGTCAAAGGTTTAAAATTATCTATAAATAAATATTATCTTATAATTATTTTTCAATTATTTTTTGAGCTCGATCCGATCAATCAGATATCGCCAAAGGGGGTTGAAAATGCTTCTCAAATAGAATTGTGTAAACGAAAAATGAAAAATTTTGCACGATCGATTTATAGTGATTTAACTTTTAAATCAAATTTATACCTATTATCTCAGAACACCACTAAAAATTTCTCAATTTACTATTATGAATTCTTATTTTTATGACAAAACGACAATATTTTAAACAAGTCTAAAACATTTAAAAAATGTTTTAAACATTTTTTTTAAATTTTGTGGATTTTAATTTATTTTTAAAATATTTAAACAAAATCAAAATATTTTTATTATTTAAAATTTTTTATATAATTTATTATATCAAAATATACCCAACAATATTTAAAAAATATTGAAGTGCTACTATCTCCTTTGGTCCCTAATCTCTAATGTTCCTAACTAGATAAGATTTTAAAGACATATATTTCCCTTTTTACAAAAATCAAAATAAAAAAAGTATATAAAAAAAACATAGCATAAATTATGTTTTTTCTTCTAAATTTTTAAAATTTAGATATAGAATAGATACAATTAGCATAACAAAATTAAATATTTTTAAAATCATAAGGACCTATTGCATAAATTCCCCAAAGTTAAAATCCAACCATTGTGGGTCCCGAAAAACCCATATATGGATAAGCCTGGACATGTCGAGGAGCCCATTGACCTATATGTCCCCTTGCACCCAATTCCAATAACTCATTGGGCCATGGTTAAAGTAACTCACAAGCCATCCCAAAAATTAGGTTTCACTTATTGCATCGAATCGCACCAAATCGAATATATTTAATTTAAATTTTCTTACATATGGATACACATAGAGTTTGAATAATGACGTTATGAATGAAAAAATTTAAATACGAAAGGGGTCATCCTCAAAATAATTAGGTCTTTATAGTACCAAATCTAGATTAATTTATCAATAGAATGGACACCAATAATTATAATAATCTATATCGTCGATAACAACCGACGATGTTATCGATTTTAACGTGCTAAAATTATTATGATAATAAGATAACCAAATTAAGTCAAATCAAAATATGATGGTTAAATTTTGGATCGTTCAACTGATTCGAACTTATCAATCACGCACGAATCATTTTGTTTCGGTGATTTAGAGAACGATTGTAGTTTCTGAATGTTACGAATTCGAACATTAATATCGTAGTACAGTAATAATCTTCATATAACTCATTGTTAATCTCGATCATTAATTTTATTTATCTAATAATATAAAATATATAAAAAATAAAAATTCTTATATTATATAACTATATTAACGAACCAACCCAATGAAATGTACCAAAGATTATGCCATTGATGAGTGTCACGTCTTTATTTATTTGGAAAGACTGGGAGCACACCATGTGTTCACATATCCATTAAATAGTTCATGCTTTGAATCTTTGATAGCAGTAGGATCATTGAACCTGATGAAGAAATTCGAAATAATTCAAACTAAAATTAAATTTTAGATATTAAACTTTAAACTTAAAATATGTATAAAGTTTTCTTATATTTTAAAATTTAATTTTTAAAATTCATATATTTAACTTCAATTTCTATATATTTTATAAAATAGTCCTTAAATATTATAACTTCACTATAAAATTTAAAGATTTTTAATTTATGTCTACCCTCAAAAATATTTTTATTTGTATCAACCCTCAAAAATTATTATGAATCCACCGTTCTATATGAATTCAAATCTCGAAATTTAAATTAAGAATTCAAACTACATGGTATGTGTACACTTTTAAAAAAATTAAGAATAAACAAATATTATCGTACAATCACGCTAAAATATTCAAACATAACAATAATAAATAATAATATAATTTTTATTAGTAGTAATAAAATTTATTAAAAAAAAAACCATTCCCCTTATCTTTGTTCCTATAGGCTATAGGAAAACCCCCAAGATTTGTTAACTTATATACTTATTTGATTCCTAAACTACACTCACATGCTTTGAATTCTCATACATACATACATACATACATATACCTATACCCATCATAAATACTAAAAACTCCTACTTTTTCACTGCCACACTAATCTTAAATCAATAGGTCCATTCCTGAGGCAGACTTAAGCTTCCTTCTTGTCTAAGATTTCTCCTGGCTTGTGTCAACAATGCATTCCTTCTTGCTAACAATGCATCTGCAGAGTTGGACAGATGAATTACAGAATCAAAGCGAGATCAACATAAAATAAGACATGAGCAAGAGACAAGATTTACCGTAGTTTGATGCGAATCCGGGATTGAGTTGAGGCTGGACATGACTGTTCTTGGAACCATCAAAGTTGAGATTCAGTGCTTGGACAACCTTTGTAGGTAGTAACACTGTGGAACAACCTGGTTTCTTTCTAGCTTCAGGACTGGTGATAGTGGAGGTGGTGGTGGTGTCGTATCTACGAGGTATAAAGACACCGGTACCGGCACACTCTCGTTTAACGCCACCGGATCCGCCGAGAAACACTGCTCTCACGGAGGAACCAGGGCGAGTTTGAGGCTGTTTTTGCCGGGAATGAACTTGAAGTGGTGGCCAACAAGATTGAGGCAACCCTAAAGGTCTACCCCCAACAAGATTACTCCTTGTTCTACCCCGAATCTGCTGCTGTTGTTGGTGTTGGTGCTGATTTTGTTGCTGAACTTGTGCATGCCCTCCGTTAAACTGACCAAACCATAGGAAAACAACATTCAATCAGCACCAAAGACACAGAAATTAAGACAAGAATGGGCAGAACTTGAGCATGTAAGAAAAAGGTTACCAGATTGAAAGGAAGTGTCTGGTTTTGAGGTTTAGGTAAGGCTCTTCCATGGCTGATGTTGTTGTATTTGGGCAGTTCGTTGTTCATTTTGAGCCTTGCAACTTGGCCAGCTGCGGCATAAATGAGATCCCAAGTGTCGTTTTGAGCAGAAAAAGGTGTTGTTGGTGGAGAAGGAACTTGAGAAGGTCCATTGGGGCTGTTGTTGCTTGAAGACGACCAGCCTCCGAGTCCACTCAGAGTCGACCGTGGTGAACTCGCCAAACCTCCATTTTTCTAAATTTTAAAAACCCATATTTTAAATCGGAGCAATGATTAAAAACCAGCTCAAGAAAACGGAAAAGAACATCACCGTACCTCGTTTTTGTCCAGGGAAAGAGTAGGAACAGTGAGTTTCTGAGTCGCTGAGTAAGCGAGACGGCGAGTGAATCCAGCGAGAAACTCATCCTCATCGCTACTCTCAGTCTCAGTGGACTCGACAACATATTCAACAGAGTCGAACTCGTAAGGGAACTCAGTAGGGAACACAGTCTCGTTTTCTCTAGCGATTTTGTTCTTGAGATTCACTTTCTTCGTAATCCCATCGTCGTCGTTTAAAAACTTCGCCGGCAGCCAGAACTCTGCGTCGTCCATCAGCTCAGCCATGGCAGAAAAAACAGAGGAAAACAGAGTGTAAAGGATTTTTCTTTGTAGTGAAGATCTAAGGAAGAAGATGACCCAAAGTTCAGGCTTTTATGAAAGGGAGAGGGACCCAAAAGGAAAGAGAAGAAAGGCAGAGGGGATGAGTAGAGAATGTTGAAGACAAGCATGCTTTTAGTAAGGTTGCAGGGTTATTTTAGAGATATTAAAAAATAAATAAAAAAATATTATAATTAGTTGGTCTAGTAAAATAATATTATGATATTAAAAATCTTTGAATTTTAATAATATAAATAATAAAAAATTATTAGGTGAACCTTATTTATCATATTATTTATAGTCTTAATCAATCAGATTTATTTATTTTAATTTTTTAAGATGAATCATCACTTTTTTACTATAGATTTATTTATTTTAATTTTTTAAGATGAATCATCACATTTTTACTATATGTAATTAATGAATAAATAATTATTTATTCGTAATTTATATTTTTTTAATAATATTATTTTTAAAATTCAAATCTAAATTTTTTCCTTAAAAATTATAATGTAATTTATCACTATACATAATATTTATTGATAATTATATACTTTTGCATAATTATATCTTTGGTTCTAAACAAACACCAGTGTCATAATCATGAATCAATAAAGTGAGTAGTAACTTGCAACTGAAGTAAGGTTAAGAACATGAAATGAAATCAATCATGTTCAATTACATCACTAATTATTTTTTCAATTCTTAGTACAGTATAATACTTTCTCTGTATAACTTTATTTATCCAATATTAATTTTTTTTTGTTAATTTTTTAATTTTGACTCATTATAATTTTAAATTTATTATTAATAAAAATATATTTAAAAACATCTGATCAAGTAATTTTAAAAAATATATTTTATAAAATAATTATCGTCAAAGTTTTAAAATTTTATCTTTAAAAAGTTAATACTGGACTTCTTAAATGACACAGAAGGAGTATAACATATGTTCATTCTTTTTATAAATAAAATAATTTAAATTTAGTTTTTTAAAAATAAATATTATTTTTTTATTAAAATTATTCGTTAGATTTTGATTTTTGGTCACATTTAGGGTAAATAATAGTTCCATTAAGACATATATCTACTTGTTAATCTAATATTAAATCGATTCAATTAAATAAATTATTAATAGATTAAAATAATTTTCAACTTTTTAAATCCAACCCCTAATTTCAATTAATTTGATTTTTCAATTGATTAAGACTTTATTTTTACAAAATCATTTTACCAAAAATATATTGAAAAACAAAAACAAAACAACAAATAACAAATGTATGTGTTTTTGACTATACATTTGTCTGATTAAAGTTTGGAATCCTTGCCCTTTTAAAGGGGTAATAATTAAGGGATAGAATTGAAGTCAAAGTCTATTGGTTGATTTTGATTAAATTAAATATTTTTTTAAAGATCATTATAATAACAATTTTACTATCATTTTTAATCCTTTCATGGCACTAGGAAGGTGGGAGTTAGGTTTAAATTCTAACATTTGAATAGAATAAATTGATCGAGAAAGTCGCTCTTATTATGAGTCTTTATAATATTTTATTGTAATTAATGAATCAATAGATGAAAAATTAAATGACTCTTTACAACATTTACCAATTTTCCTTTAAATTCGAAATTTATATTTTTGGTAAGGTGGGATAGGATATTAGGATTAAGTTACGTAGTGTAAATTTCTTTAAGTTATACGGGTTTTCATGATTATTAGATGGTTGAAACAGATGACTCAGATTAACAATCGATTATGTGAAGATTATCACTCGAGGGAAATTTAGGGAGTTAATCTAAGTCATCGTTTTAATCATCTAGCAATACAAAAAATATATAAAACTTAAAGAGTTTTATACTGTGTAACTTTATCATACCTCTCTCTACAATGAGTGTTGTCTACAACGAGAGATTATTAGATGAACCTTGTTCACCGCGTCATCCATAATCCAAGCAATCAAGACTGTTCACCACATGTAGGAAAGAGGTGATAATTCACCTTGGAAAAAATTAAGATGAACGGTCCTGATTAATTAAGACCACAAATGACGTGGTGAACAAGGTTCATCTAATAATTTTTCGTCTACTACATATGCACAATGAACCAAGATTCCTTTTGTAATGCCCATATATATTTTTTCCTTTTAATTTGAAATTTATATACATAAATGTACTAAAAATACTTACTTAATGTTTACTAATATCAAGTATTCGGTCAATATTAACTTTAAAATATTCTTTTTCACTCTCATGCAAAAGAAAAAATGTGAGTTTTTTTAAATGTTCTGATATAATTATAAGAATATATATTATTTAATTTTAATTATTTTAAAACGTACATAAATAATACAAATTATATTATTCAAATTCTAATTACTTGAAAATAATAATATTATTTTTTATCACTGAAATTACTAAACGGTTCGAATAAATGATGATAATTAATGTCCCACTTGTATGTATGCATGTTTTTATTTATTTTTGTTTTATGTTTTTACATGATTTTGCATGCATGGAGGACCCAATTTACATGAGCATTGATTAGCCGCATTTAATGGGTAATAATTAAAGTAGAAAAAAACATAATTATTAAGCCATCCCTCCATGCAGTAGTTGTTATCATTAATAAATCTGACCAATTAGTAGATGTGTTTTTATTAATATACATAACTTATTAATATGTTAATTTAAATAAGATATTATAAAAGTAATCTTTTAAAATTGTTTTATTTTATTTATAACGTAAGAAATTAAATTTTTAATTTTATTTAAGATTTAATATTTTATTTTATTAAATTAATTGATAATTATTTATAATCATACGTTATTATATTTAAATTTGATCTAAAGTTTTTTTTTATAATGTTAAATTGATTATAAGATAGAGTATGTTTATATTTTTTTAATCTTTTAATAAATTTCTCACGTACTGTACAAATAAAATTATTTAAATTCGGACTTATTAAATAAATATTATATTATTTTCAATTAGAACCATTCAATCATGGATGGTAATGGGGCAGGGTCGAGCATGTTTTTTCCTGTTCGACCCGAAAATTAAAACATTTATCCCGACCTCAATATATTTTTCTTGAGTCGACTTGAGTTAATAAAAATAATAATCCGACACAAGAAAATTAATAAAAATATATAAACATATCAGGTCGGAAAAATTTTCACCCTATTACTTAACCGACTTAATTTTTTCTCCAATAATTTGATTTGATTCAAGTCCATTTTTTAATAATAAAAAATCATCCTATCAGATTAGATCAAATCAAAATTCGATGATTTCGGACAAATTTAATTTAAAGTGAGGTGCTGAGTCAAGATATCCTAAATCATATTGTTGGTTCATGGATCCCATCACGCTCACAACTTTAGACATAAGGAAAGTCAAAAATTTTGAGAAAAATAATTGCAAAACTATTTTAAAATAAAAATTAAATTTTCATTCGGTTGATTATCATCTGTCGATATAATTAATCTTAAATAATAAAATATTTTATATGATAATTTAAATCGTTTATTATTTTTTACTATTTTTTTAATTCATTATATATTTTAATCGGATAAAAGACGATTACGAATAAAGTTGGTGTTGTAAAACCTTCATGGAATCTGAATCTAGGATGACGTGGCTCTACCGACAGCTCTACTGTCATTATGTCCTTAATCCTTTTCCCGCCTTTTTTTAACGTCTGTCTTTTATCCACCGTCACCGTCGTTTCTCGCTAACAGCGCCACCGTGACTGCGCGTTAATGTCCCGGACTTGAAACCCAGTATTAAATTGGGTTCACCAAATTTCCCGCCAAATAAAACTAACTGTAATAAATAAGTCAGATGAAATTAATTTAAATAAAATAGAGAAGGGTAGGGGACAAAGGCTGAAAATGACAGCTTTATTAGTCAAAAGGCGGGAGATAGGAGAAAGATTTAAAATTTTTAATATAAACAAAGGCAAAAGTCAAAAATTAGATTTAAAATATTTAGGTTTTTGAACAAAGTATTAAAATTTATAAAAATTATGAACAGAAAATAAATTAAAATATTATAAAAAATTTAATATTTTTACATTCTTATAATAAGTTTTAAAATTTATTATATTTTAGTTTCATTTTAGACTTATTTTATTTTAGATTCGTCCAAAAATTAAGAAACAATTGCCGCCATGCAGGATAGTTTATATCTCTATGAACAAGATTATGAATTTTATCAAAGTTGCAATATAAAAGATCAGTTAAATTTTGTAGGAATTATGATGAGAGAGACTATATTACGGGTCTGGCTCATCACGTTATATGTGATTTTTAATTAATGAAAATCACTCATTTTACCATTAATTATTTACGTCATTAATCTAATTTTCAGAAAATATATATTTTTTAAATGACATGAAAAAATGAATGGAGATTCATTGGTGGAAAAAAATTGACTTAGAAGATAATGGTGAAGTGAGTGGTTATATGATTGGATGGGATTATGGCTGATGTGGTAAGCTAAACCCATGATATAATTTCTCTATAGGAAGAGAAAGGTAGGATTTGAGATTTTGGAGACAAAATATAAATGTTTAAAAGTAGGAGGTAAATTTATAAATAAACTATTTTTAAAAAAATAAATAAAAAGATAAAAAAATCTTTGGAGTGATGGGATGATTGCCCCTTTTCTCTTCTATTTAGACAACAATCATTAATTATCTTTGTATCACAGTTAAAAGTTTAAATTATGCACGAACCATCTTACTTTGTTTTTGAAAGTCATGGGTTCAAATACGATTAATGTCTAATGATTGAAAACATATTTTAAAATAGATAGCAATGTAAAGTAGCTTATTTTAAAAAAAGTAGAGGTCAAATTATGACAAGCTTGAAGAGCTTTGATTCGTGATCCCAGACTTGATGTGTGAAACAAAATTCCAACCTAGATCATTTGATAATAAACAAGTGAGTTAGTATATATAAACATCTCTCATATTTAATATCCTATTAATGTGGGATATGGTGCTTTAGTTTTCCTTACATAGTTCATAAACACCCTATTTTAAATATTAATTTTTTATTTATAATTTAATGATTTCGAACATATAAAATATCATTATAAATATCTCATGAATTAGAATATGAGTCAAGTAATTCGTCTTTTAAATCTCCATCTTTAACCATAGAAAATATGCCTCAAAGTTTGATAAAATTTTGAAGAGTCAAACCCTTAAAGTCCTTTAAAAGATGGGTATGTCTTGTATGCTTAAGGGCACCTACCCTTACTATATTTGGGTTTTCCTTCATTATAATCCTCAACTATCTTGGGTTGCTTCCACATGTCATGGCATGTATGTAACTTAATATGTCACCTAAGCCATGATTTTTGGTGCTTTGATTTCAAAAATTGAAAAGAGAAAACCCAAGTGGACCCCGATGTCACATGCAGATGATACCATTGGATGTAGATTTGCAAATATAGATGGAAATAATATCTAGAATATAGTTTAAAATGCCACTACATGGGGAGTCACATGCATGTTAGGCTCAATGGTCAAATACTTGGAAGTTGGGTTGGTATTCTATTTTAATGATTTTATCTTTATAATTCGGGTTGATCTGCGTTATATATTAGATTTTGATAGTTTTTTATATGATATTTCGGGTTTTAAGGTTTGTATATACAAAGATACATATTCAATATCTGCTTTAATAATATTAAGTTACTTACTATTTAGATCAACTCGTTAACACTGAATTTAGTGAATTAATCGCTACATACGGTAAGATAAATTTTATTTTAAAAAATTAAAATATTTACTTTGGAAAATATTTGAGTTCTTTCAAAAGAATTTGACATCCACCATTTAACTTTACACATATATTTTAATAAAATAATAATTAATACTACGAATGATAATGGATCGAATTTAGATTGGACTTTATAAAGTTCAAATTCAGTCCAATTAATAATCGAGCTTTTAAAAGAATCAAGCCCATTTACATAAATCCAAATCTAAATCTGAAAGTTCAAATCCAATTATTTTTTAAAGTAATAACTCAAATATATATTTTTAAATAAAAAAATCTTTATCAAACAAATATATTTAAATTTGTAGCATAGTCAAAAAATATTACAATCAATATAAAACAAATTAAAGTAACAATTCAAACTGCCATTAAAAAACTCAACAATAAATAAATTGTCCTTACATAAACTATTATTATCTTACTAGTCTAGTAACATTTCTATTTTCACATCACAATTATAAAATACCTAATAAATATTATAATCTAAAGAAATAAATTAAAAAATAATTAAAATATTCAACTATTAGCGATGAACATAGAGAAAAGTTTATCACGATCAAGATTTCATTGTTCCACTAAAACTCAACAAAAACCTATAAAATAAAAGAAAAACATAAACATAATTATAAAAGATATTAATCATCTAAAATATTAATTGTATATAAATTTAATTAGGATTTAAATATATATATCTAAATCTAAGAGTTTTAAATATTTTTGTTCGGATTTATATATGGATCAAACTCATATTGGATATGGATTCGAATCGGATCATGACAATATCCATATTCAATCCACCTCTTATTAGGATTTAAATATTTTGTTTTGGTTCGGGAGGGTTTCATTATTAAACCTTTAAGATAATTAAAATTTTAATTTGAATTAAATGAAAACTTTATCTGGATAAAATATTATTTAAATAATAAATGATTCAATTTTCTTTTATAAATATTTTTTTAAATATTCAAATCCGATTTATCAATCGATTAATTTATTATTTATATTATATTTTATAAAATTTTAATACAAAATAAATTTTTTCATTTAGCTTTTTTCGTTCATAACACCAAAAACGTATTTTAGGTCACGTGCTACAAATGTAAACATCACTTTAGACATCACAAGGTCCACGAAGAAACATAAAAATCCAATGAAAACAACCCATCCATTGTATTTTATATGTCCCTCCCATCATGTTAGGCATAATTCCATATTTGTCATCGCATCAGCTCACCAATTAAAATTTTAGATCATAAAAGATAGGAACATAATTAATAAATTATTTGATAGAAAATTTGTTTATTTATTATTGAATGAACGAACATAAATAAATTTTTATATTCATTTAATTAAATGAACAACAAGAATAAAGGGTTTATTCGATCATTCATGTTGGTTAATAGGCAACGGTGGCAATGGAGCATGTTCCGGCTTAGCAACAAAATGCTGCTGCTGGATCGGCTGCAGTTGTGACTGATTACTTGGACATACATTTGAAAACTCCTGCTGCTGCATCGGTGGCAATGGAGCATGTTCCGGCTTAGAAACAAAACACTGCTGCTCGATCGGCAGCAAATATGACTGATAACTTGGACATACATTTGAAAACTGCTGCTGCTGCATAGGCGGCAGTGGAGCATGTTCGGGCTTAGCAACAAAATGCTGCTGCTCGATCGGCAGCAAATGTGACTGATTACTTGGACATACATTTGAAAACTGCTGCTGTTGCATCGGCGGCAATGGAGCATGTTCCGGCTTAGCAACAAAACGCTGCTGCTGGATCGGCAGCAAATGTGACTGATTACTAGGGCATACATTTGAAAACTGCTGCTGCTGCGTCGGCGGCAACTGTGACCGATCACTTGGACAAAAGTTCGAAAATTGCTGCTGCTGCATCGGCTGCAAGTATGATTGATTACTTGGACAAAAATTCGAAAACCGCTGCTGCTGCATTGGCGGCAAGTATGACTGATTACTTGGACCGACACATGAAATCGGCATTGGAATTGAAGGATTATGTCCCTGCATAGGATAAAAAGGTTCTGAATGCTGTTGGAGCATGTAATCACATTGTTGATTGCTAGCAGGCATCAAAGTAGTCCGTTGCAACATCGGACTATTCGAGTCATCAGCATCGGCAACGGCATCAAACTCTTCATTTTGATACATGTAATCACATTGTTGATTGCTAGCAGGCATCAAAGTAGTCCGTTGCAACATCGGACTATACAAGTCATCAGCATTGGCAACGGCATCAAACTCTTCATTTTGATACATGTAATCACATTGTTGATTGCTAGCAGGCATCAAAGTAGTCCGTTGCAACATCGGACTATACAAGTCATCAGCATTGGCAACGGCATCAAACTCTTCATTTTGATACATGTAATCACATTGTTGATTGCTAGCAGGCATCAAAGTAGTCCGTTGCAACATCGGACTATACAAGTCATCAGCATTGGCAACGGCATCAAACTCTTCATTTTGATACATGTAATCACATTGTTGATTGCTAGCAGGCATCAAAGTAGTCCGTTGCAACATCGGCATATTCGAGTCATCAGCATCGGCAACGGCATCAAACTCTTCATTTTGATACATGTAATCACATTGTTGATTGCTAGCAGGCATCAAAGTAGTCTGTTGCAACATCGGCATATTCGAGTCATCAGCATCGGCAACGGCATCAAACTCTTCATTTTGAGCAAGAGATAGATTCCCATTATCCAACACTTGACCTTCAGTCTGCACTACAATTTCATCTTTACATACTAGATTGTCAACCTTGTTCAGCTTCTTGTACACTCTGCATAATACCCAATCATCAAGCTGAAAAAAGAACAAAACGTCAGAACTTTCAAATACAATTTTTCGTATAATCGGAAATCCGAATATCGTAATCGAATAGTTACCCTCATATCTTCTTTCCCAAGTCTTTGTCTTGGAGGAGCTTTGATCAACACATATTCATGCATTGTCCAATTGGTTTTCACACCTTTAGGTGCTTTACCTTCATGAAAGACTAACGTTTTCTTTAATCCAACCTTCTCCCCACAAGAGAACACCTCTTTATCCTTCCCGGTCGCCTTCCAATATCCATGACCGGCACACCGCCGAGGCCTATTGCCATTCATATATTTACGTTCTCGAGGCGTAAAGAAAAACCACTCCATCATCACTCCGTTCGACGATGCATTGTTATTCATCGCTGTCAAACAGATATTATTATAAACACAATCACGTCAATACAATAAATCAAAGAATCTTATTTTCAAGAACACGAAGAACATCGGAATCCAAAAAAAAGAAAACTACCTGTAAGTGTCTCGGGATCGTAGTTGTACAGATCAACGTCCCTGATGATGTTCGGCGGCAGTTTCTTATGCTGAATTTTCCGTTTCAAGTAAAACTCGACGAGTTCTTCGTCTTTCGGCTTAAATCGGAAACCAGGAGGAAGTAATCTAAACAAATCTGCTTCTCCTTGCTCCATCGAGTTCGCCGGCGACATCGAAAGTGAAGCTTCGTTCATTCTTTCCATAGCGATTTAAGCAAAAAAATTTTGAATTTCTTAATCTGATAATGATAATTTATAGGATAATTTGTAGGTTGAAATATAGAGGAATTCGGTTAGTATAATTATTGTTGATTTAAAACTGTTAGTAAATTATTATTATTTTAATATTTTATTTAGAAAAAAATATTAATTTATTATATTCAATTTATAAAATAATTTTCACCATGAAAATTGAGTTTTATTGAAATTCACATTCTTTATTTTTTGATATAATTTATAATTAATTATCAATAAAAAGAATTTAGTTAAAACTTATCAGATAAGATGGGATTAAGTTTACGATAAGTTGTATATATCATGTAGGTTTAAATATGGAATTAATATATTTTTAGAAAATATCAATAAAATAATATATTTTTATAAAAATATTATGATATTCTAAATTATTTATAATTTATATTATAATGTCTGTAATTTTGATTAAAGAAAAGTTTTTAACGAGAATCAAGTTCGTTTTAACAATATTATTTATAGTTTATGTTATAATTAATATAATGTTACGATATTCTAAATATTTTGAATCAAATATTTTTATCTTAAATTAAAACTCGATATCATCTTAAAAGATCACGACTTAAATTTTTTTAAAAATAACTTAATTTTATAAAATTGGGTCAAATAAAATCAGTCGGGTCCGAATCAAATGAACATCCTTTTATATTATATCATGTCTTTATATTCTTTGATCACGTGCGTTGGACAAAGATATTTTAAAATAGTAGGAGAATCCGAACCGAAAATATATATGGTTAAATATATAGTTACTAATAAATTCCCATGTGGGCAAAATTCCCACATGGCATAATTCAGTACACAGTGATTTAGACTAGTTAACGAAACTAAAAGTAAAACAACGAGATTCCACAAGCACGATATCGTAATTATACGATTAAATTAAAAATCAATGTTATTTTATCATCGAACTTTAATTTATATTTTAATTATATCATTGGACTATTATAATCTTACCGCGTTATTTTACGTAAATCGTTAAGATTTATTCATATCATCGATTTTAACGATCCAATGATATAATTGAAGCTTAAATTAAAATTCAGTGTTAAAATAATATTATTTTTTAATTCAATGATATAATCGATATTTAACTTAAAATTTAACGGTATCTAATGTAATTTACCATATATATATTACTACATTTCTTGCTATATTACCAGCTTATTTATCCTAGTAATAAGGTTGATCAGGCTCAAGTGCTCCTGCAAAATGATTCACAAACATGACTTTAATCGGTTAGATTTTTATCGAGGCTCTAAATCAGGTTAAATATTTATAATTAAATAAATAATAAAACTTTTGTCGAGTAAAAAAATAATAATAATTCGACCATAGAATATAATTCCTTACAGCATTTGGATGACAATTTTGCGTTGGTTTGGACCAAGATGCTAGTAGTAAAGTGAGCCTGCTCAAGCAAAGAGAAGAATTGGTGAGAGATTAGTTTTCAGGGATGGTAACGGGTTAAATCGGGATGAATTTTTTGTCGTTCTGTTCCTGACCTAATCTTAATATATATTTTTCTTGATTAGATCTGAAATAATAAAATCTATAATCCGATCTTCTAATCCTGATATATTAATAGAAAATCGATTAAATCATACCCGACTCGAAAAAATTAATAAAAAATTTAAATATTATATATAAAAATATATAAATATATCAAGTAAGAGAATTTTTACCCTAAACCCGACTTTGACTCTGATCCGACTCGAACTTGATTTTTTAATAAAAAACTTTGGGTCAAACTTAAGGGTTCAAGTCAAATTATCATCTCTAAGTAGATCATACTCTACTTGGACTAGTGTGTATGTATTTTATACGAATATTTCACGAAAAAATAAAGAGTTAGAGTAACATTAATTATCGTTATTCGATATCGAAAATAATTTGTTAATTTATCAAAAAAAAAAATTCATATTTTCCATACCTTGCCACCAATTCCCTCTTGAAGCACCACTAGAATTGTTCCCATTAGGATCATCATCACCTTCACCCTCCTTTTTGAACTGTCAAATAAAAGGACCAAGAATCACACATAGGAAAAAGAAACGGGCATCGGTGGTTCTGAATATATACAATAAGAGCGATCATATAAGACCTTCGAAAAAAAGAGAATGTTATTATACTTTATAGTTTTTTTAAAATTATAGGTCTCGTTTTAATAAATTACATAAGATCTTCTAAATCTTTAAACGAATACCGGTTGTGTGTATTTATTATTCTTACATATTGTGGTGCACCGGGGGTTTTCTTCCCCGGAGAATAATTTTCTTGGCCACCGTAGTAAATAGATGAGCTGAGATAGCTAGGTTCCACCGTTTCATTATGATAAATGGATGAGTTCTTGTCTGTGGTATCATCTGAGACCAAACCATGGACAAAGTTTCACATTGTAAGAAACGGCAAAAGAGGAGGATGAAAATGAAATAAAATATTAAGAAAAGGACTAAACCTGAATTTCCAAATTTTCCTGGATAATTATCCCATGAACCCCTAATCCCAAACTCCTTTCCAGGTACCTGAAGACAGAAAATCACACTATCACAGTTTCACACATTTGCGAGTATGATAAAGAGTAGGGTAAATTACGCTAGAGACCATTAAACTTTTAGTTTAGTATCGATTATGCCACTTAACTAAAAATTATATTGTTTTATCCTTAAACCGAGGATTTAAAAATGATCCGTTATCGCTATAACGGTTATTATTTAATGGTAACGTCATCGTTCAAAATCGTTATTAGTAAAAATAACGGTAAGATTTAAATTCATACCGATAATGGTCGATATTTAACGAATAACAGTCGATAACAACGATAATGGTCTTTTATTTTCGTTATTGTATCGTTACTTCAAAAAAACCCGTAATAAGTTGTGTGAGTTTTAAAAAAATTCACAACCGCTACTCCCGCAACAACCGCGATAGCAACCGTTATGTCTACAACCGCGATAAACACGACACGACCGAAAACGCTTTTTAAATTATTGCCTTAAACTTTATCATACATTTCATTTATACCACTAAATCTTTAAAATGGATGATATAGATGGATTTTAACGATCCAATGAAATAATTGAAGTTTAAACTAAAGTTTGATGCTAAAATAATATCGGATAAAAGGTATTATACCTTTGGTGGAGGTGGGAAAATACTACCAAGAATCACACTTGTTGAGGATGGAGACGATGAAGTGTCCTTGGGAGCAAGGAGATGATCCAAAAATGAAGATCCATTCACTTGCTTTTTGTTTTCCATATCAGAAAATGTAAAACTTGAAGAAGAAGAAGAGAAACTGAAAGCTTTCTTTGTCAGCCAACGAACAAAACTAATCCTTGAAAGATGTAATGAAAGCAAACGTCTTTCAGAAAAAGAGACCAGACAGAAACATGGAGGTTGGCAGTGTCGGAGGCAGTGGATAAGACTGTTATTGTTGTTTTCTGGTTCAGAAAAAAAAAAGTGAAGAAGGCAGATGCAGAGAGGGAAGAGAGCTTAGAGCACGTGAAGACTGCAGATGGGGAAGTTGGCTAACCGCTTAAAGCTATTTATAAGCCACGTAAGAAACACAGACCACAGGATAAAGTATAAATGAAACACAGACCACGAGTTATTCAGATTTAATATAATCAAAAATGAAATCAAAATATAACTTGAGTTCTTAATGAACAAAATCAAACTTGTTAGTACTGAAGTATAACGAATTAAATCAAATTTAAATAATATTCTATTCGAGATCGTTTATAAATATGTTTAATAATAATTAAAGTTCCATCTCATCTTTAATTTTTTTACATATATCAAAAGAATTGTTGATTTCAATACTCAACCCTCACCATATCCATTTAAGACAAAATGGTATGGGCATAAACCCTAAAAAAAACCATGTGAAGTTATTAAATAACCAAGTGGATATAAACCCTTGCTCTCCATGTGTCTTTTAAGGTATTTATCACGTGGCTACACTTTGAAATCAGTCTACTGTATGACCTTAAGTGATATAATTCAAGACAAACGTTTAAGTAAGTATTCTTAACACTTTTGGAAGATCAAACTTTCCAAATACTGACAAACGCAAAGCGTTCTAGGTGAAAACATATCAAAACGAGATAAACGAGGAAGAACGCTCAAGAACACTTAACAACAAAGGTAAATGCCTTTATTCCTTGGAAACTTAAAATACTCTGATACATCAAATAAGATGGGGAAAGCCTCTATTTATACTTGAACTCCAATTGATCCTACGGTCTATACAACCATATCCATTTACAAAATATAATTCTGAGAATATTCCTAACTAACTATGGCAAGTATCTTCTATATCCACACATTGTGTTCACATAGCTTGGATGAATAATGCTTCTAGAACACTCATTGGATCGGACCAACGTTGGTGGTCTTCTTGAGCCCAAAATCACCCTTGAAATTACTTGGGCAGGCATAATCGCACCATGTGATGTCAATGTCTCGGACCTCAACCTGCGACCCGTAACATATTTCTTTGATCTTTGGTGCTTTTAATGCTTGGGATATTTTTAGAGAATTTGAGATTAAAAATAAAACATAAAATAATTATAAAATTGAATTAAATCAGTGGAATAAACTAAAAATCGATAATTTAATTGATTTAATCGATAATATAATCGAAAATAAGATAAATTATTGTAAACTAAAAAACAAAAAATTTAAATTTAAAATTTATAGATCATGTTTGGCAATTAACTAAGAACTGATAACAAATTACATTTAACTTATTTAATTTTTTTATAATTATTAAAGATAAAATATTCTTTATATCTTTTATATCAAAATTTATAATCTTAAAAAGTTTATATTAACCTTTTTTTAATCCGAGATATTTTACCTTAATTTACTATTTCATTAAACATTTAAAATAATAAATTTAACTAATCAAACTTTTAATTTAAAATTTAACTCAAAACGTTATTTATCGAATAATATCGTGCTATAATAAAAATAGATAAAGGCTAGTTGGAGTCTCAAGTTGATGAGTGGAATGTGCCTTTTTGCAATGTAGTTAATGAACAGTTGACTCCTTAGTCTATTCAACATCATCTCTTTCTTTCTTTTATTTATGGGTAAACTGTAGAATTAATCACTGAAGTTTAGGTTGTGTATCGATTTTGCTACTAAACTTTAAAACACTTCAATTTTAACACTAGATTTTAGTTTTTAACTTTTTATATTAATTTGGTCATTATCATTAACAATAGGATGATGGGGAAGTTTGATGTTGACATGTAATCCAGAAAATTATTCTACATCGTCATCTTTTTCGTTAAATTAAGATTTTTTTTTCACTCATTTTCACCCGCAACCAAAAATCTCCTTTCGTTGACGTCTTTTATGACCACCCTAGACACCAATACACTTGCCTCTTCATCCTCTACCACTTAAATAGTTTATATTTCTTCAAAATTTTCGTTTAAAACTCAATTAAACACAAAATATTACTATTTGGGGAGTTTTTTCAGATTTAAGAGATTTCGAGTGTTTGTACAAAACTGTGAATAACGAGAGACATTCTTTCAATAAGACAAACCATATTCATTGAAAACTAGCATCATCGAATAATCATTGAAGGAGATCAGAGCATTAGAATGACGGACACTTAAATAAATATTTTATCGATTTTAAGTGAGTTTCATGAATAAACTAATACAATAGGAAGAAAGATGAGTAAAATGTAAATATTTTATCACGAATATTGTGGTAAATATTTTTTACAACCCCCTATGTCATCACGTTGTTAACAATTTAACGTCCTGATGACCAAATTGATATGTAAACTAAAGTCCAGTGCTATGATCGATACTTTTGAAAGTTCAATGAAAAAAATGTACAAAATCTAAAGTTCAATGACTAATTGTATAATTTACCTTTTATTTATTTATTCCGACCATTTTCAGGTTTAATAAAGAATCAATGTATACACCTGTATGCACCGAAGATATTATAACAAACGATTTATTGATACCAAAATCTGAACAGATTTTAAGTCATTGATAATTAATATTATTGCAATTAAATTCTTGTTGCTCTCAATTTTTTAATATATTATTTTTAAAATCATATTAATTAAAATTAATGAAATTAAGTAATTATAACCGCTCATTTTCAGTTTAAATTATTTTTAAAGACCTTTTAATTTTAAAATTAGTAAAACTAAACTTTAGCTTCCTTAATTTTTATGATATAATTAGTTTTCGGAGCTCTTTTCATTTCAAAATTAATCAATTTATCTCTTCATAGTTCAATCCCGACTTTATTTCTGAACACGTGTTACTTATAAATTCGATTGTATTATTGAGTTTTGTCTTCCATTTCCTCATGGTAAAATCCACATCAAAGTTGAAAAGTTGTGTTTCTAAAGTCTATCATAAGATTCTTATTCCCAATTTTAGGTATAGGGAGGCCCCTTTAACATGTGACAAGTACAATAACATGTTTCCATTGGTTTTGGACCATATATGTGGACTACCTTGGTTCAAATCATAAACCCAAAATTATGAAAAAATTTAAAATAAATAAAGTTAAGTGGGCACATGATAAAGCATTACTTTTATTTTTTCTTAATTTAGGTAAATATGCAAGTTCATGCATTGTATGTGGGTTGATAAGATAATATAGTATCTATTTAGTGGTTCTTTATTTATTTACTTTTCACATTTGTAGTTAAAGAAACGTTAGAGATTCACTGATTGGTCGAGTGATTGTAGATCTTATGTTGTCTTATTTTGTATAGGTTCGAATCTCGATATTTACTTTGGAGTATAATTATCTCTCTACTTAATCAGAAAGAAGAAACACCAAGCAAAGCTTTACGTAAGATTAGAAGTTTAAATTCTGGGGTCTAGTATTTGATCTGAATTAATAGATCAATGGATCAAATATCAGTAATTATAAAAAAGGTTAATTAAATCATATGCCAATGAACTTTAAATTTAGTATCGATTTTACCAATGAACTAAAAATCGATACTATTTTAGTATTGTACTTTAGTTTAAACTTCAATTATATCATCTAACTCGGTGATATAATTGAAATCTAAACTAAAGTCTAGTGTTAAAATAGTATCAATTTTTAGTTCAATAATATAATCAATACTAAACAAAATCTGATAGTATTTTGTGTAGTTTATCCTATTAAAAATCACTTATATAATCAATAAATATTTCACAAGTAAAATGATTCCCTATTAGTAACTTTTTCCCCTTGAAGGACTTGATGTTAACTTCCAATTTTCAAAAAGCATAATTTTATTACCTAAAAATGTTTGCAAACTACTTTAGTATCATAAATATTCTCCACCAATGTTTCATTGTTTGTAGTAATTTATTGATGTAATAACACGACACTTATACATTATGAAAAATGATATACAAGTTTCAATAGAATTCGGGGTTATGTCTAACTTTGTGTTAAGAGAACAATTGTTGTTCTTGGAAGTCACGGGTTTGAGTATCAGTAATGTAATACCATGTTTGAGCAATCAATGTCTAATGGTTGAGAGTATACTTTAAAACATACACTAAACTCTTTAAAAATTAATAAATAAAATAATATAATATATATAAAAATATGTGAACGAATATAGTTAAATACTCAATTTTTCTTATACAAAATTGATAAATGAAATAATAACTTAAATATAAAAAATTTAAAGACAAATCTATAAAAAAAATTAGTGTTGTCTAGAAATTATATATGACCAAACCTTCTAGATTCACAATGTCAAAAGTTTTTGAATCAAACTCTAAGTGTAAATGGTTGGAATTAGTTTACCAATCCTTATAAATTGTTGTACGAATTCAAAACCTCACGTTCAGGAATGTAACCTAATAGTCAAATTGCATTTAAAGTGAAAAAGGACCATTCTTAGCTAGTCAGAATCTATGACAATTGGACATGCATGCATTTGCAAGAAATTCTTATGGACCTAACCTTCTATGTTTTTTCGGGATCAAGTTATATAATATAAATATCTCTAAATTTTACATATTGTTTAGATCGTTGGATGATTAAAACAGTTAACTCAGATTAATGATTGGTTATGTGAAGATTATACTTGGAAAAAAAAAGTAAGAAATTAATCTGAGTCATCTGTTCCAGTTATGCAACGATCCAAAAAATATGTAAAACTTAGAGAGTTTTATATTATGTAATTTGATCTCCTCTCCCTCTCTCTCTGAGTTAGGATTCATTTATACTGTATAAAACTTAATTAGTTTTAAACCTTCTTTGAACTGTTGGATGAGAATAATAAATGGCTAAGATTATTTCTTTCTATTTTTTTAGTGATAATTTTCATATTTTTTATTGTTAATCTCATTCGCCCATTTACATTCATCCAATGATCCAAAAACTAAAACTTTTAAGTTTGTCATTGTGTAAGAGGATCTTCTCTCTATATATTTATAGGGTTGGAATCCACTTACACAATATAAAACTCAATTAGGTTTATATTTATTCATGGCAATTAGAGGGGTGAAATGGATGGACGAGATTAACGTCTTACTTCTAATCTCATTCATCTATTTCACACATCCAATAATCACGGATTAGTGTAAAATTGATTAAATTTTACATAATATAACTGGATCTACAAACATATTTTAGTTTTTTATTTTATAATATTTAACTCTTATGTTGTAAGAAAATATTTTGTCTTTATTTGAGAAAAAAATCTTTTAAAAATGTTTATGAGAAGACTTAGAAATTTTACCAAATTATGTCTACAAACAATGAAACAGTCATTTTCAAAATAGAATCCACAAAGTCAAAACCCAAAATTAATATAAAAAATTTGAGGACCGAGTCGAACCGAAACCGAAACACACATTGTAACTTAAAAAATTTTGAGTTATTCGAGTTTGCAAGTCATATTTTATGATTCAAACTTTATTTGAATTTTTTTTCGAATCAAGTCGAGTTTATAAAGTTCGAGTCGAGTTTTCGAGTTTATGTACAAATTTAATTGTACATATATATTTCTATATGCATATACCTAGGGCTAGACGGTGTACATATTCATTCTAATTTTAACGGTTTTTTATATACATATACGATATACATATATATTTCTTCATATTTTCATATGTGATATACATAATATATCATGCAGAATTGACAAACTCGACTCGAATATGAAAATTGATCAACTAATTATTAAAAAATTCGAGTTTCCATTTTATAACTCAAACTTTATTTGAAAATTTTTCGAGTCGAATCATGTTTATTAAATTACAAGTCGAGTCAAAACGAGTTGGTTTTTTCACTTCGAGTTGAGTCGAATAATTCAATTTTTTCGAGTCGAGTCGAATTTTACTCACCCGAGACCACAACCATAATTTCACCGTAATTAAAAATATGTACGTTCAAGATTAATTAACGGTCGAAGTGATTGTAATTTGTAAGAATATTACATCATTTGCCTTAGGAATAAATATCAAATTTATACATAAATTTTGATTTAATATAAATACGCGTATTTACTTTATGTTTAAACTTAATTACACGCGTTTAAATTTAATAACTGTCTTAATAAAAAAACAGATAATGCTCATTTTAAGATACGCGAATTCAAATCATTTTGTTTATGAAATGTATGCGCTATATCAAAAGGTTAAGAATATATATGAATATATACTATCTTGTAAGTAGATCATTCAAAAAAATTGCATGCATTTTAAAGACTAAATACATGCATTTATTTTAATATTGGATCAATATATTTCGTACATGTAATATATAATCGTAAAATGATATTACGTTGATAATTGTGATAAAAAATTAAAAAAATCGAGTCGAATCGAACTTTTATGAATAATTGTGATAATTATTATATTTTGGATAATATTATAGGTAAACTATATTAGATACCACTAAACTTTAAATTTAGTATCAATTATATCACTAAACTAAAATTTATACTATTTAGCACTGAACTTTAGTTTAAGCTTCAATTATACAATTGAGCTACTAAAATCGATAATGTGGATGGATTTTAAAGATCCAATGGTATAACTGAAGTTTAAATTAAAGTTCAATGCTAAAATAATATCAATTTTTAGTTTAGTAATATAATCGATACTAAACTTAAAGCACAGTGGTATCTGGTATAGTTCTTCCTAATATTATTTAGACTACTCAGTGATCACTAATACTTCCATGGAAGACATTGAAGGTTTGGGCAAGAATAAGAAGCATCCCATGAGCTTTTGCATTCACCTTCCTCACCATCACAACATTTGCATACAACTCCTAGGGTGGTCAATCTTGCATACCCTATTATCAAATTAAGAGAATAAACATATCGTTAATTTCAGTCAGTTTAATACATAAATAAAAATAAAATTCAAAATTTTTAATATTTATATATATAAATGGAGCTTTTACCAACCTTGTCGGTGAACTCGTTTTAGAACTCCACATTCGACGTATTTGAAACTCGAAAATGCTAATATCACCATGAGAAAGATGAAAAACCCTAAATGTTTAGCCATGTTTAGGATGTTTTTCAGACAAAAAGTTTCAATAGTGCTTTTGCTTACATGATTTTAGATTAGGTCTATTCTCTTATATAAAGGTTAAATATTCGGTAATCCTTAGTAACGTGTTCGTAGGTTAAATGTATAATTATTATATAATTTATGCATGACTTTGCTAACTTGTTAATTGGGACAAATCATTCAAATTGAAGAATTTGTGTCAAATGGTTCTTTTATTATTTTATTTTCGGTTATAGATATTTAATTTATTGATTGATTAATTCAGATAGGATATATTAAAATTTTATTATAAGGTACTGTCTAAACTTAAATAACCTTATTCACAATATTGGTATTTAAACTCTTGATCATATTTAAGAGATTTAGTATATTATCTTACTAGACCAAATTATTCTTTTATTGTTGACATGTATTTAAAATTTTACGACTAATTACTATATTTTTTGGTGTAACCATTAGTATCTAATCAATTGGCTAATTAATTTAGATCAGATATTATAGAGGTTTTCCGATCTTAACTCAATTTACTCTATTTATAATTCTAGAATTTAAATTTTGACTTTACTTAAAAGTTTAATATTTTACCTCGCTAGACTAACCGATCGTTAGTAATTACTAATTTTTAATTATTGGTAAAAACAGGAAAGTTAGAGTAAAGAAAGGAGATAAGGTAAAAAAAAAAAGTAAAGCAAAATTTCATTATTTAAAAAAGAAAAATATATTTTTGGAATAAATAGAAAATGTTTTAATATATAGATAAAGTTTACTCACATTTATTAATTATAGGTTTAGAGTCTAATTTAAGGACTTAAAATTTATAATTTTAAATCTTATTTAAGGTTATGTAAGTTTAAAAAATATAAATTGTAAATTTTCCATCAACTCTCTATAAAAAAAATAAAAAAATAATATTAAATATCATCAAACTTTTAGGTGTGTATCAATTATATCATTAAATTAAAAATCGATATTATTTTATCATTAAACTTCAATTTAGGCTTCAATTTTATTATTGGACCATTAAAATTTCTCTACGTAATCACAAGCAAACCGTTAAGATCTTTCCATATTATTGATTTTATCGGTCCAATATAATTCAAGTCTAAACTAAAATTTAGTGTTAAAATAATATTCATTACTTTATTTCAAGGTTAAAATAGTATAAATTTTAGTTTAATAATATAATCGATACAAAATTTAAAGTTTAGTATATGATATAGTTTACCCAAATAATATGTTAAGCATTAAATTTATGATTAATTGTTATTTTTATTTTTTACATGTCTATTTTATGATCTATATTTAAAATTTATAGTTGTCATTTTTAATAATATTATCTCTATGATTTGAACGCATATTATTTTATTAGATATGTAATGTAGTGATGAAATTAAATGAGGATAAAGAGAGGTAATCGCTCTCATCTATTTTTTTTTATCCTTTTATTTAACTTTTATCAAAAATATAATTTATTTATAAATTTATTTTTTTAATATTTATATTTTGTGTACGATCATAAATCTTAACTTTATTTATATATAATGTGATAAATCAATACACCCGACAGTTATCGACACGACTATAAAAATTCATATTAAACGAAAATCCATGACTTGTTTTAAGGGGTGTAAGAAAGATAACATAATTTCTCTAGAAATTTAGAACCAAACACGTGGATTTTGAGTCGTGTGAAATCATCATTAATCACAAATTCTACACAAAAAAAAATGTCGACTTTTTTTTTTTTTGAAAATTCTTCACGACTTTGTCCAAAATTCTATAATGATATTAAAAGTCTTAACAGAATTTATATCACGAGTTACCAACTTAATTAGAAATTTACTAAAAGAAATAAAAATATCATAATTTATTAAATAATATTTTTATGTCAATTTTGTTTGTAAGTTTTTTATATCAATTTTTTAAAAGAAATAAAAACTTTGTTATTTAAAAATATGACATGTTTAGATTTTGTGATATTTTAAAGGGACATAAATATGAACATTAAAAAGGGACGTAAAAGATTAAAACATACATTAATTTTATCATCCCAATGAAATAATTGGGGTCTAAACTAAAATTTAACGTAAAAATAATATCGATTTTTAGTTCAATGATATAATCGATATCAAACTTAAAATATAGCGATACCTGATATAGCTTACTCTAGTTTGCATAACGTTGACATAATCCTCAATCACATGAAAACAATTTCATGTTCATTATATTATTGACGAAATCACATAAAACAACTTCGATATTCTTCAAAATTTTCATTGCAATATCGAAGCATAAGCGACGATAGGGCTCTTCACTTTATGTTCACCATCATCCCAAATCAAAGAACCGGAGATGATAGAGTTCCCAAGTTCGGCTGCGACGGTCACGACGAACGATTGTGTTTGGCCGACATATTCGAAAGAAAGCACACTTGGTTGAACTTGGATTATGAGCCCCGGGGGAGCATTAATGACTGCTATGTAAGTTGATGCTCCTTGGCCTACATTGGTCATTGTCCGATGAAAGACTCGAGTGATCAATTTACCCGGAGTTGAAGATAATGCGAATGAAGGGTAATTCAGATCCCATACTGTTCCGTTCGTGTCATCGGAACAACTGCTGCTGTTTCCGGTTATAAGTTGAATGTTTGTAACGGTATAACCTTGTCCGCACAAGAATTTAACGTAATCGATCTCGCCTGCATCGTACACCAATCCGGGATCAATGGCTTGTAAAGGGTTAATGTGACCTGCCCCGTACGCGAACTCGACATCGATGTTATTATTCGAAGTCATCGGCATAGCTGTAAAAGGCAGAAGAAATATCAAGTTTCAGAATTCGAAACCCTGACGATTTTGCATGAAATTAGTAGACGTACCTGTTGTCATTAGAGCAGATCTAATAGCAGCAGGGGACCATGTAGGATGGAACGACTTAACGTACGCGGCAGCCCCGGTCGCATGCGGACAAGACATGGATGTGCCCGAAATAATGTTGTACTTAGTAGTACGTGTATCGCCTTCTGAATCCGATACAGAGGCTGCTTCGGACCATGCCGCCAAGATATCAACCCCTGGTGCCGTAAGATCGGGCTGGAATCGAATCGAGAACATTAAAACTTCAGAAATCGAAATCGGCGAATATTATTATTTCATTGTCACCTTGAGAATATCTGCTGTAATAGGGTTAGGCCCTCTGGATGAAAATGAAACAACAAATGGGGAAAATTGATTATCATCTTGACTGGTCCTGAATATTGTAGCAGTTGGGTTCCTAGTACAAAAAATGACAGTAAATCTCAAATTCGAACACAGTGCAGGAACCAAAATTATAATTAAACCAATATCAGAGACAGAACAAGGAAAATACTCTGTTGTGTTCAAATAGTTGAGTATCATTCTTCCATCATTCATATTCACAGTGGAAAGAGGTAGAGGGTAACTGAATTGATAATCCTTGTATCCTGTTTCTTGAAACACGGCTCCGGCGGCTCCGGCTAGCATTACACCACCGGGATCGGTGAAGTACTCACAAAAAACAATCTTTCCTTCCACTAATGTTGAGTTCAATGACCCTGGTAAGCAAAACCTGTAATAAAATTTCGTTAAATCAAGTTACCATTCACTTGTATTGATCTCGTACCGTAAGACCGACATTTCGCAATCTCGGTACTACCTGGAAAAGTACGAAGCAGAAGGGCCGATGGTTGAATTCGGAGCGTCTCCACCGTAGATGAACGGATACATTTTTCCCTCGAGATCAAATATGTTTATAGTGGCTCCCTATACGTAGAAAATTAAGGTATAAGTAACGTGGATGTAGCAGAAATGAATGAATTGTGGATATTCCTTCAAGTACCTCGTAAATCTGCCCGTTACCGAGTTGCACCTTCGCAACGAACTTTCGATCTATGGTACTTGCTGCCACGGATAGAGACCAAGGTGAAAGATTCGTAACCGATGCCAGGGCAGGGCCACCATTACCGGCAGAGTTCGATGTGAGGATCCCGTTCTTCATCGCATGGAAAGCGCCAATAGCAATGGAGTCTTCAAAATAATCCATTGGTATAAAACTTCCAACGGAAAGAGAGATTATGTCAACGCCATCGGCAATTGCATCGTCGAATGCTGCAAGAATGGCTTGATCAGAGCAACCTTCAGACCAACATATCTTGTAAACTGCAATTCGAGCCGACGGAACCCCTCCGCGAGCCGTCCCTCTGGCAATGCCATATAAGCTTGCATGGCTAACTAAGCCACCTGCAGCTATTGAAGAAGTGTGTGTCCCATGACCCTCCGCGTCCCTCGGTGATATAAAATCTTCCGGACCGTTTTCTCCGTCGGTCAAGTAGTATCTAGCTCCAATTATTTTTCTGAAAGTGATTCAAACATTGTTTAGACCAATGATGTTTCATGATTTAATGAACATTTTCATAATGTTAAAGACTCTGGTCAGTTATGTTTTACTTATTGCAAGTGAAATTGGCAAGGTTTTGGCAGCTGCCTTTCCATCTGTACGGGATCGGACCAAATCCGGTATCGTTAAAACTTTCGGATTCAGGCCAAATGCCGGTGTCGAGCATTCCGACAATGATTTCACTCTCAAAGACAGATCTTTTCATTTTTTTGTTGTATCCCATGAATTCCCATGACCTTGATGTATGGAGCTGCTTCTTTTGGCTAAGGAACACTGATACAACCCCTTTCTTACCTGAATTTTTGAAGGATTAAATTCCAAATTTCAGTATTGTAGAGGGACTAAAACCAAAATTAGACCCATAAAAAATAATGATTAAATCTCTTAACCTTTCATTTTATGTGCTTCATCAGAGGTTAACTTAGCTGCAAATCCATTGAAGCTCCTACTGTAGCTGTAGACTAAAACATCCGACGCAGCACTGGGGAAAGAAATTCGTAAAGTTAAAATGATTAGTCTACGAATTAGATAATACGATGTTCGATTCATTGGCTGATTAATTTGAATCGAATTTTACGGTGAAATAATATTAAAATTATTATTTACGGTAGTGAAATAATATTAAAATTTGTATGCGAAATTTAGAGTAGTGAAATAATATTGGTAAAATTATGGTTTTGGTCCTTTACTATGCTCAATTTTGATATTTAGTGTTGGATTTTGATTTAACATGATTTGAGAAAAGAAATTCACGTTAACAATTTAACAGAAATATTTAAGGCGTTAACTATTTGAACTAATTAATGATAAATTAAAGTATAGAGGTAAAAAATATGAAACTGAAGGGCTAAAATCATAATTTGACCAAAAATCGACCAGGGAACAACATCTTGAAGCATGCTGATGTGAAGGTCTGAAATGGAGACATCACCCTTCGGAAGGTCTCCCATGTAAACAATGTAAACCTGTTCCAATTCAACAACAATCAAACATGTTAGAACTAAATCAAGTTTCGAAATCATCGGAAATCAGCTCGGATTTCTTCATCTATTTGCCTGTCTCGAGTTCGGATCGGACGTTGCTCCATGGCAGCCGATGAGGAAGCTAATTCCGAGACATATAAGCATTAGCCATGCCGAAGAACCTGGCCAGACCACCATCGATGAGTTTGAGAGCTCGAGTTAGTAATAATCAACGTTGTGAAAGGGGATTTATATAGTAATTATGGATTAATTACTGAAGTAAACTATGCATTGTTAAGCTCGCCAATGGAGGATTGGTGTTTTCATGGCCGGCTTACAAGTTTATGGAACATCTATTTTCTACCGACAGTGTTGATTACAAGAAAGTTTCGATTTGTCCCATGTTATCCGGCTTGACAACTTCATTGAAGCCTTTGGGACGAGACATTAGGTCCCTAAAGTAAGGTTAAATACTCTGTCACATTCACGTAGTCTGAAACATAATCTTTGTGATAGCCGCTCTGGTACACTGCACCAACAGCACCGGCTTCGACCGGACCCTCACCGTTGCTGTCATAGTCGCAGAAAACAATTTTGTCTTACACTAAGGTTGTGTTCAATGTTTCCATTTCGCAGTACATGAATTCACATGGCATTAGGAACAGATTCAGAGTTGAATTTTGTAGGATGTATACACCCGAGGATTCGAAATTTTATTCTACAAATGGACATACCTCGAATCCTCGGATGTATAACCTTGTGAGGTGTTTGTAGCACCTGCACAGCGATGAAAGGGTACATTTTTCCCTTGAGGTCGAATGTGTTTATAGAGGTTCCCTAGGAAAATGAAGGGTGCAACCATTTTCAGATACGAGTGTCGGACACGGAAATTTCAGGAAAATTTCGAACAGAAATGATCCTGCTTACCTCATAGAAATGAGAAAATACTCCCAACAGAAAGCGAGATTATGTCGATTGTCGACACCATCGGCTATTGCATCGTCGAACGCTGCAACAATGTCTACATCAGAGCAACCATACTGCAATGCGTGCCGACGGCACCCCACCATGAGCCGTCCCTTTGGCTAGACTGTATAATATAAACTTGCCTTGCTGACCAATCCACTTGCAGCTGTCGATCAAGTGTATTGATTGGAAATTCGAGCGTCGAAAAGTGGATCACGAATACAGTTATTTATTTAAGATTATATTAATCAAAAATTCAAACATCCAAAAATCTAACATTTTTTTTTCTAGATTTACAAGAAATGAGCTTAGTTTGGATTCTAAGCAGGGAGCTAGAGACGAAGTTAGGATCGAATATTGGGAAGAGCAAAGGTTTATTAAGCCTTTAAATCTAAAATTTGAGAGGGTCAAAAACCTTATTTTATTACTATTTAAATTAAGAAGGACCTTAAATATAATTATACCAAAAAAGATTTGAGAGGGATAAGAGCCCCTCCCACAAACATCATGGCTCCGTTCCCGAGTCTATGTTCGTTATTGGTGTTGAATTTGCAACAATAACTCTTCGAGTACCACATTTTGTTGATATTTTTTGTTTATTTATATAATATGTATTCAACATAAATTAATTTTTTAGTCAATGTATGATTTTGATACTTTACTGGCTTATATTTGGGATTGTCGTCATTCTATGTCCCATACTAAAAATACTTAAAATTTAAATTATATAGTTAAAATATATGAACATATATTATTTTAAATCACCTTTAAATTATTAAAAAATTAACGATTAAATTAATCATCAAAAAGATTTCATGATGTGTTACGATGATAACGGTTGTATATGATTTTTTAGAGCTACAGAATATTCTTCGACGAATATGCTTTTAAGTTGGATTCAATTTTTTACAACAAGCGGATGACAGCTGTTATAGTTACGGCTGGAAATTCTATCCAATCGTTTATTCCCACGTGAGTTCTCGTGGAAAGCAACGCTGATTTTCGATTCTCGCGCGATGCCACCAACCGCATTCTATACTTTTCTTCACTTACACGAAAATCAGCTGCGGAAGTGATTATCTTCGCTCGTTTGAAACTGCTGGTTAAGATTCTCACACGTGGCATTAGAAATTTTCTTGATAATGAAAATAAGAACACTTCAATTTAGGTTTAAGTGATTATCTTCGTTCATTAATTTTATTTTATTATTTTTGGTATTTAATAATTAAAAAAATTATTAACCAATTAAAACGTTATACTTAACTTAATTTTTACGGTTAGGGTTAAGATTAAAATTAAAAGTTTAGAATTTAAATTTAAATTAATTTTACGCAATATATATATATATATATATTGGATTTTGAAAATATAAAAGAAGTTTGACTTGATAAGAAAGTCAAACAAATCAACGGTTGTAGACTACCAAAAAGGTCGGTTACGATAGTCAATCAGATTACAACTGATGAACTGATAACATTAAAACGGCACCGTCGCAAAAGAGAATGAAACAAATATTGAAACTTCTGTACGAAGCATAAGTAAAAAAGAAGAACAATTCTTAAAAGATTCAAGCTTTGATATTTGTTCCTATAAAACTAAAGTGCCGTTTCCCTAATAAAGTTTCAATCTTTGGTTAAACTTTGCAACTGTTTTCGGTTTACATTAAGATATGCAAACAGAAGCAAGAGTTGGGGTTGTAAACCCAAGCCCTGGAGGAGGAGGAAACAATGGGGTTGAAACAACAAGCTTGAAACTTAAGCAGAAACAGCAAGAGTTATTACAAGCACAAAAAACCCAGATCGGTACTGTCTCTCAGTTGCTTGCAGGTGGGGTTGCCGGTGCTTTGAGCAAGACTTGCACCGCTCCTCTTGCTCGTCTTACCATTCTCTTTCAGGTCTGTTTTAGTTCAACTTCTTAAGATAGTTTAGGGTGTTTCAGATTTTTTTGGGTTCCCCTGATATTTTAGTATTATGGTGAATTTTGAATTAAAGATTGATCATTTTGAAGTGTATAGGGCAGCAAAAGTTATGTATTTGTAACTCATTGGTAAAATTGTTTATACCTAAATTGGTCAAGTGGATAATCATATAAGTGACATGGTCTGTTTTTAGTCTATGGAGTTTGAATATCTTGAGGTAGTTAATGATTGAGAACATTGTCTTTACCTTTTGTGTTTGAACCAATAGGATGATGTCGAAAATTATGCATCATTATTTGAGGTGAACCATGTTATGTGTTAGTGTAATGTCTATGCAATGAGCCTTTAGTGCATGGATCCCAGTAAAAATGTCATCATTCTCAATCCTCTGTCTGTTGAACCCTTGCTTTTGTTGCAGTGGCTTGTGCTTGATAATACGACTCGTTAATTGTATAGTGTTTTCATGTTTTCTTTGTTTAATTATGGCTTCATGAATTTGTTTGATCTTTTGGTCCTCTCTCGTGTCTTGAAATGATATTCTTTCATGAGTTGGAAACCACTGTGATACCCTTGTTTTTGTCACCTTATAGGTGCAAGGTATGCACTCCGATGCTGCGGCATTAAGAAAAGCTAGTATCTGGCGTGAAGCATCGCGCATTGTTGGTGAAGAAGGTTTTCGAGCCTTCTGGAAAGGAAATCTAGTTACAATTGCACATCGTCTACCGTATTCATCGTTAAATTTCTATACCTATGAGCAGTATAAGAAGGTTGGTACTGAGATTCTAGATATCATACCTTCTACAAAACATTACCTTCTGTATTTTAGTAAATTTTGCTCTGATCTGGTTAAGATTTGATACTCTTTGACCTTTAATTATTTTTGGCATTTTTGTTCTAACATTTTGCTATTTATTCTGTTTCAGTTACTATATATGCTTCCAGGACTGGAAAGTCCTGGTAAAAGTATGAGTTCCGACCTTTGCATACATTTCATAGGCGGTGGTTTGGCAGGAATTACTGCTGCATCTGCTACATATCCACTGGATCTTGTACGAACACGTCTCGCGGCCCAGGTTAGATCATATTCCCTTTGCAAAATACCGTTACCTCAAGTATATAAATAGTTTGTAGACTTGATTGCTTTAAGTAGGTAAATGATGTTTTTCATTCACTTTTACACGACTTAGATGCATGCATGTGATTCCTTTTGGGTTTGAAATGGTTTTATTTGTGACATTGATTACTTGAAACATCTAAATCTTATCCTACATATTTTTGATGTTTTTAGTTTTTACTTTCAAAAAATTAGTTTGGTTACTAGTTTACCGGTACATCTTATGAGTTTTTTTATTTAACCATCTCTACTTTTCTTCTATTCTATATATACAGACGAATGATACATACTACAGAGGCCTTTGGCATGCTTTGCGAACTATTTGCAAAGATGAGGGTTTTTTGGGCCTTTACAAGGGACTTGGAACGACTCTTTTAGGTGTTGGACCCAGCATAGCAATTAGCTTTTCAGTATACGAGAGCTTGAGGTCTTTTTGGCAGTCACGCAGGTAATCACCTTGATCAATATATTGTGTTCCATATGATCATTATTTCATAAATCATACTTTTCTAAGCCCAATTCCTTTCTCTCCGCTTTTTAAATTAAATTTCTATTAGGCCACATGATTCCACGGTCCTGGTCAGTTTATCTTGTGGCAGTCTTTCCGGGATTGCATCATCAACAGGTAAGTGATCCTTTTTCGAGCTCTGTTGGAACATTTGATTGCATTGTTCTGTTTTTCCTTTATAGTAGTAACACTGTAACAAACATATTGCTGTATTATGTTGCGTAACTTCTCGTCTTAATATTTCTTTAAAAAATCGAGTAAATGATGTGTAAATGTTCCTAAAGATTCACAGCTACTCTGTCGTCGTTAATCAATAATATTCTTCTGGCAGATGGTTGAAATATTTGCATTTATTTGATCTAAAAGTGTCATTATCCAACTATAGAGGTTAATGCATTTAGCTTTTTACCATGCTTTTGATGCAGAGAAGCAGGTTGTGGTTCAGGCTCTGCATTAAAACCAGATTGAAACCTAGAGCCGAGATCGCTCTCACTTTTATGATTGAATATTCAATTATCGGGTTCTTTATCATTGACAAATTATTTTTCTTAAGCTAAAAAGATATGTTAAATCAATGACTTATTGCTGCAAAGTTCAATCTTGGAATCCTATAGCAGCTAAACCATCAATTGCTTTCTCCCGGAATGACTGCCCACACCACACTAACTTCTCTTGAAGAGTGCGGTATCAATTCAACATCGTTACCGGGTTTTGGTGATGGCGTTCGAGTTAAGGTTTCCTTGGTTGGCAGGGAAGTCTTTGTTCGAAAGCTTTTTTCAATGTTTAAATGACAAATCCATGATAGCATGCTGTTTGTTCATAGCATTTATCTCGAAAATTTGGATTCTTCATGAACTTGACTAGTTTGGTACGATTACATTGTTTAACTGGTCGTGTTTGTTGACTACAGCCGCTTGGTGATATTTTCTTCTACGAACTGCCTTTAAATGCGACAGATAAACCAATCCGGGGATCTTATCATTTATATTGTGTATAAATGCAGCAATATTTCCATTGGATCTCATTAGGCGACGCAAACAGTTGGAGGGGGCTGGTGGACGTGCCCGTGTTTACACAACAGGGCTTTTCTGCACATTTAAGCACATATTCAGAACTGAAGGCTTTTGTGGTTTATATAGAGGTATATTGCCTGAATATTACAAAGTTGTGCCTGGTGTTGGTATATGTTTCATGACATATGAAACGTTGAAGATGCTTTTAGCAGACGTTAGCACGGAATTATAGTTCGTGACGGCTGTTTGATCTGCGGTCTGAAATGATGGCCGACGGGTCAGCTAAATCAGTTTGTGATAACACAGCACCATTTGACTTCCATACCTCTTCTTGCAGTGGCAAATTTTGTCATGCTTACTGTTGAGAAATATATTTTTCCATGTAAATAGGTTGATAGTATGACTTACATTTTCAAGTGCAATCTACTATGTTGTCTGCGTACTTACAGATTCAATTCGATATCAATGGTGATCGTCTTCGAAAACCCTTTTCTTACAGAAGAGACTTGAGTCTTTGGATTGTAGAAATCAATGGCTTGTATCATGGCATTTATAACTTCAAATTTTAGTTATATTTCATCTCTCTTACAGAAGAGACTTGAGTCTCTGGATTACATTTGATACGCTATTTTGTTTGAAGATGTATGAACTAAATCACTATGTCCGTAAACAAATACGAATAAAGGTGTGTTTATGTTCGTTCATTTAATTTTAAACGAATAAATAAACGAATACGAACATAAACGAACACAAAAGTTCTTGTTCGTGTTGGTTCGTCAAAGATTGTAGCTTGTTCGTGTTTGTTTAAATGATGAACAAACGTAAACGAACGAACATAAATAAAAATAAACGAACGTAAATAAATGTAAATAAATAAACATAAATAACATATATAATATGTTAAATATTTAATATTTTAGATTAATTCGATTAATTCAATTAATTAATTGATTTTATATCGAATTAATCAATTATTAAAATTAAAAAATCTTAATCATCTTTAGCATATAAGAAAGAAGTTATTAACGATTTATAAAAATAAGATTTCTTAATTCGAGTAATTCAAGTTTTTTTTGACTCGATTTGACTTGACATGATCTAATGTTCAACCCTAAACATATATGAATAAATTTAAACGAACATAACGAATGAACATAAATGAATATAAATAAATGAACATAAACGAATGAATTACCAAACGTTCAGAAATATAAACGAATAGATTATCGAACGTTCACGAACATAAATAAACGAATGAATTCTTTGTGTTCTTTCGTTTAATTAAACGAACGAAAAATCTTATTCATGTTCGGTTTGCTGAACATTCGGTTTATTTACAACCCTATTAAAATCACCATGAAAGCTGCAACTAGATCATGTATATACACTATTTTGTTTTATTATCGAGTTTTTTTTTTTGAACTAAAGGTTAGAAAATTTATGGAAATTACATATATGATCATTTCATTATAAGATTAATGTCGATTTGATTATTATACTTTTAATTTTAATAAATATATTATTAAAAATATTTTTTATAATACCAATATTAATTTAAATATCGATATTATTTTATGTTATTAAAAATAATAAACAAGAATATAAATACATAAAGAAGAAAAACAACAGTCCAACATCACATACCCCAACCAATATATCATAAAATAAAGTAGATTTTAAAAGGATCAAATTAAAAAAATTCAAAATATTTTTATAATATTCGATTTAAATTTAAATTAATGTATCGTATATTAATAATTATATAAATATATATAAAAAATAACCAGACCAATATTGTGAGAAATGAACCGGTCTAGTAATTAACTTTTCAGAAATCTTCTTCCCCTAATATAAGGGGTCATTTTTTTCTGTTCCTTTTCGGTTTTTAGTTTTAGGGTTTGGTGTAATCAGGGGGGCGTTGAAGGAGGGGGAGGATCTAATGGCGGCGGCACAAGGGATGGACCAGGCGGTGCTAGACGATATAATCGGACGGCTGACGGAAGTCCGATCAGCCAGACCAGGGAAACAAGTGCAATTATCTGAATCTGAGATCAAGCAGCTTTGTGTTGCTTCAAAAGATATCTTCTCTCAACAGCCTAATTTGATTGAAATCGAAGCACCCATCAAAATTTGTGGTAATTTTTTTTGGGTTCAACTTTTTATTTTTATGAATACAATTTGAGCTTTATTTTTTGTTGGGAGTTTTTTATTAGAAAATATTTTATGGGTTTTGAAGTAAAAGCTGAGGAATTTTCTTTTTAATGTAATATAAATAGATTGTGATAGATTGGTAAAGATTGCATTTTTTCTTACTGGGGGTTCTAATAGTTTAGATTTCTGAACCAGATAGAGGTGAATTTAACCTTTTTGAAGCTTAATTTTATTTAGTTTATTATATGAAAGGTGGAGGAAATTGGGTTGCTGTTATTTTCTTTTTAACTCTTTGATTTTGCTGGACGCCGTAAAAAACATATATGACAGAAATCATGTAATCTGCATATGGCATCTGCAAATATAAATTGTAAACTTGAATGGATGCAAATGGAGATATCTTTAAAATGCTAGTGTTGTCGAGGTGTGCACCTAGGTTCGCCTGCTAAACAAAAGTTCCTCGGACCCTTTCAGGTGAGGCCTGTTTCATAAGGCTTAGGCCTAGGCCAGTTTCAGGTGAGGCCAGTTCCATAAGGCTTAGGCCTGCCGGATTGAGTCTCGTTAATTTATTTTCTTTTCCACTTTTTTCATTTGATATACATTCAAGCATGAAAGGAATAATATTGAAGCCTATACTTCTCAAGATGTTCGACCACAAACATTGGCCATAAGGAAATCATGTATATTGACTAAAAAATTGCATGTTTTGCAGATTAACTAGAACACACTTTAGAGTTTATCATATATCTTAAGCTTTACAGCTATATACACACACAGACTTACAAAAATTCACGTGTGTGTGTACTTAAAGATATACATATTGCACTTTACTTCACTGAGCCTACCGCTTTTTTTGTGCTTTGTGCCCGTGACAATATAAGGGTTCTAGCACCTTGCGCCATTGACCACACTTGTTTCTTACTGTAAGATATTTGTTTGTGCTTTTAGGTGACATACATGGGCAATATAGTGATTTATTAAGGCTGTTTGAGTATGGGGGGTTTCCACCTCAAGCCAATTACCTATTTCTAGGCGACTATGTGGATCGTGGCAAGCAGAGTTTGGAAACAATATGTCTTTTACTTGCTTATAAGATAAAGTATCCGGAGAACTTTTTCCTATTGCGAGGGAACCATGAATGTGCATCTATTAATCGGATATATGGGTTTTATGATGAATGCAAGCGGCGGTTTAATGTGAGACTTTGGAAAAGCTTTACTGATTGTTTTAACTGCCTGCCCGTGGCTGCTCTTGTAGACGACAAAATATTGTGTATGCATGGTGGTCTTTCCCCTGCTTGACAAACCTGGACCAAATTAGAAATTTACCTCGTCCAACTGCAATTCCTGACACCGGTTTGTTGTGTGATTTGCTTTGGTCTGACCCTGATAGAGATGTTAAAGGATGGGGAATGAATGACAGAGGAGTTTCATACACCTTTGGTGCAGACAAGGTGTCCGAGTTCTTGGCAAAGCATGATTTAGATCTTGTTTGCCGCGCACACCAGGTTGTCAACTTAGCTAGGCTTTCCCATTCATCTGTTTAATGCTATCTATTTTGATGCTAAACTTGTTATTTATGTGTAGGTTGTGGAGGATGGTTATGAATTCTTTGCTGATAGGCAACTTGTTACAATATTTTCAGCACCTAACTATTGTGGTGAATTTGATAACGCTGGTGCAATGATGAGTGTTGATGAAAATCTGATGTGTTCTTTCCAGATTCTCAAGCCGGCAGAGAAAAAAGCAAAGTTCATGCCCACTAAAATGTAATAGTTGCAGTATCAACATATAATGGCTTGCAAGTCTCCATGAAGGTCAGCTAAATAGAGTTGCCTTTTCATTTTTATTGATTTTGATGGTCTTTTTGTCATATCCTCTTCATTAGTGGTTGTTACTTCCATCTGGATATACTATTAGAAGTCTTTAGCATTTTCAGGTATCTCATGCAGTCTGAATACATTTATGATGTTATTTAAATAATTGGAATCATAAGTGTTTAGGTGGAAACAATATTGAATCATTGTTATCATAAAGCTCTTTTTGTCAAACCAATCTAGAAGTGGTCGTAACTTTTTTCTGACGGTTCAAGTTTAGAAACTAAAAAAATACCTTCTTTGATCTCTCTCTCTTAAGATTCGGGCCATATGATTCTCTCTGTATCACATCAATGTAGAGAAAAGACAAAAAGGGCTTGTAATGGAGAAGACTGGAAGTGATTTTCTTTCTATGGTATAATTAGTGTTCAGCACTGCACCCATGTCCTCAGTATCCACTTACTCGATTGCCTGCTTTCTTCACCTTCAATGTCTTCTTCTGTCTGTTGTGAGAATATCGATGATTGGTAATGTGTTTTTTAGTTTTGTTGTTGTCCGAATGCTCTGCATTTGGAAATATGGATCTTTCTCTTTCAAATCCATATAATGCTCATTACAATTGTTAATTATGTTTCTCATTTTTACATACCAATCTTTGTTATTTATCTAGTTAAACACCATAACAACTATCGGTGCTACTTTGTATCTTTCTCTTTTTCTTTAATGTAGCTATCCTTCATTATCCAAAAATGGTTGGAACTGAAGATCGTTGCTCCGAACTTTTGCTACAGGAGATATAAGTGACGCCTTTGTGGATACCATTCGTAGCCTAAAAAAGGTTTACAAGCCTGCTTTCGTGTAGCATAGGCCACAATTCAATATTTCTCTTCTGTTTTCCACCCTCCATGTTTTATCCTTTTCTTTATATCATTTAAGCTACGGTGCGTGTATAGATATATCTAGTCTGGCAGCTCATAGGTGTACCCCAAGTGGGAACAATAAAAAACGTTTCCACGTTCGTCCTCAAAATGATTTTTCATTTCTCTGATTACTCACTGATTCAGTTGTTTGTATGGATATAATTAGGTGCAATCAAATGTTATGAGATGATTAGCTGCAATTTAGAGCCTAGTGCTCAAATCTAATGGTTAATTTGCTTTAAAGATTTATCATATTTCTTTATGTGGTAGCATCATGGATCGGCGGGGTGACCCCGAAAAAGAATAGGGTAAGAAGGGGTAGAGGAAATACCCGAGCTATTGCTCGAGTAGTAGTAGGATTGAAATTGACATTAGGATGTTTAGTTGAGATCCAATGCTTTTAGTACACAACATTGCTCATTTCTAGACCCTTAGGTAGCAGAATAGAAAGCATTACCCCTTTCCCATACGCCATGCTTAGAATCACGATCTTAGGGAGGAACCATGAATTTCTTATGGACTTTCTGTTAGTATTCAACCCAGTCTATAAGTTTTTGTACTATTATCATCTTTCGAGGGGTCGGAAACGTCGAATATTTTGTAGCTTGGTGTTTATTGGGGTTCCCTTGGATGCATGATGGGAGTTTTTTCTGATGTATTTTATGTTCGTTTTATGATCTATATTCGTATTTTGTTCACGGTTGTTCTTTCTAACAATTCTGTCTTCAAGGATGTTGGAGTGGTCAAGATGCTTTCTGATTTTGTGTATTTTGGATTCTGAAAATGTAACAATTTATGTTATAATATTTATGGGGTAATTTGATTCACCTAAGCTTTTCTCATAAGTGGGTCATGAATTTTTTAGGGCTTCTAAATTTTAACCCCTAAATTATAAATTTTTATTTTTTTAAATTTAAAATTTAACTATAAATATTAAGATTTTAACCTTAAATCTTATATTCTAAATTTAAAATTATATATTTTTTTCATGTTAATATATTTAATATAGAACTTGAAATATGACATTTACTAAATGTGTAGAATCTCCTTTATTTATAAGAGTGAATTTAAGTTTATATAAGTTACTTATTTTTAAGATTTAGAGTTTAAAATTTTAAAGGTTAATGTTAGAGGTTTAAATTTTATAATTTTAAAAATAATGTTGTTTAAATGTTTACATAATTTATATTAAAATATTATTTTTATTTAGTTAATTTCACCATTTTAATTATACATGTTAAGTCACTTAATTTTAAGATATAATCAAAAGTGGTTATAAAATAAATAATAATTATTTATATATTAATAGTAATTTTTAATATATATTTTTTATTATTTATAATGTTGAAATTTAACTTTGGATCTCATATTTATAGTTTCATTGCATCAAATAACTAATAATTAAATTAAAATATATTTTTAAACAAAATATTAAATTTTATTAATAAAGAAAAGAGAATTTTAAAACACACACCCTAAGTTTCAATAAAAAAAACACCTAAATTATAAAGATTCTTAAAATTAAAGTTAAAATCAACTAATTAATTAATTAAATTATTTATCATTAATTTTTATATCTTTTAAATTATAAATTTAGACCCACCAAAAATATTTTTTTCTCTCATCATTTCAAATGGAAAATAATTTTTTAAAAATATTTCGCCGGCTCACTTTTTTTCTTTTGCTTTGACGTAGGGTTTACTTACTCTCTTTTTCTCTAACAACCAGATTTCAATTAAAATCAAATTGATTTTCATTTGAATTTTTATGTTTTTCTAACCTGAGAAAATCGAGTTTTTTACTTCAACAAGCGAGATTTACAATGAATCTAACGGATCCGTCGATGGAGTTACTAGCAGCGAGTGGCGGCGACACCGTGAAGATCTTCGACATTAAGCTCGAACCGAACGATCCTTGCGTTTTGAGTTACTCGCCTTCTCCGAGTTGCATTGTCAACTCGGTTAAGTGGAACCACACTAGTAAGCTCTTTCGCCTTCCCATTTCTGATGTTACGATCTGTTCGGTTGCCGTAAATGTGTGAAATAAAATAAATTTTGTATTTGAAATGATTACTTTGTTGAGTTTAACGGACTAAAATCGTTTTTTAACTTAATTAATTGCGTTTAGAAGTTTAGAAAATTACTTAAGTTGAATTTAGCAATTATGCTGAAAAATTCGGTTCAGTTCTGTTTTTTATAATCCGTATATGGATATTTGAATTGATTCCAGCTGAGCAAATGTTATGGCAGATTTAGTGGTGGCGAGTGCTGGAGAGGATAAGAAGATATCACTGTGGCGGAAAAATGGGCAGAGGATTGGGACAATTCCGGTTGATGGGACTGATAGTGGAGATAACATTGACGTAATTCATCTCTAGTATTAGTAAACTGTTGAATATTGTTGAATTACTTATAGTTTGATTGTTTGAAGCTTAAATTTTTTTGGAGTGGGATATATTGTTCATTTCCAGGTAGATCATACAAGCTAATTCCAAAATTGTTATGTGATATGTCCCCAACTGTATTTTCGATGCTGTAAGGTCTTTAACTTCTGATACATACATACATACATGGTGAAATAGAAGTTACCTATAGGATGTGACTTAAAGATAATTTGAATGACTCTAAATCTAATTGTAGATTATTAAATCATGGTTTAAATTGAATTACACATGAACAAAAGAGAGTAGTTTCGAATTCAATTGCTTTCTGAAGTTTCTCCTTTATCAATGTGGGTGTGTCGTGCATTGTATTGTTTTCTGAAGTGTAGGAGTATAATGAACAAAATATAATTGTGCTTTCTGTCTTTAAAATCACATGTTTCTAGCATCAGTGTTGGTATGTAGCAAGAAAGGAGGATGTGCTTAAGTAGTATGGATGGGCAAGTTTGCTTCAAACATTTAGTGTTTTTGGTTGCTCTATAATGATATCCATACCCCCAAATTAGATTCTATAATGTTTTATACCCCCATGCTCAATAAAAGGAAAAGAAGAAGCAAATATGTGCTCTCATTTATGAAACTAGAACCCTCAAGGTTTTATGACTCAACATCTGAAATTTCTTGTTCGTTAATGTCAGTCCTTAATTGGTTTACAAGGCTACTGAAATTTTAGATGATTATTGCCATTGTCTCCTAGTCAAATTTATCAAGCTGAATTTCCCTTAAATTTGCAGGAGTCTATTTTAGCTATTAGCTTTAGCAACAAGGGATCCAGATACATATGTTCAGGGGGAAGCGGTCAAGTTGTAAGAATATGGGATTTGCAGCGAAAGCGTTGTATCAAGTGGTTAAGGGGTCATACCAGCCCAATAACAGGTGTTATGTACAACTGCAAAGATGAACACTTGGCCTCCATCAGCCTTGGTGGGGAACTAATACTTCACAACCTTGCTTCTGGGGCAAAGGCTGCTGAATTAAAAGATCCTAATGCACAGGTTATTTAGTTTCTTGCATTTGGGTGCTTATGTTAAGTTCTTATTCTTGTCTGCAAACTAATTTTCGTTTGGTGGATTTTAAGACCAGGAACTAAAGGTGCTTGATTATTCCCGGATTAGTCGACACATTTTGGTGACTGCAGGTGATGATGGATCTGTCCATTTATGGGATACCACAGGCCGTAGCCCTAAGGTTCTCTTCTCGTTGTATGTCTTAATATTCTTGTTGTTTAAAGCATATATGTAATCCACCGGCTTTTACAGGTTTCTTGGTTGAAGCAGCACTCTGCTCCCACAGCTGGCATTAGTTTCTCACCCTCCAACGATAAGGTCTCATTATTTCTTTTTTATTTCTTCTTTTTTCCCTCTTTCAGGATTAATTAAAGGAATAGGCTGACATTTTCTGGAAGGTTGAGATGAAGGAATCTTTTTTATGGTTAAGACATATTTCAAAAAATTGTGTTAAATATTCTTACATGTCAAGTTTCTTTTTCCTTTTTGATAGATGATTGCTAGTGTTGGGTTGGATAAGAAGCTATACACTTACGACTCAGGGTCTAGAAGACCCTCAGCTTTCATTTCATATGAGGCACCTTTTTCTTCATTGGCATTTAGAGATGATGGTTGGACACTGGCAGCTGGCACCGGTAATGGTAGAGTGGTATTCTATGATATCCGGGGAAAACTACAGCCTCTAACTGTTCTTCGTGCTTATAGTAGTTCAGAGGTTGGTTCTCTTTTGCTCTATGTAGTGGTACTGTGGTAGTGCTTTTTAATTTAAAAGAAGATCCAGGCCATGATAAGTTCTTGTAGTTTGCACTTTGCTTTCTACTTTCCCATAGAAGTCTAAACGTGATATAGAATTTTGAAGGGTATTTGTATAAATGTTGATGTTTTATAATGGGCAGTCACTGATTATTTGTTTGTGCAGTTGTGCTCCAACTTCAAAGTGTTTTGTTTAAATGGAACATAATAAGCTTTATTCTTTTAATCATTTTAAATCCCAAGTGTTTATGACATGTATCAGGCTGTTTCAAGTTTATGCTGGCAAAGATCAAAACCCACCATTGTTAATGAGAGTACTTGCACTGCTGAGACTGCTCTTTTGGGAGGAGCAATGGAGGATTCGGTTCTTATGCCTGACCCACTTCCATCTGTGACATCATCAAGCCTTTCATTATCCACAGCAGTTTCTGGTTCTCGTACCACTGGCCGTTCAGGTCCTGCTGAAGTATCTTCTCTTACTGGTAGTGGATCACTGCCAAGTTCATTCAATCTGGCTTCCTCTCTTGAAACACCAATTAGAAGCCATCTGTGGCCAGGTGGAACACTGACAAGATTGCAACCTCCTCGTTCTACATTCAATTTCAAGGATGATATGGAGGTATTTTCCCCTCTTTTGGATGTTCATCCGATTACACCCTCACTGGATAAGCTGTGGGATGGTCGTGACGGTGCAAAGAAAGAGCACCTACCCAATGATAAGAAGCCTTCCTCCCTGCTGTTTCCATCTAGCAGGAGGTTCGCTTTTGCTGATGATGGGGCCAGTGATCACCAGATACTTGATTGGAAGTCCAGTTCAATGTCTCAACAGGTTTTATGCTTTTTTATATTTTATTTGGATGGTATTAATCTAAATCTTCTACTTTCTTTAGTTGTGGAATTGTTACCGATAATTTAGCTTTTTTAGTGCAGTTGGTATAATTTTTGTCTTTGTTTCACATGAAGATGTTTGTGTATGACTTATTCATGCAGGAAGACACAAAGTCTTTTACGGCATTGGGATCTACCCCTGCACCGTCTTCCAAGAGTGAAGAGGCCTCTATCACTCCTCCAGAAGCTTGGGGTGGTGAGAAGATGTCTGACAAATTTAGTCACCTTCGCCAGTTGCCATCTCGATTTGGGATGCCAGCTTCTGGTGGTCTGACATCAAGCTCTATATATTCCGGACAAGATCAATCTTCAACGCTCAGTCAGACAAGTATTAGCTCGTTGACTTCCAACCTGAGCTATGAAAATTTGCGCACTAGGGATGTCTCATCAAGTCTGGAGACTTCATTGGCATTACCTGAGCACTTCTCAAGCTCCATGTCTGCTTTATCTTTTGGTTCAAAAGGCATTACCGGAGCTGGCAGCCTTGACTCCCCAAAACATGCATCTATAGCACTGCCTCGAAGGTTTTCAACATATGCCGAGAGAATCAGTACTACATCTGCTTTCAGTGATGGGACATCCCATTTGGTGGCTTCTCCAAAAACAAAGAAAACAGGAGCTGAAACCAGGGAAGAGCTGTTTAATAGCCTGTTATCGAGGTCTGATTCGTTGACTGCAGCGGAATTGGGAGTTCTTCCAGCTATGAATGTATGAATCCTGATTTGGTTAAATAATTGCTTGTTTCTATATTTTATTTCTCTATATTTGTTTGCTTTTAAGAGTGGAGGACTAACATGAGTGATCCTCCTTCTTGGTCATCTTGAACAGTTTCACCGTTTGCAATATTATGCATGAATCTCTATGATTTTGTAGTTTTCTTCAGTCATGACGGCTCATTGGTTCTGAATGTAATAGGGAGGAACATTAAAACCCCAGAAAGCTCCTCAACAAGATCCCCAACAAGGAAGTAACTTTACTCTTCAGCTATTTCAACGTACTCTCGAAGAAACCCTCGATTCATTCCAGAAATCCATTCATGGAGATATGAGGAACCTACATATCGAAATTTTAAGACAATTTCACATGCAGGAGGTATTTGCCTATCATCCGTTTTTCCATATTATTGCTCTGTCTTTCAGCCTTTCAAGTAAATATCCCTCCTCTCTTAATTTTTATGGATATCGTCGGACAGACGGAGATGTCTCGTGTGATGAGCTCCATATTACATAACCAAGATGAACTGATGGAAGAGGTTAAGTCACTCCGGAAAGAAAATCAGCAGCTTCGTCAATTGCTTTAAGAGCCTAATTAAACAGTATTATTTTGTCAAGTTAGTGAATGCCTCTTATGTTTCATCAGGAAGTTTGTCTCGTGTTAGATTAAAACTGCTTACGAATGTGGAGTTAAGATTTTTATTTTTCTGAAACATGTATAGAAATGCTTCTTGGTCGATTGAAATCTACTCGACTTACCCATTCACGATGTTGAATTTTTAAAAATAATTTTATTATTGTTTTGAGAAAAAAAAAATCATATCTTTTAAAAATTATTTAATTCAATTAGAAATTGTGTTTAGTTTTTACATCGTGTTCTTTATCTTTTTCGTGTTCTTTATTATTCTTTAACAAAGCTTCCTCCAACCATCCTTCACCTTCTATTTCTTCATCTTTAGAATGTCTAAAATAGGACAAATGAGAATAGAATACATAACGATCTTTATCATCTTGTTCTAATAGGATAAATTAAGAGTACTTTTTACTAATTGTGAACAATGATGGAAATGTGATGGGAACTTAAATAGTTAATGAGGAGATAATTTTGTGTGTTTGGAATTTGTATTATAAATTTTAAAATTTTATGGGTATATTGTGTGATTTTTAAAATTTTTAAATTTAAAATAAATAAAAACTAGATACTTGTTACCTAATTTTTCAGATATATGATAAAAGTCAGATGAAACACGAACCGACATATGTAATACCCATATATTTAGAATTATAATTTTTTTTAATCATTAGTTTTTTTTAATTTTATTAAAAGAAAGGCATTCTATAAAACATGAGCATGATAACAACTGATAAAAAAACACAAGATCATATGACATCAAAATATTATGGTTTATTTATTTGGTTGGATTTATATTTTGTATTAGAAGCGCATTTGAGCATGTCTGTGGGTTTAACCCCTAAATTTTGACTCAAAAGAAAACATCAAATTTAGAAAGTTATAATTGAAAATTTTTTCTCAAATAAAAGATTTTAGGTTTAACTATTTTGTAAAACAAGTAAATTATTATTAATAATAATTATCGTAAATATCGTAATTATTTATGAAACTCAACTGTTAAAATATATTTTAGTTCTTTAATAAAAGTAAATGACTTAAAATCCGTAAGTACATGCTAAAACATAATCCCAAAATATATAAAAAAATCTTAAAATTTAGTATACATATTTGTCTCAATAATAACAAATAATAGTATCAAAAGTCTAAATTAGATAGTTCATACCGATAATAAGATATTTGAGTAAATGTGATATCCTCTAAGTACCGCGTCACCTAAAGACCAAAGATATTTGTAAGAAGATACTATAGAGAATAAGTTAAAGAGCTTTGTGAAAGTACATGAAAAACCATAATAGTAAAACATAATAATATTTTCTTAAAAGATTCTTTAAAACATAAACCAAACAAAGAATACCATATCACAAGTACAATGTAATGCATCTGACTACAACCATCAAGAAAAAAAGAAAAGTTCCCATAACTCCTCACTACAACCGTTAATCCGAAGTGAAATTTAACCTAAAGGATGAAATCACTGAATTTCCGAATTTCTTCGAACAAATCTCAACCCATGTTGATACAATGATGTAAAGATTAAAAATTCAAATTCTTAACAAAGTTCAATAAATCCGATCTCATAAAACATGCTTCATAAATCTTAGTCCATAAATCCATAAATTATAATTCTGTAGATCCGATATTTCATAAATCATAATTCAAATATATTCTGAAATCGTATGCACGTGATGTAAAATATACAAACCATGATGCATATAAATAATCACACAAGGTAAAAATCATATACAACTCGGTAAGAAACAAACCTCAAATAGTATAAGTTCTAATGATGAGAAGTATGCCCCTCACGTTCGGATCACACTTAATCAATACTTATGATAAAAAAACTCTACATCAAAAACTAACACTATGTCACCAAACTAAAAAAAAAAAATCTTACACTACTCAAAAAGTTACTCACGTGTAAAACTTGTAGTACGTGTAAGAACGATTCGAATGGATGAAAAAGAAAGAGATAAATCGTCTCTTTCACGATTTGGGAAGTCAAGATCACCTTCAAATAATAATAATAATTTTAATGATAATCTAATAATAATAAAAAAGATAAGATTCGAACATAAATTGAGAGGAAAGTCGGCTGCAAACGAAAAACAGACAGCGGCAAAGTGTGAAACCAAACTTTTACAATTAAAATTTTGGGTAAAATTACAAGGCCAGTCCTTGTTATTTTCTAGGGTTTACAAAATAAGCACCAAATATTAATTATTTATAAAAATGTCACTAAATACTTCAAATTCAATTAATTCTCAAATTTTTCGATTTTCAATTTTTTTACAAGTCATTTCAAAATCCGGATTTATAAATTAGGAATTCTCAAAATAAGATTTCACAAGTAAGGATCGAAAACTTAAGATTTTTAATTTTGAAAAAAAATCAGGGTATTACAGGGGGGTGACTAAGCTGGTTGCATGGATTCAATTTTTATATGGATCAGTTCAAATCGCATGAAAACAAAGGTGTTGTGAGTTTCTTTTTCTTTAGTCTTGCGAGTTTTATTATTGTGTTTACTCTATTTAGGAACATATATTATTCTTTTTCTTAATAAAAATTTAAATTCTATTGAGAAAAAAAAACTATATAAAGCATGAACATGCTAACAACAACCAAAAACCAAGATCATATGACATAACACAAGCAATTGTATTATTAATTGAAGATTTAATTTTTTTACTAAATTTCTAAAAAATAGTTTTATTTGGCTTTGAGAAAATTTCGTAGCCTTTAAAAATTATTGACAAGATGCAGGTACATAATTTAATTCAATAGAGATCATGTTCAGTCTTTTTATCGTCAATATTCATTTTTTGCTTACCCTTAGCATCACCGTCTTTCTTTCCTTTTTAAACCTTTGCTTGACCTGCATCCTTTTTTCTATTAACCATTACGTAATCGTTACTCTTTTTCTCTATTTTCTTTGAATCTTTGATGTCTTTCTTTTCTTTTTCATCGCCTTCTTCATCATCGTCATCCTCTTTTTCATGATCGTCTTTCTCTTTCTTTTTAGTCTTTTCATCACTGTGATGATCTTTTCCTTTAGTCTTTTTATCAACTTCTTCTTCAGCCTTTGCATGATCGACGCTCTCTTTTTCTTCTTCCTTGACATGACTGGCTTTCTCTTTCTCTTTAGGCTCATCCTCACCCGCTATATGTTCTTCTTTTTCCTTTTCATGTTCTTTATCATCCTTTAACGAAGTTTTCTCTATTTTCTTTGAGTCTTTGATGTCTTTTTTTTCTTTTTCTTCACCTTTATCATCTTCTTCGTCATCGTCTTTTTCATGATCGTCTTTCTCTTTCTTTTTAGTCTTTTCATCACCGTGATGATCTTTTCCTTTAGTCTTTTTATCGTCTTCTTCTTCAGCCTTTGCATGATCGGCGCTCTCTTTTTCTTCGTCCTTGGCATGACTTGCTCCTTCTTTCTTTTTAGCCTTTTCCTCACCCGCTATTTGTTCTTCTTTTTCCTTTTCATGTTCTTTATCGTCCTTTAATGAAGTTTTCTCTATTTTCTTTGAATATTTGATGTCCTTTTTTTCTTTTTCTTCGTCATTATCGTCGTCATCGTCTTTTTCATGATCGTCTTTCTCTTTCTTTTTAGTCTTTTCATCACTGGCTTGATCTTTTTCTTTAGTCTTTTTATCGCCTTCTTCTTCTTTAGCCTTTGCATGATCAACGCCCTCTTTTTCTTCTTCCTTTAAATGTCTGGCTCCCTCTTTCTCTTTAGCCTTTTCCCCGCCTGCTATTTGTTCTTCTTTTTTCTTTTTATGTTCTTTATCATCCTTTAACGAATTTTCCTCCACCTTCTCTTCGCCTTCGATTTTCTCGTCTTTGATCTTTTCATCTTTGCTTATCACAAATTGGAATGTGTAGACTAGGACCAATGAGAATAAAATTACATGAGTAATCTTCACCATCTTGTTCTAAAAGGTTGAACTAAGAGAAAGAATAACTTTTTGTTGGTTGTGAATAATGATGTAAATGTGATAAACTTAAATAGTTTATGACGAGATAGTTTCGGCTAAATATAGGCTGAGTTGGTTGAGTGTTGATTGGTCTAGCGCTCAATCGCTATACACGAATAAGTTAGAGATAATTTCTCTCCACGATTTTAAAGTTGTGTTTTTCTTAAAAGCCATAAACGAGTATGATATAGATAACTTGATGATGATGATACGTACTAACAGAAACATATATTTTAAAGAAAAAATTATCAAAAGTACAATTATTTTTGACATGTTCTCTATAAAAGAATTTAACAATTACTAGACAAAATCTTAAAAAATTTTAAATAGGGCGTGAAATATGAATAATGTGTTTGATCTCACGATCCCTCTTGTATATTGTATCAATGATAATCTTAATAGAGCTAAATTTGATCGACATTGTTATATTTTTTGTGTAAACTACAAACATGATCACTCAACTATGGAGTTGGAGTCTATATGACCGTTATACTTTCAAATTTGAAAAATATATCAAGTAACTATTTAAATGGTTCCTACATTGTCACTTATCCCTAAATCTTAACATAAGGGGTACTGTGATTTTTAGTGGTGTTTATTGTCGTATATCGGATTCGATCTGGTTTTTCCGGATATCCTATACTTTTTTTTAAGATTTAATCATTATATTAACTTGTATCTCAGGTTTACTCAAATTTATCCAAAATTGAATCATACCTATATAAACGATCAGGTAAATAAATGAACCTAAATTAATTTGAGATAAAAGTAAAATTTTTAGGTTGGAGTGAAAGGTAGACAATATAACTCAAACAAATGCATTTTATTGTTTTAAAATCTTTTATTATATTTTATATATGAATTAATTTAAGACCGAAATCAACAATGTTTTACATCCCTATCTTTTATAGTATTTTATTAGAATAAATTATAAACAATAAGCTTCCAAATAAAACTTTTAATCTTAAGCAATAAACTTTAAAATGATCATTTTGTTATGAATCTAACTCGAGTTCAATTTAAACTACTCTAAACAATAAACTTGTAGGTTGGTCAACCAAACATGATCCATGTACCTTAAATTAATAATTATACTCTTTATCTTTTCATTAACTGCTCCCTCTTCTTCTTTATTTTTTTCGCGTTCTTTATCGTTCTTTAAAAAGCTTTCTCCAACCCTCCTTTGCCTTCAATTTCTATACCTTTGCTTATCACAAATTGGAATGTTTAAAGTAGGGCAAATAAGAATAGAATTACATGAACAATCTTTACCATCTTGTTCTAATAGGATAAACTAAGGGAAAGAACATCTTTTTACTAGTTGTGAACACTGATGGAAATGTTATTGAACTTAAATAGTTAATGAGGAGATAATATTTGTGTTTAGATTTTGTATTATAAACTTTAAAATTTTATGTGTATGTTGTGTGATTTTTTTAAAAAAATAAATTTAAAATAAATAAATAAATAATGTGAACTAGATACTTGTAACCTAATTTTTCAAATATATGATTAAAGTCAGACGAAACACGAACCGACATATGTAATACTCTGTACATTTAGAATTGTGAAGGGTTTTTTAATCATTAGTTGTTGGGTTTTTTTAAATTTTATTGAGAAAAGAGCACTCTATAAAGCATGAGCATGATAACAACCGACAAAAAAAAACACAGGAGCACATGACATCAAAATATTATGGTTTACTCATTTGGTTGGATTCATATTTTGTACTAGAAGGGCATTTGAGCATGTTTGTGGGGGTGACTGAACTTGTTGCATGGATTTAATTTTTGTATAAATTAGTTCAAAGCGCATGAAAACAAGGGGTGCTGTGAGGGTTTTCTTCTTTAGTCTTTGGTTGTTTAGGTGATGTCTTGTAAGTTTTGTCATTGTGTTTACTCTTTTCATGAACATATATTGTTCTTTTTCTTAATAAAAATTCAAATTCTATCGAAAAAAAAACACTATATAAAGCTTGAACATGCTAACAACAACCAAAAACCAATATCATATGACATAACACAAGCAATTGTATTATTAATTGAAGATTTAATTTTTTTACTAAATTTCTAAAAAATAGTTTTATTTGGCTTTGAGAAAATTTCGTAGCCTTTAAAAATTATTGACATGATGCAGGTACATAATTTAATTCAATAGAGATCATGTTCAGTCTTTTTATCGTCAATATTCATTTTTTGCTTACCCTTAGCATCACCGTCTTTCTTTCCTTTTTAAACCTTTGCTTGACCTGCATCCTTTTTTCTATTAACCATTACGTAATCGTTACTCTTTTTCTCTATTTTCTTTGAATCTTTGATGTCTTTCTTTTCTTTTTCATCGCCTTCTTCATCATCGTCATCCTCTTTTTCATGATCGTCTTTCTCTTTCTTTTTAGTCTTTTCATCACTGTGATGATCTTTTCCTTTAGTCTTTTTATCAACTTCTTCTTCAGCCTTTGCATGATCGACGCTCTCTTTTTCTTCTTCCTTGACATGACTGGCTTTCTCTTTCTCTTTAGGCTCATCCTCACCCGCTATATGTTCTTCTTTTTCCTTTTCATGTTCTTTATCATCCTTTAACGAAGTTTTCTCTATTTTCTTTGAGTCTTTGATGTCTTTTTTTTCTTTTTCTTCACCTTTATCATCTTCTTCGTCATCGTCTTTTTCATGATCGTCTTTCTCTTTCTTTTTAGTCTTTTCATCACCGTGATGATCTTTTCCTTTAGTCTTTTTATCGTCTTCTTCTTCAGCCTTTGCATGATCGGCGCTCTCTTTTTCTTCGTCCTTGGCATGACTTGCTCCTTCTTTCTTTTTAGCCTTTTCCTCACCCGCTATTTGTTCTTCTTTTTCCTTTTCATGTTCTTTATCGTCCTTTAATGAAGTTTTCTCTATTTTCTTTGAATATTTGATGTCCTTTTTTTCTTTTTCTTCGTCATTATCGTCGTCATCGTCTTTTTCATGATCGTCTTTCTCTTTCTTTTTAGTCTTTTCATCACTGGCTTGATCTTTTTCTTTAGTCTTTTTATCGCCTTCTTCTTCTTTAGCCTTTGCATGATCAACGCCCTCTTTTTCTTCTTCCTTTAAATGTCTGGCTCCCTCTTTCTCTTTAGCCTTTTCCCCGCCTGCTATTTGTTCTTCTTTTTTCTTTTTATGTTCTTTATCATCCTTTAACGAATTTTCCTCCACCTTCTCTTCGCCTTCGATTTTCTCGTCTTTGATCTTTTCATCTTTGCTTATCACAAATTGGAATGTGTAGACTAGGACCAATGAGAATAAAATTACATGAGTAATCTTCACCATCTTGTTCTAAAAGGTTGAACTAAGAGAAAGAATAACTTTTTGTTGGTTGTGAATAATGATGTAAATGTGATAAACTTAAATAGTTTATGACGAGATAGTTTCGGCTAAATATAGGCTGAGTTGGTTGAGTGTTGATTGGTCTAGCGCTCAATCGCTATACACGAATAAGTTAGAGATAATTTCTCTCCACGATTTTAAAGTTGTGTTTTTCTTAAAAGCCATAAACGAGTATGATATAGATAACTTGATGATGATGATACGTACTAACAGAAACATATATTTTAAAGAAAAAATTATCAAAAGTACAATTATTTTTGACATGTTCTCTATAAAAGAATTTAACAATTACTAGACAAAATCTTAAAAAATTTTAAATAGGGCGTGAAATATGAATAATGTGTTTGATCTCACGATCCCTCTTGTATATTGTATCAATGATAATCTTAATAGAGCTAAATTTGATCGACATTGTTATATTTTTTGTGTAAACTACAAACATGATCACTCAACTATGGAGTTGGAGTCTATATGACCGTTATACTTTCAAATTTGAAAAATATATCAAGTAACTATTTAAATGGTTCCTACATTGTCACTTATCCCTAAATCTTAACATAAGGGGTACTGTGATTTTTAGTGGTGTTTATTGTCGTATATCGGATTCGATCTGGTTTTTCCGGATATCCTATACTTTTTTTTAAGATTTAATCATTATATTAACTTGTATCTCAGGTTTACTCAAATTTATCCAAAATTGAATCATACCTATATAAACGATCAGGTAAATAAATGAACCTAAATTAATTTGAGATAAAAGTAAAATTTTTAGGTTGGAGTGAAAGGTAGACAATATAACTCAAACAAATGCATTTTATTGTTTTAAAATCTTTTATTATATTTTATATATGAATTAATTTAAGACCGAAATCAACAATGTTTTACATCCCTATCTTTTATAGTATTTTATTAGAATAAATTATAAACAATAAGCTTCCAAATAAAACTTTTAATCTTAAGCAATAAACTTTAAAATGATCATTTTGTTATGAATCTAACTCGAGTTCAATTTAAACTACTCTAAACAATAAACTTGTAGGTTGGTCAACCAAACATGATCCATGTACCTTAAATTAATAATTATACTCTTTATCTTTTCATTAACTGCTCCCTCTTCTTCTTTATTTTTTTCGCGTTCTTTATCGTTCTTTAAAAAGCTTTCTCCAACCCTCCTTTGCCTTCAATTTCTATACCTTTGCTTATCACAAATTGGAATGTTTAAAGTAGGGCAAATAAGAATAGAATTACATGAACAATCTTTACCATCTTGTTCTAATAGGATAAACTAAGGGAAAGAACATCTTTTTACTAGTTGTGAACACTGATGGAAATGTTATTGAACTTAAATAGTTAATGAGGAGATAATATTTGTGTTTAGATTTTGTATTATAAACTTTAAAATTTTATGTGTATGTTGTGTGATTTTTTTAAAAAAATAAATTTAAAATAAATAAATAAATAATGTGAACTAGATACTTGTAACCTAATTTTTCAAATATATGATTAAAGTCAGACGAAACACGAACCGACATATGTAATACTCTGTACATTTAGAATTGTGAAGGGTTTTTTAATCATTAGTTGTTGGGTTTTTTTAAATTTTATTGAGAAAAGAGCACTCTATAAAGCATGAGCATGATAACAACCGACAAAAAAAAACACAGGAGCACATGACATCAAAATATTATGGTTTACTCATTTGGTTGGATTCATATTTTGTACTAGAAGGGCATTTGAGCATGTTTGTGGGGGTGACTGAACTTGTTGCATGGATTTAATTTTTGTATAAATTAGTTCAAAGCGCATGAAAACAAGGGGTGCTGTGAGGGTTTTCTTCTTTAGTCTTTGGTTGTTTAGGTGATGTCTTGTAAGTTTTGTCATTGTGTTTACTCTTTTCATGAACATATATTGTTCTTTTTCTTAATAAAAATTCAAATTCTATCGAAAAAAAAACACTATATAAAGCTTGAACATGCTAACAACAACCAAAAACCAATATCATATGACATAACACAAGCAATTGTATTATTAATTGAAGATTTAATTTTTTTACTAAATTTCTAAAAAATAGTTTTATTTGGCTTTGAGAAAATTTCGTAGCCTTTAAAAATTATTGACATGATGCAGGTACATAATTTAATTCAATAGAGATCATGTTCAGTCTTTTTATCGTCAATATTCATTTTTTGCTTACCCTTAGCATCACCGTCTTTCTTTCCTTTTTAAACCTTTGCTTGACCTGCATCCTTTTTTCTATTAACCATTACGTAATCGTTACTCTTTTTCTCTATTTTCTTTGAATCTTTGATGTCTTTCTTTTCTTTTTCATCGCCTTCTTCATCATCGTCATCCTCTTTTTCATGATCGTCTTTCTCTTTCTTTTTAGTCTTTTCATCACTGTGATGATCTTTTCCTTTAGTCTTTTTATCAACTTCTTCTTCAGCCTTTGCATGATCGACGCTCTCTTTTTCTTCTTCCTTGACATGACTGGCTTTCTCTTTCTCTTTAGGCTCATCCTCACCCGCTATATGTTCTTCTTTTTCCTTTTCATGTTCTTTATCATCCTTTAACGAAGTTTTCTCTATTTTCTTTGAGTCTTTGATGTCTTTTTTTTCTTTTTCTTCACCTTTATCATCTTCTTCGTCATCGTCTTTTTCATGATCGTCTTTCTCTTTCTTTTTAGTCTTTTCATCACCGTGATGATCTTTTCCTTTAGTCTTTTTATCGTCTTCTTCTTCAGCCTTTGCATGATCGGCGCTCTCTTTTTCTTCGTCCTTGGCATGACTTGCTCCTTCTTTCTTTTTAGCCTTTTCCTCACCCGCTATTTGTTCTTCTTTTTCCTTTTCATGTTCTTTATCGTCCTTTAATGAAGTTTTCTCTATTTTCTTTGAATATTTGATGTCCTTTTTTTCTTTTTCTTCGTCATTATCGTCGTCATCGTCTTTTTCATGATCGTCTTTCTCTTTCTTTTTAGTCTTTTCATCACTGGCTTGATCTTTTTCTTTAGTCTTTTTATCGCCTTCTTCTTCTTTAGCCTTTGCATGATCAACGCCCTCTTTTTCTTCTTCCTTTAAATGTCTGGCTCCCTCTTTCTCTTTAGCCTTTTCCCCGCCTGCTATTTGTTCTTCTTTTTTCTTTTTATGTTCTTTATCATCCTTTAACGAATTTTCCTCCACCTTCTCTTCGCCTTCGATTTTCTCGTCTTTGATCTTTTCATCTTTGCTTATCACAAATTGGAATGTGTAGACTAGGACCAATGAGAATAAAATTACACGAGTAATCTTCACCATCTTGTTCTAAAAGGTTGAACTAAGAGAAAGAATAACTTTTGTTGGTTGTGAATAATGATGTAAATGTGATGAAACTTAAATAGTTTATGACGAGATAGTTTCGGCTAAATATAGGCTGAGTTGGTTGAGTGTTGATTGGTCTAGCGCTCAATCGCTATACACGAATAAGTTAGAGATAATTTCTCTCCACGATTTTAAAGTTGTGTTTTTCTTAAAAGCCATAAACGAGTATGATATAGATAACTTGATGATGATGATACGTACTAACAGAAACATATATTTTAAAGAAAAAATTATCAAAAGTGCAATTATTTTTGACATGTTCTCTATAAAAGAATTTAACAATTACTAGACAAAATCTTAAAAAGTTTTAAATAGGGCGTGAAATATGAATAATGTGTTTGATCTCACGATCCCTCTTGTATATTGTATCAATGATAATCTTAATAGAGCTAAATTTGATCGACATTGTTATATTTTTTGTGTAAACTACAAACATGATCACTCAACTATGGAGTTGGAGTCTATATGACCGTTATACTTTCAAATTTGAAAAATATATCAAGTAACTATTTAAATGGTTCCTACATTGTCACTTATCCCTAAATCTTAACATAAGGGGTACTGTGATTTTTAGTGGTGTTTATTGTCGTATATCGGATTCGATCTGGTTTTTCCGGATATCCTATACTTTTTTTAAGATTTAATCATTATATTAACTTGTATCTCAGGTTTACTCAAATTTATCCAAAATTGAATCATACCTATATAAACGATCAGGTATATAAATGAACCTAAATTAATTTGAGATAAAAGTAAAATTTTTAGGTTGGAGTGAAAGTTAGACAATATAACTCAAACAAATACATTTTATTGTTTTAAAATCTTTTATTATATTTTTTATATGAATTAATTTAAGACCGAAATCAACAATGTTTTACATCCCTATCCTTTATAGTATTTTATTAGAATAAATTATAAACAATAAGCTTCCAAATAAAACTTTTAATCTTAAGCAATAAACTTTAAAATGATCATTTTGTTATGAATCTAACTCGAGTTCAATTTAAACTACTCTAAACAATAAACTTGTAGGTTGGTCAATCAAACATGATCCATGTACCTTAAATTAATAATTATACTCTTTATCTTTTCATTAACTGCTCCCTCTTCTTCTTTATTTTTTTCGCGTTCTTTATCGTTCTTTAAAAAGCTTTCTCCAACCCTCCTTTGCCTTCAATTTCTATATCTTTGCTTATCACAAATTGGAATGTTTAAAGTAGGGTAAATAAGAATAGAATTACATGAACAATCTTTACCATCTTGTTCTAATAGGATAAACTAAGGGAAAGAACATCTTTTTACTAGTTGTGAACAATGATGGAAATGTTATGGAACTTAAATAGTTAATGAGGAGATAATATTTGTGTTTAGATTTTGTATTATAAACTTTAAAATTTTATGTGTATGTTGTGTGATTTTTTAAAAAAAATAAATTTAAAATAAATAAATAAATAAATAATGTGAACTAGATACTTGTAACCTAATTTTTCAAATATACGATTAAAGTCAGATGAAACACGAATCGACATATGTAATACTCTGTACATTTAGAATTGTGAAGGGTTTTTTAATCATTAGTTGTTGGGTTTTTTTAAATTTTATTGAGAAAAGAGCACTCTATAAAGCATGAGCATGATAACAACCGACAAAAAAAAACACAGGAGCACATGACATCAAAATATTATGGTTTACTCATTTGGTTGGATTCATATTTTGTACTAGAAGGGCATTTGAGCATGTTTGTGGGGGTGACTGAGCTTGTTGCATGGATTTAATTTTTGTATAAATTAGTTCAAATCGCACGAAAACATGGGGTGTTGTGAGGGTTTTCTTCTTTAGTCTTTGGTTGTTTAGGTGATGTCTTGTAAGTTTTGTCATTGTGTTTACTCTATTCATGAACATATATTGTTCTTTTTCTTAATAAAAATTCAAATTCTATCGAAGAAAAAACACTATATAAAGCATGAACATGCTAACAACAACCAAAAACCAATATCATATGACATAACACAAGCAACTGTATTATTAATTGAAGATTTAATTTTTTTACTGAATTTCTAAAAAAATAGTTTTATTTGGCTTTGAGAAAATTTCGTAGCCTTTAAAAATTATTGACATGATGCAGTTACATAATTTAATTCAATAGAGATCAAGTTCAGTCTTTTTATCGTCAATATTCATTTTTTGCTTACCCTTAGCATCACCGTCTTTCTTTCCTTTTTAAACTTTTGCTTGACCTGCATCCTTTTTTCTATTAACCATTACGTAATCGTTACTCTTTTTCTCTATTTTCTTTGAATCTTTGATGTCTTTCTTTTCTTTTTCATCGCCTTCTTCATCATCGTCATCCTCTTTTTCATGATCGTCTTTCTCTTTCTTTTTAGTCTTTTCATCATTGTGATGATCTTTTCCTTTAGTCTTTTTATCAACTTCTTCTTCAGCCTTTGCATGATCGACGCTCTCTTTTTCTTCTTCCTTGACATGACTGGCTTTCTCTTTCTCTTTAGGCTCATCCTCACCCGCTATATGTTCTTCTTTTTCCTTTTCATGTTCTTTATCATCCTTTAACGAAGTTTTCTCTATTTTCTTTGAGTCTTTGATGTCTTTTTTTTTTCTTTTTCTTCACCTTTATCATCTTCTTCGTCATCGTCTTTTTCATGATCGTCTTTCTCTTTCTTTTTAGTCTTTTCATCACCGTGATGATCTTTTCCTTTAGTCTTTTTATCGTCTTCTTCTTCAGCCTTTGCATGATCGGCGCTCTCTTTTTCTTCGTCCTTGGCATGACTTGCTCCTTCTTTCTTTTTAGCCTTTTCCTCACCCGCTATTTGTTCTTCTTTTTCCTTTTCATGTTCTTTATCGTCCTTTAATGAAGTTTTCTCTATTTTCTTTGAATATTTGATGTCTTTTTTTTTCTTTTTCTTTGTCATTATCGTCGTCATCGTCTTTTTCATGATCGTCTTTCTCTTTCTTTTTAGTCTTTTCATCACTGACTTGATCTTTTTCAGTCTTTTTATCGCCTTCTTCTTCTTTAGCCTTTGCATGATCAACGCTCTCTTTTTCTTCTTCCTTTAAATGTCTGGCTCCCTCTTTCTCTTTAGCCTTTTCCCCACCTGTTATTTGTTCTTCTTTTTTCTTTTTAGGTTCTTTATCATCCTTTAACGTATTTTCCCCCACCTTCTCTTCGCCTTCGAGTTTCTCGTCTTTGATCTTTTCATCTTTGTTTATCACAAATTGGAATGTGTAGACTAGGACCAATGAGAATAAAATTACATGAGTAATCTTCACCATCTTGTTCTAAAAGGTTGAATTAAGAGAAAGAATATTTTTTTGTTGGTTGTGAATATTGATGTAAATGTGATAAACTTAAATAATTTATGACGAGATAGTTTCGGCTAAATATAGGCTGAGTTGGTTGAGTGTTGATTGGTCTAGCGCTCAATAGCTATACACAAATAAGTTAGAGATAATTTCTCTCCACGATTTTAAAGTTGTGTTTTTCTTAAAAGCCATAAATGAGTATGATATAGATAACTTGATGATGATGATGATGATACGTATTAACAGAAACATATATTTTATCACGGTCACTCTTCTTTTTTTTTAGTGTTTGCATGATTAGTACTTTCTTTTTTTCAACCTCTGCTAGCTCAACTCTCTTTTTTTTTAGTCTTTTTATAATCGATACTCTTTTTTTGATCTTTTCATCACCCGCTCTCTTTTCTTCTTCTTTTATTTTTTTTTTATCATTCTTTAACAATAGTTAATGAGGAAATAATTTTTTTTTAGATTTTGAATTATATACTTTAAAATTTTATGTGTATATTGTTTGGTTTTTTAAAAAAATAATAAATTAAATAAATAAATAATGTAAACTAGATTCTTATTACCTAATTTTTTAGATATATGGCTAAAGTTGGACGAAACATAAACCGGAGCTGATTTCGTGGTACACTTCCACCACCTCCCGCCCCAGTATCCTCTTGATCTCATTGACACCATCGGTTGTTCCCATGAACACAGCGATCTGCTGCCATGTAAGCAGGTCCATCAATGGCATGTCCTGAATCGGACGATTGGTGATCACCTCGGGCAGTCGGATATAACGGAGTTCTGGATATACACATAGACTCATAAAAAAGAGGGACCTTAAATTTTTGATAAACTACATTCATTAGATGTTAATCTCGAAATTTATTATAAAAATTTTAAAAATGCTCTTAAGAAAGATGAGTTATAATTGTTAAATTATTTCTGACAATTGATTATAGAATCTTATTGATTATTCTTATTACTATTGTTTCTATAAACCAATAAAGTTCAGGACATGCGCAACGACCGCATAGGACCTTGAAAAAAATAATTATTTTTAAGGACTATATCTTAAGAATTAATAGAGATTATGAATAATTTTTCTAAAGGGTCATATTTTAATAAATTATACGGTACTTCAAATCTTTAAAATTCCTAGCATGCACTTGAAACTCATTGCTTCTCCGATTACCAATATCTCTGGTCAGTACTCGAACAGACAAAACTTGCTCTCGTGTCTTTTTCTTGTAATTCAATTGATCGGATGACTCCAAATCAACCAAAATCTCGACGTCAGCCAAAAGTTGTTCTACCAAACTTGACTCTTTAACCCCAGTTATTCCTCACATAACCCAAATCACGAGTATAAATCTTCTACTTTTTAACTGTGTTTTTTTCATAGATTTTATTTAAAAATTTTAAAAAATTAAATTATAAATTTTAACTCTAATTTTTTACATCATAAACCATAAATCTTACATCTTAAAAATATACCCTACATCTAATTCCTTACCTTGAACCCTAAACTTTAACCTTAAATTCACTAATTTAAAGTGAAGTACCAATGAAAGTACGGAGGTAAACGATTTGTATTCCCAAATAACTTGAGCTCTTCGTACCCGAGGCGTGAATCAGCATGTGAACATTAATGAGCGACGCAAAATTAAAAGTATAATGGTTGTATGTGTAGTTTACCCAAACATTATTGATTTTTATTTTTTATTTTTATCGTAGATATCAATTTAAGATATTCTTTCAAACTACATGTACCAAATTCAGATGAAAAAATGTTTAGGTAACAATATGTATAATATGCCTTTTTATAAAACCTTGATAAAATAATATCTAAAAGATAAAGCACAATGTCAAGATGGCCGAGTTGCTCTAAGGCGCTAGTTTCAGGTACTAGTACGAAAGGGCATGGGTTCGAATCCCGTTCTTGACAAAATAATTTTTAAAGTTCTAATAATCCTTTTTTTTATATTACAATTTTTAATTAAAAACATTTTATTGACCGAGTTTAATTATTATAATAAATTAGATTTTTCGCATATTCACGAGCGAATGAAAATCATATATTTTATAAAAAAATATTATTTGGAGACGTAAAATATTTATATATAAATCTAGGATAAATTTTATAAATAGTCATTAAACTATCTTAAAATATTTATTTTAGTCAATAAATTTTTAAAAATTACACAATAATTATTAAACTTTAAATTATATTATAAATGAGCATTGAACCGTTAGATGTGGTTAACAATAAATTGATTAGATAACTAAATAAAATTTATTATTAAACTATTTAATGAGTATAAATTAAAATCAAAATCATTAAAAAATCAAAATTTTAAGTGTACCTGATTATTATCCTAGAGTACCAGATTTGTTTTGGTCTCAACCATTAGGCTAAATAGCTTAGTTAATTAATTAATATTTAAGGGTTTTTGACTTTGAAATTAATGTTTGTTTCCATTGAATCTAATCTGTTTAGCTGTTGCTGGGATTTGATTTCAATTTTCGAGAGGAAAAAAAAAGCACGATATATTATCTGTATTTTAAAAATATTCATTATAATATTGTATTTAAATAAGATGTCGAATATAATATCTCTATTTTTAAAATATTTAATATTATATTTTTTTAATATATTGATGTTATTATATGTTATTTTCTCGTTCTCTTAAAATTTTTCTTTTATTGATCTTTTACGTGTTTTAAGTAGGGGTGAGTAAGAGTAGGACTCGGTCAATTTGATTAGAATTGATCTCGGTTCCAATAGTTATCGGTTTTTGAAAATTGAAACTAATCTTGATCTCGATCATACGTAGTTTTAAATTTTAAGATTCAATCACGTTACTAATGGGAACCAATACTAATACCGGGTACCCGATCAATTAGTTTATTATCAAGAAAATCTGAGCTTAATAAGAAAAAACAAATAAAATAACATCATTTATTACAAGTAAGAAAACTAGTATTGGGTACTTAATATTGGTCACGGTTTTATTTGGTACCCATTGGGTACCTGATCCAAAAAATTAAGATCCAATCTCATTCTCAATCCCAGTTATAATCGTGACCTAAATTTTGGATTCAGACTCGGTCCCACCAAAACTAATATCGAATAAAATTTACTGGACCTAATCGGGTCCAAAATTAAAATTGGGTAATCAGATTTTTTGTTCACCTCTAATTTTAAGAATTTTATAATAAAAGTGATTGAATTTTTTAATAAAACAATTTACGATTCGAATGATAATAGAAGAATATTCGATGAAATTAACCCTCGAATCGATAAAAATATTTTTTCTTTGTCCCACGTGGCTCACTTTCACTGGCTACTCAGCCACCACCACCAACAGTTTATAACCAAAGAAAATAATCCAAAAGGCCCATTAAAACACTTCTCAACCTCAAAACAGCTTTCAGTTCTTTTCAAAGCTCAAACTTCAAAAAAACCTATTTCCAAATTGAATGACAGTACTGAGTCACTGAGTTGAACACGACAGCCAATCACCAAACAATGGCGGAGGATAGTTCAAGAGCTTTTGTTAAAGATGTCAAGCGTATCGTCATTAAGGTTCATCTCTCTCTCTCCTTTTTTTGTTAGTGGCATTGTTTAATTTTTGACTTTCTGATTAGCTCAATGAGATGAAGAATGAATTGATTTAACTGTTTGTTTACTTGTTTTTGGTGGTTTTATGTTGATTTTAATTGGAGGGGAGTGTTTGGCTACTAGGAAAGATGTGGAATTGAGAAGGGAAATGAACGCCTTGATTTCTTTTCATTTGTTTTTTGTAAACAGAGAAAATGTACCTTTTTAGTACCTAAAGCATGCTTTTTTTAAGGATTTCCCAATGCTTTCTTCAAAACTCTGCAAAATGTACTAATAGAATTTTTTGGACATCTTAAAATGGGATCAATGATGCTATATTCTATTTCAAGGCAAGTTAAGTGGATATATATATATATATATATATATATATATATATATATATATATATACTGAAATCTAAAAATAGATTTTTGTGTGTGTTTGTTTTAGTGCAAATTGTAATTTAATTTACTTTTTTAAGAATAAGACTATCTGTTTTCTGAGAACAGGATAAGCTGAAAATTGGGTAAAAGTAGGTTCTTTTTGGATATAATTTTTTACAAAGATATGATAAACTGAAGAATTGAACTCTCAGAAATTTAAAGTTGCCTTTTAGTTTCATCAGTTAAAGTTTTTTTACAAAATTTTGTAAAATATGGTAAATTTCAAACAAAGATATGATAAATAGGATAATCTGTTGACTAGTCTCAGAAATTTTTTACAAAGATATGATAGCTGAAAATATTTGTGTATAGAACTGTGCAAGCAAAGTTTGTTTTTAGATATGAAATTTGTTGTCATTTTGTGCCACCAAAGTGGGTTCTTCATTTACATTTTATGGCTTCATTAAGAACAAAAACACTTGTCTCGATATATTAGTTACAGGTTAAACATCTTAAAGTCAATCAAGAGAGAACTTAAATTTTAGGTAGTTGTTGTTGTTCTGATGAATGAGTGAACTTCTTATATTGAAGGTTGGGACTGCTGTCGTTACTCGAAATGATGGGCGATTAGCACTTGGAAGATTAGGAGCACTATGTGAACAGGTCTGATATTTCTTTTTCATACTTCACTGTTAATGAAGCTCTGGGAGGTTACACTTATTGCTTTATTTGCCTTTTTGTAAGTAGTAACATAGTTAAAGTTTCAAACGATGTGTGCAGATCAAAGAATTGAACTCTCAAGGATTTGAGATTATTTTGGTTTCATCTGGTGCTGTTGGCCTAGGTCGCCAAAGGCTTCGATATAGGAGACTAGTCAACAGCAGGTTTTTCATTTCTTCTTTGCAGCACTGAGCAGTGATGTTTACTCCTCTAAGTATATATCCACCCTAAAAATGATATTGATGCAATTCATCGGAAAAAAAGGGGAAATAATTATGTTGGAGATAAATAGTTTTTTCCTTGATATTATTCATATTCATTCTCGTCTCATGTTTTGTAGCTTTGCGGATCTTCAGAAACCACAAGTAGAACTTGATGGGAAGGCATGTGCAGCTGTTGGACAAAATAGTCTTATGGCCCTGTATGATTCATTGTTCAATGAGGTGGCTACTCATTTTCTATTTCATACTGCATCAGATTATCTTTTCTTGAAGTTCATTACCATAAAGTTCATCCTTTCTTTACCGGAACATTTCTATCTCTAATATTCAAGTTCTATCACCAGTACATGGAAATTTGAAACACACTTCTTTTTTTCTGCAGCTGGATATTTCATCAGCTCAACTTCTTGTTACAGACAGTGATTTTAGAGATAGAGATTTTAGGAAGCAACTAAGTGAGACAGTGAAGTCCTTATTATCGCTGAAAGTTATTCCTATATTTAATGAAAATGATGCTGTCAGTACCAGGAAAGCGCCATACGAGGTATTATGCTGATAGTTTTTCCTATGTAATGATTTCCCTTTATATCATTAACTGAATCAATGTTATGTTTCCTTCCTATAGTAGTTTATCCAATACCATATGAAAAGAATGATATTCTTCATCATAAGTAGAAGCTTCAGCTTAGGAGCTGTGCCAGTACATTACACAATGTGTGTTCATATATATTGATATTAATAGTTTTCTCTTGCCTATGGTGGTTGTGGTCTAGTCTATTGTTAGAACGGAAAGTGATGTTCTTCATCATAAGTAGAATCTTGGAATTAGGAGGCTGTACTTATACACTTTAATGTGTCACAAATATAAGCTTTTCTCCAGGCTCCAATGCAGCTTGTAAAGTTGGTAAAAGAAACCTTTTACTCATCTTGAAGTTTATAATTTGATCACTTTTTTCAGGATTCTTCTGGTATATTTTGGGACAACGATAGTTTAGCAGCTCTACTGGCTTTGGAACTAAAAGCTGATCTTCTTGTTTTATTGAGTGATGTTGAGGGTCTTTATAGTGGCCCCCCAAGTGATCCAAAATCAAAGCTAATTCACACGTATATTAAGGAGAAGCATCAGGGTGAGATTACCTTTGGAGACAAGTCGAGGATGGGTAGAGGAGGGATGACTGCAAAAGTAAAAGCTGCTGTCAATGCAGCTTATGCTGGCATTCCTGTTGTTATTACAAGGTAATGTTTTATTACTGGTTTGGTTGTGTGCAATTATTCTTATTGTGCCGTGTTAAATAAAATAATGGGATTAATTAAAAAGGTCGAATGCTGTTCTGTCAGGATCACAAACATTTAAAATGAAATTAACATACGGGCCAGTTTTTTGCGAGTAATTGACAAGAGGGATAGGAAAGTTGCAGCAATTTAACCCCTCTTGCCTAATCCCATCTAAGAATCTGTATACATCATTCTATGAATTTCTACTCAAGGAAAAAGAATGTCTAGAACTTGTAGCTTTTCCCATATAAAAATATTTTGCTGCATTTATACGTGATGGTGTCATGCTGATGTCAGTGAATTGCCTTCTGCCTCATTGTTAATACTCTCTTTTGTTTCTTATAAAGCGGATGTACTGCTGAGAACATAACAAGAGTCCTCCAAGGACAACGAATTGGTACTCTCTTTCATCGAGATGCACATTTGTGGGTACCAACTAAAGAAGTCGGTGCTCGTGAAATGGCAGTTGCAGCAAGAGAAAGTTCCAGACGTCTTCAGGTAACATTCAGTTGCTTTGTTGCTCCCAATAATTTATGTTCTTACCTTTTTTTTCTTTTGAGAACATTAGTTTTCTTCTTTCTTGAGTTGTGGTTCTGGCTACTGATATCTGATGTTAACAATCAGATATACCTTCATGGCTAGTAGAAAAATAACTTAATGGTATTTGGTCCTCAGGCATTGTCCTCCCAGGAGCGGAAAAAGATTTTACTAGACATAGCTGATGCTCTTGAAGCAAATGAAAAATTGATCACCGGTGAGAATGAAGCCGATATTGCTGCTGCACAAGAGGCTGGTTATGAAAAATCCTTAATATCTCGACTAGCTTTGAAGCCTGGGAAGGTTGAATACCTAATCTATTTTTGTTGAGTTTTGCTTATTGAATTTGAATTATTGTTACTGTTTATTACCTCTCAGCTTGACCATGTCCTCAAATACCAAAAGCAGATTGAAAACTTCTGCTCCAAATTCCAGCTGTACCTCGTGCCTTATCAGATAAATTTATGGTTATGATCTTTTTCCACATTATCGAATTTACTCCTTTTACTCCACAGATTTCGAGCCTTGCAAAGTCAATTCGTGTGCTTGCTAACATGGAAGATCCAATTGGCCGTGTTTTGAAGAAAACACAGGTAAGAAAGAGGCAGTTTATATGATCAGTAGGTTTATTCCCAGGTATGAAGTTCCTAGAGGTTCATTTGGTCTGGAATATGGTGATTTAATTTCTGAATCTTAAAAAAAGTGGGCCAATAAAGATCCCTTTTGGGGGGTTGAGAGGATTATGTAACAGACCAAAACTATGTTTGGTTTTAATCAAAACTCTTGTCAACATAATTGCTTCAACTTTTTGAACAAATAGTTATCTAATGGTTGTCTTTGCATCCAGCTTGCGGATGGACTTATTTTAGAGAAAACATCAAGTCCTTTGGGTGTTCTTTTGATTGTTTTTGAATCCCGACCTGATGCACTTGTACAGGTAAATAAATAGGTCTACAATTCCCACTCTTTCTCCGTAGTGCAAGTAAGAATGTTCAAATAAACTATTTAATTAATGAGGTCGACCTATGTTCATACCTCCTTGTATGATAATCTTTATTTGGCTTGACCAAGTCATGAAAATGCTATCTGCATTTTATGAGGTGGAGCCAGGATCTATTTCTTGTCTACCTAGTAAATTTGTATGCTTCTATTTCTGAATACACTCATGTGGTTTTATGTATGATTTGAATAGATAGCCTCATTAGCTATCCGGAGTGGTAATGGGCTTCTCTTGAAAGGGGGAAAGGAAGCCAAGCTATCAAATGCTATTTTGCACAAGGTTTGGATTCTACAACGAGTCGTCTTAAATGTACTGAAATGTAATTCCTTGTCTATTTTCTTCTCCACTATTTTGTCACCTCCTTTTGAATTCATAGGTAATAACTGAAGCCATTCCAGACACTGTTGGGGGTAAAGTTATTGGACTTGTGACTTCAAGAGATGAGATTCCTGATCTTTTAAAGGTTAGTAGAGATCCTAAATTGACCAATCAGTAGATTGATACTTCACAACAACAGTTTACAGTTTAATATTGAACTCCGCATCAAAATTTATATTTCAGCTCGATGATGTGATTGATCTTGTGATCCCAAGAGGCAGCAACAAACTTGTTTCTCAAATCAAGAGTTCAACCAAAATTCCTGTTCTTGGTCATGCAGGTTAGATAGGTTACTTTGTCTTATACAAATGTAGAGGTTTCTTGGGCCGAGTCGGATTTGATCCGGGTTTATATAGTATTAACATGTTTTATACTTGTCCAAATCCAGCTTGGTCTGAAACATAGGCCTTAAATTTCACCGAAGTCTGTCCATGTTTGTAAATGACTAACCCAAGCTTGTTTTAGTCCTACCCATATGATTTATAAGAAAGATATTTATGTCATTTTAATTTAGTATTTAATAAATATGTACTTTTCTTTTACTAAAATTTTAAACAGTTCCATCAAAACAATTTAAACAGAACAATTTGTGTTACAAGACAATGCCTTAATGTTGGAACCTTAGTCTGACTCATATTTAGACTGGCCTTTTTTTTTTGCCAATTTCATTTTCCGGGCTTAATATTTTTTGCTCAAACCCTCCCAAATTTTAAGGGGTTTTGGGTTTGGATGGGTAGCCTAACGTCCCAGCCCATGAACAGGGATAGGCGCTGGTGTAGTAATTTTAGTTTGTCATAAGGATACAGCTGCCCTGTTCTCATGTTGTGAATGTATGCTGCATGTTTCAGATGGAATTTGCCATGTATATGTTGACAAGTCTGCTAATATGGATATGGCAAAGCGGGTTGTTTTGGATGCAAAAACCGATTATCCAGCTGCTTGCAATGCAATGGTAATTTATCATTCATTTGTCAATTATATCCTAATTTTGTTTTTGGAGGCTCGATTTTGTTTGAATATTTACATATTTCATTCAGCATATTGCATGGTCCTTCAATGCTTCTCTTTTACTTTTTGCAGGAAACTCTTCTTGTCCACAAGGATTTAGTGCAGAACAGTGCACTTAATGAGCTAATTGTCGATCTTCGTATGCAAGGTATGTTGCAAATGCCTTCACTTATTATATATGATGCTTAAAAACGGAATTATCCAAAAGCAAAAATTATCCATGCTTGCAATTTCTATGCATTTCCAATAGATTGTGATCTTTTGCAGGTGTTAATTTATATGGTGGGCCGAGAGCAAGTTCCATGTTGAATATCCCACAAGCACGCTCATTTCATCATGAATACAATTCAATGGAATGCACTGTTGAAATAGTGGACGACGTGGCTGCAGCCATTGATCATATCCATCAACACGGCAGGCATGTTTTCTACCTTGGCAAAGAAGATCATTGACATATCTTTGCTTCTTCTCTTTGTCGATGTATGCCTGTGTTTCCATGAGCAGATGGACATGAATTACCTTTCTTTTCCCCTTGTGCAGTGCTCATACCGATTGTATCATTACCGAAGACCGAGAAACTGCTGAAGTCTTCCTGCATCAAGTTGACAGGTAAGACATCAATTATAATGGTTGTCACAGCTAAAACAAGAAAATCCAATGGGCAGGTAACACATCCTGTATTTAAATGGGCAGTGCTGCTGTTTTCCACAATGCAAGTACGAGATTCTGCGACGGTGCTCGTTTTGGTCTAGGTGCTGAGGTAGTGTGTCTTATCATTTCCAGCACCTTTTTATTATGTTCAAGTTCATTAGTCAAGCATTTTCTTTCTTTCTTTTCTTCTACAACTGGATAGGTTGGGATAAGTACAAGTCGGATTCATGCTCGGGGTCCGGTTGGAGTCGAAGGGTTGTTAACAACAAGATGGTATGGATCATGTTTATCCACCACATGTTATTCTGCATACATTCTTTTCACATGCATTTGTACACAAATGATTCTTATATAGGAAATCATTTTTGGTAATACGCACGCGCGTATTCCCCGTCGTATATTACCGTGTTATAATTCCGTATCTTTCCCCCCAAAATACAGGCTTCTGAAAGGAAGTGGGCAGGTGGTGGATGGTGACAAGGGGGTCATTTACACCCACAAAGACATACCTGTTGATTCTTAAAACTGTATCAGAAAGAAACAACCTAGAGTGCAAGTTAAGTTACTTCTCTGTCATTTTACTTTCCGAATGGGATAAGACTGTTTTGCTCGAGGTCTTATTGTTAATTTGTTATACTAATGCTATGCTATGTTCTTATCCTTTCAAATTAGGATTAAGTAGTCTTTTTTTTCTGATATATCCATTGAACCGAAACGAACCCAAAGATTAATCTTTCGCATTTCATACCTGTTGATTCTTAAAATCTTAGTTTTAAGAGGTATTAGACCCATTGAAGCGTCAGGGGTCTTTGAAGTTAAGGCACTAGGCGAAGGCGTTCACCTTTCGTAGGCAATAGATCGGATTTTATAAAGTCTAAGTCCAATCCAATTAATAATCGGACTTTCAAAAAAGTCCAAGTCCGAATTTAAATCCATTTACATAAATCCAAATCCAATCCAATAAAATATCTAAAATCCAAATCCAAAAGTCCAAATCCAATTAAATTTTAGAGTAACAACTTAAATAAATATCTTTAAATAAAAAAATATGTTTTATCAAACAAATATTTTAAATTTATAGCACAATCAAATCTCAATAAATATTATAATTCAATATAAAACAAAGTAAAGTAACAACTCAAACTTTTTAAATATAAAAATTTTAAATATTTTTATCCGGGTTTATATATGGATAGGATTCATATCGGATATGGATTAGGACTAAATTCGGATCGGATCATGGCAATATCCATATCCGATCCACCTCCTATTAGGATTCGGACATTATTTTTGGATTCGGATTCGGACTTTTTTAATTGAATTTTTTTCTTCAGATCAAATCGGATTCGAATCGAATTCGGATTATATTATCATCCCTAGTTTTCAAATTAGGATCAAGTAATTTCCCCCGATATATCCATTCAAACGACTCAAATAATTAATCTTTCGCTTTTACTGACCCATACATAAGTAGGTGTTAACTAAAAATTTTAAAGTTGTTTCATGCCTTCTTAAATTAGGGGTGTGCAAGACTGAGTAACCGACTAATTTAAATAAAATTGATCTTGATCCCGGTAATCATTGATTCCTGAAAATTAAAAACAATCTTAGTCTTAGTCACATTAAATCCTAAATTTTAAGAATTGATTTTATTATTAATAAGAACCGATATCGATACTGAGTACCCAGTCAATTAGTTTATTCTTAAGAAAATTTGAGTAATTAAAGAAAAAAATTCAATCATCAATAATAATATTAAATAATAAAATTAAAATATTATATGTTTAAAAATTAAAATTTTAAAACTAATCATTCTCATAATAATATTTATACACAGAGAAAGTTTAATAAGAAAAATAAACAACAAGAACATTATTTAATAAAAGCAAAAAAACCAATATCAGATATTTGGTATTAGTCCCGATCCTATTGAATACCCATCAAGTTTCAAGTCCAAAAAATCAAGATCCAATCTCAGTCTTAGTTATGACCAAAACTTAAATTTTAGATCTAGATCCCACCGAAATCAATACGAGATAAAAATCTATCAATCTTATCGGGTCCAAAACCGAAACCGAATAATCGGGTTTTTTCCCACCTCTACTTTAAACAACTCAAATATCCAAACTTCTCGTCAAATATTTCACGCTTAAATACATTCGAATAGAATCCAAATCCAAAGCCTACCTGATGTTGCAATAACAATGCCAATAACATAAATGTAATGTGACTAATGTTATATGATACATTTACCTTCATTTTCTAGCTGCTGAGCCAAAAAAAAATATACTCAATTCCTTAATTCTTCTTTGTCAAAAATAATATTATTCCAAATCATCAATGTTCCACTCAAAACCATAAATTTAAAACAGTCTGCATGTTGGGATTCTAGTTCATACAATAACCTGCAGAAAGAAAGAAAAAGAACTAGTTTTTATTCTTAAACTACCATTACCAAGCTGTAAATCCTTCATGCTTCAACAAATTTCTTGAGATTCTTCAACCAGTTGAGATACTCTCTGTTATCCTTGTTCATCATGTACTCATGCAAGAAATTTGTAGTGCTTGGCTTGATGCCTCGAATCTCCAAATATTTGTAAAAACCCTTCTGCAAATTCTCATCCAAATCACTGCAAATCACACAGAAAACCGATTAAATTTCGAACTTTACCATGAAATATGATACAGAGAAAAAAAGGTAATTACTGGAAATCAGGGCCTTCGTAGGCAAGTTCATCCTCGGGGTTGGGACTTCGAAAACCCAAACTGTCTATCGAAATCTGATCGGGGTAAGCTGTGCAATTGAACTCCAAACTTGTACCATCTTTCTTTGAAACTGTGACAACCAATGGGATGCTTATTTTGTTTTGTTTTTCATAGTCATCTCCGTCGTCGTCTTCACCTTCCTCCTGTTCTTCGCTGTGATCAATCATGTGAACATCGACTTTTACGAGCTCACCGTCGTATTCTCTCGTCAATGTTACGGTCTGAATCCCGGGGTTATCCTCGATTTCGAAGGGGAATCCGCTTGGAGTTTCTTCAAGCTGTGATAACAACAACAAAGCCATTTCCATTTCAAAGAATTAAAACCTAAAAACATGAAATAGGTTCACTTTTCCCCTAAGTTTACAGATGAAAACGAAAGCATAACTCTATATTTAGTATGTTCAGCTTCAAGGTTTTCTAAGGGAAAATTAAAACCCCAGTATCCATAAATTCAAGCATTCATATTTTTCCTCTTTAATTTCTCAAAAATAAAGAAATTGAACTTAAAAAAGGTAAAATAGTGAACTACCTGATCAGCGCCATCCTCCTCCTCAGCACACTGAATCTCAGACTCGAGAACTCGGATTAGAGACTCATCAGAAGAGGGTTTCTTGGAAGCAACGGCGGTCGAGAAATGATAGATATTTGGGAAAAATCGGTTAACGGCCGGTTGCTGCGACTGTAAGCCATGGCTCAAAGCCGTGAAGATGGAGGAATGGTAGTTTCTTTGCACTCGGGTGAGTCGAACAGCGAGTGGAGCCAACGAGTTTGCTGATTTGCGGAGAATCGAAGCGAAAGCCATGGAAAGCTGAGCTGAGAAACGAGAGGTTTTGCTAGGGTTTAAGAAAAACTAAAGCTTGATTCTTTGTCAAGAAGGTTTTAAAGGTACAAATTGGGCCTAAACATGGCCCAATGTAACTGAACCAAAATATAAGACAATTACCATTTTTGTTCATTAAGAAACCCGATCCAATCTGAATAAAACCAAAACAAATAAAATAATTATTTGAGTTCATTTCGGTTCATTTCAAGTTTCAGTCGTATTGAATTTATATCATTCAAGTTTTTCAAACGAGTTTTTAGGTCAAGTTATCTCAACTTTGTCTTTTTAATTATTTCTTCAAACCAATTCATATTTTAGCTCAATTATATTGAAGATTATTAAGATATACTCATATTTAAATATGTATCGAACATGAAATAACATTCGAATAAAAATTCGTAGATAAATCAGTATATTACAAATAAAAAAAATTGCAGATACGTTACAAAAATCCTATTGGATGTATAATTTATTTTGTAATCTACAGTAGAGCTGCACATCTCACACCAACGATGATCTAATGCTGTTGACAGGCAGAGAACTGAGATTTGATCGGAAGATGGATGTAATCGTCACATGACGATCTCCGGCTTAAGAATGCTCGATTTGATCTCTTTGTGAGGCAAAACCACCCCGCCGTTGCTGTAAATTTCGTCGCATACGTGGACGTCTTCTCCGAGAATAGTCATGTTTTCTACTCTAGCCCATTGGCCGACAGTGGAGTGCCATCCGATGATGCTACTGGATATGCAGGCGTGTTTCTTGATGCGTACTCCACGCATCACAGTGCAACGAGAGAGTCTGACTCCGGACTCAACGATGCAGCCTGGACCGATTGCCACATCCGGTCCGATCAAACATCCTTCTCTGATTTTTGCAGTCTCATGAACCAAAACGTTTCCGACAATGTGTGAACCGGTGGCTAACTTAGTAGTTGAAGCTTTCTTCCTAAGGGAGTCTAGATAGAGTCTCAGTCCAGTAATGTAGTCCCTCGGCTGACCGATGTCCATCCAAAACCCGGGAAGGACCATTGCATACAGCTTCTTCTCTGCTGCAATCTTTGGGAAGACTTCTTTCTCGATTGAGGTCGGCCTCAGTTCGATTCTATCAAGAACAGAAGGGTTCAGCAGATAAATCCCAGCATTGATTTTGTTTCCAACAAACAATTTTGGCTTCTCCACGAATTTTTCCACTTGACCAGTTGATTCTTCCATCACCACCACACCATATTTCGACGGCTCATCCACCTATTTAGTTTCAATTCAAGTGTTACAATCTCTCCAAAGAAATTAACTTGAAACTCGAAAATCGAAACAAAGAAAATCTAAAGAGCTTAATTATTACCTTGGTTACCATTATGGAAGCTTCTCCTCCATGAGCTTTGTGGAATTCAATCATTTCTTTGAACGGATACTCACTGATAACATCACTGTTAAGGACAAAAAACGGTTCACCAGACTCGTCAATGAGCTTGTCCCTAGCCAAAGCAAGAGGACCAGCAGTGCCGAGTGGCTCCGTCTCTTGAGAGCATGTGATCGTGATCCCGAGTTTTGTTTCAAATTCCTTCAAGAAGTTCAACATTACCTACAAATCGAAGCGGCCATTGGTCATCCTAGGAACACTTAAGCCACTAAACTTTCAGACCATTACATTAAATTTTACACATGAAGACCCAATGTACCTCAGGCTGGTAGTTAATAGCCAAAACAACTTCAGTTACACCAACAGCCTTGAGAGCCTCAATCTGCAAAACATACAAAGAAACATTATTCCACTAAATAAACAAACTAACCTTGAAAAAACAACAATCATAAACCAAAGAAAGCTTCCCAGTAGCTCAGAAGTATACCTGATGCAGGATCATGGGTTTATTAGCGAAATCAACAAGCGGCTTAGGAACACTAAGAGTCAAGGGCCTCAAACGTGTTCCGAACCCTCCAACAAGAATAAGTGCCTTCATTGTGATACACCTTCTGTTTTGCCTGTAGATAATACGGTTCAGTTCAAATCCAAATAGGAAAGCAATTTGAAAAATGCGTAATCTCAAAAACTCTTCTACTTATATGACAAGAAAGAGAAAAGAACCAAACACTAAATAACACTCTATAAGCCAAAACATAATGTTCAAAACTAGAAGCAATGCTCTGGCACTGTTGTTTCTTAGCAAAGAAAAAGTAAGCAAATACTATTATTATAATATTTTCCTTCCTTTCCTTCATACCAAACACATTGATTCATGAATCTAGAACGAAATCCAGCCATGGAGTAACCCCTGTTTCAAGTAATGACAGGTGGTTTAAGCTACTTTGTATTTTCTTAATCTTTTCTTTTTAATCATTTCCAAGGGTAAAGAAAAGGATTTCTTTATTTAAAAAAAAAACGTATTCAAATGTCAGAAGAAATTCATGCTTTCACTTTCCAAAGGATCCATAGAAAACAGAAAATCGCCACAAAAACCGCTCCTAAATACAAAGTTTCAACTAGAAGCATTTGAATTTGACAATTCAAAGTAAAAAAAAAAAATCAAAAGTTAGCCAAAAGGAATCAGATTAGTCGGTCTTGATCTGGCGACAGGAAAATCTCGACTTTTACAAAGTATTTGACAACAAACATAGCAAAAAGAACTGAAAAACTTCAGTAAAAAAGCTTAACCAAAGCTAAAATGGCGAGTAAGCATTAATTTGGACTCTCTAGCTAAACAAGAACGAAATTAAGCTAGTTAACTTAAATTCTCTGTTGTTCTCCTTAAATTCAACCATGTAAACAATCAGATCTAACAAAATACAACATTGTAAATCACATTACACCTCAAAATTCTCACGGCAAACGTGCTAACAGCAACGAAATCGAAACAAAAACAATACAACAACGAAAAGCAAATCACATTGTCAAACTCCACTGAAACATTCAAGACGACTCCGTACAAAGCTCGAAACGAGCAGAATCCAATGATTACCTGAAAGCCTTACCAGATCCAAGCACGAACTGAGTTCAAACTACAAGACTCGATCCCGATTGTAGGCAACTAAAGAGAAAAAGGGCGGGTAAATGAGTAGAACCGGAAGAGTTGTATAACTTCTGGTTTGTTTTCAGTGACAGTTTCTTCTTTCTTCCGTCGGTCGCTGAGCTGGCAGCTGAGAGAGGAAGAGACGTTACTTATGAGAGAGACGATGACGGTATTTATATACAAAGGCGAGAATGTGATGAAGATAACTAACGTGACGTAAGGGTAAACATTAGTTATTCGAGTAGAATCGAATTAAATTTATAAAATTTAAATTATTTAATCTAATTTTAAGTCAATCTATTGTTTTAAAAAAAAAACATATAATTTTTTAGAATCACCCTCAAATAATCAACTTATATAACATGTTGAATATGAAACAGGGGAATTGAATTAGCAAAGAAACTAAAAATTTTATTTTTTGAAAGAAGAAACTAAAAATTGTTTTGTCAAGAATGGATTCGAACCCGTACCTGAAACTGGCGCCTTAGACCAACTCGGCCAACTTGACTTCACAATGGTATATTTAGATAAAACATAATTATACATGAATTCATATTTAGGTTTAAACACATAAATGTGGGATACAAAATTTTATATAAAAAGTATAAAATTATAAAATTTTGAAGAATATAAAATTAAATCATAAATAAAAAATAATAATCTAAATTATAAGAGAATTTAATTTTTTTAAAGGATGCGACTATCACAATACCCTCTTAATTTTATCGTTGATCAAAATTCTTAATATTATAATTTTTAAAATTTAAGATTTAGTGTAAAATTTAAAATCTAATATTGAAGTTTAAAATTATATGTCAAAACACAGCTATGGTCTCTTTCTCTTTATAATTAAAAAAAAAAAAACTAAAAAGGACTAAATTGAATGTTGGGATATATGTTGTAAGTTTTGTAATTTAGTATTAAAGTTTAAATCGTAATATTTAGAATTTAATGATTATAGATTTAAATAATTAAATAAGAATATTTTTTTTGTTTAATCACTAATATTCAATTTATCGACTTATTATTTTGAACTGGGTATTATAAAGGGTTATTATAGGAACGACCTTTTAATCTAATATTTTTTATTCACACGTCATACGAATCTCCGGCCTTACTTAAATAATCTATTAGACCAATTGATCATTATTTACGTATATCTTGAATCTTTGACCTTGTTTAAGAAATCTACTTAGACCAATTAACTAATCAATTAGGAATTGTTTTCATTCACAATATTATGTATTAAAATATAACTATAATTGAATATATGTTGCTATTATTTCAGAAGTCTCTATTATAAAATTCATCTATCAAAATTAAGTGTACGATACAAATCAATTTAGATTATTTAGGATAAAAGTTTTAGAGAATCGAGAAGAAAAAAATCTTAATTGCAATAATTTCAAAAAAGAAATAATACTAAAAATGTTTCATAATGTTTAACTGGAATGTCACTTTGACTCATATTCTTTTTTAAATTAATTTAACCTTTAATATTTTATTTTGAGTTAAAATTAAACTTTTACAGATAAAAACTATTAATTAATGACAATAAATAACTTACAATGATTTGACAGAATAACATGTTAAAAAATTATTTTATATTTTTATATTTTTATAAAATTATTTTTTAATTAACGTGTCATTCTATAAACTTATAATTCTATATAATATTATTATAATAAAGTGTATTATCATATAAATTTATTATATTATTTTAAATTATTTATTATTAATCGATTAATAAATTCTATTTATAAAAAAACAATTTTGACTCAAATAAATCATAAAAGATTAAATTATTTTAAAAAAATTAAAAGCACAAGTCAATAAAAGAAGATTTTTTTTGGTATTATGCCTTCCAAAAATTCTACTATTTGGGAGAGGAAGGAAACGACGCCGTAACAAGCATCTAAAGACTAAAGTAGGCAAAAACCCTCCCTTCTATCAACTTTCTCTACATTATCTCAGTAGCCGCCAGCGCCACCCTCAAAGCTCTCTCGAAACCCTAATAATGTTGATCGACAAAAACGAACCAAGCAAGCTCCGTTGGGGAGAGCTAGAGGAAGACGATGATCTCGACTTCTTGTTACCGCCAAAGGAAGTCATCGGCCCCGACGAGAACGGGATCAAAAAGGTGATCGAATACAAGTTCAACGATGAAGGCAACAAGGTCAAAATAACGACGACCACTCGAGTCCGAAAGCTAGCTAAGGCCCGTTTGAGTAAACGGGCTTTGGAGAGGAGGAATTGGGACAAGTTCGGCGATGCGGTGCGTGAAGATGTTGGGAGTCGGCTCACTATGGTTTCCACTGAAGAGATCCTGCTTGAGCGACCCAGAGCCCCTGGTTCGATTCTAATTACCTTTTTTTAAATTGAATTTTATTGCGTTTTTGTGGGTTGTTTTAGATTTGATGAAATTGAATATAAATAACATATGAAGTTTTAGATTAGGATATTGATTATTGTTGATTTTTTTCTTATTGGGTTTTGATTGCTGTTAAATTTCTTTTATTTGGGTTTGATTGTTGTTAAATTTCTTCCATTTGGATTTGATTGTTGTTAAATTTCTTCTTTTTGGATTTGATTGTTGTTAAATTTCTTCTATTTGGGTTTTATTATTGTTAAATTTCATTTATTTGGGTTTGATTGTTGTTAAATTTCTTCTATTAGGATTTGATTATTGTTAAAGTTCTTTTATTTGGGATTTGATTATTGTTAAATTTCTTCTATTTGGATTTGATTATTGTTAAATTTCTGGTTGATGTTTTTTACTGAACAATTTTGTTAGAATTTGTATTAATCTTGAAGAATCCAAACCCAAAATTTTGGTTTTATTGGTTGATGTAATGCATGATTTCATCTTTATATGTTATGTTTCAAGCATTTCGATTTATTCGGTTATGGTGGTCAATTAGCAGATCGCATGTCAGCCGCTGTGGCTGTCTATTTGTGCGATTGGTCAGTAAGCCACCTATAGCAGCAGTTGTTTGTGGCCTTTTTTACAGTGAAATGTCTATTTTTTCACTTTTTGAGCCATTCGTCTGTATTTTTCGCACTCTTCCTACCGAATTTTAACCCACAGTTTTATTCAATTGCTTTACCTTTTCCGGTTTTGTATATCATTTGAGCATGATGGATTGGGTTTGCCAATCATGTATTAATCAAATGTCTGTTATTTAATGTGGAATGGTCTCATGGTGCCACCGATAGCATCTTTTCAAAATCGGCATTCAACTGTTGAATAGTGGAACTGATTTATTGGTTTCATTCCAAGGCCATTAACAACATCCAAGAAACATTTGTTTTCTAGATTGTGTGTTTTAGGCCTTGAAGGTTTTGTTATGGCATGATGCAGACGTGACATTTAGACCCCCACGGGTTTGCTTGTATCTATGATTTTGGAACATGTACTAATATATGTATCTCTGACACAAGTGTACTCGGTAGTTGTAAGTTATGGTTCTAGGAACTTGCAAAATTTTGTTTTTTTTTTGTCCCTTGTTCGGGTTTTGGGTGTAAAATCCTTTGGAATATGGAATTATTTACAGGTACCAAACAGGAAGAAATGAAGGTTGCCGGGGACAGTTTGGCTCAGCTGAGCAAGGGAGGTGCTGTTCTCATGGTTTGCCGTACATGTGGTAAGAAAGGCGATCATTGGACTTCCAAATGTCCTTACAAGGATCTTGCTGCTCCAGTCGAATCCTTTAATGAGAAACCTGCGACATCCGAGACCTCCGTGGCAGCTCCTGGAGCTGGAAAGGGAGCTTACGTTCCCCCAAGCATGAGAGCTGGTGCAGAGAGAGCCACTGGTTCAGATATGAGACGCAGGAACGATGAGAACTCAGTGAGGGTAACCAACTTATCCGAGGACACCCGCGAGCCTGACTTGCATGAACTTTTCCGCCCATTTGGTTCTGTGACTCGTGTGTATGTCGCCATGGATCAAAAGACTGGCACCAGCAGAGGGTTTGGTTTTGTCAACTTTGTGAACAGAGAGGATGCTCAAAGAGCTATCAACAAGCTGAATGGATATGGTTATGACAATCTCATCCTTCGAGTCGAATGGGCCACCCCGAGAACAAACTAGAAAGATTATCATCTTCAACAGTTGCAGTTTCCCATCCGAAGTGCAGATCTTGGCCATGTCCTCCTTTATTATCTGTTAAGTTTATGTTCCTGCATGACTTTGTGTTATACTTGAGATTTTATTTATGTTGAATTCTTGGTTCCTGAATTTGGTTGGTTTGATTTTAAAGTTTAAAAATTAAATAAATCCAATGGAGTCTTAAATTGTTTTTATATAATAATAATAATAATATAATAAATCTATTAAACAAGATAAATTGAATAAACTGAATTGATTTAATTATCAAAATTAAATAATAGACGAAATTATATGGATATGTTTTTTTACTTTTCTAGTAAAGTATCATTTACTGTGCAATTAAATATAAATGATTTAGTTATTGTTTACGATTTTTTTAAATTGATTTGATGTAAATCACTTATTTTACAGATTTTCGATTTCAACTTGACTTAAATTTTTAATGTCGTCCACGCTGAGAAGATTCAGGTACTTGCAGTCTTCGGACTGGAGGACGACATCAGACACTTTCGAGGTTCATAGAGATGGTGGTAAGATCATTTTTAAAGAAAAACTAATCATTTGTTAAGCTAAAATCTTCTTGATTTCCTGTGTTATGTTCATAATCATTATTTTTATACTTTGATTTGATCTGTACTAAATCCTAGATTATGTTTTCTTGATGGGTTGAGATTAGAGCTAACTATGGACAGAGTTCGAAGGTTCGGACTTTCAGATTCCGAGTTCGAGTTTTAATCGTGCGAATTTCATAAGTTTTCAATGCCATTCTTGAGCTTCGGATTAAGATTTTATTTTGGTTTATGTCATAAGATGCCTTAAAATAAACTAAAAAAAATCAAAACTAAAATTAAAAAAAAATTAATATCATTTTTTCGATATATACCAAAATTTTTAACACTTTTTATAAAAATTTTGATTGTCTCGTTATAAAAATATTTTTACAGTCCTACCATCCTTTTGATGGTTATTTTTTTTATTGGATGGAACTATTACCACAAGCCTCATTAAAATAATTAAAATTTTTTAAAATTAATTAAAATAATTAATGATATGTTATAATATATATAAATAATAATATATAATATTTATCATAAAATTATTCGGAATTCATATAAAAAACATTTTTATCAAATTATATAACAAATAAAATATTTCAGATTCAATTAAAAAACATAAAGTACAATTTTTTTATCATCAAACAATATGCTTGTTTTTTGTGATATAAGCAACCAAAAGAGGAAATTTGCACTATTTAACCATTTACAATTTTCCCCAAAAATTTCATATTTTACACTTTCAATCAAAATGGGAAGAAAAATAAAGGAGAAAATACAGTATTTCCTATCCTTTAATATTTTTTATCAGTTAAAATATTAATCTTTAAAATTCTAATTATTAGTTTTTTTTAAAATTTTAATTATTTTTTTTCTTTTTCAAATCAACGACAACAACACTGACATTATCACTGCTATGTCTAGCCAAGGCCAATTTGGTTAACAAAATGGAAGCATCCAAACACGCCTTGTTGGAACTCTCGGCTCCGTCACCACCACCACCACAAACCTCCACATCACAACCTGGCAACATTGGCGGCGATGCTGGCTTTTGAGCGCGTAAACACATACGCGCCACCGAACAAGCTGTCTCATTTGTTACGACGTCCCATAATCCGTCGCTTCCTAATACTAAACATTCATCGTCGCCAGTTCTCTCGGTGATTGTCACCTCCGGCTCCGGTATAACAAATGGTTTTAAATAATTATCACCTAATAATTAAAAATATAAAATAGATTATAATTAAATATAAAATATAAAAAAGAAATTAATTAAATAATTATTTTTGAAACTTACCAATTGCTCTAGACATGGCTAATACACCAAGAACTCGAGGGCCATCCCAGTAAATTACTCGCCCACCTGCTTCTTCGATTCGGAGCAGTTCGTCGGGTCGATCCGGCTGCGATCATAAAAAATCGAAAATTAAAAACTGGTGTGAGTTGATTTTATTAATTGTATAATTGTATAATTGATTGATTGTTTTTTTATTAAATTTAATACCTTGTGATCGTCGGAGAGGGGTTGAGCGACGTCGTTTCGGTATAAGACGGCGCGGGAATCACCGCAGTTGGCAACGATGATCTTATCCGGCGTGACAATAGCTACTACCGCGGTGGATCCGACGGCGTCGTATTGAGGAGTTTGGAGTTCGCATTTGCAACTTGAATTCTCTAAGGCGTCAACCGTTGATTCTTGAACTTCCATATCCATCCTCTCAAAGCTTCGCTCCATCGTTAGCTTCCAGTCCACCGTTTTTCCGGCGGCGTAAGCTTCGATTTCTTCTTTAACTATCTCATGAAGCCGATCTCTACACTTCATCGCAACCTGAAAAAGATAACGGAGATTCATTATAAAGTAACATTTACGTAATAATTTCAAGTCAAAAGGAGATTCGTTTTGTTTAGTACATGAGAGCAGCCATGGCCGTCGAACACGCCGAAAAAGTGAATATCCGACGAGATTTCACCTTCACAGCATAGTTTACACAACGACGGATGAATCGAAACGGCGTCTTCCATATCTCTTCGCCTTCCACAAACGGAAGTCAAACCGAACTTCGGCGGTTCCGTTTCATTCTCTAATTCTATTACTCTATTAGAATTTAAACCTTCATTAATTTCGTGATCTTCGCTACGCTTGTTAGCATTCGAGTTTTCTATCGCGTTATCACAATCACGAGGAGAAGCACGGAGTAGGAGATCGAGATCCAGCTTCTGACGTTTTCTACCGTTTTCCAACGGCGGCAAACCGGACGCTTCGGAGACTAACTTAAACGGTCGAATCTCCAATCTCCGGCGACGGGAAGATTTCGAGGTTTGTTCAATGGCAGCTACTGATTCACTCTCGGCAACGACTCCGCAGCAAACTCCAGCCATTTAGATCACTAAATCGGAGCTCTTTTACAGCAAAGAATTTGAGATCAAGCTTTGTTTCAAAATCAAAAGATTTTTCTTCTCTTTCAATCTTATTTTTAATGCTTTTGTAGCGAGAGATTTGGAGAGCTATACTATCCACGTGGCGGCCACAGTCCAATTACGGGCAGGTTGCCCGCCACCGTCCGGGCAATATTAGCCCGACACGTACAGTCGGTATGACGTCGATTTAGTGATTTAGGGCAGGTGATCATCCACCGTCGGTTTGATAAATCCGTTGGAATAATGACACGTTGAGGTGGCTTTGTGAAAAGTGGAGTGGGGTACGTGGACCAATGATTGAGTGACACGAGTAGTCGAAGCGACCTTACTTCACTGTCACGCTTGTGGTTATTTTGGAAAATCACGTTTCTTTACTCAAATTCGTCATTTAATTATTTTTTTATGATTTCTTTAAAATTTTGACAATAATTATTTTGATTATTTTAAATAATTAAATTTAGAAAATTTAGGTTAATGACGAAAATATTAAGTTATTAAGTATGTTTAAAAAATATTTAGAAGAATAAATTAATAAAATTAATGTTTTTTAAATCTTGTTATTTGCAGATGGTAAGATTCATATACCCTGTTAGATTAAACTAAAAACGTAATTATTTTTCCTTATTTTTATGACTATTACGGATCTCGTCATTTGTAGATAATAAGATTCAAGAAACAATATTTTTTTTTGTTTATTCTCTCAAACATTTTTTTTATTTTTTTAACTTTATTATTAATTTAAATTCCCCATTAAATTTTATAATACATATTTAATAATTATGTGATTCAATATTTCAAAATTATTTTTCTTTAATTTCTAGAACATTTAAATTTTAAATTAAGAAATTAAAAAAATGTTTCTTTAACACGTTTCTAGCATTGCCTTGTGTAGAATTTTATAATTTGCTGTCCTCCTTTGCAATTTGAATACGTATCTTAACTTCCCATTACCCTACACTTTTTTTTTTCTTCTAAATTTCAAAATCAGCCCCTTTTATTTAATATAATGCTTAAATCACTTGAATTACTCCTTATTTATTCATAAATTATAGGATATTAAGTATTTAAGTATATTATTGAGCATTTTAATATATATATATATACGAATTTTTATATTAAAAGGTGAATCTATAAAATTTTAAGAAGGAAGTTATAAAATTTAAATGTTTCTCACAATATGGACAACCGACAACGTAAGACGTTGCAATTAGGGATGACAACAAGTCGAGCCCGAGTCAGGTCAGGCTCGGCTCGGAAACAGGCATATCTGGGTTCGACTCGGTTCGAGGCTTGCCGAGCTCGAAATTTTAGGCTCGAGTTCGGCTCGAAAATAATATTACTGGGCTCGGTTCGGTTTGGCTCGAAATAGACAATTTTCTATATTATTGTGTTTTATTATTTATTTATTTATAGTTTATTTTTTATTTATTATCTGTAGTTTTGTAAATTTGTTTTAGTTGATAATATTTAATTTATTTTTAATAGATTTATCCTCAATTATTTTATTATTTTTTTACTAAACAAATTATTTTTAACGTATATATAAATACATATGTATGTTTATATATAATTATTCCGAGCATGTTCACGAGCTTGAGTAAGCTCGACTCGGCTTGTTTAGATCCCGAATCGAACTCGAGCCCGAATTAAACTCACTCAAGTCGAACCCGAGTAGCTTGCGAGCCAGAAATCACCCCTAGTTGCAATAATCCATCCCCAAGATCCGGTTTTCTCAGGGCATGCAGTTCAGTTTCTAAAAATGGAAACCCTTTCCAGAGTTTCCTTTCTCGTGTTACGTCACCCTCATTCCCCTCGAACAAAATCCTCCATTAATGAATCCTCAGAAAGCAAGTCAAAACCAGACAGATCATTTCCCACATGTGCATCTCTGCCACTGCCATGGAAACCCTAACCCCAAAACATGTAAGAAAACCCATGAGAACAGGAAGATTTGTTGCTGGCTGGAGACATGAATTCCCTGCAACAAGCATATCAAAGCAACTATCTTTAATTAAGTGGAACACTGATGTTTCATCTGCTTTCCTTATGGTGTAAAAGAAACATGCATGCTCAATGAATAAGAGTTTGTTCGTGTTTATGTTTATTTATTTATTTTGAAGTTATTCATGTTGGATTAGTGTTATTTTTTTTACTTTTTAATATTGTATTTGAATACGGTTAATTTATTATTTGGTGTATTCGAGTTAGATTCGTTTAACGTTTGTTTGTATGTTCGTTTATACGTTGACGAACATAAATAACTAGATGTAAATAAGTTAATAATATTTAATAATGTTCGATACTCGTAGTAAAATTTTACGATTCCATTCCTAATTCTGAAGTTCAACGTTGAAAAAACACCTATGACTGATTCGTACACCTCCCCCGTGTCTCCTGGAGTCTCCATCTGTATCACAATTAGGTTACCTTAGCTTATTAATGAAGATGAAGATGAAGACAAAGTTAATGTCAACATTAATGTGTTTTTTTGTCTGTCTCTTAGTAGACTTATAGGTTTGGTTGGTTAATGAAACAGAATATAAAAAATAATAGGGTTTATTTAATTACATGTCTTCTTATGGTGTATTGTCAAAATTTTACCTTGAAATTTTAAAATTTTTAATTAAATCCTTAAAGTATCAATATCTTATCAATTTAATCCTTTAGGAAGTCTTGTTATTAAGAAAAATGCTTAAAAAAATTCTATTAGGGGCACAATTAAGAAAAATAATCTTCGGAGAAGAGGGAATTGCAATTTCACCATTAAGTTAACTTATAACTTTACTATTTCTTAATTAATGAATAGAAATCCTTTGTAATTATCAATTCTTCTATTTATATCCTTCGTTAAAAAGTAGGTTTAGAGTTTATAATTATGGTTTAAAAAATTAGGTTAAAGTACGCATATATAATTTAAAACATTATGAATGAAAAAAGAATAATATCGAGAAGAATTTACATTTTATTTACGAGCTTAATCTGATTCGACTCTAAATATAGTTGACACAAAAAGTGAAAGGAAGTCCAATCATTATCTTCATGTGATGGAAGATATAGTTTTGGAAGGAAAAAAAAAAATCAATGTTAGGCCAAATCATCCATTATAGAACACCAAGCCTGAGCTCAAGGTCCAACCCTTCAATGGAGCCAGCAGGCTGACCCTCCCACCGGAGAGGAGAACATTGCAATCCTGAAACAGCAACAGCCTTCGGTCGTTTCTTATCGATTCCCTCCTCATTACACCTCACAGTCTGTCTGTTTTCGAACAATACAGAAGTCCTCAACCCAACAGACAAACCTGTCTCAACATCATCCGAACATGAAACCACATCACTGAAACACCTTTTTGCAGCAGAATCTGACCCAAACGACTGCCCTAACCCTTTCTGATTTTCTTCAACAATGGAGTAATGATGATGAGACGTGGATTGTTTAAGCTTAGCTCGATCCCTTCTATGAACATTCATGTGACCACCGAGAGCCTGAGCCGACCTGAACACTCGACTGCAGAAGCTGCAAGAATATGACCTTGGGGGCCATATGGATCCCCTCAAACACCCTGCTGCATCTTCTGCAAATGCTTTCTCTTCCCATGATGGATCACTTAAACACTTCATTGACACTTGAAAATGGGGTTTCAAAAACATTTTTTAAGACCAAAAATGTTATGTTTTGGGGTTAAAAGAAAGAGGGTTTATATAGGAATAGAGGGTAGCATTCATTTCAACCCTATTGACATTGAATAAATTGAAAACTACATGAGAATCTAAGAAAGCTTGTTTTTAAAGGCTAAGATGAAAAAGTCTTATTTGCTAGATGCTTTGCTTTGGCACATACATGGAAGCTATTCAGTTGTCTTCTAGCAAAGTTTTTTTTATAACCATGTTAACCGTCCTTGTCCTTACTAATCCGGACCGATTCGGGTCGTACACTTAACTTTGGTGGGTGAATCTCCCAACACACAATGTCTCGAACCTGATACCTGTTTAAGAGAAATCAAGTTGCTTACCACTTGAATCAACCCCAATTAATCAATGTACGATATTTTTTTTAACTTAATTAGTTATTGATTAAAAAATTTAATTATTTATATTTATTTTAGATGGGTTTTAGTAAATTGTCAACATGTGATTCACTTTCTGGTTTTGTTTATTCTTTTTATTTTTCTGTCTTGTGAGACTTAATTTAAATATTAATTAAAGGTTTCTTAGAAGTTCAAATAGCACCTTAATTAAGCTTTTTTAATGTATTAAACTCTTTGCATTCAATTATTTGCATGTTACATAATTCTAGTAGATTGAAATTAGGGTTTCTTGCATTATCAGTAAATACAAAAGCTCTACCTACGGCCTATATAGGAAGTGACATAAGATCTTGATGGTACTTATCTTGTTCATGCATAATATATATATATATATATTATGTATGAACCATTTAGCTTCATTGGTTAAGAAAACGATTGTTGTTCCAAGAGGTAACGGGTTCGAGCACCAATAATACCAACACAGTATTTGAGCGATCAATTTCTAATTGTTGAGAGTATGCTCTAAAACAGATACTATTGTAACATTATAATTGATTTAATATATATATATATATATATTACGGTTAGAATTGATATTTTATAAGTTATTTTTTTTACCATTGCTTAGTTTACACATACATGTTAAAATATCTACATTTATAGATAATATCGATTTTCGAATCTCAATATTTATAAATAGGGATGTTTATCGAGCGAGTCAATCACAAGTTGAGTATTGCTCGATTCATGCTCGTTAAAAAAAAAAATTTACTCGACCCGACTCATTGCTCATTAAGATCGTTAAAATTGTGCTCGACTCGTGCTCATTAAAATATTTTGTTGTTAAACTCGATTTGTTACTCGTTAAGCTCACTAAAAATTTACCTTATTTTTAACAAAAAGTAAAATTTAATAATACTATATGAGGCTTAATATTAACATAAATTATCAAATTTAAACAAAAATATCAAAAAAAATGTATAAAACAATTTCAAAGTCTAAATTCAAAAGTAACAATCCATAAATACACAAAACTAACGTATTAAAATTAAAATAATAATTCACAAATTAATAATTATCATATTTAGATTTATTTTTTTAATGAAATAATTTTAAAGAAATTACTAAAATATTTTAAAAAATTAACGAGCTACTCGCGAACTTATCGAATCAAATTAGACTTTGTTCGATTCAACACGTTAAGGAATTAAGTCGAGTTCAAGTTCGATTTGAGCCATTCTAAATCAAATATTTATTAAATTTTAACCGAATCAAATTCGATAACTCACAAACTGCTCAACTCATTAAACACCCATATTTACGATATTTATTAAGTGCATTAACCTTATTTGTTCTCGTGCTACCCTTTATTGGGCTGTGTCGTTATTCTAAACCTATAGATGGGTAAAATTAGGGAACTGATCGACCAAGTTGGGCCCAAAATGTCTGAACCGACCTGTCTTGCTGAACAACACACGTACGAGGTTACACAGTTTAATAATAAAATTCACTCAAACTAAAACCCCAGACCCAGACCTTACTATGGATTCTGTTTTTCATTAAAAACTTCGATTCTTCAACCAAAAATACTCAGATTTTAAGACGGAAAATTCCGAGTTTCCTTCTCTGAAGATTCTGTTTAAAAAAAAGGATTTTTTTGAGAAAAAAATGAGTCCAAGGACAGACCTTCTCAAGACGACGGCGTTTTTCATCTCGCCGGAGAAACACCGTGACATGTCCGCACTCGTCTCCCGAACAGCTCTCCTCTTCTGCCTATTCGCTTCCATTACCCTCGTCGTTTATATCTCGTTTTCCATCCGGCCTCACTCGTTGGTCCGTTTCACTTACCCGAACCTCGAAACCAGCTCTGTTTCCGGTCCACCGCCCGATAATTCCCCGACCAACATCTCCCATCTTCTCTTCGGTATCGGCGGGTCGTCCAAGACGTGGGAGGAGCGACGCGCTTTGTGTTCTCTCTGGTGGGACGTGGAATCCACTCGCGGATTCTTCTGGCTCGATGAGAACCCGCCCGATAACGGCGATGATTCGAAAGCAGGGATTCGGTTACCATATCGGGTATCGAGCCCGGAATGGACCCGGTTTATGTACTCGAGTTCTAGACCCGCGGTTCGGATCGCCCGGATAATATTGGATAGTTACAATCTGAAGTTGCCGAACGTGAGATGGTTTGTTATGGGAGATGACGATACAGTGTTTTTCACTCATAACTTAGTTTCCGTCTTAGCAAGGTACAATAGTAATTTCACCCCCTTTTTTTCAATTTCTATAAATTTCATTTTAATAAATTATTTAAAAAATTGAAAATTATTTATATTTATTTGTTTGGTAAAGGTACGATCATCGTGAAATGTGGTATATAGGCGGGATTTCAGAGAGCGTCGAACAGAACGTAATGCATGCATACGACATGGCGTTCGGCGGCGGCGGATTCGCGGTGAGTTACGCCTTGGCGGCGAAGTTAGTCAAAGTCTTGGACGGTTGTCTTAACCGGTACTATCATTTCTACGGCTCCGATCAACGGATTTGGGCTTGCATCACCGAGATCGGAGTCCCACTCACCAAAGAGCCAGGCTTCCATCAGGTACGTCGGCGGGTGGAGTTTTTTTTAAAATTTAATTTAATATATTTTTAATATATTTATGTTTTACGTTTTATTTCACACGTGGCGAGTTCTGATTGGGTATATGAGATTTTTTACCCTACGGTTCTTTTTGATGTGTGGAATTTGATGCTTCGATTGTTTGTTCGCCACGTGTAGAATTCTTTTCTTTTCTTTTCCACTTTGATTTTCACATATGTCTGGTGAGTTTGGTCTACTGAGTAATGATTTGGGTCTCCACCTTTCCTTTATATAATATTTTGACGTTCAAGCTTTAGAAATATCTTTATTTAGATTCTTTCTTAAAGTTGGTATTAAAAACAATTAATATCAAAATAAATGTCTAAATTATCTCGAATAAAAAAAATTAAACATACAAAAAAAGGGATAATTTAAGATTTTATTTTGATATTAAGCCTATTAAAAGTATCAACTATGGGTTAGTTTAAAGAGATATGTCATATAGTAAAGGTTAATTTAGCATTATTTTTAAAAAATACAGTGAAAAAGTAATTTTTGATTGATTAGTTTAAAATATAAGTGTTTGATATTACTGTTAAAAATATCTATTTTAGATATAAGTGTTTGATATTACTGTTAAAAAGTGTTTTTAGTAGATAAAATATCTATTTTAAACATATTTTAAAAATATAAAAGATTTTGTAATATAAACGAGGATATATAAATAATTTTATAAAAAAGTGATTTTAGAAAGATAAAAGCTACAAATTCCCGTCTCTAAAAAATTAGTTTGAAAAGTTTTTTTTTTACCCCAAACCCGCTTTTGAAAAGTCGGTTTGAAACTAAAAAAATAAATTAAGAATAAAGTTGGAATTTAAAAAAATAACTAATTTAAAATAAACAAAATTTTAAAATATTATTAAATCATATGATCTAAGGGGTTTAGTTTCACTAGAAGAATAAGAGATTAAAGTTACAATCAAATTATCAAAGTTGAGGAGGAGGGTCCTCTCATCTTGTATATTGTGCTTTTCTTAAGCAAAATTTAGAGTTAAAATTATGATGTGAATAGAAAAAATTATGTTGGGATATTCACTTTTATAATAAAATATTTTAATATTTAATTTAGATTAATCGATTAATAAATCGAAATCGATGATCATAGTTTAGTTCCTACCTGCAACAAATTTGCTTCAGATAGCAACAAAAGGAACAGTGCCTGTATGGATGTTAGGACCAACCAGACACCTTTGTATGTCAATTATTTTCATCAACAGTTGTGAAAGATTGGATCTAAAGGAAAGTTGTCTGGTAACGTGTCCTCAGTACAATGAAACAATATCTGTCAGATAAGATTTCTTCACTGCTAGGGGGAAATAATATATATTTACAATTTTGGGAAAATAAAGATTTTGGTCAAATTCTATATAACATCCCTATATATTGTGTTTTCATTCAATTTAACCCTTTTCTAATCTCTCTACCTTTTCGAATTTATATTTTTAAGATAAGTTACTATTCTATGTCGGTGAAATAAAATTATTTTATAAGTAGGTTATTTTAAGGTTCAGGAGTTAAAGATTTAAGTTATATTGTTTAAAATTTAAGGTTTAGAGTTCACACTTGTCATTAGTTGACCAAGTATGCTTTTTATTGAAAAAATTATAATAATAATAATAAAATGTAATTAAAAAACACAAAGTAGACCAACATAAGATTGCTTTATTGTCCACCTGTCTGGTCTTGTTTTGATTTGGTCCGGTCCCATGTATCTTTGAGGGTACTAAAGAGTTGAGTTTCGATTCGATTATATGTGTCTTTTATTTTGGATACATTGAGGGTTTTTTTATTATTATGGTGTCAATGATTTAATTTAACTTTTTAGGTATGGGGACTAAAGTTCAAACTTTATGAAAATACGAGGACTGATGACATAATTTGACCCAAACTGAATGTATGTAATTTCTTCAAATGATTTCAGCTTGATATTAGAGGGGATGCATATGGACTGCTTGCAGCACATCCCATGGCGCCACTCCTCTCACTCCACCACGTTGAGGCATTGGCACCCTTGTTCCCGAACAAGACCCGGACCGACTCCTTGGAAGCCCTTATCGAACCGTACCGGCTCGACCCTTACCGGATCCTCCAGCAAAGTATCTGCTATGACAGAAAGAGGAAATGGTCAATCTCCATTGCATGGGGATACACCATTCAGATATATCCATGGCCCGTGACCGCATTCGACCTGCATACCCCGTTGCAAACTTTCAAGACATGGAGGACTTGGAGGAACGGACCATTCACGTTTAACACTCGACCGATGCCGGCCGATCCTTGTGAACAACCGGTTATCTACTTCCTTGACCAGGTCGACGAGGTTGGCTCGACGGGAACCCGGACCAGGTATAAATTAGACACATTGGGAAAAACCTGTAACAATACAACAGTCCATGCCCCTGTAATGGCTATAAAAAACATCATAGTTTCTTCGATGAAGATGGCTCCTGATTATTGGCAAAAGGTCAGTTTCCATCGTAATAGATACATCTCAGTAGGTTGCGATGAATGTCGTATGAGGAATACGACATTCATTGCAACGACAGAGTAAAGACGGTAACGTCATTTTTTTTTTTTGTATATGCAGGCACCCCATAGACAATGCTGTGAGATCAAAGATAAAGGTAGCAAAAAGAGTGGAAGTATGCTAATTAGGATAAGGAAATGTAGACAATGGGAAACTACTAGTATTTAGAGGTACATAGGCAGGACAGTTTATGTTCGATACTTCGTATATAAGAGAGAATATAGTCTATGTTACTCGAACTTGGACGAGTATGTTTGATTTTCCTATGTTTTCCTCACATATTTGGAGGATTATTATCCGCATTCCCACGTAGGATATGCAGTCGGGCATATGTGTCGGGCATGGACATTTCAAAAAAAAAAAAAAAAGAAGAGTCGAAGCAATATACAGTATCATTAATAGACATTCTTTGGTGTCGAGAACCCCATACCGATTTTTCTTTCGAGTTAGTGTTTGTGCATGTATATGAAACTATATCGACGAGGAATGTCGATATGAATATGATTGTTGCAGTCTCCATGTAGTGTTCATCATGGACAAGACTGCAAGAGTCGGGATATGAACTCCCCAAAGACCAACTACAAGAACAAAGGAAAGGTATCGACCGAAAAACTGGGAAATTAGCTCCATCTCGGTTATTTCTAGCAGAAGATCAATGAATGTGATCAACACTAGTTGCAGAAGATCAAAGATACCGGCAACTCGAAGAACGAAAGCTAGAAACTCGGGACTAAACACATTCGGTTTCATGCAACGATTCTTAAGAGGTGACTGTCCAACATATCTGGTGTTCAGGTCCTAGGATGCCTTATTCCTAGGCAAAAAATGTGGGGTTTAGACCCAACGGTTGTTAGTTTTTTTCCAAAGACTGGAGAATCGGAGGCTAATTGTCATCCCCTTCTCCCCGAACCTTGCTCGAATCTACCGAAAAATAGATTCTCCGATTCAAAGATTTGGTTGTTTGTCTAAAGTTGCAGACATGCACTTATCTAAACTATTTACTACCAGAATTATCATGTAGTTCATGACTTCACGTCGCAGAATCGACATCTCAGCCTCACAACATGAACAAGGCCGATATCGATTCAACATAGAGGCCGATTTAACCGCACCCGAGGCCTTTTTCGGCCTCGACTCATAAACATTTCATATTGTTCATGAAAACCGATTCGAATCGAGGTCTTTTAATCACTGAGCTCCAACTTAACCACTCTACATTAACTTTACTAGCCCTTTAATGGTCCCAGCCATTGAAAACAAGCTCAAAACTTCAAGTTAGTTGTGTCGAATTCTATCGTCGAAAACTATATTTGACGCTCACACTCGAGTCTAAATGACATTTCAGACTTATTAGGTACGGGTTGAATACTCTTTAATTTTATTTTTTATTTGTTAATTCTCCTATTTTTTCCGACTTTCTCTTATTCATATGATTCAACTATATATATATATATGTGACATGTCATGCTCACATAAATTTTGTATGATTCTTTATTTTTATATTTTTTAGAATATAAAAACTATTTTACATATATCATAACATAAACTACTCGTATTCTGTATTTTTAATAAATATAACATTTAATAAAAATTAAAAATATTAAAATATAACATTAATAATAATTTTATATAAAATAATAATTTAATAATTAAAACAGATAAATAAAAATAATTTAATAACTCATGATAATGTTTACCTATAAAGTCAATAACAAACACTCAGATATGTTTTGTCACCATTTCGATGTATAGAAAAATGTAGAAACGATGAGTTGGGCAGCTTTTGGTTTTATTCAATAGAATATGCTTGGATAAGCTAACAAAATTAAACTCATAAATAATTTAATATTATTTAAATATATATATATATAACAATTATATTGAAAATTCATTTATTAAAAGTAAATATAAATTAATTTAAAATAATTAGATAAAATCATGATAAATAAAAAATAATTAAAAAGTATCATCAATAAAAATTGATCTAAATAATATATAGTTTAGTTTTGTTTAAATAGATCTTAAATTCAAAATATTATATACTAAAATTATTATTAAAAAAATCACTTATTAAAATTAAATATATTATATAAATTAATTTAAATTAATCAATAAAGCTTTTAAAAAAATAATAAAATATAATTAAAAAATAAACTGAAAGTAGGAACAAAACCATGGATGGATGTGCGCCGATAGTAGGCTGTCAGTCGGTCAAAAACAGTTTGACTGCAATTATAACCAACAATAAGGTAAGAATTTAAAGTGGTTCTAGAAAACAATAGCCTTAAAAAAAGCTAAAAAAATGGTGATGTTATTTTTTTTTTATAAAAGTTATAAGAATTTTGATATATAATTTTCGGTATATATTAAAATTTTTATAATTTTTGTAAAAAATGGGTATATATCGATTTTTTTGCAAAAAATATAAGGATTTCGGTTTATAAATCGAATTTCTTACAAAAAATATAAAAAATACGGTATATACCGTTTTTCTTATAAAAATTATAAGAATTTCAGTATATACCGAAAAATATATATCAAAATTTTTATAATTTTTGTAAAAAAACAATACCGTTATTTTTAATATTTTTTAAGCCTGTCGTTTTTTAAAACGAATTTATGTTTTACTTTAAAATATTATAGAAAGTGGAATTCATTTTAAATTATTATTTAATTAGTAAAAATTTTGGTTATAATTTAAAATATTATAAATAAAATAATAATTTATTTATAAATTAAAAAAATATTTAATTGATTAAAATTTTAGTTACAAATCTAAAATATTATTTAATTAATAAAAAATTAAATTCCAATTAAAATTTATTATTTTTAATCCTATCTTATACTGCCGCACTTTAATTTTATTATCCAAATTGATTCAAATCCTATCTTCCATATCACATCTTCCTTTTATATTTTCATATGTACTAATTGGACGAAATTCACGACATAATATTATCTAATGAGGATGTATTTAAGTTCGGGGAGTAATGTGTAATTATAAAAAAGTTTAGGGTCTTATATGTAAATTTGCATGTATATTAAGTTCTTTTTTTTTTATTGTTTTAAATATATCTTAAAGTCCGTAAGATTTAATATTTATATTGTATACACCTTTAAAATTTGTATACTTATTATCGTCATAAACAATAATTAGTTTCAATTATTCTTTAAAATTTTCATTCACCCATCTTATTTATCTAAATAACCACAAAAATCACAATAATGCAAATAATTAAAAAAATATTATCATTAATAAATTCATTTTAAATTTGAATCGAGTCTCTTAATTTTATTTAATATATGTATATTACATATGAAAAATTAAAGAATTATATATCATATGAATGAAAATTGTGTACTCTTTTTAACGTCCATATACATGTCCCAACGCTAAAAGAAATTAAATTTGAAGTTAAAATTTAGAGTTTATGATTAGTGTTTAAATGTATGTATTAGTTTTCAGAGTTTAGATTTCAACGTTAAAATATAGATATTAGTTTTTCAGTACTACGGAATACATAAAAATATTAAAAAGGAATATATTTTTTTGTTTGTATTATATATGATTAGAAAAAATTATTTAAATAAAAATTAATTAATTAATATCATATTACTTTTAAATTTAAATAAAAATATAACTAACTCAACTGGATTCTATTCTATTTTTAAAAAATAAACTTAAACTACGAATAAAAGTTATAAACTAGACAAGTTTTTTAGTCGGCAAAATTATATTAAAAACCCCTTTTTATTATTTAAATATAAAAATATACCCCTCCTAACTTCAATGACAAATCTATACCCCTGTCAGGACACGTATGAAGAAGTCGTGTCCTGCACAGAGCGATTCCAGGAATCGCTCTGTGCAGGACGCGACTTCCGGCTGATTTGGCATTCCTTACCACATAAGCCATTAATTATAATGGGGATAAGAAATCGCTCTGTGCACAGAGGGATTTCACTATGCTTGGAAGCGTAAAAGCCTAGGGTTCAGGAAATCGCTCTGTGCACAGAGCGACTTCAATTATAGATCTAAGGAGCCGCTCTGCACAGAAAGCGACTTCCTGTATTTATTTTTGTAAATAATTTTGTAATATATTTTTAATATTCTTATCTTAATAAGGTAAAACGTATATTTTATTAATAAAAGTTATCTTCATAATAAATAAGGTATATTTTATAAAATATAATAAAAGTTATAGTTATGTAAAAAAAATGTAATAAAAGATATATTTTATTAATATTGCTCGAAAATGTTAAACTTTACATAAGAAATATCTAAGTGGTTGAAGAATCGTCTGTTTTCGTGTCTTCGTAATTTGTAGACACGTTAGATGTTAAGTTCAGTTCTTCAATTAACTGTTCCTTTTGATGTCGTCTGTTTTTGATACGTTGTAAAATTGCTTCTTCATCGACGTTGCTTGATGAACTAACTTCATCCGTAAATAAACTAACTTCATCTTTAAACTTTAGGTAAATCTCGATATATAGACATGGAATATTTGTGTAAGCTCGAAACATCTTACGAAGGTCTTTTGAACTTGACAATTTCAATAGGTAATGCGCTTCAGGACCTGGTTCATCAACTGATATTTTTGCTTGTATGTATAAGATTTCTCTTGTTCTTGTTGTCGCCTTCGTAACCTCAGTCGATATTAAATCATAGAACTCATCGTATTTTATGTTGCTGCTAAACGAAGTGTAACCATATGTACCAGAGAAAAACAAAACGCAAGAAAACATAGCCATCTGACAAAAGAAATAAAACGAGTCTGAAAACTTGATGAATTATTGACGGAGGGTTTACAGTCTGAAAGTAGGGAAACGAGTCTTTTATAAGCTTAAAATTATTGAAATCGCTTCCTGCAGGGAGCGATTTCCCTTCTGACAAAAGAAGTCACTTTCTGTAGGAAGCGACTTCCTGTCTGAAAAGAGAAGTCGTTTTCTGCAGGAAGCGACTTCGTTGGTGCTTAAATATTCTGAATTTCAACCCCAGGAATTTCAAACCACAATTCTCAATTCCCAAAAGTTCTCTGCATCACGGTTCGAATTTCATATTTTTAAGAATCTGTTTTCATTTGAATTTAGAACCAAAAATGTCAAGAAGAATCACTGCTTTGGTTTATTACGATGGCCAAATGGTTAGTGATGCATCTTTGGGTGTGGTGTTTCAGTCTTCGAATACAGTTACACTTGAGCTCCCGCGGAGATTAAGCTATAGGTCATTGATGAAGAGAGTATCAGATCATGTTCCACATGCCCGAGGTTAAAAATTAGAGCCATTAAAATTTAGATTACCGACGTCATTGGAGCCATTGTATTATACAATTTTTCATGTGGCCGACAATGGCGACGTTGAAATGATGCTCGAGTCGCACATGCAATATTCCTTAGGAGGTCCGTTAGAGTTGTTTGCGATTTTTTCTGATAATGATGATGCTGTTCCTGCCGTCCCAGATTGGCGTCGTGCAAATTTTGATTTCGACCCTAATGTTTATAGCCCTACGGCCAATATTAGAGACGACTTCAACTTGTTGTCGACAAATTGTTCACAGGACAATGTTGATGTTCCATTATCTTCGGCGACAAGACATTCTTGTGTAGCTTTTTTTGATTTCGATCTTAATCAACCTCCCACCCAACCGTCTCCGTTCGCTCGGTCTGAAATTGATTTGAACTTCCCACCAACCCAACATTCATCTGCAGTTGTTGGTGATACGGTGGACTTACAGTTGTTCGAATTTGAGGGTGACCGTTCTGACGAAGAACCGATTCAGGAGCTCGGCCCTGATGGTGATGAGCTAGGTCCTTTTTATGGCCCTCCCGTAGATGTGGATGAGCCAGAAGAGCCAGAGGAAGTGGATGTCCCTAACAATTCAATGGCAATGTCGTTTTTACGAGCCACCGTCCCACTTTGCATCAATTGATATGGAAGCCTTCAATGCTCCGGAATTTCTGCAATTCCCCCAGATCGACCAATACAACCAAGTTGGTTCTCTTGAAATATATAAAGGAAAAGTTTTCGAGACCAAGGATCTGGCGATTGCAGCAATCAAGCATTATAATATCCGCAACTCCGTTACATTCGGTGTTTACAAGAACGCATCTGACAAGTACATTGCTAAATGTGTACAAAAAAAGTAGGGATATAAATGGAGGGTTCGTGTTTCTTGTCTGAAGAAACTAAACAACGTTTGGCAGATTACCAAGCTTGATAACCCTCACACATGCACCGTGGGTCGCCTTAATCAGGATCATCGAAACTTTGGATGTGCACGTGTTGTGTGATGCCATTATGCCTCTGGTGAAAGCGAATCCGCGGGTAACCGTTGATACTTGTATGGCTTCAGTCACGTCTCAATACGGTTATCATGTTCCGTATAAACGAGCATGGTATGAAAAACAACGTGTCGTTCAAAAGTTGTACGATCAGTGGGAGGAATCTTACAATGAATTGCGACCGTGGCTTTCGTTGATGCAGAAGCATATTCCGGGGACGGTCGTGAAGCTAGAAACAGTACCGGCGTATGAAAATGACCGTATCATACCTGGTGTTTTCTAATTTGAACGGTTATTTTGGACTTTTCCACAATGTGTCAATGCATTCCGACATTGCAAACCGATGGTTCAGATCGACGGTACTTGGTTGTACGGCAGGTACACCCAAATCTTATTGTTGGCAGTTGCGCAAGATGGTAACCGAAAGATTGTTCCAGTTGCCTTCGCAATTGTTGAAAAAGAGGATCTCCCTTCTTGGGAGTTCTTCTTGAAGAATTTGCGAAGGTATGTTCTATTACCTGTCTTGCGGGATAGAGATGATGGAATATGTGTCATTTCTGACCGAGGCAAAGCGACCAAATACGCAATGCAGAAGATGGGTCGATCTTGGAAACCGCCACATATTTACCATCGGTATTGTCTACGACACATTGCAGCTAATTACTTGGCGAGGTTCAAAAGCCCCGATGAACGTATAATGGTGCTTCGAATGGGTTAGTATTTGCTTCTTCTTTTTCTTCAAATTTGTTTTCGTAATTCTTAACCAAGTGTTTTTTATTGCACAGGAAACACATACTTGGTCCGTGAAGTCGAACAGCTTTTGGAGGACTTACAACATCGCAATGAAGATGGATAACTACCTTCTTAATATACCTCGAGAGAAGTGGCTTCGTTCATTTGATGGAGGCAAAAGATATGGTCATATGACCACCAACTTAGCCGAGGAGTGAGACACATTGGGTAAACAAGCTCAGGAGTATATGCAAGGTGGTCATACAGTTCACCCAGATCTTCGAAATAAATTGCAAGCATTTGTACAATAGTCGAATTCTATGAATGCGACATGTTTCTCACGGGAAGGGCATTTATTCCGTGTCTCGGAATATTCCAGACCGTTAGAAGATATACAACATAATGCTTACGTTGTTGATCTGAGGAAAAGAACATGCGATTGTGGGTTCTTCCAAACATTTAAATATCTCTGCCCGCACGCCATTGCTGCTTGCTCTTCTGTCCGGTTAGATTATATGACAGTTGTTGACCCAGTTTACTTGCTGCAAACCGTATTTAAGGTTTACGAACGCGAGTTTCCTCCTATTGGAAATGAATGGGATGAAGATGCGACGAACGATGAACCGAAAATACGACCGAATTTTGCATTAAGACGAGAGAGAAAAGGTCGTCCAATATCCACCAGAATATTCTGCGATGAAGATTTGGTCGGTCATAGAGAAAGTACTGGGCAACCCAAGTTATGCACCATTTGTAAAAATCCAGGACACACAAGAAGAACATGTCCTCATCGAGCTGTTCCTTCTATAGAGTGATTCTTTAATATTTGATTATTCTGTAATATTTGATTATTAAATAATATTTGATTATTATTTAATGTGTACATTTATTAAGACTTAAGATTTGATTATTAAATATATAAAATATTTAGAATGTTAAATTGAGAAAATTAACAACAAAGCGTAAGTATATAACAAGAAAACGTAAATATATAAAAAGAAAGCGTCTACAATAAAACCCTAAACATATGAAATTAACAAAATTAACAAAATATTACATAAAAAAAACTAATGACGTCTATGCCCGCCCGTGCCGCAACGTGGTGGACGACGATCCCAACGCGGATTTCTTCGTTGCAATCCAGGGTTTTCTTCTTCCTCATCCTCCTCTCCTTCCACATTACCGGAGGTAGCAGCACTATCACTTGGACCGGTATAAAAGAGGCTCTGAGGAGGAGTTTAGTCTACTATACCTAAGCTAGATCCAAAATATGGAAATTGAGGCATAGGAGCAAACTCAGGCACATATGCTGGCGGCGGTGGATAGTAAGAAGTCAATGGCATCGGAACGGTGGTAACACCCGTAGCAGACATAAACGACTGCAAGACGTCAGTAAAAAAACCCTCCGAGGGTGGTGCAAAATGAGGAGACCAAGACGGTTGGGCCATTGGGGTAGCAAGTGGATCTTCTTGAACATTTCGTCCTCTTCCACGGCCTGGTCGTTGGGCCGGTGGACGTCTCCGCGTACCCAAGGATAATTCGCGTGCTCGCTCCTCTTCTGTCAAGATGTGGGGCTTACAGTTTTCAACGTACCAACTGAAATACCCGTATCCCAGACTATCAGTAACAATTTCTTCACACATCGGGATCCGCTGATATCTTTCGGCCCACATCTCGATGTAATCGCGATGTCTGACAGCCCAATTAATGTCGGTCTTCCCTTGTCTTGTCAGAGCATGCAATTCATCCAAAATAGGAGGTGGTTCTGGAATGCCTTGCTTAAACCCAAACTGTCGTAGAACTCTATTACCAGGATGCCACTCGACAGTTGAGTAATTAATAAGCGGCACCATCGCAAACCATAAGTTTGAGCGAGCCAATATGTCAGCTGGGATACAAGACATAATAGCTGACTCGCGGTACGACTGTCAGATAAACTAAAAAAAATAATATTTATATTAAAATAAATTAAAACATTTTTAAATTTAATAATTGAATTAAAATATAAAAAATAACAACAGAATTACCTCCTCCTCCCTATCTATCAGTAATCGGAAATCTCGCTGGGTTTCCGGCAATCCAGAATGCGACAATGGATGACAGCACCTACCATTAATAAAATAAAATTATAATTAAAAAATTATAAACAATAATTTTAAAAAAAATTAAAAATATTAAACATAATAAAATATTACCTCCGAGCTAGTGGAAACTCATATGCACGTCGCGTAACTAAAGAAGGCTGTAGAAAAGGCATACGATACCATGCCCAAGACTGAAGTAATATTAAACAACCTCCTATGACTTGTTTCTGGGGATCAACATTCGTACACAGCTCTCGATATAAAAATGCAAGAACAGTCAATCCCCAACTGAGAGCGCCGGAATCCGAAAAGCTACGTAAATGGTGTAACCACACCAAATGCGCTTTATTGCGGGTTTTGTCCGACATCAAAATCCCGCCAATTATGCGCAAAATATGTGCGCGAGCATAAAACTATAAATTCATAAAATTAATATAAAAAATTATAAAAAATTAAATTAATTAAAAAATAATAAAAATATTAGTTACCTGCTTTGTTTCTTCCGAAGCATCATCGGGTAAATCAGAAAACTCTTCCACCAACCATTTCAACAATATTTTCCTGCCAGACAACTTATCGGGAATACGTCCAAGATATTGCAGATAAAGATTTTCCCAATCGTCTTCCACAATACCCGTTATAACGGGGCCATCAATACGTAACCCAAGTTGAAAAGAGACGTCTTGTAAGGTAATAGTTGCCTCACCAGACGGAAGATGAAATGTATGGGTCTCCGGCCTCCACCTTTCGAGCAGAGCATTAATCAAGTACGGATCTACTTTAGTCCCAGCGATAATAAGACTTACATATCCGAACCTGGCCTCGATCAAATAAGGCATTATAGCCGGATGCGGCGCTTCCATAATACGATGATGGTAACAGGTTAGAACCCTGTCATAGCCCTTCAAAAAAAATATAAATAAATTACTAAATAATTTTTTTAAAAAAATAATAAAATAAAAAAATTAAAATTAATAATACAAAAAATCGAAAAAATTACCTCATTATAACGCCAGAAATCGAAACAATGATTCCCGTCTAATCTGCATAAACCCGACATATTCTCGAAGAATTTTGAGACAAATAACTAAACAAACAATTTCGAAGGAAGAAAAACAATGAAATTTGTATGAAACGCGACTTCAGGATGAAATGAAAGGTTGTAGGGCCGGCTATTTATAGGGAGGTCGCGCCCCTCGGGGAGCGACACCACAGGGAAATCGCTCTGTGCACAGAGCGATTTCTTTAAAGAAATCGCTTTGGATGCAGAGCGATTTCCAAAGGACGATTCGGTTCCTGACGAAGTCGCTCTATGCATAGAGCGATTTCCTGAACCCTAGGCTTTTACGCTTCCAAGCACAGTGAAATCGCTCTGTGCACAGAGCGATTTCTTATCCCCATTATAATTAATGGCTTATGTGGCAAGGAATGCCAAATCAGCCGGAAGTCACGCTGGAATCGCTCTGTGCAGGACGCTACTTCTTCATACGTGTCCTGACAGGGGTATAGATTTGTCATTAAAGTTAGGAGGGGTATATTTTTATATTTAAATAATAAAAAGGGGTTTTTAATATAATTTTGCCCTTTTAGTCTAATTGATTAACAAAACGTTTGTTGTTCTTAAAGGTTACGGGTTCGAACACCAGTAAATGCAGCAAAAAATCATTGAGCGATCAATATTAAAAGGTTAAAATTATCTTCTAGAACAGATACCTACTATAATCACTATTAATTAAATAAAAAAATTATAAACTTAATTTAGAAAAAAAATAATTCGTAATTAATTCAATCAAATACTCACCCTAATCGAATAGTAGAAAACTAAGTGAGCACAACCTGTCTGCACCTGCAAGTGATATATATTGCCTTAAAAGCGTACACTTCCCTCAACAGGGTCAGCTCTGCCACAAAAGGACGCATCCACAAAGGGCAAAGATAGCTGAAGGAAAATGAAAGAGGACCCCTACCTTTCATCTCCGGAAATCAAGCGAGTGTGTGTTTTTTTCCCGTACTTTGGAAGATCTTTTAGTTGCTGGATTTGATCTCTTGTTTCTATATGTGTCTTTTTAGTTTCTGCAATTCAAGATGTTTTTTTCCAAGTTTGAACTGGGATCTGGGTTTTGTGGTTAGTGGTTAGTGGTTAGGTTTCTTTTTCATGCAAAAACAAGAACAACCCATATCTTAAATGTCGGATTCAAGACAGTAGATAAGGTTTTAGGTCGTTTCTCGGATTCTTGATTGGAAATCTAATCTAGCCCATATCCATTTTGTCTTTTATTTTCCATTTTAGAGCTTTTGAATTTGATTCCTCCAAGAAAGGAAGCCATGGCTAATCGGTGGTGGGCGGGGAATGTGGCGATGAGAGGCGGCGGCGCAGTGTCTCCAGCCCCCTCGCTTCATCTTAGAAACCCATCGGAAGATCACCGAATGGAAGCTTTTAGAGCTAATATTAGCCCTTCGAATGAAGATCAGCAGGAGGATACTGAAGATAGCCGGGAAAATATCGAGCCTGAAGATCAAACCCAGGCTCTCGAAGTTGCCGGAGCTGGTTCGGGTTCGGGTTTGACCTCTCGCCGTCCTAGGGGTCGACCGCCTGGTTCAAAGAACAAACCAAAGGCTCCCGTTGTTATCACTAAAGAAAGCCCTAACTCTCTCCACAGCCATGTGCTTGAAATCGCTAGCGGCGGGGATATTGCCGAATGTATCGGCAATTTCTCTCAACGCCGCCGCTGCGGTGTCTCGGTTTTGAGTGGAAGTGGTGTTGTCATCAATGTTACCCTCCGCCAACCAGCTGCCCCTAGTGGGGTGATCACTTTACATGGAAGATTCGAGATTTTGTCTTTGTCCGGTGTGTTTTTGCCCACAACGTCAGCCCCAGGAGCGACGGGGCTGACGGTGTATTTAGCCGGCGGACAAGGTCAGGTTGTCGGAGGCAGTGTAGTTGGGGCACTAGAAGCATCCGGACCGGTTATGGTTATCGCGGCAACATTCACCAATGCGGTATACGAAAGGTTACCTATAGAGGAAGAAAACAGCGGCGGCGGCGATGGCGGCGATAGCGGTGGCAATAACAATAACATCAATAACAATAGTAGCAACGACGGTGCCGATGGAAATTCGGTGTCTCAATCTCAAGTGATGAGCCAAGATCATCACCAAGTTGGTTCAAATTCAATGCCTATGTACAACTTGCCTCCTAATTTGCTACCTAATGGACAAATTCCCCATGATCTGTTTTGGGGTACTCCGCCGCGTCCGCCGCCGTTTTCTTAACCATAAACAACCATGTATTGGTGTTGAGAATGGCTGACTGGTTTTTGTTTCAAAATTAGTTGTGTTTTGTGTTTTTCCATGTAAGAGTAGTAACAAAGGTAGGGCTTTTTCTTACACCATGTTCATATATTGTGAATTGAATCAAGTTCATGGTTTAAGTTTATGTTTTTGGACCATCCATTGTAGAACCATGTTTATGTCTTAATCCACTTGGTTTTGTGTGTAACAATGTATCAGATTTGGATGAAATATTAGGCAATGAAATGAAGGAATTAATATTAAGTTTCGTATTTTATAACATTTCAGTTACGGATGAACTAAAAATATTATATTTTTAATTATCGTCTTTTAGTCGTACCGTAAAATCATTTACATTTGATTTGAAATGGTATATTTTTTCAATATGTTAGCTGAGACTGCAAGTGGTAGGGTGCAGAAGGTGAGCAACTTGGTGTCTGATTCATCTGAATCTCCCCAAAACTAGTATAATTCAGTCTTTTCAGTACATGGAAATTGAAACTTCAGAATTAGTCATTGATGGAATAATGTGTTTTTTCCTGCAAATTGAAAGGGTAAATAAATCATTTAATTTTATATTTTTAGATTGTTAAAGGGTAAATAAATAATTAAAAATATACAAATTCTATATATAATTAATAATATATATTTATTTATCTTTGTTCAATAATAAAAAAATCAAAAAATTAAAAGTTTAACTGAGTTAAATCATATGTATATAATTCAAATCAAGAATTTTTAAATTATAATTTCGGTTTTCGAGTTTTAGTTTAAATGTTCGTTCAATGATCGATTTTTTCGTCCTAAAAAATTATTTTCGAATAGTCAAACTTAAACGATAAACACAACCTTAGTAGTAACAAGAAAATGCAATAGAAGTTCATATAGTTAACCTTGGACCTTACTTTTAGTTTTATTGTGTTATTCGGATTCGAGTATTTTTATATAATATTTGTATAAATATTTTATTATTTTTTTATATGTTTAGAATATATTACAAATTATGTCGGAAAAGATATTGTGAGTTGTATAGTATTTTGGACTTGTAAATTGTATTGATATGCTCCATTAATGTCTTCTTTTACTCCTCATCAGCTGCCAATAAATTTGACTGTTCTCTTGCATTTATAAAGTTACGGGGTTTCTGTTGTCTTTATCTTCTAGTTGATTGACCAATTTCTTACATAAATGTGAACATATATACTATGAATTTGTGTCATTTTGTTTGTTAGTAATTGAAAGAGGTGGTATATAGATAAATAAATAGATATATAGGGACAATAATCGGTTATACAGTATAAAAGATTTTAGGTTTTATATGTTTTTTAGATCGTTGGATAGATGAAACAGATGTTTGAGATTAATAATAGAATATACGAAGATTATCATTTAAAAAAAGCAAGTAGTTAATCTCAACCATCAATCTTTTCTATCTAAATGATTCAAAAAAATCGAATCGAATACATAAATATATCAAAAGTTTAGATGAACATACAGAGTTTTCTTTCGATGCAGATGATAAACAATAACTTATTATCTTCTCTAACTCTTCGGTTCGTGATTTCACCTACCACGGTGGGGAGTCGTATACGTAGTGCCGCATCCTCGACCCCGACCCCGACCCCGACGGAAAAGGGATCCGGCCGGTTTGTTTGAACAAGATGATGTCTTTTGTCAATGGTTGGTGATATAACATATGGAGAAAGTTTACCTTTTTGTGGTAGTAGTTATTGAAAACTACAAGCAACTTTATAAAAAGTAGATAACTAGTTTTACACCTTCCATAAAACTTGTAAGAAAATTTAATCTCAACAAAACCAGATATCATATCTTTATAAAAGTCAATCCTAATCCACCAAACTAAATCAAAAACATGTTTGTAAGAACACTAGACAAGTGTACTTTGTTTAGATATGTTGTCTTTTGTGTGATTTTGTGCCTCAATCTTAGACCTTGTTGAGGAACATAGTTTTTGATCATGTAATGGATTTTGCTAGTTCCATTAACATAAATATCAATTACGATATCACTTACATTGATCTGATTTAGATTAATTTAATTTAAAACTGATATAATTCGTTTAGAATTGTGAAATTGACGGATACGAATATTAAGACAAAACATTATGCCCCCCTCTTTGTTTGCCAAGTTGAATCAATAATGTCAAGTTGAGGCAATGAAACTTTGTTTCCATAATGGTGTACAAGATGCATTAAATAACAATGCTTCCCATCTACATTAGTTTCATACACTCATAAGCACTAGGAAGAAAATGGGAAATGCACTTTGCTCAATATTATTTATATCTTAATTGATTTATGTCGTTGTTGATCGAACGATCATAGATATAATCTTTATACTTTAATTTAATTATTTAAATTTTTATATTTTTGAATTTTAATTTTTTTATAACTCAAATAATATATTTTAGTACGAGTAAATTACAAAGACTTCAGATAATGAATGATAAATTTATGTTATATTTTTCGTTATAATGACTAGGGTGAGTAAAACTCGACTCGTGTCAAAAAATTGAATAATTTGACTCGATTCGAGGCAAAAACACTTGACTCGTTGACTCGAGTCGAAATTTCATAAACTCGAATCGACTCAAAAAAATTCAAATAATGTTTGAGTTGTAAAATGAAAATTCGAATAACTTAAAAGTTTTAATAATTAGAGGATTTATTTTTAAGTTTTAGACAAATCCCTCAAATTTTTATAATATATATATATATATATATAAAGAAATAGTGCCACATATGAAGAAATACATGCATATGTTATATTATTAGTGAAAGTCATTTAAATTATAATCAAATCGTACAATAACATAATAAATAATTATAATTAAATTTTTATAAGAACTCGAAAACTTGACTCAACTCGAAATTTTTTTGAATAAAAGTTTGAATGATAAAATTAGACTCGTCAACTCTTTTTTTTTTGAGTCAACTAAATCGAACGCTCACCTCTAATAATGACAATGACTATCGTTCATTCACCAATCACAATAATCTCAAAACAACGATAAATTTAATTTTAAATAAATATTTTCTCACCTATTTATACATTTAAACAATTATTTTAAAATAATTATTTTTTAACTTTTAATCAATTATCGTTTACCTCCGAATCGAGAAGTATAAAAATAATGTCAAATATAGGGTTGTCACAATCACTACTCAATTTGGAAATGGTTCAATTTCTGTGACAAGAAATCAGGAATAAAGTTATAATTTCGCCGGTAAATGTGAGTGCATTATTATTGATATAGATATTAAAAGTTACATCAATGTTAAGTTTGTTACTTAAATAATCATATAAAAATAATTAGATGAGATATTAAACTTTTTAAAAATTATTAAAATTTTGGATAATAATATTATAAATAAAATAATTTAAATTAATCGAATAATAAATTAAATACCGTATTATTAATAGATTTTTATCTTCCTCGAACCTACTAGACCATAAGCCCAAGAAGAACCCTGATTTAGTCCAAAATCGCCATACCATAAGCCCAAACTCTCTTTTATGGCAGCTGATTGTAAGTCTTTGTATGATATAATTTATTAATCGATTAATTTAAATAAAATATTATAAAAATTTATAATAAATATAATTTATTTAATTTATTTAAAATATTAAAATTTAAATCTTTAATCTTATTTAAAAATTTAATACATTATCCACTAAACTAATCGATATTAAACAAATTCTTCTTCCTCTCAATAACCCATTTTTCCCATGAAAGGGTTAGTGTTTTTTTGTGGTCCTAAATTATGCCACGTTAATGGTCCAACAATGACATGTCTAAAAATTCTAAATTTTATTGCAATCTCAAACTTTGGTCTCAATGGTCTTATTGCCACAAATTTCCACCTCACATCTTGATTTGTCTTTTTCATTTTTGGATAATTTAAAAAAAAAAATTCATATATTTTCTTCTAATTTCCAACGTGTGGATTACATTAATTCAAATGATGAAGACAAGATCATATTATTTCTTTAATCGTTTTAATTAAATTATTGAACTCACATGTACATCCATACAAAAATAATATAAATATATGAAAATATATAAAATAAAAATAATTAATGTACCTCTTTTAAACAATCTGAAAGTGATTAAAAAGAGTATATGTTCACATATATTCTTAATTCTTTGACATTGCGTGTATACCTTGCAAGAAAATCGAAATGAACCCGTGTCACTTAGGATGAACACCATTCACTTACCCACTGGGACACTTGTTAGGTTCCCAATATGCCTTTTATATATAAAATTACATGTATATAAGAAGAATTATTATATGGTCTCGACTCACTACGTCATCCATAATCTTATCCAATAAGATTCATCCATTTAGTGACATGTAGGAACGAGGTAAAAATTTACCCTGTAAGAAAGGAAAGGAATAAAAATAATATTAGAGTTTGAATTTTTATACTTGAATTGGTAATAAGTTTCAATTATGACTTTGAAATCAGAACGAATATATAATTAAATTTTAAAATTAAAGATAAAAATTTGTTGAATTACAAAAACTAAAAAATCCCATTATATTTCTTTTATTTTTATCCTCTAATTATTATTATTATTATTATTATTATTTTAAGTTTATAGTTTTCACAATCTTGAAACATTCCAAGAAGATACCAACCTCTAATTTATATTTTCCAAATTGAGGGGGGAAATAATGAAATTAATTGGAATCACAAACAGTTTATTCACCTCATCTTTCATTATCTCTCCCCCAAATAAATAAATAAAACAAAAGAAATAATTTTCTAACCAAATCCCAAACACAAATGGTCTGTGTGGTAATAAATGGAACAGGTTTCAGTGGCAAAGAAACAACCTTAACTGCTAACCTCAAGCAGATGAAGTAAGGGTTGAAAGACTCACCAAAATGCAGCAATCAAAACCTGACACGTGGATTCTTGATGCAATCTTTGATGCTGACCTGTGTGGCCTTCAACAAATGAACAAAAATGGTGAAATTATGTAAATAGTCCTTGTTCAAATAGCATCATAGAGGAAGGACTAAATTGTAAAAAATACAGAGTACAAGATCCGTTTATATAATTTTACGAAAGACTTTATATAATGCAGCAATCTCCATCCGCCACGTGGACCAATAGTGCAACCTTTGATTATGATTTCTGTGGCCTTCAAGAAAAGAAGAGAAAACAATATCCTTAATTTTTGTACACACACAATGTATATCCTTTATAAGTTTCCATCCCACAGCAGTTCTTAGCCATTCTATCCCAATACTTTCATATTATTACTAAACATTTTACAGTTCAGTCTTCTGTCTCCGATGGCGGCTTCCGTCTCCACCGTCGGTGCTGTCAACCGAGCACCGGTACTTACCGTCCCATCATCGATTGTACCATTGATTTTCTTGTTATACACATGTGTTTCAAGCATGTTTTAGAGCATGTAACTATTGATGTTATGTTTTTGTTATGCAGTTGAATTTGAATGGCTCTGGTTCCGGATCCGCGGTTCCGAGTTCGGCTTTCATGGGGAATGGATTGAAGAAAGTGAGCTCGAGGTTCAACAAGGCTCCGTCAGGAAGCTTCAAGGTCGTCGCTGCCAAGGAAATCGACGAAAGCAAACAGACCGATCAGGACAAGTGGAGAGGCCTTGCTTACGATATCTCCGACGACCAACAAGACATCACTCGAGGGAAAGGCATGGTTGATTCCCTCTTCCAAGCTCCCATGAATGATGGAACTCACTATGCTGTCATGAGTTCCTATGAATACCTCAGCCAAGGGCTTAAAACGTAAACTCGAGTTCGATTGAAAATTCGGAAAACAAAATTCGATTTTAGCCGTATGAATCAAACTGTTCGAATTCGCTTGTTTAAACTTGTTTATGAACTCGATTTAGGTACAATTTGGACAACAACATGGATGGTTTCTACATTGCCCCAGCTTTCATGGACAAGCTTGTTGTTCACATCACCAAGAACTTCATGACCCTCCCTAACATTAAGGTATGTCTTGATTTTTGGGTTAATGTTTCCGTACAAAATTATGTAATCGAAGTATGTTGTGCACTTAAACTAAATAAATTTTTGAAATTTTTACGATTTTTCTTTTTACAGGTTCCTCTCATCTTAGGTATTTGGGGAGGCAAAGGTCAAGGGAAATCTTTCCAATGTGAGCTTGTCTTTGCCAAGATGGGAATCAAGTGAGTTAAATTTTTTATTCAAAAAAAACGAGTATTTAATTTTATTTGTATCGGTCACATATTTATTTTTATACCGTTACGGATGAATTAATATTACAGTCCCATTATGATGAGTGCCGGAGAATTGGAAAGCGGGAACGCCGGTGAGCCGGCCAAGTTAATCAGGCAGAGGTACCGTGAGGCTGCCGATATCATCAAAAAGGGAAAAATGGCCTGCCTCTTCATCAACGATCTCGACGCCGGTGCCGGTCGTATGGGTGGTACCACACAATACACCGTGAACAACCAGATGGTGAACGCTACACTCATGAACATCGCCGACAACCCGACAAACGTCCAGCTCCCCGGAATGTACAACAAGGAAGACAACCCTCGTGTCCCGATCATCGTCACCGGTAACGATTTTTCGACACTATATGCGCCACTTATCCGTGACGGTCGTATGGAAAAGTTCTACTGGGCACCTACTAGGGAAGACAGAATCGGTGTTTGCACCGGAATTTTCAGGACCGACGGTGTCCCCAAGGAAGACATTATCAAGCTTGTCGACACATTCCCCGGCCAATCCATTGGTAAACTTGTCACTTGAAGTAAATAGGTCTAATTCTAGTTTTAGTCCTTTTATCATGTTGAAACTTACTATTTGATCCATAAGGACTAAGGATTAAGCCTAAAAAACCCTTAGCCTCAAACATGAAGTGATCTGAACTTGAAACAACTCAAAATTGACCTAAACATGAAACTAAAGTACTTGTAGATGGATTAATTATGGTTTTAGTCCCTCTATTACGTTGATCTTTACAATTTGGTCATTTGCTTTTATAATGATATCAACAATGTTGGTTTCGATTTTTAGACTTTTTCGGTGCCGTGAGGGCCAGAGTTTACGATGACGAAGTAAGAAAATGGATCGGAGACACCGGAGTCGGGAGCATCGGGAAGAAGCTGGTGAACTCTAGGGAAGGTCCGCCCACATTCGAGCAACCGAAGATGACCATTGAGAAGTTGTTGGAGTATGGAAACATGCTTGTTATGGAGCAAGAGAATGTTAAGAGAGTTCAATTGGCTGACAAATACTTGAATGAAGCTGCTCTTGGAGATGCTAACCAAGATGCCATCAAGAGAGGAGCTTTCTAAATGGGGAAGTAAGGTTTTCTAAATGGGGAGATGTATTGGGATAAGTTCCATTAATGTTGTTTTCCTTTTGTTTTAAGTGGATTGGTTTCCTCTAATTTTGTGTTATAAATCTACACTTCTTGCTTAAATATTTACTTCAATTATTCACATCAATGGTCTTAGATTACAAGCATAATCTTGGAATAGAATACCGAGAGAACAAAATTCGACTCGATTAAAAAAATTAAAATTATTGACTTCACTTAATTCGAATTATAATTTTATAAATTTAACTAGTAGATCCAATTTTTAAGTTCGAGTTGAGTCTCTCAAATTTGACATATATATATATATATATCACATATGAAAAATATAAAGTATATATATGTATATCATATATAGTTATAGAAAATCGTTTAAATTAGAATCAATTAGTAGCACAAACCATCTAACCTCATCGATTAAAGGAACGGTTGTTGTTCCTGGAGGTCACGGGTTCGAGCACCAGTACTGTCAGCACAGTGATTGAGCGATCAATATCCAGTGGTTGAGAGTATATACTCTAGAACAGATACTACTGTAATAATTGTAGCTAAATCAAAAAAATAGAATCAATTAGTATTATAATATTATAGATATTTACAATTAAATTGCAACCAACCTCATCGGTTGAATGATCCATCTTATTATTGTAATAATAAATATGAAAATATTTTATTTCATTTTCAATCAATATAAAAAAATATATCGATATTTTATTAGTTGCTCTTTCGGATTCTCATAGCTTTACCTTGACAAAAATCAAATCGATCCGTATCACACATATGATTTTAGTGGGCGAGTCTCCGGCGAGAATTTTTTAAATACACAATATCTTGAACTCGAAATCAGCTTAAACGGTATTAAGTTGTATACCACTTAAATCAACCTTATATGTTGAATGATCCATCTTATTATTCTAAAAATAATAATAAAAATATAAAAATATTTTATTTCATTTTTAATCAACAGAAAAACAATATCATTATCGAAAAAGGTGTCGGCAAAACCCCCCATCAAAAGCACAATCAAAGAGCAACATTTAAAACAACACAACACTTATCATATTTTCGACCCATAGACACATCTACTTCATCGTTTTGATAATGTCATCAATATTTTCCAACATCTCTTTAAGGACAATAACTTCGTCAAACTGCTTCTTGTCTGGCAATTGTGTCTCCACTTCTGTTAGTTCTTTCACACAGTTCTCGGTATTAGCTATGGCAGCTTCCATATTGAGTTTCTCCGATCTACGATTACTCATTTCCATGAATGTCCGGACCTTATCGAGTTCCTTCATAGCAGACACAACTTCTTGGTCACAGATTCCGTATTTCGCCCGAACCTCGGGTGTTAACGGTACAGGACCTTCGAGCACGGTGGTCTTGAGATTTCGAGACACATCGGAGGCGTTATTAACAACGATTTTGATAATTATGGATGCGAGCAGCTTCGGGTTAGCGTTTTCGGGTAGGTATCTTCCTAGGTATGATTCCTGAAAGCTTCCTATGCATAGTTCCTTGTGCTTAACCTTTTCACATGTTTTTGTGATGTCGGGCATGGCGTTTAGGGAAGGGAAGAAGGCAATGCAAATGAAGATAGATAGAGGCAATACAACATTATTGGAGATGGGGTTCATGGTTTTTGCCTTGTAGGTTATTGATATTATTATTACACCTTTTTTTATTTGTAATAAACTATGGGAAATGTGATTTTTTATAGATTTTAAGGTAGTTGTTATAGATTTTGTGCTGAAACAAGATTGTTTTTAGGAGTTCCTTTGAACGATCCAAAAGAAAAATGTGCCTAACCACTCATTGTGACCAAAAAAATAGTGGCTGAAACTTGAAATCTTTGGTTCGAACTCAGAAAATTTATCGCTATAATTTAAATTCGAGTCAGAATAATACCATTTATGTATTGTAAGTCAATAATGGGAAATAAAATGTTGTTATTGTTCAAAAAAATTATATTTTTAAGAAATTCAAGTTCGAACAATTTGTTAGATACTGTGGAAAAAATTAGACACTTAAAAAAATATATTCACTTGACAATAAATTTCAATTTAATTAACAATTAAAGAAAGATGATCAATTAAATTTATTTTTAGTTAATGAATAATGTAAATAGATTCAGGTCTAGAATTTATAACTAACCATTAATTTATAGTAAATATTAGTTAATAAATTAATTAAATAAATATATTTGATTGTTTGATCCATATATAACATGATGAGAATGATTCATAATATAATTTCTCGTTTTGGGTTGTATTTATGAAATTGGTCTAATATTTCACCTTGGTCAACTCTTTTAATTTAGGCTTAGAAAAGTTTTTAACGAAGCCTATGATAATATATTTTCCACTTTAATAAAAAAAATCAAAAACAAAAAAAACACACAAATTTAATTAATTTAACATTGATTAACATTAATTGAAATATATTTTAAATGTTTACAATTGAAGTTTATAAAATTATATTTTTAGTTTATCTTTATATAAAGTAAAGTCTATTTTAGATACTTATTATTATTATTTTTATATAAATTAAACTTTATTCATCCAAGCACCACACAAAAATAAGAGTATTTATAAAGAATAATCCCAAACCTCCTATACAAATATGTCTACTCACATAGCTCCCAAATTTATAGCTAAAGAACTGTCAAAATCAACTAACTTTAAGTCTAATATCATTCTTTTTGAGTAAAAATACCTCCAACACTTATCGAGGATGTTTTTTTATGTATTCTACGCTCAATCTATAGATGATAGTTAAGGTTGTACCAAACCAATCGGACTATGATCACCTCATAAATTTCTCTTTTCCAACCTCCAGCACTCATTCCAACAGACCAGCCCAATCACTATGATAATATTGTAAATTCTAAACTTGAAGTAATTTGATATTTATTAATTTTATTTTTGAATAAAACAATAAATTTACATAATTGAGATCCATATTCATGATTTAAATAAGGTTGTGACTTGAATATTTTCAACACTTATTCAAGTCTATTTAGGGAGAGATTATATCATGGATATTGTTTACCACATCATATCTATACAATCAGGTTCGTTCATCTTTAAGCAACTATTTGATAACTATGTACTTAACTTATTACAAGTAGAAAAGAGGTAATGATTCATTTTAAAAAATATGAGATAGATAAATTTGATTGGTTAACGTGGTAGAAAGGGTTCATGATATAATTTCTCTTATTTAAGTTAGGCATTAACTAACCTGAATAACCCATTTTACCATTTTTTAAAATGATAAAAAATATATATACTTTTTTATTAAATTGTAAGGAGAAACAGGAAGAATTTAGGGAATATTGCTCTTTGGAATGATATTTAGGGAAATGAGATTTTTTATTAATTTTTTTGAAATTATGGTAAAATGAATAATGAAAGTAGGAAATGTCATTTATAAGTGGCGTTTTAGATTTTTTTAATATTTTAAAAAAATACCACATACAAGTGAGTCTTGAATTTTTTGAATAGTTTTTATTAATAAAATATTTAGTGTATGATAATTTTGGGGGGAAATAAAAAAATATCAGAAAGTCTGTAAGTGACGTCTTCATTTCTGTTATTCATTTTATCATAGATTCTTAAATATTTTTAAATATTCTTATTTCTCTAAATTTAACATCTAAACACTTTATATATCTAATGATATCGAGAAACAACCTAACTAGTATACTAAGTTTATAATACGAGGACCATGTAACTTCCTAAACTGACCAATGCGAAAAACTCGATCTAGAGTGATCATATTTTTTCTTCTTCAAAATTCCATAATAAAAGTGTCGTATAATCATAACAATGTGCCAAATAAAACACCAATATTAAATTATCGTATCATCATTAATCACAAAACAATTAAAATATTGGTTAACAAAAATATAGGCTCATGTCACCTGAAATGCAAAACATTACATTAAAAAGCAAGAAATGAGTAGATTTTTTGAGTGTCAAAACCGAAAAGCCTATCAACAGATGTCTAAGAAGAAAAAGATTCGGGTATGAATTAGGGGGTCCATTGTGTTCCAACATTGCGAAGCAAAAACATAAATATATTCATGAAAAATAATAAATATCAAAAAAGCTTGAAAGAAGAAAAAAATGATCACTTTAAATCGGGTTCCGTATAAGTTGAACTAGGAGGTTATAGATCGAATATGTTCATGTGAACCTAAATATGAATGAGCGGCGAAGCGTAGATGATCGTGTTACAGTGTAGAGGGAAGACGAGTTGACAGACATATTTATTTTATTTTTACTTCAAACAAAAATTTATTTGATATTAAAAATATATCTCCGAAAAGAACCAATCAAAATACAATCAAGAAAACTATTTTAAACAAATATGGGTCAAAAAGATAAAAACTAATCTTTTCGACCCATAGACACGATAATAAATAATATCAACCCAGTGTTTTGATAATGTCATCGATATTTTCCAACATCTCCTTAAGGACAATAACTTCATCAAACTGCTTCTTGTCCGGCAATTGTGTCTCCACCTGCGTTAGTTCTTTCACACAGTTCTCGGTATTAGCTATGGCAGCTTCCATATTGAGTTTCTCCGATCATTTCCATGAATGTCCGGACCTTATCGAGTTCCTTCATAGCAGACACAACTTCTTGGTCACAGATTCCGTATTTGGCCCGAACCTCGGGTGTCAACGGTACAGGACCTTCGAGCACGGTGGTCTTGAGATTTCGAGACACATCGGAGGCATTATTAACAACGATTTTGATAATTATGGATGCAAGTAGCTTCGGGCTAGCGTTTTCGGGGAGATATCTTCCTAGGTATGATTCTTGAAAGCTTCCTATGCATAGTTCCTTGTGCTTAACCTTTTCACATGTCTTTGTGATGTCGGGCATGGCGTTTAGCAAAGGGAAGAAGGAAAGGCAATTGAAGACAGATAGAGCCAATGCAACATTATTGGAGATGGGGTTCATGGTTTTATTTAGAATTGGAATATGATTTTGATGAAGTTAGAGGAGCTATGATCTATTTATACCTTTTGTGTATAGGTTTGTTATTCAAGAATCATAGAAAAATGTGCTGAACCACTCGTTGGATCACTAAAATAGATGATTAAAAATCGATGGTGTTACACGTTTTTGAATTAGTTCTTAAATTTTTAAATATTTTAAGTTTGTCCCTAAATTATGGTTCTTATTCTGAATCAGTCTCTAAACTTTTGAATGTTCCATTTTCATCCTTAAGCCGAGACCCTTATTCTAAATTAGTCCCAAGATTTTCTGCCTATTCTAGTTTCATCTTTAAATTATTGTTTATATCACGTTATGTTAATATATAATATGCATCAATGTTTCATGATAATTAACAATTTTTATAACGGTTTTATTAAGTTATGATCATAGATATGATTAGCATGTGTTGATAGTTTGAGGATGAAATTAGAACGTTCGAGAAGTTTGGCGACTAAATTAGAATGAGAATCATAGTTTGAGGGTGAAATTAGAATACTCAAAAGTTTGAGAACCATTTTAAAATGAAATAATTTGAGAATAAAACTAATATTTTCAAGTTTAAGGATTAATTTATAATGAGTGTAATAGTTCGAGAATATGTCATACAATTAACTCAAATTTACATTCAATCAAACATTAAATTCATGTAACATTATGCTTATATTATATTGAAACATGTAATATACTATGTTATTATACCACATTTATGTAATACATGTAATTAATTAGTTAAAATATGGTCCATGCAGTGACAGAATTAGAATTTTTATATAGTGGTGTTAGAGTATATTTTTGTGGTATGAGAATTCTCATATCATTATAATATAAATATTGTTGTTTCCGTACTCAAACAAATTAAGTGGTGTCATTTTTAATATTTTCTTAAAAAAATTTATATTAATTCATAAAAATTCCATTTAACTCTTTGAAAATCCTATACCGAACAAATCAAGTAAGATCAAATAACCCCTTAAATGACATGCGACTCCAGGTTTATTTTGAAATAGAAAAATATTAACTTAACGAGCATGGATGCAAATTATCTCTCTTTCCCATCCATCCTTCCATACCTTTGTTTTAAATTAGAGGGTTTAGATTTTGGGGTTTAAGGTTAGGGATTGTGGTTAGGGTTTAGGAAATTAGGGGTAGGTGTATTTTTAACCTAATTATTTATATGTATATGAATATTATAAACATATTTAATAAATATGAATATTTATAGTTAAATATTTTGTCAGCTCTAATAACATTGTATACTTAAAAGAAAGAATCAATGACATTAAAAGTTTGAATTTTAATATTACAAAAATTTACATTATTATTTTTATAATAAACTTTTTATAATATTCGATCTCGATTATTCAGATTATTTTAAAAATTAATGATATCACTTTGTTATCTTTGTCATTCATTTGTATGGATTTAGACAAATAAAGAAACATGTTTGTTGAGTCATAAAATTTTATTGATATTGAAAAAGGTGAATGCAATGAACCCCATCAACGTACAATCACGACCAACACCCCTTAATCTCAACCGAACACTTTGACAATGTCCTCGACATTTCCCAAATGTTCTTTAAGGACAATAATTTCTTCAAACTGTTTTTTGTCTGGCAATTGTGTTTCCACTAGCTTCAATTCTTTCTCACAGTTCTCGGTATTAGTCACGGCAGCTTTCATATTAAGATCCTCTTTTCTCCGATTCCTCGATTCCATAGCCGTCCGAACCTTATCGAGTTCCTTCATGGCGGACACGACTTCCTGGTCACATATTCCATATTTTGCCCGGACCTCGGGTGTTAGCGGTACGGGACCTTCAAGTACGGTGGTCTTGAGTTTTCGGGACACGTCTGAAGCATTATTAACAACGATTTTGATAATAACCGATGCGAGGAACTCTGGCTCGGCGTTGTCGGGGACGTATCTACCGAGATACGATTCGTTGAAGCTTGAGATGCAAAGATCCTTATGCCTAACCTTTTCACATATTTTGGTAATGTCGGGAGCTGCGTTTAGTAAGGAGAAGAAGGCAAGGCAAATGAAGAAGGATAAAGGCAATGCAACATTGTTGATGATGGGGTTCATTGTTGTTGCCTCTAACTAGATTATTGAGTTTTACACCTTTTTTTCTATTTGGGACAAGCTAGAGGAGATCGATGTCATGTTTTATAGATGTGTGTGTTGGAACATGAGTTTGTTAAGGAGTGTCTTTGAACGGTCCAAAGACAAATACGGTTAACCACTCATTGTAGTCCCTATAAACGGGGGTTATTGTTATGTTGGAATCTTGGTATGAACTAACCAAAACCCTAAATTATCGAATCGAATAATGTAATAAAATCTGAGTTTGAATTCACTTGATTTAATTTTTTTTAAACTGATTTAGTAGGATAGGACGTTATGTTATTTAAATGATATAAAAAAAATGATATATTCAATTGAAATGTTAATATCGAGGCTTAGTAAATAATTTTGACCTTGTTGTGATCTAAAATTAATAATGTTGTGTCTTTTTTTAATTATATTAGTTTCACTCTTTGAATATTGTTTACTAAAAAAATTGCTATTCACAATCACCCTTTATCACGTTAGATGTTTCGTTATTAAATATTTAATAACATCGGAGTTAGTATGTTCATATGTCATTTCTTTTAATAATTACTATCCTATAATATGACGATGGTAATTTTTGAGGTGTCATTACTGTTAACATTTTTTTAAATATATATAAATTTAAAATAGATAATTAATTCTAAATCTTTTATTTTATACTATCACGTCATCAAAACTGATAAATCATCATTAACATAGTAAGATAATTGATAATAACAATTGATAATCATCATTAATCAAGGTATGTGACGGTCGGAAGTGAACTCGTCGTGAACCGGTTCGGGTTTGCTATGGGTTTCATTAGTGGTGATATTTCTAAACTCTTATACCTAAATCCCTAAGACCTACGACTTAAGTTAATACTATAAACCCTAAAATTATTACACTCGTAGAAACTTTTAGTTTTCACCTTTGGTGTATATGATATAAATTCTAATTTTATAGTCGAATAATAATAAATAAAAATTACTTATTAAATAATAATAAATAAATAAAAATTGAGTAATTATTGTATGCATTGGTGATGAAAAAAATATTTTACGTCTGTTTTAGTTTTAAGATTTACGGATTTAATTTAGAATTTATGATCTAAGACTTATGTTTAGAATTTAAAGGTTATGGTTAGAATTTAGGGTTTAAAGCAATAGTCTAAGTTTAAAGGTTAATACATAAATTCCTAATATTTTAACCTAAAACATAAGTTCTAATCCTAAAATATAAATTTTAAATACAACCTTTAAATTTTAAACTTATAAACCTTAAAATTAAAACCACCGTAAAAAATTATTTTACTACCGGTACAGGAAAAAAAACCATCGGGTTTGCACTAACATTAACTTCTTTTAAATAAAGTTCTATATTTATGACTAAAAGTTCGATCTCAATTGAGTTGAAAACTAATTTTTAAGTGTTAATTTTTTTTTTTGGTTTAACAATTGATTTTTGACTTGTTGATCGACAAATATAGATTAGGTTCTGTAGAGGTTTATTATGGAATTGATTCTCTAAACTTAATTTTCTTCGTTCATAACATCAGAATTCGAACTTTTAACTTTATTTAAAAAATTTAACATCTTACACATCTCACTAGACTAATTAATTATAGATAAGAATTAATATTTATGATTTATTAATTTTTTAGGGAATTTAGTTTTGGTTGAAACTCGGCCGTCAAGAAATTCGATTTTCTTACATCCCTTTATTGACTTTTTTTATTATTATTTTGTTATCAAACTTTTCGTCCATGGAAGCATAAATATTCTTGTTTGGTGAGACAATTTTTTGACAATTTATATGATTATGTCATATATATGGTAATTTGTCATTTTATTATGTAGAAATAAATATTGGTGAAAGTACCTATTAGCTCCTTTTATTATAGGAACGTATTAATTTGATCTAGTTACTATTAAATGGATCAATTTAATGTTTCAATTATAGCAAATAGTTCAAATCTGTCCCTTGATCAAATATCGATTTTTTTAATAGTCTTAAGGTTGTTATAGGGACGGAGTCAGTATTTGAGGTTGAGGGAAACAATACATAAATGTTTAGAAGTAGGAGGACAAATTCATAAAAAATAATTTTTAAAAGAATTTAAATAAAAGAAAAAAAATGAAAAAAAATTCTTTGGGGGTGGGGAGCGAGTTCCGACCCTGGGTTTTTATAAGGTACATTAGTATTGTTCATGCTTTTTCTTAACCTTTTGATAACACATATGTACTTTGGAAATAAAGCTACCCAAACTCGGATCTCATAAACTGAACATCATCGTCTTTTTCTACTATGACCACTAGGGGTAGGCAAACTCAACTCCAAAAGTTGAATTATTCGACTCGACTTGATAAGAAAAACCGACTCATTTTAACTCGACTCATAATTTAATAAATTTGACTAAAAAATTTTAGTAATTAGTTTATTACTTTTCAAGTTCGAGTAGACTCTGACAATTATTCCTTATATATTATGTATATAATATGTAAAAATGTGAAGAAATATATATTATATGTGTATACCGTATATGAATATAGAAAGTTGCTAATTAAATTAGAATCGACATGTATTATAAAATTATAAGTAAATAGAATTAAATTTATACATAAACTCAAAAACTCGACTTGATTCGACTCGAATTTTATAAACTCGTCCCGATTAAAAAATCATATAAAAATTAAATCATAAAGTAAAACTTATAAACTCAATTAGCTAACAATTTTTTGACTCAACTCGATCTAACATTTAACACCACTCATTGTGTTCTAAGTCTCTCAATCTTAAGTTCCATAAAATACCAAACATGATTTGAAAATCAAAGATGACCATAACAAACATGTATAGAATTCTTGTAATTTTGGTCAATGTCATAAAAGCAAAAGTTATATATATATATATATGATCAAGTTATACAATATATATATATATATATATTTTAAATTTTACACATTTTTAATCATTGGATGATTGAAATAGATGACTTAGATTAATTTCTTAAAATTTTTCTCAAACGTTAATCTTTATATAACCGATTGTTAATCTCAGTCATCTATTTCAGTCATTCAACAATCTATTTTTTTAATATAATCAGTGATTTTTAATATTAAACATGGTTTTTTTTTCGATAAGCATAAAATGAGTTTAAGAAAAAAGCTTTTTAAGAGCATGAAAAAGAAATGAATTTGAAAAAAGTGTTTCTTTTAAAAGGATAAAAGAAATAAGATAAAATGTTTTACTTTTGGTAAAGAAAAGAAGAAAAAAAAACTTTATAAAAGACGAGTGGGTACAAAAATATTCCACAGCTATGACACGACTTTATATATAAAATCAAAGTTTTATATTTTTTTACATAAATTATAATATTTATATTACAAAAAATTATTAAATCTCAAATAATTATAACAGTTCATCTTAATAATATAATTTTTTATTAATTAAGTACTTAGTCCTCGTATTTGTTTAAAAGTCAGCCAATTAAAACTTTCCACGTAAGCAAACAATTACAGCGTAGCCACCACGCTAACACGGTTTTTCTTGTTAAATCTTCCCATTTAAATTCTAATTTTCTATTCTTCTCAATAAAACTTTAAGCTTTTGTTCTTTCCTTTCTTTCTGAACCAAACAGAAAAACAAAAGCTGTTTTCTCTTTTGTCCGAGAAATAGTTTTCTTTTTTCACTGTGTTTTCTAATTGTGTTTCTCAGATTTGTCAAACGGGAAGAAAATGGCGATGACGACGTCGTATTGGTGTTACCGGTGCAATCGGGTTATCCGACTTTTAAATCAAGACACAGTCAGTTGCGCCGACTGCAACGGCGGTTTCGTCGAAGAGATCGGAAACAATCCTGGGGCGGCGCGTGCGGTCCATGTGGGTGGTAACGGGATCACGCCAGAGGCGATGCACATTAATCTCGCTTCCGACACCACCGTCCTCCGGCGTGGACGTCGTAATGGCGGCAATCGTTCTCCTTTTAACCCTGTTATCGTGTTACGCGGAGGAGGGGTTACATCTGTCTCGGCCTCGCCGTCATCTGCGTCTGGCGGAGATTTGGGTGTTGAACAGAACGGGAGAGGGTTTGAACTTTACTATGATGATGGAGCCGGGTCGGGTCTTCGGCCGTTACCGGCGAGTATGTCGGAGTTTCTTTTGGGTTCTGGGTTTGACCGTTTGATCGACCAGTTATCGCAAATGGAAATCCACAACACGGGACGTAACCAGCGGCCGCCGGCGTCGAAAGCGGCGGTGGAAGCAATGCCGACGGTTGAAATAAACGAGACCCATATCGACAACGAATTATGCTGCGCCGTTTGCAAAGAACAATTCGAAATCGGAACCAAAGTCCGAAACATGCCTTGTGATCATTTATACCATTCCAACTGTATACTCCCATGGCTTCAACTGCGGAACTCGTGCCCCGTTTGCCGTCACGAATTACCCGCCGCCCAAGGCGAAGAAGGATCCTTACCCGGTGGTGGATATTCCAATTCTCCGGAGGAGGTTCCGATGGGGTTGACTATTTGGAGATTGCCCGGCGGAGGGTTCGCTGTTGGTAGGTTTTCAGGAGGAATAAGAGGTGTCGGTGGAGAGAACAGAGATTTCCCTGTGGTTTACACGGAGATGGACGGTGGTTTCAGCGGCGGCGGTGTTCCCCGGAGGGTTTCGTGGGGCAATCGAGGCAATCGAGGAATGGAAAGAGTAGGTTTTTTCCGAAGATTTCTGGGAAACATGTTTGGTTGTTTTAGCGGTTCCAGTTCTTCCAATTCTGGGTTGAATTCAAGGTAATTTTAAACCCTAAATTCCGAAGAAGAAGAATCCCTCATCATTTGTAAATATATTTAGGGAAAATTTGAACTTGGGTTTTCTCAAATTCACAATATTTTTTCAACAACATAAGAATTTTTGAATTGCCATGGAGAAGAAGCTTTGAAGAGGGTAACTTTATTAGTTTTTCTTCATTTTCTTTTATTTTTTTATGTTTTTAATTTTTTCTTGCAAGAAATCTATCCCAAACTTTTGTTTTTCATATGAATGGATCATAGTTTGGAAACTAGATTATATTTAATGGTAAAAATAAATAAATAAATCATAATTCAAATATTAAAAGTTCAATGCAAAATAAAAAATATATAATAATAATTTAAAACTTCAAATTCATTGAATCCAATTCCTGTTCCCTGGTTGCATGAGTCCACCCACCACACAATTCTTGGAGTACTTAAAAGTAAAGTTTTTAATGAATTCTTGTGGATTCCAATTCCTTGGTCTAAGTGGGAGGTTTGGAAATAAATAATCACATTCATTTGTACCATGAATTTATGGGACCCACTTCATTTATTTTTTAATTTTTTAAGTGAAGATTCAATTGGAAAAAAAATTATAATATGAAAAATTGATAAGATAGCTAGTTTTTATTGGTTGGTCCCATAAATACGTAGTAGGGTTTATTTTTTAATTTTTTAAGTGAAGATTCAATTGGAAAAAAAATTATAATATGAAAAAATTGATGAGATAATTAGTTTTTATTGGTTGGTCCCATAAATACATAATAGGATTGACCCATGATATAATTTTTCCCCTTTAAGATAAATATCAAGATTGTATTCCATTTATATTGATTTAGGGGGTAAAAAATACATCATAAGTAATTTGTGTACAAGTTTAATATTAAAATAATTATTTATAATATTTTTTGATGTAAACCGTTTATTTTTTTTATTGTGTTTGTATTAGTATTTTATATTAAAATAGTGGGTTTATGATTTAAGATTTTAGTTAAGGTTTAGAAAATTAGAAATATGGTGTATTTTTAAGGTTTTGGGTTTTTCACATAGGGACTGATTACGGGTAGATGATTTTTACTCCAGATTTTTAAAATATTGTGTACTTAAATTTTATCTTTTAAATTCTAAATTTTAAACCATAAGTTTTAACTTTTAAAATAAAATATTTATAATAGAATTTGAATTGAGTAATTAAACTATTAATTTTTTTAAAAAATGATATTATTATTTTCGAATGATATGTCGAGTTTTGATGTAATTTGTTTACCCACTTTTAAATTGATCCATTTTATTTAGATTTGGGGTCATGTTCCTATTACCCTATCATGAAATTTGCCCAATTGGAAAACTATGTTGAATTATTAAGGGAGACCAAATAATAAATGAGTGTTACGTATGGTCCAATTATTGCACATGATAACTTGTACATGACTACATGTATGTGTTTAATTTTTTATTTGTTTTTAATTATAAAAATCGAATTCAAGATGAAACGATATAAATTTTCGATTAAAACATTTAAAGTTAAATCAGAAATTAAATTTAAATCTTGAATTTTTAATTTTAATTCGTTTAAATTTTGTCCGTCTTTATTTTTTTTTATTACTAATGACATTTTGTTCCTCTTAAATTTAATTTATGTGTTTGTTGTTGATTATTTTTAAATCAAATATACAATATAATAATAAAATGTGCTAAAATATCCCCAAGTATATGAATGGGATTTGATTTAAGAATTGGTCCTTAAGCAGCAAAAGCTGACGTGGACCGAACATATTTTAATGTGTCTTTTCTGATGTTGAAGCAGCTGTCATCCACCAAGGATGTTTAAAAAATAAAAAACCTGTAATTGTTATGGGCGGACAAGATCGGATATTTAATTAATTTATCTAGAATTAGTTTTGGGATCGATTTTGGTATTCATGGGTTTTTAAAAATTAGAATCGATTCTAGTTTTGATTAAACTGGATCCTAAATTTTAAGAATTGGTCTCGATATTGGTGAGAATCAGTACCAATATCAAATATCTGATTAATTAATTTATTATTAAGAAATTTTGAATAATAAAAAAAATCTGAGTACCAATAATAATATTAAATAACAAAGTTAGAATATTGTAGACTTAAAGGTTAAACCCTTAAAACGAGTAATATTCATAATATTCATTATAATATTTGTATATAAAAAGTAAAACTAAACTAAAAACTCAAGATATTGAGTATCCACTAGATACTAAATTCAAAAAATCAAGATTCAATTTTGGTCTCGGTTGTAATCGGGACCTAAATTTTAGATTTGATTCCAGTTTCGTTAGGATCAATTCTAGATAAAAATCTACCGAATTCAACCAAAACTAGAATCAAAACCGAGTAATCGAGTTTTTTATCCGCCCCTGTTCATTGTTGTTGAATTTTGCAATAATTTGAATGATTTAATTACTAATTATTTTCATAATTTTTATAATATTAAAGGATGATAATGTCAATATGATATGAATTATGAAAAAATTCAAAGGGACAAACAAAGAGTGAAGCAGGGACGATAAAATTATTCAATTTTAATTTGATTTAAAATATTTTAATTTAATTGGATTGAGTTTTTATTTTTTTTATCTTAAAATATCAATTTTTAATAAATATTATTTTCAAATTTTGATATTTAAATTCATTTAAGAAAACGAAAAAAATATTATTCAAATGAAACTAAATTAGGAAAATCAACCAAAGTTTGAGAAATTAATGGGAAACTAATTAAAACAAAAGCTAAATATGCAATTATCCAAAAAAAAGTAAAACAGAAATTGTGTTTAAAAACGGTGTCGTTTCTGTTATTCAGTTAACTCTGTTTTGGTTCAGACCAGAGAAAATCAGAAAACAATTCCTTGACGAGGGAACTCAGGAAAGGCGATAGGCCATAACAGCCTAACGCGTCCGAGTCAACTCGCTCCTTCGCAGACTCGTCCCTTTAATCTTTGTATCTGATATCTACGACATTATCTTTATCGAAGACGAATCTGATCCGCCGTCGTTTTCTCCCTCCGATCGCCGTAAGTCAACTTTTGCTCTCTTTCGATTCGTCATTTCTTCATTGCTTATTCGTTTTTCACGATTATTTGAAAAAAACTTTTAATCTATTGATTACGGATCTGTGAATTGGATCCGCTTGATTATGTAAATAATTAGATATCGGAATTGAATCGATTTTTTATTTGTTCTTTGATTAACAAATGTAGAATCTGTTAAATTTGATTGCAAATATAATCGTTTTGGTTTAGGTGGAATTATGAAGGATACACTTGAATTTTGATTAAAATACGTTGGAGAGTATAAGAAATGAGAATTGAATAGGATTTCATTTTTTTTTTCAGATTTAATTGGAGCCGCTTAATTATGTAAATAATTAGATATCACGATTTTTAGGTGATTTTCGCTGGAACTTTCGGGATTGAAGCCATTTTTTATTTTTTGTTCGATTAACAAATGTACAATCTATTAAATCTGATTGCTAATAGAATCAGTTTTAGGTGGAATTTTAAAGGATATATTTGAATGTTGATTAAAATATGTTAGCTGAGTATAAGAAATGAGAATTGAATATGATTTCATTGGGTTTTTTCTGATTAAATGTTGCTATATTCTTTTCCTGCAGATATTTTTTGTGTGGACTCAGTATAGTAACATTAATTCCTTTATTCTGCTGAAATTGGAGAATTTGGGATTTTTTTTTCATTGTTAATTGTATTTAGTTGAGCTGGTGCATTTTGTTTATTATAAGGATGAGTTTCGTCTTCCGAGGAACGAGATCAGATTTGGAGAGTGGATTTCCGGTGATTATTCCAGAGAGTCGGACTGTGGTATGCTGCTGTTCCTTCTCACACTTATGTTTCCATTGTTATGGTCATGATACATCATTCCATTTAGGCTTTGATTGTTAGAATTGGTGATGAAAACCTATTTGTTCAAGATAGTGAATGTTACTCATTACTCCGACTCCAGGTTAAAAAAATGCTTTTACGAGTTTCATAAGGTTTGACCTAAAGGTTGCTAGGCCAATGGTGCTTAGCAGCTTAGGTTAGGCTTTTTGAATTACAATTATGTTTTGTTTCTCTATTGTTTTTAATTCATTTTTCCGGTAAATATGTTTTGATTTGAATCTATTGGTTCTTAGCGTATCCATGCAGGAGGACGCCCAGTTAATCCCAACTCTCTTTTGTTTCTCATTACAGGTACTTGTTTATCATTGTGTTTATCTTACTTTTTGCTCTCTTTTTTTTTTTTAAATATTTTCCTTGTTGCTACAGTACTTCTGCTATTCATGATTTTGAATTCGCAACAGATTTCACCTAATTTTCTGGTAATTTCCTTTATCAAGTGGATAAATTTCTTATGGTGTTTGCTTCTTTGTTTCAAAACCTAGAATTAATTTAAGGGGCTTTTATGTTACTCTATTCATGCAGCTTTGGCTGGTGCTTGGTGTGTTTTTTATGACAACAACGTTAAGAATGTATGCAGCCTGTCAGCAACTTCAAGCTCAGGCACAGGCCCATGCTGCAGCAGCGAGTGCACTTTTGGGCCATACTGAACTACGATTGCATATGCCACCATCAATTGCAGTTGCAACCAGAGGGCGTCTACAAGGTCTTCGATTGCAGCTTGCTCTTCTTGACCAAGAATTCGATGATCTTGGTATGGTGTTCAAAATTTGGTTTCGTACTGATTTTCTCGAGTTTCGTTTTTTGATTTATAAGTGGTAGGGATTGTAAATTTGTAAACCTTATCAATTTCAGTTTTTGTTTGTTCCTTCCTTCCGGTTTTATGCTTCATGATACTCACAAGAATTTGTTTGTGTAACTAGATTATGAAACTCTGAGAGCACTTGACTCCGATAATGTCCCCGGCGCCACTTCAATGAGTGAAGAAGAGATAAATGCTCTTCCAGTTTTCAAGTATAAGGCCTCTGCTCCTCAAAGGTTAATATCCTTTTTCTTCATTTATTGGTTTTGCCGTGAGCTGTCTTGTTTGGATATTAAACAAAGCCTTAAAAAGAAGCATGGCGGATCATCTGATGCCAATTGTTAATGCTGTAGTTTGTCTATGGGGATATTTGTTTTGAACGAAAAACGGATGACGATTGACCTTTAGAATGTGTAGTTATTTTTGTGATGCTTGGATACATCCCAAGACAATATGCCAAAAGCTGTTGGAACATTGTTTTGGTGTATAAGCTAATAGTCTTACGAGAAGTTGGTTTTGCTTACAGCAACGACTCTCCGATGCAACAAGCGTCATCTTCCAACTCACCTCAGGTAGTTTTAGTCCTTTTTGCTCCTCTTCACTATCTTAACATGATTTTATTCGAGGTTTCACTCCGGCTATGCTTTAGTCTGATTCGGTAATTCTTTTGTTATTGGTAGAAGAGGCAGGATTCTATCAATCCAATTAGCATCAAGAAGGGCTCCGAAGATGAATTGACCTGCAGTGTTTGCTTGGAGCAAGTTAATGCCGGTGATCTTATCCGCAGTTTACCGTGTTTGCATCAGGTTCTTCTTCCCCCTTTCAGTGACTTTTAGTGTTAAATCTTGTATTGCCTTACACAAGTTTATGGTGGATAACTGCAGTTTCATGCTAACTGCATCGACCCATGGTTGCGACAACAAGGTATGTGTCCCGTATGTAAATTCCGAGCTGGATCCGTATGGCAGGAAACCGGTGGAATAATGGCCTCCTACATGGCTTAATTATTCATTCCGCAACAGCATCTGCCTGTTCATCAATGTATCTAACATGCACACACATGCACATATATATTAACTTATTTCTCGAAGGACTGTTCTTACTCGACTGCCAACGATCATACGATCACCCAGCAAGTTGTGTAATGATCTACATTGATGCTACAAGCGAAGTGGATCGTTGTTACGAACGAGATTCCGAAAACAGTTTTTTATTTAATATGATTTATAATCGAGAAAAATGATTCGAATGTGTTAAGGACGCTTCGGTTTAGTGGTGAAGTTACGGTATTAGAACTTTCGGATCTCGAGTTCAAATTCTCACACAACGTAAATCATGTGCGAGTTCTCTCTAGATTTATTTTGATTAAAGTCGCATGTCTGTAAACAGTTTTTTTTCTTATTTAATATGATTTATTTTGGATTTTAGTTTGATGCTGCATAGAAGCATTGTTTTCTTATTGTACTTGTTGAAAAATATATTGTAACACCCATAGAAGTAGTTATGAATTGAATATTGTATTTCACCTAAAAACTTACTTTACTATTTTAAATATCTTAGAATATTAAAATCAAGTTTACATTAGTGATCATATGTTGTACAATAAAAATTAGGTTGGGATAAATCGAAGGGGTAATTCGATAAACTCGATAAATTGGCCAAAAATCTTTAGATGATTTATTGCAGGTTTTTTTATACTTGTTTGTTGTTAACTCTCTTCGGGATGATGTTTAGACAATTTCTATCGGTGATGCACATACTATCAATCAAATCCTGATTAATTTGCTTTTTCTGTTGTGGCTTTTATGCTTATATGTATTTCTTGTTGTTCAAGCTCGATTTGTATTTTGTAATATGTGAACAATAAAAAGGATAAAATTGTTTAAAATTAATAACAATTAGAATGTATTAAGTATTTGATCTAAATTTTAAAAAAACAAGATTTTATTTAACTAATATCCAAACTAATATAATTACATACTAATAAACTTTGAAATATGATTCTAATAGTTGAATCTTAATCATTGGTCTAAGAGAAAATTTTGAACTAACCCTCCAAACAATTAAGCTTAGATCTGGGGTCCCTTCAAATAGTGATATTTGTGATGCATGTTTAAGAACTACCAAACATTTTACATGTTATTGCCTATGCTATTATTTTAAAGTCTAAATGCAATGCACAAAAAAAAAAGGAAAGAGAAACGGGGATTTGGTGAGTTGTGGTCTAAGTATACACACCCACATGCAAAATCTAAGGCAAAGGCAAAGGCAAAGGCAAAAGCACCCATAATTCAATGCTTAGAGATAGTCTAAGAAATGATTATATTTGGGACATTGTCCCTTGGAGAAATGAAACCAAGGGGACCATTACCCTTCAATTATTGTCCATCCAATCCCAAGGACCAAAACTTTCCTATTAGGAAATAAAATATCATGTGGGAAAAAGCCCACATCACCTCCATCCCTAATAGTTCCCTTGCTATGTGCCAAAAATCCTATCATACCAACAAGTGTTGACAATGATGGGGACCATCTTTAGATTAGTCTCATTAGTCCCGAAATTTAACATTTGTAATGTTACATGTTCATTTTATGATGATTTATATTTAGGGTTCGTGATTCTTTCTCTTAATAACGTCTTTTTCAAGTTTTAAACTCGAGTCTTCTTCTTAAGAGAGTAATGTACCTTGCTATTACACTCAATACTTATTAGTTACATTCGTAAATGTAAAGTTCAAAATTTAGAGTTTAAGATTTTATATTTGAATTTTTCCTTTTGTGTGAATTTTTACCCTACGTAACATTATGATTTTACCAAAACTCTTGTGAAGAAATGGTCCCGTTTTCCCTAGCCTCCCATGTGGCAGATGGTACACTTTGGAAGGTGACAACCCAACGTGGAAGTGCCATGTGGAATGTTACAATTTCAGGGTTTTCAAAATATATTGTTAGGACAAAAAATTTAGGGTGTCATTGATGTGATCGTTGACCAAACAGGGACCTAAAGGTTCAGCCTTTTTTTTTTGTCTAGATTATCCGACATAAGGTATTTCTCAGGCTTAGTTTAGCCCCCCAAACTATTCATTATTTTGGCTTTTAGGGGATAGTTTTTAACACCTTGTTTGGTTTAGTAATTAGTAGTTTAAGGGGGTTAGGGTTTAGACCCAAATCTATTGACACACTTAAATGATAAAGATAGGTTTGTGTGACATAAATTGGTGTTAAAGTTTAGTGCCAGCTTACCCTAAATTAAGGTTCACTTTAATACAAAATTAGGATTAAATTAATTAAAAATTCAAGAAACAGGGACATCATGATTAGATATAGTAAGATAAACTATAAGTATATGAAAATGGTGGATAAATTCGTAAATAATCTATTTTAATATATATAAAGAAAAGATAAAAATACAAATTGAGCGTCACAAAGTGCAAACGAATTACGGACAAGCTTCTTGTCTGTTAAGTATAACATCAGCTGAGACAATGATATCACCTCTCGTTCGAGCTACTGTTTCTCATTCACCTCTCATGACAATTCAGCATGAAAGAGTAAATATATATATTTAGAAGTAAGGGTTTTTGTGAATGAAAATCAAAGAATATAGACTTATTTGTTCTTTAGAAAAAGAATAAGGGCTTACTTGAAAAATTGTAATAGTTTGAGGACTTTAAATACATTAGCTAAATTTTTTTTGATTTAGCTAATAGTGATTACAGTAATATCTGTTCTAGAAGATAATCTTAATCATTTGACATTGATTGTTCAATCACTTTTTGCTGTAATTACTACTGCTCGAATCTGTGACCTAAATATATGTAATTATAACATATGAGTGACCAATTATTGACTTATTGAGACTAAATTATTGGTATTTTTATAGTCTATTGTCATAAGCTAAGATTCCACAATCAATTAGCAAAAGAAAAGGAAAGATTTCTTACTCATTGTTTGCACATAAATTGGGGTCAAAACACCACTTAAGAAACTCAACATTATAAAACTCGAAAGAGATAAACATCAACTACCTTTCGTAATGATTATCAGAATTACATCAGATCGATCAATTAAATCGAGAATAGATAGTTTAATCAGTTTAAAACAGTAGGGTAATATAAAAATTATATAAACGCTTTAAATAAGTAATAATTTAATCATTTTTTTAATTATTATTAAATTAAAAATTCATCTAAAATGAACGACTTAATTGATTTGATTATTGTTTTATCATTACAAAATTAATTACAATTGAAAACAAAAAAAATATTATTGTTATTCAAAGTGTAATGACAAAATAAGGCACCCAAATTTCAATCAAAAGATTCTTAATCATTGTAGATAAGATCCGTAGGGTAACCAATGTTTTTTCTCACTTTCTTTAATTGACCTATTAAGGTTCTTTAGCAATATCTCTCTCTAAACAAAAGTTTAGGGATTGATATTGTATTTTTTCCTTTTCTTTTTTCCCTTAATTTTGTTCTTAATTATTCTTAGGGTCCCCATTTTTTATATTTCAAGTAATTCTATTAACACCGTATTAATCAGTTGTCGGTTTTTTTTCTAAAATTTTAAAATTACAATCAAACAATAATATGTGTTGTGGGTGGACAATATCGAGTATCCGGCCAATTTGAATAGAATTGATTCTGATTTCGATAATCACCGGTTTCTGAAAATTGAAACCAATCTCGGTCACATCGAGTTCTAAATTTTAAGAACCGATTGCGTTACTGGTTAATATCGGGTACCCAATCAATTAGTTTATTCTTAAAAAAATTGAATAATTTAAAAAAATTATTCACTAATAATAATATTAAATGATAAAATTAGAATATTGTAAGCTTGAAAATTAAAGTTTTAAAACGAGTCATACTCATAATATTCATACATAAAGAGAAAGTTTGATAAGAAAAAAACAATATCGGATATTTGGTATTAATCTCAATTCTATTGGGTACCCACCGGTTTCGGGTCAAAAAAAAAAGATTCAGTCATGATCTCGGTTACGATCGGGACCTAAATTTTAAATTCATTCTCGATCCCATTAAAATCAATATCAGATAAAAATTTATCGAGTCTTACCAGATCCAGAGTCAAGTAATCAAAATTTTTTCCACCCCTAATCACCAACATGCAACAGTTCACTTTCTTAGATCACAAAAATTCAAAGAAACCCAGAAAAGTTATTTAAATACAATGGGGGGACTTGTATTATTTTAAAAGTTAAAATTTAATTCTCCTGTTTTATTTTTCTAAAATATTAAACATGTTCATTATTATATTATTGTATAAAATATAAAAACAATAATATTAATCGAATAATAAATTAAAAAAAAACTTTGATTTTCTCTATTTACACTAATTAGATAATAATTTGATGAAATTAACACTTACATTAACAACAAGAACCCATTAAATCTCCTTCAAAGGAGAAGAAGATTCATCAACTCTTACGAAATTTTAAAAAAATCCTAAAAATTTAAACTCTAACCCTAAAAATCAAATCTTTATCTACATGTATAAATAATATTATATATATATATATATATTCTTCTTGCTTGGACGCCATTAATAAACCCAAAACCCCAAGCTTTTCTCTCAAGATAAAACCTCAAAATTCCGGCGGCGGAGGGTGGCGGCGGTTCAAGAATCGGCGTAATCACGCCAGCAAACAAGCATGATAACGCAACGCCTCATGATGTAGAAACGAGCCCTTTGTTCCCGTACTAATTTCGCACATTTCCTCGTGAAAGCGCACCGTTTCGATGCCGGCATCGCCGGAGGATTCCTCGAGCGGCTTTCTTTCCTGGAAAGCCTCCATTTTTCGTCCAAGTAGAAGCTCGGCGCCGGCACCGCGCTCGAAGACGATGAATCCATGGTGGGAAAAAAACCCAGAAAAATATACAGAAAATCGAGCTCTTTTCAGCTTAGAAGAAGATCAAAGATGTGATTTTTTACAGAAAGAAGGGATTGAAATCGGAAGTGGAGCAGTGGGTAAGAGCTGAAAGAGAAGGGATTTGAGTGAGTATTTATAATAAATTTAGGGAGTAAATTAGAAATAAATAAAAAATAAGAATGGTAAACAAATGGGTGTGGCAGTAGGTATCACCTGGCCTTCTTTTACCTCGAGAGACACACCAAACGTATACATTTTAATAGGGTAAATTACACAAATGGTCACTAAACAAAAATGACCATTATTTTTACATTAGTTCTTAAATTTATAAATATTTTAATTTCATACTTAAATTATGATTTTTATTTTAAATTTATCCTCAAACTTTTGAATATTCTATGTGCAATCTCAAATTATGATTCTTATTTTAAAATTTTTAAATTTTTTTAAACGCTTTAATTTTATCTTCATATTATCGATATATATTAATAAAATCATCACAAATTTAAAAACTAATTTAAAATAATAACCATAATTTAAAAATAAAAATATCTAAAAATTAAAGACTAAATTAAATGAAAATTATTATTTATGGATAAATTTAAAATATTTAAAAGTTTAATACTCAATTAGATTAAGGACCATAATATAAAATATATATTTTTATTGAATATGAAGATTCATTATTGAAATAAAATATTCATATTAAAATAATTAAAAAAATAAAATCTAATGAATGAATAGTAAAATCCTAATAAAATTTTACCCTTCTGGTTATTTAAAAAAAAATAATCCAACAATTTTACCATAGCTGTAAGTATTTTGTTTTCTAGTGAATTCAGAGTTTAAAACAAAAGTAATGATTATGTAAATATCATAAATTAATAATTTTTATATTTAATTTAAAATTTGAATATAGGTGAAAGTCAGAGTTTCCAATAAATTTGTCAGTGGAAATAATAAAAGTAAAAAAATTATTATAAGCAGTAAAATCTCACTTAGGCTTTCCATTGAGCTGTAACTGTAAATTTCCATTTCTACGTTAAGCGGTAAAAATTGGGAAATTTGTGTAATAGTGGAAAGCTAGAGAAGAAAGGATTGAAGAGAGTAGACAGAGGCAAGGTTGAAGAAGATAGAATAATTCTTTCATTCAATAACGACATAATCTTGTACAGCTCATTTTTTTCTTACTAAATAGGTACACTAGTGGTTATTTTTATACATCTGTCCTCTCCAGATTAGCACACATGGCCCTGTCATAACATAAAATAAAACACTATTTAACTAATATTCATCCAGTGGTCCGGTCCATTAAAGCCTCTTCAGTCTGGTCTAGCCGGTCCGGTTCAGTCTCTTCTTCAATTGCCAAACGTTGTCGTTTTCTCTCATCAGTAATTTTCCCCAATTCTGCCCGATTGAACCCTAATTCTCTGCCCTCTTTCTCTCTCAATTTCCTCGGTTCTTCTCCCATGTCAACTTCAGCCATGACAATACCTCCTCCTTTAGAGGATCCTTGTCCCTAAGGATCAAAATCGGGGAACTGGGATCGAAGGACTGTGTAGTCTTCCCAAGTAGCATCCGCGGGGCCGAAATTCGTCCATTGAATCAGTAGTTGAGTGACGGCCTGATTATGACGTTTAACCATCCTCTTATCCAAAACCAACGCAGGATAAACCTTCAAAGTTCCATCAGCGACCATTTCAGGAGGATTCCGAGATGTAATAGCAGCATCCCCTATCTTTTTCTTTAATAAGCTTACATGGAAAACTGGGTGAATCTTTGACTGAGGTGGTAAATGAAGCTTATATGCTACTGATCCAATGCGCCCTACTATTTTGTAGGGGCCAAAGTAACGAGCAGCTAACTTCAGATTTTTTCGAACGGCCAAGGAAGTCTGTCGATATGGCTGTAAGCGTAGGTAAACCAGATCTCCCACATCAAAGGTACGTTCACTTCTTCGTTTACCTGCGTGCTGTTTCATACGATGTTGAGCTTTAGACAAATTTTCTTTTAACAATTCGTTCAGTGTAGTTCTAGCTTGTACTAATTGTTGAACAGATTGTACTCGTGAGTCTTCAGTAGTGACCAGGTCCTGAGGGGGAAACCCATAAAGGGCCTAAAAGGGGGTCATACCCAACGTTGTGTGGTGGTTGGTATTGTACCACCATTCAGCTTGTGGTAATAAGTTGGCCCATGTCTTAGGCTGCAAAAAACAGAGGCTGCGAAGGTATTGCTCCAGACATTGGTTGAGACGCTCAGTCTGGCCATCTGATTCTGGATGGTAAGCAGAAGTGAAGTGTGTAGCTGTGCCTAGCTGTTTAAAAAGTTCCTTCCAAAAAACACTAGTAAAGATTTTGTCCCTGTCAGAGATTGCAACTTTAGGGGCACCATGTAGTCTATAAATCTGATCTAAATAAGTCTTAGCAATATCTGTTGCTGAATAGGGGTGAGCTAAGGCAATAAAATGTGTAAATTTGGTGAATTTGTCAATAACAACCAAAATGTAGTTGAATTTAGCAGAAAGGGGTAAACCCTCAATGAAATTCATAGATATTACCTCCCAAGCATACTGAGGGATAGGAATTGGTTGTAATAAACCAGGAGTAGGAACATGTTCTGCTTTGGTGCGTTAACAAGTGTCACACTGAGTCACATGGGTCTTGACAGCTCCTTTCATCCCAGGCCAGTAAAAATAAAGTTTCATTCTATAATATGTAGCCTGAATCCCCGAGTGGCCACCATGTGGAGAGTCATGTAAGGTGGTCAAAAGTTGATGCCTTAGTGTGCCAGAGCTGCCTATATAAACTCTGTCCTTGTACCTCAAAACCCCTTTCTTCATTGTCCAATGCATCACAGAAGTAGGTTGAATGGCCAAAGCTGTGATTTTTTCCTTTGTCACAGGGTCATCCTTATAGCTAGCTTCAATTTCTAACACCCAAGCAGGGATGATGGCAGTAGCCTGAAGGGAAAAAGCTTTTTGTTGGACTTCTTCCCTTCGAGAAAGGGCATCAACAGCTAAATTTGTCTTACCCTTTCAAAACTGGATAACATAATCCAAACCTAACAATTTTGTTAAACCCCTTTTTTGAATGGTTGTGGTGAGCTTTTGTTCCAACAAGTATTTAAGGGATTCATGGTAAGTTTTTATGACAAAGAGACCACCCTCAAGATAATGTCGCCACTTAGTAATGGCCATTAAAATAGCCAAGTACTTTCTCTCATAGGCAGGTAAAGTAGTATTCTTAGGACTTAATGGTTGACTTAGGTAAGCAATAGGCCTACCTTCTTGAGACAGGACAACGCCAATCCCTTTAGAGCTGACATCTGTCTCTAAACAAAATGGCTTACTGAAATTAGGCAGAGCCAGGACAGTAGTGGCACACATAGCATTTTTAAGTGTCTCAAAAGCAGTCCGTGCTTCAGGTGTCCAAGAAAGAGTCTTTCTTTAGCATAGAAGTTAAGGGCTTGCTAATCTCACCATAGTGCCTCACGAACTTTCGGTAGTAACCTGTAAGGCCCAAAAATCCTCGTAAGGATTTCAAATTTGTAGGAAAAGGTTAGTCTCTCATTGCCTGCACTTTGGATGGGTCAGTGGACACTCCTTCAGCAGAAATGATATATCCTAAATATTCTACTTTGGACTGACCAAAGAAACATTTGCTTTTTCGAGCAAAGAGTTGGTGTTGCTGGAGTAGAAGTAGGACATACTCTAGGTGAAAAAGATGAGCCTCCCAAGTCAAATTGTAAATGAGGATGTCGTCAAAGAAAACAAGGACAAATTTTCTCAAGGCCTCAGCAAATATCTCATTCATTAGGGACTGAAATATGGCTGGTGCGTTGGTCAGGCCAAAGGGCATAACCTTGAATTCGTAATGCCCTTGATAAATGCGAAAAGCTGTCTTGTAGATGTCTTCAGGCTTAATTCTTATTTGCCAATAACCCGATCTAAGATCAATCTTAGAAAAAAATCGAGCACCCTATAGCTCATCTAAAAGGTCTTCTTCCACAATAGGAATTGAGAATTTGTTTTTAACAGTCATAGCATTAAGGTGTCTGTAGTCAACACACAAGCGCCATGAATCATCCTTTTTCTTGACAAGCAGGTAAGGGGAAGCAAATGGACTTTTGCTTGTTTGGATAATAGAGGAAGCTAGCATCTCTGAAATCTGTTTCTCAACTTCAGTCTTTTGGTAATGAGGAAACCTGTAAGGTCTGAGGTTTACTGGTTTGAATTTAGGATGGAGTACAATAGCATGATCATGTGACCTTACTGGAGGAACACCCTTGGGCTTAGCAAAAACATATTGATATTTGGTCAACAAAATATCCAAATCTGGAGGAATAACAGTAACCATATCTGAGGCTGCTAGAAAATAGATTTCACTCATTAATTCTGTTTCTTTGGCCTGCAACTTTTGGAGTTTATCACTAGAAATAATCTTGAAGGAAGGTTGTGTTCTGCCACCATAAAGTTGTATTTCCTTCCCTTCCTTGGTAAATTTGATTGTCATAGAATTAAATTCCATCAAGATGGGGCTATACTTCTTCATCCAATCAATCCCTAGGACCATATCAGTACCACCCATTTGTAGCACCTGAAAATCATGCTGAAACAAATGACCTTGCATCTTCCAGAATAACTGGTTACTTGTGGCTAAACTATATAATTTTTTACTATTAGCCAGTGTAATTGCTAAGGGAGTAGTAGATAAAACTTCTAAGCCCTCTTTTGCCCAAACATAAGTAACAAAACTATGTGTGCTTCCAGAATCGATTAAAATATTCAAGGGTTTTCCTTTAATTGTACCTTGAATTCGCAATGTGTGATGCCCAATATTTCCAGTGAGAGCATGGAGAGAAATTTCGAGGTCCTCTGGTTGTGTAGGAATAGGAGAAGTGTCAGTAGCAATAGGGCTAGTATCCTCAGGATTCTCAAGGTCAGGTTCTTCCTTCATCAGGTTGAGTTGTTTGGGTTTGCATTGGTGTGCAGGGGTAAACTTATCCCCACATTTGAAACAAAGATATTGGCGCATCTGTAATCCAGTAAGGATTGTTTTGGGTTCAAGGGAAGTTGGTGTAATGGTTTTGTAGGAGGTAGAGGTAAGGTTTGTTTAGGTGTGGTATAAGGTTGTAGTTTTAGAGGGTACCTAAGTTTTCTGTTTTCAATATCACTGGCCATTTCATAGAGTGTGCTTGCCTGCTAGGTTCAGCGACAATTTTAGGTTGTAAAACCTTCACCTTTAACCTCAACTCTTCGCTCAGGCCACTGACAAAACTGGAAACAAAATAACTGTCATCCAAAGAGCTGTTATGGAGTAACATATAAGGCATCAATTCATCAAAGCGCTCTTGGTAGTCTTCGACCGAGCCTTTTTGGACTAGCTTATTGAACTCCTCAATTGTATCTTCATATGTTTTAGAACAAAAACGATGACAAAGATCTGCAGTGAAATCTCTCCAAGTTGCTTTGTTCTTTTGCATTATGTAGCCATCAAACCAAGTTTCTGCTTTTCCAGTGAGATGCAGAGAGGCAATATCCAATCTTTGGGCCAAAGGAACATCATGAACCGCAAAGTATTTCTCACATTTGCATACCCAACTGCGAGGGTTATCTCCCTCAAAAATTTGCAAATACAATTTAGGTTTAAATCGAAAAGTCTGGCATTGGTTAGATGAAGTATTTGGATCAGTAGGAGAAAAATCTTGTAGGAGAGAAGTGTCACCTTTTTCTGACCATTGAGTCCCAGGTTTGAGTTTTTCATTAGTAAAGGGTGGAACTTGAGGTTTGGATGCCAAGAGGCCAGGCTCATCCATCTTCATTGTGTAACGTTCTTTATCATCGATAACAGTTAAGTGAACTGGTCGCTTACTGTCATGTTTTGTTGGTGCAGGTGTCTGAGAAGATGGAAACTTTTCTGGAGATTCGTTGTCGCCTCGTTCTGCTACTCGTGTAACCAAGGCAATAAGGGTTTGTAAATCAGCTTGAGTGCTTGCCATGGTGGTCTCGAACTGGTCAATACGAGTTTCCAGAGTGGTGTGGGTGACTTTCATCTCATCTAATTGGCGTTGGATTATGGAGAGGTTTACTGGATCTGCCATCCGTTGCTGCTTCTTGGTTTTACCTAGTATGAAGGTGGATCAAGGGCTGAATCTGATACCAATGTAATAGTGGAAAGCTAGAGAAGAAAGGATTGAAGAGAATAGACAGAGGCAATGTTGAAGAAGATAGAATAATTCTTTCATTCAATAACGACATAACCTTGTACAGCTCATTTTTTTCTTACTAAATAGGTACACTAGTGGTTATTTTTATACATCTGTCCTCTCCAGATTGGCACACATGGCCCTGTCATAACATAAAATAAAACACTATTTAACTAATATTCATCCAGTGGTCCGATCCATTAAAGCCTCTTCAGTCTGGTCCAGCCGGTCCGGTTCAGTTTCTTCTTTAATTGACAAACGTTGTCGTTTCCTCTCATCAGTAATTTTCCCCAATTCTGCCCGATTGAACCCTAATTCTCTGCCCTCTTTCTCTCTCAATTTCCTCGGTTCTTCTCCCATGTCAACTTCAGCCATGACAATTTGTTTGACTGGACACAGGAAAGGAAATATTTAACTTTTGTCTTTGGAAACAAACATTCCTATAATAATATAAGCATTTTAACAATAATTCGAGTCGTCGAGTTGAGTTAAAAAAATTAACAACATGTGTTATTTTTAAGTAAAATAATTTTATATAAAAATAATTATATTTTATTTTATAAATTATATAAAAAAATTACGTAATAATTCGTGTTAAAATATAGTTACATTTTTAAAATTTAGCAGGATTAATAATTTTGTTGCATTTATATTTTACATAAAAGTATGAAAAAAGTAAAGTACAGAAATAACATTAAATTAAATAAAAATAATTTTTTAATCAATGAAGTTTCTAATATTATAAAATGATCATAAATTCATCAAACTGTTATAAAAGGATCTTTGAATTTATCAAAATTATCACTATTTTATAATTTATAGTGACTATTTTATAACAATTTAATAAGTTCGATGATGACTACATATTTAAAATACACATTTAGCTTTGGGTACTGTAATAAAAATGAATATCAATCGCCTATTAAATTATCCAAGTGAAAATGATACGTGTTCAGATATCTATAGTTTAAAAGAAATTATAATTAATATTATTGAATTTTTTTAATAATTTTTTGTTATAGTATAAGAACGCGGGAACTTTTGAATGTAATTAAATTTTTTTAAAAAAATACAATTATATTTTAATTAAAAAAAATAATAAAATCGTATTTTATTAAGTCGTAAACTGCATGGTAGTCTAAATGCTGAATTGAACCCCACAAAATTGTTTGTTTCTCTGCATTACGTGTGAGTTGAGAGCTGGAACAAGTTCACATGCATGCATGTGAGTTCTCGTTATCCAGATTATAGCAAACTCGTAGCTAAACATTTCAAGCAAACATTTAGGGTTTGGTTTGGAACAAGGAAACACGTTTTCATGTTTGTTTGTTTTTTTGCTTAAATAAATAAATATATATATATATATATATAATTGTTGCTGTCTGAAAATCTTGGATAGACCTGAAGTTGATTGGAGAGAACCAACAATAGTCTGATATAATTCGTTTTGATTATGACCTAATGATTGAACGTCATTTTTCAGACAAAATATGTCACAAATATTGTGTGTTGGTTAATCCATTGTAACGTTGTTCATCCCTACGTGACCTCGTTCAAAGTAGTAAAGTAGGGTTACGGGTGTGGATATAATGATAATATATTTAATTACGGATGTTATGTTGTATTATGATTTTTTTGTTAAAAAATAATTAAAGTATGATTTTAAATATAGTTATGTTTTATAATGTTAAAACGATCTTTAAAACTGTTACGAAACAAATATTACGTTGTGTTAAGATTGTAATTTATTAAATCGGAAACCTGTTTTGGAGACATGTCTTGAGCCTAAAGTTTAGAACTTGTCCCAACTTGATTTCTTTCGGAGATGATATGGATTTTGTTAATTGAATTTGGACAAATTATTCATTGGAAGAAACAAATCTATTTTTTTCTGTTTTGTTTTTAATTTCTTTTTCACCCATTTTCAGACAATCTTCATTGGAGAAATCGCAGATATCCTTTTGCATATGCTGCAAGAAAAAAAGACCAAATTTTTTCTTGATTATTGAAGTCCCCTACTAAACAATGATTATTTTGCCAAGGAAAAGAATCTAATATTAACTTGGGCCTAGGGTCGTAAATAAGACGAGATAAATCACGAGCTATTTGAACTCGACTCAATTAAAGTTCGATCAAAATTTGATTCGATTGAATTGGAGCTCGAGCTCGAACTCAGCTCGAGTTTTTGACAAGCAGAGCTAAAGTACATGATATCCGACTCGAAAAGCTCACGAGCTACTCAAAAATATAAATATACTAGTTTCTTTTATATAATTTAACATCTAAAATTTTAAAGTTAAAACCTTAATATAAGTCTTAAACCCTAAATTAACACACTAAACCCTAAAATTAATAAGCTTGAATTTACACAACTTGTGCATCAAAGTTTTTTCTTTATTAGGCTTTAAATGAGACGTTGTAGATAAGAGTTACTCGAGCTTAACACGATAAAAAAAAGATCAACACTTGACTCAATTAAGCTCGAATAAAGCTCGAACTCGACTCGAGTTCTTAACGAGCCGAACTTAGATTTTTTAAGCTCGTTTAAAATTACTCAAGCTCAAACTCGACTCAAAATCTTAAAAAACTAAACCGAGTTTAGCACTACTCAAGCTCGACTCTTCTCGTTTATACCCCTAATATTAACCACAAAACTCAAAGAGTCACCACAGATGATAAATTTTTTTTAATACCTTAATCAGTGATAAAAGATTTAATTTCCACTGTAAATATAGAATAATTTTAAAATTTAGAATAATAGATTATCTCTGCATGGACTTACATACAAGGATAGTAGTTTGATCTAATTGAGTTAATTAAAAATTTCAAGCTATTCTAGCTTATAAGTTTTTCTTTATAAATTAAAATTCATTTAAAATATTTTTAAGTAAAGTCGAGTTTATAAAATTTCAGTCAAACTATTCAAATTTTTATTCAAAATTAATTATAAAAAATTCTTCAATCATCTAAATTAGTAAATTTAACCGATTAAATTTTTATTTTTAACTCAAATTATAGAATCTTATCAATCATAATCTCCCTTAAATCAATTTATATTTTAATTAAAAATATTCATATAATTATGTTTCAAAATGATCTAGGACAGATCCCTTAACCTTTGCCCATGTCCAAGGAATAGGGTGCAATCACCATAACAATAATATTTCAATGTTTTCTTTTTATTAATATATACCTGATATAAGTTACTCGAATTTACATATAAATATCAAATATTAAATCATTTAAATTTTTATTAAATTTAATTAGCATCATAATATTCTCCTCAACTGCATCAATATTCCTTATTATATTCAATCACACCTCATCTTTTGAATAAAAATATACTAAAAAGATCATGGTGGGTAGTTGAGATATTGTCCTTTCACAGAATTATATGCCAAAGTATCGTAGTTAAAGCAGTCAATGGATATGACATAAAAAACTACTGAATCGAGATTTGAAAATGAGGTAAAATATAAATGTTTGAAAGCATGGGATAAATTTATAAATAATTCAAATTTTAAAATATATATATCATAGTTTGAGGATGCGTGATGCTAGAGACAAAGCAGGATTTGGGATTGAGGGGGGCAAAATATAAATATTTAGAAATAAGGGGACAAATTCATAAAAAAAATTAAATAGAGGAATAAAAGTAAAAAAAAATTCTTCGGGGAGGGGTGATTGCCCCTCCCCACCCTTCCATAGCTTCAACTTTGCGTGATGCAATTAATTTATGTATATATATACACATAAAAGTTTACGACATGAATAAATAACTCAAAATAAGTCGAACTCGAAGTAATCAGCACCTTAATGACATAACAAAATATTAAGTATACGTAGAAAATCTTTGTCAGGAGACTCATCCATCAAAACTAGGTGTACGACGCAGGTTAGTTCAAATTAATCAGGGTGAAGCCCTAAAAACCGGAAGAACAATAAAAAAACTAAGCGATACAAACTCAAGACGATCTTCGACAAAACAAATAAACTCAAAATATCTAAAAATTTAAAATCAAAATCGATCGAATCTTGATTGACCTGACCCAAAAACTAACAACATTCCCAACTTACAAGTCTACTAAAATATTTATTTCCATTGAGATACCTAAAGAATTGAGGGAGATTTGGCATAAATTTCCTCACATTGTCCCAATCATTTAAGCCTTTAGAATGACTAAATTCTGAACCCCCAAAACTTTGTATATTGGTTGAATGCATTTGGACACAACACAATCCTTGAAAAAACATGTTCTTTTTTTTCTCAGTTTCCATTGCTCCGTGAAAAATGAATCCATGGAGTGTCTCTGGTTTGCTTCATTTCCACTCATGGTCTAACGGAATGATATATTATATTTTTTACGTAAATTCAGAGGTTCGATTCTTAAAATTTTGAATGAAACAAATTGAATTGAGATAATCGTATTCATAATTGGCTAGGCATATATCTTTAGTGCCTTGTTATCTTTTCGTATTTTAAATTTGAACAGGATCATATATGCATGTAAGTTTACTCGTCAAAACAAAATATATATCGGAGGGTCGACATAAAACTATAAAATTTAGAACGTTTAAAGTTAAAACTTACCTGAACTTGCCCGAGACTTGTCCCGATCGCTACGTAATAGCTTTCCCGGGTCCATTGAATAGCACACACAGTCACACTATCATTTGGTCCTAAATCACACAACTTGGTTACCTGAGACACAAGACAAAGCAACAAACATGTTACAACACCTGTTATGTCCCTATAACAAGATAATTTCCAAAGGATGTCTTACTTTGCTATTTGATGCAAACAAAGAAGACAATTTCGACAAATAAACACAAGTTCCCAATCCAACTGCATTTATTAAAGGGAGGACTATTTCGGACAAAACCTTGTAGGCTCAGGAAATGGTGAAAGGTTAGCATAAATCATCTTATCTCGGTAGTTAAAGAAACGATTGTTATTCCTGGAGATCACGGGTTCGAACACCAATATTATAGAACAGTGATTGAGCGATTAATATGTAATGATTAAGAGCTCGAATGTGTGTTCAAGACCGAACATTACACAGCTAACTTGTTGTATGCGAACCATTCTTACTGAATGTTGTCGATTTGATTGCATGAAACACACACATGAAACATACAAAACATGAAACCCTAAAATACAAAAAATACTTATTTTTTTCTTCTAAAATTTCAATTTTAAATTTTATTATAAAGGAAAAGAGTATTCCGTTTAAAAATTCGACCCGATTCGATTCTTATATATATATGATCACATAACATCAAAATATTAGGCACAGAAAGCTGAATTTACAACAACAAGAACCAGCATTTTCTATTCAAACGCATGATTCTTTTTTTGGCACCATGATTGAAAAGAAAGCCTCAAGGTCAGGTGGCTGAAAGAAGCCATTCCTCGGCGGCTGCCTCTTTGTGTGAACCGCTTGCTTCTTCTTCGGTGCTGGTGGAGGAGCCACTGTTTGTATCCGCCGTGTCGGCGTCATATAACCTTCTTCTTGTTCATAAATTTCCATTAGAAAAAAAACACCTTGAAATGAAGTTTTATGGTTTGAAGGTCTTTATAAGTGAGATTTTGTAGGTGTTAGCTTCCTATGGAAGATGGAGATTTACATTTATTTTAAAACGTACAGTGCAAGGAACTAGAGGAAGGAAAGATTTTAATGTGACCTTAATGCTTAGGTGGAAGGAAAGGCTCAATTCCATCTTTACTCCTTGTATTATTCAAACTCTTAAAATTTAATTATTCTATTCGTTTTATTTAAAAATTAAACTTCAATCGATAATGTTATTAATAGGCATCAGATATATATATATATATATATATATATATATATATATAATTAAGATTAAGTTATACAATATAAAACTTTTAAATTTTATATGTCTTTTGGATCGTTGGATGATTGAAACAGATGACTCGGATTAACTCCTTAGTTTTTTCCTAAATGATAATCTTCATATAACCGACTGTTAATCTTCACTTATCCAACGATCTAAAAAAAGTGTAAATCTCCTTAATATATATATATATATATATATATGGGTCAAAGGGACTAAATTTTTAAAATTGAAAAGAAAGTGTTAAAATTTAAAATTTTATATAGTGCAAGGACTAGTAATAGTTCTTTTTAAGTACATTTGTTTTGGTAAGGTGTGGTTATATGTGATGGAGTGGTCCAGTCCTGCATTACCTTGAAAACTTGGGAACTTTTAATTTTGGAAATTGGAATTGAGATGATGCTTACTTGATTGATTACAGTAGGTTGGGTCAGGATTTGATTAAAAGTGTTTTTTTTAATTAAAAAAATTGGGTCGAATTGAGTTGAAAGTTTATTTTATTAATTTTAAGATATTAAATTGGGATGATAAAAATATTCGTATTAATCGATTCAATCAAGTATTTTAGTGGAAATTTTAAGTATAGGGGTGGACGAGGGCGGGTTTTGAAATTAAAAAAAAAATAAGGGTAAGGTAGGTTTGAGTTTAGGATAAATTTTTTTTCTATTTGTCCTGATTTGATATATTTTTAATTGGTATATTTTTAATTATATAAATTTATTATATTTTTATATAATATATGTAATATTTTATTATTTTTTGGATCAAATTCAGATATAACCCTTTAATTTCTGAGTTAAGTTAGGTTTTAATTCTTATGTTTAAGGGATCAGATGAGATAAGGCGGAATATATAAAAAAATCGTTATATTTATGTTTAAATCAAAATTCAAATGTAAAAAATCGTTAAAATTACAATCAACTTCAAAATATTAAAACTTTGTTCCAATACAATTTACGATATTTAGTTTATCATTTGATTAATTTAAATTAAATATTATATATTTTTTTATTTAATTTATTTTATTTACAATAATAAAATTCAAATCCCGACGAAGTAATTTGATAATTTGAACATTATTCAATAATATCTAAAATCTTCAATAATAAATAATTTGAATACTTCTTTTAGAAAGAACAAAAATAGTAGTAATAATAATTCAAATAAAGATTGTCTCATTTATAACTTAATAATTGCAGTGGGGCAGCCGGTTGTATTGTTTTTTGGGCTAAATTGGTAAATGGGCCTTTCTAATTCATTCTAGCCCAATACTCTTGGCAAATAAAAAAACTGTCCTTGCGGTGAACGTGGATCGAACACGTGACCTTCAGATCTTCAGTCTGACGCTCTCCCAACTGAGCTATCCCCGCTGTTGATTTCTGGATAGAATGGTACTCAAATAAACCGTGACAGTTGTTGTTGGTGACCATGATACTGCTTTATTGCAGTTGTTCGTCCCCTTGTTTGTTTCTACAGATTCTCGATTTTGCATTTGATCGGTTGGGTGCTAATGGATCTTGGGGGTAATACAATTACTTTACTGCTTTCGTGTTCATCTCTTGAATGATCGAATGTGTCATCGTAAATTGTCTTCGGATAGTAGTGTTTAGGTGAACTTTAATGTGTTGTTGAGCTTGCATGTCTGGTGAATATATAGGCTCTTGGTCTGCCATTTTCAGTTCACGCTGCATCGTTTTGTCGGCGGCGGTATTCATCAGTGATACTTTCTTTATCTGGCAGATTTTAGTGACTTCTTTCTTGATTTCCTTTTTATTTGAGGGCAGAACAGATGGATCATCATCCTATCTTATCACAAAATATGGCTTCTCTGTCTGTGATTGCAGCATTTGGTGTTGATGCAGTTCCTTCAAGCATCATCTTATCTTACTAAACCAACCGATAATGACAGAGAGTAATGTAATTCTTTTCAAATAAATTTTGAAACAAATATATATATACACCACAGATGGTTATAAAATGGACAAAATGCCAAGAAAATGCCTTTTTCTTCTAAGTTCAATGGAGTATGAATTACAAGATTAAATAAACTAAATGAATCTGGGAAAAAATGTACTGTAAAAATCTGGTTAGAACAAATCTTATTTTCGGCTAATTTTAATTTACAGAAATGTCAATTGGCTTCAATGGTTTGGGAAGCTGGGAAATGAATCAAGTGAGTAGTAGTGTGTGGCAATAGTACATGACAATGTAAATCAAATTTGTACATGTTTCTTTCTTTCTCCCTCCCTGTTCTTGGTCAATGTTTTACCTTCCTTTTTTACATTGAAACAGTTGGAACCGTTGTTGCGGCTCCGTTTCTGTCCGATTTCGTGTCTGTGATCTTCAAAGTCCCCGGCTGATGCTTGCCTTGTTTAACTTGGTGCTGAGACCAGTATGCATGTGCAGCCAAGACCCTGTCCAAGAGTTCCTGTGGTACCGGCTCCCCTCGTCGTTGCTGTGGGGAAATTTTCGCCGTGTGAACCAATGTTTTCCATTTATCCTGCAGGTGATAACGGCGTGTTAATACGAATAACACCGACAAAATACACCCACCGTGCAAAACTTGATAGATCAATAACATCCCAGAAACCAGATTACTTTGCTTGTTCAAAATAGCAATAAGCGGGATAGTAAAGTGGACAAGTACTGTACCTTCAAATCCACGTATGTTCGATGATCGGCATTCTCAAAAGCTCGCAATTTAATATCGCGCCACCTGCAGAAAGCCCAAAAAAATTATTTTTAGATACTCTGTCTTTATAACCCTGCATCCTCTTCAATGATGCAAAACCCATGAAAAGGAGTAAGGTGAATGTAAAAGTAACACACCTTCCGGTACCAAGCTCCTCAACTGCCTGTACCAATGCTTCTACTTCTAAGACTGAAAACGGTCTCCTAGTTCGACGCTGTGCAAGCTCAGGTTTCCGAACTTTTGGGCTGGCAGGTATGATGGTCAGTGCCTCAACATTCATAGCCGAAACAGGGACTAAAGCTCTTGACTCCGACAGACTTTGATCAGTTAGCACATCAGTTTGGGAGGAAACTGGTGTGTGAATAGTATCCACAGGATGTGCTGAATTGGTCAGTAAAAGTAGGCCAGGTTTAGCATCGGGAATCCCTGTGTCTACAAGCGGAGTGGCCGGAAAGCTGGAAACCAAGCACTTGTTACTCGAACTATCAAAGGTATAGCTAAATCACAATGCAGATAAATGAAATAAAATCACATCATCCTATCTTGAAAATTCAAAATCACCTTGTTAAAGTTTGAGGATCTATATCACATGATATCGGAAGGGGCGGTTCTTCCAAGCACACAGGCGAAGGAGCTTTTGTAGGATCAGGCTCCAAAGTGAAACCAAGAGAATCCAGATTATCTTCACAGGAAATACCAGTCTGTGATAGCGTTCGGTTGTCATCTCTCACTTTCTTCCCTTGAAGAAGTACCCCAACACGGATTCCACCACCAAGTAAGGCACTCACTGCCTCCATTACAGTCCTCTGCTCGTATTCAAGTAATATAAGTGGTAAAAAGTGTTAGCGACTATATGTTAATTAAACAAAACTATATTCGACAATGAAAAAAAAAACATCACTTCTATACCTTCAGTGAACCAACAGTTGCACTTTCTGGAACCTCGATATAAAGTTCTGGAATTCTAAACGACTTAATGCTGAATTTCACTGTACGAAAACAACAGTTAAATAAGACATTCCCCAAAACTAGAGTAAAAACGTCCACGATCAATACACAACAGCCAGTCAAAAGTATCCGTACCATGAGAATTCTTGGACTGGTGAGATGCTTTGCTACTTGTAAGCAAAGGGGGTATCCCACATGCTATGGACATAATGAAGTAGTTTAGTCTTACTAATAAGATATTGATCGTGAAATCGAGTAAACCATAAAATACCAATAATGTAATTGAAGAAGGGAAGCACCTCCATGCAACATTGAAGCGGAACTACCCTTGTCTCCATCCACAACCTTCTCGGGTGAATTGCAAACACTTTCACTACTGATCCCACCATCAGAAGTTACTATTGAGCTACGGTCAAAGAGCTTCCTCCTTTTGCAGAGCGTGTCGTATTGGTATCTGTCGTGATTATAATAGGCCTTCCGCTTACGATATAGAGACTTCATTCCTCCATCTAGAAAAATATGAAACACAAAATCCATAAAGAAATATTTATGAAGTCCGAGTAAGATGTAAATCATGCAATGAACACTACTCACCAGGTTTATAATGTTCGAAATCCTTCAACTTTGGACCAGCTTTCCAATATTTGGATGTCAGCAACTTCCTTATCCTCCGATCTCCAATTCGTGTTGGAGGCCTAGAAGCCTTAAATCTATAGCTAAGTCTATTAAACCTAGAAAAGTTTTCATCATCATCTTTACTACCTAACTTAATATCATTCCTACATCTTGAGAAAGAAGCATTAGGAATGCCGTCCTTGCGGAACGGCAATTTGACATCTCGTTTAGAATTAATAGGAGAAGGAAATGTCATAGGCAGTTCAACTGGATCTTTCAAGGGGCAAGTATTAGCAATACTCGACTTCCCGATGTCCAAACCCTTAACATCTCTTTCTTGCTTAAACCCATTCTCACTTTTACCATCACATAAACCCCCGAGATCAGGGGAGCATAGATCCCTGTCACAATGAATTTCCTTCACATTGTTTTCGGTAGTCGACTCAGAGGCAGCAGCACTCGCTTCACAGCTTCCTTGCTCAACAAATTCAATTTTCATCGGTTTATCATCATCGGAATGAATTTCCTGTTTAACATCATTACCTATAGTAACACGATCATGTCCTCCCAAAGCATTGCTAGAAGCCGAACTCTCACTTTCCTGCAACAACTGCCCGGCTAAAGAAGCTAACAATTCAAATGCACAAATCTGACTGTCCTCAACTGCCTGCCTACTCCGACACCTCCTCTGTAACCGACACAACAACCATGTTTTATTCATCAAGTTAGATCAAAACTCAACATCATCAAGACTACCAAAAGATCAACAGACAACCTTAGAAGACAAATAACCAAAAAAGAACAAAACATACCCGATTCGATCGAGGGGCACGGGGCACGTTCCGGACGTTGAAGGTATTAAATCCATAATCTAACCTCTTCTTAAACACCATATCTAAGGCTAACAGGCATGTATAGTTACAAATTCACTGCACATAAACAGATCACGCAATATATCAGTATAATTTTAAACCAAATCAAACCTTAAAGTTAGAAAATAACCCAAATAATTCTGCTTTATCTACGAAAATCCGACAAGGAGATCCATAAACAAGAAAAAACAGGATTTTTTTTAAAAAATACCATTAACCAAGAAAATTAAAAGAAGAGAAAATTTGAAATTAAATGATAAAAATTTAAACAAAAGTGAACAAATCAAATTACAGATCCAAAAACCCAGAATACTCTACATCAAGAGAAGAAGAATATAGTAGCGTAACTTTGATTTAAACAAGAATTTAAACCATTAAACAAAAAAATGGTCGAATTTATTCATCTTTTCTAAAATCAAATCCCAGAAACCTCAAAATTCACCAGAAATTTTGAATTTCCCATTAAAATCTCCGAAGCAAAAAGAGAAAAACCCAGATCAGATCTCGATCCAAAACACAACTACAATCGAAATTCACTTTTTCAAAACCCAATACGCCTCATAATTTAGCATAATTCAACAAAAACACGTACACAAAAAAAAAATGAGAAGAAACCCAACAATTCAAGTACAGAAACAATAGAAAATTCATGATACAATAAGCAAATCACTCACCTTTTAAACTGAAAGATCTTCAGTTTCTTAAACCCCAATATACAAATGTACACGGAACAATTAAAAAATGAAAACTTTGCAGAGAAAATTCCTTGAGAAACAAAGATCCGAGAAACCAAACAGATCCAAATGAAACTGAATGAAAACTAGATCAAATTCTCCTTCTTGTGTCAAGTTTTTTTCCGTGGTTTGTGAACGAAAGAACAAATATTTATACAAAAAATAACCTTAAAAGAGAAATCACCACGAAAAAACAACACTATATATATATATATATAAGTTCAAGAAAGTGCTTAAACCCAGAAATATGAAATTACCTTTAATAATTATTGACCACAAAACCGGATCGGCCAGTGGATGCGAGGGGTTTACCGGTAATAGACGGTAAGTAAAACCCCCACCTAAGTGACGCCACGTGGAAGCAAACTGTGCTCCTTAGATTTGTTTTTTATTTTATCATTATTTATAGGGATGAGATAATATTAATTATTTTTTATTGAGTAAATGTTTGGAGTGGGTGTTTTCATTCTTGTTTCATGAACTCGTTTTCTCATTGGTTTTCTTAGTCTCATCAAATTTTTAGTTTTAATACATAAAAAAACTTTAATAAAAAAATTATATAAATTTTAATTTATAAGATATGATGTTGACACGTGTCATAGAACAGATGGGATCAATTGAAAGATAAGAGGATTGGGTAATTTGGGTGTGGTTTAATTTTTGCCTCACACATGGATAACGTGGATACAAATATTATATATATTAAAATTAATTTTTAGGAATTTAAATAATGTTTATATTTGAATATTTTAATTACTCTTTTTATTAATAGAGGTTAATTTAAGTGATAAATATTTTAATTTTGTTTAAATAAATCTTGGGTTCAAGACGTTATATACTCAAAAAATTTATATTAAAAGAGATTCACTGATTGGCGTAGTGGTCAAGGATGCTCATACTGCCCTATTTTGTATGGATTTGAATCCCGATATGAGAAAAAGTTGTAATCTCTCTACTTAATAAAAAAAATTATATTAAAAGAATTATCAAAATTAGATACGTGACATGGGTCAATCCGAGTTAGTTAAGGCGAAATCTTAAAAATCAAAAAAATAATAATTAAATAATCAGTTATAATTAATTTAATTAAATAAATTTATTACTATTTAGTCAAATAAGTCGATAATTAATTATGAGACTCTAACTCCAGTCTTTAAAAATTCCAAAAATAGGTCCATTTAATTCTAGGATTGTTTAATAAATATTATAAGTTGTATTTATAATTTGATAAAAATATAATTATAAATATTTTAAAAAATAATAAAATAATCAGTTATATATTTAATATTTTAATTTTAATAATTTTATATAACAGATATGTATTAGATTTAATATTCAAATACAAAAATAATGAATCTATATAAAACATTCAATTAATTACAAATATTATAAAGTATTTTAAATGATAACTTTGTATAAATATAATATATAAGTCCAAATATTCACATTGTTTTATTTATTAGAAATATATTCTCATTGTTAATATCAATAAAGTTGGTGAGAATATGATAGTTTCAATTAATAATTAATTACAATAAAGTAAAACAAAGATCAATTAATATAATCTTTTATAAGCATTATTATACGTTTCGATTTGGGTTTTGGGTTTTATTTTGATTTAAATCTTATTATATACGAATATTTTTTAAAGATATTTTATTTATTATTTTAATTGTATGATTAATTATTATCGTAGTTATTCGAACATGTATTATATTGACTAATTAAATCAGGATTATTATAAAAGTAAAGGTTAATATTATTTTATGGTAAGATTGGCCAACTAATTGAATTTTTTTGAGTTTGACAGTTGAGCTGAATGAATAGTAAAAAATAGAAATTCATTATTTTTTTATAATATTTTATATTTTTGGATATAATATTAAAATTTATCAAAAATCACGAAAACATTGTATAAAAATCTAATATCTTATATTATTTTTAGTCACATTTTAAATTTATCGTATTCGAAACTAGTATCGATAACAGTTTAGGGAGAATTTTTTAAATAAAATTATAATTTTATATATTATTATTTTTATCTCAACAATAATTGCTTAGAAGAAAGGAATCTACCTTGGATGACATGTCCAAAACCCATCGATGTTTTAGGCATGTTCAAATATTTATACAATTAATTTTAAAGTTTAAATATTAAAAATATAAAAGGGTAATATTTTATTATTTTTTATTATAATAAAATAAGCATTAATGCATGAGATTATTCCATAGCAACCCACATGACATTTCCAAGGAACAAGAGGGAATCATTTTGATTTGGGAAGAGATTATCAAACAAAGGCAATAATTAAATTAATTAATTAATTAAGACATGTGATAATCTTGTGAATCCAACATGTCTTTGTGATCTAAGCCAGCTAAAATGTCTGAAAAGAAAAAGGAAAAAGATTCACCCAAGAAAGAGACAAATATTAATCCCATTTTTGTATATGAAGTTTGCTTGGAGGACAAGATTTTTGGCCACTTTCCGTTAGCATTTTTACCTTAGCTTATAAATCAAGGTTCAATATCATCTATATAAATCCGGTTTAAGCTGATTTCGATAAAAAATATTTAGTATACTTTTCTAAGGTTCGAATTATATAACTTGTAACCTTTTCTTTCGTTTTTAAACTGACACTTTCTATATTAGATCGGTATTCTTTCAGTAGATTCTTAAGTTGAATTTTTTACGAATGAAAAAATAACATTGAGAGAATTTTCTCTCTATTTTGAATCTAACCCGATTTAACTCTAAATATAATTAAATCTTATGTTATAGAGGATTGCATGCATCAAGATTTTGTGTGAAAAGTGTGTATATGACTTGCACATGCCCATCTGGTTGGCATATTTAGCTGTAAATAACATGCATTTTGCTGGGAATTTAGGCCTATGGCAGGCTATGGGGGTGGTTTCTTTATATGTAATAAATAATTTAGGCATATGTCTGACTTAAGACAAAACTTAAACATAATAAATAAATAAATAAATAACTATATATAATTTATATAATGTAAAACTTGAATCAAATTCTTAACGATCAAAAGGATGTAAAATACGAAAATAATGTAGGTGACTTGGGTCGGTTAGCCTAAGTGTACCTTTGTTATCGTATTTGGTTGACTAATTTAGATTATATGTTAATATATATGTATTTTTAATTAAAGATAATAATAGATTAGATTTAAATTGAATTATATAGAGTTTAAGTTTAAATTTAATTATAATTGAATTTATATTTTTCGGATTTGGATTCAGATTTTTAATCGAATTTAGATCAGATTGTTTTTGGATTTGATTATTTTTAATCAGATTCAGATTAAATTGTTATTTTTAGTGTAGACACGAATTTAAAAGATATATTTATAAATTTTGACGTATTGTATTTTAGTTTTTTAGTATTTTTATTTTAATGTAAATTACTCTATAATATTATGTATTTAATTTCGTATATTTTTCATTTTCATACTTGACTATTTAACTTTTTGTGTTACTATTTATATTTTAAAAAATTAGTTTTTAAACTTCAACTAAATAATAATAATAATAATAATAATATGGATTCAAGATCTTGGATTCCATTTCTTGGAAATTGGGAATCATTAGGTGCTTAACTTTAGATTCACTCAAAACTCTCGGAATTTAGGGCTTCTCTAAAAGAGAGGAAAAAAGGGGTTAATTTGTCTATAAGTCCCTGTACTATGTATAAGTTATATATTCAGAATATGTACTTTAATTTGATCTATTTTTTATCTTAAACTTTTCAAATTTCAATCTTAACTCAAAGAATAGAAGGATAATATGAAAATAAATTATAGGGACTTAAAAACTATTAAGCTTGAGATTAGGAACCAGATCTATAAAATGAAGCAAGATTTAATTTATTAGGGATTAAATCCATAATTTACATATAGTATAGATACTAATGGAATAATTTTACAGAAAATATTTGTTAAAAAGTAAACAAGGAAGTTCTACGGTTCAAATTTCGAAGTTCAAAACCCCCAATTCTGAAGTCAAATTAGTACAACTATTACCTTTCCTAATAAGACCAAAGTCTAAGCTTATCATGTTTTATTTATTTATTTATTTATTTTACTTTTCTAGATATATTTTATTTATTTATTTAATTATACTTTGGAACACCAAAATGACTAATGAGATTCAAATATGATGGCAAAATAATAGTAAAATCATGGGAAATATTTTTGTCTCTTTTTATAGATATTATTTTTGAGTTCGAGTTATTGAGAAGAGTAAATTATCTTATATTATTTAAATTATTTATTAACCGAATAATTTTTGATGAATTTTCTCTCACACCAATAGATTCTGACCCAATTCAATTTGATGAGGTCACGCGGACTGATTTTGATTTGATCCAATTCGATTGAGGTTAATTTTTTTAATAAAGAATCAGACCGGCATAGTTTTGTTTTTGTTTTTTTTTTGAAATTTTTAGAGTTGGGTTTGAGTCAAATTTAGATAAAATTCGTCCGGCCCTGACATATTTATTAAAATAATTTTATTTTATAATTATTTATTTAGTATATTTAGTATTTTTATTAATTTTATATCAAAATTAATCTAGTCATTTTTTTATAATTTTGAGATCATATCAAAATAAAAATCAAGTTATGTTTTTATTATGTTGGATTGAGATTGAATAAATAACATTATATTAAAATTAGAGATAAAATAAAACAATGAGATTTTTATATTTTTAATTAAGTTTCGAATATTAAAAACCCGAACGTAGGATGAAACTTGTAAGCAAAGATAACCTTTTATAATAATTGCCTTCCTATTTGGATAGGTAGTTGAGCAACCTTTTTCAACATCCTAAAATATAGATGGTATATTTTGAATTAAGCCTAAGGAAATTTATATATATTTTTAGAAAATAATTTCCAAAACTTATATTTTTTGTAAATATAAATATAAAACAATTTATTTTCTTGTGTTAAATGTATCATTTTAATTTATTGTATATATTTTTTATTTTTTTAATATATCCTGATCGTATTGTATTTTAATATCTATGTGAAATTTGAAGTCAATGTTCCCAATTTTTATAAGAATTTTCTTCCTTTTTATGTCTAATAGATATTTATTTGATTACAACCCAACCTGGACAACAAGACTTCTAATGACACCAAACAACCTATGAACTTGTCCATTGGAATATAAAACCAACAACAAAACAAAGTTGTTTTGGTTTAGATAAAACTATCTTAGGTTGCTTTTATAGTTGTAGTAGTTGTGGTTAGACATGTGCATGGGTTGGGTCGGGTTTTCGACTCACCTGTATCTGATATGAAAAATCATACTCTTCACTCATCACTCGACCCGACCTTGGTTTAGGGTGAAAAAGTCTGACTCGACCCGACCAATTTTTAAGCTTTAAAATTTGACCTAACCCAAGCCGACCTGAATCATTAAAAAAAATTTAAATTTTAGGAACTTAATTGTAAAAAATAAAATTTTAGTGACCTAATTGTAAAAAAAATTAGTGACCTAATTATATAAAATATATATAAAAAGGATCATTATTACAAATATCTCTAAAATATATGAAAAAATTACTCTACTAGTCCCAGATCGGGTCGGGTCCGATTTTTTTTCCATCCTAAACCCGAACTCGACCCGATCCGAGATCATTCTTGAAAAAAACTCGACCCGAACCCAAATTTTCTAAAAAAAACTTGACCTGATCAGGTCGGATCGAAACTCGTCGGGTTTAAGTTTGGTTTTTAACACAAGTTTGTCCACTTATTTTAACATTCAAACGTCGTTTTTAGAAAAATTGAATTTTTAAGCTTTTAGCCAACCACCACCGTTTACTCCCAACGAATGTTTGAGAACTGCAACTTCAAAGGGAACCTTAATCAATACCACCAAAATGTAATATTATCGAAAACTATTAAATGTAACGATAAGATATATTATTTTACCAAGAAAAAAATTCGAATTCGAGTCTTGGAGTAGACATTGTTGAAAAAGAAAACTACAAGTTCTGAATATAAATTATAAAATGAACATGTATGGCAATTTTTTTTAAGATTAAATTAAATTATAAAATTTTAAGAATCGAAATATAATGTTATTAATGTATTAGATCAAAATTGATTTTTTTTTATATAGTTTTTATAACCTGTCCATTACACTTCAAAACCAACAAGAAAAAACACATTTTTGATATTTCCTAAAATGTTCGAATGCTACAATTTGTTTGGTCTAATGAAACCAAAATTTAATGTGAATCTTATTTTTTTTTTCATGGCATTAATTTCAATTTAATTATTATATTTTTTATTTTTAATAAAATCAAATTAAATTTAAATAAATTAAAAACTATAATAATTTCTTTAATGAAATCAAATTTATCTAATGATCAGAGTTATATTTGTAAGTTTAAATTTTTAATATAAATTTTTATTTTAACTCATGCATTAACTATTATTTAATATATATATTATTCTCAATTTAGTTTAATTATTATATTTTTACAATGGATTAATTGTTTTTATGAGTTCCAAATTTGTTATGTTCGAGTTTTTTTAATCCATATTTTTAATGACAATTAACGAGAAACTCTAATAAAATAGAATTAAATTTTTAATGACTATACTGCAAGTTTTAAAAATTTAGTGAACGAAATATAAACATCCTAATATTTTGGTGACAAATCATGAAAAAATTGTAACTAGGCATTTGAATCTATAAATCGTTTTATTCAATTAAATATCGTTAACATTAATTATATTTTAAAATAATTATATTAAAAATAACATAAACATAAAAAATAAGAATAATAAAATGAAGCACAAGGCAAGTAGATTCTCATATTAAACAACAAAATATAGAACAATAAATATCCATAAAATCTTAATATAAAATTGATGAAATATTTCAGCAAATTGACAAACTAAAAATTGCTTTGCCTCCAACCTCCATACTCTTCTCCATCATCTCCTTCAACCTATGATACAATCCATCAAAAACAAGCTAAGATTAATGCCTGTATTTTCGGTTACTCGAACTCTTCGTTTTTTCTTTTTCGTATTTTTATATATTCATATTCGAGACACGTGTAAAACATGAATAAATGGTTACGAGATCAAAGGTTAACTCGAATAAAAAATACCTTTCTGGTGAAAGTAACACCAACTGTAATATCTCCACAATAACGATTTTCAGCATTCACTACACTTTGTTTAGAAGGATGAATCTCTGCATTTCCTTTCTCTGCTCCAATTGCCAACAAATCCTTCACATATATTCTGCAAACATGACAAGGTTATTTTAAGAGCTTCGATATAAAAGAGATCGAGTTTTAAGACAAGAAAAAGAGTTACAGATATCGAGATTCGATCTTGTAATAATCTTAGAAGGGGGTCTCTATGAACCAAATGGACTATAAGAAATGAAGTATATTTGGGATAAAGAGTAATGCTTAATAAACTATCAGACTCTGTTGTCGAGTGCCGCCGCCGATGGCCACCGAAGTATAATAAAACTATCGAACTATGTTGTCCCGACTATTTAATCTTACATGAACAAACTTCGAAAAACGAGTACGAGTCAAGCAATTTAGCTATCAAGCTGTGATAAAAGAATGTTGATATCTTACGTGGCTTGGCCGACGAAGTCATCGGAAGAGAATGTGTCCTTGTCCATGATTTTGAGAACGAGCTTGTAGCCATCACCTGATCCTGGATACTCCGCCTTGAACGTAAATTTTTCATTCCATGATGGAGTAGAGCCATCACCTGCATAAAATTTGACCTTTTAGGTAACTTGCAAAAGTTATTTTGAGAAATAATTCTAGAAAAATATACTTGTCCGACAAATATTAAGATATAAAAACGAAAAAAATAAAATATTATTATTTTGACCTTATTTTATACTCGTATTTAAATTCGAGTAATGTAATTAAATTTTTAGATGTAATAGGTGTTTGCAAGTCCAAATCTCCTTACATCATTTTAATGGTTAAAGACTGCCTGCCCTACTAAACCAATCCCCATGTGTTATTTCACCACAAAGACCAATTCAAATGCAACAGTCCTTTTCAATTTATTATTTATTTATCTTTCTTCTTGAAGAAAATCAATTAAATATTTAATTAAAATTAATATTTTAAGTCAAACTACCTAACCCATATTTAATTTATTTAAAGTGTCTTTGTCAAGAAAAAATATATTATGGATCATGTATATCACATCTTCTATAGATTAACCAATTAAATGTATATATTTTATTAATTTTTTATTTTATTTTTTTATTAAGTGAGTATTTATTAATATTTACTTTAAATTAAATCTAAAAATATTTTATCTTGTATAAAAGATAATTAATGAAATAGATGCATCTAATTAGTTGATATATATGACGTGACAAAAATGACTCATAATATAATTTCTACTTTGTAAAATAATTATTTACAAAAATCGTTTTTTTTAGTTTTTTCTGTCTTAATATTAAAAATTTAAAATTTAAATCTTAAAGAGAATTTTAAATTCTAAATTTTAAACTATAAACCTTAAAAAGTACACAATACTCAAATTTTATAATCATATGAGGTATAAGATTTTTATTCAACATATATAAAATATATATCCATATTCGATACTTATTCGAATAATTATATAGAAATCATGATGCACAAAATAAGCAACAAGGATGAAAAGACGATAATAACCTCTTGCCACACTGCTTTTGTGCTCTTGACCTTTGTATTCAATTATCACATATGGGTCCATATCACCTACCAATCAAAAACAAGAGAAAAATGGGAAAAAAGAAGAAGAAATCTTTAGTTCAACTGTTCATCAATAATCTTCCAATCAAATAAACCCACAGTTTAAAATTCCAGAAATATATATATTTCGATTCGAATTTCAAAATTAATCAACGTTAAATGACTGTATAAACCAACTAGATCGAGCTCAGATTTCAACATTTCAGTAACAAGAAAGGAAGTAAAATCTATAAATATGGATACCCAAAATGATCTACAACATGATGAACCCTATAGAAATCTGGATTTGGGGAAGAAAATGAAGAAACCAATAACTTGTGAATCAAATCTGATCAAACAAAGGAAGTTTGAGGAAATTATATACCCAGAAAATCTGAGTCCTCGAGGCCTTTAGCACCAACCAATAGCACTTCCAATACTCCAACAGCCATCCTTGAATTTGAGCGTTTCCTTTTTCTTTTCCTCTCTGAGATTTTTCTGAATGGGAATGGTTTGGACCCTTAGAATTCTTTGATTCTTTATATAGAAGGATGAACAGGAATTGGCATGGAGACTTTAGGGAGTTGACAGGAGACTTTCACGTTAAAAACGGGACGACTGAAAACCCAATGAGACTTTAGAATTTGCAAAAGAAATAGTAATACATATGGTTCTTTCTTTTGATTTTTTTAAATTAATTATACTAAAATTAATTTAGCGGGATGAAATTTTAGATTTTTTTTGGGATAGATCATAGATATTATTTTTTTGGTGTTGTACGTAAATTTTATTGAATTTAGATAGCTACTTAAAATAATTTTTTATATAATTTGATTTAAAATAGTCATTAACAGTTAATAAATCAAATACCATCGGTCGATTTTTTATATTTTTTGATTAATTAAAAAAATATTACACACTTAGTAAGCACAGAGATTTGAACTCATATAAGATAAGACAATAATATCATTAATTAATGATGTTTTTAATCTTTATATTTTTAATGAAAATCAGAAATATTACCGTTGACCTCGTTAAAAACCTTCATAAACCTAGATAAAAAATTATGTTTGCGATCAATATACTTTAATTTTTTAAAATTATAATATATTTTTTTATCCTAATTAATTAAGTACTCCAAATCAATATCCTCCCCTATGACTATTTCAACAGCCCTCCTTGAATTCTTCTCTTTTAGATTCATTGAATGAATTATTGTTGACCCTTTATTCTTCAATTCTTTATATGTAACAAGTGGGCATGGAAATTTTGTGTACTAATGGTACAAAACTTTTCATATTGAAGGAAAATTTAGATAGAAATTAAAAATAATAAGTTAAAAAGATTATTTTAGTTTATGAGATCAATTAAAAAAATTGATTTGATCTCTTATTGAAAAATACATTTAATATAGTTCATTAGTTTTTGAAATCGATTAAATTGACTCTTTAACTAACGTTAATTATAACGTGAATGATGACATGTCAATCCACGATATTGACATGATAATACAAATGGGATGATGCATGGCAATTAAAAGTTTGATAATTTATTTAAATTTTAAATATTTATAAAATATTATTAAAAACATAAAACACTATACTAAATAAAAAATTAAGTAAAAAAATACTAAAATTAAAGATATTAAAAGTTATAAATATAAAAAATTAAATTTTAAAAATATTACAAACCATCAGAAAAGTCTTTGATTGTTTCTTATAATACTAAGTGTACTAATTTTTTTTAACATTTTTATTAAGTTTTTATATTTAAATTTTATCGTTTTATAATTTTTAATACATTTTATTTTTTTTTATATTTTAGTATTTTTTAAATATTTTATTTTTTATTAACTTTATAATTTTTTATAAAAACTTAAAAAAATGTTAAAATATTTTGGTCATTTTAAAATTTTTCAGGGACGTAAAGGATATTTAACTAATTTGGTGATCAACTTTTATATATTCTATTTATACAAGTTCAACTCAAAAAATTAAATTCTTTATTTAATTTTTAGTAAAACTAAATAAATTGGTTAAATTAACTTAAAATTTAACAAATATCCCACTGGGTTTTATTTTAATCAACTGAAGCCGCCTGTTTCTGCCTCTTCTTTTGTATATACTAATTTACTACCCACTCTCAAGTCGCCAAGGAAGACTCAACTTATCAACAGAAACAATAAAAAAAATTAAACCCAGAGAATCAAAATAGGATGCTAGAAAAAGTCAGATGTTAAAGAATTCATTATAATAAAGACAATGGAATTGACTGGATCAATTGGATTCAAATACTCCAGTCAATTCAGATCAATGGGGGCATTTTTTTTAATTATAATGGTTCTAAGAATTAAAATCATCCCAGATGCATCTCAAATATCAAACACTACACTTCATAGTTCTAGCAACATGAGACAATGGAGGAGATGGAAACTCAAACTCCAATGTCAATGTTTTGATACAACAGAAGAAGATGAAAGAAAGACTGGTTTAGAAGTTCCATTCAAAATGATAGATACCACACAAGTCTAATGACTACCGAATCACTTACCTGATACGAACACAAAGGATCAAGTTTTTGTTACTTACTGGCTATGTCTACATAAAGGTCAGCAGATCTCGATCTGGAGCCAGAGGGAGACCTTGAATATCGACTTGGAGACCTTGATGATTTAACTCTACTCGGAGATGGACCCCATGCAGCACGTGGATCCTCAGGCTCGTATGTGGATTTCCTATAAATGGAAATTCAAAACATGCCACAAGAGTCGAGTTAAACATACAAAACACACACACACACACACACTAACAATTAACTCTCATCATACAAGAATTGAGAGTCTGAAGTCGCATGAAGTATGGCTTTTCTATGCAGAGAAAACAGTCGAACTTGTGCCCATAACAGGGGTCACAGCTTTATGATTATGACAGCTAAATGGGGTTGCACAATAGGACGGAGCTAAGAAAGTTGAAACAATGAAATAGACTTCCACTTACTCTCCATAAACATTTCTGTCGGCATTTTCATATCCAGGAGAATATGATCTGTGATTGTGATTGTAATCAACATCTCGTTCTTGCGGAGGACCTCTTGGAGATCTCAGATGTTCTTCGTGCCTTCTACCTGGTGAAACAGAATAATTTCCTCGATGTCTTGGGGCGGGGGAGTACGACCTGAAAGATTAATATGTAAGCACCTTCCTAGCTAACAGGTAAAAGGATATAATAGCAATTTGATGGTTTACCTTGAGCGGTATCGGCCTCTAGAACCCGAAGGACGGTGAGGAGAGCGAATAGGGGACCGTGAACGAGACCTAGAACGTCCTGCCACATCAAACAAGTAAGAATGAGTTTGCAAGGAAACAATTCAGATTACAAGGAAAAAAATCAAAGGATTATTTATTTATAGATGCAAAACAGTCTACTGGTTTCATGACTCTTCAGTTTTCTTTAAGCATCAGATCCCACTTCTAGTAACCTCCAAACAAACTGAAGATTTTTTTGAGTTGAACAAACTGAAATCTTAGAGCTTGAGTAACTTAGGAATAACATACCATAGTAAGATGATCGTCCCCCATAGCCTGATGGTCCTCTGGAGAATTACATGCCAGATAAATCCTTGAGTAAGTACAACTAAAATAACAGGAAACTTCAAGTACACAAATGTTTGTGAGATAGAGAGAGTAGGAAAGTACCTGAGTCTAGCTTTGTGGCGCATCTCCTCAGGTCTTTTCCTCGTCTCTGCAGCTAAAACAACTGATATCTCTCTCCCAGCAAATATTTTCCCATTCATGCGCCGTTGAGCTTCGTCAGCTTCATAAGAATCCACAAACTGCACAAATGCAAACCCTCGAGGTTCTCTGCAGAAAGGATACATACCAACCCTTCATTTAAGCATGCAAGTTTGCAATGGACAAAATAAGCTGACATGAGAAAGTAAAAAAGAAAACAAGAATACTATGTTGCTGTGACATGTTCATTAGTTTCAATACCTTTCATATCTAATATTACCTCCAGAAGACAACCACAAATGTGGACTGATTTTAAATAAAGTACGCTAAGTGCTGACCATTTTCCCTTAAAAACCTTCTTCCCTTACTATATCAAATGAACTTCAAAAGAGGCAAGCAACTTGAAAAACCTTCACACGCTTGTAATTATAAGAAGCACTTGATATCGACAGTTTCCTTCAATTGGGTCAGGAATCAATCTTCTTCCTCATCAAAACCTTTAATTGATTTGTGTATTTATATAGTTTCTCTTCATAAACCTTCATTAACACCCTTGGATCACAATACGTTAAGCAATCATAAACAGTTGTCCTTCATCAAATGTGGGGCTTGGGCTTGTTTTTACTTCAAAACAATGCACCCCCTACAAACCAGTTCAAAATTTAATTCACTACGGAAAAGGAAAACAAATTAAGTGTTTTAAGAACTAGAGTGGAAAGCAACTCGAAGGAAAACATGCAGCAACCAAAGGTCTAAGAAGAGAACACAAAAACGGAAGCAGAATGTAGGCTGTTGCAAAAGTTAATCAAACCAGCAATAGAAAACCCTATTTTTCAAATCCTAAAAGCTTGCTTGGCACCAAGTAGTAATCCAAAAAAGAAGAAAAAGACAGTTCAACATAGAACTATACTTTTTCTCATATGACAACTATTAGCCACATACATTTTAACTAGACTGACCAACAAATTTCGACTAGGACAAAGAATGGGAGGCTCATGGTTGATACAAATAAAACTAAAACAATTTAGACATACACGAGCTAGAATGTATAAACTTCCATTAAAACATAGTGAAACAATACCAACCCAGTATAGTAGTCTTTGGGAATATAAACATCCCTAACAATCCCAAATCTCTCAAAAGGGATTCTAAGTTCTTCGGGCCTGCATGCGTAATCAAACATAAATTAAAAGTTAAAACAAATCATTTAACCAGCATTTAGATAATAATAATAAAAAGTTATAAACGATCTACCTGCAATCTAAGGGGATGTTTCTAACCAAAAGGCTCCCCTGATTCTGCTCCCTCCTTCTACCATAGCCACCACCACCACCATATCCCCTCCGAGGAGAACTTCTTTCTCTACCTCCATAGCTTCTCCTGGGGGGACTATAGTATTGTGGACTGTATCTCCTCATCCCCAAACCTTTCAAAAACACAATCTAAACTACATTTATAAATCTTTCAAAAGAAGCAAATAAAATCCACCCATCTAACCTTATTCTTTTCTTATTTTGAGAGAACCCAGAAATTTTTACCTTTTTTTACAAATAGGGTTTTGCTAATTCACGCCCAATAAATAAAAATATCAACGAAAAACGACAAAATTTCTTAATTCATCAAATACCCAGATCAAAAATCTTACATAATTATGAAAAAAATGATAAAGATTCAAACGAAAAGACTCAGATTTTATGTTTGGTTGATGAGAAAATCAAAGAAGAAAAACATCATTTGAGCATTGACTTAGTTAACCAAAACTACACTCTAAAGATCAAATTTTTATCACGACATGTACTAAGAAAATGCCCAAACGTTATTCAAATCTGAAGAATGTAGGGTTTACCTGGAAGGAAAATTCGAAACAGCGACAGAATAGAAAAGAAAGCTTTCTCTTTGGAATTTTGAGATCCAAAGTACGAGTAATATGTTAAAGCTTTGTTTTGGATCTCATTGTTGGGCCCAGTCGGCCCTTTCTCTCTCTCTCTCTCTCTCTCTCTCTCTCTTTTGATTTTTTATATATTTTTATTTTTAAATAATTAGAGTTTATAGAGATAATTTTACTGGACAAAAATCTTTCATGTTTTTTTTTTATATTTTAATAATAAAAAATTAATTTTAAATTTTAATCTTAAATTTAAAAAATATCTCATCAAACACTTGAGCAAAAAGTTGAAGGGTTAATTTTTACAATATATTTATAGTTTAAATAATATATAATCTAATTAATTTATTTCATTTGAATATTTTAAATTTATTAAAAAATCATTTTTGACACAAACAAGTCATACACAAGGAATAGAAGTTTTTATTACTCTGGTAAAAAAAATATTAACTTAACCTTTATTATTCACAATACCTGTGCTGAATTACCTTTAATTAAAAAGATAATAATTAATAAGTCAGTACAGCTTTGTGAAGAAAAAAAAAACTTGTGAAGAGTGATGATTGCGTTTTGATTTAAGCACTTTGTGCTTTTATTTATAAACAATGGTGGAGTGGAATTGTCTATTGCTTAGCAATGTGGGATACTGCTCTCTCCTCTACAGAGCTTTTAAGACCTGGGCAGCTTCTTTCCAGCTCTATTGAAGACTGATGCATGCAGGATGCCGTGTCAAAATGTAGGTTTTTCTTCACATCCGAATACATGTATTCTGCACATATGAGAGCCAGGTTTCGATCCTGGACCTGTGGGTTATGGGCCCACCACGCTTCCGCTGAGCCACTCTGATCAGATAATTCTACTAATATGATCACAAATAGAGTTATTGTGCGTGTATATTTTCAGAACAAAAGTAGCAGCAGATGCCCCAAGTGGGGGTAGATGGCTGTTGGAGAAATGCCAAATGATACTGTGGATGGTAATTTCCAGTTCGAAGGTTTTGGCTGCCTTTGGATGATGCAAAGTTCGAGGAACATGTCACCAGAAATGGTAAAGAGAGAGTTGGCGTTGCTGATGCCCCAAGTGGGGGCTACGTTATTAGGGACCAGCAGCACAGCCAGATGGTATGTATCTTCTTGTTGGTCTTCTAATTATCATGAGCCAATACGCAAGCTACGTTTGGCATTCTCAAAGTTATAAAAATCAGCACAGATAAAAGCCTAATACACAACTGTGATTACCATTCGTTCATCATCGTCCCATCAAGACTACAAAATCTTTTCATCCCACATTAGTCACCCAAGACAGTGATTACAGTAGTATATGTTCTAGTGTATATTCTCAACCATTAGACATTGATCTGACATTACTGATGCTTAAATCCGTGACCTCTAAGAACAACAACCGTTCCTTTAACTACCGAAGCTAGATGCCTCGTGCAGCTGTGCGGATTTTATAACTTTGAGAATGGCAAACATAGCTTGCGTATTGGCTCATGATAAATAAAAGACCATAAACAGGATACATACCATCTGCTGCTGGTCCCTAATCTACCCCCACTTGGGGCATCTGCAAAGCCAACTCTCTCTTTACCGTTTCTGGCGACATGTTCCTCGAACTTTGCATCATCCAGAGGCAGCCAAAACCTGCAAACTGGAAATTGCCGTCCACAGTAACATTTGGCATTGCTCCAACTGCTACTTTAAGTGCTGGTGGGGTTCCATAGCGGTTCAAATCTTTCTGCAATAAGAGATCCCCATCACGTCCATTCAGGGTCTCCAAATGAAGCTTGAACAATCATCAAAACGCCGTCACTGAATCAACCAGATAAAATCATTCTACCGTCATTGGAAAATGTCTTGGTCAAAAGGGTCACCAAATGCCAGATACGATCTTCTCTGCATAAGCGGGGCTTCAAACACTCTTGGTTCATCATCCAATACACTTGTTTTTTTCATTAATCTGCTCCTGGCCACAGCTGCAAAGTGCTGAAACCATCAATCATACAAAGCAAGATTCTTCTCAGATGCTGGATCAGTGTCATTGGTGTTGGAGTTATGTCTTATGCTGAACAGTTCTTCCATAAATCTGAACACATAAATGGCACTCAATTTCAGGCGCAATTGTTGGATTTTCGATTTTAGAGCATGTGAAACACTAACAACAACTTCCCTACCTATCCTCTACCCTACGATGAAGCAAAGATATAACAACCAAGTCCAGATCATAAACCTTGAAACTTTTGTTTGGATTGTGAAGTGTGCCAGTTTAGAGCTATCTTACTACACTGTTACTTTTCTCACACTGCAGGTTACCGAGGAAACTTTTGTTCTGAAAATACACACGAAATATCAAGTCCATAAGTCATCATATTAGTATAGCATCATCTTATCAGAGTGGCGCAGCGGAAGCGTGGTGGGCCCATAACCCACAGGTCCAGGATCGAAACCTAACTCTGATATGTACACAATTCCAATTTAATGTGGTGTGGAGCTTATTTTGGCAACCCAATTTGACACAATTAGAAGATTAATACCTAGATATGTTCAAACAAATAGTGAAGTCTTATGAAATAAAAATATATATAGATAACATTGGAAAAAAAGTATGTTCTATGGTTGCCTCATTAAATGCCTATTTTTCACCATAATGTAGAAAACATGATGGATCCGCTGCCTAGATGCGTTTGCCGGGGGTTGAACCCGGGTCTATTGCTTGGAAGGCAATTATCCTAACCGTTGGACTACAAACACAACACATTAACGTGCTAAGCAAGGAATCTAAAGTTCGAAAAATCTGCAGAGCTCTAAGGTTTAGGGCATACGCGAGTATGAAAAACTCACCAGCTGTTCATGGTAGCCTTGAAAGAGCTCATTGTTAAGCCTTTTAACAGCAATACCCATGCCAGAGCCAGGCTTTAGAAGCTGTCAATGAATTCTCTCCTTCTTTACCTGAAACGCTATACGGTTGGTTGGTTGGTTGGAAGTTCCTTGTGGCCATTCCTAGTTCATCGATATTAAAGCTCTTCAGATTAGAGGACTACTACACAGTTTCCCCCTCATTTCTAGTACTGAAACTGATGATGAGACCTTCCTGCCTGAGCCACTCGTTTCATTCCTATAATTGCTAACATACCTTGAATATTGGAAAATGCACCCTACTGCCACCACCCAGTCATGACCTTGAAGCTTTTGAAAGAATACAAAAGCGCAAACCTATGTTCCTTTTCTGGTTCCAAACATTCAATCAACAACAACGCTATGATTTTCCCAATGTCTGTATCATCATAGTACCAATTATCATTTGTGTTATGCAAATGATTCAACATCAACCAACTGCTATGATCCCAGAAAACATATGATTTCCGGTTCTTCCACATTTCAACCCTTCCCCTTCTACCGAGGGAATACCAATGATGGTTAAGGATCTTATGAAAACCTCCAATGGACCTCCAGAGGTATGTTTTTCTACAGAGGGCTCTGATAAGGCTCAATCTAATTTGTGACAATTAACTTTTCAATTTTGTCAAACCATGGCCTTTGGTTACTTGGTAAACAAGGAACGGTTAAAGTAAGATTTTCAAGGGACATATGGCTTTCCAATGGTCTATTCATATGGTTTTCCTACACACCTTTTATAACATATAAGAGCATGTATGCATGTGACATAACAAACATCCAAGTTAAGCGATTAAACCTTGAAACTTCTGTTTGGTGGGGTGTGCCAGGCCCGAGCTATAGTGCAACACTTGAGCAACACCTGAAAGAACCAATAGCAAGCTACTGAATGAGCTTTCCCCTTAAAGATATAAATTTAATATCATGTGAGCCAATGGCCCACGTATCAGATATTAAACTGATAAGAATAGATACTACACTTGATCTTAGCCAAAAGGCCGAGAAATATATGCTTAATCCTTGTTAAGCCTGTCCCTTTTGCAAAAGAGTGTTTGACTGTCAAATTACAAAAAGAGGAAGTTATTGGTGGAAAAGTGATTGATATCTGTAGGTAGATCAGCACATTTTGCATGTATATGTACATGTCATTGGTTTAAAGACTGGAAATGAAGTCCATAAGATCTATCCAGGTTCATAGTATAAAGCATAGTCTAAATTACTGACCTTCTTCAGGACAGGATATACATGAACATGCTAGTGTCACCTGCCAAGACAATATGCGGCCGTGACATTATGTATTTATACAGGTCTCACATTTGTCATGGATCTCTATTTCGAATTGAAATCAGTACAGTTAAATTAAACATAATCATCTTGTTCACTTTTTCTAAAAGAACAGGAACCAGAATGCACTCTGCAACATGATATATGAACTTGTTTAGTACTTTTACCTGGGAGAGTATCATATCTACTAAACCAACGTAATGAGAGCCTGTGCTTAACGGCAGATCGTTCTTTTGTTAGCTCGTTCGTACTAAATGATAGGTACCAAATCATTCCTTAACTAGAACATCCCAACATTCTGGTAGACGGCTCCCAAACACTCATAGCTTCGGATCTGCACCGACTAACACCTTTGACATGAAGTCAGCAGCACCATTAGCCTCTCCTTAAATGTGTTTGATCTGAAAGGACCAAGTGCTTGGTTTGGTGCAACTACACGTATTGCAGGTAGTATAAATACAAGTTTGACATGCACATGCCCACATTGAGGGCTGTCGGACAACAACCACGGACCTTCTCAATACTCATAGTACTCGTTGGAAGAGTATAAAGTAGTGAATTCTTGATGTGTACAAATATGGTCAATAAAAACAATAGCTTCAAGTAACGAACTAGATAACGAATGTGCTCAACATTCATTTGGTGTTGCAGAGTGGATTTTTTTAACTAAAAGGATACTTTTCTCACACTTGCAGTTTACTATAACTCCAACAACAATTTAATTACCATTAGTAATCAACATTGGTTGATCAGAGTGGCGCAGCGGAAGCATGGTGGGCCCATAACCCACAGGTCCCAAGATCGAAACTTGGCTCTGATATTTTAAGTGCTAAGCAAGGAATCTTAAGGTTTGAAAAGGCCTGCACACAACTCAAAGGTTTAGTTCCCTTAAGACATATGTATGTATGTGTATGAGAAATTCGATCTCTAACTATTATGCCAGAGAAGGAAAGTATTTTCATTTTTGTTGTCAAGTGACACATGTTTGAGTCCCTGTAATATTTTTATGCATTTCATGCGTATCAAACCATATTTCATTTTGCTTGGAACATGGATGATTAGGTGAACCTTGTTCATCACGTTATTTATGGTTTCAGTCAATCAGGACTGTTTATCTTATTTTTTTAAGTGAATCATCATCTCTTTCTTACGTATAGTTATTAGGTGTTTATTTAAAAACGAACAGTCTTAATTACTTGGACCATGAATAACATGGTGAACAGACCGTTCACCTAATAATCTCTCCTAGAGAGAGAGACCAAGAGTTTTTCCGGTCACAATGAGTGGTTCAGCGCATTTGTCTTGGGTTAATTTTAAATAACAAACCTTACACAAATGGTATAAAAAGATCATACCTCCTCTACCTTCATCCAACTCATCTTCCAAATCTGTATAATAATATCAATAACCTACAAGGCAAAAACCATGAACCCCATCTCCAATAATGTTGTATTGCCTCTATCTATCTTCATTTGCATTGCCTTCTTCCCTTCCCTAAACGCCATGCCCGACATCACAAAAACATGTGAAAAGGTTAAGCACAAGGAACTATGCATAGGAAGCTTTCAGGAATCATACCTAGGAAGATACCTACCCGAAAACGCTAACCCGAAGCTGCTCGCATCCATAATTATCAAAATCGTTGTTAATAACGCCTCCGATGTGTCTCGAAATCTCAAGACCACCGTGCTCGAAGGTCCTGTACCGTTAACACCCGAGGTTCGGGCGAAATACGGAATCTGTGACCAAGAAGTTGTGTCTGCTATGAAGGAACTCGATAAGGTCCGGACATTCATGGAAATGAGTAATCGTAGATCGGAGAAACTCAATATGGAAGCTGCCATAGCTAATACCGAGAACTGTGTGAAAGAACTAACAGAAGTGGAGACACAATTGCCAGACAAGAAGCAGTTTGACGAAGTTATTGTCCTTAAAGAGATGTTGGAAAATATTGATGACATTATCAAAACACTGGATTGAAAAGATGATAAATTTTGTGTTGTTGATTGTTTTAAATGCCGACCTTGATTGTACTTTGATGGGGTTCTTTGCCTACACTTTTTAATATTAAGTAAAAACAAAATAAAATATTTTTTATGTATTTTATCATTTTTTTTCTAGAGAGGGTAGACAAATAAGGGAAGATATGATATTCACATTATTATAAATAATAACAGTGATTATTTAATATGTTTTTATTATTAATATATATTTTTGGCGAAAAAAAAGTTGGCCCTAGTTTAAGCATATTTTTAGTAACGAATTAATAGCGACGATTCAAAAGAGTGAACAAATAATTATGTGACAATTATTTATTTATTTAGTGACATAATTTTTTTATCATAAAAAATTTATTTTTGTGATAAAATTTTACATTATCACAATTAAATGATCACTAAAATTCATATTTGTTGTAGTGACATATGAGCATAATTTTAGTGACCTCTTAAAATCTTTATTGTTTCCGAACTCAACTTTATTTATTGAAGCTATTTAAATATATATATTTAGGAGAAGTTAATAATATAAATTATATATTTTTATTTAATTTTTATTTATTAAAGCTATTGATCTATGTCGAAAATGATTATTGTTTTGAGTTAAAAAATTTTAAATAAAACAAAGGGTTTTTTGAGTTAAAATCTTATTTTCTTTAATCGTTTCTTTTTATGTCTTCGGTTAAAAATATAAAAAAATAATTCTGAACCCTAACCTTAATTTTTTACATCCTAAATCCTAAACTTTATACCTTAAAATATACATTAAACCTCTAATTCTTTAAACCCTAACCACAACCCTTGATCTTGAACTCTAAATTTTAAACCTTAATCCCATTAATTTAAAGTGGAGATATCAATGAAAGCACGATTAGGAGGTAGATGATTTTCATTTGTTTTTGTTTTCACATGCATAAGAAGTATCATGATTAGGAGGTAGATGACTTTCTGTTATCCATCCACCAGGAGAAATTATATCATAAACTATTTCCATCACGTCGTCCGTCTGTTCTTTTCTAAATCTAATAACTACCCACTTATTAGTTACATATAAGAAAAATGTGATGATTCATATTGAAAGATGTATAAATCTGATTATTGAAACTATGAATGACATACATGATATAATTTTTCCTCCATAAGATATTGAAATCAAATTAACGATTAATTTTTTAGTTCAAATCAGAATCGATTACTCTATTCATTATTTATGAACAAAGATTTAGAAATTTAATATATATATATACCAAGAGTTCACTTCAACCTAACCACCACCGCCATTTTTACAGGACACAATGAATGGTTCAGCGCATTTGTCTTAGCTTCTTGAATAACAAACCTTACACAAAAGGTATATAAATATGGTACATCATCTACATTCATCCAACTCATCTTCCAAATCTGTGTAAAATCAATAAATCTAAACACAAGAAAACCATGAACCCCATCTCCAATAATGTTGCAGTGCCTTTATCTTTCTTAATCTGCATTTCTTTCTTCTCACTGATAAACGCCATGCCAGACATCACACCAACCTGTGAAAAGACTAAGCACAAGGACTTATGCATAGGAAGCTTTCAGGAATCATACATAGGGAGATATCTACCTGACAATGCCAACCCCAAGCTGCTCGCATCGATAATTATCAAGATCGTTGTTAATAACGCCTCAGATGTGTCTCGAAATCTCAAGACAACTGTACTTGAAGGTCCTGTACCGTTGACACCCGAGGTGCGGGCCAAATACGGAATCTGTGACCAAGAAGTCGTGTCTGCTATGAAGGAACTCGATAAGGTCCGGACATCCATGGAATTGAGTAACCACATATCGGAGAAACTCAATATGGAAGCAGCCATAGCTAATACCGAGAACTGCATTAAGGAACTAACGCAAGTGGAGACTCAATTGCCAGACAGAAAACAGTTCGATGAAGTTATTGTCCTTAAAGAGATGTTGGAAAATGTCGATGAGATTATTAAATCGATAAGTTGAAAATTAAGGAACGTTGTCGGAAATCGGATTTTTGATACTATTATTGTAAGTAGACTTGTTTAAGGGTCGGGAAAGTGATAAAATCCGGTGTGATTTCGGTCTTGAATCAAGCGTTGTTGCTTGTTTCAAATGCCGGCCCTGGTTATACTTTGATGGGGTTCTTTCCCGACACCTTTTTTACATATTAAATAACATGAATGAGTTCAAATGGTAAACTCGGATTTCGAATATTATTGAATTCAAGAACTGTACAATGATCGACAGCCGGACATATATGTCCAAGTTCGAGATATAGTGTTCATCAAAATATAATCTGCAGTAATAAAAGCAATGGACCAAACCTGATCAAAATATCATCTGCAGTAGTTCAACAACTCTTTCCGGTTTCATGTTCTTGCGATGAGAACTGTTAACTGGTACATGCTGAGGATTTTTCTTTGTCGTCGCCGGAATCTTGAAGTTGCTCTAGTGCTTTCACTACGGCAGGCATTTTCGGTCTAGACTTCGGTTCTATAGAAAGGCATTGCAGGGCTAGATAAGCGACTTTTAATGCCGCTTCCTGAGTGTATTGGCCTTTGATACGAGCATCTATAACTTGGAACATCTTGCGTTTGCTGGTAAGGTAAGGCTTGGCCCAATCAACTAAATTATGTTCTCCTGATGGTCTATTATTGTCCAATGCTCGCTTGCCGGTTAACATCTCGAGAAGAACAACCCCGAAGCTATACACGTCGCTTCTTGCAGTTATATGGCCTTCATAAGAGCAAATTAAGTTAAAATTCGATTTGCTTCAGATATATAGCCATTCAACTGGAGGAGGATGTGTACATGCCTAGCAATCAAGCGTTTCAGCAAATAAAGACGGTATCGAGTTAAAAAGCTACCTGTTGCAATATACTCAGGAGCTGCATAGCCATATGTGCCCATGACCCGAGTCGAGACATGGCTTTTATCACCGGTTGGTCCATCCTTAGCCAGACCAAAATCAGAGAGTTTTGCATTGTAGTTCTGTTATTTTACATTGCAGAAAAAAAAGGATATGAGAAAGCTGCAAGAACTAATAGTACAAACAGAGAATTTCGCTTATTAAGTTTGTGTTACCGAATCAAGCAAGATATTCGAAGTTTTGAAGTCTCGATATATCACTTTCGCCTCATCAGAATGTAGAAATGCAAGACCCTTGGCAGCACCAAGAGCAACCTTCATCCGAAGGTTCCAAGAAAGTGGTTGAAAATAAGAATTCCCTGCTTCATTGTTATATTCATTGGAAACGGAAACAATTGAACTGATTAACTAAAGAAAGTTTTAAATGAATGAACTCCTCACTTCTAAAAAGATGATTCTCCAAGCTGCCTTTTGGCATGAACTCGTAAACCAGAAGCCGATGATCGTCTTCTAAGCAGTAACCGACTAACTTCACAAGATTGGGATGATAAAGCTGCCCCAGATAGTTGATTTCAGCCTGCAAGCCACATGAATCATTGAAATCAACAAACTATTTCATCAAACAAAGTAGCATTTCTTAACAATCTAAGGATGTTTCAAGAAGTTTATTCCTTCCACCATTGTTCGACCAACCTTTTGAAACCTTTTTTCTTTTGAAGTTTTCATTCTCGAATCACATATAATATAAGTGCGCCACTAAGCAATGACTTTGAAACTACTGTGTGCGTGTGTGTAAGATACTTACCAGCCATTCATGGTGGCCCTGGAAACCATCCTGGTCAAGCCTTTGACAGCAATAACAAACTATTTCTTAAAAAAAATCCAAGGATGTTTCAATAAGTTTATTATTTTCACCATTGTTCTTCAACCCTACATACATGGACTCGAGCAGATTCGGATATGTCTCCAACTCCGACACAACTATGTTCAAATTTTTCTAAGTTTCCATATATCTGGAGAAGCATATCGATAAGCATGTTCAAATATCAGTTGGATACAGGTTCATACCCCATATCCATATGGTCAAACATTTGACAGCAATAGCAAACTATTTCCTCAAAGAAATAGTTTTTAACAACCAAGGATGTTTCATTAAGTTTATTCTTTTCACCATTGTTGTTCAAACCTAAGTTACTCGGACTTAGCGGGCAAGGGTATGTCTCCTACATGAGATATGTTCACAATTTTCTAAGTTATCAAATAATTGGCAGATCATAACAATACCCCATATTCAAATACTCGAATACAGGTGTCATACCCCATACCAACATACATAGTAAAAGCTTAACATAAGGGATAAGCAATTACTTGTGGAAGAAACACACACACATAAGATACTCACCGGCCATTCCTGGTGGCCCAAACCCCTTCCTAGACCCTGGTTAAGTCTCTTTACAGCAATAACAGAGTAGTATCATTTTACATCAAAAGATGTTTCAATAAGTTCATTCTTTTCACAATAGTTGTTCAACTGATCTTAAACGGACTCAGGCACACACGGTTATGTCTCCGACATAACTATGCTCAAACCTTTATAAGTTTTCCATATATATGGAGAATCATACCATATATATGTATATATATATGTCGGATTCGAGCATCATACCCCGCCCTATATATGTAGAGAACCATACCACACATATAACATACTCACCGACCAATCCATCCCTGGTGGCCATGACCCCCTCCTGGTTAAGCCTCTAGAAAAGCAATAACAAACTATTTCATCAAACACAGTAGTACTATTTTATATCCAAGGATGTTCCAATAAGTTCATTTGTTTCACAATTGTTGTTCAACCCTACCTTACACGGACTCGGGTGGACACGGATATGTCTCCAACATAACCATGTTCAAACCTTTATAAGTTTTCCATATATGCAGAGAATCATACAACACATATATCTATATATAGGTCGGATTTGAGTGTCATACACCACCTATATATATGAAGAGAACCATACCACACATATATAGTAAAAGCTTAATTCGAAACTATTGAACAAGTGAATATATAAAACTCACCAGCCATTCATGGTGGCCTTGAATACCCTCCTGGTTAAGCCTTTTAACAGCAATAATCATACCAGTACCAGGCTTAGAAGCTGCAAACGAATTCTCATCAATCCAACCCTTGAAAACACAACCGAAACCGCCTTCACCCAAAACACTATCCGGTCGGAAATTCCTGGTGGCTGTTCTCAGTTCACTGAAAGCAAAACCCTTCAAATTGGAAGACTGCAAAATCTCCCCCTCGGTTCTAGGCACCGAGACCTTGCTGCTTGAGCCACTCGTTTCATTCCCACTTTTGTCAACACACCTTGAATCAACCCCTGCAATATATCAAACAGATCATAAATATATCAAAAAGGGTACTTCAAAAAGGAGCTAAATGTTGATAAATATGGGGAAGATGAAGCATGCCATGGTGAGGAGGGCTCTCAGAAGCTTTGATTCTGGAACTAAAGCAAGACCCCATGGAAACAAAGTTCGGAGCTTTGCTAATTCTTTCAATCCAGAAGGAAAGAGGAGAAGAAAGTAGAGATTACAGAGAAGAATTTGAGGCAATGAAACCCAAAAAGGGCCTTGAAACAAAAGGTGAAACAGTGTGAAAAGTTGACAGGTTTTATATGTAAGTCTAAGGAAAAAACATTGACTGATTAAACAAAAAAGGTGGGAAATTTAATGAAGAAACCATCATTATAAAAGTCAGAAAATGGATGAGAAACGAAAGATTTATGGAGCAAACCAGGTTTGAAAAATGGTGGGCTAAGATTTTTTTGGCTTTATATGTTTGTTTGTATATTTGTCATAAAGTTCGAACATTGTTTTGGGAAGTGAAAGGGTTGACATTAGCCACTTGGTGGTAAGTTAATGTTATCTTCATGAATCCTTAATTTAGTGGTTGAAATGAAATTATATCTTTTAGATAAGATCAAAGATTTATATTTTAATACGAAGAAATATCTATCTATAGATTATAAAAAAAAAAAAAAATTACTATCGTTTTCTTTTTGTTATTTTTCACAGACAATCATTTTAATTTTTGGGTTTAGAGAATCAATTTAAAGTTTAAGGTTAAAATATAAGAGTTTAAGTTTATAGTTAGAATTTAGAGTTTATAATTAAAATTTAGGATTTAGTTTTAGGGTAATATGATCGAGATTTAAGTTTTAATCTATAAAATCTAAATTTTAACTTTAAACCCAAAATTCTAACCAAACCAAATTCTGCTACTCATTCTTCTATAGCTTCGGATTATCACGTTACACAATATAAAAATCTTTAAGTTTTGTATGTTTTTTGGATCGTTATATTATTAAAACATATGCTCAGATTAACAATCAGTTATGTGAAGATAATCACTTGAAAAAAATTTTAAAAATTAATCTGAATCATCTATTACAGTCATTTAACGATCTGAAAGATATATAAAATTTATCTAATTTTATTGTATATAACTTAATTCTTTCTTTATATATTTAAGTCTTGATTTATATATTTTAAATATGTTTTATGCCATACTCAAGTTGACATTTAATGTCCTAACCAACATTAATATTTAATAGTCTTATTGGATAGATATGATACTACTAATATTTTAATGACTTAATTAAAACATTCTAAAGTTTAGGTATCAATTATAAATATAAATCATAATTTTAAAACCAAGTGAAAAGGCCTATAAATTAGATATTGGAGAGCTTGAATGGGCACATAATATATTATAGTTTCTAGAAGGAATTTAAGGAAAAGTCAGGCTTTAATTTTTCCAACAGAAGAAAGTTGGGTGAGAAAGCAATGAGACAAATTTGGTAATATTTTTGATTATTAAATTTGATTATTATGAATGAATTTAAATTGATTAATTAATGAAGTATATAATAATTACACTGAAAACTAATTAGTATAACAACATAAGATATTAACTCTAAAATAATATTTAAAATTTAAACTTTTATAAATTAAACTCTAAATCTCTAATAAATAACCTTAAAATTAAATCCTAACATATAAATCTTAATTTTAAACCTAAAATTCTAATCATCCTTAAATTTTAAACTCCTAAAACCTAAACTACATCCCTTAAAAATCTATAAATCAATTAGGGATGGCAATATAATCCGAATTCGATCCGAATCCGATTCGATCCGAAGAAAAAAAATTAATCCAAATCCGATTAAAAAAAGTCCGAATCCGAATCCAAAAATAATGTCCGAGTCCTAATAGGAGGTGGATCGGATATGGATATTGTCATGATCTGATCCGAATTCGATCCGAATCCATATCCGATATGAATCCGATCCATATATAAACCCAAATAAAAATATTTAAAATTTTTATATTTAAAAAGTTTGAGTTCTTACTTTAATTTGTTTTATATTGGATTATAATATTTGTTGAGATTTGTTTGTGCTATAAATTTAAAATATTTGTTTGATAAAATATATATTTTTTATTTAAAGATATTTATTTAAGTTATTACTCTAGAAAATAATTGGATTTAGACTTTTGGATTTGAATTTTAAATATTTTATTGGATTGGATTTATGTAAATGGATTTAGATTCGGACTTGGATTTCTTTGAAAAATCTGATTATTAATTGGATTAGACTTGAACTTTATAAAGTCCGATCCAAGTCCGATCCATTGTCATCCTAAAATCAATGTTATATTTTACCGTACGATAAAATAGTCTATGAATAATATTATAAAAATAAAAAAAACGCAAGTTGCAAAGTGGACGTTGATGCCTGATGTAGACGGATAAGGTTCACGTACGGTTGGCTATTGACTTTCCGCAATATCTTTCAACACTTTTCAATTTCAAACATTCATGATGAATGAAATGAAATCACCATACATACATGCATGCATCTAACATACATACATATAATAGTAAATGAAAAGCTATCATGGAATGCTACCAACCCTTCTGAGAGACAAAAGATTGTATTTATTAGCAGATAGATTGGTTTACTTGTTCTAAGGAAATTAGTAGACTCAGAAAAATAAGATAAGAAACAAATACTTTAAAATTATAGTAATTAGATATCAATTTTCAAATTAGATTGCTTATACAGGCCTACCTTTTCATCCTAGAAAGACAGGACCGGTATGGTCGGCATTTCACCGTCGGTGGAGGCACATCAACAACAAGGGAAACACAGTCGGAAAATTCTACTGCGAGGAATCGGGATGGCGTTATATGAGGGGGAAATGAATGATGGTAAAAAAGACAAGCTTAAACAGAACCTTTCTAATATTAAAATAGAACTCTTCTAGCTCACCTAGATTTCGTTGAGCTCAGGATGTACCAATTGGCTGAAGCAATATCTTCCCAACTCGATGCCTACGCTGCCATTGGAACATTAAACAATACTTCACCAAGGTGCTCGCTGCAATTAGCAAACAAAACCCGGAGCACGAACAAGTGCAGTCCCTGTCCCTCTAATGTTGACAGTTAGACCCATGTGTTTGAAACTCAAATTTACTCATACAGTATGGTGCAACTCAAAAGAATGAAAGCAACATTTAAATCTAGATACAGTCACAATATAAGCATAATGCACTAAACATTTCGCATAAGATGTAAAAAGGAGTGTAAGTTCGATTTTAAAAAGGGTTGTTAGAATATATAAATAGAACAACCTCGACAAGATAAATACACATTTAAATCGTATCTATATGTCTAAAACAGCCAACTACTAGAGCATGCAACGCATAAGAAAAATAACGAGGGGAACAACAGTTTATTCCCAATAGGCAAGGTGCAAAGTAATTATGGGGATCCAAAAACATCAACCTACCATGCACCATCGTAGCTTTTTATTGGAGAAGCTCCAATCCGCTTGTCTGACAAACCTGACCATCATTTTTACTTCTTTCCCTTCCCGATAGAGAAGGTGATCTCCACGTGAAATCATCTATTGTGATGATACTCTTCTTCACACAAATCAAACCCCAACCCATCTGGCTTTTGCCATATGCTGTTCACAACTTCAGATAGGAATCAGATCTAACATAAATATTACCAAAAAATCAAGTTAAGAAGAAAATATGGCTAAAGTATGAACTTTCCAAGGATCCATGACATCCACATCTTTTAAAACCAAAATGCAATCTCAGATTGGTCCTCCTGAGATAGCACGGAAACTCGCATTAGGGAGCAAAATGTTTTCAGAAACACCTAAGACATGAAAAAAATACATCATCTTCCTCATCAAAATAGTAATTAATAATATAGAAACGTCACTTTTGACCATAAAGAAAGAAACTCCATCATATCATATCATTCTGGAACTAAAGAATTGCATTCCACTATTTGACTTTTGTTACACAAGTTCTCGAGCAAGCACTGAAGCAGGAATCAAGGCACCATGAAATTGACTAAAGGACTAGTGAATCCGGGGCTGGATAAAATGAGCCAAAGAATCAGAATGCCAGCATGCTCCTAAAATTGAAAACAATGGACTTACAGATCCAGTCCTTCTCAGTCCTGAAAAACAAGAGAAAGAAAAGGAAATGGGAAAAAAAAGAACCTTGTTAATCACCAGTATTAAATGAATATAATCTGAGGTTAACCATGCACATAAGAAAATCAGCTTTTATCAGCTAGTACTTTTGCGAAAGTTCCTCCCAAAAAGGTGAGAGCTAGTAACGGATATATCTCTGCGATCAGAAATTGAAAAATAAAACAGAATAAGATTCTCAACAGAAAATAAGGAAACTTCAGATGCATCAGATGTGTATCTAAAGTAGAAAATAACAACCATATGAAATAGCATATTTATTTTTGGTTTCACTGGAGATTTATGATGTTGAGCTCATGAGTCTCAAACATCATGATTTGAAAGAAAGAGAATCAAAGAGAAATAACTTATGAAGGTCATAAGCTGTCACTTGATCGACAGGGGATTAAATCAAGCATCTGGAAGGAAAACAAAGGAATCAGTCATTGACATATAACATGATATAACTTATATGATGCACATCACAGTGTTTTCATTTCACATCCCGATGCATTCACTTCCACTAAATGACTGTATTTTGCACCAAATTACATCGCCATGGCCACCAGTATCATTAATCAAGTATCTACCAAATTACTTTGCCTCGTTCAAATATGTCACTAACTAATTACCACACCACCCTCAACCCATCATTAATTTTTCCCCTTTCAAACAATAGCACTAGAATTATAGCCATTTTTAGTTAACAAATATTGGTTAGTTTCATACCCCATATAGGATGCATCTTGAGTCACTCGAAGAGGAATGCCATCAGGAAGATCAACTTACGGGTCTGAGAGACGAGTCCGACCACAAATCCAACAATCCATGCAAGAGTTGAGCGTGTAGTTTACTAAATCATTTGTTATACCAAAGATAAAGTCAGGACCAATTCAGCTTGTCTATAATAAATAAGTTAGGTTCTGTACTTCAATCCTAATTGACTATAATATCAGAACTACAGATTTCTTTTTGTTAGGTTCTATACTTTAATCCTATCTGACCACCTTCACTACAAGTCTAAAGCAACTGGCAAAACCATTCAACAGAGAAAAATTGAACATGGGCAACAATGCAGATTTACAGAGAAGCAAGCTAATGTAGCAATTTAATCTATAATAAGTTGGATGACTTCTTACATCTACAGAACTTGGTATCTGCCGGGTTGAGTCCCACCAGGAAGTTGTAAGGACTGGTGTGAGATGTCTTCCAGGACCCGTTTCAGTTCTGCCTTAGCTCTCTTAACAGATACCTCAGTAGGCCCCTCAATGAACAAGTAAAGTTTCCGTTCTCCTGGTCCTGGGATCCGACCAGGTGGAAAATACTGGCCCCTTGTAGTAATGGCAGCTCCAGTCCATTCTGATATTGGGCCCAAAGTTTCCTTGTGGGTAACCTTCCATCGAGCATTTTGCGGAAATTCATTAATTTCCAACTCGGCTTCATAATGTTCAGGCATAACATCAGCTTGAATCTTAGCTAGGTTATGCTGTAAATTGAGAGCGGCTTGCAGTGCAGCTTTTCGAGCAGCCTCTTCATTTGGAAGACCAGGTAACACACTACCAGCAACAACTGCTGCAGTACCGGGCATTGAAACACCTAGTACACCAGGAAGAGAAATAGGCAATACAGCATTTGGAAGCAGTTGAGCAGATGATAGAGGATTCTGCATCAAACCAGTACTAGCTTTGGAGGCAGCAGCCATGGCAGCTATCTGAGCAAGTGCTGCCTGTTGTGATATGTCACCACCAGCCTTCCGCACCCCTTCATCTTCATCTTCTGAATCTGATTTGTCTTCCTCAAACCCATATTCCTTTGCTTGTGCTTTCTTCGCTGCTTTTCTTTTTTCATCCTCCTCTTCATTGAATTTAAAGCCACTTCCACCATAACCTGTTCCATGGGCCTGCTCAAGTCCCTGATTTACTTTTGCCATAAAGCCATCTGCAAGTGCTTTCAGGTCATCAGGAACAACTTGCTCAGAGAGTTCTAAAGCTTTTACAAGATCTGGTGCATATCTTGCATCATCCTCGGAGATAAATGTTATAGCACAACCTTTCCGCCCAGCTCTACCAGTCCTACCAACACGATGAACATAATCCTCGTAATGATTTGGAACATCAAAATTAATCACCAATTCGAGCTCCTTTACATCTAAACCCCTAGCTGCAACACTAGTTGCAATCAACAAATTGCAGACATTGCTCTTAAAATCAGAAATGGTGGATTCCCGATCAGTCTGATCCTTGGCCCCATGAAGTGACAGGCAAGGGTAACCATGTTTGAGCAAATCCCTAAACAAAGAATCACACTTTTCTTGGGAGTGGACAAAAATAAGAATTTTCCCCTTCTCATACCATTCACCTAGAAGTTCCAACAATCTTAGGAACCTTTCACTTTCTGGCCTCATCTCCACCAACTGAGTTATGTCCTTGTTCACAACACTTCTCCCACCGACCTGTATTTCAACAGGTTTATTCAACACTTTACGGGCCAAAATCTCAACCTGGCGAGGGAAAGTGGCTGAAAATAGAACAGTTTGGCGATCAGGACGAATATTTTGAACAATTCGAGTAATTTGAGGTTCAAAACCCATATCAAACATCCTGTCAGCTTCATCCATAACCAAGTACGTCACTCTACGCAGATTGCTAATTTTCCCTCCACTAGTACAAAGTATATCAATCATCCTACCTGGAGTACATACAACAATTTCTGTTCCTCGCTTCAATTCGCTAATCTGCTGGGCCACACCAGAACCTCCATAGACAGGAACACATCTGATTCCCATTGCCTTGGTAAACTTCTTTATGTCACTATGAATCTGCTGGACAAGCTCCCTTGTAGGTGCCATAATGAGTCCAATAGGTCCATCTCCGGCTACTACAGGTGGCTGATCTTTAATATGCCTTAACATAGGTAGCACAAAAGCAAGGGTTTTACCGGAGCCGGTTTTTGCTATGCCAATGCAGTCTCGACCACTCATAATTGTGGGCAATGCCTGAGCTTGAATCGGCATTGGCTTCTCAAAATTATGCTTTCTTATTGTCTCTAATATTTTACTTGTGAGGCCAGTTTGATGCCAGGTTTTGATTGGTTTCGGCACATCCTTTCCATGTAACTTCAGTTCCAATTCCTTCCTGTAAGCAGTCACTTCCTCAGGTGTCATTCTAGAGATCTCCTTAACTTCAATATAGAAAATTTTCCTGAATGGTTTATAATCAATCTTTGAGTGGTCAACAATTGAAAGTTTTTCAGCTTTTGTCTTCTTTACCCTTTTCATGAACTCATCATCATCTTCATCTTCCAAATTTTCTTCATCAATCTCAATATCCCCATAATCAGAATCTGAATCTTCCCCAGGAATGATTCTCCCAAGTGCCTTGTTCGGACCTTTCTTTGGCTGCTGCTTTCCACCATTACTCAAGCCATCTTTTTTATCATTCTTAAACTCCCCATTGTTATCACCAGGAGGAGGATCAACAACGACATTACTTAGCTTCTCAACTTCAGGTAACACCATTGAATTCATAAATGCATCTAAGGGATCGATTTCGTCTTCATCCTCAGCAGTCCCATTACCCCCATTTTGGTCAAAAACCATTTCTTCTTTTCCATTCTCAGAATTCCCACCTTCAATCATTGTATCACCAATTTCCTTGTTGTCAGGCTTAGAATTCTCGTTATTGTCAACATCCATATCCATCTCCGATTTCATTGGAGATCCAGCTTCATCGTCATCTGATTCCCCTTCAAGAGTCCAAGCTTTACCGACCTTAGGCTCCCCCTCCTCCACAACATTCCCTTCACCACGTTTTTCCTTCTCCGCCTCTTCCTTCTTCCTCCTCAACTCTTGCCATTCTTGAACCCTCCTCCTCCTTTTCTCCATCTCCTCATCCAACTTACGCTGCTCATCTTCCATCTCCTCTTCTTTACTCATCTTCCCTTTCTTCTCCAACTCTTCTTCCTCCTCAACTCTTACCATTCTTGAACTCTCTCCTCTATTGGATTTGCTCTCTCTTTCCTTATAATCATCGTTACCGGCACCATCATCATCCCGTCCCCTCCTTCGACGCTTCCTATGCCACTCCTCCTCCTTACTAGCATCACTATCATATTCCCTCCGCTTCACCCTTTCCCTCAATTTCTTTTCTCTTTCTTTTTCCCTTTCTCTCTTCTCTCTTTCCCTTTCACGCTTTTCCCTTTCCTTCTCCCTAGCTCTTTCCCTCTCCTTTTCTTTCTCCCGTTCTCTATCTTTCTTTTCCCTCCCTCTTTCTCGATGTTTTTCCTTTTCCCTCTCCTTCTCTCTATCGGAATCGCTGCTCTTCTCCCTCTGAGAATGAGGCCGTTCCCTATGCTTTTCCTTGTCCCTCTCCATCTCCCTATCGGAATCACTGCTCTTCTCCCTCTCAGAACGACGTCGTTCTCTATGCTTTTCTTTTCCCCTCTCCTCTCTATCGGAATCGCTGCTCTTCTCCCTCTCAGAACGACGCCGTTCCCTATGCTTTTCTTTTCCCCTCTCCTCTCTATCGGAATCACTGCTCTTCTCCCTCTGAGAATGACGCCGTTCCCTGTACTTTTCCTTGTCCCTCTCCTTCTCCCTATCGGAACCGCTGCTCTTCTCTCTCTCATAACGACGGCGTTCTCTATCCCTATCCCTCCTCTCACGTTTCCTCCTCTTCTCTGAATCTTCCATTTCTCAGAAAAACCCTAAAAACAAAATAAACTCTCCCTAGATTATAAACAAAAGAAAAGAAGAAAGGAATTATGGAATTGCAAATAAACAGAAGGAATCGAATTATAATCAATTAAACGAAACAAAAACCTGACGAATGTGAAGTGAACTCACCACTTGTTTTCCTCAACGCAGGAACAAGAATCCCTCTTCTTCCGTTTCTCTGCTTCTTTGCTTTACGCGTATAACAATTCTTCTCTGGATATTCTTTTGAATAGAATTCTTCTCTTTATATATTCTTACCATAAAAGACAGATCAGATCAATTCATCAATTATGAATCCAATTACAAACGGTTATTTTTTAAAGTTATAATTTGATCATTAATTAAAGTTTAATTAAAAAAATAAATTGTTATACTATTAAAATGAAAATGAACGGTCAATGAGTTTTGGTATAATAATGATAATTTGTCTCAAAATTTGTATATTATGTTAATTTAATTTTAAATGCTTAGATTTGATATCAGTTTCTTTGAATAAGCATACTGGTTTCTATGTGTGGTGAGGTATATCTTTGGTGTAGCAGGTAAAGGTGAGTATTCGATCGAGTCGAGTTGAGTTAAAAAATTTTGAGTTATTCGAGTTGACAAATCAGATTTTACAACTCAAACTTTATTTGAAATTTTTCGGTTCGAGTTGAGTTTAAAAAATTCGAGTCGAATCGAGTTTTTAAGTTCCTATAAATATTTAATTGTAATTATTTATCAAGTTATAATATGATTTGATTCCAGTTTAAATAATTTTCTCTAATTATATAAGATATATATATAGATATTTTTATATGTAACAATATTTCTTTATATTTTTATATATCCATGTATATATATCATAAAAAATTGAGAGATTCATCTCAAACTTAAAAATTAATCCTTTAATTGTCCACATTTAAAATATTTTTCAGGTTGTGTAGTATGGAGGAAAGCTTATGAGGATACTGATAATTGTGAACAGTGATTATTTTTGAACTACTTAGATAATTGTGGAATTTTTTTTGGGATCTTACTGTAGAATATTTGACTCTTTAAAAATAAACGTGTGTTTAAACATGATATTTTTTAATGTGATACTTTTTAACGTGATATTATTTTAAGGTGCAGTTTGAGATTGTTTCACGATTCATAACAGGTTTTAGTTCATGAGATGCCATGGAGTTTTTAACTAAAATTGTTCTCAAGAAAAACGAGTTTGTGTAAATTCAATTTGAGGAAGGATCCTTGAAGGTAAATGTAGATGGTGCAAAAAAAAAAAAACGGATGGAGTAGCCTCTTGTGGAGGAGTTATTCAAAATGTTACCAGAGGTTGGATTATTGGTTTTTTAAGGTTTGTTGGTAAGTGTTCAATTTTAGAAATTGATCTTTGGGCCATTTACGAAGGGTTTAAATGTGCCGCTAATTTGAAAATTGATTTCATCATAATAGAGTCTGATAGTTTACAGGCAATTAGGCTATTAAATAATCTAGTTTTAATAAATTTATGCTCTACGTTCCTTTACCACATAGTTGTCTTTCTCCAATATCTATGAAGATTTAAATTTATTCATATACATCATGAAGCAAATATGGTTGCCGATAAGATGACTAAACTATTTTTTCAAAATAATTATAATATATATTTATTTTCTTTTCTTCCTAATGAGGTTTTAACCTTATTAGACGACAATATTAATGTTATTATTATGAACACAAATTAATTGATCAATAATATTTTATCTTTTATTATAAAAAATAATTTTAATTTAAAAAATATTAAAATAATATTTATATTTAAAATATTATTAGTAAAATAATTGTGTTTTTTAATAGGTTACATTGGTTTTATAGTGATTCTATTGCATTAAATTTTTAGATATTTAGTAATAAAATAATTATGACTATATAATTATTGTATCTTTTAATAAATAATAATAAAGTGCATGACAAATGATAAAAAGATGTATTATGTGTTAAAAATTTTAAATATAAAAATTAAATTTATTTAATTAAATTAAGTTTGATAAAATATATAAATTTAAAAATTAAAATTATTATATCAAATCACGATTTATTTATAATAAAGATACTGGAATGACAATGTTACTTATATTTTGTTATCAGGACGAGAGATTTTTATACAAATAAGATCGTGGTTCAGAAATAGGAGAGGATATTACAAATATTAAGATTTCAACCCTACATATATCGACTATTGGATGCCACCGCTAAGGGGGATCGTAGGAGCCGGTCTATGGGTGATAACGATTTGATTTGAGTTTAGTCAGATTTGATTCATTTCTAAAACAAAAATATGATAAGTTTAAAATTTTAAACTTGAATTTGACTAAAAACAATATTATAAGGTTTGAGGTCAAAGCTCGTCGGGCTACTATATATTTTATATAAAAATGATATCTTGTTAAAAAATTATTTCATAACTAACAACAAAATAAAATAACTCCGAAAACGAGTTATTGTTTTTATTTTATTAAAGAAATTATTTTTAGTATATATATAATTATTCCAAGTTTGTTCACGAGTTTTTCAAGCCGAATTTAAATTAATTCAATTCGACTTGTTAAGATCCCAAGCTAAACTCGATCTCGGAGCAAACTCTTTTTTATATATAAATAAAACTTTATTCACCTAAATAATTTTAAAAACAAAAAACACCTCAGATCAAACTCACTTAATTAAACTTTAACTGAATTTTAATTGAACTGAATTCAAATGACTTACAAGTAGGGGTGATAATGAGTCGAACCCGAGCCAAACCAGACTCGGAAACATGCATATCTGGACTCGGCTCGAGGCTCATCGAGTTTGGAATTTTAGGCTCGAGCTCGACTCAAAAATAATATTATTGGGTTCGGTTCGGGCTCAAAGCTCGTTAGGCTCGGCTCGAAATGGACAATTTTCAATATTATTGTGTTTTATTATTTATTTATAGTTTATTTTTTGTTTATTATTTGTAGTTTTGTAAATTTGTTTTAGTCGATAATATTCAATTTATTTTATTTATTTTTAGTTGATTTATTCTCAATTATTTTATTATTTTTCTTTGCTAAACAAATTATTTTTAATATATATATTTATATATAATTATTCCGAGCCTGTTCACGAGCTTTTTCGAGCTGAGTTTGGGTAAGCTCGGCTCGATTTATTTAGATTCCGAATTGAACCTGAGCCCGAGTCGAGTTTACTCGAACCTAATTTAGACCGAACCGAACCCGAATAGCTCATGAGCCGAACAGGCTCATTATCACTCCTACTTACTAGTATTATTTAGAGACAGAGCTAATAAACTCTAGCATGAATTTAGATACAAGCACGTCTTTGGCTTGGGTATGTAAAAGTTTTTTATATATACAAAACATCCTCGAAAGGTTTCATAAAATTTTAAGAAATAGAAACGCGTTAAATAATAAAAATTAACAATAAAAATTACAAAAAATAATTTAAAATATTAAATACTTATTTAATTTAAAAAGTATTTTAAATATTTTATAATATAATTTATTTATTAATTACCACTTATTTTAATAAAAAACCCGCAACTTCTAGTAATTTCCTTTAGAATTTTCTATAAAAAATTCCTTTTAGAACACAAAGGATACAGAGCAAAGCACAACCGTTGGATCATCCACTCGTTCAGATTCGTAACGATGAGAACTTTGTTGTTCCCGTTATAAATTTTCAAAAATCCCGCCCATTTTTTGAATTTCAAACCCAAAGTACTACGGCTATTCACTTAATTAACTACAGAACTAACGTTTCTCTCCGTCCGATCAACATTTCTAACAGCCAGAAACCCTAGCGTTTTCCCCCAATCCGCCATGGTTGCCGATTCAAAGCTTCCGCTGCAAAGCGGAAACAACGCAAACATCAACGCATCCAAAACCATAGAAGAAACCTACCAAAAGAAGAGCCAATTGGAGCACATCCTCCTCCGGCCGGATACCTACATCGGCTCGATTGAGCAACACGCACAAAAGCTATGGGTTTACGAGAACGATGAAATGATCCATCGCGAGATCAAATACGTGCCGGGACTTTACAAGATCTTCGATGAGATATTAGTGAATGCTGCCGACAACAAGCAGCGGGATCCGTCTATGGATTCTGTTAAAGTAGTGATCGATGCGGAGCAGAACTTGATCTCCGTTTACAACAACGGTGCTGGGGTCCCGGTAGAGATTCACCAGGAGGAAAAGGTTTATGTCCCGGAGTTGATCTTTGGCCATTTGTTGACTAGCAGTAATTACGATGATACTGTTAAGAAGACGACAGGTGGGAGAAATGGTTACGGTGCGAAGCTTACGAATATATTTTCTACAGAGTTTACTATCGAGACTGCTGATGGAAAGCGGCAGAAGAAGTATAAACAGGTATTGTTTTCTCTTTTTCTTTTTTTCAGATTTCTCCCTGGGCAACTGGTTCGGGAAGTAAAAAAATAGGGAAACTGAGCGTAAGGACGTTTTTAATAATATCTTCTGTCTTGTTTACTTATTTGATATTGTTCAAGATTATGAACTATGGTTTGTTTATGATCAAACTTTTTCTTGGTTACTGCCTTGTCAAGCAAAAATGAGCGTGGCTTTGTTATAATGAGGACGTGGTTTAGAATTCTAACATTAAGATTTGCTATTGGATTAACTTGATGCTGTTCAAACTGGTTATGTGGGTATTACTTAATGACGAGAAATTGATTTCGTTTCAAACTGTTGGCTCGTTTTGTAGGTATTTACAAACAACATGGGAAACAAAACTGAGCCTGTCATAACGAAATGCAAGGAGGGTGATAATTGGACAAAGGTTACTTTTAAGCCTGACTTAGCCAAATTTAACATGACTCACTTGGAGGAAGATGTGGTTGCATTGATGAGGAAGAGGGTGTTTGATTTAGCAGGCTGTCTGGGCAAGACAGTGAAGGTTGAGTTGAACGGGAAACGCATTGCAGTGAAATCATTTCTAGATTATGTCAACCTCTATCTTAGTGCTGCTTCAAAAAATAGGACCGAACCTCTTCCTAGGTATGCATTATTGATTTCATTGTCTGTTTGTTGCATATGTCAATTGAAGGTTCCTCCTTCATTCAAAGATGTTTGTTTTTCCAGGATTCCAGAGAAGGTTAATCCTAGATGGGAAGTTTGTGTGAGTATCAGTGAAGGACAGTTTCAGCAGGTATTTTTCAATCTTTTAACTGTTTTAGATTATATTTTAAAAGTTGTTTATATATTATAACTATATCATTATTTTTTTGTACTTACAGGTCAGCTTTGTTAATAGCATAGCTACGATCAAGGGTGGAACCCATGTCGACTATGTTACCAATCAGATATCAAATTATGTGATGAATGCCATAAATAAGAAGAACAAGAATGCTAACATCAAAGCACATAATGTGAAAAACCATCTGTGGGTTTTTGTCAATGCTCTTATTGACAACCCTGCTTTTGATTCTCAAACCAAGGAAACTTTGACACTTCGGCAGAGCAGTTTCGGCTCTAAATGTGAACTTTCAGAAGATTTTTTGAAGAAAGGTTAGTTAAAATAACTTGCTTGTATTTAGGATTTTGTAAGGTGTAAATTGCTAACTAATATGGTTCTTGATTGGTGAAATGCATTGAAGTTACAAAGTCTGGAATTGTTGATAGTTTGCTCCAGTGGGCGGAATTCAAGCATAACAAAGACCTTAAGAAGACCGATGGAACCAAGTCAGGAAGTATTCGTGGGATCCCCAAGCTTGATGATGCTAATGATGCTGGAGGAAGGAATTCTGAAAAGTGCACATTGATTTTGACTGAAGGGGATTCAGCAAAATCCCTTGCGGTGTGCTCTGAATTTATAAATTCTCTGTTATGATGCAATGTAACTATGTGAATCATTTTGTCACTAACAATGTTTACTTTTTGCAGTTGGCTGGCCTCTCTGTTGTAGGCCGAAACCACTATGGCGTCTACCCCTTGAGAGGTAAGCTTCTCAATGTAAGGGAAGCCAGCCACAAGCAGTTAATGGAAAATGCTGAAATACAAAATCTCAAGCGGATTCTTGGACTCCAGCAGAACAAGGAGTATACAGATGTCAAATCCTTGAGATACGGGCATTTGATGATAATGACCGATCAGGTTTAGTGCCTGCTGAAGCTGTTTTCTCATGAAATTTGCTTCTCTTTTGCTGTCTTTGCTTGTCTCCATGCTAGTGACTGATCACCTTGCTTTTCTCACAGGATCATGATGGTTCCCATATTAAGGGTTTGTTGATCAATTTTATTCATTCCTTTTGGCCATCACTATTAAAAGTAAAATCATTCATGGTTGAGTTTATAACTCCTATTGTGAAGGTAATACTGGCTAGAATTTGCATGTTGAATGCCTTACAACAAGCTTTCTTGTTATTTATGCTTTTTGATTTTTGCACAGGCTTCTCGCATGGTCAACAAAAAGAAGGAAGAAATACCGTTCTATTCCATGCCTGAATACCAATCTTGGAAGGAAAGTCTGGGTGGCAATACAAAGGGGTGGACCATTAAGTACTATAAGGTTCGTGGCTTAAGCAGGATTGATTTGCTGTCTACTGGTTTCTGCTTTTGTAGCCTTTATTTTTAACATCATCATTTTGTTGCAGGGGTTGGGAACAAGCACAGCAGCTGAAGGGAAAGATTACTTTAAAGAAATTGATAAGCACAAGAAAGAATTTGTATGGGATGGTGATCAGGATGGGGATTCAATTGAGCTTGCATTTAGTAAGAAGAAGATAGAAGCAAGGAAGAATTGGCTGCGACAGTTTGAGGTCTTAATTATTTTCAGCTAATGTTAACTTTAAATGTGCATTTATTCTAGAAAATCTAAATTGTGAGCCTCTTGATGGAATTTTCTTGCTTTTATGTTTTGCAGCCTGGCACACACCTTGATCACAATGAGAAGCTCATCAATTATAGCGACTTCATTAATAAGGAGCTCATTCTGTTTTCCATCGCTGATCTTCAAAGATCAATTCCTTCTATGGTTGATGGCCTGAAGCCTGGTCAGAGGAAGATCCTTTTTTGTGCCTTTAAGAGGAATTTTGTAAAAGAGGCAAAAGTCTCTCAGTTTTCAGGTTATGTTTCGGAGCATTCAGCTTACCATCATGGGGAGCAGAGTCTTATGAGTACCATTGTTGGAATGGCTCAAGATTTTGTGGGCAGCAACAATATAAATGTTCTTCGTCCAAATGGTCAATTTGGTACCCGTAACCAGGTTAGTTGATGTTAGTCTTGGTACCGAGAACTTTATCAATTTAGGATATCACTTCAATATCTTGAGTAAATCTTTTTGCCACTTGTACTCATTCTGCTGCTTCACATGTTACAGGGTGGCAAAGATGCTGCAAGTGCTAGGTACATATTTACTAGTCTTTCTCCAATTACACGATATCTATTCCCCAAGGAAGACGATGGCCTGCTTGACTATTTGAATGAAGATGGACAATCCATTGAGCCTTTCTGGTAAGTTCAATGTCAAAGTCACTAATACTTTCAGCTGGAACTGCATATGCATAAAATTAATGCATCTTTTCTGAATTTTTAGGTATGTACCTATCATACCAATGGTACTTGTCAATGGAAGTGAAGGAATTGGGACAGGGTGGAGTTCTTTCATTCCAAACTACAATCCGAGAGACATTGTGGCGAACGTGAGACGCTTGCTGAATAATGAACAAATGAATCCCATGCATCCATGGTACAGAGGTTTCAAAGGGACTATTGAGCAAACTGCATCAAAGGAATCTGGTGTCACCTACACCATAACTGGAACAATAGAGGAGGTTAATGAGACCACGCTTAAAATAAAGGAACTTCCAATCCGTAGATGGACTCAAGATTATAAGGAATTTTTGGAATCTATCATAACCTCAAATGATTCATTCATCAAGGTAGATCTACTTTCAAATGACAATTTCTATTTACTTATTTATCTTCATATCTTCGTTCTCATGAAGTTGTAATTGGCTTGCAGGAATTTAAACAATTCAGTGATGATAAAACTGTTGACTTTGAGATTATCATGACCGAGGAGAACATAATGTTGGCCAAGCAAGATGGGTTGTTGAAGAAGTTTAAGCTAACAACAACAGTTAGCACAAGTAACATGCACCTGTTTGATTCAAGAGGGGTGATTAAGAAATACGACACCCCGGAGGAAAGTATGTGCTAAACTATTCCCTATATTTTAGTAGCAATAATAATGTTTAAACTGTTGCAACACTGACTTTAATTTTTTGAAATGCAGTCCTTGAGGAATTTTTTCACTTGAGGCTCGATTATTACGTGAAACGCAGAGTAAGGCCATTAGAGTTTGTTTTGAGCTTATTGGAATATTTGAATAGATATATCGATTAAAAAACTATCTTTTGCTGCAGAAACATGTATTGGACACTCTTGAACTGGAGTTGTTGAAAATGGATAACAAAGTTAGGTTTATTCTAGATGTTGTAAAGGGGGACATCATTGTGAACAATAGGAAGAGAGCTGATCTCTTCCTTGAGCTGAAGGAGAAAGGTTTTACTCCTTTCCCAAAGAAGAAGAGAGTGGTGGAAATAGTTGTGGCTGGGGATGTTGACGGAGAGGAACCCGAGGAAAACTCTGAGGTTAGCTCTGCAGCAATTATGGAGAGTGATTATGACTATCTGTTGTCGATGGCAATTGGTACTTTGACCTTGGAGAAGGTCCGCGAGCTTATTTCAGATAAAGACAAACTCGAGCACGAGGTTGAATATTGGAGGACGTCAACCCCACAGACTTTATGGCTGAAAGACCTTGATGAACTTGAGAAACAACTTGATGTATGAATCCTGAATTAGTTTTCTCTTAAATTGATTACATGTCATATATCAGTGTTCTCATGAAATATATTCTGTTTTGTTTGACCAGGAGCAAGATAAAGCTGATCAGGATGCGGAAGAACAGCACGCTCAAGACAGAGCAAAGAATGGAGCTGGCAAGAAGGCTGGGAGACAAGCATCTAAAGTCACAAGGAAGCCAGCTAAGAAAGACCAAGCTGTTACAGAAGCCTCAGATAATTCACCCAGTTCAATGGAAACAGGTTTGCTTGTGATCCTAATTTCTATTCCCTTTTCACTCTGAACATTTAGCTGTTGTAACTTTGACATGGAGATTTGGAAATTGATAATGATTTCTTCCACTTGATTGAACCAGAAAATGTTCCTGCTGCTGTTTTGAAACCCAAAGGCCGGGGTGGCGCAAAGAAGGCTAAGAAGGTCTGGTTGTTGTTTTCATATGTATTATACTCTCTTCCTCATGCCTGGTCTTTCAGCCGATGATGTTTCCATGTTCATTCGCAGGATGCCAGCAATGACGACGACGACGACTTTGATATTCCGGATCTAAGGGAGCGTCTAGCCAAGCACAACATCGATTCATCTCCTGATCATTCTGCTGGTATGTTGTATCCTAAACTTTGATATTCGACTCTGTGAGTGATGAATTTGATTTTGTGTTAATCATCATACTGTCACAGATATGGAAACTGATGTGTCCCAAGAACCTGCTGGAAAGAAAGAACCTAGCAAACGGGCACCTGCTGCTAAGAAGAACCCTGCCATATCTCTCACAGAGATTTCAGAAAGCATAGGTGATATCAACATCCGCGATGAAGACGTGGAAGTTGCAGCACCGGCCAAGAAAGGTGGACGTAAACCAGCTGCCAATTCCAAAGCTGGTAAGCCACCGGCTGCTGCGGCCAGGAAGAGAGGCCCAGCAGTCAAGCAGCAACAACAACAAAAGCTTTTAACTCAAATGCTGAAGCCTGCATCAGTAGCAGAAAGTTCTGGGATATCACCAGAGAAGATAGTAAGGAAAATGAGGGCGTCACCGTTCAACAAGAAGAGCGGTTCGCTCTTAGGCAAGGCAAACTCTTCTTCACTGTCTTCCATGGCGGAAATCGACACTGATGAAGATGATGAAGTGTCCATTGTTGTGGAACCGAGAGCTAGACCTCAAAGGGCTAACAGGACGAAGACAATTTATGTTGTTAGCGATTCAGAGACTGATGAGAAGGCTGGTACTGAGGATTCTGATTTTGAGGAAGATGAAGATTGATATGATACACTTGATGTTAACTGGTATGTCGTTCTGGTTTGTCTTGTTGATTTGTTTACCTATGACTCTGATTGTTCTTTGTTCCTCGAAAGTGCATATGGCTCGTATGTTGAACTTAAGATGGTTACCAATGTTGTATGAGATTCCTAATGGCATGTATTAGGATAAGTAAAACTCTATTTAAAAGTTAAATGTATTATTTTTTATATTAATATTTGATATATTGATCGAGTAATTAAATTTAATATCATAGAAGTTATAAAATGATTTTTTATTTTAATTTTTTCTTTTTAAAATATTAAAATTCAAATCTCTTTATCTTAAATTTAATGTTTCATATTAGAAGATGAGATTAGTAGTAAAGCACCTTTCACATTTGTCCAAAATTTTAATTTTTTTAACATTTTAAAAGAAATCTGAATATTTTAAAAAAAAAATAAAGAATTAAAATAAATAGATTCGATCTGCCATGGCTTCCCTTATGAGGGCATTTCTTTTTCGACAAGTGGAATTATTTGATTCCCGTTTTGAAGGTCTAATTTATATGCAATGATTAGATTCCTTTTGGACGGAGAACATTGGTTGCAGGTAGACTTACACTGGTCGATAACAAGCTGCGTCCAGTCTGATTAAATCCGAATTTGACTCGGTTCAAAAATAATATTATTGAGTTCAGTTTGAGGTTCGGTGAGTTCGAAATTTTACATTCAATTTAAATTCGTTAGGCTATTCAACTCAAAATAAATAATTTTATTATAGTTTTCTATAAAATATAAAACCTCGTTAAAAACCCTTTTCATAACCAATAATGAAAGGAAATTCAATATTGAAAAAGGAGAATTTTTTCTTTTACTAAAGAGATTACTTTTAATGTATATGTATCATATATATAATATAATTATTCCGAATCTGTTTACGAACTTTTTGAGCCGAGTTTGGGTAGGCTTTGCTCGTTAAAGTCTCAAGCCAAACCCGAACTCGAATCGAGTTCACTTGAGCCAAGCCTTGACCGAACTAAATCCGAGTAACTCGTGAGCTGATCAAACTCATTATCATCCCTAACTTACACACATGTAAAAGCAGCTGGAAGAAAATAATAATAATAATAATAATAATAATAATAATAAACATCTTACATGTCAATTAGTTATATATTTAATAATAAATATTTATAAATCTGTCGTTATTTTATCTATTTAACCAATTAATAAATTTCGTTATTTTTTTATAATTTTAATATTTATTGTAACTGATTGTTTGCTTAAATCGAATTATTATTGTTATAAATTGTGTCAAATATAAAATAAATAAGATTCAACACGAAATAAACAAGAAAAAAATCTCAAGAAGAAACAAAAATAACTTCAACTTGTCTTTTTGAAGTACAACTTAAAAATTGACTTTGAACTTCGACGTGAAGGTTGGTCAACGAATAAACAAGTGGGACTGAATATAAAATTCGTATTTAATCTATTAAATGATTAATTTAAATAAAATAATATAAAGTTTATTATAAAAACAATTTTTTTAATTATGTTTGTTCCATTTGTAATATCAAAATTTAACGTTTTAATTAATCTGAATCGAATATTATAGATGTACGTTACGAGAATGACATTCTTAATCATGTTTGTTTTATTCACAATGTTAATATTCAAAATAAGGATGGTAATGAGTTGGGTTGGGTTTTGGTTGTCCCGATCCCAACTCGACTCAGCCTTAATATATTTTCTCTTGATCTGATCTGACATAATAAAAATTATAACTCGACTAATATTTTAATAAAAACCTAATTAAACTCAATCTGAATCGGGAAAATAATAAAAATATTAAATATAAAAATGTAATATAATATATAAATATATTAGATCGAGTCAAAAAAAATTTACACTAAAATTAACCACATCTAACCTGGCTATTTTTTTCAATAATCCGATACGACATGAACCCAACTTTTTAAAATAAAAAACATATCCCTATCAAATCGAATCAAGTCAGAACCTATCGACTTTGGATCAAATTAACATCCTTGATTCAAATTAATAATACTAGTAAGAAATTTAAAATTTTATCTTACTAAATTAACAATCTAAAGATAATAAGTATTATTTAGAGTTTAAATATCGGAACGGAAAATATATCGAATATAAATATCTAATCTTAATATTAATCATTTCTAAATTATAAAATATCTTTAAGTTTGAACGTACGTGAATAATTCAGTACATATAATAAACATTTATTATTTTATTTGTTTAATATTATATTATAGAAGGATTAGTTTGACCAAGTCAATGATTTGTATTTTTCAATTATTAATTTATTAGCAGTCTAATATTCAAAACCTTAATTTTGACTGGGTTCATAAAATATAAAACTAATTATATATTAATTTATTTTATTACAATTTAAGATGTTCGGATGGAGTTGAATATTGAAATAATACGAATAAAATTTAAATTAATATGTTTAATTTAATTAAACCATATAATTATATTTAAAAATGAAACTTAAAATAATTAAATTTAATATTGATTATATATAAATTATATTTTTATTACATAATAATTTTATCTATATTATCATCAAATAATATAAAAAATAATACTATAAATAAAATAAACCTTATCCAAAACAATAGAATACTAATATTTACAGTGAAAAAACAACTTCACATATGTAATAATAAAACAATCTGAAGCCCATTTCCGTCATTTCAAATCTCCGCCATTAAAAATATAAAAGCTCTTCGTCTCCGTCGATTTTCGTTTGCAATTTCCCCTTCCCTTTCTCTTTCTCATTTTCTCTGCCTTAACCCCCGAAAAATTGCCCCTGATTTTCAGTCAAAATCACGTGAAACGCCTTCTCCCGGGTCTTTTGGTGGTTGGTGTTGAAATTGTAAAGAGGGAACGGGGAAAATTGTGATCGGACGGCGGCGACGGTGGAGGTTTGTTGGTGAACGATGACGGAGTGCGACTTATGGATATCCGCAGGGGACCATCGAAACAATGATATCAATTCGAATAACAATAGCTTGTGGGGGTTTAGCAACGAAAGCGAACACGATTTGGCTTTGATGGTTAGTGATTTCCTTGAAAACAACGGTGGTAGCGCCGGCGCCGATTCTTGGTGTAGCAGCGATAGCGAGTCCGGTTTCTCCGATCTTATCCACCTCGCTGATAAAATCTCCGTTAGTATTTAACCATTTCCCCTTTGAGCATATTTGTTTCTGTTTCTGGATTTTAAAATTTAAATTAATTCAGATTTTTCATTTATATATATGATTTATATGTGAAAGAACTAGCTGAATTAAGGATTGAAGCTATATTTTTTCTCATTTTAAGATTGTTTATTAGTATTATTTTGGTTTAAGATAAAGCCACTATATAATATTTAGCTTGAAATATGAAGCTTTATAAATTTTTATTTTCCATGAAAATTGTTCTTGTTTATATCTGTTTGGAGATTGAAGAGTATGTGAATTCATTAGAAATTCTTATATATATATGGTTATTGTTCATAATTCAGATAGGCCCTTTCTTCATCAGCATAAATTTTGAATGGTATTTGATATGGACATCCGAGCTCATGTAACTGAATCCAAAACATTTGATGTTCCGTAAGATTTCTCTGTAAATGTGTAAATCTGTTCTTTTTCTTTTCGGAATTTATTGAAGTTGGTTTTTCGGCATTTTGATATGGTTCAGAGTATTTGTTTTTGAATCTATGAGCATGGGAATTTGGTGTTTCTTTGTACTTTTGACCTCTGTTTTTTGCGCGCCGAAAGCGTTTACTAAATCTTATTGCCATCTAATTCTCTTTTGTTGGGTTCTGTTGTGTTGCAGTTCCATAAGCACTCGGTCTGTCAGTATGATTTGGACTTGCTGTCTGTGGTTCATTCGCTTATATTATCGATGGGTGAGAAGGACCTACACTTCGTGAAGTCGGGTCCGTGTAATGCTAGCTGCATCAGATATTGTCTCGTAAAGCTGTTGAGGCTTTCTGGCTATGATGCTGCTCTGTGTGTATCGAGGTGGAAGCATACTGGCAAAGTTCCTGGAGGTACAACAGTAGCCTCTGAATCCTAAATTATACATCTACATATGGTTTTGTTTCTTGATCATTTAATACTCGAGTTTGTTGTTGCCTAGAGCGTGGAATATAGGATTTTTATCGAGCTTATTCTTGTAAGATGTCCTGCAAATCTATTGTTCTGCCTCACCCTATCTTTGTTGCCCGTATCAGAGAGCTAATCCTTTCCATTCATGATGAATATGAGTTTAGAAATTCTGTTCAATTAGTCTAAAATGTACTGTTCATGACACTGTTTTCGCTAGCTGTAAAAATATAGTGACATTTTCTGCAACTTTCTTGGTACCTTCCCGGGTTTTAAGTTATCTGTAAATCGGTAAGACTATAATAATTTTTACAAACCCGGCTTGCGGCATGTATATGCAGGTGATCATGAGTATATTGACGTGGTCAATTACAACAATGGGAATTCTGAGCGTTTGATTATAGATATCGATTTCCAAAGCCATTTTGAGATAGCTAGAGCAGTTGATTCTTACGATCAAATACTGAATTCACTACCAGTTGTCTACGTTGGTTCATTGTCTCAGTTGAAACAGTTGCTTCAACTTATGGTTGAAGCCGCCAGGTTGTCTCTCAAGCAAAACTCAATGCCGTTCCCTCCATGGAGATCTCTTGCTTATTTACAAGCAAAGTGGCAATCTCCCTACCAGCGACAGATTGCTCCTCTTGAACACGACATCATTGGCGGCAATGTTTCTCCTTGCCATAAACAGTGCAAAGGATATTTAAGGAGGCTGCAGCCTTCGCTTCAGTCCGAATTAGAAACAGAACGACTATTAAAACCCATGAACATCGATAATACCCGAAGATCGAAGCATGATAGGGCGAGACGCTCTTCATTCAAGGCTCTCTGACATGTACCGATTCTGGATCTGCAAGATTGGAATTCATTTTTTCCCTTTTTCTGAGAGATGAGTTGTATTGCGGCTTTTGTTCTTTTACCTATTCTTTTTCTTGATAGTGAATAAGCGTGGACCTCCGGAATGAAGGTTAGTAAGTTCAGGCATCTTCATTCCTTATCTCGAGTTGCGGAGCTACACATATGCATCTCGTCGATACTCTCCGCGTCGGTAAGTAACTGTATTGTTTTATGAGAACAGCTTCGGAATCGTTTGGTCCGGAACAACTCGGAAAGTCTATTACATTACATATATTCTTATTTGTTTTCCCCTGGTCTGTTATTTTTAGGATGTAGGGAAGTTTGTTCTTAGAATGTTTCTTTTTCCTATGTAATTCTTTGTGTAAGATTTCTCTTTAACATATGGTTTGATTATATATAAACTAGTGTCAGTTTTATGTTCCTCTATTGTTCTTGTCTATGTTATTCAATAATGACTATTTGATCAATCTCACTTATTTTTATTATACGTATTTATCTTACGATCTATATTCAGAGTGCGAGACTATCTCTCTTAATAATATTATCATTAAGTTTTAAATTTGTATATTATCTTTGGAAGTGCAATGTGTCTTATCAATCTACCCAACACTCGTCGATGAACTCGATTTCAACTGTGTATCTTTTCTCTTACTTGAGCTCGATTAGATCAACTAAAATTTATGTTAGGTAATACAATTATTATTTATATTATAGTCTAATTAGTTCGATCATCACTTCGATTCTTATGACATTAGTTATTACAATTAATGTCCAAATAAACAAGCACAACAAAACCATAAAAACAGTATAATAAAGACATGTCTAAGGCTAAAACAGAAAATATAATTTCATTTTCATAACTTCACCCAAAGGTACATACACATGGAAATACAACTTAAGCAATTAAACACGAGAGTCATCTTGGTGACCCTACATGGATGCTCAATTTTCTTTTAAATTCTTCATTTTATTTTCGGAAAATCAACCATCCCTGAAAAAAAATTTACCCCATAAATTAATTAATAAAGTACATAAATAAAGATAATCAAAAGTAAAAGAAAATAAAAAATATGTTATTTAGTGTCACCTAGGGTATGAGTCTAATCAAAGATCAAAGGCAAATTATGCCCATTCTTTCCCATGTATACAATACTTCATATTTGGTGCGGTACTGACGACCAGTTGGATCATAATAATACTGTAATCATCGTTGAATTCTTATTAATATAAAATTTTTATGAAATATATGTATAAAATATGTATAGATGTATGTGTATTTTCAAGGATTTTACCCTATAGAGCCTTCCTGATGGGACGATTCGCTCCTCAGCTACCCATCCTGGTAGCAACCAACTGTAGCAAAGCACTTTGTTGTCGAAATATCGTTCCGAACCACCCGGTTTCTTTCGTTCCTTCCCTTGATGTTGTTTTTCTCTTATCTTCTGTAGAGTGGCCAGCGTTTGCGGTGACCACTGCTTCCCATAGCCGGGCGGAGGAGACACACTCCTCCGCCTACTCAAGCTAGCTTGGTGCTGGTCAAAACCAGGTGGAGGAGAAATTCTTCTCCCCTGACTGGAGCTAGCCTGGTGCTTGCCGAAACCGGGCGGAGGAGACAGTCTCCTTGCCTTACTCAAGTTAGCCGGCTGCTCCCTAGTACTCGCCATCACCTTCATTGTATTGGAAATGCTAACGATAATGCGTATACCGTTCTGTTTGCTGCACTATAAATAGGCGTTAGAAGGTTTGTATATTTTGCAGTTTTAACTCTCAATTTTACTTTCCTTTCAGTTTAGTCCTAAATGTTGTTTAATTTGAGCTATAATTTCAACAATTCCTTTAAGAAAATCTATTGACTAGGGCTAATCTATTGAACATGCTATTATTTTGAAGATGAAAAATTATACGTTCAACGTGCGTGGATAAAATTATGTACGTCACATGAACTTATACCTTACATGAGACTTCTATTTACACGTGTTCATAATTTTCGGTTTCTAACTTAAGCATCAGAGAATTAAGAAATCTTTCAATTAGTATTAATTATGTTACATGAGACTTCTATATATTTACACGTGTTCATAAAACTACGCTCGATGTACATAAAAGAAATTACGCACGTTGAATGAATGTGTACATTACGTGTCTTTTATTCATACATCTTTGTAATTTTAGGTTTTCGACTTAAGTATCGTGAAAATAAAAAACGTATAATTAATTGATTATATCATAATAATTTCACCGCGATACTAATCCGTATGCCTAATTCACAAGGTTTGTAATATTGTTTGAACTAAAAATGTTTAGGAAATCTTAATGAACTTAACTTAGGAAGGGGAAGGAGCTGTTTTAAGGAATAACAAATATTTTGATGGACTTAATAGAAAATACTTTAAAATATTGGATTTAAATCGAAATTTGATAATACATAAAGGGCAATGAAGAAAAAAACTTGAAATTATTATTAATATTATTTAAAAATAATTACCAAAAAAGTATGTATCTGTATATGGTAAGTATTCCTATCGAGGTGGATTTGATAATAAATTATTCAAATCCGAGTCTTTTTAAATATTTATGTTACAAAAACTATTTTTGTGTTTAAATATTAAATATTTTAAATAATTACTGCTGGGTTGTTAAAATATTAATGGTCAGTTATTTATGATATATGCACATTGTTTAAGATAAAAAAAATTAAAGTAATTAATGGCATAAAATAATTGACCAATTGAGTATTGATTATTTGAGATTTTGTTTATCCACCCAAGAATTCTACGGTTTTACATTTGGGTCCACTGCTATGAAATGTTACCTTTTATTTCACTTATTTCCTTAATTGTCACTATTAATTTTTCAAGCTGGAATTTTCATATTAATCTCCTAAATATTTTTTAGTGTAATTATATTCTCAAAAATTATATTTAGCTTAATTTACTTAAATTAGTTATATATATATTTATAAGGTTTATATTTAGCTTAATTTACTTAAATTAGTTATATATATTTATATTAGTTAATCAGATACGAAATCAAGATTAAAATGCAAAATCGCTTAACTTCAAAATTAACAAGGATCTGACTTAATTTAAAAGAGAAAAAATAACTCAAATTTAAAAGAAGTAAGACTTAATTTGATTAATATTTAAATTAATAGGGACTAAAATAAAAAATTAGAGTGGCATCAGCCCACCTCATTATCTTAATAAATCTATATTGTAATTAATTAAGTAAATTGGACGTCCCAATAAACGTTCACCGTTCCCGATAAAATTGGGCCGTCCTTATCGTCTCGGGGATGTATCGGGGACGGGGACAACCTCGAGGGAGGCGTCTCTGTGCTTCATAGGTCACGGGGGAGTTGATGGCCAGCGCCACCCCCGGGGACCGGAAGAGGGGGTAAGACGGTGAAATCAGGATTGCTAAGATTAGGGACCGGTCCATCGCGCAAAGCACCAGAAACATAAACAGGTGTGAAATCCGGTTGAAACAATCCCCAGTTCTTCTCAGTAATTGGACCTGGCTTCTGATTCTCATTAAACAATGCAAAAATGGAAGCCTCGAACTTCCGGTTCGGCATCAACGGCGTCCCGATGCCGGAAACGATTTTCCTAATCAAATGTCCGTTGTAAGAAGCCGCATTGTCAATTGTAGCAGCAAGGTTCCCTGGATCACCCAACGAAGGCCAACCGGTCTCGCCTATGACGATGTCGACATCCCCGAAACCGACAGCCAACAGGGCCGAGTATGTCTTGTCCAATAGAACATCAAAGGCATTGCTGTACATTTTTTTACTGTTGTCATCGAAAACGCCGAGGGTTTTCCTGAAAACGGCGAAGTCCACGTTGTTTGCCATGGCGTATAGTTCGAAGTAGGGGTAAGGGTTGATCATAAATGGTGATTTGGTTTCTCGGAGGTATAGGAGCAATGGTTCAAAGAAGGTTGTTGCAAGGTCGATCCTGAACCGGGCCAAACTTGGAACTGTTACACCTTGGAACATGTTTAGGGCATGTGCTGTTGTAACCTGGTACATAAGACAATGCAAATCAAAACCATGGTTACAAGAAGAACAAGATGAATCATTTAGGGGCATGTACATTCTAAAACTTTAACACTAAAACGTGTTTAAACTCACAATATCTTTCGATTTATGATATACAATTATTTTTTTATTGATTATTATATAAATTAACTTTCTAAGTTTATTATAATTAAATACTACCTACTGATTACTTGTATCATACCTTAATATCTTGAAACTGAGGCCCAGCAACACGCAATGCACCTGTAAGAGCCCTCATTGCAGGCACAAGAGCACTCATATGAGCAAGAATATTGCTATGCACCACTTCGTTTCCTACAGATATATATTTGATCTTTGTTAGTGGATGGAAAGGTCTAATATTGGTGTTCACCCATGCCGCCGCCACCTCTCCGTTGCACAAATTAGGGATCTCGCCGTTCGGGACCGTGACTGTCATCGAGATATTGGTGTTGGCAAAGGCTTGAAGAATGATAGGGTTGGTGTCGAAAATTTTTACGCTGTCGAAAATAGTTTTTGTTATGATGAAATTGGCAACATCCACGGGCGGACGGAGGTTATCTGCAATCATGCCATAGTTAACGCCGATGGCGGCGGTGGTGGAAAAGAGGTGGAAGAAGGTGGTGGTGAGGAGGAGGACAAGGAGTTGAGGATTAAGAAAAATGGTGGTGAGGGACTTCATGGTTGCAATTTTATTTGACCCTTGATTTTGATTTGGTGTTACAGTTAATGACTTATGTATTATAGATGAGATGATTCAGCCATGGACAATAGTTTATGAGTAATATTTTGACATATGGGGAACAATGAGAAATCAAAGCATTCACCATAAGCTTTTGACCTTTCAAAATGTTCCAAAATTAGATTTTGAGTTATGACATTCATTTAAATCTAGTTATTAATCTTTCGAGCGTTTTAATTTTATCTTCAAATTATGGATTAAATTTTAAAATGATTTCCAAACTTTTGAATATTTCAGTTTCATTCTCAAACTATTACCTTTATTTTAAATTGATCCTCAAACATTTGAATGTCTATGTCTCAATTTCATCATCAAATTATCCTTTATATCATATCATATTATAACGTATTATGCATCGATATTTACATGACAATCACAAATTTTTATAACAATTTTTTACCATGGGATAAGATTAGCGTATATTGGTAATTTGAGGAAGATATTAGAATATTCAAAAGTTTAGGCACCAATTTGAGATGAAATTAAATATTTAGAACTTTGGAAATCAATCTAGAACGAGGGCTATAATATTGTTAGGTTCACATGTAACCGAATCGATTAACTGTTACTAACAATTAACTGTTAGTAACTAACCATTTTTAATGATTAGACTAATAATAAAATTTAATAATCATTATAATAGTTAACCATCCGTTTAAGTTAAATGATACTGTTAATCAACCACAAACACTGAATTAATATGATGAAAAATTGATTAATTTGAAGGAACAAAAGTAAATGTCCTTTTACGGAACAATGTTAAAAATTAAAGCCACGGTACAGTTTTTAATAGAGTGGTTAGGGAACTAAAACTTGATTTGATTAAAATAAACAATTCGAGTTGAACCATAATTTTATAAATTTGACTCAAACTAATTTCAAATCAAGTTCAAGTTATAACATAAAACTTTAACTCGTTTTTTATAATTAATAGATCAATTTCAAATTTAAGTCGACTCTCTTAATTCCACGTCATATATGTATATTAGCAAAAGTTCCATAACAATGCAATTACTTCTGTTAGAAGAAGAACATCACTATAATTTTCGCAAATTAATTACATATGTGAATGAAAGGCCTACTAAAACAATCGGTAAACCTCGAAAATAACACTAAAAAAACATCAATACAATAAATGAAACAAGTTACATAACACAGCCGAGATATAAAGATAAAATATATATGTATGCAATTAATTTTGAAATATAATACTTTTTACATCACATTCTCTAATTTTTATTAGAAATTACATACCCGAGAGAAAAATATATAATTATAATATCAAAATTTTACTGTGATTAATTAGCTCAATTTTTTTTTTTTATAAATCTTAATTTTAATCCTAACATTATTTAGAAGGAAGAGAAAGGAGAAACTATAGAGGAAGAAAGAGTTTTTCCTAGTGGATCTAGAGTTCATAAACTAAAGGAAATGAGAGATGAACTGTTTTAGCAACTGATCAAATATACTTATTCATTCTCAAACTTTTTTTTTCAAAAGTTATATTCAAACTTTAATACATTTCGATAGGTTAATTTATATTTTAAAATCTCGCATCCTAATTTCATCAATTTGTTTTGATTTTTTAAATAAAGTTTACATTGTAAAACGAGACTTGAATAATTCAAATTTGTAGTGATTAGTCTATAGTTTTCGAGGTTCGAGTTGAGTCTCTCAAATTTGCCTAATACATCACAGTTCCCATGTTAAATTATGAAGATATATGCATGTATTTCTTACATGTTTACAGAAAATTGTATAAATCGGAACCAATTAATATCATAGCATTATATTATGTACGATTAAAATTGAACATAGCACAAATAACTCAAATCAACTCAAATTAATAAATTTGACTCGAAAAAATCAAATAAAATTTCAGTTATAAAAATTGAATTTCTCGTTTAGACTAACCCAAATTTCTTAACTCGACTCAAATCCACTCAATTCGATCGAATACTCACTCTCGTATAGGACCAAAATAAAGTTCAAAATTATTTTCAAAGGGTATAAAAGAAAATTACAGGGCCCTTGTATTGCTTTTTCTATGATCCACCAATCCATCCTGTTAATTCTCTTAATTTTTTACGTGTCAATATTTTGATCATACACTACTTTACATGATCAACTTATAAGCACAAAACAAAATCAAAGAAGAATCACATTACTATTACCAATGGATTCATCAAGCAGAATTTCTTTCCTTCTCATTGCCATCGTCGTCGTCTTCCACCTCTTCTCCTACGTTGACTTTGTAGAAGCCAATAGAGTTGTCCTTGCTGAAGATAAAACATTGCCCGAATCTTGGTGCGTGCCAAAATCTGGCGTTAGTAATGCTGAATTGCAGAAAGCCTTAGATTTTGCCTGCGGTCGACCAGAGGTGGACTGCGGTCCCATTCAACCCGGTGGCATTTGTTCCGAGCCGGACACCGTCGCGTCTCGTGCAAAATTCGCCATGAATGCTTATTACCAGAAACATTTAAAGGAGCCAAAATCTTGCGACTTTAGTGGCACTGCTCAGCTTACCAAGGAAAATCCAAGTAAGATGAAAACATTTGGTTAAATTTTTGGTAATAATTTTAAAATATCCATCGGACAATCAACAATTTAGTATTAATCAGACAAAATATATATATATATATATATATATTAAAATATGATTCAATCCCCTATACCCACCATATAAATGGAATATAGTCTTTGTACTTTTATTTCTAGGAATTTAATTGATCCACTTTTAAAATCTAAAAATTCAAGTTCAATTGTAATCACCATTAAAATTATTTTATTAAGTAATGTGACATTTTGGTATACATAAAATTAACTTCTCAATCATGTAACTAAAATTATTTTTAATTTAATTTAAGGAATGAAATGAAAAATTCAATTGCTTTATTGTTTAATTCTTGTTTATTTAATGTTTATACAGGTTATGGCAACTGCAAATATGATTGAAGAATTGGATAAAGAAGGAGCAGTTATGAGTGAAGTTTTTGCTTTGCTATAAATAATGCCTAAAACGATCAAGTTAGTTCCTAAAAGTTATTAGGTAATAAATTGAATTCTTTTAATATTTTTTTTAGTTTTTTAATTGTCTATTTAAATAAATATTGCTACAATTAGTGCCAAAGGCTAGTTTACGAAGTTTTGTATGAACATACGAGGGAAATGTAACCATTGTTTAATCAATAATATGCGACATCATTTCCACTTTTGTTTTGCACTTCCCCGTTCTTTCCTAGTATTTAACTGTTTCTAATGATCAAATTTACAATAAAATACAATAATATTTATATTAATTAATCATAAGTTTAAGTTTAATGATACGGTTGATCAACCACAAACATCCTATTAATAGGTATAAATAATGATTAATTTTGAAGGGACAAATGTATATCTCCTTTTATGGACCAATGACAAAAATTAAAGCCACGGTTTCTTTTTTTTAACAGAGTGATTAGGGAAATAAAACCCGAATCAATGAAAAACAACAACAACTTGAGTCGAATCCCAATGTTATAAATTTGACTCGAATTAATTTCAAATCAAGTTCAATTTATAAAATAAGACTCAAATAGCTTGAATTTTTGATAGTTAGTGAATCAATTTCAAGTTTGAGTTGAGTCTCCTAACTCCACAAGATATGTGCATATTAGAAAAAGCTGCATAAAATGCAATTACTTCTATTAGGAGAATAACTTCACTACATTTATCACAAATCAATTACTTATATGAATGAAAATGCCTACTGAAAAAATTGGTAAACAGGGAAAATAACTATAAAAAGAACATAAATACACAAAAAGTAACAAGTTACACAATACACCTGAATCTTTTTTTTTTTTTTGCTAAGTAAAATTTATTAATCAAACCCGAGTTATATGCCTCGTTAAAAACCTCCCTAAGCCTAAATGGAGGAAAAGAGTACATATAATTTAGGAAAAGTACACAAGGAATAAACGCCTTTAGTAGTCTTACGGAATCCTCCTTAACAAGATCCCTAGACCTGTTAGAAAATAATAAAAAGGTCGAGAAAACACTTATCCCAACACCAACAAAATACAAGAATAAAACAAAGGCAAAGATTCAACCAAGACTACCACCATGCCATAAGGAGAGAACTACGAGATAAACCATCTTTAGCAAGGCAATCCACTAGCACATTTTCTTGTCTACGAATATGAACAAAACAAACACTTTTAATCCTCTGTACCAATTTATATATCTCGAAAAAGGGTGGCCACCATGAAAATCCGCTTAAACACCTTAAGGAGTTCCACATGGTTTGTTTAAGCACGAAACCTCAATGAGTATTCAAAGATCAAATTAAACTTCGTGTTTTCCTTTTTAATTAGCCCATATAGATAAAGATTGGCTACTTGATTTACTTTCCAATTCGGTTAATACGTAAATTGATATGTCACAACTTTTTCTTGACAGGTTTTTCGCTGCAGCAAAGGCGAACGAACTAAGGTGGAATATCTTAAGTATCTGAAAAAAGGATATCGATTCGTTATACGACTATTGGGCGTGATTCATTACGTTGTGCGCAAATTTCCCACAACATGAATTAACAATTGAGGATAAAACTTCAAACTTGGTCTTATCTCAAATCCTAATAAGCCTCCATATTTTCCATCCACATTAGCAATACAGTACTCAATATCACCATCATAACACATCCTTTGTAATCGCCTGCTTCTTTGTCTCTTGTAAGAAAACATATCCTCTCCCACTAACATCTAGACACTACTAATATTTTTATAAAAGGATTATATTCCCAAGGGTCTGATTCCCCCCTTCGAACTGAATACCTACTTTCTTACACCTAAGACTTACTAATATAAAAATTATATGTATGTAAATAATTTTTAAGTATAATGATATTTTACATCGCAATCTCTAATTCTTCTTAGGAATTACATACATGAGAGAAAATATTTAATTATAATTTCAAAATATTTAATTATAATTAAGGCCATGGTCCATTTTTTAACGGTGATTAGGAAGTATAACTTGATTTGATGAAAAAAACCATTAAGAGTCAGAATCACAATTTTATAAATTTGATTCAAAATAATTTCAAATCAAGTTCTTGTTATAAAATGAAGAAAGTGTTTTTTCCTAGTGGATCTAGAGTTCATAAACTAAAGGAAATGAGAGATGAACTGTTTTAGCAACTGATCAAATATACTGATTCTTTCTCAAACTTTTTTTTTTCAAAAGTTATATTCAAACTTTAATACATTTTGATAGGTTAATTTATATTTTAAAATCTCGCATCCTAATTTCATCAATTTGTTTTGATTTTTTAAATAAAGTTTACATCGTAAAACGAGACTTGAATAATTCAAATTTGTAGTGATTAGTCTATAGTTTTCGAGGTTCGAGTTGAGTCTCTCAAATTTGCCTAATACATCACAGTTCCCATGTTAAATTATGAAGAAATATGTATGTATTTCTTACATGTTTAGAGAAAATTGTATGAATCGGAACCAATTAATATCATAGCATTATATTATGTACGATTAAAATTGAACATAGCACAAATAACTCAAATCAACTCAAATTAATAAATTTGACTCGAAAAAATCAAATAAAATTTCAGTTATAAAAATTGAATTTCTCGTCTAGACTAACCCAAATTTCTTAACTCGACTCAAATCTACTCAATTCGATTGAATACTCACTCTTGTATAGGACCAAAATAAAGTTAAAAATTAATTTCAAAGGGTATAAAAGAAAATTATAGGGCCCTTGTATTGACTTTTTCTATGATCCACCAATCCATCCTGTTAATTCTCATAATTTTTTACGTGTCAATATTTTGGTCATACACTACTTTACATGATCAACTTATAAGCACAAAACAAAATCAAAGAAGAATCACATTACTATTACCAATGGATTCATCAAGCAGAATTTCTTTCCTTCTCATTGCCATCGTCGTCGTCTTCCACCTCTTCTCCTACGTTGACTTTGTAGAAGCCAATAGAGTTGTCCTTGCTGAAGATAAAACATTGCCCGAATCTTGGTGCGTGCCAAAATCTGGCGTTAGTAATGCTGAATTGCAGAAAGCCTTAGATTTTGCTTGCGGTCGACCAGAGGTGGACTGCGGTCCCATTCAACCCGGTGGCATTTGTTCCGAGCCGGACACCGTCGCGTCTCATGCAAAATTCGCCATGAATGCTTATTACCAGAAACATTTAAAGGAGCCAAAATCTTGCGACTTTAGTGGCACTGCTCAGCTTACCAAGGAAAATCCAAGTAAGATGAAAACATTTGGTTAAATTTTTGGTAATAATTTTAAAATATCCATCGGACAATCAACAATTTAGTATTAATCAGACAAAAAAAAGAAAAAATATATATTAAAATATGCTTCAAGCCCCTATACCCACCATATAAATGGAATATAGTCTTTGTACTTTTATTTCTAGGAATTTAATTGATCCACTTTTAAAATCTAAAAATTCAAGTTCAATTGTAATCACCATTAAAATTATTTTATTAAGTAATGTGACATTTTGGTATACATAAAATTAACTTCTCAATCATGTAACTAAAATTATTTTTAATTTAATTTAAGGAATGAAATGAAAAATTCAATTGCTTTATTGTTTAATTCTTGTTTATTTAATGTTTATACAGGTTATGGCAACTGCAAATATGATTGAAGAATTGGATAAAGAAGGAGCAGTTATGAGTGAAGTTTTTGCTTTGCTATAAATAATGTCTAAAACGATCAAGTTAGTTCCTAAAAGTTATTAGGTAATAAATTGAATTCTTTTAATATTTTTTTTTAGTTTTTGAATTGTCTATTTAAATAAATATTGCCACAATTAGTGCCAAAGGCTAGTTTACGAAGTTTTGTATGAACATACGAGGGAAATGTAACCATTGTTTCATCAATAATATGCGACATCATTTCCACTTTTGTTTTGCACTTCCCCGTTCTTTCCTAGTATTTAACTGTTTCTAATGATCAAATTTACAATAAAATTCAATAATATTTATATTAATTAATCATAAGTTTAAGTTTAATGATACGGTTGATCAACCACAAACATCCTATTAATAGGTATAAATAATGATTAATTTTGAAGGGACAAATGTATATCTCCTTTTACGGACCAATGACAAAAATTAAAGCCACGATTTCTTTTTTTAACTGAGTGATTAGGGAAATAAAACCCGAATCAATGAAAAACAACAACAACTTGAGTCGAATCCCAATGTTATAAATTTGATTCAAATTAATTTCAAATCAAGTTCAATTTATAAAATAAGACTCAAATAGCTTGAATTTTTGATAGTTAGTGAATCAATTTCAAGTTTGAGTTGAGTCTCCTAACTCCACAAGATATGTGTATATTAGAAAATGCTGCATAAAATGCAATTACTTCTATTAGGAGAAGAACTTCACTACATTTATCGCAAATCAATTACTTATATGAATGAAAATGCCTACTGAAAAAATTGGTAAACAGGGAAAATAACTATAAAAAGAACATAAATACACAAAAAGTAACAAGTTACACAATACACCTGAATCTTTTTTTTTTTTTGCTAAGTAAAATTTATTAATCAAACCCGAGCTATATGCCTCGTTAAAAACCTCCCTAAGCTTAAATGGAGGAAAAGAGTACATATAATTTAGGAAAAGTACACAAGGAATAAACGCCTTTAGTAGTCTTACGGAATCCTCCTTAACAAGATCCCTAGACCTGTTAGAAAATAATAAAAAGGTCGAGAAAACACCTATCCCAACACCAACAAAATACAAGAATAAAACAAAGGCAAAGATTCAACCAAGACTACCACCATGCCATAAGGAGAGAACTACGAGATAAACCATCTTTAGCAAGGCAATCCACTAGCACATTTTCTTGTCTACGAATATGAACAAAACGAACACTTTCAATCCTCTGTACCAATTTATATATCTCGAAAAAGGGTGGCCACCATGAAAATCCGCTTAAGCACCTTAAGGAATGCCACATGGTTTGTTTAAGCACGAAACCTCAAGAAGTATTCAAAGATCAAATTAAACTTCGTGTTATACTTTTTAATTAGCCCATATAGATAAAGATTGGCTACATGATTTACTTTCCAGTTCGGTTAATACGTAGACTGATATGACACAACTTTTTCTTGACAGGTTTTTCGCTGCAGCAAAGGCGAACGAACTAAGGTGGAATATCTTAAGTATCTGAAAAAAGGATATCGATTCGTTATACGACTATTGGGCGTGATTCAATACGTTGTGCGCAAATTTCCCACAACACGAATTAACAATTGAGGATAAAACTTCAAACTTGGTCTTATCTCAAATCCTAATAAGCCTCCATATTTTCCATCCACATTTGCAATACAGTACTCAATATCACCATCATAACACATCCTTTGTAATCGCCTGCTTCTTTGTCTCTTGTAAGAAAACATATCCTCTCCCACTATCGTCTAGACACTACTAATATTTTTCTAAAAGGATTATATTTCCAAGGGTCTGATTCCCATCCCCTTCGAACTGAATACCTACTTTCTTACACCTGAGACTTACAAATAAAAAAATTATATGTATGTAATTAATTTTTAAGTATAATGTTATTTTACATCACAATCTCTAATTCTTCTTAGAAATTACATACATGAGAGAAAATATTTAATTATAATTTCAAAATATTTAATTATAATTAAGGCCATGGTCCATTTTTTAACGGTGATTAGGAAGTATAACTTGATTTGATGAAAAAAACCATTTTGAGTCAGAATCACAATTTTATAAATTTGATTCAAAATAATTTCAAATCAAGTTCTTGTTATAAAATGAAGAAAGTGTTTTTTCCTAGTGGATCTAGAGTTCATAAACTAAAGGAAATGAGAGATGAACTGTTTTAGCAACTGATCAAATATACTGATTCTTTCTCAAACTTTTTTTTTTCAAAAGTTATATTCAAACTTTAATACATTTTGATAGGTTAATTTATATTTTAAAATCTCGCATCCTAATTTCATCAATTTGTTTTGATTTTTTAAATAAAGTTTACATCGTAAAACGAGACTTGAATAATTCAAATTTGTAGTGATTAGTCTATAGTTTTCGAGGTTCGAGTTGAGTCTCTCAAATTTGCCTAATACATCACAGTTCCCATGTTAAATTATGAAGATATATGCATGTATTTCTTACATGTTTACAGAAAATTGTATAAATCGGAACCAATTAATATCATAGCATTATATTATGTACGATTAAAATTGAACATAGCACAAATAACTCAAATCAACTCAAATTAATAAATTTGACTCGAAAAAATCAAATAAAATTTCAGTTATAAAAATTGAATTTCTCGTTTAGACTAACCCAAATTTCTTAACTCGACTCAAATCCACTCAATTCGATCGAATACTCACTCTCGTATAGGACCAAAATAAAGTTCAAAATTAATTTCAAAGGGTATAAAAGAAAATTACAGGGCCCTTGTATTGACTTTTTCTATGATCCACCAATCCATCCTGTTAATTCTCTTAATTTTTTACGTGTCAATATTTTGATCATACACTACTTTACATGATCAACTTATAAGCACAAAACAAAATCAAAGAAGAATCACATTACTATTACCAATGGATTCATCAAGCAGAATTTCTTTCCTTCTCATTGCCATCGTCGTCGTCTTCCACCTCTTCTCCTCCGTTGATTTTGTAGAAGCCAATAGAGTTGTCCTTGCTGAAGATAAAACATTGCCCGAATCTTGGTGCGTGCCAAAATCTGGCGTTAGTAATGCTGAATTGCAGAAAGCCTTAGATTTTGCCTGCGGTCGACCAGAGGTGGACTGCGGTCCCATTCAACCCGGTGGCATTTGTTCCGAGCTGGACACCGTCGCGTCTCGTGCAAAATTCGCCATGAATGCTTATTACCAGAAACATTTAAAGGAGCCAAAATCTTGCGACTTTAGTGGCACTGCTCAGCTTACCAAGGAAAATCCAAGTAAGATGAAAACATTTGGTTAAATTTTTGGTAATAATTTTAAAATATCCATCGGACAATCAACAATTTAGTATTAATCAGACAAAAAAAAGAAAAAATATATATTAAAATATGCTTCAAGCCCCTATACCCACCATATAAATGGAATATAGTCTTTGTACTTTTATTTCTAGGAATTTAATTGATCCACTTTTAAAATCTAAAAATTCAAGTTTAATTGTAATCACCATTAAAATTATTTTATTAAATTAAGTAATGTGACATTTTGGTATACATAAAATTAACTTCTCAATCATGTAACTAAAATTATTTTTAATTTAATTTAAGGAATGAAATGAAAAATTCAATTGCTTTATTGTTTAATTCTTGTTTATTTAATGTTTATACAGGTTATGGCAACTGCAAATATGATTGAAGAATTGGATAAAGAAAGAGCAGTTATGAGTGAAGTTTTTGCTTTGCTATAAATAATGCCTAAAACGATCAAGTGAGTTCCTAAAAGTTATTAGGTAATAAATTGAATTCTTTTAATATTTTTTTAGTTTTTGAATTGTCTATTTAAATAAATATTGCTACAATTAGTGCCAAAGGCTAGTTTACGAAGTTTTGTATGAACATACGAGGAAAATGTAACCATTGTTTCATCAATAATATGCGACATCATTTCCACTTTTGTTTTGCACTTCCCCGTTCTTTCCTAGTATTTAACTGTTTCTAATGATCAAATTTACAATAAAATTCAATAATATTTATATTAATTAATCATAAGTTTAAGTTTAATGATACGGTTGATCAACCACAAACATCCTATTAATAGGTATAAATAATGATTAATTTTGAAGGGACAAATGTATATCTCCTTTTACGGACCAATGACAAAAATTAAAGCCACGATTTCTTTTTTTAACTGAGTGATTAGGGAAATAAAACCCGAATCAATGAAAAACAACAACAACTTGAGTCGAATCCCAATGTTATAAATTTGATTCAAATTAATTTCAAATCAAGTTCAATTTATAAAATAAGACTCAAATAGCTTGAATTTTTGATAGTTAGTGAATCAATTTCAAGTTTGAGTTGAGTCTCCTAACTCCACAAGATATGTGTATATTAGAAAAAGCTGCATAAAATGCAATTACTTCGATTAGGAGAAGAACTTCACTATACTTCTCACAAATCAATTACTTATATGAATGAAAATGCCTACTGAAAAAATTGGTAAACAGGGAAAATAACTATAAAAAGAACATAAATACACAAAAAGTAACAAGTTACACAATACACCTGAATCTTTTTTTTTTTTTTGCTAAGTAAAATTTATTAATCAAACCCGAGTTATTTGCCTCGTTAAAAACCTCCCTAATCTAAAGTGGAGGAAAAGAGTACATATAACTTAAGAAACACCTTGAGTCGAATAAACGCCTTTAGTAGTGATACGGAATTCTCCTTAAGAAGATCCCTAGACCTGTTAGAAAATAATAAAAAGGTCGAGAAAACATTTATCACAACACCAACAAAATACAAGAATAAAATAACGGCAAAGATTCAACCAAGACTACCACCATGCTTTAAGGAGAGAATTACGAGATAAACCATCTTTAGCAAGGCAATCTACTAGCACATTTTCTTTGTCTAGGAATATAAACATAACGAACACTTCCAATCCTCTGTACCAATTTATATATCTCTATAAAGGGTGGCCAACATGAAAATCCGCATAAATACTTAAGGAGTTCCACATGGTTTGTTTAAGCATGAAATTATCTTGTAACGACCCTCCCACTAATTAAAATTTAAATAAGTGTAATAAAATAAAAGCGTCGTTATTTTGAAAAGATTAAAGATTAGGACTTAAAATGGGAAATTAAAAATAAAAATTGGGAACTCAAAAATCTAGGGATTTGAAGAATCGTGAAAATTGTAAAATTTAGAATTTTATTAAAATTGGGATTTTAATTTAAAAAAGAGAAATTATGGTTAAAAATTGGAATTTTGCAAAAGGGAAATTGAGAAAACAAATGGAATTTGGGTTTGGAACGTAATTTAAAAAAATAGAAAAAGATTTTAAAAATAAATTAAGAATGTTTGGAAAATAATTGGAAAAAGATTTTAAAAATTGGAGTTTTCATCGGTCACTTTGGTAGACCGGATAACGTAAAACCAAGGATTCGAAAAAAATAGGTTCGAGAGTTGATTATGATTAAAAACGGTGTTAGCGATTAAAATCGCCTAAAAATTTACAGTTTTACAAAAGTACTGCTTAATTAATTTTAAAATTTCTGATTTAAAATGGAATTAAATTAATATTTATTTAAAACTTCGAATATATTTTAAACGTCACGATATTCGAAGATAAACGCATACACCGCTACCACTACGCCTGGTATCGGGCCCGTTACGACCGAATAAAGAGACATCGCATTTAATTTAAGTATGTTCGAATGTAACTTAGCAAAAATAATATAAACAATATATACATACACAAAAATAAAATAAAATGTGAATAAAAACATAACAAAAACAAATATAATGTACATTTAACATGAACGAAAAACGATTAAATAAGATAACATGACATGATAATTAATACACGATGCATCAAAATAAATATACAAATATGAAGATTAAATATACAAATAATAGTTAATGGTTAACCTATAGGTTAATCGATATTAAATCATTTTTCTATAAAATAAAGTTTTATATTATAATCTCTCTATTTAAGGTTTTTTCTGAAAATTTTAATATAAAATTTATCAAAGAGATAGTTTCATTATTCTAAAAAGTAGTGAATACATGAAAATTTTATAATATGTTGCATATTAAATTGCCAAAAAATATTAATAAATGGTTAACCGTTAAAAAATTAATAACTATTCATTTTTAACAATTAATAACTATTCATTTTTAACGATAATATTACAAGTTAATAAATAGTATAACGATTAACCAACTTTTTAGGTTAAACAATACGGTTAACTAATCATAAACACTCATAATGTTTGCATGACAATTGATTATTTTATAACAATTTTGTTAACATGAGATATGTTAAACATTCGATATTTGTTGATTGAATTAGAACCTTCAAAAACTACTCCATGATTATATATCAAGAAAATAAAAATAAAAAAAAAAACAGTTTGAATTATTGATTTCAATTTAAATTATATATCCATTTTAGTTTTATAAATGTTGGATTTTTTTTAAATTATATATAAAGCCAGCATTTATTAAGCGCCCACCGTGGGGCTCGAACCCACGACCACAAGGTTAAGAGCCTTGCGCTCTACCGACTGAGCTAGACGGGCTTTGAGAATATTTTCCATTGTAAATATATATACGAATAAATATGAAATTTCAGTCCATGTTAAGAAAAATGCTGAAGAACACTATTAAATTAGAATTTTTCTAAAACCATTTTAGAAAAGCGTAATATGTGTTTAAGAAATAATGCTAAATTGAATTTTCTAACACCATTTTCAACTTCGTTCTGCATATGACGAGTTTTCTATTTTGATTTGTTTATGGGCATAATGATGTATAGAAAATGGACAGGGATGCTAATACTTTTCTTCTCCGGATGCATACTTTTTTTACCAGATTCCACGTCCTGATATATTTAATCTGGCCGAGAAATACTTGCCGTTGATTCCTGCTTTCAATGAAGAACAACGGGGGGTTCCGGTGCGGTCAACGAAACCATGAAGTTAGTGATCTCCTTTTGGACCCCCTATTGTCAGCTCCATACGTGATTTAGGGCTCGTTTTTTGTTGCATTTAGCAACCTAAAATCACTTTCAGACTAGATTTTCTTGTCACCAATAATTTATTTTTTATTGTCCGTAATTGTAATAAAACGTCGGGACCGAAAATATAACTGCAATTCAAATCCATATCTTTACCTACTAAAAGTTTATGCTCAAGTATAGTAATATTTGATCTTAACTGGTGGAACATAAAACATGGTTTGTATGTAATAGATGGAGCTTTTACTTTCATGATCATGAGTTCTCATCTTGTTATATGCGTGCAGGTGGTGTCTCGATGTCGAGCGAGTTTTGCTCTGCAAATGGTCTGTACTTTGTTGCTGGAGGCATCTGTTGACCGGTCTAAAATTTCGCGATCCAAGGTAAACTTATTGATCATACCGAACATGCTTTTGGAACTTACCCTCATGTCCCTCGGATACAGAATTCGTATGTGGAAAATTAAGTCCTGATGTTGCAATTTTTTCGGATTTTCAACAAGCAACAACAAATGAAAGAGAAGCGTTGTAGTGGTTTGAACCTGATCGGTGTGTCGAGGGTCATTTGAGAACTGCTCGTAGGCACCATGCAGTTCCAGTGTCTCACTTTCTGATTGTCCCAAAGCTAATAGCCTGCGCTCCGAGACTGACACACTCCCTCTATTCCTTGAGGTAATTATCGACAAGAATGCAGCACCAATTGCATGCTGCTCGATGTATTCATCCCCTGCAATACGTATTTGGGAGTGGTGTCTATAACGAAAAGTACGGATTTTGTGATTCCTCATATTGTATGATCTTTAAGCAGTTAGAGACTGACAGGGAGAAATGTTCACACAACAAAACATTCTTCACATATAGGGATGGTCACGAAACCCGAACCCGACGGGTTTCGATCCGACCCGGTCCGATCGGGTCGGATTTTTTGGTGAAAAATTTAGGTTCGGGTTGGGGCGGGTCGGGTTTTTTTTAAGGGTGGTCTCGGGTCGGGTCGGATTCGGGTTTAGGGTAAAAAAATCCGACCCGACCCGGGACTAATAGTGTAATTTTTCCATATATATTTTAGGGATATTTGCAATAATGATCCCTCTTTATATATATTTTATACAATTAGATCACTAAAATTAAATTTTTTTACAATTAGGTCACTAAAATTAAATATTTTTACAATTAGATCCCTAAATTTTATTTTTTTTACAGTTTAGTCTCTAAAATTTTATTTTTTTAATGATTCGGGTCGGGTCGGATTTTAAAACTTAAAAATCGGGTCGGGTCGGATTTTTTCCATCCTAAACCCGGGTCGGGTCGGGTGGAGGGTGTGATTTTTCGGGTCGGGTGCGGGTGGGCCGAAAATCCGACCCGTGCCCATCCCTATTCACATAGTACATAACCTAGAGATCTGAGTGTATCTGTTGAAGGAAGATGAAAATACCCAATCTAGGAGCTTCATATACACAAGGATCGGCAACTCCGATAATTCTTTGGTTTGTTCTCTGTAAGATAGCAAAATGTTTCAAGGTAAAACTGGCAGCTCGACCTTCACAAAGGAGAAGAAACTGACACGCCCATTTTCTACTTGACAAAACTTCAAAGGGACGGCACCTTGCTTTCTTTCAACAGCTTCGATTTGTACTCTAGATGGTGGACTATCCCTGTATGAGAAGATAAATCAGGCAAAAAGTGAAATTCCTACATACACGGATAACGAATCTTACACACACACACACACACACACACACATATATATATATATATACATGCTTTCTCAGTACAGCCATACATGTTCATTTCAAGAATGCAAGGCAGTCCTAAGTCCACAAATCAAACAATGCAATACACAGTGTAACCATAACTGTATCTGACACTCACACCCGGGTCCAAGTAACTTAGCATAACAGTGTATTTATGTGTCGAATAGAAATCAATAGGCCTCATAGATTCCAGAAAGCTAGCATATGATAATTAACGGTCAAAGAAAAGCTCTAGAAAAGAATTAAATGACAAGATGATAAAAAGTTGATCAGGATAACAATATTGATTACATTCATGAAAGGGGTGATTCTGTATTCAGTTGTCTCTATAAAAGATCAGGAGAGTCTCAAGTTGAGAGCAATAGGAAGAAAAGAGAAATTAAGAGAAATTCACATGGTAATATTTCTAATGAATCCAGGCTTTAAATTGCTTGTCTTTACCACGACGATTTTGCAGGTCTTCCGTAAAAAAGTTATCACGATGTGTAAGAAACAGTACATTCTTCTCCAATACACTCGCAGCGTTAACCATTCAACAAGAAGGAAAAACTATCTTGCGTGGGAATCCAGCACAAAGACTGATATTCAATAACATGAACGAAAGGTATGCAGTGAATCACCATATTCATGAGGGTACAAGAGTTTCTGAACTCTCAGAATAAGCAATATGATCTTACCTAATCATGCATAGAATAAAACTTGGATCACCTGGAGAAGACTTTCTAAACTTGCTGATAAACATTTAAAGCCGGAGTGGCTTCTGTAATCCGCAAATTATTGAACAACTCAATGATGGAGTTCTTGTTTTCTTGCTCCATTTCTAGCAATTCATTGCAGTTTTGACAGCTCTCGAGTGAACAGGTTCCAGACTCTATCTTTTGAGCCTTCAAAGACCAAGGGATACCATCGCGCCCAACCACATAACCAAGAGATTTCAGGTGCCTATACGCCTCAAAAAGCTCCCAATTGCATCCACCCTTTTCATCTGAAAGTTTCTCATATAATTCTTTTAGAGAAAATTGTACACCATTTCCATCGAAAACATGCAATGCCCCTATTTCAACCAAAAACCTAGAAATAATTGCTTAAAAAGTAGTAAAGAACATAAACTTTCAACAACCACAAATCCAAGTCAAGTTGGGTTTCACTCACAAAGTTTCCTCGATGGAGCAATATGTGTTGCCGTTGCGAACTATCCCCATAGTCACCCACATCTTACCCTTCTTTTCAACAACCTCAGCCATAGCTAGATGGTCAATCCATTGAGCCTTTGAGATATCGTTCCTGAAAACAGGTACCAACTTTAACTTTCCTAAGATGTTTGCTACAAAACAAAAGCAAAATAGCATGGTTTCAAGCAAGGACAACAATTCTAAGCAAATAGCCAATGAAACAAAGAGTACCTAAACTGTAACCTGGATACGAGCCCAGACGAGTAGCAATCTTCTTCATCATCGTCCTCAATTCTGTCTTCAAGATAGACCTCATTGTCTGAACAACTTTCCCAATCTTCAGTGTCCATTATAATTACAACAATTGCTGCAGACGATGAAAACAAATAGAGAGATGATCCCTTTAATGAATCATCACCAACAATGCAGGGAAAGATGATGAAAACCAAAAAAATGAGAGATTAGACCACTCCGGCTTGCTAAGGGTTTTGTTTATAGATGATGATGATGATGAATCATCACCAACAATGCAGGGAAAGATGATGAAAACGGACACATAAATTATTGAACAACCTGGATGCTAAGGGTTGTCACACCCAATTTCTAATTCTCATATAATTTATGCGTTTTGTTTATAGATGATTTAAATTCACACCCAAAAATTTTATAATTTCGCATCCCTACATTTCTAATATTCACAACTCTGACATAAAATCATGTGTCCGTTCCCATTGCTGTCACAACAGCCACTATTCGAAACCCTGGCTTAACGGTTAATGGTTCAGGAGAATTAACAAAAACGACTAAAGTTCTTCCCTTTTGTTCTAATCTGTTGCTTGGGGTATAAAAATTTTGGAAAACCAAATTAACACAAAATTAATAGTTGCTAATTGTTTTCAAATGAGAACCATTTGGTGTCAACAGAGTAACCATGTGTTTCAAAGAAAGGTTGAGATAGAATTTTAAAGGAACTTACCGTGGCAGAGCCGAACGCCGACGAGGTCTCCGAGCAAGCAATGGCTTGACGCCGACGAGCTGTTTGTCGGCTGACGTTGGGTTTAGCACTTCAATTCAAGCTGTTTAGGTTTAGGCCGGTGAATACGAGAGGCAGAGTATAAAGTAGATTTTCAGGGTTTTAGTTTTATTGGTTTGGAATAATGTATAATTTAGTCCCCGTATATTTACACTTTTCTCAATTTGATCCTATCATTTTAATTAAATTTAACCAAATCCTCATAACAATTTAACACAACACTAATAGTCCTAAGCGTGGAGGACCAAACTGAAATTTTTAAATTTTTAAATTAGGATTAAATTTTTCTCAATTTTTGGAAAAAAATATATATATTTTAAAAAATCTAGGATATGGCATCTGCATTATGACAATGAAACATTAATAGAACAAAATTCATCAATCAAAACAACCAACACTAATAGTATAAATCAGCAATGGAGGAAAACATCCATCTCAATGCCTTACATTGATTCAAGAGTAAGCTGAAATTCGAAATCTAACAAGAATTCATCTTCAATAAACTCGACTCGGAAACACAGCTTCAGCATCGTAAATTTGATGTCGAAAAGACTATCAAGTAGCATGTTCTCCGATCCGTTCTACAGGAATGGGGGAAGAATGACCCATCTTCGAGGGTACTCCGGCCTTCCATCCTTACCGTCAAATAGCTGCAAGCAACGAGGAGTAAAAGGTAAGCGACGGACGGAATAATGAACATAAACTAAACGATAAGCCCGAATTCCATTAACACAAGGAAGATGTTACTCAGAGAAATCCGAATCCGCTGCGTGCTCGACAAACTAAATAATAGTCCATATGTGTTACTCAAAGAAAGGAAAGGCATTGCATGGAAATACCTTCTTCAATCGGCGATGCTTTGCGAGGGCCCAGTTTGTCATGATAGAAGTAGCAACCACAAGAAACACATAGCCTGCAACTGTCTGAGTAGCAATATTGAAACCCAACCATTGATAAATCTCTGTTGTGTAATTCGCGCATGTCACGATGTTGAACAGAAAGCCACGAGGAATTTGATACCCTCCACTGCTGCCGGGACTGCGTAGGTTCTTCAGTATGATATGACAATAGAAGTTTGCAAGTTGACAAACCACTCCGAACCCGAAGCCAATCTTCATCTGAAGGTCACAGACAGGCGTGTAAAGCGGGTGGTTAACGTAGTAAGCAATGTACGAACCAAAGGACCAATAATAAGCACAATTTCTGAAGACGTTTGATAATGGAGATGTAGCATGGCTGAACCGGTGGACAAAGAATGTTTCCATAATTCGTTTGAAGTAGTGGAAACACCAGTAATATAAGCATATGTTTGAACAGGGTGGATGACACGCTTCTCTTCATATCCAAAGAACTTATAGACCGGGAAGTAGTAGAACACGGGATAGAGGATCAAAGGACCCAAGTACTCGAAGAAGAAAAGTGTTCGGTAAGACACGTTTGGACCCAAGTCCTTGAACACTAAAGTTAAACTGTTTTCATTCGCATCACAGTAGTCTTTGAGATTCTTCTTGTAGTTAAGGACAAGAGGCCTCTCCCTTGATCCCGATGGCAGGGGAAGAGTTAGTCTTTGCCTCGACGGATAGAACTTTTTAGCTGTTATAACAACACACATGAACTCAATTAGAAAGAATCTAATGATAGATGAAACCGCCTACACCAATGCAATCACAAACACCTCTCAAGGAATTAAGGTAAAAGGCTCAAGATAACAACATAAAATACATACAAGTCAGTCAAAAGATCGACATGCTGACTCGAGTTACAAAATTAGGATATCATAGTTTTGTAAAGATTTGAAGAAAAAGAGAATAGCCAAAACATAAACACAAGCAGAATTACAAGAAATTCCAACAAACAAGCAATTATTCTCCCCAATTTCAGAATTATAGTTTTGTAAATTATGACTTAATAGACAACTACAACGAAATTACTTACTTCTCTTGTGAATTGCCTCCTGCAGATCAGCCACAGTAGCCTGTTAAACAAAAATAAATAAAAAAGAAAAAGAAACAATAAATTTCCATTCTTTCTTTTCATTTTTACCCAAAGCGAACCATTAAAAACAAACCAATCACAATGAAGATAAAGAAAGCAAACCGAGTCATTAAGCTCAAGGCCACCTTTGATGAACTCTCTCCCACTGCGAGAAACCAGAGTGACCTTCATCCTTTCTAATCCCAAAACAAAAGAAACCCAGTTTTTGTTAAAAGCAAAATGAGACAACCCTTTGAAGCTTTAAGCTTAGAAGTTGGAAAAGTTTGGATCTTTAGAGTTTCCAAGATCTAACAGATTAGAACTTGGCAAAAAAGAAAGGGAGAAAGGTATTTTTAATTAAAGAAAAATGGGGTAACCGCCGGAATTGAGTGATTATTAAAGGCGTATGGTTAGGGTAGGAGAGGCAACTATCTTGGCCGATGAACCAACGCCGATTCTTTAATGGTTGCTGAGAGCAGACTTGGTTTGTTGAGTGAATGCAGGGGGAACATTTGGGGGTGGCTCATGGATATCAACGGTGATGATCTTGACACATCATCTCTCTTGTTTCTTTTTCCATTTTCCGTAGTCTGTTAAAAGAAAGGTGATCTTGTTTTACAGATAGAATAGGTGATCACTGATCTTTCTGTTATCTGGTTCAAATTTTATTGGATAATTATTTAATAAAAAATTATAAAATAAATAAAATTGGTTGGTTGGATCATGGTTCATCCAGTCCGATCCTATCAATCATACTGCGATAAATTGTTAAGACTCAGATCACCTGAAAATAGTAATATTTTCTATTTCACTATTTATTAATCAATTTTAATATCATGTTTATGTCAATTCGAAGTTAGCTTAAAACTTCCATGTGATGAGAAACAGTGATCTGTCAAGTCAAATTAAAAAATTATTTTTTGAATCGAATATAACATAATGGTCGCATCATAACGATTTTTAAAGTCATCGTGACACCACAATCGTAACAGACACCGAAACTACAATTTAGAACTATGCAGTGCATTGAATTTCAATTTCAAACTAAATTAAAGATTCGGGTTTCCGGGTTCAAAACAATCTTACAATTCATAAACTACAAAACAATTCTAAATGTAGCATAGATTATCAGAGCATGCTAAATGTTTTCTGCTGGAAGGTTTTAGCATAGATTATCAGAGCATTTGTCAAGCAAATGTTGCATCACAAACAACAATTACTAACATTTTTGATGAACTGTAAAAGAGAACAATCATCAAATTACATCATTATAAGCCAGAATTGTAGGCATAACTCACTGAGCAACTTTGCAGATATCCTCATACTCGATAGCCTTGAGCACCCTGCCATCGTAGACCCCTTTCTCGATCTGCACCTTTGCACAGAACTTATCTGTATCCACTCCCAATAATCTTGCAGTTGATCCACGGTATGCCCCGTTGACTATCCTTACAATACAACCAATTTGTGGAATAACAGTTTCAAGCTCTTCTTGGTCAACTCGCAATACGTGCTTACTCTCGAGCATCTCGATCTCACCTACATACCTGTCAATAACTTTCCTCACAACTCCCTTCTGCTTATAGTATCCCTTTTGCGCCAATGCTTTACTCATTACCTTCACAATGATTCCCTCACAAAGCCAGTAGTCTTTCCTATTACTTCTCTCCTTTGCCTTCTCTTCTTCCCTCATCAACTCTTCCAATGCACTTTTTCTCGCACTATTTTCTTTCCTATCAATCTTCGACTTCGACTTCTCGTTCTCTTCTTCTTCAAAAACCAACCGAGCAGTACTAGAACTATCACCTTTCTCCACATTTGCTGCAGTTCCCCCTCCTAAAGAAAACCCGATTTTCATTCCACTCTCTAAATTTATCTCTTTGATTACAGCCTTTTCTTCTTTCTCCTCAGCTTCGAAAGGAGTCTTTAACTGTTCAGCTTTCTCAATTTGCTTCTGAATTTCCCTCTCATGCTTCTCTTCCTCTACCATATCCAACTTGATTCTTTTATTCTTCATTTTCTCCTTAAAAAGCATCTCCGAATCTCTATCAATATAAGTAATAAACCAACCTTTGGGTGTCTCGTCAACCTTACACTTCCCAGTCCTTCCCAAATGCTTGACGAACTCTGTTAACGTAGCCCACTGGGTCGAATTCATATGAACGTGATGTCGGTCATTAATAAACTCATTGTACACAACAGTGGCAGCAACACGACTGAACCGGTGGCTCCGTTTCATAAGGTCGAGGAAGTTCCTCTCAAACTCTTCAGAGTACCCAGATACGATCCGGTTAGGGTTTTGCCCGAAGATTTGCATCTGGCGTTGGTGAGATTCACTCATGCAGTGGCATTTGAATCCGTTCTCGTCTCGGCATTGCTTTTGGCACATTTGACAGTACCATCGCAGCTTCTGGAGACCTTTCGCTTTGATTCGATTCGCGATTGCTTTGGGGGTTAAGAAATCGTTTTTTCCCATCTGGTAACAAGTCGAAAAACCTAGGGTTTGAAAAAAAAAAGTCAATCAGAAATTACAATTGAACAGAAAAAGAAAACACGAAGATAAAGATTCAAATCAATAGTGGTGCGAACAAATTTCACATCAATGGTGGCGATAATGGTCTCGTGTTTCTGCTAAACCCATAGCTGTTAATAAAATTCTCCTTCTCGACAAAGTAAACAGAGAGAATAACAAGCAATATGATCGAAAACATGAAATCAAATATAATAGAGACCGGATAACTCAAATCGCATGAATCAATTAGAAATCAATCTTAAATTTAAATTTAGCGTTTCAAAAAATACCTTATCTAATTTCCAAGTCTGTCGGAAAATTGAAGGCAATCAAAAGCTTTGAGTCAGGGAGTGGAGGAGCAGGCGGAGGAGGAGGAGAGTGAGAGGCTTGTTTGGAGGCGGCCGGTGTGGGTTTACGGAAACAGAGTTGAGACCGGACGTTTTTCTGATGAAACAAATACGAAAATTAAATTGATAATATATAATATGTAATATATATTCCCTATATTTAAATACTACTTGAACTATGCTCAAAAAGTATTAGAGTAAATTATATAATTAAGGTCACTCATGAATAAAATATATTCAAATTATTTAATTATTAAAAAAAATGTTTGGATCTTTTAATTATGAATAAGATTATATTTGGGTTATCTAATTAATAAAAGTTATATTTGGATCATTTAATTATAGGTAAGATTATATTTAGGTCACCCTTCATATTCAAATTGATGTACTTTTTTAAATATAAAGGGTGAGTCAATCATAAACTTACCTATAATTGATAGACCCAAATATAACCTTTAATAATTTGGTGATCTAAATGTAATTTTACCATAAATAATGACCTAAATATAACTTTTAATAAATAGGTGATTTAAATGTAAATATAACTATACCTATAATTAAATGATATTTGTTAGAATTGATCCTCGTAATGATTCTAAGGATGTCTTGTAGAAGGTCATCCATAAGTACAAGGGATTACAACGTACTAAGATTTATTGGCATTGATTTTGTTGTTGAAGCTGAATTTTGGAGCATTCATCTTGGTACGAATCTTGTTTGGCTTAGTGGGTATAGACAATCGGTAGTTAAAACAAATAGTTAAGATACTTTTCTGTTATCCAAAAAAAGGGTTTAGAGATAAAACTCGATCTCTCTTTCTACACATTCATGATACATGTAATTGAAATTGAGATGTTATTTTTTTTTAATATACTTCACGTGATGATAATAAAGTAGTCGATGTATTTGTCCGATTAGTTTAGACGGTGATATAGATGGTGTTCAATATCATGTCCCTCCAAATATGATCATTCCTTTGCAAGCAGATAGATACCCGTTAAATTTTTTATCAGTGTTTAATTCTTTCTTTCTTTTATTTTTTTTGGTTGAGTTTAGCAAGTTTTAGGCTTAGTATTTAGAGTTTGAAGGTTAAGGTTTGGTTTTTAGAATAAATGGTGAGGATTTAAGTTTTAATAATTTTTTCATACAAATTACAAATTTGTATATATCTATAAACCCTAAATTACAAATTTAAATTATTATCTCTAAATTCAAAATTCATATATCTAAATCCTTAAATCATACACCTTAAACTAAATTCATAATCTTAAAACTAAGACGATACCGTCAATATATCAAATAATTACACATACGTTTAACTCAAAACATCCTTAAATAATAATTTTTTCATATAAACCAATAGAACTAAGAAATTTCTACGACTCCCATGAATATCTATGGATAAACATGTTCAACAGATTTACTGATACAATAAGATACAGAATCAAAATCCAATATTGTTATTTAAATTCTGATTTGATGGCAATCCAGTAGCTTATGGTGCAAATACATGAACAAAATATAAACCCAAATCACACTTATAACACTAAATTTAGTATCTTCTCTCAAAGAAGAATGTGACCAAGCTTTTTGTCTGATTAAGCCTCCCAAGTTCATCAATATGGCACCTTAGATACCTGCAAGTTGAAAAACAGAACACATCATACCATCAAAGTGGTAGTTGAAATGTTCCTTAAGGGGTGATATGATTGAGTAATGAGTATTTTCCTAAGATAAGAAGACCTTATTACCTGATGATTGAGCAGTGCATAGAGTTCGAATCCCGTGACGTAATCGAGTTGGACGAAGAAACTTGTCTCGGACAGAACATAGTTTGGTTACAACATCACTCATGTTCATACGCTCACTCGGTGATTCAGCAGAACAAACAAGTCCTATTTCGAATACCAAATTCAAGCAACGAAGGTGACTGTCGTTTCCCATACTTGCACTATGATTGATGTCTGTGACTGTTCCTTCTTTGGCATTCTCTTGGAGTAGAATGGGATCTATAATCTCAACAACTCGATCAGGCAAAGCTGTCTTAACAAAGGTGTAAAGACTTAAACCTTCGTTGAACATTTTATCAGTTGGCCTTTTCCCTGTAAACATCTCCAGCAAAAGGATGCCATAGCTATACACATCGCCTTTGGTTGATAACTCACTTCCCAAGCCATATTCTACAATGAATTCATCACAAATTACATATACAGATAAGTTCAGAGGAAAACCATCAAAATATATAAAAAAAGTATATAAATAATTATAATAAAAATGAAAGAAAAAGCACAATGTAATTACCTGGTGGAGCATAACCAATAGTTCCTCTTAATCCAAGGGAGCTTGACTGATTAGCATAATGGTTAAGTCTTTCTGCAAAAAGAAATCTTGCTAAGCCAAAGTCACTTATACAGCCAACCATTTCATCATTGAGTAGAATATTGCTTGGCTTAAGGTCACAATGAATTATCGATGTCTCACAACGATGATGCAGATATTCAAGTGCATGAGCAATATCTATTGGCTCATCAACTCTTTGGAAGAAATTCAAGTTTCTCGTTGTCTCCGGTCCATTCATGCTCACAGATGGATGTAACCAGTTCTCCAAGCTTCCATTTGCCATGAACTCATAAACCAAAGCTTTAAAATTATTGCCTCTATAATCAACACCTGAAATGGCTGTTAATAACTTGACAAGATTTCGATGTCGAATGTTCTTCAAGGCCTCGCATTCAGCCAAGAAACTTCTTGACGCTCCACGATTCAGAAGATTGAGCACCTTTACTGCAATTGCTGCTCCACTCTCTTCAAGAATTCCTTTGTATACAGAACCAAAACTTCCCGAACCAACCAAATTTTGCATGGAAAATCCATCAGTAGCCCTTAAGATGCTTTGGTATGATAACCGTAAAAGCGAATTTTCTGCACAAGTTGCTATTGGCTTCTGCTCTTTCTTCCTTCTAAACAACAACATGAGTAGACAAATGAAAACCAGCACCACTCCTAAAATCACAACAACAATGGCAATTTTCAATTTATGGAAAGTGTTTGATGATGTTTTCGTGTTACATCTCGACAAGTGTAACTCCGGGATACCTCCACATAGCTTACTATTTCCCTCGACAAATGTAGCACTTGCATTCTTAAAGACTCCTTCACTTGGTATCACTCCCTCAAAATCATTGAAAGAGAGATTCAAATACTTTAATGCTCCGAAGCTTACAAGAAATTCTGGAATTCCACCCGAAAGATTATTATCTGATACATCCAATGCTTCAAGACCTTTTAGTGAACTCAAAGATGAAGGGAGGGGGCCTTCAAACAAGTTGCCATTCAAGAACAACTTCTCTAGACTTACACAACTACCAAGGTTGTTAGGAACCAAGCCTGATAACCTATTGTGAGAAACATTGAATTCACCAAGATTTTTCATATATTCTATAGTAACAGGGAGTTCACCAGTCAAATCATTTGATGATAAATCTAATATAATGGACATGGATGGGAGTCTGAGTACTCGAGGGGGTATAGATCCACTAAGATTGTTATGAGAAAGACTCATCCAAAGCAAATTTTGGCAGCCACCTAAACTTGAAGGAATGCTGCCCTGAAGATTGTTAAAATCTAAAGCAAGCATGATTAACTCAGTTAAATTTCCAATTGAATGAGGAATAGTTCCAGAGAAAAAATCACCTTGAACAATAAAATTCTTCAGCTTCTGAAGCCTACCAATTTCAGAGGGAATGGGACCTGACAATTGATTTTCTGATGCCTCTAGCACCTCCAAATGGATAAATTTTCCAATCCCATCCGGGATTCTTCCCCATATTTTGTTCTCGCTCATTGCTAAACCCACAAGGCTGCTTGAAAAATTGCTAATGCATGTTGGTAATTCCCCTCCAAAATTACTTTCGCTTATATATAGATATTGCAGCTTGGTAATATTGACTAAAGTGAAAAGAAAGTTCAAGTCGCCTTCTCTCCCATGTCCCAAATGGTTAGTGCCTAGTTCAAGGTTAGACAATTTATCCAACTTTTCGAACGAAGGCACGTCTCCCCTGAAATGGTTATCATAAAATTCAAGGTCTAACAGATTTGAAGCATTGGATATTGAAATTGGGATTTGTCCTGAGATTTGGTTTTTTCCTACAGAAAAGAACTCAACATATGGCATATTGATTGCCAACTTAGAATGAAGAGTTCCTTGAATGTTGTTTTCTCCAATATCAAAAGCTCTAATATTGGACAGGTTGAACAGTGCAAGAGGAATGGTACCTGAAATTGCATTTGCACCTAGTGCAAAAAATGTAAGATTTGTCAGTTGTCCAAGAGCTTCAGGTATAATCCCGGTCAATCTGTTAAACATCAAATTAAGTTTCTCCAGGGATGACAAGTTGCCAAACGAAGGTGGGATACTCCCTGTCAAACGGTTGTTCATCAAACTCAAGAGTTTCAGGTTTGAGAAGATACCCTGGAAAGCAGGTATTTCTCCCGTTAGCTGGTTGCCTGCCATATGGACTATTGTGAGCTTAGTACAAGCAGATAAATTGGAAGGAATTTCACCAGTGATGGAGTTATTGGTGAGGAACAATGTTTCCAATCTTCTTAAACCACCAATTTCTTGAGGAATATGGTTGTAGAAGCTGTTTTCCACAAGACTCAATTCCCTGAGAAAACTCAGGTTTCCAATGTAAGGTGATAGAGATCCTGAGAGTTTAAGGGACTTCAGTTCCAACTTAGTGACTCTCCGATGCTTGCGACCGCATGTAACACCAAGCCACTGACAGAAGTGAATGGAACTATTCCAGGACTCCATAATCTTAAGCTGATCTCCACTTATCTTGGCTTTGAACTGGAGTAGAGCTTGTAGGTCTGTGTCAATTCCTGTAGCTACAGGTCTTCCTGTTGCTAAATGGAGCAGATTAAGACCCTGCAAGTTGAAGCATGAGAGAAGTATCATAACTTCAATAACATAAACAAGTAAACAAGAGCTGGACGCTTCAAAACGGGTTTTTGATAGCTCCATTAATTGAAGAGAATGATTTGTATTTGAGAGTGCTTGGTTCATCCACAAGAACTAGACATGCAGTGCATTATCTATGAACAGTCGTGGAACTCTTCTGTTATCCTACTCTATAACCCATCATTTGGTTCAATTTTTCTGACTTTGAAAGTGATGCAGCAACGTTTTCCAGTGGCCTGCTTTAGTTAGATTCGTAACTTGGGTTTGGTTTTTATGGTCGTTGTCTTTTACTCCAACTGAAGTCATACTTGTCAACGTAATAGAAGCGTGGTAAGAAGGGAGTCATATTTCCCCAACTGCTAAGGATTCCTTGCCGTGGTTTTTGGAACAATCCAATGAAGAAAGTCCTGTTGCCCCCATGGCTAAGGATTCCTGTAATAGTGTAGAACCATGATTGAAGGAAGACCACTTCCAAAGCAATACACTTGTTTACAATAAATTATGGGGAAACGACAATATTCCATTTAACATTGGCCACACATGGAGGGAAATGTAAGTTGAAGAGCAAGAAGCTTGGACTTTGAAGTTTCAAAACAACGGTGGATTCTTTAAAGGATCTTATATATCTTTTAGTTTAAATAGGTTTCTACATTGATGGAGTATTAAATATTAACTTTTATTTTTACTTGTAGTTCATGTTGTTAGCCTTCCGAAGAATATTATTATCGGTCTCATTCGTTACGTTATTCATATACCAATTAATAAAAATCATTCATTTTATTATTATTTATATCATATTTTAAATTAGGATAAAATATAAAAATATTAATAAATGAATACATAAATTATTTTTGAAAAGTGCTTTTAAAAAATTCTTTTGAGAAAATATATAATTTTTAAACTAAAAAATAATTTAGGTTAAATATAATTATATATTTTTAAAAATTAAATTATAATAAAACATAATAAATGAATGTTAAAATTATAATCTTACTCCTAAAATCACTTTTTCAACCGCAAAAGCTAAAAGTTTTAGTTTTTGCGTTTGGGTTGAAAAACACTTTTAAACGCAGTTTTTTTTCCAAAAGTTAACTGTTTAGCACTTTTGCGTTGTAAATCAGCTTTTAGTTCAAAAGCTGGTTTAAAACGCAATACTAAACACAACCTTACACGACTACCCAGGTTGTTAACTTAAACATCTATTAATAAAAAATTTAACGATTTAAGTTTTAACTTATAAATCTCAAATCGTAAATGCATCCCTTCGATTATATAAATTTGAACTCTTATTTTTTAAATTCTAAAATCTATCCGTAAATCATAAAATTAAAGAGTTTATTAAAAAAATTACAGAATTTCTTCTTTAAATACCTCTATTTTTCTTGAAATTCTTATTTGCATGTGAAAAATTGTGTTTTGTTAAGCCTTTTTCGTCCTAAATCCAAATACCCATCATCCATGCTGAAACCCAATATGCATTACCGAATTACCAATGGATTAATTGGAAGACCAAAACCTTCAAAAGAAATTCAGATCAACCCATAAAATAAAAATGGGTTAACCTTAAAAGAATTAAATAAAATTAAACTGAATCGAATTAAATAAAATAAAATTATATAAATTAGATTAATAAAGTGACTCGAGTCGAATTAAATCAAAACTTTACTAGTTTAAATAAGAGAGAAAATTCAGAGTGCAAACTCCAATCTCAATTCAAGCTTGAATTCCACTCGGTTAAATCATAATGTAGTTAACTCTTAACCCACAAGTAAAATGTGAAGAACAAGGACAAAATTAGAATTTGAAATTTGAAATTAAGATAAAATAAAAATAAGTGAAAATAAGTGAATAAATTTATAAATAAATTAAAATTTTAAAATACTTAAATAAAAATAAGATACAATTATTTTTTTACACCTCAATTAGTTTCGTCCCGACAATCTCTTATTGCTAATTACAAGGACAAAATAATTATGTTTCAAGTGATCAATTGCACAAATTTAAAGGCTGATCTAATCAACTTTAAGGCTAAAGTGAAAGATATGACTTGATTTAGATAAAAAAAAAAAAAAGGAAATGATTAAGTAGGACCATCATATTTTATAGTAAATTTGTTTGGGAAAAAATTATATCATGAGTTAGTCTTACCATGTTATTCATGGATCAATCACTAAAAACTACCCACTTCATTAATTTTTTTATGTCATATTTTTTTTTCAAGTGAATCTTCACTTGAAAAATTAAAAATTGATGAGGTGGGTAGTTTTTAGTAGTTGGTCCCATGAATGACATGGTGGGACTGATCCATAATATAATTTCTCGTTTGGGACCATTTTGCATGTCCCTCTGATATCTTTATATAATTTTATCAGTAAAAGTATTCGATTGGGTTGAGTAATTTTTTTAATTAATTAAGTTAATAAGTCTTATTTTATTTAAATTTTATTTGATTTTTTAAAATTCTAGTCGAGTTTATGAAAATCACCTTGAAATGTTAGTATATAAAAAATCTTTGTTGAGAGATTCACTTATCACTAAAATTAGGTATACGATATAGTCAGTTTGAATTAATAAGACAAAATCTTAAAAACTAACAGAACAATAAGCAGTAATAATAATAATAATAATAATAATAATAATAATTCAATCTTTACAAATCATGGTAAAAAATTACCGAAATTCAAACCACAATTCTATCGACCAATAGAAATAGAGATAAAGTTTTCTTTTTCTGTTTGTATGGAGAAATTATTATATGAACCCGTTTCACCATCTAGGATATGGTCTCAACCAATTAAATTAAGACACATCATATATTTTTTCCATATCATATTTTCACATAAGCATCATCCAAATTATACATACTAATATCTTTCATTTAAAAAGGAAAAAAAAATACTATAAAATTTTTTTAATGTTGTCTTCCTCTTTATTATTAAATTTTTTTAATTATTTTTTTAACCCCCTAAACCTTAAACCGTAAAACATAACCCATAAACCCTAACCATGACCCCTAACCCTGAACCTAACCTTAACACTAGACATAAACCCTAACATCTAACTCTAAATCATAAACCCTCACCCTAAATACTAACCTAAACCCTCTAAACATAACCCTAACACTAAAGTCTAAACCCTAAACATAACCCCTAACCTTAAACTATAAACCCTAACCCTAAACTCTAAATCTATATTAAAAAAGAAAAAAATTAATTAAGAAAAAATTTAAAGAACAAAGAGAAAGATAACACAAGAAATCTTTGGTAATATTTTTTCCTTTTTTTAAATCAAAGACATTAAACTAGATGATTTGGACGATGCTTATATGTAAATATGATATGAGAAAAATATATTATATATCTTAATTTAATTGGTTAAAAATCATATCTTAGGTGATAAAACGGATTCATGTAATAATTTCTCGTCTGTATGACTTTATTCCATGTTATAGCAACAGCAGATCCAAAACTCAGATTCCATTCTCTTACACTATCACTTAGAAACACATATTTATCTGAATTTTTAATTTTTTTTCATTACCTTCTTGTACTATCGACTTCATCTGTTCCACTAGGGTTTGGTCTTACGTTTAAAAAATAGACAAAATTGGAGGATCTTTGCATGGGTTTGAGGGGAAAAGACTTAAATACGTTGAAGACAAAATTATTATCTAGTATAATTTGGGGTTCATGGGAGGGTGAAAAACATAAGATAAAGTAAGATCCGTTGATATAATGTAATACTATTTAATTTTATATTAATTTAGGATCATTTGATAGCAAAAAGAATGATTAAAATTAATTATAAAAAATAAAAATATATGAAAAATAATTATAATCAATTTATAAATTTTAATCTCAATCATTAAACTCAGTCAATCCAAAATAGTTTTTAAACTCTGTCTTCATGAATATATTTTACATAATAATTAAAAACCTACTAAATTTCTTAGAGCAATACAATATAGAAAATACAACAAAATTAAAATGAATAACAGCAAAATAATAATATAATTTTCAAGAGTTAGAGAGGTTTCTTCATTGGAAACTCCTTATCTATGACTTGATTTCTCCTTGATGAAACCTGCAAAAAAAATTTAAAAAAAATGTATTAGTTTGGGTTTTGAGGGAAGAATATATATAGAATTCGTTTATTACTTTTTCGTGTTTTTTTGTCTCACATATGATTTTATGTTCGATATCGTATAATCATTGATGAAACTCATAAAGGAACGAATTCTATTCTTGTGTATGTATGACTAGAGATTGTTTGAAGTAGGAGAAAGAATTAACCAGAAAGATCAGTCCATGAGTTTCCAACACTGCCACCCAAATATTGATGATCATTGCCTGAAATTCCTAAGAAATTCCTTGATAAATTCAATGCTTGAGTGCCTTCCATTTTAACAGCTTCAAGCTGAGTAATAGCATTTTCCGATGGCTTAGACCGGAGAGGATGATGACCGACGTAACTCGACGGTGGCTCGACACCTTCCCTTTCAGATGGATATAGCACGTTCTGATGTTGCTCCAAGCTAGTCAAGAATGGGAATTGTTGAACCTGTTGTAGTGATCTCCATTGCTCCACTAATCCATTTGTTAATATTGACCCACCACAAGTTGAGCCCTGAAAATCCATGTCAGTACCACTAGCTCCACCGCTTGTCGCCGTCGCCTGAGGCTGAATTACGCCAAAATTCAGCCCGATATCGCCGGAATTGTAGTTGTTGAGATGATGTAAAGGCGGGAATAGGGGTAACTGTGATGCTGCTAGGTTCATGTGGCCTAAAATATCAGTGCAACCATTGGAAGCAAGTGTACCCGAAGACGAGGTCGAACCGGTTTGCCGTTCAGAAACTACTGATGGCGACTTTGATCTATTACTTCCTTTCCTTCTTTTGTTTCTACGAAAACAGCCTCCGACCGGAACATTCCTTAACGCGCCACCGCGAGTCCAGTACCGTCTACAGGTCTTACAAAAGTGACGAGGCTGAGAAAGGCTGTAATTGTTGAAATAACAAAACTTCGTGTTCATGGATTCACAACGAGGGCATTTTAAAGCCGACTCAGGCTGGGGTATTTTAGCTAGCCTGGCTCGTTCAGCCATCGAACCAGGCTTAATACCGCCTGCAACACCAACACCCGCCGCTGGCGGTGGTGGTGGAAGCTGAGAATTACGATAACTTTCACTAGTGATAACTCCAGCTTGCTGATGTGATTGTGGCTGCAAAAACAAATAACAAATTTTTTAAAATATTTTGATTAATAAATAAAGAAAAAAGTAAAGGAAGGAGATCAAATAAAATGGTATATTCAAGTGAAGATCAGAAAAAGGGTAAGAATATTACTTCTATCTTATTTTGGAGAAGAAGCTAGCCAAGAAAAGAAAAGAAAAGAAAATCTGGGTTTGAAAAAGAAAATAAAATTTTACCTGTTGCCAATCAGGGGGATCTAGATAGACATGAACAGAAGGGAAACCCATGGCGTTTATTGAGCTTAAGCTTTCAATCTTTTTTGTGAATGGTTCTCGGTGATATGGTGGAGAATCACATCAAAAGAACAAGAGAGAGTTGCAGAGAGAGAAGAAAGAAAAGATAAAAATAAAAGGAAAGGAAAGCATAAGAGCTTAATTCAACTCGACTTTAAAAATAAAATTTTTATTTAATTAAATAAAAATTAATTTAATTTAATTTAGATCGTATTTTTATAAACTTAAATTGATTAAAGTTTTTAAATAAAGTTTAAGCTATAAAATATAAGTAAAATAACTTGAAATTTTTAGTAATTAGTTGATTGATTTTCATTTTTGAGTCAAGTCTCTTAACTTTGTATATATATATATATATATATATATATATACATATCATGCCTCTTTTTATGTCTCATGTTGAAAATTTCTAAAAATTAAATTTTAAACCCTAACCCTTGTTTTGTATATCCTAAACTCTAAAAAATACATCATACCCTTAATTTCCTAAATCCTAACTACAACCTCTAACCTTGAATCTTATACCCTAAACCCTCTAATTTAAAACAGATGCATGGAAAGAGGTATAAGAAAGAGGCAGGCGATTTACACCCAAAAAATTGAAGGTGTGTGTGCGTATAGTTATGGAAAGTTATTTAAATTGGAATCAATTAGCTTCATAACAATATAAATATTTACGATTAAATTTAATCAAAAATTCGGACAATTTAATTTAACTTGAAGAAAACCAAATAAAATTTGAGTTATAAAATATAACTCGTAAATTTGACTAACCTATTTTTTACTTGAATCGATCGAATAATCATCTCCTTTTACTTTTTTTTTTATGGGAGGTTAATATCTTATAACTAAGTCATGGTCTTTTTTATTATTATTCTCCCATTTTTTAAGGTTTTGTTTTGATTAATTTTAATTGATTCATGTTATATACTTAATTTTGGTGAGTGAGTATTCCGACAAAGATTTTTTATATATATAATACCTTAAACTCGATACTTATTTAAACAAAACAAAACTATTTATTATTTAAACTAATATATGGTTTATTGTTAATATTTAATATATCGATAGTGTTTGATTTTACACTAATGACATATTATTAGAAATTAATTTAAATTAATATAATATTACAATTTTAAAATACCTGTCATCATATGATCTAACAATGATGTATAGTTTTTTTTTTTTCAAAAAAAATTAATTTTTACATTTCCCGACAAAGATATAAGTGTCCATGCATGTCTTTAGAAAGAGGAAACCCTAGATGAAATTTTGTAATAATAATATTTTATTAAGACCATAATAATTGAAAAAATAAAGTTGGTCTTGGTGGGGAAGTCTCATGGGTGGATGTGTCACAATCGAATGCACCTTTGTTACTTGGGTTTGTCCCCTACAAGATTTTATTTATTCATTTATTGTATGTAATATATTTTAATCTTAATATATACTAAATTATATATTTATGAATTTATTCTCTAATTTTTTTAATCTATTGTATCTTCTAAATTTTATCAAAATAAACCTAAATCATCTTTATTTAGATGATAATTTAAAAAATTAGTATAATTTAAGAGATAATTTTATAACAGCGTAAAGTATAGTGGGTAAAATAAATGAAAAGTAAATTTTGGGATAAGCTAAAAAAATATGTATAGTTTATGGAGAAAAGATTCTCTTAAACTTTACGAAAATAGACCAAAACTCTAAAATCATCGGTCTACTCCTTCCGTTGTTTAATCTTAATTTTACAGTTGGCATCATAGTAAAGTATTTACCAACGACTGACTCTAATAAAAAAGATAACGATATTCGTCTTAAAAGATTTGGATTCAGAGAATTTTATATGTATTATTAAAGAATTAAAAAAATATATATAAACATATATTATAATATAATCGTACTAATATATTAAAAAAAATCATATCATTTTCTAGAATTAGTAGGATGCTAGCTGTTTTTTAAAATTTAAACAACGCCATATAATTAAACTAACCTAAATTTGTACATCAATCGACATCACCAAATTATGTGAAGTTTAAACTTATTACTTGTAAGGAATAAAAATTATTCTGAAATCATTATACATCAAAAATAACTTATTTTTATAACTATAATTATTAGTTTTATTAGTAGATTAATCTAAATTATATAAAAATTTAAGTTTATAACACCATTTTTTTTACTTAATTGTTGACGACAACATTAATCTCAGTATTAATCATTAATCTTTGTAATTTTTCTTTGTTATGTTATATCTTTTTGTGATTTTTAAATTTTTGTGGCATTTATTTTTCTGTTTTTCGGTACGTTTTTTGTTATTTTATTTTATTTTTATCAAAGATAGATTTGACGACGTTTCGATTGATCAATATGACATTTATTTAGTTATTATGTTGATCTTCCATGTTTTGAATCCTTTGAATTTGAATACATGTTTTGTGTTCGTGGATATGACGTTCGGCTCTAACTTGCGATTGACGGTGATCCTTCAATAGTTTCATCTTATTTTACTATTTATTTATCGATATAATCAGATCTATTTATTTTTATATTTTGTTCGATTTTTTTATTAGATTCTTCACATTTTCCATGCATGATCATTCTATATATTATCTCAAATAACTAATGTATTTTATTATTAATTATAAAAAAATATTTAAATTATTTATTTAATTTATTATTATACTTATAAATCCTCGTTGTAATTTTAAATATTTTTTAATAAATAGCAACTTTCTTATTACAAATATTTATGACATATATTTAATTTTTTTTCCGACACCACCTATGTGTGAATATCTTAATTTTTAAGATTACGACACATGAGACATATGAATCATGCAAATTGCAATGTATATATATTGAAACATCATAAACTTTATTATGGTAAGTTTAAACTAATATATTCACATTCAACACTCAAACAATCAGACATGAAGTTTACCAAAGGAATCTTCTGGAGGCATTGCTCAAAAATTGCAATAAATATTTTAATTGAGATAAAAAAGCAAAGGTCAACCTAAGAAACAGTCACCGAAAAAGTTGTTTGTAATGGTAATACACATTATTCTTTTACAAAAAGAATATATGTTCGAATTTTAGAGATGATATTATTAAGAGAGACAAATATAAATCTCAAACATAAATTATAAAATAGACATGTATTATATCAAAAAAAAAGTAAAACACAAGCTACATTGACTAAAGTAGGGGTGATAATGAGTCGAGCCGAGCCCAAGCCAAAGCCAGGCCAGGTTCGGCTCGACTCGAAAACAGACATATATGGGCTTGGCTCGAGGCTCGACGAGTTCGGAATTTTAGGCTCAAGCTCGGCTCGAAAATAATATTACTGGGCTCGACTCGGGCTCAAAGCTCGTCAGGCTCGGCTCGGTTTGGCTCAAAATGGACAATTTTTTATATTATTTTGTTTTATTATTTATTTGTAGTTTTGTAAACTTGTTTTAGTTGATAATATTCAATTTATTTTATTATTTTTCTTTGCTAAACAAATTAATTCTAATATATATATATATATATGTTCATATATAATTAATTCGAGTCTGTTCATGAGCTTTTCGAGCCGAATTTGAGTAAGCTCAATTCGACTCGCTTAAATCCCGAGTAACTCGCGAGTCAGACATGCTCATTATCACCTCCTCCCTAACGAATAAACTACAATCTTAATTAACATCATTGAGATATCAAAAGCATACCGTAACCAATACATCATCATCATCATCATCATCATCATAATAATAATAATAATTTATTATTATTATTATAAACACCAATTTTATTAATTTTTAATAATAAAATATTAAAGTTAAAAAAATATTTTTTGAGATAATTACATATTCGGTACCTCACTTTTACTTTTTTATACTTCGGTGTTTTGTCTATTTTTTTATAAAATGATATTTAATATTATATATTTTTTAATTTTAATATTTTATTATTAAAAATTAATAATATATTAACTAAGAGAGAAAAATATACATGACACGTTGACAAAGAAAAAAAATTGGTATATAATAAATTATCACAATATTTTTTTTCTCTTAGTTAACATACTATATGTATTTTTTATAATATTAATTGACGTGAGTAAGGATGGTAACGGGTCGGAGCTGGACCGGAACCATTTTTACATCATGGATCTAGATCCGTCCCAGATCCGCGGGTCTGGAAAATTGAGACCCGGATCTAGATCCAATGGATCTTATGGATCCGGGTCTAAAACGGGTCTTAAACGGATCTATTAAAAATGATTATTCGACCTATTTTTAACGTAATAAAACTATCATTAATTAATTTCACATCACAACTTTGATGAAGAAAAGATTAATTTCAATTAACTAGTATCAGGATAAAAAAATGATAAATTAAAATCTTAAAAAACTCAACAATTACACAAATATCTTTTGAATAACACAAATATTAAGAAATGTAGATCATAAAATATTTTATTGTCACAAACCGAGTATCGTACTTTTACTTTTTAGAGTATTAATCTTCATCTCTACTTAAATCATAAACATCCTAAAACAAAGAAACTACCAACTAAAGAGAAAAAAATGTTTTATGAAAATAATATTTGTGAAATTTAAATATTAATATTAAGGTTATGTAATATAATAACTTTCTTATATAACTTGTCAATGATATTTACCATTTCTGTATCATCATCACAATCTTCATTAATAGTAGAACAACCATGTATTCTTTCAAAAAGTTTATTTCTCATAAATAAATAAAAATTATATTAGAGAATAAGGTGAAATATAGAACCTACTATTATATTTATATATTTTAAAACTAAAGACGAGTTTTTTAATAAATAGGTAAACGGATTCGGGTCTAAGTTCAGGTCTTAAATGTCAGATTTAGATCCAGATCCGTATTTTAATCAGAAGATCCAGATTCAACCCAGATCTATTGGGTCTAAAATTTTAAGATCCAGACCCTATAAAACGGATCTGGATCTACGGATTCGAATCAGGTTCAAAATCCATTGTCATCCCTAGACGTGAGATATTAATTAAGAAAAAATAATATAACATTCTGTCATATATTTTTTTCCTTTTAATTGATATATAGTTAATTTTTAATAATAAAATATTAAAATAAAAAAAATAAAATATTAAAATAAAAAAAATAAAATAAAATAAAATATTAAATATTATTTTATTAAAAATAAATTATCAAATATATAATTATCCCAACGTGATTTAAACGACGAAGCCGCCGTGAGTGAAATGAGGAGATAAGTCCTCTTCACACGTTCATAGTCGGATTAAATTAAACATATCTACAGTACCACGTAGGATAGAAATGGGTCCCACAACACCTTGTAGGTTTCTTGTCTTTGGGCCCCACATTGGAATAATATAATGTTTTTAATAAACCTGGTGTCCCACCCCCATATGAAACATGAGGCCGAATTTTTCGTTGAAACCTTCATGGAGTATTTTGATCAACCCATTTGTTGGCTTAATGATGATTTTGGACCGTTGGATCGAATTTTAATCTAATTAGTTCTACTCATTTTTAGGAAAATAATTTTAATTATTTATTATTCGAAAATTCATGTTTACTAAGAGGGAGAAAATATTTTTAACTATAAATATAAATGTGTGTACAACTTTTAGAGGTGTGATTTTGTAATTATTGAAATTTAAAAAATAACACATCATTAAAATAACTTTAGTTATAATTCAAAATGATAATTATCGATAGGGGTTGGTACAAGTGGTAAGCAGCTTAATTCTGCTTAAGTAAGTCTCAGGTTCGAGACATTGTGTACGTAGAAAATCTTTGTTGGGAGACTCACCCACCAAAACTAGGTGTATAACCCAGGTCGGTCTGAATTTATCAGGTTTAAACCTTGTAACTAGAAAAACAATAAAAAAATAATAATTTAATAATTTTAAGTTGAGTGGATAGCGAAAAAAAAAGTATATATAAATCATCACTAAATTTTAATTTTAAAATTTATTTTGGTTATAGAAATTTTAAAGGGTTTATGAATTCATTAAAGTTTAGACTTGAATTTTTTGTCACTATCAAACATCAAACTGTTATAAATGAAGGTTGTTTGGTCTTAAATTTTACTTATTGTCATTTTGTCTATTTCTTGAGTCCGGATTCGACATTATTTTTCGAAAAGCGCTTAGAAGTTTATGAATCAACCAAAAACCTTTTTGATTTTTTTCCCGTTGATCTCTCTTTTTCGTTGTTTGATAAAACCCGTTTTTTAGTATGTTATTTTACTTATACCGATGAAGGTTTTTACTGTTCAAATCTTGAAGAAATTCTTTTATTCGTCAATAAAATAATATCGTCAAGAAACTAATAGACGAGTGACAAAAAAATCATTACCTACTATTCAATAAATAAATTAAACATTTTAAATTTTAATAGCTAAAATAAATTTAAAAAATCAATAATAATTTAAATAATTTACCTTAATTTTTAATTACATAGACACACCCATTTATATATTATTTTGTCTGCAAAATATTAATTTATAATTCTATAATTGAATTAGTATCCTTTTATTCACAATAAAAGAGAATTAATGGTAATATAAATATGAGTCGTCCCTTTTATGGGAAGAGTTTCTCGTAAGAATGCGCGTAATTTGCATGAAAAATTGAAATGAGGGATAACGAAAACTCAGCGCATTTAATTTGATTCGACATATATATTATATTAAATTAGGATAAATTACGATGAAAGTTTATTAATTACGGATAAAGTTATATTTGAATCATTTAATTATAAATAAAATTATATTTGGATCACTCAATTATGAGTAAAATTATATTTGGGTTACCCAATTAATAAGTGTTATATTTGGATCACTCAAGTATAAGTAATGTTATATTTGAGTACCTTCATATTTAGAATTTTTTATCGATTCGTGTATTAGATTAATTAATAAATTCAAATGAAATATTTTAATGTTAATAAGGGTAAATATGTGATTTGAAATAACAAATGACTATATTGATATACTTTTTTAAATATAAAGGATGACATAATCGTAAATTTACCCATAATAATTTTTTTAATTTAACATATAGTTAACTTGTTGATTATTTTGGAAGAAAAAAAAACTTAAAATTTTCAATTTTTAAAAAAAAATCACAAAATTTTTATTTTTACAAAATAATTTCTAAATTTTTAAAAAATTCAAACATAACCCCTAAATTACTTCAACTTTCATCATCAATCGTTACCTCTAAGTACACCCTTTTGATTGTTAAACCTAGATGATTATTCTTCAACACGACGTCATTAAAAATGCCTAATGTCGTGCCAATCGAATATCGATTTCACATTCACCCTTGTTACTCGATTTCTTGATATTAGTTTGAAAATAAAAGAGCTAAAGTGTTAGGATCGATTTAAAATAATGTATAAATAATAAGGATAATTTTTTTAATTTATTTTAAATTAAGATTATATTATTTTAATATATAAATATAAAGCGCTAAATATTTATTATACAAACTTTATTAATATTTTTTTAACGTTTGTTATAGTTCAACGGCCAAATTAAAATAAAACTAAAAGTTTAATGATGATATTGAAGTAATTAAAAGTTAAATTACTAAATTGAATAAGTTAGCAAAGTTTAGTGATCATTGATGAATTTACCCTTTCATTTAAGCCGAATAATAACCCAGAATTTTGCAAAGGAGATTTCGCAGAAGCGGGAACGGAATGGCAACGAGAGAACCATTGGATTTCGATATCGTGGTAGAAGATGACGGTGAGGGAACGCCGTCGCCGTCATCGATATCGCCGCCGTCCTCTCCGCTGTCCTACTTCGAAAGAGATCGACACGTCGCGTTCTTTGGAATGCTGTACGATTTGATGCCCTATCACTACCAATCGCAGGAGATCAATCGCCTCACTCTTGCGTTCTTCACTATTTCTGGCCTTCACCTCCTCAAAGCCTTAGATCGAGTAACCTTTTAATTGTTTGCATTCCCTTTTTGTTATTTTAAAAGTTTTAGGTTACGGATTTAGCAGAAATGTGAATTTGAAGTTAAAATAGCTAAATTTGAATTGGTTACAAAGTAATCGTTTTATTTTGTTAAATTTTAATCTTTCTTTTAAGAAAATTTTGATTGATTGCAGTAAATTCTTATACCTACCTAAAAAGTACTAATAGTTTTAGTTGTTCTTTTTTTTTTTTAAATTAATTTTCTTATAAACGTTGGCTGTTGATCATCTTTGGTAGTTAATTAGGAAGTAGAAGAATCCTCTTTCTTAAGACAAATATATTGATTCTGGTTTGCATATAAAACTTTAGATCACTAAACTTTTAACTACTTTTAACCAGAATCATCTTTGGCTATAACATATTGATTCTGAAAAGAATCAATAAATTCAACTACTTAATTAGATGATACAGAAAAAAAAAAAAAAACCTTTAGAAACACTTATTGATTCTGGTTTGCATATATTTTAGGTTGACAAGGACAGAGTTGCCAGTTGGGTTTTATCATTTCAAGCTCATCCGAGAAGTCGAGCCGAATTGAAAAATGGTTTGGGCATTTGCTTAAAACTGTCTTGTTTTGTTGCCTTTTGGTGCTCCATTGTGCTTGTGATATATAGAAGGAAGATACTTTCTAAAACGAAATGTGATTTTTTTTTTGTGTAGGACAATTTTCTGGGTTTCATGGTTCTAGGACTTCACAGTTCCCTCCAGATGAAAACGGGGTATGAAAAAAGTTATTATATTGTCCTTTTAGTCATATATTGTTTAGTTTAATTGTTTCTTTCTTTTTATTCTGCATATAGGTTTCAGTTCATAATGCTGGTCACTTGGCAAGCACGTATTGTGCCCTAGCCATACTGAAGACGGTTGGCTATAACATATTGTCCATAGACAAAGAATCAATATTGATGTCAATGAGGAATCTTCAACGGTCAGATGGAAGGTATTGGCTGTAAGGGCAATCGATGTATATTGATGATATTCCCGTGAACAAACATAGAATGGAAAGGGCCGAAGGGCCAAAATAATTTTCTTCCTTTCAAATTCTCATGTCATTGGTCTTGTAGACTGATTACTTTTGCCTGAAGCTGATAATTTTGTTTCTCATACTTGCAGTTTTATGCCAGTGCATGTTGGCGCAGAGACAGATCTTCGATTTGTATATTGTGCTGGTAAGAACTAAACACATTACCAGTTGCAGTTCAAGCTATATAATTTCAAGTTCTCCATATTGAAATCTTGGTTTAGCTAATTGATGTATCAGCTGCTATCTGTTTTATGCTTGAGGATTGGAGTGGCATGGATAGGGAGAAAGCCAAGGACTACATCATAAATTGCCAGGTCTACCTGCATTGAACTGCTGAATTATCCATGCTTCCATTTTTCTTTATTTTCTGCTTATGTTATGGCCTCTATGCTGAAGAAGTGATTTTATGATTTCAGTCTTACGACGGTGGCTTTGGCTTGATGCCTGGTTTAGAATCACATGGTGAGTTAAATAGTACCTCATGTAATTGCTGATTTTAATCTGTCAACTCTGTGCATCTAGAGCAGGCCCAATCATTGTTTCTCTGCCAATTTCTCATTGCTTATCGTTGTCATGAATTTTAAACAAATTAAGCTGAACATGGGTTTGGTCAATACTTAACTGATGCCAGTTCCTTTTGCCCTCTCATACTACTTTTATCAAATTTCAATATTATTCAGTGTAAGCTGCTGGTGGGTTTATATTTTAGTAGGAAAAGTTTCTTCATGAAGCATAGCCAGGCTATATTTCTTTAGTTCTTGATTCTGTTCACTCCAAGGATGATACCAACAGCATTAGTCTTAATGATGCAGGGGGTGGTACATATTGTGCTGTGGCATCTCTTCGATTAATGGGGTACATTGAAGACGATCTTCTGTCAAAAAATGCAACTTCTTCAATCATAAATGTGCCGTTATTGCTCGACTGGTGCATGCAGGTTTACTTTTATCATTTAGCATCTTGAAGCATCACTTACCGTTCCTGGAAGATGTTTTTCGTTTAATATGTAGAAGTTGGCAATGAATATCAAGAGACCCGTTATATGAGCTTAAAAGTGCTAATAAAGCAGCAAACGTTTTTTGGTAGATGATTTAATATTATTATCTGTGTGCAAACTCAATTTTTAAGTTGGTTGGGAGGAAATTTATCCATTTCTTTGCCTCAATAATAATTTCATCCTCTTTTCTCTCTTGTTTCAACAGAGACAGGCAATTGACGGTGGATTTCAAGGCAGAGCCAATAAATCTAGTGATACATGCTATGCATTTTGGTAAGAAGAAAAACCTTTGTTCATGGCATGGTATAAGGTGCCTTTGTTCTGATGAAATGATGTTCTTGTGTAGGGTTGGGGCAGTTTTGAGGATCTTAGGGGGATACAATTTCATTGACAAGATTGCTCTACGCAGATTTTTGCTGACTTGTCAGTATGAGGTGCTGATATAACTTGACACTTTATCTAGAAATCAGAATGCATTCAAAAGAGCCCTCATCTAAATGAGGGTTTAAAGTTTCTCAAAAGATTCCCTTTGCATTTAGATTTTAAGTAAATAGAATATATCCCCATGATCCGTTGAAGACAAGATTATTGAATATTCTCTATAAATGTTATTTCAGAAAGAAATTTATTACTACTAGGAACTACAGAAAATGGAATTAAGGCAAGTGGAAAATCTGAAATCAGATGTCTTGCATAATATTCTCTATAAATGTTATTTCAGAAAGAAATTTAATTCTACTAGGAACTACAGAAAATGGAATTAAGGCAAGTGGAAAATCTGAAATCAGATGTCTTGCATCATATGGATATATAATCCAATAGTGATATATTAATCCTCATCTCTGCGTTAATATCTCATTTATTTATTCATTCTATTAAGGTTGAGACTCTTATCTGTCAGATTGTCAATTATATTCCTTTCTTTATCGTATTTTTCTCAGTTTGGAGGTTTCAGCAAGTATCCCAGGGAGCTACCCGATTTGTATCATTCCTACTATGGATATACTGCATTCAGCCTATTGGAAGAGCCTGGCTTGAATCCACTGTGTGCTGAACTCGGTATGACAGATCTTGCTGCCTTAGGTATACACTGACACCATTTTTATTTATTACCTTCATTTGTCCACAATACATGTCCCCTGAACTTCATTGCACCTTTGATAGTGCATCTTGTTTCTTTATTGGACTTGTAGTTTGTGCTCATCTTTTCTCGATTTCAGTTATAAACCTATTTATTCGTATCCATGTTGTGAAGCTGTACTACTTAAGAACTTAAGATTTAAGAAAACTTGAAACTTAGTGTTTTATTGACAAATTTCATTATGTAAGCTCAAAGTATGACGGGATTGGCAAGCCATCCCTAATTTGTTGCATCACTGCACACACACACACACACTTTGATTAAAGAAAACGACACAAGGCTTCTGTGCGGTTAAAAGTCACTCTCACCGCAACAGAAACCTTCGTGCGGTGAAAAGACTATTCTCACTGCACAATTCCACCAAAAGTGTTTCGAGAGTCCGTCATAGATGTATTTCAAGAGTCCCGAAGTAGTTAGCACCTGTAGAATCAGGTAGTACACATTGGTGTTTGTTTCCTTGTACAATACCTGAATTACTCGTAATCCCCAAGTCGGAAGAAATTGCGTGTTAACCGAATTAAGATCCATTCGGTTGAATCGGTTTTATGTGTGTGAAGAAAGGAACAAAAATAATAGATCATATATGGATTGATGATAGTGAGTAGTGGGGTATGGGGGCAACCTTGCCTGGTCGTCCGGGGTAATTAGTATCATAAATGGTAATGGTGGGATGTCAAAATGTGATGATGTTTTCCCCACTGTTGCCATTTCCCCCCACTACACACTTTCACGGGCAATTTCATCTGCTTTGTCGTTTTGGAAACTGCCTACTTTTTTTATTTCAGTAAAAATATTCGTACATTATATTTGTGTATTCGAATATTGTTTTCCAAAAATATGAAAAATATTCATATCTTACATTTTAAAAAAAATTAAATCTTGGAACATGTTTGAGTGTCAAGTAAAAAAGAGTTCGTTGTTATCTGCATGGTGTGTATGCTTTTTCCAAAAGCTGAGAGTAAAATACAGAAATCATCAATCTACCATGTAATTACACCAGTGATCCGTCCAGTTCGAATCATTTTTAGAAACAAAATTTAATGAACTGGTTCAATTATTTTATTTTTTTTACCAAATTTGCAGTTTTAATGAACTGGTTCGAAACAGTTTAGTTGTGTCAAAAACTTTGAGTTTGTTGAGTTGATGAATTTTATTTAAAAAAAAATCAAGTTTATTAAATTCGATGTGAGTTATTTGAGTTTTATTTTTTAATTTAATTATAAATATTTATAAAATTGTAATTTTATAATACTCTAATTAGTTTTATTTTAAATGATTTTCAGTCCTCATATACAATTTATATGTATGTTTCTTTATATTTTTTTTCATGTATTACATGTATTGAGTAGAATTGAGGTACTTAGTAAAAATTTTCAAGTTATTTTAATTTTTATTTTATAACTAAAATTTTAATTATAAAATTTTAAATCGAGTTTTTATATATTGAGCAAATAATTTAATTTTTTAATCGAGTCTAATTTTATTTACTTTTATGTGCAAACTGCTGAAATCTAATCGTTTAAAGATAATATTTTTTTTCCGGGACCACTTATTTTGCACCAAATTTTGTTTAATGGAGTAAAAACTAAACAATAACCATCCATTCCTGTAGAAGAATATCAGCATGGAATCCAAATCAATACCTAAATTACTCCACAAGTTTGCAAATAACACATTCCAATCTTATCAACAATCTTTATTTTTCACTAGCAATTTAAAGCATAGATTTACACTAAAAAATGTAAGCATAGATTCTGTAAGAAAGAAATTTCCAGCACCAAATCTGAATAAAGAAAAATCAGTCAATCAATTCCCTCATTGAAATGATTACAGAAGCACCAAACAACAAGGAGAGACATGGAGATTAAAACAAAAACAAATCCCCTTTTGGTTGGTCATTAGAAAAAAGAACTCTAAAAACAATGTTAATTTTAATGGAAATCAGCCATTGATGATGAAGAACAAGGACTAAGAGCAAAGTACCTGAGATTTTGTGATTCATGAATCAATCTTCTTCACCATTGTTACCAATTCCCTCCATTAATGCAACCCATCTTGCTGTGTAGCTTCTCCTCAGCTAGTTGCAGGAACTTGAACTTTGGAGGAGGTGAAACTGAAGATGGTGTGTCTGAATCTCCACGATTCGAGGATTCGAACAAAGGGTTGAATGATCCATGGTGGTTGTAGTAACAAGCAGCCTCTAATGGAGTCAGTGGAGGTGTCAAAAATGGAGGTGAAGCAAGTGGGGTCAAGTATGGTGTTTCAACACTGAAAACCACATCACTCAAGCTTCTTCCTTTCTTTGATTTAGCTTCCTCAGACTCCAAATCCTCCTTTGTTTCTTCAACAATGGTGAACAATAGTCTTGGTGGCCCCATACCATCACTATCATCATCACCATCATCATCATCATCAACATCATAGGGCTTGAAGAACAAATCTTTGTTGGATTGCAGATGATGAACTTGAGAGGGTTGTTGTTGGATTTCATGTGGATTCAAAGCTGATTTCTTCCAGCAAAACATGTAGAACAGCTCGCTTGCTGTGTTATTATTGTTGTTGTAATCATTTACTAATCTCTTCTTCCACCATAACAAGTAATACAACTCTGCCATTAAAGCTAAGAACAGAACACCAAAAACTATGCTCAAACCAAGCCCTACACTGCTCAAAGATTTCATTTTTTTACATCAGATGAACTCAAAATTTTCACTCAAAAATACCCTTTCATCAGTTCAAAAAACTAGTGAAAATCCAAGAAAAAAACACACAAATCAAGGGTTAATGAGAGGTTTCAATCATAAAAACAAAAACCCAGAAAGATGAAGAAGTAAAGTAATGAACTTTGACCAGAAAGTTGCAACATCCTCACCTCAAAGTGGTCTATTTGATTACCAGAGCTCTCTTTCTTTGTTAAAAGCATTAGAAATCTACACTTGTTCAGATTTTACCTACAAAAATAATAATGTTTTGTTAAAATTAATAAATGGATGAATAATTAGGTAACTGTTAAAAGGTTTCCTTTTCTCTGAAAATCACACTGTTTGAATCATTAAACATGATTATGAAAATTGCTTTTGATTTTTTAATAATGAAGTATAAGAAAAACAAAAATGGAAACCACATGAACTACACTTTTTTAATTAAAATTAATAAATTCTTAAAAAAATATTTTTAGTATATTAGCTTGTATTTAAGTTACTAATCAATTCAACTGGATCGGATACTATGGAGACTCATTATAGGACATAATCTAGTTAACTTTGTTCATAATGTTAAATTTTAAATAATTTATATTATGGATTTATATTCAATACACTAGAGGTGAAAATTAAAAAAAAAAATCTACACACATCTTAATTTAGAATTTAAGAGGTTAGAATTTAAGGTTTATAGCTAGAATTTGGAGTTTAGAAATTACAGTTTAGTTTTTAGAGTAATATAGCGAGAGATTTAAGTTTTAACCCTTAAACACTAAATTATAATCACTATCCCTAAATTATAAACCCTTATACCCTAAATTAAATCTTTAAACTCTAAAATTAAAACAGTTGTAATTTTTTTTTAATTTTCACCGTTATTGTATATATAACAATTACCCATTATTTTAATGTTGATTTTTAAATCTTTAAACAAACTTTAGTTGATATTTGAGAATATTTTGATAAAAGCTCATGCTTGAAATGTGAGATTAGATAGAAGAAGAAATACTCTTTTAGAGATATTGAATTTTAGTTTTTTTTTAAATTTTATCATGATTAATTTAAATCGATCTGTGTCATATATTTAATTTTAATAGATAATTGTTCCATTAGGATCTTAACATCATCACACTACATAATTTGTTATATATATATATATATATTATTAATATAGATAAATTTGACTCAAAATCCCAGCTATAAACATCTTTAACTTTAAATAATTGGAAATTTTTATAATATTTTTTTTTTACCATGGAAGATGAGATTGTTAAATAAAAGTATGAGAAATGAAAAGAAAAGAAAAGATTTTAGCAAATTGCAAATTTGCAGTGTCATTTTATGGTTGAGAGGTCGCTGGCTTCGAGGAATCCTCACATGGGAGCACAACACAAAGGACAGGAACGTATCATTGGGCATTGGAATTATAGTTTTTACTATAAATCCATACAAATTGATATCATTTAAAAAATATTTAATAGAAAATACACATTATCATTTGTATTTATTAAAAATTTCGATACACAAATTTATAAATATAGATAAAAATAAATTTAGTTTAAGTTTTTATTCTACGTAAATCTCAGAATGAATATTGGATTAAAAACGAACTTGTAGTAAAATTAAAATTTTCAGCTTTTACGTTTTACGGATTTTAAGCTAAAATTATACATATACTATTCATAAGACTTAACTTTTATAACTATTGGTATTTGATTTTTAATTGATTAATTTAAAATAAATATTTTTAAAAATGCATTATAAAAATAAATCTCTCAGATTAATTTGTGGTTTTCTTTTATTTTTTGAACCCAGAGTTTTAGAAAAAAAACCAAGTTGATAGGAGAACTTTTGTCTTCCTTCTTGGGGAGTTTCACAACTTCACATGGGAGTGATTCTCGAATCCAAGAAAAAGTAAAGATTTTCTTAAATAAAACTTTAATTAGTATTTAAATGTGTAGGTTAAAAATACAATTTTATTTATTTATTTTAATTTTTCTTCCAATTCTTCGAGATTTTATCTTAAATAATATAGTTCGACCCGTATTGTACACCTAATTTTAGAAGGTGAATCTTATAGTAAAATTTTTCTACATTCACAAGATCTTGAACCTAGACTTACATAAGCAATACCAAATTACTTACCAATTAATCCAATATATAAATAAAATATCATGTATTTGATATACTGATGCAATTTTTCGTGAGTCAAATTTTATATTTTATTATAAAAAAAATTGATGGTAAACAACTTACTTCAGCTTAAGTTTTCGGTTCAAGACATTATGTATGTAAAAAATTCTTCGAAGAGATTTACTTACTAAAATTAAATGTAAAACACGAGTTAATCTAAATTAACCAAAGTAAAACTCTCAAAAAAAAAATAAAAAAAAAATATATTTATATTATGTTTCCCTTGTAATGGCATCTTATTTAATTAGTACAACTAGAGACTCATTAATATTTAAAAACAAAATTAAAAGAATAAATGAGGGAGATAATGATTTGTTGGTGAAACGTATAGAAAAAAAGTAGGGTATTTATTAATATTTATACTTTCTAGGTAGTGGTTTAAATATAGTGAGAGAGTACCATTTATTTTTTATAGGTGAGATAAATCCATAATGGGCTTCACTTTGACACACCTTTAAAGGGGGTTTGGTCCTTTCCTTTTAAAAATTTATTTTAATTAATTTATATTATATATTTAATTTTAATAAGCTTTTCAATAAAAATTTTATGTATAAACAAATTTATAAACTTAAAATTTATTTAAATAATATCAAATTATTTATAATTAGAATCATTCCGTTAACTTTTGTGATAAGTGCTCGTAAATTATTATTCATGACATTTGTATTTATCTTGACATTACATTTAAGTACTAACAGGAGTTGGTTCAAGTGGTAAACAACTTATTTTTACTTTAGTAGATCTCGAGTTTGAGACGTTGTGCATATAGAATTCCTATTGGAAGACTCACCCACCAAAACTAGGTATGCGACGCAAGATGGTCCAAATTAGTCAAGACAAAACCTTAAAAAAAATTCGATTGTTATCTGAAATTTATATCCCTCGTAACGATTGTGCAATTCAATTAAATGAAACTAAAAAAAATTGAATAAAATTTGTAAAATATCACTCATTTCAAAAATCATTTACTTTTTAGTTGGAATGATTGGTAACGTTTTACCATAATTAAGGACAAAGATTAGTTAAAATTAGCAACATAATCATTACACCAAAAGAACTTAAACGAAAAACATCTTTATCAAAAAGATTTTTAGGCTTTCATATATTGTAATTTAGTCGATGTAATTTAGTTATAATGTCCATGATTTAGGGTCAGTTTGGTATTGTTTTTAAAAAGTACGGTAAAAAAGTGTGGTGAAAAAAATATAGTGAAAAAGTTTTTTTGAAATTTTTGATTTGAGATATATGTGTTTAGTATTATTGTCAAAAAATGTTTTTTAGAAAATAAATGACTATTTTAGATATGATGTTATAAGTTAAAAAATATATATTTAAATGATAATCAAATTCTTTCATATTATAATATTAACTTAAATTATGATAAAATATAAAAATATTAATAAATGAATATATAAATTATTTTTAAAAAGTGCTTTTCAGAAGTGATTTTGAGAAAATATATATTTTTACATGAATATATATAATTTTTAAACTAAAAAAATAATTTATGTTAAATATAGTTATGTATTTATAAAATTTAAATTATAATAAAACATAGTAAATGAAGGTTAAAATTGTAATTTGACTCCTAAAAGCACTTTTTCAATCACAAAAGCTAAAAATTTTAGCTTTTGCGTTTGGGTTGAAAAACAATTTTTAAACGTTGTTTTTTCTTCAAAAGTTAATTGTTTAGCAACCTTATTTGATTTACGAGTGACATTTTAAAATTTTAAAATATAAGAATCAAATTGATCAAATTAAAAATCATCGACTAAATCAATAATTTATATATAGTATAAGGGCTATGAATTAAATTTGACCGTTATTTTATTACATTTACTAAATAGGTGTTTTAGAAACGGATGAGTCTACAACGGGCGCCGAACACCGCTGAACATCGTTAATGTTGAACACCGCTGAATATTATTAAATTAATTTATAAAGAATAAAAATCTAAAGGACTAATCATATAATTATTAATAATATGTTGAGTTTATCACACTTTTATTAATTACATATTGAGTCCTTGAGATTTTAAATTTTTATTAATTAATTTAATGGTGTTCAACAATGTTCAACATTAGTGGTGTTCAGCGGTGTTCGACGCCGGTTGTAGAATTTTCATTTAGAAACAAGGTGCTAACTGATTTTATTTTCTATTTGTAAGGATACAATTGTTCATGGAGATATCTTATCCTACAATTGTCGATGTGGGACAAATGTTTTTCTTTTAAAAGATATTAATATTTAATGTATTAATAATATATGATCGTAAAATTTTAATGATATGAAAAATGAATTTCGAATAGTATTCTAAATAATCATATCATTGCATGGAAAGCTAAAAGCATTAGTTCAAGATTATGATGCTGAGATTGAAATCAATAAACCTCTGATCAAGATATTCAGGATTCTATAATATTATGCAACATACTTGTATCCAGACGCACAGAACCGGAATCCGATAGATGTTGAGATATTTGTGGCGACGGTGTGGCGTCGGTACGGCACATGGGGCAGCTAGAATGCGAATAAAGCCACATATCTATACATGAAGCATGGTAAGAATGGGAACATCCCGGTAATATCTTCACTGCTTCATCCTCTTCGAATTGAGACAAGCACACCGTGCACATCCCATCGTCGTCGATTAAACCTGTGCCCTTTCGGTACTTGTGGGCTACGATGAGTTCAGCCGTCGAATTCTCCAAGCTTGTAATCTCTAACATCTCATGTCCCAAAGCATGTTGTCGTCGTTGTTGGTCTTGTTGTGTTTGTTGTGATGTTTGGCCTCGGAGGTTATTATAGTACCGGTTACACCATCCTATGGCAATACAATGGTAGATTGTTACGACCAAAGCCGCCGATCCCATACCGGCTAAAATGATGGTTAGTCTGCCATCTCCGAAACCGTCGTGTTTGCCGCCTTCCATGACAGAGAGTGAGCATGGAAAAGGTTGCAAGGTTTTTTTGGTAGGAAGGAATTCTATGTAGATTTGGACATTGCTTTGGTCGATGATTACAAAGATGAGCATTATCCTATGAAGAATATTATAAAGTTTAGTGAAAGCTGCATTATATTATGATACCATCATTTTGGACTTTATATAAAAGCCTATTGCCTAGCACACTAGCCCAACAATTTAGTGAATGAAAAATTCAAAAAAGTAAATATCGAGATAAATCGATTAAATCGAAAACTAATAAACTATAAAGTTTTGAACATTATATTATAATAGTATGATTACGTAAATTATCACTAAATTTTATTTTGATTTTTAAAATTTAAACATTCTAGCAGTTCCAAAATCAGCCACAAAGGCCTGCAAGCTCTAGTTCAGTTTGCCCCATAGACTGAGTAGTGATTTAAGATTGGTTAACTAACTCAAAGCTGAAGAAATTGCACCAACAATTCTACATTGACAGAGAGATTCAATTTCCCAAATCTATGTCCAACCACATTGGACCCTTCATCAGATAAGTCAATTCCGGTGATGCTTCCAGACGTGTTGCATGATACACCGGGCCATTCGCAAATCGCAATGTCGTGGAGTATCGTTTCTATAAGGATAGCCACCAGCCCACCACTCCACCAGCCACTCTCTACTAGAGCTTTGGCTTCAGACTCGAACGGCGAGTGATCTGCTGCCGATACAAATGAAACAAGGATCATGGTAACCCACTGTAGAATGGAATTGGCTACAGATGAGGCCATGTTTCCTGAACAAATAGTAGTAGCGCATATGTTGTAGTTTCCACACTTGAGGAATATGAAGGACTTCGTTGTAGGACTCAGACAAGACTTGGGGAAAGTTTTGTAAGGGTTAGTTAGTTGTCATTGCTTACGTCCATGTCATCATGGAACCTACTTCATGAGCAATGCATTTCCATGGAAATTTATGATAGTAATTTGAGAAGACAAGTGATAAGGGGTTAGGGCAGAACTATCCAAGATTATTTTTTTCCACCTTTATCTTATATACAGAGAAATTGGTATGGCATACAAGACATCCCTCGGCATTCTAATGTTGCATGGATGATCATTTTAGATAGGTTGCCTATTAAGGGCAGGCTCACTCGTTTTTGGATAGAAAATAATGGAAAATGCTTACTGTGTAGCGTAAAAGGAGAATAAAAGCATTCAAAGGTCATCTGCAATTATCAAGTTATACTTCAAGGGAAATACTTTTGCGTATAAGGTTTAAAGATTTAGGTTGTAGTTTAGAGTTTAGTGGTTTAGATTATAGGATATAAAATTTAAGGTTTAGGGTTTAGGTTTCATGGTGTTAGAACTAAAGATTTAAGTTTTAATTTTTATAGCTTAAATACGAATGATTGTATAAATTTTTACAGAGCTTGTATTAGGGATAGCAACGGGCGGGTTTTTAGCCTCTCCGACCCAACCCAAAAATTAAAATATTCGTCCCAACCTTAATATATATTTTCTCTAGACTTTACATAATAAAAATTATAACTAGACCATAATCCGACTCCGATATTTTAATAAAAAATCTGATTAAATATGACTCAAAAAAATAAAAACATTATATATTATATATAAAAATATATCAGGTCTGGTCAAAGAATTTTTACCCTAAACCTGACCCCAACCTAACCCGACTTAATTTTTTAATAATTATGCCAAGAGTTTCATTTGCGTTGTTGTTATAGTATTTTAGAATTATCATGTTCAAAGTAATTAAACAAACAATGACGGATTAAATACACCAATGAAGAAAAAGATTCACACAAAATTTCCCATACAATAGAATAAATATCATAGGCTTCCTTCTCGGATTATATATATGTCCCTGGTCTTGATTTCTGGTTCCGTCCCTGCCTCATGAAACAATAGTACAGTTGAATCCAAATCGAATTCAGGTTCCTGGCTTGGATGGTGGATGCCTGTTTCCTTTTGGATTTGGAGCTGATGGAACCTTTTTCATGTTTTCAGTCACCTTCCTTCCAGTTTCCTTCACAATTTTTGCATTCAGACAAACAAAAATTGTATCCCATGTCAGCCATATATATACATATATATAAGAGAAACTTACCCAAGTGGCTAACAAGAACCTGCTGACAGAATCTGTGTTTGGTTTTGCAGGTCTGGTTATCTCCACATCATCGTTCACTGTAAACCCTGATTATTACAGTATTGTTTATGAGATTGTCCGAAGAGACATTTGTTCCATTGAAAAAAAAACAAAAACAAAAAAACATGAAAGAACTTGCCTGTTTCCATGGCTATTGAGAACTGTGAAGAAGTAAGAAGTGCAATGAGCAGATAGGATAGAATTACTTGGATTTTGATCTTCATGTTTGGCTTCTACTCTGTGCATGCACTAAGTGGAGGAGGGTCTGGTTCTGGGTATTTATGGTGGACAAATTAGGATTTAGGACACTTAATCATGACTTAGTTTGAAAAACATGGTTACTACTATATCTGTCAAGGAATCCAATGTGTTTTTCTTCTTACAGAATTGGAATATGTTGGGCGTTTCACGTTGACTCAAGCTGCCGTGGCAAAACAATATATATAGAGAACTATTCATGTCCGACATATTTATCAAATTATATGTTCATTTTATGATTTAGGTCTGAAATTCGTTATTCTCCCCCTTAATAAAATTATTTTTCAGGTTTAAATTTGTATTCAGAGACGGAACCAGAATTTGGATAAATTCATAAATAAACAAAAATTTAAATAAGGGATAAAGGTTAAAAAATAATTCGAGGGTACGGAATCGCCCCACCTTATTTCTTTGGGAGAACAATGTATATTGCCATTGAACCTAATCCTTATTAATGAAGGTGAAACGATGAATTAAAAGTAGATAATTGATCATATATCTAGATATTAACAAGGAGATATTACATTTGTTAAAATGTTGAATATATTCGTATCGAATATATACGGATATTCAACTCCCATAATTGAATCCGAGCAATATGTATGCTTCCGGCGTCTGTCTCTCCGGCCTAAAGTTGATTAGAAGAGCCGGCGATTTGTATACGGGAAAGTTACATTGTTGATTTTCTAATCATGTAATAGAATTGTCCAATAATCATGTTTCTGCATCATGAAATTGAAACAAGTGGACTGTAATAGGTTGAGGGAAGTGGTATTCTCTAAAAAATATATATTTTTAATATATTTTATTTTTTTATTAATCTAATTTTACATGAAATTTTATAATTTCACATTTTCTCTATTGTGATAGAACATTAAAAATTTTAATTTTAATTTTAATTTTAATTTCTGAATATAGAAAATTAGATTGATATAATCATTTTATAAAAATAAATTCAATCATCGATTATGTATCATATTTCAAGTTTGATTGATTTATATGTTATTATTTATATTTTTTATATAAATTTAATTTTTTTAAATAAAATATATAATAATATTTTTTTTCTTTTCATAAAAAATATGATCATTTCATAATAGATATGTAATTATGTTATGAATCCCCATTGACCTCCAAAATGAGACAAAGGTAATCATAACATAATTTTCTCTTGTTTTTATGCATTTGTTTAATTTTTGTCTGTGTGGGATTTTGGAGATTCCATTAGGTGATTGCTGGTATTGGGGCTTTCCAAATTAAAGTTGCTTGGCATTTATTTGATTTTTCTTTTCCCTGTTAGGCTTGTGATTAGGGGCCCGTAAAATCGAGTACCTGATCAATTTGTTTAGAGTTAGTTTTGATCTTGATAATTATTGGTTCCTAAAAATTAAAATCAATTTCAGTTTTAGTTATATCAGATCTTAAATTTTAAGAACCAATCTCGTTATTAGTAGAAATCGAAACTAATATTAGATACCCGATCAATTGATTTGTTATTAAGAAAATGTGAGCAATAGGAGGAAAAAATTTCAACTACCAATAATAAAATTAAATAATAAAATTAGAATATTGTAGGCTTAAAAATTAAGGTTTTAACATGAGTCTTACTCATAATATTCATACATAAAAAGAAAGTTTGATAAGAAAAAATAAACAAAAGAACATTATCTATTACCAACAGAAAAACTAATAACAGATATTTGATATTGATCTCGGTTATATTAAATACCTACTGAATACCGAGAATAAAAAATTAAGATCTTATCATCTCAATTATAATTTATCTAATAAAATAAATATATATAATTTTTATGTCACATTTCTTATGATTTAAATTTTTTTATTTCATCATCTTTTTCTTTACCCCATCCTCTATTCCTTGATCTTCAAACATTAAATCTTCCTTTTTTTTCTCTATTATTATTATTATTATTATTATTATTATTATTATTATTATGTGGTTATAAAATTTAAAATTCATAAAATTGTAATAACATTTAAAATCAATGCAAATCTAAACTGATTTTTAATTCTATTGTTTTTCATTACAACTTTTTTTTATGTTTTTAGTTAGGATCGAAAGGCCTATAATAATTTTTCTAATCTTAGGGCATATCTTTGCATATTGTATGGCAGCTAACCAAGATCTCTAACCATAATTATATGGAGGAGACAAAAAGGAATATTTGAACTAGATTTTGTTGCATTTGGTTTTGAAATAGGTTATGTTTTACATGTTTTTTAAATAGTTAAATCTGTGAAAGTTAATATTTGAGAATAAAATTTTAAATTATTTTTTTTGTTCTAAAGAATAATCTAATTTTTTATTATTAATCTCACTCATTAATTTTAGCTCATCCAAGGATACAAAATATATAAAATTTACAAGTTTATATTTTTTATATAAATCGAAAGTTTTGTTAAAAAGAATAAATATCTAAATTTACAATGAGGTTTTACGGTCATAATCGTACACTAAATATATAATTTTAATATTTTTCTATAATCAATGACACGGAATTAGCCACATGAGATTATTCAAGAGACTCAAACAAAATATAGATACAAACAGATCTAACTGCATCGACAAATGAATAACAAAAGGTTAACAAATTTTTAAAAGACTATTGACAATCGCAAATTAAAGTCGAGCGTCACGAGAAAACTATCCATGAAATATAAACTGTGTATCTAAATTCAATCTGATGGTCCAATGCAACAAAGATCAACATGATAACAAAATAATCACTATCTTGATCAATTAAGACATTACCAAATCTAACTCTAAAAAAATAAAAATAAAAAAGGGTCAAACGATGATAAAATAAAAAAATTGTGTCAAAAGAAAAAAATGCCACAAGACTAGAGTAGTTCTTATTAAACAATGTTAGATATATTTATATTCGATACTCATTCAAGTAACTTGAAAATTAAATGTCTTCTATAAATTAACTGATTGAAAATTGATTGAGATTCAAAAATTCTTCCGTTTTCTCTAAAATTTTATGTCAAAATCCGAACATGAATACGAAGATATGATCTTGATCTATATTCTCACATTCAAATCTCCAAAATGCCAACAACCATTAAAGTATGTTGAAGTTGTCCATGCATGCATACATACATATATACATGTTCATGGTTGAGAAAATGTCAATGTTGACATTGTACCCAAATTTTTTAGGGTGATTTAAAGTTGGGTCCAGATCGTGTTTTATTCAACTTTATGGTTTTTATATAATTTTTATTATTATAATGTTCTGTCGGTATATTTATTAAATTGTTGTTCAAATCGATGTCAAGTCCTAATTTGTACCAATTCATTAGAAAAAAAAATAACTTACGATTTATTAGAGGCAAAATTAAATAAATTTTTATTAAATTAATATCCGATCCGACCCATAAATAGGTCTATGATCATAATGTGTCGGCAGACTTGCTTTATTGTAATGAAAAAATTTCTACCTAAGGGATCAAAATTAAAAAAAGGTATTATTAAATTTATATATAAAAAATTATAACGTGCGTTTAAGTATTATTAAACACTACTATAATTAAATATTATTATATTGATTAATAAAGTTTAAAATTTTTAAAAATTTTAATAAATAATAAAATATTTAAAATAAAATTTTAAGTAAATTATTTATATATATGTATTTTAATTTTTATCAAATAATTAGATAAATATTTTAAACCATAAACTTAAAATCTTAAACTTTCACGATGGTTATTTTTTTAGAGTTAGAGTTATAGGTTTTGTGTTTCAAGTTTTGAGTTTAGTTTTAGGATATTTGATCTAATTATTAAAATATTAAAACATATAATATATAATTTAATTAAAATTTTATTTTAAATCATTATATATTAAATACTTAAAATTTTTAATCTTTATTAATTATTTTAATATTATTTAACAGATATAATATACTTATTCGTGTATATATATATATATATATTATATCACAAACTCACAGTACATATTATCTTTCATTAAATAAATTTATGAAATATTTCATTTTCGTGACAAGATCCTAATAATACTTATATCAATCGTTTTCTGCAATGATTCTGCATTCATAATTTTCCATTATTTAATTCGGATTTAAATATTAATATTAAATATGAACAAGGTTGTTTTATAGATTTTTTGGGCCTTGAATAAAAACTAAAATCGGTATTCTTTTATATAACGGAAATATATTTTTATTATAAATAAAAAATTACCCTTTTTTAGTGTTTTTTATGTACCAACAACAAAAAAATAGGTACATAAAAAGACAGGTTTATAGTTAATTATGATTTAATATTAAATTTTAAGGTATTAATGTAAAGTTTAAAAATTGTATTCTACAATTTATGGTTAACGCTTAAAATTTATTTTTTTAATATTAGACATAAAAAAATAACACCAATTTTTTTTATTTATCTCGTTTATTTAAATAATTAATTTAATATTTCAAATATTTATTTTTATTATTAAATTTATTTATTTATATATCTAAAAAATTAATTTTAACTATTAAATTTATTTATTTATTTATTTAATAAATTATAAAAAATAAATTAAAAAATAATTAAATTTAAGGATCTTAAGCTAATCGGTGCCTGAGCGACTGATTGAGATACTCTTCTCACAGTCGGGTCTAAATATGAATATTTATTTAATACAATTTATATTAAAAAATCGAAATAATATTTTTGTTTCAAAAAAATCATTATAAAGCCTTTGGAAAATTATAATCTCATACTTATGTTCAGACACGATAGGAAGACAGGGATTCTGACATAATATGCTGGCCAATAATAAGCGGACAGGTGGTAAGCTAATATGAAGTAAAGAAACAGTGCAGAGCGCGTGCAGCACAGAACCCAATGAATGGGAACTGAAAAAGTCAGGTGTGCCCAACTGACTCAAAACTAAAGAAAAGTCTGTTTAACGTTATCACACTTCTATTGCTCTTGTCGGGCTGTGACATTTTACACCTAAAATGGATTGTATAAATTTTATATATCCTTCAAAATATTTAGAATTTATTTAATTTAATTCATTTATATACACACATGAGATAGATTTATTTACATTGGTATAAAATTAAGCGAATTTTATATAATTTTATAAATTTATTATATATGATCTACGTAAATAGAACATGAAATTCAATGGTTGAATTGTTAAGAAATATGTATCGTAGTTTATAAGGATACATATAAAAGGTTTTATAATAGGGTAAATGCACCTGTAGAGCCACATATATGTTTGGATGACCCGTGTTCACCCTATTTTTTTTTTTTTAAATTTAGATATTTTGCTTCAATTTTCATAATTTTTAAGAATTAATCCTTAAATCTTATAATTTATTCGAGCCTAATCGAATTAAGTATTGATTGATCTTTAATCGTGTTAGACTTGAGTAATTCTTATTTGTCACGTCTCATTTAAAGCCTAATGAAGAAAAAAATGATACACAAATTGTAAATTCAAACTTTGTTAATTTTAGAGTTTAGTGTGTTAATTTAGGTTCAAGACTTATGCTTAGATTTTAGGGTTTTAAGTTTAAAAATTTAGATATTATATTATGAAAAACAAAAAAAATAATATATTTATATTTTCGAGTAACTCGTGAGCTTTTCGAGTTGAGTATCATGTAGCTCGACTCGACTCAGCTTGTCAAGAACTTGAGCCGAGTCTAATCGAGTCAAGTTTTGATCAAAGTCGAGCTCAAGTAGCTCATGATCTATCTCGTCTCATTTACAATCTTACTTAGATTAACAATCGATTATGCGAAGATTATTACTTGAAAAGAATAAGAAATTAATCTAAATCATCTATTTCCGATATTCAATAAATCAAAAAACATGCAAAACTTAAAAAAAATTTACACAATATAATTTAATTTTTTTACATTATATAACTTAATCTTATCTCAATTAATAAATATATTAACAATTTCATTTATATTTCAATGTTAACAATACTAACATTCCTTAAAATGTGTATCTCATTTTTAAAATTCAATTTTAATATTATAATGAATGCTAGTAACACTTTTATTTTCATTTTCACATTTTCACTTCACACACATTGAATATAACAAAAGTCAATTATAAGATGGAATTTTTAATTAGATTTAAATTATTTATAATATTAAGATTTTGATCATCGATTTTATTTTAAAAAATATAACATTACATCTCTAACCTAAGTAATTAATAATATTGTTAAACATAAAAATCGATTATAAGATAATATTTATTTATATATTTAATTTTAAAATTTAATAAAATTCTACTAGTAAACATTTAATTTTAAAGGAATCATTTAATAGTTTTAAAATTGATAATAACATAATATTTGTTTATATATTTTTAATGTTTTTGATAATATTTTTATATCTTATGGATAAAATGATTTGAGTTGGTTTTTTTTAAAATAAATGTTTTTGTTGAGTTTAATTTAAAAAATTAATAAATATTTTAATTTAAATCGATTCGATTCGTTAAAAAAATTATTAAAAAAAAACTCATTCTCCCTTTTCTTCTAACTTTTCCCAACCTTTTCCCTCTTTTTCTTTTTTTCTTCCACTTTTCCGTTCTTTCCCAAACCCTTTCCCTCTCATTTTCCGCCCTAATCCCATGACTCCCACCTCTCTCCCCCGTGATTCCCCTTCTCTTCGCCTCCTTCTTCTCTACACAATTCCTTCTCTTTTCATCTCATGAATCTCCCGTTCCCTCCCTTTCATTCCCTTCACCAAATCATCACAACCGTTCATTATCATCATCATGCGGTCGCCACACGCTTTCCGCAACGGCGACACCCCTTCCCCGCACCACCGGAACCCTACTCCTCCATTCCACAACACCGTGACGCTCCGTAAGCTCAGACGATTCAACTCACTGATTTTAGTCTTCAGAGTCACTGCTTTCACTTTCTCACTCGCTTCCTCCGTCTTCATGGTCACTAACTCTCGCGGCTCCAATTCCCCTCACTGGTTCGATTTCGACGCTTTCAGGTTAGTTTCTTAACTTATTTTCCAAGTAAATTTGAAAGCGCGCGCTTATTTAGCTTGTAATTCAAATAATTTTAAAATGAAAAGAAGAAGCATGAGATTTCGAATTTATGTTCCTTCAGAGATTTGAATCCTATCAATTGTTCTTTTAAAAAAGCTTAAGAATTATAACGGAAACGCGATATCTTACCTCAGATTCGTTTTCGCGGCGAACGCAATCGTGGCTTTGTATTCTCTGTTCGAGATGGGCGTTTCCGTTTGGGAGATCTCCACCGGCGCCACTCTCTTCCCCGAAATCCTCCAAGTTTGGTTCGACTTCGGCCACGACCAGGTTTCCTTTTCATTATCACTGTTTGAAATTCCTAAATTTCAACACTTTTCAGTTTTGGTCAGATTACATGGAAGTCCCTACATTATGTTTTATTAACGACTTTAATCCCTAGTATAATATAATTTCATTTTTTTATATTTTCATGGTATTATTTGTTTTAAATCTTTAATGAAATTCACTCATATTTCTAACAAATATCTTCGAATTTAAGTCTACTAAAAATAATATTAATAGATTAATTATATATATAAGTATTCTAAACCCGATGTTTTAGTGACTAAATATATATATTTTAAATAATATTATATTTAGATCATCCAATTACCAATAATATTTATATTTGGGTCACATTTTATATTTAGAAGAAAGTTTATTGATTTATGTCTTAGATTAATTAATAATTTTAAATAAAATATTTTAATATTAACGAAGGTATACAAATGATTCTAAATAAAAAATATCAAAATTATATAATTTTTTAAATATAAAAAATATTCAATCAAAAATTTACTCATAATTGAGTAACTCAAATATAATTTTTAATAATTAAATGATTCAAATATAATTTTACTTATAAATAAATAATTTAAATATAATTTTTAATAATTAAATAATTCAAATATAATTTTATTTATAATTTAGTAATATAAATATATAAATTTTTTCATTATAAATATTTTTTCACTAAAATTTCCATTTTTCCAAGCATTTCAATTTTCTTATGGTAAAATTGTGTAAGAAGTCCCTACTTTCTTTCTTTTAAAGAGTTAAGTCTATCTTCCAAGGTTTAATTACTTTCAATAGAAATAAAAAATTCAACTGTACATGTTAAAAGTAATTAAATTGTAATAGAAGACTTAAATGTATTAAAAACATAATATAAGGACCTTTTATGAAATTTCATCTTTTATATATATTTGTTAAATTATAAATTAATTTAAAATTGAATTAGGTATTTGCGTATTTATTGCTGTCGGCGGATTCCGCGGGAACAGCGTTGGCGAAGACGTTAAAGAGTACGGACACGTGTACGGTGTCGAACTCGTTCTGCGTGCAATCTGATATATCCGTGGCATTGGGTTTCGCCGGGTTTTTATTTCTCGGGTTGTCGTCCTTGATCTCGGGTTTTCGGGTTGCCTGTTTTATAATCAACGGCTCGCGTTTCCATCTTTAATTTTTTTTGAAGGGACACGATATTTTTGGATGTGCTGAAACTGTGTATCGTGATGACGTGGAGAGTTCTGTATTTATATTTTATTTTTTATTGCATTATCGGCTTATTAAATATAGTTTATTATATTATCAGATAGATTTAATATACTATTTAATATTTTGAATTTGTTCCTTTTTATAATGTGATTGATGTTTTTTTTAATAATGACAATTAAATTGATATCTATCTGTTAATTATTATATTTTGCTATATAAATTTGATACATTCGATAAATTTTGTATGTTTATTTTTTAAAAAAATTTCAAGTTTTTTTAATGTTGTCAATTTTTTTTCCTTCAAGAAACATATTGTTTTAAAATTACTTATCAAAATAAGTTTTTTACGAAAAATTAAATTAAACTTAATTTAAATTTTTAATCTCATTCATTCATTTTCACTCGTTCAATCTTTAATATAGTGGTACCTAGTTCACTCGTTCAATAAAAAAGTTTCTCCATAGGGAGAGAATGGATTTAAAAGCTATGCAACATATCACCAATGATACCATAACTTGGGAATGACTCAGAGTGGTTTTCTGGTAATTTTACTATACCCGTATCGAATAAATGTGTTATATACGGATACTTTAAAAAAGGACCAGTTGGAATAATATAGGATGGCCTAGTCTTGAGGTGTGGTAATCTTCTTAGCATGGCTTGTAAAGAGCAAAGTCATGTGGGTGCATCATGCATGTGGCAAGGACTAATAAGGTAGGGGAGCCTTTGTTTGTTTGTTTGTTTGTTTTGCCTTAAAAAGGAAATTAATCAAAACATCGCTTGTGAGTGTCGAATACGAGTATGTGTCGAACACAGGTATGTTCGGAAGAGTCATACCTCCAGACTCAAAATGCTTCAAGTCTAAGGAAAACTGATTATAAATCTATCTTTAGCAAAGAAAAACAAAGTTGGCAGTTCAATTATGCAAAGAAAACTAACAGAATTTAAGTTATCTGAAAGTGTGCATGCATCAGTTCAGTATAGGGTTCAGTTTCCTTCATATTTCGGATCAGCCATCACATAATGGTATGCAATCACCAGCGCAAATATAAAAATGCCTAGAAAATTGGCAAGAAACCCCAGCTGTTGATCATCAATCATCTGCATGAACATGTAAAATCCCCACAAATCAATGGCTCATCAGAAACTGTGCTATGATTTTAACAAACACTGGAAATAAAATCCATAATATGAAGTTCGAGTCTTCGAGAGATTATGAAGTAGTTTGCAAACAAAAGTTTTTAATCAGAAGTTTCCAAACAATTGCACCCATCGGTTTGAGTACATTTTATGAAAGCGATCAACCTACTAAGGTTAATAACAACAAGCTGATATTGACAGTCTTAACAGCTATATAAAGTAAAGGTCAAATTTTTTATTAGTTCTTGTACTAGGCATAAGTTATAAATTTAGTTACATACTCTAATTTGGTCAACTTCAATCTCTGTACTTTTCGAATTTTGAATTTTCAGTCCTACTCCCAGCCCAAAGGATAGCCATTAAATCAGCTAGGTCAAATTCTATAATTAGTTCATGTACTAAATTCACAAATTAAATATAGTACAGGGACTAATAATAAAATAGACCTAAAGTAAACTATGGAAGGTTATTCCAAACAAAGTCACTAAAATTACTTCATTTCTACCATAAAATGAGATTGCAAATTGCAATAAACAACCAACAATGTAGGGTTCAAATTCAATACTAAAATCACTTAATTTCATCCCATTCTATTAATACTAACTAAGTTCATGCTCTGAGGACTATTTACACACAGCTTTACACATTGCTATTAGCAGTTATCCGTACAAATGATAGAGATGCATTCGTTTCTTCGGGTCTATATTACTTCATCTCATCCAGTTCTGTGAATATGAACTTGCCCGTGCAACGAAAAACTGGTTACACTTTCAACAGCTTTACACACAGCTTTAAATATTAATACAAGCAATTATCAGCAAAGAAACAGCAAATGCATATGTCCCTATGAAAGAATCTAATTCAAACAAAGTTAAGCTTTCTAGTTTCTACAGTTTACTCCTTATTTTCCACAGAAAGTAACAATCTAGATGCTACCGTAGAAGCGTCAGAAAACTGAAGATTTCTCGGTGAATGCACGCACTGACTGGAATTTTGAAATCATCAATGGGTGTCTAATTGAGCTTTAACACGAATTTCTCATCAAATCTCATTCTTATTGTTCAAAATCTTTATTTTATTAAAAAAAACAACTAAAAAACCCTTAAATGTAGTAGTACAATTTTTCACAAAGCTCAAAATCAGAAGAAAAAAAAAAGACTAGCGATCGCAGTGGGATTCGAACCCACGACCTTTAGATCCGGAGTCTAACGCGATATCCACTCCGCTATGCGATCGTTTTTGGTGATAATCACGATATTTTATTTATCTTTGCACAACCGCAATGACGCACCGCCATCAACAAGAAAAACCTAAAATGTTCAAGAGGAAAAAAAGAGCGGAAAGCAATACTGTAACAATTACATTGCAATATACACAATCTGCTCAAAGACAGTGTGAATCCAAAAGAGATCAGCGATCCGCTAAAATCTTCAGATGTAAAAACACACAAAAATCGAAGAAATACAATACACACATATAATCTTGTCATAGACAGAATGAATTTAAAAGAGATCGGCGATCTGATTTTAGATCGTGATATTTTTCTCCGATGATGAAATAGGAAAATCATCAACAGAGGCAATACAGGTGAAGGATTGAATGATAAACGACATACCTTTGTGGATCTAGGAAAGACCGAATCGTCCAAAGCAACGAGACAGTAAGCAGATCTCAAGCAAATACAACGAAACGAAACAAACGTCTTTCTTTTCAAGTCAATCGTTTGTTTTTCAGAATGTGTACGGCTTTACAGACGCAAAACGACATGCGTTTTGGGCTCTTTTTTTGAAGATAAATTCGGCCCAAATTGGGTAACAAAAGATGCAAAAAAAAAAGGTTTAGTGTGGCTGCTGGGATTCGAGCCCAGGTCCCCACGGCCACAACGTGGAATTCTTACCACTAAACTACAGCCACAAGTTGGAGATTTTTCAGAAATAAAATTATCAAACCTAAATTGTTTTGGAAAACTTACTCCCAAAATTAATATAAAAGACAATCGATTTAAATTAACAATATAGTCTTAACTAACCGGTAGGACGACTAGAAAAGACAAGTGATATTTTATTGTTATAATTAGGAGTATTTATTGTTAAATATAGGATTTGATTTGTTTCGGTTTTTCATATTAATAATATAATGATTTATATTTGATTTAATTTTTTAGATATTTAGTTTTTTTAAATAATCGGGTAATTAAATTATACTTTTGGATATCTAATTATCTAAATATATATTTTAATTAATTTTTTAATTTAAAAGTTATATTTAAAAAAATAGAATTTAGATTATAATAGATAATAAATTATTAAATATAACAAGGTTCACATGTATAAAAATTTTAATTATTTTAATTTTTATATATAATAATCATCAAATTATTAAAAATAAAAAATAATATTCAACAAAATTTAATTTTATGATTTTTTAGATTTTTAAATAATCTAAAATTTAGAACATTTTAAGTCGTATTTATTTAAAAACTTTAAAATAAAATTAAATATATAAATTTTCAAATCAAATCAATAAATAATAGATCGGATCGAATACAAGACAATTGTAGATTTTAAAAGAATCTCCTAATGTCCACGTCATCACCAGCGTGACGTCATTGATTTCTTCCCTTTTTACTGCAAATCTACAAATCTACACGGCAACCTCAAAGGAACACAACACAGTATAAAAAACCGGTTCTACTTTCTACTGTCAAAACATAGTTTTCTTCAAAAGAATCCTTCAAAATTCTCGTGAATTTCAGTAAACGAAGCTAAACCCAGATTTTATCTTATCTTCCCAGAGGTATACTTTTTTTCTTTCTAAATTTCTGTGGTATTTTTTGGGGTCAATTTGATACAGATTTAGATCTGAGGAAAAAAAAACATGTTTTTTTTTTGAAAATTTGGTGTGGAATAATGGAGTTGTTAATGTGAAGCTATTGATTGTTTCTTAAGTTTCTCTCTTTTTGCTTTCTCTCTCTGGTTGGTGCATACAGTTTGGTAATTCAATTTTATTTATTTAATTAATTTATTTATTAAAGTAATTAATTAGTTCTTTTTGGATCATATTTTTGTATATATTAGACCACAATCTCTTCTCTTACAGGCACTGCTAGAAAGAACTAGAATTTTTTGAGTGTTTGGGTTTGTTTTCTGTGTAAGATTTCAAGAATGTCTGCAAATGGAACTGACAACTCAGCTTCTAAGAAGCCTCCGAGTCCATCTCCCTTGAGATTTTCCAAGTTTTTCCAGGTATGATTGGTTTTGATTTCAAGATATGATTGTCCAAATACACGTAAAAAGATCGAAAAAATCGAATATTTCGATGTCGGATTTGGATATATACCCGAGATTGAGTAACATAGTTTTATTTGCAGTCCAACATGAGAATTCTTGTTACCGGAGGAGCTGGATTCATTGGCTCCCACCTAGTGGACAAGTTGATGGAGAATGAAAAGAATGAGGTTATTGTTGCCGATAACTACTTTACCGGCACCAAAGATAACCTCAAGAAATGGATCGGACATCCGAGATTCGAGCTGATCCGTCATGGTATTGCTCTTTACTTTTATATGTTTCGGTATGATATAGGCTGTGAATGTTGGAATGTATAGTTCATGTTCTAAGTAGTGATGGATTTTTAATCAGATGTCACTGAGCCGTTGCTCGTTGAGGTTGATCGGATCTACCATCTAGCTTGCCCGGCTTCACCGATCTTCTACAAATACAATCCGGTTAAGGTACGTTTTCTTGGTGACATACACTACCTCCTAGATGAGACATAAATTGTGTAAGGACTCTGTCTGAAGATTGAGATTTCATGACATTAATGAGCAGACGATAAAGACTAATGTGATCGGTACATTGAACATGTTGGGGCTAGCAAAACGTGTCGGAGCAAGGTTCGAGACCGTTACCTATCGATTTGGAATTGTTTTTTTCTCTGGATTTTAATGGCATGATTGTCTGCGAACAGGATTTTGCTTACCTCAACTTCAGAGGTTTATGGAGATCCCTTGGAACATCCCCAGACGGAGAGCTATTGGGGAAATGTCAACCCTATCGGTATATTTTCGGTTCAATTTAGATTCGATCCAACGATCTTGTTATGTGCAAATTTTGATTGATTTGTTTGTTATCATGCTGCAGGAGTTCGGAGCTGCTACGATGAGGGAAAACGAGTAGCGGAGACTCTGATGTTCGATTACCATAGGCAGCATGGCATAGGTACACAATGCAGCATTTGCTCGTAGCTCGTTATGTCCCGTGTTGTATTCACTCATAAAGATTCTTACTCTTTTCTTTTATGCTAACAGAGATTCGAATTGCTCGTATCTTTAACACTTACGGACCGCGCATGAACATCGATGACGGTCGTGTTGTTAGCAATTTCATAGCTCAAGCAATCCGGTAATAATAGGATTTTACAGAGATGCTTAAGACGGTTCCATTTTCTTTACTGTTTGCTGCTGCTGCCCCATGCTTTCGAACATACTGTTCTTTTAACTGTTATATTTTGCAGCAATGAACCTTTGACTGTTCAATTACCCGGAACACAGACAAGGAGTTTCTGTTATGTCTCCGACATGGTACACCGATAAATTCCTGTTAAAAATCGAACGATTTTATATATTAATATCGTTTCTCATATTTTTCGTTTTAATCGGTCAAGGTTGATGGCCTAATCCGACTTATGGAAGGAGAGAACACCGGACCAATCAATATCGGGAATCCAGGTAATTATATACAAGTCCCTTTACCCTTGATTTTCCGATCTTATCGAAACTGTTTTATTTCGGATATCAACTTTGGTTTTCCTTTTCCTGCATTTTAGGTGAATTCACCATGATCGAACTTGCAGAAGCTGTTAAAGAGGTCAGTTTTCCATACATTTTTCGTAGAACAGATTGGTTGTTTTCCGTAGATGTATTCGGAAAAACAATTGAGTTGTGCTGGTAATGTGGTTTTGCAGCTTATCAACCCGGACGTGAAAATATCCATGGTGGAAAACACCCCTGATGATCCCCGACAAAGGAAGCCCGACATAACCAAAGCAAAGGAGCTGCTCGGATGGGAACCGACAGTTAAGTTGCGTGACGGACTTCCACTTATGGAGGAGGATTTCCGGCTGAGGCTCGGGGTCTCAAGGAAGAACTGACTGGAGTTATTTTACATATATGCCATTGCCGGTGGCCGCGTCATATGATCAAGTTACAGTAGAAGCTACAAATATGAAATGTTGTTCTCCCTTTACAGTCAATTTCCAATATGTTCATGTTAATGCACAATAATAGCAGCAGTTTTCATTCAAGTTGAGTCATTTTGGATGGTTTCTTCTGTGTTTTTGAACGGTATACTTTGATTAATGCAAGCGAGCTTTTCATTTTGCAATATCCATATTCGACATTCATATCTAACACATAGATTTGGACAATATGATCCTATAAAACCTCTATCTCCATGGAAAAAAAAACATAGAAGGAAATAAAACAGCTTCAACTCGGTGAAATCCGAGGATCCACCTTCAAAGACGGGACCGCAGCATCGATACTTGAGGACCGATAGCAATGAAGTGTTCTTTCATATTGGCCATCATAGAAGAAATGGAACGGAAGGTTCCTTGAATACCCGAACGCGGAGGAAAGAGAGGTTGTGGCAGCTTTGGTGCCTGGTGGGCGGTACGAAAGTGTCATCGGTCAGCAAGCAAGAAGATTCCGTTAACTGAAACAGAGAGCCTCATAGAAGATGTTTATTCCTGTCAAACATAGGTATATATATACATAGTTTAAAAGAGAAGTGAAAACCATGTCCATCAAAGCTCACTTTTCATGTTCATCCTCCATCATCAGCACCAAAGTGATCGAAATAAAGAAACAAATTTACGATAAAACGACGTCGTTATTTCAAAGCAATAGTCAGAATTATATTAATCCAACTTTTTCATTCTTTTCGGAACCTCTAAGCTTCTATCACCTCTCGAACCTGTTTCTTTTTCTCTTTCTTTTTCACAACCTTTTTAGGCGCTTCAGCCCCACCATTTTCATTCTCCTTTAATTGTTCAATTCTTGCAAAGACTGGCTTAGGTTCAGCCATCACTTGACCACCCACTTTGTTTCACTCTGCGGTTACAGACATTCGGTGTGGTTAATAACTAATAAGACAATAACACTTATGCAAGTCTGCATGCATACATATTAAGAGAGAGAGAAAGTGTGCGTGTACCCAGTTTAGGTTATCAAACTGATCCTCGGAGTAGCCAAGCTGTGCATGTATCCGCCTGCATAAGCTAGGTGCGACCGGAGACAGAGCAATTGCTATAATCCTCATTGTTTCAAGTATGATCACAAGATCCTGTCCCAATACCAGAAAAGATATAAGCTGCAAAATATGATAGCAGCCATTGAATAACAAGTGTGCCATGGGTCGATTTTTATTTAGACTTACAAGTAGCCCAGTCCGGTCAAGTTTCTTGTTAAACAAAACAATGGAAACTAACGGATGTATCTCCTATGACCTAACTTTTTCGCCTTTCACATAGAGTTTATGAAAAATATAGTGCAAATATTTTTATATAAATATATATAAATGAAGGCAGAAGAACCTTAGCGGCAGCTTCAGAAGCATCACCTCCTTTCTTAAAAAGAGACCACGGTTGATGCTTGTCCATGTACAAGTTTCCAGCATTGCCAATCTCTAGCACAGCTTCACAAGCTGATGATAGGGCCAGATTTTCGTAATGGATACGAGCTTTTTCAACCTAATATACATATAGAACAGAAAGGCATCAGTAATTTCAGGTATGCTCGACAAAAAAGTGTTTTTCTTTCAAATAAATAGTATTTCAGGTTCCATTGTATGCAAGTTAAGTTCCTTTAAACATCGACCAAGTCACATGACTAAAACAGACAAATGTAGTAAGAAGAATCCAAGAATTCCTTAAGGAAGTGTCTATGCTGCTTGGTCTCCGAATTGAGTGTCGGATACGAGTGATTTTCCAACACCAGTATGCTCAATTTTTCAAAATTTTCCCATCTATTTGCGGAAGCATACCTGATACTCAAGTTCAAATATATTTCAAACATATGTACTTCAAGAAAAATGTGAGGTCAGAGTAACATAGGAAACTACTACCTATTATTGAAGATATGGTATTAGATTCACAATAATCTTACCAGCTTCTCAACAGTATCCTTAAATTCCTTTCCTTCAGCCGCAATAGTTGAATCAACCACTAAAGTCGACTGGCAGTTCTTCTTAAGAAGTCCAAGAGTACGGTTGAGAAGATTTCCTGCGGAGTAGTCAAGGTCAAATGTGAATCATTCTTGTTCTACGAATATTAAAGAATGAAACAATAAAGCTTCTTAAAACTACTAATAGTAACTGAAACTTACCTATTGTGTTGGCAAGATGTGCATTGACAATATTAATGAAACGGTCTTCAGAATAATCCCCATCATTTCCGAACTCTACCTCCCTGAGGAAGAAGTACCGGACTGCGTCAACCCCAAATTTATGAACTAATTCATTTGGTTCAATCGTATTCCCTAGTGACTTCCCCATCTTCATGCCATCCTATAATTTTCAAAATAAAAAGCATTGCTGCATGAAATAAAATTACGTATATGAGACAAATTTATATAGGCTAAATATGAAGCTAGTTAGTGAGTACGTATATGCACGTTACTTCTCAAAATATGTATGCATACAGTCAATTTCTTGAAGCTCTCATATACTATTAAAATATTTTGCACCGGCTTAAAACAGAACAATAAACTATGCTTCTTGGTGTTCAAGTACCTTCGTCAAGAAACCATGGCCGAACACCCTCTTAGGGAGACTCAATCCAGCAGACATCAGCATAGCTGGCCAGTAAACAGCATGAAAACGTAATATATCCTACAAAAAAGAACAGAAAAGAAGGAAAAAGATCAAATTCTTTACAATTCAAAAGAGGAATGTAACTCATTCACTTGAGTAGCATTTAAACAACTAAACCCAGAGTCGAGAAATAATTCAACAACTATGTTCAAGAAATAAAAATGTGTAAGGGTCACCATTTTCAACAATAATTAGTCCAAGGAAATTGATAAAGTGCATTGAGGAAGCATGATGATGAACACAAAGTTTTTTTGAAACATCTTGGAGAATGTGACAACCAGCTTTCTAAAAGGATGCAAATCGTTAAACTATCGAAGGAAATCGGTAATAGGAATTAAATATTTTAGTGCATATGATAACTCTTGAAATGTTGATAAGTTTCATACCTTTCCGATCAAGTGCAACGAGGCAGGCCAACCCGAAGAAACAGCACTTTGTAAATTAGGTTGATCCTTATCCTCCAACAGAGCCGTTATATAGCTGCTTTAAAAAAGTTGCACTTATTAAAATTCTTATTCAACAAAAATTTCCTCAATGAGAAAAAAAAGTAGATATTAAGTAATAATCTGAATCTTTAATCATTGTCAGTGCTTTCTTTTTTATTTTGTTTTTTTAACATTTTCTGCAGCTATTAAACCATAAAATCTAATAGGTTTCAACTGTACCCAAGGAGTGCGTCAAACCAAACATATATAGTTTGCTTATTGTCGTTGGGAACCGGAATACCCCAATCCACAGCTGCTCGGGAAATTGAAAAATCTCTTAGGCCACTTTTTATCCAACTTTGCACCTGGAAAAGTTATGACTAAGATGAGTTTATCAAAGAACATCATTCTATCCCAAAAAGAGAATAGTTGTACTTTGCTTCACCTCATTCAATCGGTATGAAGGCTGAACAAAATTTGGGTTTTGCGCCAAAATTTCTTCTAATGATTTTTGGTATTTCGACAATGCAAAGAAATAATTATCCTCTTTGCGGGGAACGCATGGCTTTAGGTGTGTAGGGCAACAATTATTTTCAAGAAGCTCTTTCTCATCCTGCAGAATGTTACAACAAGCCATTGTTTAGTAAAATAACCAAGAGAGTTGTAAGAAAAGGATGCCGCATACGCAAGCAATGCTTTATTCAAACCATGTATTTCCATCAAGCTCTAGAAACTATCAAACAAAGAGTAATGTTTTCCACTCAAAGCATAAAAGAAAAGCACCCTTTAATGAAGATTTAATCGACTCTAAAATCTATGAACACATTAATTGCTATAAACTAGAAATGTGTACAACCTTATACTCCTCGCAATTGACACAGTACAGTCCCTCGTAGTCAGCCCGGTAAATGTCATCATTAGCAAGAACTCTAGAATAAAATTCCTCAACAATTGCTTCATGCTTTGGATCAGTTGTACGAATGAATTTATCATAAGCTATATCTAACTGCAATCAGGAAACCATCGAAAATCATAATGAAATAAAAAATCTCATATCAAGAAAAGGGTATTTAAAATTTTAATCACTCAGATTGAAAAAAGCCCTCCTAAAGTGGAAAAGAAAAGAAATTACATCTTTCCACAACATTTTATAAGCTTGAGATATAACATCACAATGCTCTCTTGGGCTGGAGCCACCAGCTGACGCTGCTGTAGCTATCTTCTCACCATGCTCATCCGTCCCGGTAATAAATATGACTCTCTTTCCTAATAGCCTCTGCCACATATATGAAAAATACAATCAAAAGGGATCTTTGCAGTTCAAAAACAAGAAAAAAGACAAACTAATTCATAGAAAAAACACATTGATTCTTAAGAAAAAAGCAAGAAGCAAAAACAACAACCAAACTAGTCTAGCTTTCCTAATTACCAATTCAAGTATCAAAGTTCTAGACCAGAGCTAAGTATATTACACAATACACACAAAAAAAACATAAAAAATAGACAAACTAATTCATTGAAGCACCCAAGAATATGAACCCATTGAAACCCAGACACCATTAAAACAATACCTGAAACCTGGCAATAGCATCAGCAGCAATAGTGGTGTAGGCACTGCCCATATGAGGAGGGGCATTCACATAATAAAGAGGAGTTGTGATAACAAAAGGTTCAGCTTTTTCACCAGTTTGGAAAGCATTGTTATTGCTTGAACAAGTACAAACCAACGATCTTTTTGGAGCAATGAAGTCATTCTGAGGGAAATAAAGACGATTCCTGAAATGGGTAGTTCTGAAATTGAAAAAAGATGATGGTTTTAATATACACGAAAGGCTGCTTTGTATCGAGCAGTTCATGTTCATCCTAGCTACTGCCATTTTTTCTCTCTTAAGCTGTTAAAAAGAGAAATATATAGTTAAAAAAGCTTCTTTCTTACACAGATTAAGCCATGAAAATTGACTGACTTGCAATATTATACCAAAAAAACAAAGAGAAAAGAAAGGAAATTGGTTTGGCTGAAGGGATTAAAGAGCTCCGGAGATGGAATAAGATAAGAGGAGGAAGAAGACGAAATGAGAAGGAAATTGACAGTGTTGGGTTGCACTGAGCCATTTAAGTTTTTTATTGGGCTTAATGGATTGGTTAAATCATGGGGTCAAAAATTATCATACTTGAGATTAATTATATTTATTTTATAAAAATATATTATAACATAAAATATAAAAAATTATAATTAATATATTTTTTAATTGAAGAAAATGATACATAAGCTTGCTAAATTATCATTTAAGTTATATTTAAAATTTAATATTTATGATTAAATTTTAAAATTTAAAATAAGAGTTTAAATTTTAAATTTTAAATTTTAAAATTCAATGTTTAATTCTTTTTAATTTTTAAGAATTCTATAATATTTTTCTAGTTTATATATTATTTTTTTTATAATTTAGATTATAAACATATATTTAAAATAAAAATAAAATATTGTAAAAATATTTATAATTTATAATGTAATTTACTTTCATTTTTATAACATAAATTAATTACTTTTTATAAATATATCATAAAATATATTTTCTTTAATGTTAACCTTTTAAAAAATATATATAAATTGTGTACAAAATTTATTTGAACTTGAATCTATTATAAATATCAATGTATGCTTTTCTATTGAAAGCATTCAATATTTTTTATTATTATTATTTAAATACATATAAAATATATTCAATTTAGTTGTATTCACAAACTCATAATAGTTAAAAGCTCAGTGGTAGATTTGTTTAATGTGTTTTTATATAAATTTTCTTAACATTGGACATCAAAGGTCCATAGCTCAGTGATAGAGCATTTGACTGCAGATCAAGAGGTCACCGGTTCGAACCCGATTGGGCCCTATTTAATTAGCATTTTGTTGTATTATTATTTTTTTCCTTTTCAATCTTCTGTAATATACATTTTCACCCATCAAGCAAGCAGCTGGTAGCCTGGTACAGATAGAAAATCCAATCCAGTTTATAATCCGAGTTAGACGTCCATCAAATTCGATTTAACTTTTAAAAAAAAATTATTTTATTCAATTTGAAGTAATACTCGTAATCTTAATGCGAAATCCCGATTTAGCACAACACAAGCAAGTTGCTGCAGCATCTTCAAAGAATTTTTCATCACTAAGATAATCTCCCCAAGCATCAAGGACTTGCCCTCTTATGGTAGGATCAGTTATTGGCTGAAATACTAGGGGAAAAAGTTGAGGCATTTTCTTCATAACCTTTTTTTAATTACTTGCACTTTTTAAATAAATTTTGACATGGCAATTTATAGGGAAATCATAAAAACTAAATCTTAAAAATGCAATTTCAGAATTTGGCCCTGCATATATTTATTAAAAACATATTTTATTTAAGAAATATCTCATGAAAAAAAAATTTTACCAACACTTTAGTTCTAGAGTTAAGAACTCGATTTACAGTCTAGTGTTTATGGTTTAAATATACAAATTTAAAATTTAGAGTTAGAATTTAAAAAGTAAGATTTATTTTTTAGGATAATATGATTTATGATTTAAGCCTATAAACCCCAAATTTTAGTCTAAACCTTAAAATTAACCTCACCTCACAAATTAAAAATTCATCCACTAAAACCCCTAAACACTAACCCTAATTATAAATATATATATATATTATAAATATCTCTAAAATTTTAGAAGAAATTACACAATTACTCCTGGGTTAGATATTTTCCGACCCAATCCAACCCTGAAAAAATCGATCATGTCGGAACCCGACTGGACCGAGTAAAATACCCAACTGGAAACTATATAAAAACAAACCCACATGTAGAAAAGGTTCATGTTATATAGCTTTCCATAAAATTATTCTTAGAAACCAAACAAGTTTGAGATGTAATCCAAAATTTACTTTAGAAACAATCAAAACTTGCATATGTATCAAAATTATCAGCAAAAATTTTACAATAATATAATTAATCTGAGCCAAAAAGAAAAACTAAATCCAAAAACCACATTTACAATCCCATGTTATCTCATGCACACTTTGGAGATGTCCTTCAAAAACAGACATCCAAGGTGATAAACTCACTATTAACGGAATCCGAGAGGGCAGACAGATGTTATTTTGGTAGAAAACAGTTCATATTGCCGTTGCGGCAACGAGCATTCATGAGTTGAGTTAAACATCGGAGGTCTTTTTATCACTTAGGATGGCCTTTAAAATGTAGCCGATAATAACCCGAAGTCGCAAAATGTAATATGTTAAAAAGGAAGGTCACGGAAAAATCATGTAGAGTGAAAGGGTCTCTCATTAAGTCGCCCAGAAATTCTTCCGTGTTGTGTAAAGCGCAAGGATAACTGTTCCAAAATGAAGAAATATTAAAGTAAAGATACGAATAACGATGATATTTCGATATGATGAATAACTTTGTTCATCATGTTCAGCATATTTCGATACCAAAAGTCGGAGGTGAGTGTTAGATATAGGTATGTATTCCCTTGTTTTTGAAGTTTTTCTATATACTAAATGGACCATACCCTATACCCATATCCAGACATGTGATGTTATGTGGATGCCTAAGAACAGCAGCACGATGGCAGACTGACAGATAGAATTTGAACATACGAAGATATTAAATGAATGAACATGTGTGAATCGATAATACAACCGAAGTTAGATAGTGAATACGTGAAGACATGATGGCAGAATGGAAGATTGAATTTGAACATATGAAGATATTAAATGAAAGAACGTGTGTGAACCGATAATACGACCGAAGTTGGATAGGGAATACCTGAAGTCATGTCCAATCCCTTGACATACACAATCCAGAAGCAGAATCAAAAGACAAATGAATTGACAGCCCCGATCACTCCAGTTTTTCTCCTGGCATTCCTGAAATTTAAGTTCTCAAGAAATAGTCAGATATTTCTATAAAGTCAGGGAAGTTCATTTAATTAATGTCTGAATAAGTATACAGAAACAAAAGGTCTCACCTTCATCTCTATTTGTACAGCAGTCCGTAAGCATATATAGCAGCATGCAAAGAATTTACACCGTCATCCAAGTCTCAAAGCTCACCATTTCTAATCTTTTTTTTTCTTTTCTAGAAAGTAAGGGAGAGGCTTGGAATCTCGCACTCTTGGCCGAAATTCAATAACTATGCAACTTACAACTACTTTTGGATTCCAAATTATCTTGTTGCAGGCTCAATAAATCAAAGCATACATCAAGAACGGGCGGAATTGGGCCAAATGTTGCTAGGGTTAAAATTTCATAAGGAAAGTCATGTTAATGAACACTGCAGTGCCTCCAGCCAGATGCATATTTAAATTCTGCAGAGAAGAATCATCAAATACAACCAAGTTCAAAGCTCATTTGATAGCTGGAATATCCCGCGCATCTGAAGATATGGATTCTCAAGCAGTTTTTCATTGTTACTCTGCAGATTTGATGCACAGAACCAAATACATCAGCAACAAAAAACTTAAATGTAGCAGTACTAAATTACAATGGAGAAATCCTGTAATTCCAACGCAGAAAAAAATGAATATTATATATATAGACACTCATATACATGCATGTCCTTTTCCATCAGCACTCCAAGAAATATACACATACATTAATTCAAGTAGAAGAGAAGTAGGCGTAAGTATTGTTTTTAATTAGTTTTTCTGTTTTCTTAAACTTTGAGATGCAGTAGGTAAGGAAAATGGGATGGAGTTTTCTTTTGTGGAAATGTGTAAAAACACCTTCATATTCATTCCAATATTTTGATAAGTTATTCTCATGTGCCAGTGCTTCATAATTGTAATAAAGTGACTTCATCCTGAACATTTAGGAATTACTTACCTGTTGAGCTTTATAGACAAGCTTTTGTAGCATGTGTTGGTACTTTTCAGGTTTCTCAGTCATCATTCTCTGCAAAGTTCCCAGAATGGCTTAGAGGAAAAGCAAAACCACAGGAAGGGCTAAGGAGGGAAACAAAAGGGGAGTATGAAGCGAATAAAATAAGTGGAAGGAAGCGAAGAGAGAAAAATGCAAGATAAAGTTTTCTTACCTTCAAAAGAAAAGCCGAAGAGTAATATGCCACCCTCGAATCAGTATCATCCAACAGTTCCCTGAAAGGAAGGGTAAAAAAGGATGTTTATAATTCGACAAGACTGTGGATAAGCTTTTGTCAAATTCATTCTACACAAGCAAAGAACTTGAGATCACCTGAAAAAATCTTCTCCACCAACTTCTTGAAAAGCTGTAGGATCGGCAGTACATTTACCAACTAGAAGCAAAAGAAGGGTAGCCCGAATGTCAGAAGTAGCACCAGGAAGGTTCCCTCTTCCTTTGCTTCCAACAGCAACACCTAGGGCGATGTTATCAGTTGCTGCACCTGCAAGTTGAATCAAAGGCCAATAAAACAGAGCAGCTGGAACACGTGCAACTAATTGCATTGGTGCAATGGCTTGTCCTTGGAGAAGCAGTGCAGCCATAGAAGCTGTCTCACAAATAGGGCTACTAACACCGTAGCATGATTTGCTATCACTTTCTTCCATTATTTCATCCCAGCGACAGCTTGCTTGAGTTGCAAACTCAAAATTAGTAGTTTTTTTAATTTCTTCTGAGCGAGTGAAAACTTTAGTTCGCTGTATTCCTTCACCAAATTGCATTGCAGGTGAAGGGGGAACTTTCAAGCATAATTGAGAGAATAGAATATCACACATCTGTTCAACAAAGAGAAACAAATTGCGACTCTTAGAGTTCTAAAATGCAAATTAGGAAATTATGCACAAGAATTCAAATGCAAAAATTAATGATAAAATCCTCAAAACGTCAGATGTATACAATCTATTTTATGCTGTGCATCTTCAATTTGTTTGGAAATTTGAGTAGATAAATCCATCTCGCAGGAACCAAACATCAAGTTCAATAACAAGAAACATGAAATTGAGACTTGGTATGTCTACAGAATTTTGAAATGGCTCTATAGTCCCTGACAATACAAAGACATCTAAATGAAGGATTTTTTCCTTCACCAAAGTCACTCCAACCGGTTAAATATGAAATGTCACTTACTACACCACACAGATCATACTAGATGGACAAGTGTAAGCTAGATCATGTGTCAAGCAAGGTGGTTAAACAAGGAACCTCATAAGAATAAACTGCCTAAACAATATCAACACTAAAGAGAGAGAACATTTCTTTTGCAATATGAAAAAGATAACAAAGCTACACTAGTAACAAACCAGAAAGTCAAAAGATAGAAAACATTTCTTTTGCATAAAATGTTCACTAATTCTTTGTGGGGCATTGCTAAATTGGAGTACCCTATCATTTTTTTTTCAAGCTTTGCTTGTCTTCTGTTTTCTTTCATACATAAATTAATTTTTGAGTAGTAAATAAATATAAACCACAATATATTAACTAATGTCACTTAGGTGTAACAGTTTAAAGGTAGCACAAACTATTTTTAAATTAAATTAAGCAAAAAACTGTTAGTCAAAATCGCCCTCATTCCAAGGATTCTTCCCCGGAGACTAAAAATAGAGAAATGCACTAATCAGAAGACCAACTAATCGCCTAGCATTTTGGTCCAATATTAGCTAGAAATGAATAAAAGGGCATTTTACTTCACAAATATCAGCATGGATCTCACATCTTCATCAAATCAAATTTTATAAATTCAAATTTTAATGACATTTTGAGGATGGTCTGAAAGCTCTCCAAGCATAATACCTTTAAAATATTTATGCGGTCTGTTTCGTTTATTTGAGCTACCAAGGACAAAGCACTGCTCATGATGTCTATCACCGTATTTGCATTCTCAAGTCTGGCATTTCTATTATCATTGCTAACATCACTGTTGCTTGGCTGTTGCATTTCACTCTCATCTAACAAAAACTTGCACCGCATGAGAAGCCTCTCTAGAACAACTAGGAAGCCCCACCTAACAGATTTGTTCTTTGACTTTAGAAGACCACACATCAACCAGATAGACAAGGGTATATCAGAAGGACCAGAGGAATCATGAACACCAGCATACGCAATTTTATTCTGCAAGCTCTTGACATTGGACCATATACTCCCATTCCTTGTCTCACTTATTTCAGCAATAAGCAGATCTCCTAACCAGATAAATCCATTGTAGCAGTAAAGGATTCTATCTGAATGAAGAAGAGAATGTAAAATGGACCAAGCAAGCTTTGCTTTCATTGCAACACCATTCCGCATAGATGAACCCTCAATATTGTCCTTGAGCATGTTGGATTTTGTTATCTGTTTCAGCTGAAAGAACTCTGGGTCCAAATGCGTAAATGAACCTATTATTCTATCTAATTTCTCAGTAATATTTTCCAAAAGCTGCAATAGAAAACAAATAATAATCAGAAAGAAGATAATTCACACCGTTGGCTATCACTTCAGCAAACTCCCGTAAATATTAGTAGAGATGAGGTGAGCAATACGCACAATTCAACATGATAATGCTAAACCCTCCACTGATTCATTTTTAATCTCAACAGAAAGGCTATATTTGCACATATGAAATTAATCAAACGATGGAATCATATAAGTGATCACACACAACAGAAAAAATCAACAGCCTGCTTCTGATCTAAAAATGTTACCGGTTTTCTCAACACAAGCAAAACTGCAAAAATATTTACAAGAAATTACCATATCTAAGCGCTCGCTGTTAGGGTAACTAGACAATGTAGTAGAAATTGATCTTCTCAAAAGCTCCCCAATTCCTTCCACCCCCAGCTTAACAGAAATATAAAAGGCTTCCGGTGCATTAGCCAAAGAGAGCAGTGCAGCAATTGGCTGGATCTCATCAGCACTATATTCAGATACCCCAGCTGATATGCATGTTTCATTTATTTGATGCAAAACATAGTCAAAAAGCACCAAATAAAGATGTTTTCTTTCTTCCCTTGAGGTTGACAATGAGTACTGCACTTGGCAATTGAAAGAAAAAAGATACATGTTAAAATATTCTCTATATTTAAGAACTTTTGAATATATTACAATTAACCTCCATATTTATGAGGTGTTTAAAAACCATAATGTTAGTTTCTCTTAGGTCCAACAACTTACATAAATATGAACATTGCAAGTCATTACACAGAACATGTTATTAAATATTAGGTAGCGTCAAAGTATTTTTCATTATAGCTCAAATTGTTACACGGACACCAAGAGTAGCAAGAATGTTGACTTCTGCAGAGGACAAAATCAATTTTATTTCTAGACATGCCCATATCAAACTAATCAGCATACCTCAATGAAGATAAAATCAATTCCACCAATCAGGTCAAGCTGGTCAACAAGAAATCTGGCCGCACTCATGATTGCCGTAGTAGATTCATCAGTTACTTGATATAACATGTTTGTTAGGATACAAAGAAGCTTGCAATGAACAAGTTCAGCCCAGGAATTTATTCGGCTAATCACCAGAAGTGCCTTGACAACCTGAAGACAAGTGAAAGAGACCACAAATGAGACTCCGATATACTGCGATAACATCACCAAGTTTCAATAGATTAAGCTAAAACCAAGTCGTGATTTTCCTCAAAGGAAATCCAACCAAGGTCAGCTTTGATTGACAAGACTGCATGAGTAAGATTTTGATAAAGACAAAATGTGGAGTGTGCATAACATAAGACATGCAAAAAGTTAAAAGGTATGTCTAACATAAAACACGAGACCATGAAAATTTACACTTTTTCGTAGATGTTTAAAATGGAAGTTGACTATTTTACGGGACAAGTACTTTCAAAAATTGAAGAATGCACATGAAATGAAACTTCCAAATCACCTCCTAGACATAATTTCCTCCACAGAGAAAGAGAGAGAGAAAACTCTCACAGGTTAAATCAAGGTAAGAAAACTATACGGTAATTTTCGGAAAGCTCCAGGAAGTGGTAGCTACGCAAGCAATAACTGACTCACCCTGATGTCGAGTCCTTTTAATCGATTTCGCCAAATGTTGCCTCTATCACAGACAAAATATAATAAACAGCTTAGGGCAGAAGCCCAGACAGATTCTTCCATCTCATCGATCTGAAACAAGTGTTAAAAGCATGAGATCATAAATAAAACTGAGAACAAATGCAATAGCATGGGGAAGTAAAATGGAAGTACAGACGAGCAGGGATGGAACATCCTAAAATCAAAGCAGCCAAAGTACACAAACTTTGATTAAAAGACTGCCTGTACCTGAACAAGAAGGAGAAGTATCTCATATAAAATGTTTAAAATCCAAGACTCAAATTTATCAATAGCCGAGGGCGATCCCAACTTCTTGGTAGAATCTATTTTCCTTATCCCTTGTGTGGTAAGCTGATCATCACTATTTAAGAGTAATTCTTGAGGATAGTCTTCCTCAATTGCAGAATTATCATCAATTATCAGCGGCTCTAACAAGTGAGCATGGACTGCAAGGTTTAGAATTAAATCAAAAGCACGCACCCTACAAGCTGTCCTTGGAGAACTAAGCATCTCCTGTAAGAAAGCTCATAAAATTGAGGTAAGAGTTAAAAGATGTTTTTATGATACTTTTGAATAAGAAACTAAAAATGTAATATTCAAGAACCTGAAGCATAGATAGAGTGAGAGGAGCAGCAGTTCCAGAATCCAAGACATACCTACAGAGTAAAAATTTTTAGCAACTCCATACTAACAATCACCATTAATAGAGAAATTTAAAAGAAAAAAACAAACCTAGAAAAATAAACACAATCAATCACATGATTCTGTGCATTCATGATCAAACCTCAGGTAACGTTTATGAATAACTGACTCTTGTAATGGGTCAGATTTCCACCCATATCAAGTGACAACTTAAAGTGTTCCTACAGCATGATCATGGAGATGACAACTTCAGATACTTAAAATGGATTAATTCATTGTTTTCTCGGATAAGTTATTGTTAAATAGCAATGAATTAGTGAACTATTCCAGGGCATTAAATTACCATGTACTTGGGACTGTGGGATAAAAAAAAGAGGGAAGTTTTTCACCCTTTACATAAGAACGATTCCAGAATAACTTATACACCTTAGGCTAAATACACAAGGACAAAAGAAGGTTGCTGGGAAAAAAAAGCATACAATAACCAGCTTACAATATAGGACAAAAAAAGGTCCAACTGTCCAAGTAAAGAAGAAAAAAGTAACTTACATGTCAATAACCAGCTTAATGAGGACGCTCACAGCCACATCCATTGATGGCTTTGGAGTGTTACTACTTAATCTAGAAGACACCGTCATGGTATTTGCATTAGTAAAAGGTGTCTCAGAGCAGACAGCAGCAATGACCTCGCATACCTCACCAGGGTTCAAACGTAGAGGTTGTTGTTCACTGATGCACACACAAAAAAAAATAATTGATTAGACAAAAAAAAAAACTAATAGACATATAAACTACATTGAGATCTGTCAATGTTTTGAAAGAAACAGAACTTCAAAATAAATACAATAATTATGCATTCTGGCACAAGCACAATACAGTATAGACCCAGCCACAGAGCATGATGCTATTGAACAATTACACAAATTGAAGTAAATGGATGTTAGTATGATTCATGTTCAACTCAACAACATAAAAGTCCTCAAATTAAATATGGAGTGTTTGCTAACAGGATAAAAGGTCACTTTTAATCCCAGAACCTAGTACTAGCAATAGAGGCAAAATTCCTTACCTAAAAAATCACAAAAAGAAATATACTATCAATTAAAGGATGTAAAATTGCACACCTGTAATGACGATATTGGAAAAGTGGTCGGGCACGTGGGCGGAATGTGCTTGCTGGAGAATCATCCCTACACAAATGCAAGAACCCAAACTGTAACCATACAACTTCATGCAAAATTAAGGCTTAAACTATGCATAGTTCATTTTTCTCTTAAACTCACAATTCCATCTAACTAATTATACCACCATATAAAGAAGCTTCAGTTGTAGACTATGCATACTGTTATGCTAATTTTCTCTTTTACAGACATAATTCTAACATGATTGGTTAAATTTGTTCAAATCCAGATTATGGCTAACATCAGATTGGTTGTACATAGGATGACACCAACAAGCCAAAACAAGCAAATGAGTGTACCTATGTTGAACACTCATAACCAAGTGAAAGCAACAAAAAATGTTGGTATGAAATAGAAGTTATTCATGATAACATACATCTTTCTAACAGGACAGGTTAAAAATTCTTTCGAATTCATAGTATGGTTAACATCAGATTGGGCATATGTAGTATAGCACCAACAAACAAAAACAAGCAGACTTCATCCACAGTTTCAATGTCCTAGGCCATCCAATTAAACCAAATTGACAAAACTTCATAAGAGCAATCATAATATATCACATACAGAAAAAAGATTTTATAGACAAACAGAACCTAAAGCTACAAGATTCCAAACTTTTAACTAGGAAAATAACTTGAAACCATTGCCTTAAAAGCTACCAGTCTATGACCTTTCCCATTCATCAAATAGCAAACATATATCTGACAGCACAACCATAAAAGTCTGACATAGCATAAGAAATCCTTAGGAACCGTGCAAATAATATAATGGTGAGACAAAATATAAAGTCGTCAAAGCAATAATCTTGGAGTAAGTGAAGAACTTGCCAAATTTCATGAGGTCCTCCTTTACTACGTTTCAATGCAGTAATTGCTCTCATATGAGAGCGAGCAGAAGCAGAATTGCTGATTGTTGTGACCGGAGAGGGCTGTAAGAGTTGATCAAGATAAGGCATATCAGCTGTGCCGAAGTACTTCCAAGGCTGGTCATTCATTTTAGCTTCCATGTCTCCAACAAGTAAAGCCGCTGCTCCTACTTCTAAGAAATTATGTGTTCTCATGTCTTGCACATTCGCAGGTTGATCACTGTTTTTTTAATATAGAACATTTCAAATGTTAAATTGACTTAGAAGCAGCGGAATACATGGAAGAACAGCATTAAAAGCCAAAACACACCAGAGACTTAGAAGACTTATAACAGAAGAAAATAAAGTCAACGCGAACTATTTGATACTTGATAAGCATATGCAAATTGCAAAATCAAATACCTTTCAGTAAACAATGGTGACTGATGATCCTTGAGCCAGCGCCATTTCAAAACATCATGTGCAATGTATTCAGGATTCTCTATTCCATCAGTTTCCTCAATGTTTGACAAGTTTGAAATGGATAAAGTTGTAGCATCTTTCTTTTCTGTAGTATCCCCAACATTCACAGGGCATAGATGGGAATTGAAAGATCTACTCAACAAAGATGTCAACGAAGGAAGTGACTGCCTAGATGCCAATGATGCTCCAGCAAAAGCTGCTGGTTGGAATGAACGCTTTGGAATATGTTGAGCCACTAAGGATCTCACATAATTCAATGACTTTACAAGGGCTACAGAAGCAAAACTAGATACAGGCAACAAAGGAGAAGCACTTGCAGATGGTGTTGGAGTTGCTGACGTACTAGATTGCTGATTTAAAGATCGAGACCAAGGTGACAACCTTCGATTTGGACTAATGTCACATTCAGCAATTAAGTTAACACAAAACCGATCTATTTGCAGCAATATCTCCTCGCTGGGCTTGTACCTGCACAAACAGAACACAAATGAAATTTTAAATCAAACCAACAATATAAAACAGACCCTATAAATCTTGGAACTTATGGTCTTGATAATTTTTTCAGTCAGTCTAAAATGGATATCAACCACAGCAAGTTCTATATTTACAAAGAGAGTATAGTGGTAACCTAATTTTATGAATACTTGCTAGATGTCAGTTCTGGTTCAATCATTGCATTCTGAAACCAATAAGCATTCAAACACTTCCATAGTCTACACAAAATGAAAATAAGAGAAATACAAGTTCACGGCAAGAACAGCATACCTTAAGAGGTAACGCTTCAGGAGTGCCACACACCTTCCCACTACAGCTGGGCTGGCACAAATTATACACACATTAGCAGAAAAGAAAGTTAGTTCAAGCACTATGCTAAGCGTAATGAATAGATTAAAAAGGGGAGAAGTGGACTTTATATGACATGCAACAACAGGTGAATCAGTAATCAACTACAAAACAATAATGCACCTGATTTCAACAATTATTTATAAGAATCAATAAGCATTTTTTTTTCTTTACATGTTTTTCTTTGCAATATTATATTCCATTCAAGTGTTCAATAATTATTGAAATAAATTGCATATTCTTCTGCCGTTGTCTCAATGAAATTTCCAGACATCCAAACATAACTCACAGGGGTTTTGGGAAGAACTTACACAAGACTTTAATACCATTGCATAAATTTGTATAAATACACTGTCTCTTATAGATGTAGCATTCTAAGCTTTAAACACATCATCAACTTGCTCAAACAATCTACCACCACACCATCATTTATCAGATATAGGCATTACCTCCCAATCACTTAAAATCCATGTCTCCAATCTATTTACCACCGAAACATGCTCATAACCTCATCTCTCTCTAAAACACTTTCGGTCGGTTATTATGTGTACACTATACAAATAAATTACCTTCTCTCCCTCTCTGCAATTGTATGCTCTAAAATAACAATGTAAGACTGATCAGTTGTTGAGGGTGCTGCCAGATAGTCCTGCCATTGTTAAATATAAGTTCAGATATTATAAGGTCCAAATACCAATTCCACAGGTGAAGAAAAAAGGTCTAATGCTAAAAATATATACTAACAAAAACTAGAGAAAAAATCTAAAATATATGAACAATAATATTACAAAATTCAATAAATTCTACAGGTGAAGAAAGCAAAAATGCTTAGACACTTATTATAAAAAAATAAAAGCGAAAAGCAAAATTAGCAAGTAATTAATTAACTTAAGCAGTATTCCATTGTGGTTTTACTAAGTTATTGCATGCCCGAAGCAAAAGACAAATTGTAAAGAACAAAAAATTCGAATCTAACTTTTGCAAATAACAAAGTGCAGGTTTATAATTTTTTTACCATAAACTTAACACTTAATTCATTTTGCCATTCTCATTGTTAATCAAATAGAATGTCCATTTTCATCCAGAGAGGAACAATGATGTAGAACTACAAAGCAAATCTCACTTTTTAATAATTTACATCCATTTTTTCATCCATAATTCTCTATTTTCTGCCAGTACCTCAATGTCTCCAAACGCATTGCTACCTAAATGAACTCTAAAATAAAATTCTATCATGTAATTTATCCTTTTAGTAAACATGCATAAGCAGCATAAAATTACTCATTCAATTACAAATGAAAATACACAAAAATATTTCAAGATCTAATAATAAAACAATGAGAGGAATTTCAAATCCAACAAAGAATAATAACGAACCCGAAGTGTCCTCGAGGCTTCAGTTAAAACCAACGGACTACCATGGTGATACGAGCTAACACCTCCGGTTGCCGGAGACGAAGTCGAGGAAGAAAGACAATCCGCCACCGCCCGACGCAACGGCTCGGGCGGCTTCTTTTGCGACGAAGATCTAAGCCTCGACACTCCACTAGCAGTTCCTAACTGAAACCTCGAACTCCCTGGGCTCCGACCGGGACTGAACACCGTTGTCATCGGATCTCCTCCTGCTCCGAATCTAAGCTACGACCGTCTCAAAATTCAACACCTCCAATCAATAAAAAGAATCAGAGTTTTGATTTATGTTTAATTATTGAGAAATTATTACGTATTTATTTTATAATTTTTTGTGTGAATTTCTACATTTGAACAGGGAAAAGACGAGGATAGAAAATGTGGAAATTCTTAAAGTTCGCCGAGGAAGTGAGTCTTAGCTGTAAGTATAAGCGTTGTTCTATGCGAGGTGTAATTGTGAGCTGGCAACCGCTATTTTCTAATTATTTTTATTATTTACTTTTTGTTTTCACATTTTTTGCTTGGTTTAATTTTGGGAATTTTAATTATTAATTTGTCTTATTTATCAGTATTTTATTTTTTTAAAAAAATAATTTTTTTGAATTACCTAATAGAAAAAAAATGTTCGTTGAGCAATTTTTTTATTCTAAATGATTTAGGGATGAGTAAAATCGATTTAACTGTTTTGATTCGACTCAAAATTTTATAAACTCGAATCAACTAAAAAAAATTCAAATAAAGTTTGAGTTGTAAAATGAAAATTCAAATAACTCAATTTTTTTAGTAATTAGAGGATTTATTTTTAAATTCAAGACCATTCCTTCAAAAGTTTATAATATATATTGATATATAAAAATATTAAAAAATATTGCTACACGTGAAGAAATATATATACATATCTTATATGATTAATGAAAATCGTTTAAATTACAATCAAATCGTACTATAACATAATAAGTAATTACAATTAATTTTTTATAAAAACTCGAAACTCGACTCGAATTTCTTCAACTCAACTTGACTTGAAAAAATGTATAAAAATTCGAATGATAAAATTAAACTTACCAACTTTAATAACTCAAAATTTTTTAACTTATCTTGATCCGATCGAGCACTCAACCCTAAAATGAATACATGTAATATTGTTTTAATCAATTGAATCATGGATAAAATTAATTATTCATAAAATAAAAAATAAAATAAAAGCATACTAAAATTAAAATATAAATGCTTTCATATAAAACCCAAGTACATCCACATAAATCAAAGTTGCCAAAGCTTCATGGTTGCCCTAATGGTACATAAAACACTTATAAACCATCATGACTCAACAAATTCAAAGGGAGAGGACAATGGATAATTTAGATTCGGATATTCGAAATTATTCGATCTATTTTCATCGACTCGAACATCTCGAAAAGAAAAATTCAAGATATCCGACCCGTTATCATCTCCTAAACTCGGAAAACAAGCTTAGTATCCTTCCTTATCACTTGACTGCAATCTGCAGCTGCCAGATGCTTGGGGCCATAGCCATTGGTGTAGAGAGAACCAGCAGCAGACTCCATTGAAGTATCAGGAGGAAGGTTCAAGGGAAGAGAAGATTTCCCACACAGAGACCTTTGAGAGGAGACCAGTGGGTTGCTTTTTAATGGAGAAAAAGATGGTGGGGAAAGGATCTTCTGGGCATATACTCCAAAGCATAACTTTATATATTTTATTTTTGTATTATTTAAAAAAAACTTTTGCTGATGTTTTTATTTATATTCCGCCTTTTTTTCTTGGGTTTTTTCGATTATTATTCGGTTATATTTTTAAAAAAAATTATTAAGATTTAACGATGAAAATTATAAAGAATTTCATTAATTTATTTTTTAATTTAAAAGTTTAATTAATTAAATTTCTTAATTTAAATATTTAATTAGTTGAAAAAAACTTAATTATTTTTTTAATTCAAAGACATTTTAAGCAACTTTAAATATATCTTTATTTCCAACATGTTCGAATTAGTTGGTTATTTCTTGATCCATGCATCATAATTTGTACAATTTAACCTCTTTTGTTGAAAAAAAAATGAAAGTAAATTTTTTTAAATTTATTTAACCCGGATTCAAATCCTTTAATGCCAACAAGATAAAGTTTGACCATTCTATAATTTTAGAAACTTCAATTGCTAAAAAGATAATTTGATTTAAATTAGTGACCATTTGTGTAATTTACCTTTTAAAACTTAAAATCTAAAAGATGATTATATTATGAACTTTTTATACCACATTATTTGTGGTCCATACAATTAAGTCCGTTCATCTTTAAGTAATTACCTGATAATTATAATTTATTAATAAAAGTAATGATTCATTTAGGGGTGAGCAAAACTCGACTCAAAAAAACCGAATAACTCGATTTAACTCGAGGCGAAAATACTCGACTCGTTTTGACTCGACAAAATTTCAAATAAAGTTTGAGTTGTAAAATGAAAATTCGAATAACTCGAATAACTCGAAATTTTTAGTAATTAAAAGGATTAATTTTTAAGTTTAAGACGAGTCTATCAATTTTTATGATACATATACATTGGTATATAAAAATATAAAGGAATATCGCTACATATGAAAATATATATATATACATATCTTATATGATTAGAGAAAGTCGTTTAAATTGAAATCAAATCATATTATAACATGATAAATAATTACAATTAAATATTTATAGGAACTCGAAAACTCGACTCGATTCAACTCGACTCAAATTTTTTAAACTCGACTCGAACTAAAAAAATTTCAAATAAAGTTTGAGTTGTAAAATATGACTCATCAACTCAAATAACTCGAAATTTTTTGACCTGACTCGACTCGAAAGAATACTCACACTTAGATTCATTAAATATAAGATAAATAAATCTAATTAATTAACACCGGAGGATGTATTAAAAAATATTCATGAAATAATTTCTCCTGATTCATTTGTATTCATCGTTGGGGCCGCTTATAAGTTCTAAGAAAAAACAAGCGAATCGGCCTATAAATCTCCATTTATAAATCCTTTCGGCGACAGTCACCGGCACCGCCGCCTCTGGCCGTTCTCATCAATCTCCATTTACCGTTGCCGAACATCAGATCGGCCTATAAATCCTGCCACGGCCTTTCTCATCGCCGGAAAACTCTTGACCTTTCAGATTCCTTTCGTGATTTATGGATAAACCGGCGGAATACCATGGTTCCTTAGACAGTTTGCCTGATTCGATTCTTTGTCACATCTTATCGTTCATGCCCACTAAATATGCAGTTCGGACCTCAATTTTGTCGCCCAGGTGGAGGTATCTCTTTGCTTCATCCATTTCTAAACTTGATTTTAATGATTGCTTACCGGATTCTCGAGTGCCTAAAGAACAAGTCAACTTCAAGAAGTTCGTCGATAGGTTATTTTTTAACCCTAAATATATACGATTGGAATGTTTTAGGGTGAATGACCGATGGGTATACGATGAGTCAGTGTCTAAATTGCATGATGGGTTTTTAAGCATTTATAATTGGTTAAGTTCTGCATTGTGGCGTGGTGTTAAGGAAATTGGTGTACACATTGGTCATGGAGGCTTTCGGCATTTTCCAACTCATATGTTTACTTGCTCGTCACTGGTGACACTGAAATTGCATATCAATAGTAGTGAAATGAGGGTTCCAATTGACGTGTGTTTACCTAATCTCAAAACTCTACATCTTTCAAACATGGAATTTGCAGATGGATGTTCATTTCCTAGGTTAATTTCAGGTTGCCCTGTTCTTGAAGATTTGGGTGTTTTTAATTGTTTCCTCAATGACCCACATGAGCTAAATATCCATAGTCTTTCACTTAAGAGATTGGTTTTAGACTATGAATCTTCCTTATGTATAACTCCTAGACGTTTTGATTCTGTTATTGTGATTGATGCTCCGTGTCTTGTCGATTTCAAATATTTTTGCTTTGTAGTCAAAGGATATAGTTTAAGAAACATGGGGTCTCTGGAAAAAGCTGATATCACAATCTTTCACTTTAGAGATGGGGATCATGAACAAAGTACAAGACTTCTCCAGGGAATTCGCAATGTACAAGTTCTACATTTAACTATTCATGATTATGTTCGACCGCTCATCCGAACTCCTCTTGATTCCGTGCTTACCTTTCCCAATCTTGTTGAATTAGAATTTAAGAATCCTCATCGAGATTGTAATGTAAGTGTAACAACATGGATTGTGGAGTTTCTGCATTGTTGCCCTAATCTGAATACACTTATCTTGGATTTGGATGCCGCTGATAGAGTATTTGGGTCACCACCTGAAGAAGTGCCATCTTGTTTGTTATATCACCTCAAGGAGATTAGCATTGTATCCTTCAGGAAAGACACTCAAGTGTTTGAAATGATCAGTTATTTCTTGAACCATGCATTAGTTTTGGAGAAGCTCGTGATGAAAAACATTGATGTCTCGCAGGAATGCCGATTGAGTATCATAGAAAAACTATCGAGTTTACCAATGAAATCAAAGAAATGCGAATTCGTTATTGGTTAGTATTTCAAATTTCCTCCTGTTTTGTCTAGTTTTATTAGGGAACTTATGTTTTCAGATGATTATGCTTTGATGCTTAGGTGATGATAGTTTGTACTTAAGCTCAGTATTAATTAAAAACTTGGTATTAATTACTCAATACTTTTGCATTAGCAATGTTTGAGATTCATTACATTGTTGTGATCACATTATTATTTTCCTTATGTTTTTTTTAAATGGCTAATATGATATTTTAATTATTATTTAATATTTTTTTTATGAATATCAAAAGAAACTAGTATAGAGTAATTCTGTAAGTTTTAAAACTCTCGTCCAAGGTAGCCAAGACACCATCCTATGGTCCATGAAAAAAGCAACACTCTGGATCTTATGCCGCTGTCAGTTTTGTTATACCATCTGCAACTTATTCTCTTCTTGATGTTGATGTTAAAAAATAACCTCCTAATTATGTTGTAGTAAAAGCCTAATGTGTTGAAAAATTGTGAATAGGGATGATAAATATACTTGCACTTGATCTAACCGGATATTTTGATAAGAATTTTGAGTATCGGAACGAGACGGTTTTTGAAATAAAAAAATAGGACGGGATAGGTTTTCGGTTGAAAAATTCGTAGTCTGGTATATTTTTAATTTTATATATTATAATAATATTTTTTTATTCATTTTTAAGTTAAATAAATCGAGTTTAGCTATAATCTTTAATTTTCGAGACCGGTTGAAATCATATTTAAATTTTTAGATTTTTGAAGTGGGTTATATAGTATTTAAATTTTTAGATTTTTGAAGTGGGTTATATAGTAACTTACATTTTGGTACGACTCAAAACTTGTTTTGTCTTGTTGTCATCCCTGTGTAAAGTTCTGTGGATTGTAGCAATTGTACCACTGAGGAAATTAGATGAACCTTATTCATCACGTCATTCGTGGTCCTTAGGACTTAGGACCGTTCATCTCAATTTTTTTCTAAGTGATTCATCGTCTTTTTCCTACATGTAACTAGTGGGTGGGTAATTATTAGGTGATTATTTAATGATAAACGATTCTAATTACTTAGACTATTAATAACACGGTGAATAAGGTTCATCTAATAATCTCCCCGGGTTATTCAAAGTTCATCCCAACAGTTATTCTACGTTCTCCTAAATCTCAAGTACATTTTACTCTTGTAAACACCCACAACTATGTTTTAATTGTTGAACACTCGAATAAATTAACGTGAATTATATATCTATGAATAAATTAAAATAATTTTCGAATCATTCACTTCGGCAAAGAGGACCGTGAATGAAGTGCAACTCTTCTTCTAAACCTCACATTTTCGATATATTAATGTAAAAGATATATTAGAAATATATGAGGTATAAAATTATAAGAGTTAGAGAATGTAAAATTATGTTATCAATAAAAATATAAAATAATATATTAATATAATGTAAGGGAATTTAAAATTTTTAAGGGGTGTGACTAATACCCTTAAATATCCTTAGCTTTAACTCTAAATCACATACCTTACATTCTAAATACTAATTTATGTAAACTAAAGTTTACACAAATCACATCTGTCAGGAAAGGAATTATAGATTGCATGGTCATTCGCCTCGATCGGCAGTAGTTCTGGGATTGCAGATTCGAAAGTCAGTGTGTTGGAAGCTATCAGGGAACATGAAATTAGCTTTTTCTTCCCTTACTCTTGCTGCGGAATGAAATTTACTATAATTTTTTATGTTTTTATTTGACTTTATTTTTGCTTTAAGAGTGTATATAGATGGTTGTTTTAGATGAATAGCAATTTATCAAAAAAAAAAGTTTACACAATATGCATATCAAAAAATATTTTTACTATAATCGGTCATGGTACGAATATGATTAGTTAAAGCAAACATTCCGCGAATCAAATACATACTAGATAAAATTGTCATTGTAAAAATTAAATTTCAACGAATTTTCAATTTGTGAATATAAATATTATACAAGTAACTATTTGACCAACTGTTTCCATTTATAATGGAAAATGCACCACTTAGCTACCAATTCCACACTTATCTCCTTGATCTTTTGAACAATAGTTTTCAATTTCTTAGTTTTTTCCCCATGGATCACATAACATTTATTTTTCTGTTTTTTTGTTTGTTTAGATGTTCATTGGTTGAGGGTTAAGCCTTAGAAGAATAATCTTGATTGTTTGGACACCTTGTGTCACAAGTAATGGCTTGGTTTAGAGCAAGTTCGTATCTGGGAAAGTTGGCGGTCCGAAGAACTCTTTCCCAGGGCGGATCGTTTGGAATGAGAAGCCGAATCTTTCATTTACGGGGTCGATGTTTTCATTCTACTATCTTCAATCGGAAGGATAAAGCCTCACCTGTTCCGAGAGCTGTGCCTCTTTCGAGGCTAACCGATAACTTTCTCGACGCCACGAGTAGTGTATACTTGGAAGAGCTTCAAAGAGCTTGGGAATCTGATCCGAACAGTGTTGATGAATCCTGGGATAATTTCTTCAGAAATTTCGTTGGACAAGCATCGGGGCCAGCTGGAGTTTCAGGCCAGACGATACAAGAGAGCATGCGTTTGATGTTGCTTGTAAGGGACTACCAAGTTAATGGTCACTTGAAATCAAAACTGGACCCCCTTGGTTTGGAAGAAAGGGAAGCCCCTGATGAGTTAGACCCTGCATTCTATGGTTTCACCGAAACCGATCTCGACCGTGAATTCTTCATAGGTGTGTGGAGTATGTCTGGATTTTTATCCGAAAATAGACCGGTCCAGATTCTCCGGTCGATATTGACCCGCCTTGAGCAAGCTTATTGTGGGAGCATCGGGTACGAGTATATGCACATCGAGGAACGAGAGAAATGTAATTGGTTAAGAGAAAAGATTGAAACTCCGATACCGATGCACTACAATAAGGACCGCCGTGTTGTGATTCTCGATAGACTTATGTGGAGTACACAGTTTGAGAATTTCTTGGCAACAAAAATGAAGACAGCTAAAAGATTTGGGCTTGAAGGCGGGGAGACATTGATTCCCGGTATGAAGGAGATGTTCGATCGTGCATCAGATTTAGGGGTCGAGTGCATTGTCGTTGGAATGCCTCATAGAGGCCGATTAAACGTTTTAGGCAACGTTTTCCGGAAGCCATTACGACAGATATTCAGTGAGTTCGATAAGAACTCGAAGTTTGAAGATGAAAGTGGGCTATATACAGGCACTGGTGATGTTAAGTACCATTTAGGAACTTCTTATGATCGTCCCACTAGGGGTGGAAAGAGGATTCATCTGTCTTTGGTTGCAAATCCGAGTCATTTAGAAGCCGTAGACCCGGTTGTTATCGGAAAGACTCGAGCAAAGCAATACTTTACGAATGATTTGGATCGGACTAAGAATATGGCCGTATTGATTCATGGGGATGGAAGCTTTGCTGGACAGGGTGTGGTGTATGAAACTCTTCACCTTAGTGCACTACCGAACTACACGACCGGTGGGACTATACACATTGTAGTGAACAATCAAGTAGCATTTACGACCGATCCGAGGTCCGGACGATCTTCAGAGTATTGTACCGATGTTGCTCATGCCTTAAATGCTCCCATTTTTCATGTTAACGGCGACGACATTGAGGCGGTCGTTCATGTATGCGAGCTTGCAGCACAATGGCGACAGACATTCCATTCGGACGTTGTTGTTGATATCGTTTGTTACCGGAGATTCGGACATAACGAGATCGACGAGCCATTTTTCACACAACCGAACATGTACAAGGTCATCCAAAAGCATCCCTCATCGCTCAGAATTTATAAAAACAAGCTTTTGGAATCCGGAGAGGTGACTGAAGAAGACCTTGAGAGGATGCACAAAAAGGTTGAATCCATTCTCAATGAAGAGTTCTTGAATAGTAAAGATTATGTTCAGAAAAGAAGGGACTGGCTTTCAACTAATTGGAAAGGATTCAAGTCACCCGAACAACTTTCCCGAATCCGAAATACCGGGTCGGCACATTCGTTTTTAATCTTGTTCATGTTTCTCAAACTCCAGGATTTTCTCAACTTCCGTTTGTCTTTAACAGGGTGAATCCAGAGGTACTAATGAAAGTTGGGAGAGCAATCACAGTTCTGCCTGAAGATTTCAAGCCCCATAGAGCGGTGAAGAAGGTGTACGAAGAACGCGCGAAGATGATCGAAACCGGGGAGGGTCTCGACTGGGCAATGGGGGAGGCATTGGCTTTTGGAACATTGTTGGTGGAAGGTAAGCATGTTAGACTGAGTGGCCAAGATGTCGAAAGAGGCACATTTAGTCATCGGCATGCTATCCTTCACGATCAAGAAACCGATCGAATTTATTGTCCTTTGGATCATGTCATGGAGAACCAGAACGCAGAGATGTTCACAGTGAGTAACAGGTATCAAATTTCTCCTACATCGGAAATTATGTTACTCGAACTTTAGTGTATGTTTCGGACTTTTGGGGTATGGATGGTGTTATATGTGGTGCTTTAATGGTATATATGTCAATGTTGGCAGCTCTCTTTCGGAATTCGGTGTTCTCGGGTTCGAACTAGGTTACTCGATGGAAAGTCCGGATGCCATTGTCCTGTGGGAGGCTCAATTTGGTGATTTTTCTAATGGTGCCCAAGTTATATTTGATCAGTTCTTAAGCAGTGGAGAGGCTAAGTGGCTTCGGCAAACAGGGCTCGTGGTATTACTTCCTCATGGCTATGATGGTCAAGGTCCCGAACATTCGAGCTCGAGGCTCGAACGATTCCTCCAGGTTTGATTCGAGGATTATTCGGATATGAACTGAATGTTGAATATATTATATGTCTGTGTGATACGAGTATATATCCGATACGAATAATGACAGATGAGCGATGAGAATCCTTATGAAATTCCTGAAATGGATCCAACACATAGAAAGCAAATACAGAAATGCAATTGGCAGGTTGTCAATGCTACAACTCCTGCAAATTACTTCCATGTTATAAGGCGACAGGTAAGTCCAAATTATGGTTTTAGTCCTAGTACTACACTGAAATTGCGATTTAATCCCTATGATTTAGTATGGTAAAATTATGGTTTTAGTCCAAATTAAAAGTACAGAGACTTAATCCTCAAGTTGAATATAGAGTATATGGACCAAAAACAATATTTTTTTCCATTTAAATTCACTTTTTAGCTGGACTATACAAAGTATTATATACGGACATAAGTGTCGGACACGAATACGTAACGTTTTTTCGCTGTTTACCATTTGTAGATGCACCGGGAATTCCGTAAGCCGTTGATTGTAATGTCACCAAAGAATCTGCTTCGTTACAAGTTCTGCAAATCGAACTTATCCGAATTCGATGATGTTCAAGGCCATGAAGGATTCGACAAGCAGGGAACCAGATTTAAACGTCTTATAAAGGACCAGAACAATCATTCGGATCTCGAAAAAGGCATTAGGCGACTGGTTCTTTGTTCTGGCAAGGTATGTTTCTTGTCCGAGCCTCGACATGTTACAAATTGGAAGTGCCACGGATTACCTGAAATGGCGAGTCCGTGCAAACCGAAGAGTTTGCACACAAGGGTTTAAATGTACCATGCACAAACCCTTCGGTTTTGCACGGACTCGCCTTTTCACTAACCAATTTTTGGCAATTCGAGGTGTTTCGACTTTGGAACTATGTCGAGACTCGAACAATACTTTACAAACTTCCCCGTAAATAGAGTTAGACGAAGCCGCTCGAAGATAATACCCGAATTTTTTACAGGTTTACTATGAGCTTGATGAGGAGCGTCAAAAGCTTAATGCCACTGATGTTGCAATTTGTAGAGTGGAACAGCTTTGTCCCTTTCCCTTTGATCTGGTCCAGCGAGAGCTTAAGCGTTATCCAAGTAAGTTCAATGCTGTGACGGAACTTGGCCAATTTAGAATTTTTAAAAAATAGAGATTTAAATTGAAATTTTCAAAAATTGAAGGGTTTTATTTAAATTTTTCAAAAAACAATGATTTTTTTGAAAATACGAGAGACATAGTGTAAACTTTTAAAAATTATGAGAGGGATTTAATATTAAAAATAAAAATTCTGAAACTTAATATGAATTTTTAAAAATTAACCGTTAACCGATCTAACATCTAATTAACCAATCAAAATTTTAATTCGATCGGTTAATTCAGTTTTAACCGAATAATGAACACCCCTATAGTTTGGGGATTGATATATAGAATGTTTAAACTTTAGGTACTATTTTAGACTAAGAATCATAGTTTAGGGACAACCTATAGCATTAACTCTTTTAATTTGTTTACTTGAATGTATCAGATGCTGAGATTGTGTGGTGCCAAGAGGAGCCAATGAACATGGGTGCATACACCTACATTGCCCCACGACTTTACACCGCCGTGAAGAGCTCAGGTAGGGGATCTCCGGAAGACATCAAATACGTCGGAAGGCCACCGTCGGCCGCCACCGCCACGGGTTTACTGCAGGTTCATCAAAACGAACAAGCTGAGATTCTTAGCCGTGCAATGCAACGTGAAGCAATCAAGTATCCTTACTAGAGAAGTAATCGGTAAAATAACCGTTTAGGTCCTATTTAATTTTGAAATTATCAATTAATCATGCCCTTAATAATTGTAAATTTTTTCAATGGTGAATTTTCCTTTGGACCCTAAAATGATAATTTTCAGTTTAATCCCATTATTACATGAAATTAAACTTCTGCCCCTCCATTCTTTTGGAAGGGTACAAGTACAATCACTTCCAAACTATTATAAGTAGAATGGTAAATTACGTAAATAATCATTGATTTTTTATTTAAACCTATTCTAGTCACTGAAGTTTTAAAATATTTAATTTACTAATTAAAGTTTGATGTTTTCGGCCACTCTTTCGTCAATGTTTTAATGACATTATGACGTGGACGTTGTTCATCATTATCGGACGTCATCGTCGACGTTCGTAGAGAGTGATCATTTTATCCCAAATTTCACCAGTCGTTTTGTCTTGATTCCTGAGTTTAAATCCGAAATGCCTTGAAATCCATGAATCGAACAAAAACTTTTTGGTTTCTTTCTCTTCATTCTCCCTCTTCTGTTGCCGGATGGTGTTCGTTTCTTAGTGTATTGTCCGATGAAGCTTCCCACCATTCAGATCTTGGATAAATTCTTTCATTCATAAGTAAATATACGTCATAAAAAAATTAACAAAAAATAATAAATATTTAAATTTCAGTGAATAAATTAAATGTCTTAAAATTTCAGTAACAAAAATAAGTTCCAGAGTAAGGTTTAATGGTGATTTACGTAATTTACACAGATGTATGAATTTGAATTAAAGATAAATTTAGATACGATAAGACTCAAAAAATTCAAAATCTCAGTCCTTATTAACTTTATCGAGACTTTATTCGCGTATTATTTTTTCCCATTGTTTCTTTTTATTTACGTTTCCCCAACAAATGTTGCAATTGGTTGGGGGAAAGGCAGGTTTTGTTAGTAGTACACAACTATACTCACACATGCTTCTGTAACTGAAAGCCTAATATACCTTGAGTGACAAGGCTACTCTTTTTAACGTCACCTAAAATACTTAAAAAAAAAAACCCAAAATTTAATTCGATTGATTTATACATATTACTTTCAATAATTCGAAGTTTTCGAATCTTAATATCTGTAATTACAATTTTGTTTCTGACATATCCATGTATCGAACATGTATGTCTCTCGATATTTATAAACATCTCGAAGGGTAGTATTCGTATCCGATTCAAATATGTTTCAGACACGAAACTTTTGAGAACGAAAACTCCGACCGAGCACGGTTAATTTGTTCATGAAAAAAGTATGATGTCCGCATTTTTAGCAAGTTTTAAGGTTTGATGTTTCATGAAACTGCTTTTTGTACTCTTGAGGTATGTTTTTCATGTTCACGTAATCCGTTTGCATTAAAGGAAGGTAATTTGTTGAGTAGGCTGATAGATTCATATACCTGCAGACAAGGAAAGAAAACTCCTCACGTAAGTACAATGGAGCCACATGGTGTTGTGTTTGCTTGGTTATTATATGTTTCATCCTAGCATAGCTTTGATGGGAAATGATTTGAGAAATCTATGGGGTACTGGACTCGAGTTTTTAACGATGCGAAGCCGTATTTGGCTATGGTTTCGATGCAGTTAAGTTATGCGGTGATGTCGATTATCGCTAAATCTGCGCTGAATCGTGGGATGAGTCCACATGTTTTGGTAGCTTACCGGTTGGCAGTCGCCTCTGTTGTGATTACGCCGTTCGCCTTTGTTTTAGAAAGGTCTCCCTTTCGATGTTTACGATCTTTATTCTGCGGTTTCGGGTTATTTTAGTTACTGATATCGGATTGCTCGGTTACTATGCAGGAAATCGAGGCCGAAGATGACATTGAGTATCCTTGTCAAGATAATGCTGATCAGCTTACTCGAGTAACTAGAATCCGTCACATATTTACAGTTTATATTTATAATCGGATAATCGTTTGACGAATGCCTTGTGTATAGGCCGGTGCTCGATCACACCTTTTTCTACACCGGGTTGAAGTATACGACGGCGACGTTTACGTCTGCTATGTGCAACATTCTTCCTGCCTTAACTTTCGGACTGGCTTGCATCTTCAGGTAATCTCCTACTCTGTTTAGACTTCTTTTTGTATCTTGTACGAAGTCTTGTGATGATGATTTTATTAGGCTTGAGCGAATCGAGATGGCGAGGGTGCATAGCCAAGTGAAGGTGGCTGGGACAGTGGTGACTGTCGGAGGTGCAATGCTGATGACTCTTATCAAGGGGCCTAATCTAGAATTGCCGTGGACAAAGGGGCCGAATCACCACTACGGTCGATCCGGTACAAGCAGAGTTCACAACAAAGATCTATTGATTGGTGCTCTTATGCTCACTGCAGGCTGTTGCTGTTGGGCATGTTTCATCATTTCTCAAGTAAGAACTCATTAAATTTTCGCCTCGATCCTAACATGAAATCGAAAGCTAAACGGCCTCCGAAATTGACACTTAACAGGCAAGAATCCTAAAATCATACCCGGCTAAGCTTTCCCTTACTGCTCTCATATGCATCACGGGCACGGTGGAAGGCACTGTTCTCGCGCTAGCCATGGAATGGCACAAGGCATCAGTCTGGCAAATCAAATGGGACATCAAACTCGTTGCTGCTCTCTACGGCGTAAGAATCGACTTTCGAGTACATACAACTATCCCGGGAGTCGTATCTCGATACTCGTATTAACAAATGTGTTCTATATGCAGGGGATGGTGACTGCATTCGCTTTATATACAATGGGATCGGTAATGAAGCAAAGGGGTCCGGTTTTCGTGAGTGCTTTCAATCCGTTAGGCATGGTTATCGTCGCGGTGTTAGGCTCCGTCTTCTTAGCCGAAGAAATGTACCTCGGAAGGTTCGAATCAATGTCTCTCATATATCATAATCTGCAATTTCAAAGTTTTATTGACTATGGTATTTGTTTTGCAGAGTAATTGGCAGCATTGTTATTGTGATTGGACTATATCTAGTTTTATGGGGTAAGAGCAAGGACCGGCCTCAACCGACACCGGAAGGCACGGTACCGCAAGCCGATCGGCAGACGGATACTATCAATGGCTGCATAGAGAATCCAAATCCTGAATCTATCACCATAGAAAGATGATTAGGAAGACAAGAGACCCTATCATCTGATTGAAGTGTTAGGAACATGTAGGAAGATTTTCAATTTTCTGTGTAAGAAAATCAGAAATCAACCACACATACACATAATGAAGATTGATTAATTGATTGAGCATCTAATCTAACTGATTGTAGCTTAAGCATTGGATTAAATATAGTAACCATCTAGTTTGGGAACCCATATTGTTGCTCAAACCCATGTCATCTCTTACAGATATCGTTGTTCGAACCCATGTTACCCGGAAAAAAAATCATTTTATGTTAGTGTCACTCCTTGAGTTCAATTTCATGCCTATTAAACTATACAAGTCCAATCTAAAGGAGAAATAAAAAAATCATATGTAATCGCCTGAATCTCGAGACGTTCTTTGAACCAATCATAGATTTTATTGAGATAGGTAAATCAAAAACCTTCCTATTGAAGGGAAAAAAACCATACAAAATGTTTTTTTTATAATTTGTTCTTTTGAATTTTTTGATCCGTTATATCTTTTAAACTTTACGAAATTAAATTATTTTAATTTTAAAAATATTAAATTAAATTATTGGACGATTTTAAAATCGAGACCGCTTATAAACGTTTAATTTCTTCAAATATCTCATTTAAATCCAAAGAAAATAATGATTTACAAAAACATATTATAATACTTTGTAAATATTATGAAGCAAATCCTACATTTTTTATAATGTTCCATCACAATATCTTAATGATACTTTTTGCATGTGTAATCCATGACAAGACAAAATTAAATGATAAAGAAAGTTAGGTATTGACATCTAGAAGACACGAAAGTATTTATATACATTTAATGATGGTGTCTAAATTCTATAAATAATTTCTAATATAAACTTACAAACGTATATATTTATGTGAGCTAATCAAATTATATCACGTAAAACTTTTAAGTTTTGTAAATTTTTGGATGGACTCAAATTAATTCTTTATTTTTTTCCCTAGTAGTAATATGTATATAATTAACTGTTAGTTTGAGTCGTTCAGACTGCTTACCCTTCTCATGAGGGCTTCGCGTGAAATCGGGCAGTCAAAGACTGAAGTCGTTCTAATACCATTTGTCATAGGGCCATTACTCTCTTCCTAAAAGATATATCTGATAAGATATATAGTACCACCATATATGTATCCTAAAATCTCCTTTTTCTTTTTCGATGTGGGATTAATACACCTTACCTCTTTTCAAACGTGACAATATGCATATAAGTTATATCGTTCGTATTGAATTTAAAAAATTTAAATTTTTTATAAGATAAATTTATTTTTCAATCCTTCTTTAGTTTCTCATAGAGATGGTAAATAGATTCGGGTCACGAATCGATTTTACCCGATCTAAGATTCGATATCGACTGAAATATGAGATTCAAATTTGATCCAAAATCTAAAATAAATCAAATCAAATTGAAACATATGTGATTTTTCGTTGAATTGATATAGATTCTATCCGATTTTTATCTGAAACGAATGGACCCAAATTGAAATCATTCGAACCAAAGGTAACCAAATCGAAGATAACCTAAAATAAAAATATATATTAAAACAAATAATAAAAGATTTGACATAACTGTTGCACAACTCACCAAAAAGTCAAATATATTAGCTTTATAAAATCATATTTGGGTTTAAAAAACTGATTCGGACCGTAAACAAACATATAGATCTCCTATTGAATCGATCTTGACTTAACCCAAAATTAACCGGTCCAAAAATACTCAACCAAAAATCATTCGACCCAAAAATCAACTGAACCAATATGATCAAATCCGATCCAATGCTCAACCTGAATCATTATAGACCCAAATTAAAACCGAATCAGATCATATCCAACCTGAACTGAAACTAAATATAATCAAAATCAAACCTTGCTCAAACCAAAATGACTTGATTCGAACTTGATCCAAATTACCCATTCATCACCTCAAGTTCCCCAATAAAAACAAAAGTTAGTTTCTAAGCACAAACTTATCATTTAAATTATTTTACACCATATAATTTTTTCTTCTTAAAATTCCGTAAAAAATCAACATATAACATGTCTTTTACATAATAATAAACCACATACCAGTAGTAACAAAGTCATTTCCATTAACATATTATTCAACACAATCTATCTTCCTATATTCATAGAAAATGACCAACTTACTAAAGCAACCAAGGTAAATAAAATGCCCATAATCATTTAGTTGAAACACCTAAAACTCATAAAGAAGTTTCTCAAAGAGTTTCATATGAGAAGTCTGTAAACGAGCGACCAAGGACAAGCTCCCATCATTACATGGACTTGGTATTATGCAAATCTTGCCTTCCTGGACAACAGTTGCTGGCCCCATGTACATGGGACGACCCCATCCAAAATTTGCATCATATATAGGCAACCGTATCCATGGGTTAATAGCAAGGTTGGGGCATCGGAAAGTATGGGGTCCTCTAACCAAAGTGTTTAGATCAGACACTGTTTCGATGTAGTCGATAGCGGATCTCAAATATTCATCATTAACATTCTTCAATCGTTCATGGATTCTTTTCATGGTATCGGTGAACGATTCGGTTTTGAGATCACCGGCTTGAGCGATTAGTGCAGCTAGAAAGATAACATTGCCAAAGTAGCCTTGTGGGAGAGGAGGATTCAATCGAAATCGACCGTCAACCGGGACATGCAGCTTGGTAGCTTGGTCATCAGGGAGATCCCTTGCTTTACTTACACAACGCCATATATGTGCAGTCAAGATGTTGAAAGTGCTGTATTTTACATCACTGTTTGCATCTGCAACATTTGCTTTGGCTTTCAGGGTGTTCAATTGATCAGCTGTGAGCTTAAAGGTTGAGACAATGGATGGTTTAACATCATCTGATGTGGAGTTCATTGATGGAGATTGATCGTATTCGACATGGTGGAATTTAGGCATCGGTGGATCTCGAGCTCGAAGAAGTGTTCGATCGATGAACGGACCGATCGCAGGTGAGATTCCCCTGGCAGTGTCTGCCCAACTATTGATGAAATGAAGAGCCGAGGTGCCATCTCCTAAGGTATGTTGCAGACCAACTCCAAGACAAACTCCACCACATTTGAACTTAGTTACCTAGTAAAAATAGTACAACTTTGAGTCCTCGATATAATATTATCATTCCGATTCCACCTTATCGTTAAATATCAATTCAAATATAACGCGACACGGAATAATTTAAATTTTAAAGGGTTAAAGATTACCTGCACTACAAGTAATGGATAAGAAGATATTCCCCCAGAATAGTCTACCTTAGGAACTAACTGCAACACCTTAGAGTCATCACTGAAATCTCCAACATACTGCTCCATGACCGAACTGGTTTCGGCTCCGACGAACAAAACTCCTTCCCCGTTGCATGATATCTCAAGTCTTCCATTTCCATCAACCCCCAACCTTCCAGCAATGGGGTAAAACGGCACCAGAACCTTGCTCAAAGCTTCCTTAAGCTTTCCATAATCGAAGAAATCAGAAGAACCATTAGGCTTGTAGTAGTACACGGTAGGGACATGGTACCTTGTTATCACCAAGTCCAGATTGGAGTTCCATAGACATGTTCTCGGAGTGTCTTCTGCCGGACGGACAATCGTAGACTCCTTGATGATAATCTCCATCTGCAATAAAGAAGCTTAAAAAATGCAGAAACTTTGTTTGGAAGACGAGAAAGTAGGAAGAAACAAAAGGGTTATGGATTAGAAGATTCAATATTCATACCTTGGACGTGTGTCTGTGTCTCTCAGTTGTTGGTTTCAAGTTTCACCCGGTACTGTATTTAAGGTGTGGCCGAGGAACTACTGGTTTCAGCGCGGGTAGTTGGTAAACATAATGGCATTTGGTGTCGGTTGTGTAGGTAGACAGGGTACTCGGTCAATTTAATTCAATTTAATGATATTGGTCCCGGTTCAGTAACTACAGATTTCGTTATTGGTGGGTACCGGTTTTAATATCGGGAAAACTGGTACCCGGTCAATTAATTTATTCTTAAAAGATTTGAGTAATTAGAACAAAAAAATTTCAACCACCAATAATAATATTAAATAATAAAATTAGAATATTGTAGACTTAAACTTAAAGTTTTAAAACTAGTTATACTTATAATATTTATACATAAAGAGAAAGTTTGATAAGAAAAATAAATAAAAGAAAAAAAATACCCGATATTTGGTATTTTTCCTAGTACTACTGGGTACCCACCGGGTACCGGGTCCAAAAAATCGAGATCTAGTCGAACCTAAATTTTGGATCTAGTCCCGATCCTACTAGAACCAATACCAGATAAAAATCCACCAGATCTTACCGGGACCGGGTAATCGAGTTTTTTGCCCACCCCTAGTAGGTACTGGTTTCAAATCCAATATTTATTACTCCCTCCTTTGTCTCCTAACCATTTAAATTATACCATCCAAAAAATTATAAAGTAGAATATTGTTAAATATTAATATTAAACACTGTTGAATATTATTAAATTAATTAATAAAAATTAAAAATATTAAATATTTAACCTATAATGATAAATTATTTTAAATAAAATTTCAATTAAATTAATTAATTAATTTAATTGTATTTAAAGATGTTCAACGTTAATAATATTTAATAGTATTCGATACATATGATAAACTCGTCTATTTTTATTATCATGTTTTTAGTTTTTTAACGAAATAAACTTTAACATATTAAAAATTATCATTTTAATTTATTTTATAATACATATTTTATACAATTTTTAAATTATATAAAAATAATAGAATATATATTTTTTAAAATTACATTGTATTATATCATGGACCTTTGTTTCTAGAGATTACGAAATCAAATCTGTTTTGGGAGGCAAATGTATTATTTGAGAATTAAAAAAAGTATTTTATTAGAATAAATGTAATTGATTTTAAATAATTAAATCAAAATTTTAGTTAAATTAATTTGACAATGAGTGTCGATATGTTTAATCTATTTTTTTAGGGTTATGATATTGTTAGGATTGTCGATAAAAACTTTAAAGATAATTATCATTAATGTTTATTTGATTTTAAAATAGAATGTAGTTAATTACTTTTTGGCATAAAGATAATTTTAACCCTTAACGTTTATAATTTTTATCGTTTTGGCCCTTATTCTTTTTTCGGGATAAATTTAGCCCTTAACTTATTTCTTTTTGACAAATAGATTATTTTTTAACTACCATGATAATTGGACCATTAAAAATCTAACAATGATGACATGTCATATGAATATGATAATGTATTTTAAATAACATGACATCTAACCTATCAAATACATATATATGAAATATAATTTTATTCTAATATAAAATATAAAACAATTAAAATTCAAATAAAATATTAAAAATTAATTAATTCTAAAATAAAATGCTACTAAACATTCTCAATCCTAATTACGATAGAATCAAAGTTCTATCTTAAAAAAAAATATGAACACAGTTCGAAATTAATTAATTTTTTTAAGATAGGATTTTGATTCTATGGTAATTATGGTTGAGAATGTTTAGTAGCATTTTATTTTAGAATTAATTAATTTTTAATATTTTATTTGAATTTTAATTGTTTTATATTTTATATTGGAATAAAATTATATTTCATATATATATATATATGTGTGTATTTGATAGGTTGTATGTCATGTCATTTAAAATATATTATCGTAGGCATATCACATGCCATCATCGTTAAATTTTTAACGGTGCAGTTATCATGGTAGTTAAAAAATAGGTTATTTGTCAAAAAGATATAGGTTAAGGGCTAAATTTATCAAAAAAAAAAAATAAGGGCCAAAATGATAAAAATTATAAACGTTAAGAGTTAAAATTATCTTTATGTCTTACTTTTTTAAAAAAATTGTGTTTCATAATTATATTTTTAAACCTTAAATCATAATCACTAATATGTAATCCCTAAATCATAAAACTATAAAACTAAACGTTAACTATTAAACCCTAAACCTAAACCATAAACATTAAACCCTAAACCCTAAACCTAAAACTTAAATCTTAAATCCAAACCTTAAATTTAAACCTAAACCGTAACTTCTAAATCATAAACTCTAAACGCTAAACCTAATCCTAAACGTAAACCTAAATCTTAACAATTAAACCATAAACTTAAATCCTAAACCTAAATTTAAACCTAAACCTTAATTATTAATTATAAACCTTGAACTCTAAACCCTAAACCTAATCCTAAACGTAAATCTAAATCTTAACTATTAAACCATAAACTTAAATATAAACTTAAATCCTAAAACATAAATCCTAAACCCTAAATTTAAACCTAAACCTTAACTACTAAATTATAAACTTTAAACTCTAAACCCTAAACCTAATCCTAAACATAAACCTAAATCTTAACTATTAAACCATAAACTTAAATGTAAACTTGAATCTTAAATCTAATCTTTAAATAATAAATTAGGATTGCGATAATAAAATTTATTTTTTTAACGAAGTTAATAAATTAATTTAAAATAGGAATAAAGAATAAGAATAAAAAATAAAAAAAATATTATTTTTAATATAAATTTATATAAAATATTTTTATTAAATCATTTATTTATAGATACGAAAGATATAAATATATTGAACGACAACCAAGAGGGAGGACAGGGTTAAAATTGTCCACGACGTCAAGGTTGTTTAGTAGATTCATTGTGTGAACGATAATTTGTTACGTAGTCATTTGTTATATTCTTAGATTTGATCCACGTGATTAAATAATAATATTTTTAAATAATGAAAAATTATTTTTTAAAAGAAATAATAAGATGAGATATTATCTTTAAATAAAATTAAGGGTTTGAATTTTGACAGAGTGAAGTTTGTATAAGTGATAAGTAATCTGATTTCGTTTAAACAAGTTTCAGGTTCGATATATTGTGTACGTAGAAAATTCATCTGGGAGACTCATCCATCAAAGTTAGGTTTGTGATACGGATATGTTCGGATTAATTAGTGCGAGACCCTGAAAACCAAAAAAACAATAAAAAAATAATTAGTTTAATAAAATCATCTCATAACAAACTCTTATGATATTTAATATAGATTAATAAATCAATAAATTAAATATAAGTAACTAAGAATATCAAATTACTAAGCTCAAAATTTTAATTATGAACTTATATTTTTAATTATTGTTTTCATTCAAAGAGAATCCTAATTATTTATTATCAGATTTTCTTTAATCGTAAATATTAGAATTAACTTCATTAAATTTGTTTGGGTATAAAATCAATAATATTTATTTTATAATAATATAAAAAATTTTATACTTAATACAGTGGTGAAGCTAAATAAGGATGAGAAGAAACAATCGCTTCTATCGAAAAAATTAATTTTTTATATTTATCTTTTTATTTATTTTTTAAAATTTAATTTATTTATAAATTTATTCCTACTTTTAAATATTTATATTTTATCTCACGATCTCAATTTTTTAACTTTTATCAATAACCTTATATTTTATTTTGATTTCATTATATAAAAATCCTAAATAGTGACAAGTGAATTTAGAATATAATAATATTTATATTAGAATATTCATAGGTTTGAATAGTCTACGTAAGTGATAGAAGGGTACTAGAAGATACGTATTAAATTCTCAATGATGTGAAAAATAATAATTAATTAATTAATTCCTAATTTTAGGATTTAAATTATTAATTTTATTTTAAAAAATAATTTTAAATTAATTGATTATCGGTAAATATTAGAGTAAAAATATTATAGGTCAATCGATATATACTTTGATTTTTGTGTTTTTAGTGTGGGTGACATTAATTTTTTTAATAATTAAAACTATTAATTTTAATGGCTAAAAAAATAGACAACATAATTAAAATATATTTTTTAAAAGATTTCGTCCAACAATTAAAAGACGTGTACATTATTTTTTTTAAAAATTCATCTTATTAAAAAGATTTTAAACAAATATTTTTTAAATTTATAATTTAATTTATGATTAATTCGGATCAACCTACGTTAAACATATAATTTTAATTAACAAATCTTTTAATATGAGTTTTTTATATCTATAAGACCTCGAACTTTAAGTTTATTTAAACAAAACTAAATTTATTGTTAATTTTTTAATTTGAATCGAATCTAAAAATTAGTCTTATAGAAGTCTAACTCATTACCTAAACGCAAAGTCTAGATTTATTATCTCTAGAAGTTTTAGTGGAGTCAAGACGTAATTGAGATCAAATATTTAAAAAAAAAATAAAAGTTTATTAAATTTTATTTTAAAAATTAGAACGGATAAAAATTATATTTTGTTACTATTTAAAATAAAAAGTACCTTAAATATAATTATATTAAAAAAAATTTAGAATAAGAACCCTTCTTATACATAACATCCCTAATATGGAACAGATTTCATGGAAATTCATTTAATTTAGCACCCAATTAGATCACACGAAACATTTAGCCTCATTGGTTAAAAGAACGATTATTTTTAGAGGTTATGAGTTCGAGCACTAGTAATGCTAGCACAGTGATTGAGCGATCAATGTCTAATGATTAAGATTATATTTTAAAGCAAATACTACTGTAACTACTGTAGCTGAATAAAAATATATAATATATTTTGATTAACAATGTAAGCCTTTTGGACTGGCATAATCTAGTGAGAGAATATGTTATTTTGAATAAAATTAAAAATTTAAATTTTAATATTATAAATAAAAAATATTAAATTTAAAAAATCATTTTTATAATGGGTTTATATAAAATTTGATTTGAATTAGTTATTATTAAAATCAATGGTTAAACCTAAAAATATTAATGCTTAGCTGAAAATGTTTGTGTCAGACCTATGGTACACATAGGGATGAGAATTTGGTTCAAAACTGGCGGATTTATAATGGATTTCGACCCGATCTGATAGGACAGATTTTTTATTAAAGAAATTGAGTTTGGGTCGGGTTATTGAAAAAAATAGTTAGATCGAGACAAGTTTAAGAATTTTTTTGATCTGATTTAATCCGATAAGTTTATATATTTTTATGTATAATATTTTTATTATTTTTTCACAAATTTAGGGTAAAATTCTTCGATCTTTCCCGACTTAATAGGTTGGATTTTTTTATTAAAATATCAAGATCAAATCAGGTTATAGTTTTTATTACGTCAGGTCAAATCAAGAAAAAATATATTTAAATCAAGATGAATATTTTAATTTTCTGATCAAGATTAGAATAACCAAAAACATGCTCCGTCCTACCCCGTTGAATAGATACTTCTGTTAAATTCCTTGATACGACATAGTGAAATAAAAATATATTATCTTAGAAATCATGTAATAAAAAAATATATCATTCTAACATTGACAATTAAATTTGAAATTTTAAATCTAAAAGATAAAGAAACTAAAATACAAATATACAAAGAGTAGAAGGACTTAGAACATATTTTAACACTAAAATATATATCAAATTAAGTGTATAAATTATCTATTTTTTTAAATGCCTAAACTTTTTTTCTTTTTTAGGTACCTAAATTATAATTTTTTAATCAAAATAGATACTTTAATTAAATTTAAAATGGACAAAATTAATAGTTTGGACCCCAAAACAATGAACATAAATTATAATGAACATAAATTATAATGAAAAATATATGAAAAGAAAGTTACAATGATATATATACATATACAAAATATATACAAGTAGTGACGGATTGTCTTTCTGTACTTCTAGAAATTTAATTTATTTTTGAATTTATTTTTTACTTTTAAATATTTATGTTTTGACTCTTCAAATTTCAAATCCTGACTTCGTTCCTGTATACAAAATATCTTCCTGAATTTTAAAAAAAATCATATAGCTAGAAATAATTATAGAAGGGAAGAGTTTAGAAGAAACAATCTATTGCAGGAGCTGCCTTCCCAAGCTTAAACACCTCCATATCATTCTCCAATGGAGTCAGGTTCAAATCCAAGCACACAACCCTTCTACTATTAGATTTCTTCACAATTGGTGTCCTTGCCGTCTCTTGTGACGATAAGCTAGTCTTGTGCCTCCTCATATGTCCCCCTAATGCTTGCCCGAGGGCGAACTCGACCCCGCATATCGAACACTCGTGTATCTTAGGTTTCACCATTTGTTGATTCTCCGTCGATCCGATATTTCAATCGATCAACTTGGGTTTCTTATGACTAGCTCGGTGACCTCCTAGAGCTTGGAACGAAGCGAATTGTCGATTACATGTTTTGCACTCGAAAACCCTAGTAGGGTTATCCATGGCATGTTGGTTATAATCGTTTCTTCCTTGTGAAAGGAGTACCAAACAAATTGCCATAGCCAAATTGCTCTCAAATTCAAGAGGAAAACTTCTTTTCATGTTGTTTTGGGGTATTTGATTTCTTTTCAAATAAATGGAATGAAATGGGGTTTATGTATAGGTTGGTATGAGAGATGGATGGGAAGTTTGACTTTTAAAGTTGACCTTTTGGGAATGACGTTTGTACCCTTATTGTAATTAGTTGTTAAATGGGTTATCATTATTAGGGATAAAAAAATAAATTTAACGGGTTTTTATCTAATCTGATCTAATAAAATTATTTTTTAAATATTTTTAAGATCGAGTTTAATTAAAATAAAATTGGGTTTAAGGATAAAAATCTTCGACCTGATCTAATTTTTTAGAGTTAAATATTTAACTAATAAGGTATAATTATGTATATGTATTATTTGATGATGAGAAAATTAAAAAAATAAGATAATATAATTTTTTTATTATTTTTAATATAATTGTAATAAATATATAAAGCTTACAATTCTATTTATAATTGTATAATAATGCCGCGTGCGACGGGTTTTGAGTGTGAAATGAGTTCGACTCGTGCATGCGGCAGCATGACCGAATCGCTGAGCCAAGCCTCAGGAAAATAAAACGATTTAATCAAATTTCGCTAGAAGCTTCGATTTGTATAAAAATTGACGTGTCAAACAACCGACTCTATTAGCGACGACTTCAGCTTCAAGTTTGGAGCTTATGACACTATTTACGTGTCAAACACTCAAAAGAAAAAATACTTTTAGCGACGATAATGGGTGGGGAAAAGTTTTCATTTGTTTGTTTTTCTTAAATTTTTGATGGGATTTTAAGACGAGACGGATTAAAATAAAATAAATTAAAATTATTAAAAAATTATAAAAATTTAGTATTGATTTTTTGGTATTTGTTAATTTTTTTATAAAAATGTAAGAATTTTGATATATATATATATAACTTTTTTAAAAAAAATATATAAGAATTTCATTACATACTAAATTTCTTAAAAAATATATATAAAAAAATTAATATTAAAATTCTTATTATTTTTATAATAATTCTGATACCACCTTATTTTAACTTTGAACCTTCGTTGTACTTCGTCCTTGTTTTAAATAAAGAGAAAATTGTATAAAAATTATTATTAAAATTATTATTAAAAATTATATTATTTTTATTATTTCCCTTTTTCTGTATCATCAATTTTATAAAAAGTAATACGACAATATAAAATATCGATTTTAAAAAAAATACTACGAAATCGTTGTTTATATATTATAAGTCCTTGGTGTGAAATCTATAAAATGATTTTAAGTTCAATAAATGCGAAAGGGGAGAATGAGCGTTGATCTTACTAACAAACAACCAAGTAGTGTCGGCTAGTCAACTTGTGTCGCTGATTAATGATTATGACTTAAAACAAAGCTATTAATTATTTAATTATTTAATTATTTTTTAAGTATGTTCAATTAGTGCCGCCTGTACTTTATTAAAAAATTGTATTAGCCGACGATTGGAAATCGATTAGTTTTTTTTTCCCGATTATCGATATTTACAGGGTGATTCTGTGTCTATTCTGAATTCTTTAAAGTTTACACATTCGTTTTAATTTTTTAAAATTTAATCTTTAATTTTTTTTAATATTTATGAGTTGTGTCCACAGTTTGTTTTAAAATTTTTTGTGTCCACCCTCAAATATTTTTATGGATCTGTCATGGTTGACGACTGATTGATATTCGCATAGGGATTTTAACGATGCTAATATTTGATTATGATTTTGTCAATGATCTTGTAAATATAAATTCTCACTCGGTTTGATGGTTGATTGTCGATGTAATTAATCTTGGGTAGCAAAATTTTCTACCGGATAGTTTGGATTCGCTCACTACTTTTACCTATTATGTGTCTCGATTGAATAGAGACAATAAAACTCAAAAACAATTTTAATTTTTAATAATACAATTATCTCTATGAAAATATTTATTTTTTATTTTCGATTATAATTTTTTTAATAATTTCCTTTTTTTCTTAAATACGTTATAATTATATTATCGTATATAATTTTAATAAAAATTCAATAGATATTATTCAAAAAAATTAATGACTGTCTTTAATAATTAGTTACATTTTCAAGTAAACGTAATTAGGGTTGTAAATGAGATGAGACAGATCGCGAGTTACTCGAGCTCAACTCGGTCAGAACTCGACTCGAGCTCGGTTCGAGTTCTTGAGGAGCTGAGCCGAGCTACATGATACTCGACTTGAAAAGCTCACGAGCTACTCGAAAACATAAATATACTATTTTTTTTTACTTTTTATAAGTTAAAATCTAAATTTCTAAACTTAAAACCCTAAAATCTAACCTTAAACGTAAGTCTTAAACCCTAAATTAACATATTAAAACCTAAAATTAACAAGCTTGAGTTTACACAACTTGTGTATCAAAGTTTTTTCTCCATTAAGTTTTAAATGAGACGTAAGAGATAAGAGTTACTCGAGTCTAACACGATTAAAGATCGATCAATACTTGACTCGATTAGTCTCGAAAAAAACTTGAACTCTACTTGAGTTCTTAACGAGTCGAGCTCAGATATTTCAAGCTCGTTTAAAATTACTCAAACTTAAACTCGACTCGAAATCTTAACGAATTAAACCAAGCTTAACACTACTCGAACTCGACTCGGCTCATTTACACCCCTAAACTTAATCAATAACAAATTGGTGTATAAATTCAAATCCTAATCTTGTAAGTAAAATAAACTGTGTTAGAAGATTATATATAATGAACTTTTATTATATTTAAGATATTAGAGACGGACTTAAGGTAAAGTAATAAATGCACCTAGACTCACCGTCCATAATTAAAGATATATAAAATTATGTTTAAAATTTAATTATTTATTAATAGGACCCATCATTCTTAATTAAATATAAAAAATAATTAAAATTTATTTAGTCTATAAATAAAAAATAATTAAGTTTTATACGATATAAATGGATTTTAAACATATACAAGTATATGAATATCTACAATCAAAGACAAAGATATATGCGAGTAGGGAAGGGTAATCGTCTGTGAATAATTTTTTTCACTTTTATATCACATTTAAATTTAAAAAGTAATTTATTTATGAATTTATCCCTATTTTCAAATATTTACATTTTATCTTCAATCTCAAATTTTAACTCCATCCATACCCACAATATAAGAGAGGCGAATGAGAAAATATTTTTATCTTTAATCTCAAATTTTAACTCCGTCCATATCTCAAATGTTCGTTTAAATTTTTAATATTGTATTATATTTATTTATTTATTTATAATTTTTTATGTTTATTGTTTAATATTAATAAATGTATTTGTTTAACTATTTGTAAACATATTTATTTAAGTGTTTGTAATTATATTTATTAAGTATTTATAAATATATAGAGATAATTCGTTTATTTTATTTTTTTTAAACATTCGTTTAATTTTAACTAATTGATGAAGAATTAAGTGCATAAAATGTTAATCAATTACAAATGATACTAATAAAACAATAATATTTATTTTGAAAGATTTAAATTTAATTATTTTATCTATAAAATATATATTATCAAAATGTAGACTGATGTAACGGGGTTTATTGTCTTCAACTACATCGAAGATGAGCCGCATAACCTTGCTTTCTTTTGTGGTTCGTATTTTATGGTGTGTCACAATTTGTTTTGTTTGGAAAGAACGTAATCGTAAGTTGTTTTATAAGAAATTTAAAAAGAAACATAAAATTTAAGTAAGATAATAAAAATCAAATAAAATTTTTTATATTTATTATTAAATAAAATAATTTTAAGACCTATGATTGATGTATATTTTTTAAATTATGATAATCGAAAATGAATTTATAGTAAGAAGTAGAAGTTAAAGTTTTTCATCGTTGATTGCCTCCCAAATATTCTTGATACAAGGACAAAGTTATCTCGACTCTTATTCTAAAATTTGGTTTAAATAATAATTTGATAATATAATTTTATACTTTCTAAACTCTTATAATTTTATATCTTTATATTTTAATATAACTCGTTGATAATTTATATCATTTTATATAAAATTTTGAGTTCCTCGATTACAACACAACCCAGTCTATGTTCTTGTGAAGGAGTAGTCGATTCCCTGTACTGGAAAACACAAGAGGAGAATGTTGTCGCCGGTAGGGGTGTTCATTGTCGGATATCGGATCTGATCTGATCCGATTTTTTTGGATATTCGGGTTTTCGGATCGATGATATAGTGATCCGTATCCGATCCGGAAAATAGCGGATATCCGCATATTCAGATATCGGATACTCGGATCGGATATTCAGATATCCAATTATCCAAAAATATAATTTGATTAAATTAATTTTCGAATTTAGAGGTTGTATTTATAAAGATTTTAGACTTTCAAATATAATAAACAATAAATTACTAAATACAACAATAATTACATTTATAGAAGTTTCAATTTTTAAAAATTTTAAAAATAACAAGCACTAAATTGTTAAATATAACAAGATTAATATTAATAAAAATACAAATTTTTGGATTTTCAGATTTTCGGATAATCCGAAACATGAAATATTGTGATCCGTATCCGATCCGAAAAACTTAAAATTGGATCGGATATCCGATCCAAAAATAAAAATTAGATCGGATATCCGTATTTTCAGATCGGATCAATGGATAATCGGATCGGATCGATCGGATCTGATATTTTTGAACACCCATAGTCGCCGGACAGGACTGCAGTGCAGTACATACAAGTTGCCTCAGTTGTCACTTTTAAAAGGAAATCTGACAGAAAAAATAATGTCTGGCTAGCATTTCTGGCCCAGACTTAGAACAGGCCAACTCACTTTCATTTCAGAAACCCATCATTCTTTTGTTTTCTTTTTTAATTATTGGGTACACAAGCGGGATTTTTTATTTTTATTTTCTTAAACACTTTAATTTAAAATTTAAGGTTTTATATTTAATGATTTAGAATGGATGGATTGTGGTTAGAATTGAAGGGTTGAGATTATAATTTAAGAATTTTAGGGTAAAAGTTAAATCCCGATCTTATTATATTAGACTTTAACTTTTAAACTGTAAATTCTAATCCTTAACATATGAACCCTAAAATCTAGCAATCTTAAAAACAAAACGCTTGTAGAAACTTTTTGTTTCACCCGAATTGAATATAAGTCTTTATTTAATGATAAACATAAATTGCTAGCGAATAATTAAACATCAAGACAACCAAAAACACATGATATTCAATCGACACATATTCAATCGACACAAGATATTTTAAATGGTAAACAGTTTGATATTGACAAGTCCTTGTATACGAAGTGCAACGTAAGTTGATTCAATTTAGTCAAGGTTAAGCTCCGTTCTGGTCTCGAATCAGTTGAAATGTTTTCAAAACTTAGTAACATTAACCATGATGGTGGCAACATTCTTTTTTCACCTTCAAGAACTGAAATACATTAACCATGGCATATGACTAGTTTCTAATCAACCCTTTATTTCCATTGATTCTCAAACCTTGACCCTTCTTGATCCACAAACAATCATTTGCATTAGAACTGCAGATGCTTTGATCCTCCCACTGGGACGATCATTTATAACACTTTGATCTCTAATATCTGCTGAGATGTTAAGGCCTTTAAGAATTTCTGAATTCGAATTCGAAGATTGTCGAGAAGCAAGGGAATCGTTCTGTTCCATTTCATGTTCTTCAGCTACTTCAACCCCAAATCTTCTTTGTCTGGCACGATCATCTGTCTGAGTCGACACACTGTTGCCTTTGTTGATAAGTTCTCTGCTGGTTCTGGCCATGAAGATTATGCGTTCATCTTCATTAAGCTCCTTGAATTCACTCCATAAATGGGGTTTCCTTCTAGTTTTTTCAACATCGGAATCCTTGCTCAAACTAAATGTTTCAGAGGAGTTTTTGGAGATCGATGAAGCTGAAGAAACTGTTTCGTAGGATCGAAAACTTAGAGATGTTTCTAAAAGCAGTGAGCCTTTGAGAATGTATTCACGTCCATGGCAAGGGTATATGAAGTCGTTTTCCGATAAATCTTCCCACACATATCCGTTCTTGTAGCTCCTGAAATGAAATCTTCACATGAACTCACTTGACACATGATTCGAATATGATTACTTCGAGAAGTAAGAATCTATTACCTTTTTGAAGACCAGGAAAACCTGTTGGCCATACCATCACCTCGGAGGGTGTTCAGTTTGTTTATAACATCTGTAAAGATAGATCAGAATTCAGATTACAACACAAGCAAATTACAAACCAGATCAAGTATACTAAACTTCAAGAGAATCCCATTCTTTACCTTTGAGAAAGAGTCCTTGTGGAGAAGAAAGAGGGACTTCCAGGAAATGAGGATGTTTGAGCCGGCCATCGCGGGACAAGTAGTAAACAACGGGAACTTTCTGTTCATTGTTCGATTTTCTTTCAACCCAAACGATGTTTCTCTCAGGACTAACTTCTCTCTTTTGCATTGCTAGCTCTGGTTTCCCTCTTGCATTGGTTGCCATTGCTTTCTTACACACAGCTCATATGAAGTTAAATATTAGGCATTCAAAAGTTTTTTGAAAATCAATTCAGGGCAGGTACAGTTAGGCTTAATAGGGTTCATGAATCAAAGGGAACAGCTAAGAGGAAAAGTGGGATTCTGCATATTTATAAGAGCCTGGAAAATTAATAAAGGACAAATACTAGCAAACAGAGAGAAATTGTGCTTTGGTTATAAAGAGAACCTTCTCACTTATAGAGGAAAGGAGGCCCACTTTTCAAATATTGAACACTGAATCCAAAATTTAACTCAATCGGTGCATGTTGTTTTAAGAATATGGCATGCAACAAGTCAAGTTGCATTGATTAAAAAAAGGAGGTAATCTTTGACAAAATCAAGAATAAGATATGAAAGGGATCAATATTAGAAAATGGATAAAAATAAGTTCGAGTTGGAAACATCATAGGACAATTTCTTCAGTTGTCGGGCTAAAATCCCAGCATGTTCTTGCATAATTTGTGAATTACCAGAAAGCTCATGGACCAAAGTGAAATGAGGACAAAATTTCAATTTTCAACATTAAAAAGTCAAAGCCAGACCCGTGAAACCATGATGCTGAAAACATGGAAACAAGTTGACAAAGCCTTTGGAGTTTCCAAAACTGCACCGGTTAGCTCAAATATAACTATGGATAACTATATATTTTCTCGAATCTTTACCAATTTGTAAGTGGAACAGGAGTCGCATGTAAATGGTTGCAGCAACTGAGGTAATAGGTGAAAAACCTTCCATTAAGGGTCAATTTGTGTTTGCATTTGTTGTTTCTGCAGGTTTCGTATTTGGGCAAGCTGAAGAAATGTGGCCCTTTTGTCCGCACTTGTAGCACGTCCTTCTTCTCAACTTACCACTGCTAATGGTGGAAACTCCATTCTCAAATTCATTAACAGGAGGTGGTTCATTACCCGTAGGTGCTTCAACACTCAGAGGTGCCTCATTACTGATAGGTGCTTTGGTACTCGCAGGGTTTTTAGGACAATCAGAAGAAATATGGCCCTTTAATCCACATTCGTAGCATGTCCTCCTCCTCAACTTACCACTGCTAACGCTGAAGCCAACATTATCAACTTCATTAACTGTAGCTGCTTCGACGCTCAGAGGTACTTCATTACCAGTAGGTGCTGCATTAGGAGCAAGTGCTTCAATGCTCGCAGGTCCACTTGGGCAAGCAGAAGAAATATGACCCTTTCGCCCGCAATGATAGCACGTTCTTCTCCTCAGCTTACCACTGCTAAAGCTCGAACCTCCATTATCAGCTTCACTAGTTTTAGGTGCTTCGACAGTCACAGCCACAGGTGCTTCGACACTCATAGGTTCTTTACTTGAAGATCTTTCGTCACTTCTACGGACTTCATTACTCGTTTGATGAGATCCTGACTGAGTTTGCACTCCTTTCTTAGGAACAGCACAACTTATCTTCACAGGTCTACCACACACAATTTCTTGGTCCAACTTTAATGCCATGGCTACTGATACACTATCAGAGAAATTCACATGAGCATAGCCTCGGAATTCCCCTGTTTCCTTGTCCGTCCCTAAGCGTATAGATGATACATTACAATCAGAGAAAAACTTCTTCAAATCATCCTCAGTTATATTCCAAGATAAATTTCCGACATATATTCTGTTGTATCCCTCCACCATCTTCGGGGCAAAACCAGTAACTTTATTGGCTCGAGTAGATTTGTAGGGCTGAATTGTCAGCTGCATTCCACCCCTGAGGAAACATCAGAAAATTATAAGCATGATTTAACAGCGTGAAATAATGATACAGACAACTGAAGATCATAACATTTACTCACATTTCAGCTCTATCAAGGGCCAAGGCTTCTTTTGCTGCCGCTTCTGTCTGTATGAAGTGAAAATAAAAATGTCAGCAAACTCTATCCATAGTCAAGCAACTATGAGAAGACTTTAACTTATTTCATATATATATATATATATATATATATAAAAGGATATTTTTAGAAACTTAGTATACTTCAGCTTCTGCTTCTTCAGACTTTCATACAAAGTTACAAACTAGCTTGTCATAACAATAACGACAAACACACAAGATGATACTAATATGAATATAAACAAGTATCATGGATGATTACCTCGAAACTAAGAATTGCAATTCCTCTGAACTTCCAAAATAATATCGAATATCATCCTCGGTATAGCGATATGGAATCCCTCCAACGTATACTTTGGTGGCAACATCCTCCCTCAAACTGAAACACCAATTACCAAAAACACAATCAAACCTCTTTCTTTCTTTCTTTTGGCATAAAGGGTTGTACTAAACACTAAAAATCAATTAAAAAAATTACCTTTCGGATCCATTCTCAACCTCCAGAACCTCATGCTCTTCGTTCGCATTCTTTTGCTTCCTTTTCTTATTAGTTTCTTTATTCTCCGACGTCGTTTTACCCGCCTTCACCTTCCCCTCGTCTCTCTTCCCCTCGCTGTTTCCTTTTTCTTCATCTTCATCAACCTCCATTCCATTTTCTTCAGTTTCCTGGTTCATCCCACTGGAAAAAGGCAAAATTTTTCTTCTCTTTTCTCGCTTTGACAATCTGGGTTTCTGAGTTACCGAGTCCAGGAGCGATTTCAGGGAGTAGGGCTCCGAATTTGAATCTGGGGTTTTCTCATCTGGTTCGGATTCGGATACCCTTTTTACCAATAGTTCTGCTCTAAGCTTCTGCTTCAGCTTCTTGTTTGACAACACCATTTTCCTTTTATATCTCGGTTCTCAGAATACCAGATGGCTAAAACCCTAAACTAGGTTATTGCCTTATTGGTTTTCTGAAGTAGATGGGGAAGAGCCTATACGACATCGTTTAGATGGGGTGGTGTTTTTAATTTATGTGTAAAAAACACTAAAAGTTACCTAATTATGTATTTGATAATAAATGAATTGTTTTACTCTAAAATTACAAATAAATATTCAATTAAAAAATTATTACAAATATATTATTATTTAAAATATTTATATATATTCTATTAATTTAGTCATAATTATAAATAATTAAGTAAATTTAATTGTTTATAATTATATTTATTTAAAAAAACTTTTTAAATAAAATATTAAACATTTTTATTTTAAATAAACAATCTAAAAATACATTTTAAAATTAATTTTTTATTATATATTTTAAAAATAATATCAAACCGACTTTAAATCATTATAATTCATTTGTATACATAAAACTTTAATTTTGATCCAATTATACATATTATTATAAAGTAAATTTATCTATTTTTTATATTAAATGAATATAATTATTTATTTTCAATTATTAAAACTCTTGTATAACATTATACATCCCATGAAAGTCCATGGGTATTTGATAATTATACCTAAAAAATCTTGAGTGACAATTATAGAAGTAATTTAAAACTCTTGGTTATTATTAAACACTTTGAAAATCATTTCTTTTTATAAAAAATTATTGTCTGCTACGTATAAAATTAACCAAAATCAAAGTTGCTTGTGAATTTTAAATTTGACCGAGTTTAAAGTAATCTAATATAGAAATCGGACCGCGGGTCGAATATAAATTGTTTATCTTTTTATTATATTTTTTATTAGTATTTTATTTTAAAATAGTAAGTTTAGGGTTTATGATTTAAGGTTAAGGATTGTAATTAGGGTTTAGAAAATTAGGAGTAGAGTGTTTTTTAGGGTGTAGAGTTTAGTAGGGACGGAGCTCTGTATTTGTTGGGAGGGGTTGTTGCCCCTCCCAAATTTTTTGGTACAATTTTATTTTTAGTCCTTATTAGTTTAAATATTAATTAAATAAAGATTTTTGTCCCTTTCAATTTTCTAATTTAAAGGTTTAATCGATTTTTACCCCTCCCAACATTAGATCATAACTCCGTCACTGGAGTTTAGGGTTTAGAATGTAGAAATTAAGGTTAGTTCAGGGTGTAAGGTTAGGGACGTAAAATTAGAGTTAGGATTTAGAATTTAACTTTTTAATAATTTTTAGGAGACATGATTAGGAGATAAAAAATTTTTATTCACCGGGCCGAAGGGTAATCGCTTTTAAAAATTTAAATCTTGCATATGATTTAAATTTTTCTATAATTTTTATTGAAATTATATTTTCTTCTTATAAAATTTTATAAATTTATCCTTTTATTGGATAAATTCGTCTCTAACATAAAATTTTGTATACGAGCCGAAATAAACCTATATATAAAAGCACAAATTAATCGTATAAGCAATTGAGATTGATCTTTTAGATGACCATTTCTGCAAATCCCCCAAGGAAATCAAGCATATAAATGGTGCTTACAGCAACTCCAATTCAAGCTGCCATGGAAGATTTCATCAGCAGTTTACCAGATGAACTACTTTTCCATATAATCTCTTTGCTACCCTTCGAATCTGCAATCCAAACCATTTTCCTATCTACCAGATGGAGATTCCTATGGAACCTGGCTGTGGTCCAACATGGAACAAGAGAAGATGTGCCAACTGCAGTTTCTTGGTTCCTTAAGAACTTCGATGAGCACGATCCAACGAGGAATACCAGGCGATTTCGGTTCCGTTTCTGTGAGTTCGGTCTCTTGTCAGCCATAATTGCACCCAACAACAAGCTTCACATTGATTTCTCAGGTGAAAACATGGAGAATCCTGTACATTTTGGTTGGCAAATCGAGTTGAATGACCCCAAAAACGTCTGTCATCAGCCTACTCCCTCTACTTTCTTTGTCAAGACACTTAGCTTAGTATCAGTAAACCATCTCAGCAGGGAAGCGGTTTCGTGTTTGGTGTCGAGGTTCCGGCTTCTCGAAAACCTTGAAATCGTTGGATGCCATGGATTGGAATCCTTGAGCATTGTTTCTGATACAAAGCTATTGAGTTTGACAATCTTTGATTGTCCACAGTTGAAGTCTCTACATGTTAGATCCTATAAACTCAGAACCTTGTTGTATAGAGGCCAATTTCCTTGGTTTTGGCCTGAATTTCACTTCAATCTTGCCAATGCCATGCTTGATTCTAGGCAAGGCCCTGGCTACAACACCTTCGAACCGTGTGATTTCGATCGAGTCTTGCTGACGATTAAGAATGCTCAAGTTCTTACATTGTGCAAATGGACTTTCGAGGTATGTTAACTCGGTTGATTCACAATCATTCTTAAACGATACGAATTCGAGCATGATCATACTTGTGTTTGCAAATGCAGGCATTGATTTGTCCATCTCTGTCATCTTATTTCCAATTTTATAAACTAAAGGAACTATGGTGGATCGATAAATATTCGAACGGATCGTATGATTGTGATGCTCTGATCACATTCTTGAAGCTTTCTCCTTCCTTGGAGCAGCTCTTTGTCACTGTAAAACCTTTAATTTTCCCTTCATTTTTGAGCTTTGAGCCCTGCAATTTTGCTTAGTTTTGGTCCTTGAATATGCAGATTGATCATAACAGCTATGCCATGCCTACTGCAACCACATGTTCCAAGCAAGTAAGCAAAAGCACAAAACTGCAGCATCTCAAGGTGGTTAAATTGGATGGATTTGCCAACGAAGAGGACGAGATTTCGTTGGTCGAACGTTTACGAGATGTTATCGCGGTCGAGCCGTTAATCTTGTCGACGTCCGGTGGGATATACGTCCGAAGGTCGATTAAGGTTCCATCCGGTGATTCTCTCCGGCCTGAGGTGTCTCATTCATTGCAGTCACAAGACACTGATCAGTTGTGTCCAAAACATCGTCACATGGTTTTGTAGGGCTATAAAGTCATAAGTTTCATCTAATGATGTTCTCATTTAATGTATGGCCTAGTTAGGATAGAGCTATTAAGAGAATAGATTGACCATGTCCTAATTTTGGATGAATGTTACATTTCATTATTATTTTTTTTTTTATCAAGAGATCTTTAACCATTTAATGTATTACATAGTACAGTTTAAATATTAAATATTAGAATTTAAATTCATACAAAATAATTTATATGAATATCTTTAATTATTTAGTCACTTAAATTTATTTAAGAATTTATAACGTTTTGGATGGCGTTTGGATCTTGAGGTTGGATTGTTTTCTTACCGACCTCAGGGAGAAAAAAAATTGAAAGTAATCCAACTTCATCTTTCTAATTTGAGAAAAAACAAATATGAAAAAAATGAGGTCGGATCAAAATTTTTTCATCTTTTTTTTTTTAACTTTTTCTTAAGGTCGGATTGAGTATCATACGACTTCATACTTTTTTTATTAAAAAAAATACACTAGATTCCTAAATATTTTTCTAACTATAACAGATTTTAAAATAAAAAGAATCCACTGCAATATTTAACAAATTTCCCCAACCTTTATATATTGTGCGATAAAATAAAAATAATTATATTTTATAGGTTTAATAGATAAGTGTTTAACTTGTTATTTATTTTTAGTATTAAAATTATTTTTTTAAAAAAATATACTTAAAATTTTATTTCAATCATTTTAAGTGTTTGATCGTTAAAAAATAGTTAAGTGAAATGTTTTAATTTTTAATTTTTTAAATTAATTTTTAAATATTTTTTTAAAATAACGATTTTAATTTTTAAATAGAACTCTTAACCCAAAACCTTCAAACCCCAAATTATTATCACTATTGACTGTTTTGTCAGAGTCCACCACAAAATTTTCCCTACCACCCATCATCGATAATAGATGGTAAGTGTATCGATCAACTTCCTTTTGTGAGTTCAATTTCTTTTAATGTTGGGAAGTCAATCAACACACTTTTATCGGTTACTAGTGCCAAATAGTTGAGAGAAATGATCGTGGTGATTCGACAGCGGTAATAATGGACAACGATAAAATCGACCGAAAAAGTTTGGAATTTTGAATTTAGTTTTTTTTTTTATAAATTTTAAAAAGTTTAAAGTTTTTTAAAAATCAAGTTAAATTAAATTAAATTTAAAAAATTAAAATTGTAACATTTATTTGATTATTATTATTTTATATATTTTATCCAATAAGTTAAGTCAATGTGTCTTTTCTTGCTTTCTAAGCTCGTGAGTGTAAATGAAAAACGTAAAGCGACAAGACTCCTTTGTTGTATTTCAGTTGAAAATTGTGGATTAAATTAAGTTAAATCAAATTAAATTAAGGTACATTGTTGACTTTGACTTTATACACTAAAGTTTATAATCAAATAATACAAGTTAAAGAATAGAGGGGGAGGGGGTTAAATGTCACACCCATCACAGAAAAAATGGAGGAGGGCAGTTGGAGGATTGAAGTAAATCCCAGAAGGAAACAGGGATGACTCACTCATAGAGGAATTTGTCAAGATCATAATCATAAATTAAGGATATATTTTTTAAAATAATTATTTAAGTTTATATAATGAAAAGTTGAAAAAAATTTATTAAAAAATTCGAGTAAAAGATAAATAAAAACATATCCATAAAAGGGATTAAATTATAGAAAGATTATCAACAATCATAAATCAAAACTAAGTATCTTTCAGAAAGCTATCAACGAACGTGATTTGTGTATCTAAATTTAAGATCCAAAGCAATAAAAACGAATTACATAATAAATTAACATCGTCTTGATCGGTGGAGACAAAATAATATAAAGAACGATTAAACATCCAAAAAAAGATTGCTTGAAAAATAAAGAAAAACATGTCATAGAGACAGAAACGTGTCATAAAGACATAGTTAATCTTATAAAAATAAAAGAATATATAAAAATTTAGATCAATGAAGAAAGTAGGAAAAACCCAGTTTTCATGTCAGACACCAAAATCATGACATGAAATGTAAGTGTTAACATACATCATGTCTTTGTTGTGCCTACCATACTCATCTTTGTGTACCAAAGTATAACTTTCAAACAATGGCAAAAGTAAAAGAACTGTACAGTAACTCCATGTTTATTTACACAGATTAGGACCTCTCACCTTGTTTCTCTCTTCTAATCATTCTTTTAAGTGATCGAATGTCGAAAATTTTACAGACAACACACACACACATCATCCACGGTTCTTGGTTAAACAAGAGTTGCAGAAATTCATAGAAACAACTGCAGAAGAACACACCTCAAATAATCCAATATTAGCAACCCTTTTTTCTGATCAGTAAACAAAATTAATATACCAGGAGACAAGAGGACAGACCCAATCTAATGCTGCTTTGCCCCCTAGAAAGAATATGGTTCTGTATTTCTTAACCACCACCCAAATTCACAAATCCTAAAGTATAAACCCTATCTTTAAACGTTTTTAACTAAAACTGATCCGGTGCGTACCTACTGGAGTTGGCGTTGTCACTACCGTCAATCATTCTCATATGTTCACAAGTCAGAGAACTGCATCCCCCCCCCCCCCCCCCCTTCTGGATTTTTCAATCAAAGCCCCACCGGTTGGTGGCAGTTCTGGCTCTTCAAATGATCGATATACAGAAGAACCAATATATGTTACACTCGATCACAAACCAAATTTAAACCAGTCGATGCTGACGCAAACCTTTCCCGAAATGAGGTTGCATTAAACGAACGTACAAACCATTTTTCGTTACCAAGGAATCATGCGTCCCTTCCTCCACAATTCGACCGCCGTTAAGTACTACGATGTTGTCAACGTGCCTCATCATTGCAGCTCGATGGGCTATCAAAATGGTAGTTTTGTTCCCCATTATCAGCGTATCGAGTGCCTCCTGCACCACTCGGCTCGACTCGGATTCAATGGATGAGCTAGCTTCGTCCAATAATAAGATGGGAGCATTCTTTAGCACCACTCGAGCGATGGCGATTCTTTGTTTCTGTCCCGGGGTCAAGTCCACACCCCTCATACCGACATGTGTGTCATAACCGTGGGGCAAGCTGCTGATGAAATGATGAGCATTAGCTATTCTTGCAGCCTCTTTCATCTCGGCTTCGCTAGCATTGTGCCTTGCATATATAATGTTTTCCCTGATAGTAGTTGAGAAGATAATGGGTTCCTGTTGAACAAGACCTAAGTGATTCCTCAACCATCTCAAATTGTATTGTTTTAAATCCCGCCCGTCAAGTAGAACCTGACCTGCTACCGGATCATAAAATCTCTCGATGAGTGATATTATGGTACTCTTCCCAGATCCTGAAACTCCAACAACAGCTAAAGTTTGTCCGCCATTAACTTTAAGACTAAAATTGCTTAATACCAACATTTCTGGACGAGTTGGATAGCAGAAATCAACATTTTTCAACTCAATGCTCCCATATACATTTGGTGGCTTCAATGCTGAGTTATCATCTGGCTCGATTTTAGGGACCCGCTCAATAATTTCAAACACCGAAGTGAGAGATTTACGCCTCTTGAGAATGTATGGTGCCAATCCAAATGGCTCTACCAGTGCAAAAGTTGCAAAAGAGAAAACTATGTACTCCTTGACAGCTGTAGGCAGATCCATATAGCCTCTTTTAACACAGAGAGCAGTGTACCAAAGGAGAAGAGCGTTGCAGGCGAAAAGAAGGAACTGCGAAAGGCCGAATGCAAAACCTATTGCCATTTCATGAAAGAAACTCTTTTTCAATATTTTCTTCAGCTGCAATCTGTAGAGCTCCATTACCTTATTACCGGCACAAAATGCTACAACAGTGTAAATGTTTCTCACTGCATCCTCAAGGACCAACGATGCCTTCCTATGCATCTCTTGGATTCCCTTTGAAAATCCAGCAAGCCATAATTTCTGAAAAATTTAAGTACACAATAATTCAGAAATTTGGAGACAGATAATCTTCCATCCAAATTCAATAAGAAAGAAAAGGGAAAGATATGGAGCAGAAAATGAAGCAAACATGATGAATGGAAGTGAGAATAATTAACTAAGATGCACAAATCTCTAGAAACTCCATTTTTTTCCTCCATCATCTTTCAATAATCAAGTAAAAAACAAAATAATAATAATAAAAAAGGCATGCAAACCTGTGCAATAGCAGAGACGGTTAGAACCGGCAGGGTTGCAAATGCCACAAGTGCCAACCGCCAATGTAGCAACAACCCAATCAGCAAAACTATAACAGCAGTACCATCCTGTACAAATATTGAAAGCCGGTTGCTAAAAGAAGCCCGTACAAATGTAGCATCGTTTGCCAATCGCAAGGACAAGGTGTCAGCATTATTCTCTTCTTCATCAAACCATCCAACTTCATTCCGCAGCATTGCTGTAAATGGTAGGCAAAACACGGTAAACAATATGCATTGAATTCAGCATTCCATTAAATTTGCAATATTGATTTGAAGTGTTAGATACCTGAGAACATCATCCTGCGAACCCGCTCAGTCATCTTTTCTCCCATAATGCCAAAGTAGAAGTGTTGCAGAAAGTTGGCAACAACAGTTACTATACCCATACAGGCAATTATCAAACACCACCTGTCTACTTCACCCCGTATGTGATGATGTTCTTGACGCCTATAATATGCTGTTACTACCAGAGCAATAACATAAGCAAGAAGTGGATTAAAAGAGCCAAAGATTGCAGCACCAATGCTTCCCAACACGGCATAGAGCCACTCTGCAAAGCTAAGCTGCGCTAACCTCCAAAAGGATGGAGCTTGCTTATGATGCGCTTCCTTAGCTTTCACTGGGATGTCACCAGAGTGACTGAGAGGGCGGCTAAAAGTCTGAGAATGAGAACGTTCACTTTTAGGATCAGAAGTCAGAAGAGGTGATACAGGAGATTCTGGGTCAGAACCATTTGATTTCTGCCTCTGGATAGACTGAACGTCAAGTTTGGGCAACTCTGGTAGCCTCATTTCCAAACTATCCTGCCTCCTGATTGATGGTTCCTTACCAATACCATCCACAGGCAAACTGTTTTCATGCACTTTCTCTGGTGGTGGACTATGAGCCTTAGGAGATTCTTGCGAGTTAAAAGCACCATCATGGTCCCGAAATACAGCGGGAACTCTTTGAAGAGATGGTGATTTGATGAATTTTGGAGATGATGATTCTTGAAAGCTGTATAGCGAGGGAGACTCTTTTTCGATCTGGAAAATTGACATCTCCTTGTAATTCCTAACTGGCGTCCTGAATAAATAAATAAATAAATAAATAAACAACCATAAAACCAGAATTTAGAATATAGAAACACAGGAGCATTGTTTAATCTAAACCAAGAAAAAGCACCGACAAGGAATAGACTTCAATAGCCTTAATAAAAGCATGTATAGCTCTAATTACCTCCTCGGAAGTTTTGCTGCCTCTTCACATTTAAGGAGCTCTGCATACAAGCCATCAAGGGCTAGTAACTCATCATGTGTGCCCATTTCAACCAGCTGACCTTCCTCCATCACAGCTATATAATCGGCATTTCTTATGAGACTAAGACGTCGAGCAATTATTATAGTTGAACGCCCCAACATCAGAAGATCCAGAGCATCCTGAACAGTTATTTCAGCTTCAAAATCGAGTCCACCGGTAACCTCATCAAGCAGAAGAATTGATGGGTTCAAAAGCACAGCTCTAGCAATAGAAACTTTGATTTTCTGTTCCTCTGTCAACGCTAAGCCACCCCTCCCCACCTAAAAGTCCCAGTAAAATGATTTTAACAAAATATGTCAAGAATGAGAAATAATCAAGACGATCATCAAGATTGGCAAAAATAGCATATCTTGTTCTTCTATGTTTCACCTGTGTCTCATATCCTCTCTCAAGCGAGCTAATAAATTTATGTGCATGTGCTATTTTTGCAGCTTCTTCAATTTGATCAAGCGTGGCATCTCTCCCATAAGAAATATTATCTTTTATGCTCAAACTGAGTAATGCAGGTTCCTGAGTAACAAGTCCTATTTGGCTTCTCAGCCACTCCAGCTTTAGGTTCTTAATGTTCTCTCCATCAAGAAGAACTTCCCCTGCATCATAGAAAATAAAACTGTTCAAATCATGAAGGTTGGCTCACCACCAAGCAATAGTTTCAACACTCAAATGGCATGCCACTGCAGTGCAACACATAAAATCATATGAACATAATACCTAATGTAGGATCATAAAACCGTTCCATGAGTGGAATAATACTACTTTTTCCAGAGCCATTTCTGCCAACAAGGGCCACAGCCTTTTTAGCAGGTACAGTGAGGTAAAATCCGCTCAATATAGGGATTTCAGGTCGAGAGAGATAACTAAAATATACATTGCGAAACTCAACATTTCCTTGAAGGGAGGGTAGGACGTTCCCTTCCTGATTAGAACCAGAGGATGACCGACTAATCAACTCAAAAAGTCTATAAGCAGCAATTCGTCCTTGGTCAAATGAATAGAAATTTGTTGCGGCTTGATTCAGCCCACTGCACGATATGGAAAGGATTGGTAAGAAAGCAGAGATTAGACAGCAAGGAAAAAGAAAGAAACAGATGCTTACAGGCCACTTAAAATTACAGCAAAAAGAGCTGTGATTATTTCACCACCATGAGCTCTATTACGTGTGACCAGGAACATTCCAACCCAAAGTTGTAAGGCACAAGAACATATTGCAAGCCCATATGTAAATCCAAGCCCAAGCCCTTGCACAAGACTAATCAAGATACCATATCTCAAAGTTGCTTGCAATGAGGTCGCGTAAGAATATTTGGCCAAAGTTTCATTAGTAAATGCATACAAGGTCTTAATGTAAGAGATTGCCTGAAAAACAAAAACCATATGCATATTAGCATCACTTCCAACTGTGCTTACAACAAACATGCAGAAGGTCAATTCTATGCAGAAAGTAAAGTTCAAAAAAAAAAAAAAAAAAAAGTCACGACACCATTTCAACAAATTCAAAGCCATTGAACCCTCAAATATATAATATGCATGATGCTTGGATGATAAAGAAAATGTCTAGTGCAAGTTCCACCAAGCTTTGGGGAAACTTCTTCACTCCAGAAAGCAGAAATAGTGTTCTAAGTTTGAACAGAGTTTAAATAAAGTAGTCTTATAACTTCTATAGAAACTGGAAATTAGCTTTTTATGAGCTGAAAGCTGAAACCCAAAGTTAGATCTTCTAATAACAAAATATATTCCATATTAACTCGAGAAATTTCAATTTGACAACACCTTTGTACAGCTAGCAGCCAGCACTTTTTCCCCACAACTCCAGCTGGGCGGAAGAGGGTCCTAAGCCAAGCATCTAAAGGCTCCTATAAATTATCAAGCAAATATAGGGGGTAACTTTGCCATCATTTCTGTTTAAAATGCAAAAAATAGTAAAGTTTAGTCCATAGTCCTTCTAAGTTCAAATAAACTCATTATAGTTAAAATGCCATAGTAACTGGCACTGCACTCTTCAGTCAGTGTCTGCATTTTGGTCAACTCATTCTGAATAAACATTAAGCAAAGTAGCCAATTCAAAACAACAATATTAAGAAAAATAAGTTTCATTGAAAGGAGTGGAGCCAGAAGGGAAGAGAAAAACCTGTTCAGCAACGCTAGCTGCCTCAGCATAAGCATCTTGAATGTTCTCAGCAAGCCTATGAAGAAATATATTGGATATGCCCCCAGCAGCAATAATGAATGGACCAGTGGCTAGAGTTATGAGTGTGATCTCCCAACAGTTGATAAAACCAATAACTAGACCACTGAAAAATGTAGCCATATTATGAATGTAATTCTCAACCTGTATCAGCGTACGAATACTAGGATTAGATTAGAACAGACATCAGCAAGGAAATTCCCCCAGAGACTAAGTTATTAAAAAAAGTAGGGAAACCCACATGTGACTGAACTTACTTTTTCACTAAGAGCAGACTGGATGAGTAATACATCACTCAATACTTGACTCACTATGTCTCCATTATTCCCATAAGTATCGAAAAAGCTCATATCTTGATTCAATAAAACTTGCACATAATTTGACCGGATGACAGCAGTCTGCCGCTCTCCCGTCAGAATCCAGCACGAAACCTCTATTACACAGAGCAAGTCAGCGACAAATGGAAAAACGAAGCACCAACAAAAGTGAACGGAAATGAAGCAATAACTGATTTTGATAATCAACTTACCAATCCAGCCAGCAGCAAAAACACCCACAGCAATATACACAATAGTTAAAGCAAGCTGCAGAACAAGAATGAAACGGTTGGTGATAAGCACAAGTACAAACAACAGTGTCTGAAGGAAATTCCAAATGATAGTTGCTTATATCAAGCAAAAGAAGAGATAGATCAGACAGAAAATCAAGCCACAAAAGATGGCGTTGCATTGCCCCATGTAATTGTCACATTATATTACTAATAAACACCTCTCAAGAATAAATACAAAGAAGCTTAACCCAGAAGATAGAGAGTTTCTATTTTTCATGGATAAAAATTAAAAAAAAAATATTATTTGCGAACAAGCAGAGATAAATAATCACATAGAATCAGTTTACATGTACCCATGATAACAATTACATGAGAGAGTAGCTACATAACTTGATGCACATATCATCTAATACAACAACCAAACTGTGGAAGTTTGATTTGCAATTAACTAAACCATCACATAAAAAAAAAATCATTCTTTTTGTAGTTCACTACCCATCCTATTCCCCTTCCTTCCCTTTACTTTTCCAAAATATGCAAGCCTTGAAAATCTAACATGAAACACATAGTCCGTTCCCGCTATGCTAGTCTATTGTTAAAATGAAGCTTTGCATCTAGAATTCGGAAAAACCACCCTGTCCCCAACCAAGAGGGGGATAGTAAAGGACTCTCTTATACCCGGGTTTAGGGTTGAGTGCCGGATATGAGAATGTGTCCAATACGGGCTTGCTCAAGTTTTCTTAAATTTTCCATATATTTGGAGGATCATATCTACACTCATGTCCGAATATTTAGAGGATTTAGGATTCGGTCACAGGTATTTTATGAAGAAAAAAAATGAGGAGTCTGTGTAACATAGGTTAAAGACCATCCATCCACGCAGAAAATTAAAACAACATTATCCTAATATGGCAACACCTAAGCCTATACAAGCAATAACCATTAATGTAACAAAATAGATTTCCAACATTTCATGCTTTTCTACGCCACAAAATATCCTATCGATCCACGTCAAAGCCTATACAAACAAGAACCATTAATAACCATCTCACCTAATTTCTCCAACTCCATAAAAATAAAACGTCTCAGTTAACTACAGTGTCAAAAATTGTAAACTTTTGATTTGAGAAACTATAAATTCATCAACTTCAACACTAAGCTAAGCCTTTAAATCCCAAAATTTAACTTTTTCACTTCCTGAATAAAATAGAAAAAAAAATAGCTAACCTCTGTAAACCTTTCAAATTGTTCATCCAATCTCTCCGGCCCTGGAACTGACGACCCAATTCCAAGAACATGAACAATCTTCGCAAAGTAATGCAAGTAAACAACGAGAGCAGTCCCGTGAGGAGCAGCAGCAAGCGATCCGACGATCATGAGAGCCCAATCAAGCCGGTCAGCACAGGCGAAGAGCTTCGAGAAAGGAACAGCAGCAGGTGGCGGCTCCAGCTCTTCAACCTCCTCCATTTCCTCCTCCGCCTCCACCTGCGCCGCTTCGGCAGCTGCTGCTTCCGCACTTGTATCCAAGTACGGAGAAGGCGATTCCGGCGGCTCCGAAACCTCGGATACTGGTGTCAACGGCTGTATGTGGGGCGGTGACCACCCGAATAAACCTCTTGATATCATCATCTTCAAAGAAAATCAAAACCCAAACCCAAACCCAAACCCAAACCCAAAGTATCCTTCCTCTAAATTTAGCAGAAACTTGTAGCGGATCTACTAAATTCAGAGACCAAAAAATTACGAAAAAAAATCAGATTTTTCCCTTCTCTAAGTAAATTAAAGATTTGGGATTTCCATTTAATTAGCCTTTCTTTGAAGTAAAAATGGAGAAGGAGTCAACCATGACTGCGGAGACAGAAGCAAACACAGAGAATATCTGGAGTAACCCACGCTTACATCACATTAAAGCAAATCAAAGAAGGGGAAAAAATTGGAAATTTTTCGAAAATTTGGAGGCTTTTTTAATGATTCCAGTTTTTGTTTTTGGTAACAGCAAAAGTTAATTAGATATTTAGTTGGATTATTGTTGTTTATTCTTAATTTTAAAACAAGTAGATAGCCTAAGTTAATTAGATTAAATTTAATTTTAAAAATAAATAATTCAATTAAAACATTATTACAAATATATCATTACATCTAAATATTAGACATAAATATTATAGTTAAAATTTTATAAATAATCTAATTCAAAATTAAAATATTATTACAAATATATCATTACATATAAATATTATTCAGTTTTTAGTATAAATAATAGAACATCATATCTTTAAACTTAATATTTAATTTATATATTATATTAATTTAATTATAATTTAATAAATTTAATATTTTATATTCAAAAATTTTGTGATTTTAGTATTTATTCTTTTCTGAAAATATCTTATATATTTTTTATTTTAATATTAATTTATTGCTACATTATGATATTAACTATTATTTTGATTCAGCGATTTTTTCTTTTTATCTTGATAGTATCATAAAAAATGATAAAAATTTTAAATATAAATGATTGAAGTTATAATGATAGAAATGAGGTTGTTATGGTACTTGGTCCATATAATGGGACATTCGGTTTAGTTTTGGTTTAATTCGGTAAGCTATTTTAGTAACTATCGATTTTCGATTCGATTAATCGTGGTTTTTAATTTTTTCATATTAACGTTAATTTATAAAAAAAATGTATTTTATCTTGAAAAAATAGTTTTATTTTATGACTTTTAAACATTAAATGATAAATATTTTAAGATATTTTTCATAAATATTTATTTAAATATATTTTAAGTAAAAAATAAAAAATAAAAATACATTTATAGTATTTTAAGTATAAAATATATTTTTACCTTATAAAAATAATTAAAAGTTAATTAAAAAATTAAATTCAGTTTGATTCGATTAACCGTGATTAACCACAATTCATAAATTTATGAACCACAATACTTCAGTTCGATTCAATTTTCGTTTTTACGGTTAATCATGCCTAACCCTAATCCACGTGACTCTTGAAGCCTCGAGACTCAAGGTACTAGTCTTCCTACGGTTAGACACAATCGCTTGGTTCTCCCCATTTGCAATGACGTTCTTAGTTTGGAATATAAGGGGCCTCAATGACCCTCCTAAACAAGGGATTATATCATGAACTTTTTCTATTACGTTATCTGTAATTTATGCAATTAGATACATTTATTTTTAATTATTTGATAATTATCCACTCACTAATTATATGTAAGAAAGAAGTAATGATTCACCCTAAAAAATATGAGATAGATGAATTTGATTGGTTAAGACTACAGATAACGTGATGGAAAAATTTCACGATATAATTTCTCCTTTTAAACAGAGTGAGATCTTAAAATTGGTAAGTCAGTTGAATGTTGATGTGCTATGCTTGCTTGAAACAAGAGTTCGTACTAATAATTTAGAGAGTATTGTTAGTAGAAAATTTAAAGTTGGGATTTCTTTTATAATTATGACTTTACCTCGAATGATCGAAAATGAATTCTTATTAGAGGAAATTGAAATATGGATGTTCTGATTATGTCTGCCTAATTTATTTCTTTTAATGTGAAAAGAAAAGTAGATATTCAATTCTGTTATACTATCATTTATGTTAATATCGATAGGTAAGAAAGGTGTATTATCGTTAACTTACTCGTGTATGGCTATTGAGCATTAGACCAGACAACACTCAACCAACTCAGCCTATATTTAGCCAAAACTATCTCGTCATAAACTATTTAAGTTTCATCACATTTCTATCGTTATTCACAATCAGCAAAAACTTGTTCTTTCTCTTAGTTTATCCTTTTAGAACAAGATGATGAAGATTGTACATGTAATTCTATTCTCGTTGGTCCTAGTCTACACATTCCAATTTGTGATAAACAAAGATGCAAAAATCAAAGATGAGAAAATCGAAGGCGAAGGAGAGGTGGAGAAAACTTCGTTAAAGGACGATAAAGAACATGAAAAGAAAAAAGAAGAACAAATAGCGTGTGAGGAAAATGCTAAAAAGAAAGAGGGAGCCAGACATGCTAAGGACGAAGAAAAAGAGAGCACCGATCATGCAAAGGCTAAAGAAGAAGAAGAAGACGATAAAAAGACGGAAGGAAAAGATCATGACGGTGATGAAAAAACTAAAAAGAAAGAGAAAGATGATCATGAAAAAGACGATGACGACGACAATGATGATGACAATGAAAAAGAAAAACAAGACATCAAATATTCAAAGAAAATAGAGAAAACTTCGTTAAAGGATGATAAAGAACATGACAAAGAAAAAGAAGAACAGATAACGGGTGAGGGAGAGGCTAAAAAGAAAGAGGGAGCCAGTCATGCCAAGGACGAAGAAAAAAAGAGCGTCGATCATGCAAAGGCTGAAGAAGAAGAAGGAAATAAAAAGACTAAAGGAAAAGATCACCCTAGTGATGAAAAGTCTAAAAAGAAAGAGAAAGACGATCATGAAAAAGACGATGACGATGAAGAAAAAGAGAAAAAAGACATCAAATATTCAAAGAAAATAGAGAAAACTTCGTTAAAGGATGATAAAGAACATGGAAAGGAAAAAGAAGAACAAATAGCGGGTGAGGAAGAGGCTAAAAAGAAAGAGGGAGCCAGTCATGCCAAGGACGAAGAAAAAGAGAGCGTCGATCATGCAAAGGCTGAAGAAGAAGAAGGCGATAAAAAGACTAAAGGAAAAGATCATCCTAGTGATGAAAAGTCTAAAAAGAAAGAGAAAGACGGTCATGAAAAAGACGAAGACGAAGACGACGATGAAGAAAAAGAAAAAAAATACATCAAATATTCAAAGAAAATAGAGAAAACTTCGTTAAAGGATGATAAAGAACATGGAAAAGAAAAAGAAGAACAAATAGCGGGTGAGGAAGATGCTAAAAAGAAAGAGGGAGCCAGACATGCTAAGGACGAAGAAAAAGAGAGCACCGATCATGCAAAGGCTAAAGAAGAAGAAGAAGACGATAAAAAGACGGAAGGAAAAGATCATGACGGTGATGAAAAAACTAAAAAGAAAGAGAAAGATGATCATGAAAAAGACGATGACGACGACAATGATGATGACAATGAAAAAGAAAAACAAGACATCAAATATTCAAAGAAAATAGAGAAAACTTCGTTAAAGGATGATAAAGAACATGACAAAGAAAAAGAAGAACAGATAACGGGTGAGGGAGAGGCTAAAAAGAAAGAGGGAGCCAGTCATGCCAAGGACGAAGAAAAAAAGAGCGTCGATCATGCAAAGGCTGAAGAAGAAGAAGGCAATAAAAAGACTAAAGGAAAAGATCACCCTAGTGATGAAAAGTCTAAAAAGAAAGAGAAAGACGATCATGAAAAAGACGATGACGATGAAGAAAAAGAGAAAAAAGACATCAAATATTCAAAGAAAATAGAGAAAACTTCGTTAAAGGATGATAAAGAACATGGAAAGGAAAAAGAAGAACAAATAGCAGGTGAGGAAGAGGCTAAAAAGAAAGAGGGAGCCAGTCATGCCAAGGACAAAGAAAAAAAGAGCGTCGATCATGAAAAGGCTAAAGAAGAAGAAGGCGATAAAAAGACTAAAGAAAAAGATTATCCCAATGACGAAAAGACTAAAAAGAAAGAGAAAGACGATCGTGAAAAAGACGATGACGACGATGAAGAAGACGATGAAAAAGAAAAAAAAGATATCAAAATTTCAAAGAAAACAGAGAAAAAGAGTACCGATTACGTAATGGTTAGTAGGAAAAAGGACGTCGGTCAAGCAAAGGTTTAAAAAGGAAAGAAAGACGCTAATGCTAAGGGTAAGAAAAGAAATGAATATTGACGATCAGAAGACTAAACATGATCTCTAATTGAATTAATTAATGTATCTACATCATGTCAATAATTTTTAAAGGCTATGAAATTTTCTCAAAGCCAAACAAAACTATTTTTTAGATATTCAGTAATAAAAATAATTAAATGTTCGATTAATAATACCATTGCTTGTGTTGATGTCATGTGATCTTGATTTTTGATTGTTGTTATCATGTTCATTCTTTATATAGTGTTTTTTCCTCAATAAAGTTTATCTTTTTATTAAGAAAAAGAACAATATATGTTCCTGAATAAAGTAAAGACAACGACAAAACTCACAAGACATCACCAAGACAACCAACAACTAAAGACTAATGAAAAAAACCTTCACAGCACCCCATGTTTTTCATGCGATTTGAACTGATCCATACAAAAATTGAATCCATGCAACAAGCTTAGTCACCTCCACTTACATGCTCAAATGCCTTCCTAATAAAAAATATGAATCCAACTAAATGAGTAAACAATAATATTTTGATGTCATGTGATCTTGTTTTTTTTTTTTTTTTTTTTTTGTCGTTTGTTATCATGCTCATGTTTTATAGAGTATTTTTTCTTATTCAAATTTTAAAATAAATTCCCAACAACTTATGACTAAAAAATCCCATCAGAATTCTAATTATACGGGTATTATATAAGTCGATTTGTGTTTCGTCCTGCTTTAGTCATATATCTGAAAAATCTAGTAATAAATATCTAGTTCACATTATTTTTTTTATGTATTTTAATTTTATATTTTTTTAAAAAGCACTCAATATGTACATAAAATTTAAAAGTTTATAATACAAAATTAAAATTAAAAATTATCTCGTCACGAACTATTTAAGTTCGATCAAAGCTCGCTCGGTCAAAGCTCGGCTTGAGTGAGCTCGACTCGGACTCAGATTCGGCTCGAGACCTTAATGAGCCGAGCCGATTCAATCTCGACTTGAAAAGCTCGCGAACAAGCTCGGAATAATTAAATTATGTACGTGCTACATATACACTAAAAGTAATCTCTTTAGTAAAAGAAAAGCAGTAAAATAAAATATGAGAAATCTAGTAAAATAAATTAATAAAATAAAAGGATGACAATGAAGAAAAAATATATTAAGCATTCAAAAAAAATGTCAATCATGTGTAAAATAAAAAAAGAACACCGATCATCCAAGAAGAAGAAAAAAGATAGTGACACATAGGGATGGGCACGGAACCCGAACCCAACGGGTTCCGACCTGACCCGGTCCGATCGGGTCGGATTTTTTTGTGAAAAAATCGGGTTTGGGTCGGGTTTTTTTAAGGGGGGTCTCGGGTCGGGTTAGGGTTTAGGGTGAAAAAAATCCGACCCGACCCGACCTGGGACTAATAGTGTAATTTTCCCATATATATTTTAGGGATATTTGCAATAATGATCCCTCTTTATATATATTTTATACAATTAGATCATTAAAATTAATTTTTTAACAATTAGGTCACTAAAATTAAATAATTTTACAATTAGATCCCTAAATTTTATTTTTTTTACAATTTAGTCCCTAAAATTTTAATTTTTTTAATGATTCGGGTCGGGTCGGATTTTTTTCACCCTAAAACCGGGTTGGGTCGGGTGGAGGGTGGAGGGTGTGATTTTTCGGGTCGGGTGCGGGTGGGCCGAAAATCCGACTTGTGCCCATCCCTAGTGACACAAAGAATAAGAAGAAAAAAAAGTATACGATGTAAAAACTAATTACATTCTCAAAATGAATTAAACGATATATCTGTATCATGTCAATAATTTTTAAAAGATATGAATTTTCTCAAAACAATAATAAAATTCTTTTTAAAAATTAAGTTCAAAGAAATTAGAGGTTTGATTAATAAGACAATTGTTTGTGTTGATGTCTTGTGATCTTTTTTTTTGTCGGTTCTTATCATGTTCAAGCGTATAGAGTATGTTGTATGTATTTATTTCAATAAAATACTATAAAAGATTGGGATGTAAAACATTATAGATTTGAGTTTTAAATTAATTCATATAAAAAAATATAATCAAGAATCTTAAAACAATAAAATGCATTTGTTTGAGTTATATTGTCTACCATTTGTACCAACCTCAAATTTTTATTTTTATCTCAAATTAATTTAGGTTCGTTTATTTACCTAATCGTTTATATAGGTATGATACAATTTTGGATAATTTGAGTGAACCTGGGATACAATTTAATAGTGACATTAAATCTTAAGAAAAATATATGATATCCCAGATCCGATCCGATATTCGACAATGAACACACCTAGCAATCATATCACCCCACTGTTAAGCGACAATATTGGAACCAATTAATTAGTTACGTGATATATTTGTCAAATTTGAAAGTATAGTGATCATAGCGATACCAACCCCATAATTGAGCGTTCATCTTTGAATTTTACCCCCCAAAATATAATAATACCGATCAAGTATAGCTCGACTAAATTATCATTTTTACAAATACAAGAGAGACCGTGAGATCGAACACACTATTCATATTTCACGCCATATTTATAATTTTTAAGATTTTGTTTGGAAATTGTTAAATGTTTTTAAACCTTAATAAAATTTTAATAATTTTTATAGAGGGGATGATTAAAATAATTGTAATTTTTACAATTTTTTTATAAAATATATATTTTTGCTAATACGTATCATCATCAAGTTATCTATATCTTACTTGTTGGTGGCTATAAAGAAAAACACAACTTTAAAAATATGAAAAGAAATTATCTTTAACTTATTCATGTATGGCTATTGAGCACTAGACCCGTCAACACATAACCAACTCAGCTTATATTTAGTCGAAACTATCTCATCATAAACTATTTAAGTTTCATCACATTTTCATCATTTTTCACAACCAACAAAAAATTGTTCTTTCCCTTAGTTCATCCTTTTAGAACAAGATGGTGAAGATTGCTCATGTAATTCTATTCTCATTGGTTCTAATCTATACATTCCAATTTGTGATAAGCAAAGATGCAAAGATCAAAGACGAGAAAATCGAAGGCGAAGAAGAGGTGGAGAAAAATTCGTTAAAGGAAAATAAAGAACATGAAAAGAAAAAAGAACAAATAGCGTGTGAGGAAAAGACTAAAAAGAAAGAGGGAGCATGTCACATCAAAGACGAAGAAAAAGAGAGTGTCGATCCTGCAAAGGGTAAAGAAAAAGAAGAAGAAGAAGATGATAAAAAGACTAAAGGAAAAGATCATGCCGATGATGAAAAAACTAAAAAGAAAGTGAAAGACGATCACGAAAAAGACGATGACGACGAAGACAATGAAGAAGGTAAAGAAAAAGATAAAAAAGACATCAAATATTCAAAGAAAATAGAGAAAACTTCGTTAAAGGATGAAAAAGAACATGAAAAAGAAAAAGAAGAACAAATAGTGGGTGAGGGAGAGGCTAAAAAGAAAGAGCGAGCTAATCATGCCAAGGAAGAAGAAAAAAAGAGCGTCGGTCATGCAAAGGCTGATGAAGAAGGCGATAAAAAGACTAAAGGAAAAGATCATTCTAGTGATGAAAAGTCTAAAAAGAAAGAGAAAGACGATCATGAAAAAGACGATGACGATGAAGAAAAAGAAAAAAAAGATATCAAATATTCAAAGAAAATAGAGAAAACTTCGTTAAAGGATGATAAAGAACATGGAAAGGAAAAAGAACAGATAGCGGGTGAGGAAGAAGCTAAAAAGAAAGAGGGATCCAGTCATGCCAAGGACGAAGAAAAAGAGAGAACCGATCATGCAAAGGTTGAAGAAGAAGAAAAAGAAGATAAAAAAACTGAAGGAAAAGATCATGCAGGTGATGGAAAGACTAAAAAGAAAGAGAAAGACGATCATGAAAAAGACGATGATGACGATGATGAAAAAGAAAAAAAAGACATCAAATATTCAAAGAAAATAGAGAAAACTTCATTAAAGGATGATAAAGAACGTGAAAAAGAAAAAGAAGAACAAATAGCGGGTGAGGAAGAGGCTAAAAAGAAAGAGAGAGACAATCATGTCAAGGACGAAGAAAAAGAGAACGTCGATCATGCAAAGGCTGAAGAAGAAGAAGGCAATAAAAAGACTAAAGAAAAAGATCATCCCAGTGATGAGAAGTCTAAAAAGAAGGAGAAAGACAATCATGAAAAAGACGATGACGACGATGATGATGATGAAAAAGAAAAAAAAAGACATCAAATATTAAAAGAAAATAGAGAAAAGTTCGTTAACGGATAATAAAGAACATGGAAAGGAAAAAGAAGAACAAATAGCGGGTGAGGAAGAGGCTAAAAAGAAAGAGGGAGACAATCATGCCAAGGAAGAAGAAAAAAAGAGCGTCGATCATGCAAAAGCTGAAGAAGAAGAAAAAGGCGATAAAAAGACTAAAGGAAAAGATCATCCTAGTGATGAAAAGACTAAAAAGAAAGAGAAAGACGATCATGAAAAAGTCGATGACGAAGATGAAGAAGGCAGTGAAAAAGAAAAAAAGGATATCAAATATTCAAAGAAAACAGAGAAAAAGAGTACTGATTACGTAATGGTTAGTAGAAAAAAGGATGTCGGTCAAGCAAAGGTTTAAAAAGGAAATAAAGACAATGATGCTAAGGGTAAGAAAAAAAAAAGAATATTGACCATCAAAAGACTAAACATGATCTCTAATTGAGTTAATTAATGTATCTACATCGTGTCAATAATTTTTAAAGACTATGAAATTTTCTCATAGCCAAACAAAACTATTTTTTTAGAAATTCAGGAATAAAAATAATTAAATGTTCGATTAATAATATAATTGCTTGTGTTGATGTCATGTGATCTTGGTTTTTGGTTGTTGTTATCTTGTTCATGCTTTATATAGTGTTTTTTTTCTCAATAAAGTTTATCTTTTTATTAAGAAAAAGAACAATATATGTTCCTGAATAAAGTAAACACAACGACAAAATTCACAAGACATCACCAAGAAGAAGAAGAAAAAGAAGAACATGGAAAGGAAAAAGAAGAACAGATAGCGGGTGAGGAAGAAGCTAAAAAGAAAGAGGGATCCAGTCATGCCAAGGACGAAGAAAAAGAGAGAACCAATCATGCAAAGGCTGAAGAAAAAGAAAAAGAAGATAAAAAAAACTGAAGGAAAAGATCATGCAGGTGATGAAAAGACTAAAAAGAAAGAGAAAGACGATCATGAAAAAGACGATGATGATGATGACGATGATGAAAAAGAAAAAAAAGACATCAAATATTCAAAGAAAATAGAGAAAACTTCATTAAAGGATGATAAAGAACATGAAAAAGAAAAAGAAGAACAAATAGCAGGTGAGGAAGAGGCTAAAAGGAAAGAGAGAGACAGTCATGTCAAGGACGAAGAAAAAGAGAACGTCGATCATACAAAGACTGAAGAAGAAGGCGATAAAAAGACTAAAGAAAAAGATCATCCCAGTGATGAGAAGTCTAAAAAGAAGGAGAAAGACAATCATGAAAAAGACGATGACGACGATGAAAAAGAAAAAAAAGACATCAAATATTCAAAGAAAATAGAGAAAAGTTCGTTAACGGATAATAAAGAACATGGAAAGGAAAAAGAAGAACAGATAGCGGGTGAGGAAGAGGCTAAAAAGAAAGAGGGAGATAGTCATGCCAAGGAAGAAGAAAAAAAGAGCGTCGATCATGCAAAGGCTGAAGAAGAAGAAAAAGGCGATAAAAAGACTAAAGGAAAAGATCATCCTAGTGATGAAAAGACTAAAAAGAAAGAGAAAGACGATCATGAAAAAGACGATGACGAAGATGAAGAAGGCCGTGAAAAAGAAAAAAAAGATATCAAATATTCAAAGAAAACAGAGAAAAAGAGTACTGATTACGTAATGGTTAGTAGAAAAAAGGATGTCGGTCAAGCAAAGGTTTAAAAAAGAAAGAAAGACAATGATGCTAAGGGTAAGAAAAAAATGAATATTGACGATCAAAAGATTAAACATGATATCTAATTGAGTTAATTAATGTATCTACATCATGTCAATAATTTTTAAAGGCTATGAAATTCTCTCAAAGCCAAACAAAACTATTTTTTAGAAATTCAGTAACAAAAATAATTAAATGTTCGATTAATAATATAATTGCTTATGTTGATTTCATGTGATCTTGGATTTTGTTTTTTATCATGTTCATGTTTTATATAGTCTTTTTTCCTTAATAGAATTTAAATTTTATTAAGAAAAGGAACAACAATATATGTTCCTGAATAGAGTAAACACAACGACAAAACTCACAAGACATCACCTAAACAACCAACAACTAAGGACTAAAGAAAAAAAAACCTTCACAACACCCCTGTTTTCATGCGATTTGAACTGATCCACACAAAAAATGAATTCATGCAACAAGCTCAGTCACCCTCACAGACATGCTCAAATGCCCTTCTAATACAAAATATGAATCCAACCAAATGAGTAAACCATAATATTTTGATGTCTTGTGATCTTTTTTTTTTTTCCAGTTGTTATCATGCTCATACTTGAATATTTTTTCTCAGTAAAATTTTAAAAAAAATATCCCAACATCTAATGACTAAAAAAACCATTACAATTCTAATTATACATGTATTATATATGTTGATTTGTGTTTCGTCCCACTTTAGTCATATATCTAAAAAATCAAGTAATAAATATCTAGTTCACATTATTTTTTATGTATTTTAATTTAATTGTTTTTAAAAAATCATACAATATACACATAAAATCTAAAAGTTTTTAATACAAAATTCAAATTCAAAAATTATCTCGTCACAAACTTCGTAAGTTCCATCACATTTCTTTCATTGTTCACAATTAGTAAAAAAAATATTCTTTCTTTTAGTTCATCCTTTTAAAACAAGATGGTAAGATTGTTCATATACCTTTTTCTCATTTTCTCAACTTTACACATTCCAATTTGTGATAAGCAAAGATATAGAAATCATAGGTGAAGGAGGGTTGGAGAAGGTTTTGTTAAAGAACGATAAAGAACAAGAAAAAGGTAAAGAAGAAGAGAGAGCATGTGATGAAAAGATAAAGAAAAAAGAGTATCAATTACGAAAAGACTAAAAAAAAGAGAGAGTGGGATCGCAAAGGCTGAAGAAAAATAGAGCATTGATCAGTAAAGACTGAAGAACAAGAAGAAGAAGAAAAAAGTAACGGCGATAAATTGACTAACAGAAAAAAGTCATGTTAGTTGACAAGCGTCGTTTAACTCATCAAAATAAAATAATCTTCTTTAAATTAATTAAGCAAAAGATAGTATAGTAAAGAGAGTCGATCCACAAGGAATTTGGAATTTCTGATGTAATTCTGCGCTGATTCCAGTCCAGGATATTAAAGTAAACAAATTAAAAATAAAAATGAATATTGAGAAAAATAAATAGTAGTTGAAAACGACAATGAAGAAATCGCTTCGAGCTAACTTTATTTCAATTTTGTTGATCATTGAAATGGATTTTTACTTCGGGATTCATGTCGATTACAGTCTACAAGCCCAACCCATTGTAACTTGCCTTTCTCTCTTGTAACCGATCTTCCCAAGCCTATCTTTGAAAGATGATTCTTGAGTGATTTAACCACAGCTATTGTCATTAAAACAATCATATTAAGTATTAGAAAGGCCCGAATCGGATTATGTTGTCTCGTCGAGAAGCGAATCCGATCTCATTTTCCCTTAGCGGACCGCCGCTAAGTGTGTTCACAGGAAGTCGAAATTGCCACAGACAAATCCTTCCTCCCACTGTATATTAAAACAACATCTAGACCAACGAGCTCTTTTTGGTTAGAAAATGTTTTAATTTTGTAAGTAAGGACGATTGCCAAACTAATAAACCAGAAAAACGAGAATGTATCCCAAAGGGAATTAAGTACTATTCAATTCTCACGCATCGAATTGATTCATTGCAGCTCTCGGCTTAAAAGAAATTAGCTAAGCATGATATCAATTATCATACTTAGCATATTTTTGCAAAATATAAAAAGACTTGAAATAAAGAAAGAAAAAGAAATTTATAGAACAATAAAGAAACAAGACAAGAATTCAAAGACAAAGTGATAGCTCCTAAAGCCTTACCCTTGGAGGGTATTTATAGGCTTCTAATCTTCCTAAAAATAACAAAATGAAAAATAAAATAATAGATAAAAGATAATCCTTGAGTTTGAAATTTAAAAACAAGATATCTTAAAGATCTTCTCAGATTTCGCTGACTGAACTGCTTCCAGAATCTTCTCGAATCTTCTAGAAACTTCCACGTTAGCATTTCATCGTGCCCAACGCCGTGCCCATGTCTTCATTCGCGATAAAAAAATGCAGAATTTGTCCTTTTAATCACAAATTCCAGTAAGCAGTTCACTGCATATAAAATAAACGAAATATACTCAAATTAGCAATGATAAGTTCATGAAAATAAGAGAATTAGTAATAAAAAAGTGACTATTTAAATCACCAATCAAATTCCCCCTCACTTATCTCATACTTGCCCTCAAATATGCCTTAATCAAATCAACCAAAAACTTAATTTGTAATCCTCCAATCCATCTCATACTTAAGCAATTTATGAAAACCAAAGCTCATAATAATTAATTGAACCAAAACATCAATCAAGGGAATAAACATAAGTAAAAATAAATAAAACATCCTTGTAACTTCCTATCTTTCATCAATCAAAAATTCAACCCAACTCAATTCCTCACAAGTATCACTCAATTCACTCAAATGTGTTTCGGGTGCAAAATTTCACTCAAAGACGCAATCAAATAAGGATTTTCATAAGCTTGTGACATAATCAATTCTCCACTACTTAGAAGAAATAAGATGCAAGATCACATGTCTTCCCTTAGAAATCACTTTGTACATTTTTTATAACAAAATTGCAGCATTAATATCATTTTGTACATTTTATTACAAAATTGTTTTTTTTTTTTGAAAAATATAACTTTCAATTGAGCGTTTTAGAATAAGTATAATTGACCGGTTGACCAAATTGATCATTTTTATATATATTTTCTTAGATTATTAGTTCTATACTCACTAGAACACATGTCTTCCCTTAGAAATCACATATTCTTTTCCTCTTTATATAGGTTTAAAATTAAAAAGATGATTTATCTAAATTTCAAGCATTTTAAAACTTTGATAATCATGTAAATTTTACTTACATTGTGTATTATTTAGGGATCCATTTTTATATATTCTATATATTTTAGTATAACAATTTCTTTTCACACTTAATTTCCTTCTGTAGAACTCAGTTCTAAACAATAGGCAGAGACCAAAAATAAATCCGAAAATAAAAGGATACGCTAAAACACAAAGTAAATCACACCATACATTATATGCAATCGGGTGGAGAATAACTGAAAATTATAAGAATTTGAATTGAGATTTTGTATATTATTAATTTAAGGTACATGGATCATGTTTTGTTGACCAACATACAAATTTATTGTTTAGAGTAGCTTACATTGAACTCGGGTTAGGTTCATAACCAATTGATCATTTCAAAGTTTTATTGCTTAAGAATTAAAAATGTATTATTTAGAAGCTTATTGTTTATAATTTACTTCAATAAAATACTATAAAAGATTGGGATGTAAAACATTGTAGATTTGAGTTTTAAATTAATTCATATAAAAACATAATCAAAAATTTTAAAACAATAAAATGCATTTGTTCGAGTTATATTGTCTATCATTTGCTCCAACCTCAAAATTTTATTTTTATCTAAAATTAATTTAGGTTCGTTTATTTATCTAATCGTTTATATAAGTATGATACAATTTTGGATAAATTTGAGTGAACCTGTGATACAAGTTAATATTGTGATTAAATATTAAGAAAAATATGTGATATCCAAAAAACCCAGATCCGATCCGATATCCGAAAATGAACACCCCTAACAACCATATCACCCCCACTGTTAAGCGACAGTATTAGAACCAATTAATTAGTTACATGATATATTTGTTAAACTTGAAAGTATAGTGGTAATATCGATACCAACCCCATAATTGAGTGTTCATCTTTGCAGTTTAACCCCCCCCCCCAAAAAAATATAATAATGCAAATCAAGTACAGCTCAATTAAATTATCATTTTTACAAATACAAGAGGGATCGTGAGATCGAACACACTATTCATATTTCACGCCCTATTTATAATTTTTAAGATATTGTTTGGAAAATGTTAAATGTTTTCAAACCTAAATAAAATTTTAATAATTTTTATAGAGCGTTGTACTTTTTACAAAAAAAAAAATTATAAAATATACTTTTTTAAAACGTATCATCATCAAGTTATTTATACCTTACTCATTTATGGCTATTAAGAAAGACACAACTTTAAAAATATGGAAATAAATTATCTTTGACTTATTCGTGTATGGCTATTGAGCACTAGAGCAATCAACATTTAACCAACTCAGCCTATATTTAGCCGAAACTATCTCGTCATAAACTCTATTTAAGCTTCATCACATTTCCATCATTTTTCACAACTAGCAAAAACTTGTTCTTTCTCTTAGTTCATCCTTTTAGAACAAGATGGTAAAGATTGCTCATGTAATTCTATTCTCATTGGTTCTAGTCTATACATTCCAATTTGTGATAAACAAAGATGCAAAGATCAAAGACGAGAAAATCGAAGGTGAAGAAGAGGTGGAGAAAACTTCGTTAAAGGAAAATAAAGAACATAAAAAGAAAAAAGAAGAACAAAGAGCGTGTGAAGAAAAGACTAAAAGGAAAGAGGGAGAATGTCACATCAAAGACGAAGAAAAAAAGAGTGTCGATCCTGCAAAGGCTAAAGAAAAAGAAGAAGAAGATGATGATGATAAAAAGATTGAAGGAAAAGATCATGCCGGTGATGAAAAAACTGAAAAGAAAGTGAAAGAGGATCACGAAAAAGACGATGACGACAAAGACAATGAAGAAGGTAAAGAAAAAGATAAAAAAGACATCAAATATTCAAAGAAAATAGAGAAAACTTCGTCAAAGGATGATAAAGAACATGAAAAAGAAAAAGAACATATAGCGGGTTAGAAAGAGGCTAAAAAGAAAGAAGGAGCCAGTCATACCAAGGACGAAGAAAAAGAGAGCATCGATCATGCAAAGGCTGATGATGAAGGCGATAAAAAGACTAAAGGTAAAGATCATTCCAGTGATGAAAAGTCTAAAAAGAAAGAGAAAGACGATCATGAAAAAGATGATGACAACGACGACGATGAAGAAAAAGAAAAAGAAAAAAAAGACATCAAATATTCAAAGAAAATAGAGAAAACTTCATTAAAGGATGATAAAAAATGGAAAGGAAAAAGAAGAGCAGATAGCGGGTGAGGAAGAGGCTAAAATGAATGAGGGAGCTAATCATGCCAAGGACGAAGAAAAAAAAGCGTCCATCATGCAAAGGCTGAAGAAAAAGAAAAGGAAGATAAAAAAATTGAAGGAAAAGATCATGCAGGTGATGAAAAGACTAAAAAGAAAGAGAAAGACGATCATGAAAAAGACGATGACGATGATGAAAAAGAAAAAAAAAGATATTAAATATTCAAAGAAAATAGAGAAAACTTCGTTAAAGGATGATAAAGAACATGGAAGAGAAAAAGAACAGATAGCGGGTGAAGAAGAAGCTAAAAAGAAAGAGGGAGCTAGTCATGCCAAGAACGAAGAAAAAGAGAATGTCGATCATGCAAAGACTGGAGAAGAAGGCGATAAAAAGACTAAAGGGAAAGATCATCCTAGTGATGAAAAGTCTAAAAAGAAAGAGAAAGACAATCATGAAAAAGACGATGACGACAATGACGATGATGAAAAAGAAAAAAAAGACATTAAATATTCAAAGAAAATAAAGAAAACTTCGTTAAAGGATGATAAAGAACATGAAAAAGAAAAGGAAAAACAAATAGCGGGTGAGGAAGAGGCTAAAAAGAAAGAGGGAGCCAGTCATGCTAAGGAAGAAGAAAAAAAGAGCATTGATCATGCAAAGGCTGAAGAAGAAGAAGAAGAAGGTGATAAAAAGACTAAAGGAAAAGATCATCCCAATGATGAAAAGACTAAAAAGAAAGAGAAAGATGATCATGAAAAAGATGACGACGACGATGAAGAAGGCGATGAAAAAGAAAAAAAGACATCAAATATTCAAAGAAAATAGAGAAAAAGAGTACCGATTACGTAATGGTCAATAGGAAAAAGGACGTCGGTCAAGCAAAGGCTTAAAAAGGAAAGAAAGACGGTGATACTAAGGGTAAGAAAAAAGAATATTGACGATCAAAAGACTTAACATGATCTCTAATTTATGTATCTACATCATGTCAATAATTTTTGAAGGCTATAAAATTTTCTCAAAGCCAAAAATAATTATTTTTTAGAAATTTAGTAATAAAAATAATTAAATGTTCAATTAATAATACAATTGCTTATGTTGATTTCATGTGATCTTGGTTTTTATCATGTTCATGTTTTATATAGTCTTTTTTCAACAATAGAATTTAAATTTTACTAAGAAAAGGAACAATATATGTTCCTGAATAGAGTAAACACAACGACAAAACTCACAAGACATCACCTAAACAACCAACAACTAAAGACTAAAGAAAAAAAAACTTCACAACACCCCTGTTTTCATGCGATTTGAATTAATCCATACAAAAAATGAATTCATGCAACAAGCTCAATCACCCTCAGAGATATGCTCAAATGTCCTTCTAATACAAAATATGAATCCAACCAAATGAGTAAACCATAATATTTTGATGTCATGTGATTTTTTTTTTGTCAGTTGTTATCATGCTCATACTTAAATATTTTTTCTCAATGAAATTCAAAAATATAATTATCCCAACATCTAATGACTAAAAAACCCTTCACAATTCTAATTATACGGGTATTATATATATATATATATATATATATTGATTTGTGTTTCGTCCTGCTTTAGTCATATATCTGAAAAATCAAGTAATAAATATCTAGTTCACATTTTATTTATTTATTTTAATTTTATTTTTTTAAAATCACACAATATATACATAAAATTTAAAAGTTTATAATACAAAATACAAATTCAAAAATTATCTCTCATAAATTATTTAAGTTCCATCACAGTATTAGTAAAAGAATATTGTTTTTCTTAGTTCATCCTTTTAGAACAAAATGGTAAAGATTGTCGAGTTTCATTCTCAAGACGCAACGAGAGCGTTTCTAAAAGACATGTTTGATAGGATATGCAACGCCACTTTATATATCTCAAGACCTCATTTTTTCTTTCTGATGTGAAATTAATACTCCTTGCTTCTTCTTAATTTATATTAAATCCAGTGTGTCCACAAAGTAATTGAACGTGTGTGATATTTAATTTTCTATTAAGTGCATAAGTTAAGTTGGACCCGTACTTAATTTAATAAAAGAAATTTGTACTAAAATCTTACACACTTTTCAAATTAAAATGTAAAAACAAATCAAATCCCTTCATGAACTCATAAAAATGGAAGGGGGGAGTCAATAAGAACCGAGTCGGGTATTTTCTTTTCTTTTAATTATTCCCATTGAATAAAGTGAAACGACAATCTAAAGCAAGGGGTATGGTGTTTCAAGAATAAATCTTTTTCCTTTTCTTTTTTACCTTTATTATATCTCCAATAAAAATAATCTATCCCTTAATTATGCCCCTCATATATCCCAGTTAAAAAATCTTTAAAAATATATTTTTATATCTTAATCCTAATTTTTTTACTTAATTTCCTTAAAAATACACTTTACCTTTAGTTTTCTAAACCCTAATTATAATCCCTAAAATTTTAAATTCATTAATTTAAAGTGGGGCACTAATGGAGCACGATTTGCAACCGTATGTCTCAAGGGAGTAATATTGCGAGTAGAAATCTTCTACCTCTTTATTATGCCTTCATTTAAGCATCCCGTTAAAAATTCCTAAAAATTGAATTTTAAACTCTAACTCTTATTTTTTATATCTTAAACCCTAAACCCCACAACCTTTAACTTAGAACCCTAAACTCTAAACCCTCTAATTTAAAACAGAAGCATAAATAGAGACATGAAAAAGAGGTAGACGATTTGCACCCTAATGTTGCAACGGAAAGCTGATATATAGAATACCATTTTTTCTGAACTGTCATGAGCACCTTTGAACAGTACTGAAACCAAGATTAATTCCTATATAAAACAAACAATTCTCCTCTTTCTTCCTCGCACAAGCCCTTTTGATTTGTATCCTTTACTGTAATTTGGTTCTTACCAACACACATGGATCAGAATTTGAAAGCAGCTGCTGAGGCGGGCAACATTAGCCAATTGTATGAACTAATTGAGAGAGATGGAAATGTTTTGAAGCGCTTTGATGAAGTGGAGTTTATCGAGACTCCATTACACGTAGCTGCAGAAAAAGGGTGCATTGGTTTTGCCATGGAGATCATGAGCTTAAAGCCATCCTTCGCTAGGAAGCTAAACCATCGAGGCTTGAGCCCCATGCACCTTGCAGTCGAACATGGGCAACAAGAGATGGTACTACGTCTGTTGGAAGTTGATAAGGATCTTGCTCGTGTCAGAGGAAAGAATGGTGAGACTCCTTTGCACTACCTGTGTAAAGTTGACAACCAACACCACATATTGGATAGATTTATGCAGACTTATCCTGAGAGTATCAAAGATGCTACAGTTCAAAATCGCACTGCTTTGCATATCGCAGTTGAAATTAATAGACCGGACGTTCTCCAAGTCCTACTTCGATCGCTCAGAAAGAAAGAATATTGTCAAGAAGAGGTGAACAGACAAGACCAAGATGGCAACACTGCACTCCACATAGCTGCTAGAAATAATCAACCTCAGGTTCAGCTCATCTCACTCTAATAATACAAATTACAATTTTTTTTTTTTTTATTTCGTGATTAACTGATTGTGACGATTTATATCTCAAACAATCAATTAAACAGATGCTCAAGTTGCTATTAGAATGCAAGGCTAATCAATATATAACCAATCAAGCTGGTTTGACGGCACTGGATGTAGCCCATCAAAGTAATAACAGAGAAAGTACTACTATTCTGCGTCGTTGCTTTATTCCGGGAGCTTCAAACTTCAATTTAAAGTTGAAGAAACAGATCATCAAGTATGTTACAAAAGCTTCATCACTAATTTTTCAAGACATGGATGATATATCAGGTGATGATCGTAATGCCTTGCTAGTAATTTTAGGACTACTTCTAACAGCAACCTACCAAGCCACTCTTAGCCCGCCTGGTGGCCTTGTACAAGGCGACGATTCGACAAACTTCACTGTAATAGATGAACCTAGGCTCCCAGGGAAATCGGTCATGGATCGAACTAATTTTCTTTTGTTCTTTATTCCAACCTATAGTGTCTTCATCGTAACATACTTCTTAACTCTAGGCCTACTTAAGCCATTTCCCTCAGGTTTTAGAACATCTCTGCAAGTCCTACTTTCGTTTCTTGCAATCTGTTTCGATCAATCAATATCTTTCATAGCCCCCGCCGGTTCAGTATACACTGTCATCAACATATTTTCTGGAATCATTTTCATTTTAATGGTGTTCATGTGCATCACTCATAAGGTGTCAAAACTGAGTGTTGTAATACTGGGATGTTGGATATTCCCTTCATACTTTTATGAGGGCCAAGTTCCTTCATTTTCAGTTTCCTTTTCAGTTGGAGAATCGTGTTTAGCCTTTGCTCAAGGATTGTTCATCTTTCTCTTTCTATATGATGAATTTCAGAAAGGAACCATTGTGGTTTTAGGGTTTAGTTTCATGCTTAGGATTGATGATTTTCTTAACCACAAGCATCCCTATTTTTTTGAGAGGATGAGATACCCTACTGTATTAGTAGGAAGCTGGTTATTTTTTAATGGGTGTCGATTCTGTATAAAACGGTGGATTCAATGTTGTAACAAGCAGACAGTATAATCGTCGAGTTATAAAACATACCGACAGGGCTGTGAGCCTGTGATAAACAGTTTGGTTTGACTTAAGCAAGTTTCGGATTTAAGACATTGTGTTCGTAAAAAAATCTTTTTAAAGATTCATCGACTAAAATTAACTGTGCAATGCGGTTCGGTTCGAATTAGTTAAGACTAACTCAAATGTTAGAGTTTCCATGTTTCAATTTGTCAATTTTCAGAACCCTATTTCCTTGTGCCTAAAGTCTTGGCTGTATTTATTATGATTTAGAAATCCTTGTTTTTTAATCAAGATTCCAGGTTTGTCTTTCATTAAGCATGCTCAAACTCATATCGTTTTATGTATTTGTAAGGATTTTATTTTCTACTTATTTATGTCTTTGGGAACCACAAATCATGGTTCATTTATTAAATTAAAAAAAACAATACTATAATATGTCCGAAGCTATCGACAGATCTATGAGGATTTGTATGGTTTACAGACTCGTCTAGGTGAGTGCTTAGCTGTATTAGAGCAAAACAACATCGAATCCTATGCGTTTTAATTATACTGTAATAAAGTTAACCAAATCTACTTTTTTTAATAACAAGCACGTGGTCATGTTCGTTTTGTGTGTTCCCTTGTTGACTGATTTTTACAGATCTCTCCACAACAATCCATGAAAAGATTGGACCTTCACGATGGATGAAGGGGCAGTACAGCACGGTGTTTTTAAGATATATAGTGGCGTTTTTCAACGACGTTAAAATTTTTAACGGCGTTAAAAAAAACGCCGTCAGAAATATCATTAAAACCTACACCGCAAAAAATAGCAGTGTTTAGTTTAGGGTTTAAGAGTATGAATTTTAAAACGTAGAAATAATAGGTTAATACCTAGATCAATCCGCGTCGCACACCTAGTTCTGATAGGTGAGTTTATCATTAAGAATGTTTTGTGTTGTGCGGCAATACATATTTTTTATTACACATTTTTTTAATTTAATGATAAAATTAAAATTTAAACAATATACTCTTGTATTAATTATAGGAACCTACCATTTGTTTACCATAAACAAACACATCTTTCAAAAACCTCGTCTAAAGGAATGTCCAGCAGTACAGAGAAAATGTCCAAAATAAGGGCCATTGTAGCCCAAATGAGGATGCATTTTTTTCAAAACAAAACCTACACGACGAGCAATGCCGAGACAACTCCAACTGGTTGCAGAAGATGGCAGTAGGATCTCAGTGCACAGAAACACACTTGTCAATACTAGCTTGGAGTGCAAGGAAACTTGAAACAGCTTCAAAACCTAGCAGGGGAGGAAAACAACAGAAAAAAAATAAGCCACTATGCCAATAACACACACAAGTATATACACAGAAAGGGTGCTTTAGGAGCTGAAAAATACCTCATTCATTCCCACATGGACAACCCTCTCCTCAAGTGCTCCAACTCCCTTAATATTCTGCTTGTAGAGCAAAGTTATAATGGACAATGCAGACATTGGTTTTACAGACAAATCATCCATCACAATGTAAGTCGATTCTCCTTTCCCGACATCCGTAGACAAATGTATCAAACACTGAGGGAAAACCTTGGAATCAAGCAAAATGGGATTCAGCAGTGACTCTTTTGTTTGGTTTGGTTTCCTGTGAGTATTGTTCATGTTATGGAAACTGTCACATAGGTTTCCAAGGGAACCAGGCATGGAGTTTGTGTTCAGAAAAGTGATGGCAGTGGAAACAGGTAAAGAGATGAAGTTGAATAGAAGATGAACCAAGTCTTTCCCTGCTACGGCAAAGAGGACTTTGTTGCTCTTGGAGTCAATGAGCAGCTTCAAGCTAAACGTAAACTCAGAGTTTCCAGCCATTGTTTTTTCTTTACATATATTACTACTGAAGATGTAAATTACAGTACTGCTGTATAAACAGATGAAGCTGAGCCTGGCTCCATATAAAGAGTTTCACTCAATTTTTATTAATCAAACATTAAATATGATAAAACCCATCACTGACATTATCAGCCAGAAGTCTGGAAACCCCTAAATCCAGCCGTCGTTTTTTTGGTACATCAGATAAAAATCTTGTTGATTTTCTTATCTCCATCATGTCATGTACGCGCTGGCGATGGGATATAAGGTTACTTGCTAAGCAAGGAACCAGAAGTACATATCCACATCACACTGTAAATCGGGTCCTCGGTAAACAACGAACGGCGGGAACCACTGGGAGATTGAAAATTTGGACAATTACTGCTTGCCATCACCAGAAAACACAGACATCCTTTGGAAGCCTCAAAATTTTTAATCAGCAGCTAATCCCTAATCGTAACCCTTTGTATCTCTCACACTTAAAGGCGTTACATATTTCTGAAACTTAGGTTAAAAACGTACATGTTAATTGTGGCTTTAGAAGATGTTTTATAAGCTCTTTAATTCAACATAAAAATCTAAAACAATCTGTATAAACATACTTCATCTGTCGTGTCTTTCATCAGTCTGATACACTGGTTTTGTTTTATTTACTGTTTTTTGTATAGCTTTCACTTAAATACAGTGGCTTGTTGTGCTCTGGTGTTCATGTGTTTCATTGTAATGGAAGAAAATCTCTGCTCAAAAGCTCCACATAAGTCTGAAACTAGATTGTAGCAACAAAAAAATCTCAAAGACATCTTCCCAGGGCAGAACAGTTTCAAAAGACATAATTTTTTTACATAAACAAAACGTAAATGCTGCAACAAACAACCCAGAAGCCTCGGCTCAAATTAAACCAGCAATCCAAAACACGAGACAGCACACTGGCTCAAAATTTTCAGTTCACCTACTACGCTTCATCCCGGCCTTTTGGGAAAGTAACACATCAGTCAGCACGGTCTTGGACTGAATCGACGCCTTCAGTAACCCAATAACCTAATACAAAAATAAAAATAAAAAAAGACACACCAGGGTCGTATGTAAATTAACCTGTGTTTTCTTGCACCAACTTGATAAATGGAAGCCCACCTCCTTCATGCCTACACTCACCACCTTCTCTTCAATTAATTTAATTATAGGAATCTACCATTTATTTGCCATACACCAACACATCTTATCTTTAACTCGTCGCTTTCCAAAAACCTTGTCTAAAGTAATGTCCATTAGTACACAGAAAATGGCCAAAATAATGAACATTGTAGCCCAAATGAGGATATGCATTTTTTCAAAACAAAACCTACACGACGAGCAATGCCGAGACAACTCCAACTGGTTGCAGAAGATGGCAGTAGGCTCTCAGTGCACAGAAACACACTTGTCAATACTAACTTGGAGTACAAGGAAACATGAAACAGCTTCAAAACCTAGCAGGAAGGAAAACAACAGAAAAAAATAAGCAACTATGCCAATAACACACAGGTATATACACAGAAACGGTGCTTTAGGAGCTGAAAATACCTCATTCGTTCCCACATGGACAACCCTCTCCTCAAGTGCTCCTACTCCCTTAATATTGAACTGGTTGACTAAAGTTATAATGGATAGTGCAGACATTGGTTTTACAGACAAATCATCCATCACAATGTAAGTCGATTCTCCTTCCCCGACATCCGGAGCTTTAAACTGCAACTCAGTAGACAAATGTATCAAACACTGAGGGAAAACCTTGGAATCAAGCAAAATGGGATTCAGCAGTGACTCTTTTGTTTGGTTTGGTTTCCTGTGAGTTTTGTTCATGTTATGGAAATTGTCACATAGGTTTCCAAGGGAACCAGGCATGGAGTTTGTGTTCAGAAAAGTGATGGCAGTGGAAACAGGTAAAGAGATGAAGTTGAATAGAAGATGAACCAAGTCTTTCCCTGCTACGGCAAAGAGGACTTTGTTGCTCTTGGAGTCAATGAGCAGCTTCAAGCTAAACGTAAACTCAGAGTTTCCAGCCATTGTTTTTTCTATACAGATATTACTACTGAAGATGTAAATTACAGTACTGCCGTATAAACAGATGAAGCTGAGCCTGGCTCCATATATAGAGTTTCACTCAATTTTTATTAATCAAACATTAAATATGATAAAACCCATCACTGACATTATCAGCCAGAAGTCTTGAAACCCCTAAATCCAGCCGTCGTTTTTTTGGTACATCAGATAAAAATCTTGTTGATTTTCTTATCTCCATCATGTCATGTACGCGCTGGCGATGGGATATAAGGTTACTTGCTAAGCAAGGAACCAGAAGTACATATCCACATCACACTGTAAATCGGATCCTCGGTAAACAACGAACGGCGGGAACCACTGGGAGATTGAAAATTTGGACAATTACTGCTTGCCATCACCAGAAAACACAGACATCCTTTGGAAGCCTCAAAATTTTTAATCAGCAGCTATCCCCAATCATAACTCTTTGTATCTCTCAAACTAAAAGGCGTTACATATTTCTGAAACTTAGGTTAAAAACGTACATGGTAATTGTGGCTTTAGACGATGTGTTTTATAAGCTCTTTAATTCAACGTAAAAATCTAAAACAGTCTGTATAAACATACTTCATCTGTCATGTTCATCAGTCTGATACACTGGTTTTGTTTTATTTACTATTTTTCGTATAGCTTTCACTTGAATACAGTGGCTTGTTGTGCTCTGGTGTTCATTTGTTTCATTGTAATGGAAGAAAATCTCTGCTCAAAAGCTCCACAGATGTCTGAAACTAGATTGTAGCAACAAAAAAATCTCAAAGACATCTTCCCAGGGCAGAACAGTTTCAAAAGACATAATTTTTTTACATAAACAAAAAGAAAATGCTGCAACAACAACCCAGAAGCCTTGGCTTAAACTAAACCAGCAATCCAGAACACCAGCAGGCAGCAGCCTAAGCATCTTGCTTTCAGTTCACCTACTACGCTTTATCCCGACCTTTTGGGAAAGGAACACATCAGTCAGCGCGGTCTTGGACTGCATCGACGTCTTCAGTAACTCAACAGCCTAAAACCAAAACAAAAAGTACAGACACACAGGGTCATATGTAAATTAACCTGTGTTTTCTTGCACCAACGTTATAAATCTAAGCTCACCTCCTTCATGCCTACATTCACCACCTTCTCTTCCAATGTATGAACTTGTTTTACATTCAACTTACTGAGCATGGCCATGCTTGAAATAGTCGACATCGGCGTGACTGTCAGATCATCCATGATCGTGTATGTAACCACCCCTTTCACGTAACCACACTCATTTTCAGAAGATGATGAAGTTGATGCCTTGTTTGGGGGATTTACACGTATTGCTGGAGAGTTCATGGCCCTAGAGCAAGAAGGACAAGTAGCTGTGGGATTATCTGCATAATATAAACGAGAATTGGTACTGTAACGACAAATTGAACAATGATAAATTCTTGGTTTTTTTGATGTTCGAATGTTTGGTAACAAGAGAGGAACATTGGTAGCCATGGTCGGAGAATATTTAGGTATCAACAAGGACTCTTTGTCTGCTTTGGGCAGAATGTAGGCAGCACCCAAATTCTCAACGCTCTGGTAAAGGTTCCCAAGGGATCCGACCATGGCCTCTTTTGTGAGCAGCCGTGTAACAGTTCCAACCGGCAGTAGCAATATGTTGAAGAGAAAATCTACGAAATCTTTGCCGGCTTCGGCATAGAGAACCCTTTGATCTTTCGTGTCTATCAGAAGCTTCAAGCTCACCGTGGTGGCGGAGGTGGCGGTGGTTGCCATGTATAAAATTGCACACAAAATTTTTGTTGAAAATGATCCTTTTGAATAACATTGGTTTTATACGCTCAAGACACTTCCTACAGCGCTGCAAGTACAAATTGATTTAAAAACACAATATAAATATGATTTTAATTACTTCTGTTTCTTTCCGGTATAGTTTTTATCATTGATTTTAAAAAATGACCGATAAAATAACTTATATTCTCGAGCTATAAAATTGCAGACAAATTAAACATGCATTTGAAGCTTGAAAATTGTGAATTGTACCAATGGATTTCATATTCTAAGAACGAAATACAAGTAGAGTAGGAACTATCATCGACCATGTTGTACCTGGAGAAGATAACCGGTTCGGCATACCGGGAATGTTCTTGCAGAAGCAGGTATAAACCGATGATTGCGACGTTGAACCGAGACTACATTATTAGAAAGTTTGTGAAACAGACAGAGAGAATGAAATCTTATTCACAATCATATGAAAATACAAATACCCTAGCTCATATATTTATACAAGAATGAGTATGCAGTTAGGTCATAACCAAAAAGCTTCTAGAGTTTGTTAAGACTAACTAACTTGAAAACCAACTAACAGATTTCCAGAATTACAAGTATCTGGATTATTCAACACTCAATATCCTCCCTACTTCTTCCGTTTTCAACTTTAGAGATTGAAAAATACTCCCAATTTGTTTCGAAAAACTTCAAAGTATGTTTTGGAGAGTGGTTTAGTCATTCCATCAGCAACTTGATATTTTGCAGGCATGTAATTTACTTTGAGTAGCTTGGCTGCAACTTTTTCCCTCACAAAGTGAACATCCAGCTCAACATGTTTCGACTTGGAGTGATAAACTGGATTAGCACTCATGGCAATGGCACTAGAGTTGTCACTCCAGATTACAGGCACTTCTTTAAGTTTTACCTGCATCTCATCAAGTAGGATACTTAGCCATGTAACTTCAGAGGTTGTATCTGCCAGACCTCTATATTCTGCTTCTGTTGTCGAACGAGACACAGCCTTCTGTTTCTTAGAGTTCCAAACAACCAGGTTACCTCCTAGATACACGCAGTTTCCTGAAATTGACCTTCTGTCATCCAGACTACCACCCCAATCTGCATCTGTGAAGGCAACAAGTTGACAATGTGTGTCTGCAGGTGAGAACAGCAATCCATAATCCAGTGTTCCATTGAGATATATTAGCACTCTCTTTGCAGTTGCTAAGTGTTGTTCACATGGTTTATGCATAAACTGTGCAAATTTATTAACACTATAAGCGATATCAGGTCGTGTATGGCATGCATAAAGTAGCCCACCTATGATGCTTCTATATTTTGTTGCATCTTCCAATGGACTTCCTGCTTCTTGTGAAAGTTTAAGTGCAGTTATCATAGGCGTGGGTGTAGGATTTGCCTTCTCCATATGTGCTTTCTCAAGAAGTTCTAAAATGTACTTCCTTTGACTCAACATAATCGAATGTCCTATCTTAACCACATTCATACCAAGAAAGTAGTTCAGCTCTCCAAGGTCTTTGAGAGAGAATTTCTCTCCTAGCAATACCACAACTTCTTCGATCTCCTTTGTTGACTCTCCTGTTACTATTATGTCATCAACATAGACCAAAACATACACCATTGCACCTGATTTGCATGTAATAAACAAGGAAGTATCTGTTCGAGACCCTGTGAAACCAATTTTAATCAGAAAATCCTTTAACTTTGCATACCAATTTCGTGGGGCTTGCCTGAGTCCATACAAAGCCTTTTGTAGCTTACATACCAATCGAGACCCATCTTGTGATGTCTGCTCAAAACCTTCTGGTTGCTCCATGTATACTGCCTCATGTAATTCTCCATTCAAGAAGGCATTATTCACATCTACTTGCCTTAGAGACCACTTATGATGCACAGCCAATGACAAAATGACATTGATAGTTGATGCCCTCACCACAGGACTGGACATGTCCTGAAAGTCTTGTCCAGGCACTTGAGAGTACCCTTTTGCCACTAACCTCGCTTTGTACCGTTGTACTGACCCATCAGCATTCTTCTTAACCCGAAATAACCACTTACACCCAACTGTACTTCTTCCTTCTGGTGCTGGAACTAAGGTCCACGTCCCATTTTGCATGAGAGCTTTATACTCATCAAGGATGGCAGCTTTCTGGTGAGGAAGCTGAAATGCCTCTTGGATAGAACCAGGTTCTGAGCACTTATTATCAATCGAAGCCATGAAGATCTTAGGTTTGCAGATCCCACGTTTACTCCTAGTAACCATATGATGAGTGTTACTAGGAAGTTGTGATGGTACATTTTGAACTTGCTGGGTTGAGTCTATCTGCTGGTGAGATTCAACATCTGAAACACGAGTGGATTCAACTTGTTGAGATGTACCTTGTTGGGATGCACCTGCAGCCTGCTGATTTGGTTCATTAGACGAACTTTGAGGAACCATATTGGAATCATGAGGTTCTGACTAAGGACCACTGTTACTAAGCTGAGGTTCAGAATTCATCTGATCATGCAAGGGATCAAGAACATTTGTTGGATAATTTGTTGCAGACTCTCTATCTGGAGTTTCACGACCCACATCATTCACTAGAGGTTCACTAACACTGCTGGAGCTTACTCCTGCTGGCCGAGACTCGCAAAACTTTGACCCATTTGTCCGCAAGGAAGCAGACCTCATGCGCACTCTAGCAGCACCATCAATGACTGGAAACACTCCTGGTGAGGCAACAGGATGAACAACCGATTTTGTGGCCAATTCTCCAGGCATATTCTCTGCAAAAGGAAACACATGTTCATCAAAAATAACATGTCTCGAGATGTATACTTTACCATCTGGTGCAAGACATTGGTAGCCCTTGTGATTTGAACTGTAACCCAAAAATGTACAGGCTTGTGATCGAAAGCTTAGCTTATGAGACTGATAGGCTCTCAAATATGGAAAGCAACGACACCCAAACACTTTAAGATCATCATATTGAGGTGGCTTGTGAGTCAATTTTTCAAACGGTGAGACTCCTTGTAAGACTGTAGAAGGCATTCTATTGATTAGATGCACTGTAGTGGTAACAGCAAAGGACCAAAACTGAAAAGGAAGAGAGGCTTGTGCAAGCAAAGTTAGAGCCGTTTCAATAATATGTCTATGCTTCCTTTCAACGATACCATTTTGCTCAGACGTATGAGGGCACACCAGTCTATGTTTGATGCCCAAAGTTTGCAGAACTGGAGAAATTACGCGATACTCACCTCCCCAATCAGTTTGAATCTCTTTTATTGAAGCATTAAACTGATTCTGGACCATCTTATGAAACAGCTGGAAAGCAGATGCAGCTTGGTCCTTTGTTTTGAAAAGATATACCCAACATTACCGAGAGTATCCATCGACAAAGGATATATAGTACTTAAAGCTATTCGATTCTAGATGCGAAGGCCCCCAAAGATCAGAAAACACAATTTGAAAAGGTGTGTCATAAACTGTGTTACTTGGCTTAAAAGGCAATTTATGGCTCTTGCTTACTCTACAAGCTGTGCAAACAGGTATGTCAACTGTCATTTTATTAGCAACATCCAAATTCATTGTTTTACACATTTGAACAAGTGGTACATGCGCAGGATGGCCAAGTCTCTTGTGCCACAACTCATACACACCAGAAGTATTACTAGCTATATTAGCTTCAACATTACTACTAGGCTGAATAGTACAGTCATCAAAATGATATAAACCTTGCTTTTCTTTTCCACGCAGTAGAATATCTTCAGTCTTCTCATCTTTAACCAAGCACTCATTCGCATGAAACTCAAAAAACACCTGATTGTCCTTGGCACACTTTGAAACAGAAAGCAAATTCTTGGTTACTGAAGGCACATGAAACAAATTACTGATAATCAAGCTACGAGAATTAGTGTTTAGAAAAGTAGTGTCAGTTTTAGAAATGTTCAAACCATGACCATTACCCATGAGCAACTTACTTGTTCCTGTGTACTCGGTGCTGTTGCCTACTTTGGTAACATCTGGAGTAACATGATGAATCGCTCCGGAATCCACTACCCAACTATATGACGTAGTTGCCAGTTTGACATGGCCAGATCCACAATAAGAAAGACACGATTGTTCATCACAAACTGAGACCATGTTCACATTAGCCAAATCTTTTGATACATGAGCATTATTGGCCAGAATTCCAGCATAATCCTTGTTGAAACGTTGCCAGCATCTGTCTGTTGAGTGACCATTCTTCCCACACAGCTGGCACTAGAGTCGCAAATGTCCACGACCTCCTCCTCGATGTCCTATCCTTCTTCCAATATTCTGATAAAACCGACCCCCTTGATTAATATTGGGACTTTGCACCTGAGCTACATTGGCTATCATTGGCATCATTCTTGAACTCTGAGTAGTATGAGAGCAACCATTCTGATTGACAGTAGATGATTGCACATGTGCTATGTTTGCAAGCACTGGTAAGACATGCTAAGCATTGAATCCCTTCAACTGAACTTCTGCATCCACTAGTACCGTCTTGACTCTATCTAGAGAAAAAGAATCTTTACTCGTCGTGACAATGGCTTTAAACGACTGGTACTCTACTAGAAGACCATTCAATATGGTGGCGATTTGTTCCAGATCTGTGACTGGACTACCACAACTTGAGAGTGCATCACACACCTCTTTGATTTGTGTAAGATAGGATCTCATACTTTCATCTCTTTTTCGAATAGAGTGAAGCTTGCAATGGAGACCCATAACACTGGTTGTTGATTTATGAGCAAAGAACTCGAGTACAGTGCTCCACACCATGGCTGTTGTTTCAGCACCAACAAATTGAGGTAGCAGACTTGCACTTATCGTGGAGAGTAACCACGAAGCAAGCGCACTATCTTGGGCAACAAAAACCTCATAATCCTCATTGACCACTGTTTCACCTTGGTCATTCACCATAGTTTTGGAGGGTGGTTTGGCTTCACCAGTAAGCAGCCTTTCTAGACGATGGCTCCTGACAGTTAACAGAATTTGTTGCTTCCATAACAGGAAGTTCAACTCATCAAGAACAATGTTAACTCGCTTGTTGGTGAACATCTTGGCATTCTTGGACAATTCACCAGATGCTGGAGACGTCATGGAATTGACAACAAACATTTCCAAGAAACAAGAGAAAAACAACTCGTACTAGAAATGCAGAAATAAAATTTGTAAAAGAAGAAGAGAAGAGCGAAGCACCAACCAATTCCCAAGAGAAAGCAAATCAGGCTCCAAGACCGCTGGCGAAAGATATCATATTAGAAAGTTTATGAAACAGACAGAGAGAATGAAATCTTATTCACAATCATATGAAAATACAAATACCCTAGCTCATATATTTATACAAGAATGAGCATGCAGCTAGGTCATAACCAAAAAGCTTCTAGAGTTTGTTAAGACTAACTAACTTGAAAACCAACTAACAGATTTCCAGAATTACAAGTATCTGGATTATTCAACACTCAATATGCATTATATGAAGTGAACGCCTGTGGATTATTGGAAAATGCTTGAGGTGAAAACAGAAGCTTGGGAATTGTACTTCAACGTATATAAGAGCAGATGCAAGCAGTTTCGGATAAACTATAACAACCTCAAGAGTAACAGATAGAAGTTATTGCCAATAGCATGATCCGGTACCACTCGGCGGTTCTCGAGCATAATAATTCATGACCGGAGCAGCTTGAACCCCACGCCTATTCAATAGGCATCGGAAGTAATGTAACCAATCCAACACGGTAAGATTTCCTGCTGATAGTGCCTCCTCCGTGCTCCACAAGCGTTCTATAGGAAGACAGAACGGAAGCAATATGAAGGCACATCCCTAATGTAACATAACCTTCGGTACTAAATGGAAACGATGTCAAAATACCTGCCGCTGCAGCAGCTCGAAGCCATATCGTTTGCCGCAAGAGTACATTTCCCATAGGATTCCAACTAATCTTATTAATATATTTTTATTTACTGGCCAAAGATTTAAACCATGTAGTTTAATTCTATATAATCTTGTCCTAGTTTGAGTCCTTTTAGATTCCAACTAATCTTATTAATATATTTTTATGTTAAAATTATTTTTATAATCAGTATTTAGTATAATTAGTCAACTAATCTGAATCGAATATTATAAGATATCATTGTAAAGGTGATTATCATAATTTAATTTATTTCATTCTTCACATTAAAATTCAAACCGTTAATATTTTTTATAAAACCTAACGTAATATCATGATAGACAAATAAATAATTAGATCATTTTAGCATAATATTTTAGGGTGAAAACCATCTGTCTCTTTCTTATATCTCTATTCTGTACCTTCGCTTCAAATTAGAAGGTTTAGGGGTTAGAGTTTAAGGTTTAGGGTTAGGAGTTGTGGTTAAGGGTTTAAGGAATTAGAGATAGTGTATTTTTAGGGTGTAGGGGTTAGGGTTTAGGATATAAAAAATAAAGATTAAGGTTTAAATTTAATTTTTTAATATTTTTAACGAAAGGCATGGATAAAGACATGATAAAGAGGCAAACGATGTCTTCTCAATATTTTAACCATTGAATTTTGTGATCTATTGACATATACTATATAAATTAAAATTTTAGTAGACTGAAAATACTTATTCAATTATTTTTAAAAAATATTTTAATATATAAATTTGTGTCAATTAAAATTTAGTGATAGAGTTAGAATATTTTTAATGAGATAAAGAAAAGAGAAATGAGAGTTTCATACTACTACAATAAATATCGTTGACTTTATACTTCATAAATCAATTGAGTTTAATTTTAATAATTTTTTATGAAAAAATCTATATTAACTCCTTAAAAACCCGCTCTATCACTACTTAAATTTACACAAGTATTTTAATTTTGGGTTTAAAGATTTACGTTAAGATTTAGGGTTTAATGTGTAGAATATAGAATTTAAGATTTATGATTAAAATTTAAAGTTTATGATTTAGATTTTAAATGTTAGGGTTAAAGATTTAGATCATAAATTTTATAGCTTAAATATAAAGAATTATACATTTTTTTACGCAACTTATATGTTAAAATATAATTATATAATTTTTTATATAGAATAATTTAACCATTAAATATATATATTAATAAAAATATATTTATTACGTCAATTAATTCAAATTTAATAAACATCAAAAGTTTTTTTTAATGGTAATCAAATCATCCTTAATTATTGATGCCTATAGTTTAATTATCCCCACTCTAGTTTAATTACTTTAGGTAAATTCAAAGTAGAAATAAGTACTTTTATTTCCTTAAAAATATTATTTTTAATAGAAAAGAATACATTTTTAGAGACAAAACTTTACATATGTGATGTTTTAAATGTAGTTTACATATATATTTTTATTAATGTAGTTTACTCCTATAATTATTTCTCTATTTCTATCATAAAATATTTTATAAAAATAAAATACAAAATTAATTTAATAAATATATACTTTACAAAAAATAAAACTAGAGAAGTTGGATTTGAATTATAATTTTAAAAAGGTCAAAGTGAAATTTTATTATTGTGTTATTTCTTAAAAATATATTTAAGTATAATCAACAAGGTTAATTTAAGTGATAAATAATTTTATTCTGTTTAAATAAGTCTCGAATTCAAATTATTATGTATACAAAAATTCTTATTAAAAGGTTCGTTTATCAAAATTAGATGTACGATATGAATTAATCTAAATCAAAACAAAACGTTGAGAACCGAAAAATAATAAAAATATAATTAAATATAATTTTACTTATTTTGAGTCAAGACCACTACCTAACGCTTCATTATTTTTAATCCTTCTCTCTCTTCTTTTAATAATACATCATATAAAAAGTTTAAATACATACTGAAATTAATGGTAAAGTATAATCTTTTCGTCCCATTTTATTTGTCCAGTATTGATTTTTTTTAGTCAATTTTTTTTAACTTTGACTTATTATAACTTTAAATCTATTATTGATAAAAATATAAAAAATATATATTTTAGAAACCTCTAATCAAGTAGTTAAAAATATATATTTTATAAAATTTAATAAATTAAAATATTTAAAATAATTATGATCAAAGTTTTAATATTTTGACTTTAAAAAGTCAATACTAGACTTCTTAAATAGGACAGAGAGAGTACTACAAGTTAAAATAATAATGATAATTATAATTATAATCCACACAAGTCAAACTAGGCATGCCAAATAATCAAAGCTTTCTTTGTCTACTTGGACAACCCATTTAATTGTTAGAAAATGACATTTTTTTGTTCCCAAAACTTTTTCATTTCAATAAATTATTTGAAAAAAAATATTATTAATCTAAAAAATATTATAAAGTAGTATTTATTTATAAATATTTTTAATTTTACAATAATATCATAAAAACCACAATAATGGGAAGGGTTGTTGTCTCGGAAAAAAAATTATCTTTGATTTATATATATATTTGAAAAATGAAATAATCAAGAATTTTCCCTCATAACCTTTTAAAATTTATGTTTTACCCCTTATTCTTAAATCTTAATTATATTTTTAATGGTTATTATTTGTTTTTTTAATGAGATACTTGTCGGATTTAAATAAGATTAATGATTTTAAACTTGATGATACAAATGAGGCACGAACCATCTAATTTCACCGGTTAAAGGAATAATTGTTGTTCGGAGAGATCACGGATTCGAGCACCAGAATTATCAGTATATTAATAATTTAAAAAATAAATTATTATTATTTTAAACATTTAATTTTTTCGGGCCCACCAAGAATCCCACTATACAAAAAGAAATATATTTTGATTGATTAGTTTAAGGTGTGGCATCTCCCATATGTTTCCTCATACGTGTCATTTTTCTATTGGGTTTTTATTTTGATAACTCATCAAAAAAAAAATATGGTCAGAAAAATCGAGAAAAGAAAAAAACAAATTCGAACCACAACATTCAAATTTGTTTCGGTTCAAAATTTGATTAACAAATTTAAATTATAATTATTCTAATTAATTATTTTCAAACATCATATAATAAAATAACTTAAATAAAAATAAAAATTAATAAATTAAATGATTCAAACCAAATATGAATAAAACTTTGTTGTTTTTACTACAATATAAAAATTAAATTAAATATAAATTATTATTTTATTGATATAAAATTTTAGATATCCGATTTTTCGAAACGGATCGAATATGAAAATACACCGTATACTCTCAGTGGATAAAATCCAGTGGGTCTACCGACTAGTTTCGTCACAAGATGCCAGCAGAATCAAGTGGTTCAGATCTTTTTTCCCTTCATATTCCACTTGGCTGATTCTACCATAAGATTGATTCATTTTAACACCATCTCGACCGTACACGTGTCTTTACCAATTCCTACACGTAAACTCGACCTCTTTATAAATCTACCCCTTTAACCCCCTCATCCAACTTTCCCGGCACTCAGTTACCTAACATCAGCCGTCGGAAGATTTCAACATTCCCAAAATACCCTCCTCACTTCATCTAATTTCCATCCCATGCCCTTCTCTAAACTGAAATAAAAACGTAAAGAAAACACAAATCTCGAGCTCTCTTTGTGTCTTGTTTTAGCTTCGGAGTGGTGAAACGGGACAATGGTAGAGACGGTGGCGCGTGAAAGCGACGAAGAGATGGTGTTGTTGTCACATCAGAGCAATGGTGACCGGTCATGGCGGTTGAACTTCGACGATTTCCAGTTATCTCCTGAACACAAAGACAAAAAGCCTCCTCGTAGTCTCCATGATTGCCTTGGGGTCTTGGGTAATTTTTCAACCTGGTTTTCTTCTTCTTATAGTTAAAAAATAGTTTTAATCTATTATTAGTATACCCTTCTTTAGTAATATACTGATTATTCATAAATTATTATTGGGTATCTGGGATCTTGTGTATTTCTATGCTAGATTGTGAATTTACTTAAATGGGTGTAATTTTTATGTTTATTTCCTTGTTTTTGGGCATCTGAGATCTTATTTAATTAGCAATATTCGATTCTTTGCTATGAAATCACCTTTTCATTTATTACCTGTGAATGGCTAATGGCTATCGTGTGTCTAAGTTAGTTTTCAGTGTTTCTGGGCATCAAAACTTTAATAATTTAAGAAGGGAATGAGTTATTTTATGTGAAAAGATGGTTGCTTTTTGGTCTCTGAATGGGAGCTCTAACATGGTTTTGTATGACCCAAAGAGTTATTAAAACTTGCTGGGTGTTTTTCTTTTTTCTTTTTGAACATCTAATGTGATCTAAGTATTTAATTTTTCTTAGCCCTTTGACAATGCACACCTTATAGGCGAACTGCTTGAATCCGGGTCTCCTATGGTGAATTAGTGTATTTTTATGTTGTTTTATATGGGGTTTGCACGGTTTGATGTTTTGCAAGAAAATTATGGTGAACTCTAACATGGTTTTGCACTCTTTTGAGGTTGATGTTATGTTATTTTCTCTTGTTGGAGTGTGAAGTTTTCAAAGAGTAAAGATTGCTAGCTTTCTTGGTAAAAGAGAAACTGAAGCTTGTTAGTTGAGTTCCTCAAAAAGTTGATGCACTTATGTGTACTTACGAATGAATTGTTTCATTGTTTGTCAATTTTACTTTAAAGTGTATGTATTGAAGTTATGAAATGTCTAGAACTTTTTGTTTTCTTTAGCTCTACTATGGAAGGAGTAAAAGACTTCAGCTCTTTCGAATTAAACATGTATATGGGGTTTATTTTGTGTTTCTTTTTGGAAATTTTTATGTTCTTTGTTCATCTTGCTTTTTTCTTATACCATGCATATGTTTCGTTGAATTAACATGTTCTTTACGGTTTTGTATATAATAGTTTTGCTGTGAGTGCACAAATCCTTTATTCTGAACTGAAGCTTTTATGCATAACTTAGTTTTAGTCTGAGCGCCTTTAAAGCAATGCTCTTTGATGAATGTGCAAAAGATGCTGAATTATTCTTTTATCGACACACCATTTTGCAAATGAACAAAATGGAGTTATAATAATGAATCTAAGTGGTTCTTTTGATGGTTTCAGGTCCAGAAGACTATGTGGCTGAATACTATCAGCAGCAGGTAGAAATGCTTGAAGGTTTCAATGAAATGGATGCCTTAGCTGAGCGTGGCTTTATTCCTGGAATGACGAAGGTTTGAATTGTTCTCTATGGATAATAACATTAACTGTACTTAAAGAAAGAAGTAGACTGAACTTTTTTGCTGCGGTTTGCAGGAAGAGAGGGAAAACTTGGCTAGAAGCGAGACATTAGCCATTAGAATTTCCAACATCGCAAATATGGTTCTTTTTGCTGCTAAAGTTTATGCTTCTGTTAGAAGTGGCTCATTAGCTATAATTGCATCTACATTGGATTCTCTTCTTGATCTTCTGTCTGGATTTATCCTCTGGTTTACTGCATTCTCCATGTCGACACCAAACCCGTATCAATATCCGATTGGAAAGAAAAGAATGCAGCCACTGGTCAGTATTCTTGCTGTACTTTCTTGTTGTATTAATTCCTTGATCAGTTTTAGGGCATGTGTAAGGACTCGAATCAAACAGATAAGAAATCGAGAGTAAGAGAGACAGAAATTCGGAGAGGATAGAGAGAGAGTAAAGAATTCTTCATTCATTCGACACCTTCTCCATAGAGTTTCCCAGGCTATAAAACCTGTTACAGAACAGTAAGTAAAACGCAATGTTTCAAAACAAAATAACAACTTCTTAACGGCTAAATAAAACAAACTTGACAGCTGTGACAGCTGGCCTTTGACTTTTCTCTCCTCTTCTTTGACTCATTACAGCATGATCAATGAGTAGGACTTCCCTATGTTGCTTCAACTCTTCATTTTATTGTAGTACCCTTGTTCATCACCTATGTCTGATCTATATCTGGACATGGTATGAAGATATAATCCCACCAAGGGCCCTCCAAATATATTGTATCTTGAAAATAATTGAACATGCCCATGAGGACACATTCTATTACCTGTGCACGACTTTCATACTCAAGTTTGAGTAACATAGGCACTTCCCAGCTAAGTGTACCCGTTTGTTATTTTCGTCGGTGTTTATCGTTTTTCGAGTGGATTTTTCTTTAAGAAAGAATCCCCCCACCCACACCTTGACACACACTAAATTGGCAAACATTGTCAGATAAATTATCAAACTGCATGCCTAAGGATAGCTTTAAATCTTTGAGTTCTTTGTTCTATTAATAACAGTACAATGTTGGGGGAAGTCACAAACCCCGAACATGGATAGTAAAACAGACATCGAACATATAAAAAATAAGTCTGGTGTGTGACCTTTCTTACAATAAAGTTCTATTCTAGCCCTAGATTTAAACCCCAAAATTACTCAATAACCCTAGTCTTGACCATCTACCATATGTTAAAAATAAGCAAAATAACATAATAATATAAAGCTCCTCCGTCAATGGCTCTTACAAGAGGAGGGTGATACACATCTACTGCTTCTGAAGGAGCATTTGATCCTGAGTTTGCCATTCTGAAAGCAAACTCTTGAGACACTTAACAATAAACAAAGAGATTATTATCCCCTGTATTACATAAACAAGCTGTAGTATGGCCGTATGTCTGACTTTTAACATTTTTAGCAGGTTTGAATACATGTTGCTATGGTGGCTTCTCTAAACACTGATTTGGAGACATGAGACCTTGCCACTAGAGTATTTTCTAGTATGAAAGGCTAGTGTTAGATAAGAGAGAGGAAATATTTATGGATGTTGATGTTCATTTGCATCCTTGCGAGCACGTAGACATGGAAGTATGAGTATTGGTGGTCTCTATTTTCATGGAATAAATTTTGAAGTATAATAAAGATGAGTTACTGTTATGAACTGTTGAAAACTAATAACACAACGTAAAAACTGGTAAATTTTCTGCAGGGTATCCTTGTTTTTGCCTCTGTGATGGCAACTCTTGGACTGCAAATAATCTTGGAGTCCATACGAACCATGGTTTCAAATGTGAGTTAACTATGATTATGCATTAAATTCTCTTCTCCATTCCGTAGATCTTTTACTATTTTCGAGGATGGCTGCTTTGTATGTTCAAATGACAATGATGTCTTTCTTTGTTTTGCTCAGGAGGATGAATTCAACTTGACGAAAGACCAAGAGAGGTGGGTTGTTGGGATTATGCTTGGAGTGACCCTTGTAAAGCTGCTCCTCGTGTTTTATTGCCGCACCTTTACAAATGAAATTGTCAAAGCTTATGCCCAGGATCATTTCTTTGATGTTATCACAAACATCATCGGCCTCGTTGCTGTGCTACTCGCTAATTACATTGACGATTGGATGGACCCTGTTGGAGCAATCATCGTAAGTAAAATCTTCTCTTACATCCTGTGCCTTTGCTTTTCTCTTTCCAGTGTTGGTTTTTATTGTGCTTGCTGGTCAGCCGGTGGCATGAATAATAGAGCAGTAATGTTATCTGGTTGTCACCGGAACTTGTTAACACCAAACACATCAGGCCACTGCCAAAAATTTATAAGATTAGTTCAGTGCAAGGTTTTCATTGGTTGATAATCATATCGACAATCATTAAGAAAACCTAATAAACTTTACCATGTATTTGTGACTCATTGAGATAAACTTGAACAATGCAGCTGGCTCTGTACACTATCCGAACATGGTCGATGACGGTATTGGAGAACGTGAACTCATTGGTGGGAAGATCAGCAGCTCCCGAATATCTTCAGAAACTGACTTACCTGTGTTGGAACCACCACAAGGCCATAAGGCATATCGATACTGTCCGAGCCTACACCTTCGGGTCTCACTACTTTGTGGAGGTTGACATTGTTCTTCCAGCAAACATGGCATTGCAAGAAGCTCATGACATCGGAGAATCACTGCAAGAGAAGCTGGAGATACTGCCGGAGATCGAGCGAGCCTTTGTTCATCTGGATTATGAATTCAGTCACAAACCTGAACATGCACAGGCACATGCTCTGTAGACACATAACCTAGTATGTCATGTCTTGATGTTATGTGTTCTTTTTTCTTCTCCCCTACCAACAAATAATATAAGTTGTGTATGCTTGGAGAATTGAGCCATATGAAAGCAACTTTAACTTTATGGTAAATATTAGTACATGCAAATTTTATGGCTCAACCAGTCAAATCGATACTCTGATCAATTCGATTAGTATGCAGAGATCACTATGAAAATGTTCTTATTCTAATCATAACATCAAGACTCGAACTTAAGATTCCATTTTTTTTCAGATTTTGAATGGCGAATCCATGGCACTAACAGACACTACTGTTGTGGAAAGGATTAGGGAGCTCGTGGCTAGAAGTTGGGACATTAGGATTTCTCATCTGTACCGTGAGCAGATGACTTATTCAATAGGTTGTAGTCAATGAGGTCTGAGAATACCCAATGTTAGTACAACCTATGTTATTTGGACTCGGATGTGTGTCGGATATTTTTCTGTATTTGTAGAGGGTCGTATCTAAATACGACAGTGCAGTCATATATATGAGTTAGATAAGCATTTGATAAAAACGAAGAATCAAAGCAACATGGTATAAATAACATATAAAATACAATGCCTTCGGTTCATTAACCACATCTTGTTATAAGATCTATCATTAACATTATTGCTTTTAAAAAATACGACAGACAATTTCAAATATTTTTGATTTATAAGGATCGATAATCAGTTCATAGATCTTAAGAACAAAATGGTATCCTATACAATAAAAAATAAGCAAAAGAACACAAAGAAAATCATATCTTTGTATACTTTCAAGGTAATTATCCTTATGGAATCAAATAAAGAGAAACAATAATCCCAACATTCAGTAGGGAAAAGGTACCTGAAATGATCAAAATTTTCGGGACTTCAATCTATGTTACTTGACTTGAGCGTGAGTGTCGGATATTTATATGTCCTAAACACTATTTTATAGTGCACATTAACTATCCCTATAGTTTTGGGAAACATGAACCTACGAAATAAATAGAGGAAAATTATATATAGATTAATAAATAGTTTGATCAATTATATTTTTTATTTTTATATAAATTAAAATTATTTAATTATAAGAAAATTATGGTCACTAAATTTTTGAAAAATATAGTTTTATCCTAAAATTATGACCCTTATTCTAAAGATATAATGTTAAAAATTATTTATAACGTTTGATAAAATAATTATTTTGATCTTTATTCTTCAATATTTTATTTTGGATTAAAATTATCCATTTGTGGGTAAAAATTATTAGTCAACTAATTATAATTGACTTGACATTACGTGACAAATTTATATGAGTGTACGCCACAGTATAAATAAGTTATCTTTATAAAATCATACATTAATTTAAAAACAATTTTATAAAATTATATAAAATATTTTTTAACATGTTATTTTGTCAAGTCATTTAAATTGTTTATCACAATTGACTATTAGAATAAAACCCTGAAAAGATCATTTTAAAAAAAAGAATAAAGATCAAAATAACTATTTAATCAAATATTATGCGTATATTTTGATATTATACCTATTCTATCGAATCAAATTCAATGTTAATAAAATTATTATAAAATTTGTTAATTGTAATGTAAACATTAATGTATATTATATAATAATATAATATGAAGTACACGATAATTTAAAAATAAAAAAATTTAAGTTCTATTATAAAATATGAGTCATAATTTAGTGATAAAATTAGAGTATTTAAAATTTTCAAAATTAATTTAAAATCAAAATTATAATTTAAAAATAAAATAAAATATCTAAAATTAAATGAAGTTTAGAGGTTTTTTTTTTTTTGAAAAGACTGTTTCTTTTGGTGGCGGGAAACCCGCCGGGAAACGATAGTTCATATTCGCGGGTAACGACGAAACGACAAAAACAACGCGAGAAATATGTCCCTACAAAATGCAAATACAGACTCAACACAACTCAACCGACCTTCTATATTCCCACACTTTCCTTGTTTATTTCCATAGAAAAAGTCACCAAATTTATCATTTTTATTGCAAATCTATAACCCCAGTTCTTCAGCTCTTTCAATCTTCGATTCCATCCCGAAAAACCCATTTCCCAGAATTTGATTTCTTCTTTTAGAAATCAACCATTTCTTTTTTGAAGAAAAAAAATGATTTTTTATTAAAAAAAGGTGTTTGACCTACCATCTTGTTCTATATGTCGGCTTGTCTTTTTGTTTCGTGAATTTTAAGCAAAAAACGAATTATTTGATCCTTTGTTTCAATCTTATTCTTTTTTATATTTTAATCATTAATCACTGCGAGTTGAAGTGATTTTGATGGACTTGAGCAGCTAAACCCTAAAGAAATAAAGGTCAGATCTTTCTTCCTATTTTTCTTCCCTTTTTCTGTCTGGAATTTCTCTTCTTTTCTATTTCTTGCTGTTTTTTTTTTTCTGGTAATCTTTAGTTGTTTGCTTTTGTTAATTGACCCCTGGATTAAATTGCTTTTATTTTTATGGAAGTTCTATTTCTTGTTATTTCATTTTTTTTTGTTATATTTGGATCTTGTTACGGTAGATGAAAAAAAAACTGAGTTAAAAGTGTTTATAATTATGAACTTCTATAGTAATTCATTCGAATTAATTATTCGATGAATTAATACTTGAACAAAAAATAATTATGTTTTGAATGATGGGGTTGCACTTTTTTTACATGCTATGTTCTAATTATTACCTTGACAAAGAAAGTTTTTGTTTTTTTAATGATTTTGTTTCATACATATTTATTGCTTTTAGTTCTATTTTTTTTTTCATTTATGAGTTTTCTATAAATTTTCTTTTTCTTTTATGTGTGTGTTGGCTTTATTAGATGCTCATATGACTGCTTTAATTGAATTCTTTGCTGCTTTAATCTTTTGTCTTTTACTAAATTCTTGGAAAAAAAATAGTTTATTTTAATTGGAATAGAAAAAATATTTGTTTTTGTTGATTGCATGTAACAACATGAATCTGTGTTGACCGTTGGAGAGATGGAAAGTGGTTAAATTCCAATTTACTTTTATTTTAATCGTTAATGAAACGGTGCGTTCAGGCACCTTGTTATTTTCCTTTTACGCTGTCGTTTTAGAGGAAGAGTTCTAAATAGGGTTGTAAGCTTGAGAATATTATTCCTATTCGATTATGATGAATTAAGCTGTCTCCTTCTTCTATCTTCTACATCTTTGTTCTTCCTATCTTCTTCTTCAGGTTACCTTTAATTATTCCGGTCGATTACAAAGGTATCAGAGCCCGTCGTTCCTCGGACCATGGTTGAAACACGCAGCAAAACTCAGGCTCAAGTGACAGAAGCTCAATCAACAACAACGGGGCAAGCCGAATCCACATCTGAAGTTCCAGAATGGAAACAGGAGACTAATCGCCTTCAGATGGATTTATTGAGGTTGGAAGACTCTATTGGCGATCGATTTCAGAATATGCAAGCAGCTATGTTCGCGAATATACACAAGCTTCTGGAAATCGGATTGGGCAAAAGTATAGACACCTCGACAATTCTCACTCAACATTCGGGGGTACTTGGGGCTCCTCAAGCTCCTCTGGTAGCTCCATCTGCTCCGACAATGACCCAAGGCCAAGCACCGAGTCAAACAACAGTGAAGGTGGGTTCGATGGCTCCTCGAGCTCCTCTGGTGGCTCCATCTTCTCCGACAGTGACCCAAGGCCAAGAACCGAGTCAACCAACAGTCAAGGTGGGTTCGAGTGTGGACTTTGCTGTTTATGCTCAGGAGGAACTAGCTTCACCAAATCAGAATTTTGCGTACAAACTCTTGTGCCCAAAATTTGATGGATCGAATTTTTCCGAGTGGCTTGCCAAATTGGAACAATATTTTGAAGCAGACATGGTTCCCGAGTCAGCAAGGGTGAGAGTAGTTATGCTTCACCTCGAAGGAAAAGCTCTCCAGTGGCATCATTTCATCTCCAAATCACAAGGTGGATTGTCACAGGTTAGTTGGTCTAACTATTTACGATTGTTGCGTGAACGATTTGGCCCTACTGGTTTTGAGGACCCATTTGCCGAGTTAGTAGCCATTAAACATGTAGATTCAGTAGATAAGTACTATGAGGACTTTATTAGTTTGTTGAACCAAGTCGAACTCCCTGAGGGCTATGTACTTAGTCTTTTTAAGAATCATCTTAGAGTGGAAATCAACCCCATGGTTCAATTGATGAAGCCGAAGACATTAGTTGAAGCTTATCATGTGGCCAAACATGTGGAAGCCATGTTTTTTCCTAAGAAGCCTCCTTGGGGAAATTTTAGAAATGCAGCTCCCTCGACATTGACCATTCCACCCATTCGAGGTGAGTTGGGTTCATCTACGAATTTCACTAAAGCTGGGAACTCGCAGGCAGTGAATAACTCTAAATATTCACCTCCTAGGGTAGTGAGTCCTACTGCTAAGAAGGTGGGGAGCCCAGGAGCTCAAAAAGGTCATGGGAAGGTTCTGTCAGCTACTGAGATTGAAGAAAGAAGAAAGAAAGGTCTTTGTTTCTGGTGTGCATCAAAATACACCCAGGACATAGGTGCCAAAAGACCCAGTTTTATCAGATTTTAGTTGAGGGGGTGGAGGAGGAAACTGAACCAGAAGTCTTCTTAGATTGTGAGGAACATGCTGAAGGGGTGCAGGGTGAACAAAATCAGGAGGTTATACCTACACTTTCATTGCATGCACTATGGGGATCTACTGCAGTGGACACTATGAAATTGGCAGTAAGTATTGTTGGAGCTCCATGTATTTGCCTTTTGGACACAGGAAGCACCCACAATTTCTTGAGCAGCTCATTAGTTAAAAATCTAAGGATTCCAGTGTGCTCACATACTCAATTAAGAGTCACAGTAGCAAATGGAGAATGTTTAATGACCTTAGGAAGCTGCAAGAATTTAGAATGGTCTACTCAAGAGCATACCTTCAATACTAATTTTTTAGTGCTCCCTCTGAAAAATTGTGATATGGTACTGGGCATTCAATGGCTATCTACTCTCGGCAGCATTAATTGGAATTTGGCTCAACATCGGATGCAATTCAATTATTCCGACACAGAAGTGACTCTACATGGAATTCAATCTAGAGCTCTTCAAAATATAGAGGCTAAAGAGTGTCAAAAACTTTTGAGGGCACATCACAGCCCTTGTACAGCAGCGATATGTTTGATAAACCCACAGTTGGAATTTAAAAAATTGCCAACCAATACTTCCAGGGAAATTTCAGAATTACTGCATCAATTTAAAGAGGTTTTCAAACAACCTCAGGGACTTCCACTAGAGAGGGGGCAGAGCCATAAGATTGAACTGATCAGTGAGCAAGCAGTGGTCAAAATGAAGCCTTATAGGCATCCAACTCACCAGAAGGATGAACTCGAGAAGCTGGTGAAAGAAATGTTGGAAGTTGGGATTATCCGAGACAGCAATAGTTCTTTTTCCTCTCCAGTAGTGTTGGTGAAAAAGAAAGACGGCTCCTGGCGTATGTGTGTAGATTACCGCAGGCTAAACCAATTAACAATCAAGGACAACTTCCCCATGCCAATTATTGAGGAGCTTTTGGATGAACTTGGGTCGGCAAATTTTTTCTCCAAGTTAGACTTAAGATCCGGCTATCACCAAATCAGAATGCAAGAAAGAGATATTTCAAAGACAGCTTTCCGAACTCATGAGGGGCATTATGAGTTCCTCGTCATGCCCTTTGGACTCACCAATGCCCCTGCAACATTTCAGAGTTTGATGAATAGAGTTTTCAAAGGCCAATTGAGGAAATTTGTGCTTGTCTTTTTCGATGACATCCTTGTCTACTCCAATGATTGGGATTCACATCTGAAGCATTTGAAAGAAGTTTTAGAGATACTTCGCAGCAATCAGCTTTATGCCAAACAATCCAAATGTTGCTTTGGAGCTACACAAGTGGATTATTTAGGTTACGTCATTTCTAAAGGAACTATTGCCATGGATCCAACAAAAGTGAGCTGCATTGTCAATTGGCCAACACCACAATCAGTCAAGGAACTAAGAGGGTTCCTTGGCCTTTCGGGATACTACAGAAGGTTCGTCCAAGGATATGGTTCCATAGCAAGGCCACTTACCGAGCTACTCAAGAAAGATGGATGGAAATGGGGGGAAATGGAGGAACTTGCTTTTAGCAAATTGAAGGAGTGTGTAAGCACTGCTCCTATTTTAACACTACCAGATTTTAATGCTCCTTTCATTGTGGAAACAGACGCATCGGATGTAGGGGTGGGAGCTGTTTTGGTGCAAGAAAAAAAGCCTATTGCTTTTTTCAGCAAAGGGTTAGGGGTGAGATATCAAGGTCTCTCGGTGTATGAAAAAGAAATGTTGGCTGCCTTGATGGCTGTTAAAAAATGGACAAACTACTTGGTGGGGAGGCATTTCATCATCAAAACCGATCACCAAAGCCTCAAGTTCTTGGCTGCAAATCAGGCCATCACACCATTCCAACAAAAGTGGGTGGTAAAAATGATGGGGTATGATTATGAAATCCAATACCGAAAAGGGAGTGCAAATGTAGTTGCTGACATTCTTTCAAGAAATCCTGGAAGTGCAGAATGTATGACATTAGGAGTCAGCCATGTAACTACTGATGTATTGGCTAGGGTGGCGGCTACATGGAAAACAGATGTGAAATTGATGAAAATAATTGAAGACTTGGAAAGTGGAACACGCCAACATTCCAATTACAAATGGGAGGGCCAACAACTCAAAAGGAAAGGGAAATTAGTGGTTGGAGATGATCCACCACTTCGAAAGGAACTAATCGACTTCTTTCATGGAGGAGCTTTGAGAGGCCATTCGGGAGCACAAGCCACTATACAAAGGTTGGTCTCGGTTTTCCAATGGAAGGGATTAAGGAGGGAAGTAAGAAGGGCTGTGAGAGAATGCATGATTTGCCAAAGAAACAAAGGGGAGTTGACACATCCTAAAGGGTTGCTGCAACCCTTGCCGATTCCAGAAATTATTTGGAGCTCCATCAGCATGGACTTCATAGAGGGATTGCCACCATCCAAAGGGAAGGATTGCATATTTGTGGTGGTCGATCGATTGACCAAATATGGGCATTTTGTGGCCATATCTCACCCATTCACAACAACAACAGTGGCTCAAGTTTTCTTGGAGCACATTTTTAAATTACATGGATTACCACAGGAAATAATATGCGATCGAGACAGAGTATTCATGAGTATCTTTTGGAAAGAGTTAATGGGGAAATTGGGAGTTCAGATCAATGCATCTACGGCTTATCACCCCCAATCCGATGGCCAAACGGAACGAGTGAACCAATGCCTTGAAACGTACCTTCGATGCATGACAGGAGAAAGACCTCGACAGTGGAGTGAATGGCTGCACCTTGCTGAGTGGTGGTACAATACTACCTTCCACTCATCAATTCAATTGACCCCTCATCAAGCCCTGTATGGACAACCACCCCCAGTACACGTTCCTTATGTAGCTGGCGATTCTTTAGTAGCTGTTGTTGATCGTGGATTACAACAAAGAGAAGCTGCAATCAAAATGCTTAGGTTCCACCTTAAAAGAGCTCAAGAACGAATGAAGGTGCAAGCTGACAAGAAAAGGAGGGAGTGTGAATTTCAAGTGGGGGAATGGGTATTCTTAAAACTGCAACCATACCGACAGTAGACTGTTGTCTCCAGAAATTGTCAAAAATTCGCTCCTAAATGGTTCGGACCATTTCTCATCTTGAACAAGGTCGGGAAAGTGGCTTATAGGCTTCATTTACCTGCTGAGTCAAAGGTTCACCCTGTGTTCCATGTCTCCCAATTGAAGAAACGAGTTGGAACAGACACAATGCAATCTAACCTCCCAGTCATGGATCCGGATGGAAGCATCAGTAAAGAACCCAGCAGGATAGTGGAAAGGAGGATGATCAAGAGGGGAAATAGAGCCGTAACAGAAGTATTAGTGGAGTGGATGAATTCATTTCCGGAAGATGCAACGTGGGAGATTTTACACCAACTGCAACAACGGTTTCCCCATTTTGATACTTGTGGACAAACATCTTAAAAAGGAGGGAGTAATGTAACAACATGAATCTGTGTTGACCGTTGGAGAGATGGAAAGTGGTTAAATTCCAGTTTATTTTTATTTTAATCGTTAATGAAACGGTGCGTTCAGGCACCTTGTTATTTTCCTTTTACGCTGTCGTTTTAGAGGAAGAGTTCTAAATAGGGTTGTAAGCCTAGAATATTATTCCTATTCGATTATGATGAATTAAGCTGCCTCTTTCTTCTATCTTCTACATCTCTGTTCTTCCTATCTTCTTCTTCAGGTTACCTTTAATTATTCCGGTCGATTACATTGCAGATTGCAGATGCTGAGAATGATATTGATGAACTAAGGGAGTAGTAATTGCTTCGAGTAGACGAAATGTCGAGAAAAACGGAATCCAAACCGGCTACCCCGAGTGTGATTGCCAGATTAATGGGTCTTGATGAACTCCAATCTCAGCAACCTGTCATCAATAAGCAGAGAAAGCTACAAAGAGTGCTTTCGGAGAATTATCTGCGTAAAGTTGCTTCGATAGGTGCTTGGGAGAAGCGGTCATTCGATGAACGTCGTTCGGTTCAGTTCAGCATTGAAGAGAAAAAGGGGTTCAAGGATGCATTTGAAGTACTAGAATCAGTGGAGATAGAAAAGGGGAGTGATTCTTTTGCTGGAAAGGGACAAGTAGACTTAAGATTGTTGCCCGAACGAAAGCATATCAAAGGGTCAGGATTTGAGGATTCTAGAAAGGGTTGTTCTGAAAATGGTTTCGAGAAACCAGATTGTCTGATCTCCAAGCATTTCTATGATCAAGACAATCCTAAGGTGATTCAGAAACTTGAGAATGGTTTCATAAAAGATTCTCGAAGGAAATACGGGCATGATAGTACTTCTATGGTTCCTAGTCCTTCCTCTAAAAAAATTGTCATTTTGAAACCAAAGCCTGGTGAGGCTGAGACCAATAAGAAAGATAAAGGGTTCCTTGGTCGCAGAAAAGGAAATTCGCATGCTCAAGTAAAGGAGAAGAACTTTTTCGATGGTGTGAAATCCACCGCGAATAGATCTATCCGTTCCTCCGAAAACGTAAGTGACATTTCTTTTGAGCCACCAAGGTTAGGATTCAATGGTGCTCAGGGTCTTACAAAAGAGCCAGAGCCCTCATGTTACAACTTGGGCGGATCATATGTGGCTCATGAAGTGCAGGAGCAAATCTTTCAAAGATTGAGGGTGACTAAAGACTTTCGGGAGAATGGATTTGCTTTGGGGCGTAGGGGCAGAAGCAGAACACTTGGTGAAATGCTTGCATTTCCGGATCATGCTAAAAGTGCAAATTTTCATGGTCCTTTTGGCATTAGCAGTAAAGATGGATGGAAAAACAGCGGCATTGGAGATTTGAAATCACAATCATATTCTATATCTGTTAGAAGTCCTGTAACCAAGACTACTCCCAAAGCTTTTCATGTTGATTCATACACGACTACTAGACTGGTGTTTCCTTGGGCTATAAGGAAGTCAAATAAGCAGGTTTCCAGTGGGAAAGATTGTCCGAAAATAAGAAACTTGGGATCCAACTGCAAGCAGTCTCAATCTAGTCCAGATCTAGAATCAGAAATGAACCAGTTCATAGAAGAAAATTCTATGTCCGCTGAGGATTGTGTGGTACCTGAGATGTACTCGGCATCTCAAAGCATTGTCTCTGATATGGTGGTTGCTTTAGAAACTCCGAATGATGCTACCAAGTCTACCGGAAATCATAACCAGCACCAGTTTGGCAGTATGTCGGAAAAAGACCACCGCACCTCTGATGCTTGGAATCAGCAGGTTCAATGTTGTTTTAAGTTTACATTGATAGGATTAATAAATACTAGTATTAATTGTATGCATTACTTATAATATGAGTTAAAAGGTGAACTCGATGTGTGCATTACTTGTGCACTGTATTTTGTGATCGAGATGTCAAACTTTAGTAACTTTATTTGGATGTGTTTGCTATTCTAATTTTTCGGTCTGTAATCTTTGCAGGAAGATATATCGATGAAAATATCTGAAGAGTGCAGCACAGACCCTGACTTTCTTGTGACCTTGGAGACAGCTAATCAGCCGAGTCCGGTTTCAGTTTTGGACACACCATTCACAGAAGGGAATTCATTGAGCTCTAAGTGCTTTTTGAGTGTCACCGCTAGCTTAAATGGTTAGTAAAACAGAAGGTTTCCTTGAGGTCTTGATTCTTTGCCCAACATTTTATCTATTTGAACTTTTTTTTTCTTGGTTTCTAACAGATGTGAAGCGGCAACTTGAATTTCTAAAATCGGATTCCAGTGATGATGAAAAAGATGCAGTGGAAGAGCCTTTGAAGGTAGTAAATGAATATTCAACAAAGTTGTCTGGGGTTTCAGAGTGTAGGGATTTCTCCTATTTGGTCGATGTCTTAACCGAGGCAGGTTTTCATAATAGAAACCAGGATATACTCTTTAATGGATGTCACTTTCTAGAAACTCCGATAAGCCTGTCGGTTTTCGAGACACTAGAGAAGAAGTACGGTGAACAGATATCTTGGAAGAGGTCGGCAAGGAGGCTACTTTTCGACCGCATAAATTCAGGTCTAATGGAAATTCTGCAGCCATGCTTAGGAGCCTTCATGTGGGCAAAACCTGTTGCAAGAAGGCTCAGCTATTCACAGAACTCGAAAGAAATTGTGGAAGAGCTTTACAAGTTGTTGGTTAGTCAAGAAAATGAGGCAAAAAATGAAGTAAAGAAGGATTCATCAGAGAAAGTTTTCGGAAAAGACGATGGATGGTTATTCTTAGGATATGATATTGAGGCAATCGGTAGAGAAATAGAGAATTCATTGATTGATGAGCTAGTAGCAGAGGTTCTTAGCTTATAGATGTATGCATGCATATGTTGGGACTATGGCAAATACCATTAGTCTTTTTGCCATGCCTGTTATTGTAATGTTTGTTCCACAGAAAGAAATGCAAAAAGAAAGCAGATTCTATGTATATTCTTCCTCGTTTTCTGATCTTCTCGGTTTCCAGATGATTATGTTCCTTCTATGGGGATTAGTTTAAGAAGTTTAACAACTTGCAACTCCATTCATCTTGCTAATGGATTAGTTTGATTCATTCTGGGTACGCTTTTTGCAGTTGAAAGCCTTTCTGGTAAGCAAATCCATTTATGTCACTATTCCAGGTGTTCCTTACAACTAGACCTGTTCAAGAATTGGATTATTCGAATGAGTTGAGCTTTGAGCAATATTTTTACAAATCGAGATCGATCTTACCCGATCCATGGACAACTCCACTTTCTATGTCTAATGTTTTGGTTGAGATTATAAACTAAACATTAGTAATAGAAAGACTTCAACAACTCCATTTCATGAGCTAGCTCATAGCCTGTAACTCAAACCTATATATACATGTACTTACATATCTTTCAATCCATTAAGAGAAAAATAGTAAAGCAAAGCAAATCTTCTTGAAATTTGTAGCTATGGAAACCTACAAACTCATTTCTGTACTTCTTTCCTTCACAATTGCTTTTTCTGCTTCAGCTAGAATGCTTGATGAGCAACCCTCGGGCTCGTTGCCGAATCCAGTCGTGGCACCTGTTTCTAATGTACCACCATTGACCACCACCGCACCAGGTACACAGCCTAATCCTAGTGTGGGTGCAACCACAGGTCCCATTCCCACAGGAGCCAATGTTGCCAACCCTGGTGTGGGTGCAAACACTGGACCAAATCCCACAGGACCAAATGTTGCCAACCCTGTGCTTGACCCTGACCACACCCTGACCTTCTTCATGCATGACATCCTCGGCGGGTCGAATCCATCTGCTCTAGCAGTCACCGGTGTGGTCAGCAACCCAGCACTCAATGGTCAACTTCCATTTGCCAAACCAAATGGTGCAAACCTCCCAGTGGACAATGGAATAAGCCAAAACACTGGCAATACTGGCCTTCTAAACAACAACAACGTTCCATTACTTTCTGGCCTCGGTGGCAGCACTCAAGCAATGCTCCAAAACGGCAACAACAACAACAACGGCGGATTCCCGGCCTTAGTTGGTGGCCAACTCCCTGCAGGTTCTGCACTCCAGAAGCTCATGTTCGGGACCATGACTGTCATTGACGATGAACTCACAGCTGGACATGAGCTAGGCTCAGAGTTTCTTGGCAAGGCACAAGGGTTCTATGTGGCTAGTTCGGTCGATGGAACCAGTCAAACGATGGCATTTACAGCCATGTTCCAGAGCGGACACTACACCGACACACTTAGCTTCTTCGGGGTCCATCGGACAGGCGTATCGGAGTCACATTTGTCTATCATGGGCGGTACCGGAAAATATGTCAACGCTCGAGGTTTCGCCATTGTGAAGACATTACCAGCAAGTAGTAATCAGCAGCAAGAGACTGATGGGTTTCAGACCGTGCTAGAGTTCACTGTTTATGTTACCTATTAGATGAAGATGCCTATGATTTGGTGTGTGTTTTAAGTTAAAAGATGTTTGTAATTTAGTGTGATTTAAGTATTTGGAAATTATGTTGTACTGTTATGAATACGAAAATCAATGGAAAATCTACAATTTGCTTGTCTATATATACAGCTTACACATATACATACATACATGCATGCATATATATATATATATATATATATATATATGAGAAAGTGGATTTGATGATATGAAGTAGTTCAAATTTCACAACCCTGTTTTCATGAGATGTGTTTTGGTTGGAAAAAACTAATTCTAATGATATGATGGAATAGGTCACTTGTATGGAGTTGGTATGGTCGGATTCTTCCAGACATTTATGTTACTTTATTTAGTCCGAGTTTTGTTATGTGTTTGATACGAATATGTACAATTATAATTATATTTTTATTATATCCAAACGTATCCTTTAAACTTTAAACCCTTATACCAACAGTGTTTATTGTGTTAGTACAAATACTTGTCATCAAATCTAATCCGAGTTTCATTATGTGTTAGTACGAATATTGTTATCGTCTCACACCTGATTTTAGTGTGCGAGTCTCCCAACAAAATTTTTTTACATACATAAAATCTCGAACTCTAAACTTACTTAAGCAATAAATACTAAATTATTTTTCACTTGAACCAAGTCTATTAGTTCGAATTTAACCTTTTAAATATATGAAAAACATGAAAACAATTGAATTGTGTATACTTTTATACAACACTTACTGGCACAAATTTGAGTAAGATAAGTTTCAGTAACATTAGATAATAAAGTGATAAAAAATTCTGAAAAAATGTATAGTTCGATAATTTATTTAACGCTTAAGCTTAATACAAATCATGAACCTATATAGTTCTATCATGGTCTTAAAAGTGATTAAAGTGCGAACTAAATTAAATTTCGAATTCTTTGATTTCATTATAATACTTTAAGTACTTCTCAACCATTAACTGAGGTAAACATTGAACAAAAGAAGCTCGTTAACTCCTTGTTTCACAACTTCAACTGTTGCATAACCATTTGCACCAGCATATTTTCCGGTGCCACCAATGACAGATATATGAGACTCCGCGGCATCTCTCCGGTGCAACCCGAAAAACCTTAACCCGTCTTTAAACCCGCCGTCTATGAAAATCGTAGTCATCGCCATCATGTGACCAGCATTGCCTTCCGAACTTGCAACATAAACCCCTTGTGCTTTTCCTAGTGGTGTACCACTAATCGAACCACCATCGAACAAGGTCTCATCAATGGTCACCACCGCACCAAATTCCAACTCCTGAAGAGTAGCCCTTGTTGGGAAATACAACCCGAGGTTCGGAACACCGAGTGATTGAGTCGACGAACTCGAACCACGAACTCTCGAGCCGGGTTCAGGGATTGGGATGCCTTTATCAGGTGGGAAAAGGCCTACAGGCTTTGAAAATGGGAGGTGGCTAGTGAGTTTTGGAGTTGCAGGTTGAGAAATGTTGAGCAAATCTGGCATGGAAAAGGAGAACTTGTGATGCTTATGGTGATGGTGATGATTCGATGTCGGGTTTCCAAGATTTCGAGCCGAGCATGAGTTTCTAATGACCATGATGAAGAAGATTAAGGTTAACAAGCATGAAACATTGGCCATTGTTTGAAATTGAATGATGGATTAATGACACTTTTTGCCTCTAAGTGACCAAATATTTGTTTCATTTATAAAAGTATGGGAGAGGTTGGAACTGCTTTTTGCTTTGGTTTAGTTCGGGAGTAGTTAATAATAAGATGCCCATAGAGCGTAGGACTCAAGGTTTAATGTTCGGGTCGGATTTTGACATAATATTATATTACGATGAGATTTTTTGATAAAATTTTCGGATTAATATCAGATGAAACTAAAATATTTTAAAACTTGTATCAAAGTAGAATTTTATTGTACTAGCATCGAGTTAAGATCATATCAACCAAAAACATGTCTTGCCTACTGATTACGGAATTTAAGATTAAGTATTTTTTAAAATTGATCAACTAATTTAATTTAGACTATGACTACACGAATCAACTTGTTTCAGTGGTTAAGAAAAAATTATTATTTTAAAAGTTACGAATTTAAACATTAATATTATAATACAATGATCGAGCAATCAAGGGAGGCTCAATGGAGCTCCTAACAAGGTAGAGGAGATGTTCAGTTCCATGTCAGAGATGTGGTAACTAGCGGAAGGCATCTCTTATACCAGATGGTCGATATCGGAGAATATTGTCGTATTTGAAAAGTGATAATAAATATTAATTCTACATCAAAAAAAATAAGATATATCAATGGTGACGCTACATATCTTATTAAATATGTTTTTTAAAAGAGGGTAATGACCTCGTGACAAGTGGTATTGGAGTGACCCTTTGATTATTTGATTTCACGCTGAACGCCCATAAGTAGGATAAGTAGAGTAAACAACCGTGATAAATCGTAATAAGAGACTAATCATAAAAACAGAATAAAGGCTTCACGAGGTTGAGTGATAAAATCAGACATGTCTTAAAAAAAAAAAAATAATAATATCGTGACAATAATTTTTTATCTCAATTGTTCTTTTTTCTTTTTAGAAAATATCATGGGCCAAAAAACATTAAACCCGGCCCAAGTTATTTGGTTACTTCCAAGCTCCAAACTGAACCATTTCAGCAGTCGACTTCACTTCATAGCTCGTCTCAAGATCTCTGTCAAAACCTGCCATTTTCACTTCTTTTCCGGTCTGTTTTCTCTTCACCTCAGATTCGTCACTTCCCCAACGTCGACACCCAGGTTTGCTTTTCGTTGTTGTTACTGTTTTACTGTTTTAATTTTCAATTTCTTCAATGGGTCTTTGTTGAATCTCTAGAAAGTCCAGAAATTTATTGTTAACTTTGATGTAGAATAACCACAACTGTTTATTATACGTTCCTCATGATTTTTGAATGATGAAATCAGCTTGATCGTGTTCCTTTTTTTTTAAAAAAAAATATATGGTTTTTGTAATATAATTTAGATATATTTAGGGTTTATTCTATTTTATTGTTTTATTTATTCTAAGATGATAAATTCGGGTCATGACATTATTTGCCCTGATTGTGTTGAGAATTATTGTGTACAAGTTCTTGAATTGATCCACAGCTTAACTTTGGATTCCAAATCCCTCATCCATGATTTATATAGCTGCTGCTACTTTTCGGGTTCCTATAATATATATATAGCAATTGATAACAGTAGAATGATTTACGTTCCCGGTGAATATGACATGATCGGAAAAGTATCCGCCACCGCAATTTATATCCATGCTCTTATGACATTGAACTTGTTTCCGTGGAGTCTTTGCTTTCCTACTCTCTTGCTGCTTGAGGCCTTTTTTCCCAAATATTGTTTCCTTTTCACTCGTTGTTAACATCATTTGCGGAGATCTGTTTTCTTCTTTTTCGATAACGTGCAAGTTATTTGTATCTGCACTCTGCATTTGGTCCGGTTTAGATGGGTTTTGTGATCATTTCCGAGCATGTTCCTCGGAAGGCAAATAAGCTTCATTTGTGATGGTCTCCTGAGTTCCGTTTCGAATTAGATTTTCTCTAACTTTAGCACAACTAGATGCATATATTCATGTTCTATGTTTCTGAAGTTTGATAAAAGAATATTATGACCTTTGGTGTTACAATGTTCGGATTTTGCACTGGTTGTATTCTAAAATTGATCTTCGTGTTATTCTGTCATAAAAATCTGTTCTGTAAGGTTATTTCTCTTTTTCTAATCGATGGTGTCGTGTCCCCCTTAACATACTGTCTGTTGCTTTTTCTTTATAATAATTCAGAGAAAAAATGGCCAGCAAATCCGAGAGCAAGGAACCTGTGAACGAACAAGTGATTGCAAACATGTATGGAGCTATGAGATCTGAGCTAAATCAAATTTATTCTAAGATCACCGAGTTGGAGATGGAAGTTAGTGAACATTCACTAGTTATAAATGCCATTCAGCCGCTTGACTCATCGAGGCGGTGTTATCGGATGATTGGAGGTGTGTTGGTTGAGAGAACCATCAAAGAGGTTCTCCCTGCTGTGCAGAGAAACAAAGAAGGGCTCGAGGAAGTAATTGCTCGGCTTAACGAGACCCTGGATAAGAAGAAAAAGGAAATTATCGATTTCGAGACAAAATACAAAATTAGGATCAAAAAGCCCGACGGTGACGCAACAGATGAAAGCAAAAAGAAGGCTCCGCTCAAGGAGTTCTTGTCGGCCCTGCAAGTTCGAGTCAGTAATAGGTATCACTATATTCCTTCCTATTTCCTTGCATGCTAGAACTTGCCTGTGATCAACCATAAATCTAGTCACTGCTAAGAGTGGTTTAGATGATCACGTATTTTGTTCGATTAGGCTTTATATTTGCTAAGAGTGGATTTGAACATTGCACTTTCGATACGGAATCGAATTTTGGTTTAGGTTTCCCCCCAAGAAAACCAGTGTTTCAGATTTTTTTTTTCAATAGTTACAACTAAAGTTTATTGTTATTGTTCAAAGGCAAATGGTCACTTTCAACTTTATTCACCATCTCGGACCTCGGATTTCCACATCTTGTCCGTTCGTCTAACCACTTGATAATGTCGGAAAACACGACTTCGATGTTCTCTAATGGCTCGCCGTAGAGCAAACCGTGCCACATTCCGGGGTAGAGCTTGATGGTCTTGTCTCTGGTTGAAGCTACATTGAAAAGTTCTTTACTAACTTGGGGGACCATCATGGAGAACTATAAATGGAATTGTAACCTAAAAATTTACATTTCACAAAGAATTGAGTAAAGTTTACCCCTATTTTTTATTTTGGTAAAATTACTCTAAAGGTCCTTTATATTTTAAAAAGTTGAGAGCAAACCGTTAGGTCCCTTTGTATCAGTATTCATTATTTCTAACCTGTTTACCAAAGGAAAGTATTTATAATATTCGATCCGTTAATCAATTAATCTAAATCGAATATTGTCACCTTCATTTATTATATCAATAATATCATAATTCAACCTTTATTCTTATTTAACGAAATCTAGTGTTGGATTCTGTTAGACTAATTATATATATGTATTTTGTCTTATTAAATTTATTTTTTATATTTTAAAATTATCTAATTTAAAATATTTTATTAAAGTAGTAGGATGAGATGTTAGATCTTTTGCTTAAGGATAAAAATTTAATTTCTTAAATTTATTCAACCTTTAGGATTATTTTATTTTAAAAATTCGGGTTAACTTTTTAGAAAAATAAAATTGAATCAGGTTCAAGTTTGGGCCGGTTCAGGTCTCGTGAAACATCTTCAATTGTCGGATCAAATCGGACTCATATGAAGTCTTTTAATTTGAGGGTCAAATACGAGTTGGCCGAAACACCAACTTGACCTAACCTAAATTCATTCGTAATTGTGAAAGAAACAAAATAAGTTAAAAGAGTTATCTTTATCAATTATAATAAATATATATAATATTCGATTAAAATAAAATAATCAATAAATTAAATACCGATATCTATGGAAAAGAAATACCAACATACTTTTCATTCAATTATAAAACGACATTCTCTACGCAATAAGATGCTCATTTTGGAATTGAGTTTCGAAATGAATGGAGTAATCCTAAATTTAGTTAATTTTTAGTAAGATTCTAGAGATTTGATTTTTGTATTTACTTTTTATGTACATTTAATTCTAAAATTGGGAAAAATTAAACAAATTAGATAAGAATGTCTCTAAATATGTACTATTATTTACAATGGTGGATGCATTTATTGTATAGGGTGGGTCAGAGTTCACCTAAACTTTTTAAAATTTATATTTTTATTTTTATTTTTTAAAATTTTATAAGTTAGATTTTAATTTTTTTTAATATTTATGAGTTGTGCACACCCTAAAATTTTAAAATTTCATATGTACTCGCTCTCAAATAGTTTTCTGGATCCGTCACTGATAATTTATGATTATAGATATACTTGTAACTTAATTAAAGTAACACATAAAAAACACACCATAAAAGATCAGATAATTTATACCCATAAAAAATTAATTAATTTTGATTTTGAAGGTTAAAATATCATTTTACCCTTTATTAAATTTAAATTTATCCCTTTCAGGCTGTTTTTTTTTTATTATGGTACAAACGACCGTTGACCGTCTATAATAACTTTAAATAATTATTGAGCACGACAGTAATCAAATATTCAAAGGTTAGTTTCCCTAAGAACCAACGGTTTATTCACTTTATATTGTGTAGTGTATATTTGTTTATCTATATATAAAAAAAATCAATTATTATATTTTAATATGTTTAATTTTTTAAGAGTAGTTTATAATTTGAAAATTTTGTTTTTGTTTAAATATTTTATAATAAACTTATTAATTTTAAAAAAAATAAATATTTTTAATCATTTAAATAAATATTATCGTTATAAAAATTAAAACTAAATAATATCATAATAAAATTTATCAATAAAAGAAATATTAGGGTATAATGGTAAAATGAATTTTATTTTATCTTACCTTTCATTATACAAAATAATATAGAGGAAAGAAACATATTTCCCTTCTAGATTAAAAAAAAAAAATAAGACCGATGTAGATTATTAGATCGAGTTTGCTGCAATAAATCTAATATAACTTTTTTAATTCGGTTTCAACTAGATCGGGATAAAGAGGTTACAAAACACTTAAAAAAGAAACAAATCGTTTAACACCTATATTTACCAAAAAAAAAAATAGTTTAGACAATTAAAATCTAGGAAATATATAATTTATGCACTTATTTTTACATTAAACCTATTAATTATCCTTAAATATATAAAAGGGAATTATACTATTATCTTCGATAAAAGATTTTTCATGCTAAACTTTAATTGAACCCGCCCCTGACTTAAATTAAAGAATTTAATTCTATAAAAATGTGATTAAATTAAAATTCATCTGATTCGAGTAATTTTTAACCGTCCCTAATTATATATATCTCAAAATTGATACACATTCCCACACAAATAAATATTTTTCATCTCAAACATCATCCTTTCTTCCATATGTAATTGAATCTATAAAACATTACACAATCTCTTTTCCTTTAATCTTCCTTTTCAAATTCTTACAATATCCACTTATAGCTTTAGGTTAAGAAAAAAACCCTAATCAGTGATAAGTTCATAAGTCTTTTGAGACCAAAACCTCATCATTTTTATGCTTCAATTCCCTCTCCAACCTCGATTTTCCGGATTCGGTTCTCGAATTCAACCAGTCGATTATATCCGCAAACACGATCTCGATGTTTTCTGGTGTTTCAGCATATAACAAGCCATGCCACATCCCAGGATACAACTTGAAACTCTTGTCTGAACTTGCTGCAGCATCGTAAAGTTGTTGGCTCACGGCTTTATCTGTTACTTTGTCATCCCCTCCATGTAGAAGAAGGAATGGTAATGTAACCTTTGCAAAAAAAAAAAAAAATTATGATAAGAAAAAATGATCGTAATTTTGAGATTCGAATCTAAGATATATTTGAATAACCAACTAAATCTGATACATTAAAAATGTACTAAACGTTTAATTGAATGATTATTTTGCCCCTATTCTTTCTTTTTGGAGCAATTCAACCATCATCGTTTCATTTTGGTTCAAAATGGTTAATCTGTGGATGAAAACTGTCAGTCAACTGACGATAACTGGTTTGAACATGACAAACCTATATGACAGTGCATGCTGACATGACAATATCATATAAACTTAAAAAAAAATGTTATATCAATAAAAAATAATTTTATAAAATTATATAAAATATAATTTTTCTACCGACTTATCATTCTGTCAAGCCATTTGAAATTGTTTACTATCAGTTTTCTAATAATTTTTATATGTAGAGAGGCTATTTTAAACCGAAAAAATCAAACATTGAGAGTATTTTTTTTTTACTTTATACCTATTTTAGCATTAAAGTGACAACCCTACAAATGGAGAGACTGACTGATACGATATTGATATTTTAACGAGTCAATCAATCATAATGCTTTGAATTTTGGGACCGATTTAGAACATTATCGATAGTTTGAGGGTGTTTCGTGAGATTAACCCGAAAATAAATCATGGATTTGGAGTAAAAAAAGCAAAGGTAAAGAATAACCAAACCTCATGTAGTCTTTTCTCCAGCTCCAAGCTAGTGTTGAGCAGCTCATTGGCCGTGTTCAAACGAGGACGTCCTTTGTAGCAATAAGGGTTGGCTCTGATCTGTGCTCGAATCTCAGCCTGCTTAAAAGCAACGGCAATCACATCCTGGATCGGAACGATTCTCCACGTTGGTATAAGTTTGTTCAGCCTTCGCAGGACACTTACGACGAAGGGATGTGGCCTTATATCAGCTGCAACCTGTGCATAAATCATATATTCTTTCACCATCTTCGGTAGCATTGCGTTTATCGCGGTCGTGGATATAACGATTGGTATCGCGGTCGTTATGGGAGTCGCAGTCCTGAATTTTTTTAAAACTCGTATAATTTATTTTGGGCTGAGTCGAGAGTTGACTGAATTTTAATCTAATTAAGCTCGAGCTGTTTGCAATATGCTCTACTCGGTACTCAATTAGCACCCTTAGTTAAGAATCTATTGAGCCTTTAGTATAAAATTACGAGGATAAATATCTTATTTGACTAACATTTAAACTAAAAAAGACCTAAAATAATTTTACCCCTCACATCCACTAAATGGATTTATCCTAAGATATATGTTCAATGTCCGTTTTTGTTGACTCCCTACAACGTGGCTTCTAAGATTTGAACTTAAATTCTTTCATTACGAATACAATATGTATTACCATTGTGTCCGATTGGACTGAATTGCATAAACTCACAAAATTCAGGGAGTACAAAATAATTATTTTGACCAAATGTCTACGGCAGTATGGTAGAAGGACCAAAATCATAATTTTACCAAAAGATTAGAAGTGTATGTAGAGTGGGGCTATATTGTTTGCTAAGTTAGTTAAGAGTTGACATTTTGAAGGGTCTAGTTTTTCTTTAATAAAATCAGTTTATTAGCCTTTAATTACATAAACAAGGACATTAAATTTTTCAACAAATTTCACTTTCAATCCAATTAATTCACATTTTCCACATGTTCATCCATAGGAAAAAGTGTGCAATCCTCTAGAATAAAATCCATCTAAAGATTCATTTATATCTCCAAAAAGAAAATTTAATTTTAAAATTTGTAAATACAAAAAATATAGAGATAAATCCGGAATCGAGAAATAAAGAGAATATAATTAATTTAAATTCAGTTTAAATTGATTCAAGTTTGGTTTAAATTTCTGGTTTTAGTTCAGGTTTATGTTGATTTTAATTCGGGTATCAAGTTAAATCGGTTGATTTTTGGTTCGATTGAGTTTCAGTACGGTTAATATCGGTCTGGTTATTTCGGGTCTCAATATCAGGTTAGGAAGAGATCAACGATTCCAGTCAGATTTTTAGACCGCTTTAGCTTTTTAAACCCTATATATCACTCTGTATAGTGCGATAGTTTACATCTATCTATCTTTTTTATTTATTTTAATATATATTTTTTGGATAAAAATCGATTCAAATTCATTTTTAATTAAACTAAAATTCGATTCGATTTTGAATCAAAATCATATCATCATATTCAGATCAATTTCGAATTTTGGTTCGGCTTATGGGTATTGAGTAAGAAAAAGAAATAAAGGGAATGTATTATTTACCTTACACATAGGTGCAACCAAGATAGCCCCATGCCAATAATCAGGCTTCTTCCAATGTACCAACAACAACACTGCTCCTCCCATGGATTCCCCCAACAGATATCTCATCTTCCTCTCATTCTCCTTTCTCTCTACAATTCCCCCATAAAAAAAACATAATAAAAAAATCGAATCCGAGATTAACGTCAACAGAAAACTCGAATTCTTTACTACTCGACTCAATCGATCCAAAAAAATCGGGAAAAAGGGTAATAAAAAAAAGAAAATTACCACAAATATCTGTGAAAAAATTGGAGCAATCATCAACAACATTGTTAAAGGTTGAGATGTATCCCTGCAAGCCAGAGGATTTTCCATGTCCTTCATAATCTATGCCATAAACTGCATATCCTGCTTTCACCAACCGAATTGCAGTACCTGGATTTACCATGTTTATCAGATTCCAGATTCCAGTAATTCTTATATGTTCATGTATGTATGTATGTATGTAGTTACTGTTCATGGTGATGCTGCATTCCATGGCATATCCATGGCAGATGAAGATCAAAGCTTTGGGTTCTTGGTTCACTGGAATCCATCTGCATGTGAATTGGTTTAATCCTCTAGGATTCGTGATATATTCCTGGAAGAATGTATATTTAAGACAGAACACAGTTTAGTTTTTGTTCAGAAACTGGTAATAAATGTATATTTCCATGATTACTAACCTCTTCATATCGAACAGTTCCGTTTTCAAGATCCTGAAAAACATCAAAAAACCAGACATGATAGCATCAGTCTATCAGAAACAAAAATGAAGAAGAAGAAGAAGACGATGAGATATGAACTTGAGAACGAACCATTGATTTTCTGTTTTCCGACGTAGGATAGGGAAAATACTGAAACCAAGAGAATGAGTAATGGAAAGTGATTTGACCAAAAGATATAGACACGCACCAAAGATCAAAGCTTTAATGGATATGAGATTTTCTTTATCGTCGGATCGTATCGATAAATATTTTTTATATACATAATGTCTTAAACCCGAAACTTAATTAAACAGAACTAAACTGTTTACTACTTAAATCAATTAATTTATTTAAGGATCGAGAAATTTTGAAACCTAATAAAAACACTGAGTTGTGAGATTTTTAAATTCCAAATATTCTTTTGAATTTAATTATTGATATTCAATATTAATTAATTAATAAATCAAATTATAATAAATTAAAAAATATCAAAATTTGTGTAACTACGAACCCTATAGATTCAGTAAATAATCATTAAAAATAGGAAAATTTTACAACGGGCATCGAACACCGTTGAATATCATTAATGTTGAACATCATTAAATTAATTAATAAAAGTTTAAAATCTCAAGGACTCAGTATGTAATTAATAAAAGAGTGATAAACTCAACATATAATTAATAATTGTATGATTAATCCTTTAGATTTTTATTCTTTATAAATTAAATTAATAATGTATAACGGTGTTCAACATTAACAATGTTCAGCGGTGTTCAACGTCCGTTGTAGACTCATCTTGAAAAATATATCATTCAATCGCTTTCTTTTGTCATATTTTCAAAAAGAATATCGAACCTGATATGTGTTTTAATAAAAAAAATAATATTTATATTAAATGATACGAATTTAAATTATTTTATCTAAATATATTATTAAAAAATAAAAATATCAATAAACAAATATTATCTTATAATTATTTTTAAATTATTAAAAATATATTAAATAATGATTAAAATATTTTTATGATGATAACCAAACCATTAAGACGTACCAAATAATTAAAACATCCCAATAATTGTTTATACACCCCTTTATATAAAGCTTCGTTTGTTAAATATTAATTTTAGAAATATATATTTGTAAATTATAAATAAGAAAAAAACTTTTAGTAGTGACATAATGGTAATTATTATTACATTTAAATTATCTATAATCCTTTTTATAATCTTAAATTTTTTAATTAATTTAATAGTCAGATATATATTATCTCATTCTGTATGGATTTGATTTTAGACCTTGACTTACCTACCGTAGACGAAACTTTTAGGTTTTGAGAGTACCAGATTCTCACCAATGTTTGTATTATTCATAGGGATGACTATGGGTTGAATCAGAGCGGGTTTTTGATCGTCCTGATCCCGACCCAAAAGTTAAAACATCTTACTCAACCTTATCATATATTTTCTCTTTCCTCGAAATAATAAAACCTATAACCCGATCCTGATATATAAATAAAAACATGATTAAAATCATATTCCATTCTTGTATTACACCATCTGTATAAAAAAAATCGAGGTAAATCAATAAATTTAATCCTTAGTGATTTTATTATGGTTATTTTTTAAATTTTTAAATTTATTAATAAAGATTTAAATAAGTTATTAAAATTTTAATAATATTAATTTTAAATTAATAAATTTAATATTAATAAATATTTAAAATATAAAATATAATTTAAATACTTATTTTGGGTTTAAACCTAAATAATAATTTTGAATCCATTTAAAATCCAATTCTTAAATCTACTTTAATTCCAATAAAATTATGCCCAAAATTTAATTTTTTGTTGAAACCAGGAGAAATAAATAAAGCCCATTAAGGCCCAACTAATCTCCATACTTAAAAAACCCTTTGCTTCTTCAAAATTTAGGGTTTCAGATTGTCTGAGAGAAGCCGCCGTTGTAGTTTCAGAAGAACAGCAGAAGAAGCAAGCAATGGGTAACTAATCAATCGCTTCTAAATTATTTAATGTTTTTTCTTACATGTTCTCGTTAGTGTTGTGAAATCTGAACATGGTTTTTTCGTGTTTTTGTTTGTAAATTTATTTTAAAAAACAGCGAGGCTTAAGGTCCATGAATTGAGGCAGAAATCAAAAACCGATCTCTTGGCTCAGTTGAAAGATCTAAAAGCTGAACTTGCTCTTCTTCGCGTTGCTAAAGTCACCGGCGGTGCACCCAACAAGCTTTCCAAGATGTAATTCCATTTCTTCTCGTCTTTTTGATGTTTTGTTATGTTTTTAGCTTTGGGTCTTATGTTTGTTTGATTTGGGTATATGAAGTGGAATTTGAGTTATTAGCTTATTTGGAGAAATGGGTATTTATTTGTTTGTTGGATAGATTTTTTGTTCTTCTTTTAGGCCTTGTTGGTTCGTTTTTCTGCTGTTTTGGTTCTTGATTCACTGTCTGCTAGTAGAATACTTTAGGCCTCGTTCGTTGTTCCGATGTTTCGGTTCTGGATCGTTGTTCCTATGTTTCGGTTTTGGATTTGTTGTGTTTCGCTTCTGGATTCACTGTTTACTAGTAGAGTACTTTAGGCCTCGATTCATTGTTCCATTGTTTCGGTTCTGGATTTGTTGTTCCTATGTTTTGTTTTTGGATTCCGTTGTTCCGATGTTTTGGTTATTGATTCTTTGTTTTTGGAATTTTGTTCTGAGTTTGGTGTCGTTTTCGATGCAGCAAGGTGGTGAGGCTGTCCATTGCTCAGGTATTGACTGTCATCTCACAGAAGCAGAAGGCTGCACTGAGGGAGGCATACAAGAAGAAGTTCTTGCCTCTTGATCTGCGTCCCAAGAAGACCCGAGCCATCCGCAGAAGGCTTACCAAGCACCAGGTAGCACCCTCCTAATGTTAGTTTAAGTTCATTGGATTTTTGTTTAAGCTTGATCTCATTCGTTAAACATCGGAGTTTTTGCATGGCAGGCATCATTGAAGACTGAAAGGGAGAAGAAGAAGGAAATGTACTTCCCAATGAGGAAGTATGCCATTAAGGTGTAAGTGTAGGAGTTCTCGCATTCTATTTCCGTATCAATTAGTTCTCTACTTTCTAGCATTGTGCACGTAAGCTCGATCTGTCATTTTTTGTTCAATTTTAATGTTTGTGAACTTTTATCCTTGTCAAGATTCTGTTCTTTTTGGAGTGGTAATTGATGGTTTTTTGCTTTTCTTGATGTGGTCATGAAATCCAATTGCTTTGAGAAGTAGTGCTTATAGTCAATTTTGGCTAGAAATGGTGCTGGAACTATCGATTTGTTCGATCTCAAAAAACAATGCTAGCTAATAAGAAAGTGAGAAAAAATGACATGTTAAGTATCACTTTTGTGACGAAAAATGGCATCACTTATGGCTATCAGCCAGTCGATGAACCGGTTTCCAATCGGAACATACTTATGGAGATGCCTCAAAGAATCTGTGTGAGCTTCCATTGTCGTCCATGGCTTATGTTATTTTCACTTGTATGGAACATACTTCTTTCGCTAATGCCTGTTAATGTGCATGTTTGTGTCCCTTTTAGAGACGTGTCTCTTTTCGATCTTATTACTTTGGAGTTTGCCTCGTCTCGGTCGGCCGCTTATGTTTCCCGACCGAACACGTCAATTCCTCTTTTAAACTTGAAACATGATGCATAAACATCAGTTAAAAATGCTATAAAAATGATCTAAAAAAATAACTTGTGTCTGAATCCGAATATGCTTTGTTTTTGGATAAATTGAAGTTATTCTATTCATCTAAAATAATTATAAAATCAAGTCAAATAAAAACATAAAAATTACGGCAAATCTCATTTCGCAATAAGAGTAGGGGAAGAAAAAGTTAATTTTAGTGTTCCTGATAGTTTCTAATACACTGTCTTTCGAATCTGTAATCCTAATCTGATTCCCCAATTAGAATTCGAATATGCTTTGGATTTGAACGTATTTCAACCCTTTTCCCCATAAACTGTCTGTTGATCGACGTGAAAAATATATATTCATATCTTATATGATTAATAAAAGTTATTTGTGCAATTGAATTGTATTATAACTTAATAAATAATTATAACTAAATTTGTATAGAAATTAAAAATTTTGACTTAAATTTTATAAAAACAATTTAAATAAAAAATTAAATAAATTTTGAGTTATAAAATATAACGTATCAACTTAAATAATTCAAAGTTTTTGACTCGACTCTATCAACTGGTCCAAGTCCATGCTTAGTAAAACTAACATAATTGAACTGATACAAATCACAATTAACTGTTACAAATACAAATCACAATTGAACTAGAATAAAAGCTTGGCCCACTCTTGATTTACATAAGCTCATTTATCAACTCGAGATGTTGTGTACGCAGAAAATCTCTATTAGGAGACTCACCTATTAAAATTAGATGTGCGACGCGGGTTGATCTAGATTAGTCAAGGCTAGACTCTAGAACTACAAGAACAATCAATTTTTTTTATATTTTTAAAACCTTATTACTCTCAATAATAAGTAATTTAACAGTTAACTTCTCCTATAATTTCATCATCGTTCTGTTTCTAATCATATCGAATCTTAAATTTTCTTTTGCTGATAATAATAACTACAAAAATAAAGTATTCACATATTAAATATGAGACATTAGCAAGCAATGTCCTTTCAACTTGAAAAAAAAAAGACCCTACACAAATAAATTTATATTTTTTAAGTTATTTGTTTTTTCATCAATAAATCATAAATTATGACCAAAGGTATATAAACAAATGAACCCATAAAACGAAATCACGTTGGTACGTCGAGTTAGATTTGGATACGATTTAATCCATTTAGGTATTAAAATATTAGATAAATTTATAAGTTTAATAGTGTATTAAAATCGATGATATTGACCAATAGAATTCATCTGTTCTTTTTTCGAATTCGCTTACATGTTTTATTAATGATTTTATGTCACATGTAATATTAATAAAATAAAAAATCAATAAAATAATAAAATATAATCGTTAATACATATATCATAGAATCATTAGTGATACATATAAAAAGATATATAAAAAATCAAATTTTATTCTCGTATTAACATGTATTAATCATGTTGGTCTTAAAATATTTAACTTATATTTATATAAAAAATAATTAAAAAATAAAAAGTAAAAGAAAGAGCAAAAGGAGAATATAATTATCATTCATGGTAGATTTTTAAATATATATTATTTGAAAAAGTATGTTATGTTTAACATATGTTTATATGAGAATAAAATGTAATTTGTAATTTAATAATAATATACTAATAATTAAAAGCATTATATAACTAATTACAACTTTATTATTTTTAATTAAAAAATATTGGTTATGTATATTGAAGATAAAAAATAAAAAATAAAAAATATCTATATTTATTTGTAATTTAAATTTAATTAATAAATAAACTTTAGTAAGTTAAGTGTATTCTTCTTCAAATCTCAATAAATAAGAGATATATTTTTCAAATTAGTTATATTTTATTAATGAAAAATGAAATCCAACATACAAAATTTAAGGGTGAGTTTCGATTGAGTCGAGTCTAGTAAAAAACTTTTGAGTTATTTGAGTTGGCGAGTCATATTTTATAATTCAAATTTTATTTGAAAATTTTTCGATTCGAGTTTAAGAAATTTGAGTCGAGTCGAACAAAGTTTTTGAGTTCCTATAAAAATTTAATTGTAATTATTTATATATTTATTTATATAAGATATGTATATATATTTCTTCATATTTTTCATGTATGGCGATATTTTTATATATCAGTACATATATATCATAAAAAATTGAGAAACTCGTCTCGAACTTAAAAATAAATTCTCTAAATACTAAAATTTTCGAGTTATTCGAATTTTCATTTTATAACTCAAACTTAATTTAAAATTTTTTGAGTTGGATTGAGTTTATAAAATTTCGAGTCCAGACAAGACGAATCAAATATTTTCATCTCGAATCGAGTTATTCGATTTTTCGAATCAATTCAAGTTTTGCTTACCCCTATTATAAATAATCCAGCACAAAGTTAGTTAATAGTTACCACCTAAAAAGATAATAATAAATACCTATATACACATGTTTTTAATATGTTCATAAATAACTAGAAATTGGCTAATTAAATCACAATTAATAAGTGATAATTTTTTTTCCAATTTATCATTTGATACCATGATGATACTATTCGAATTTTTTTTCAACATGTTTAATTTTACGTTATTCGATAAATCATATCGATATTAATATTAATTGAACTAAATTTAATCGACATTATTCATACGATCATTTAAAAAAATAAAAATTAATCACATTGCAAATTAAGGCAATGGTCCATAACAACACATGCAACCTCAATTGTATGTTTATGTCTTTCCCACTTGTCCATGTTACTATGTCACCGTTGAGATTAAATTATATTCGAATTAATATTTGATTAATCGATGATATTAATTTAATTATATATTTGATTAATAATATAAATATTTTAAATTTATTAATTTAAAATAGTGAAAATTAAATTAAACTATCAATTTATCATAAACTAATAGAATTACTATTATATTTTTTTTGTTAATGATTTATTAAATATATTTTTCTTTTAAAAATAATTAAGGCAAATATTATTAGACTGGTTAAGATTTATTACTTTCTCCAGATAAATTAAATTCTTGTTTTCCTTGTGACAACCATTAATGATAGCCAACCTATAGGCTACCAGAAATTTGAGAATTCAATTGGAAAAAAGGGAAAAAAAATGTTTAAAATACATAAATTGTTATTATGATTATACTCTTTATTAATTAATGGTTTTACGATATTTAAGTGATTGATTAATTTATTAATTAATCCGATCAATTTTAGTATTTTATAATAATAATTTTATAATAATAATTACTATTAACGACTTTAGAACTATTATAAAACTAATATATAATCCACATCAATCATATTTTGTGTTGTGCAAGATGTAAATCATTAATTCGTTTTGTGCACAATACGAATTATGTTATGTGTAAAAATAATTATTTTTCAAAATAAAGTTTGAAGGAAGTTATTTTCTAATAAAAAAAGAATATTGTTCCATTTAAGCTCATGTTTATACTTAGGGTTGATAATGAGTCTGTCTAGCTCGCAAGCTACTCGGGCTCGGCTCAGTCAAAACTCAGTTTGAGTGAGCTCGACTCGGGTTCGGGTTCGGCTCGGGATCTAAACGAGTCGAGTCGAGCTTACTTAAGCTCAGCTCGAAAAGCTCGTGAACAGGCTTGAAATAATTATATATATACATTAAAAATAATTTGTTTAGCAAAAAAAAAAATTGAATATTATCGACTAAAAGAAATTTACGAAACTATAAATAATAAATAAAACATAAACTACAAATAAATAATAAAACACAATAATATAGAAAATTGTCCATTTCGAGCCAAACCAAACCAAGCTCGAGCTAAGCCTGACGAGCTTTGAGCCCGAACCGAGTCTAATAATATTATTTTTGAGCCGAGCTCAAGCCTAAAATTCCAAGCTCGGCAAGCCTCGAGCCGAGTCGAACCCAAATATGTTTGTTTCTGAGAAGAGCAGAACCGAGCCTGGCTCGGGCTTGGCTCGGCTCATTATCACCCCTATTTATACCAATACGAAAAATTTAAATTTAAAGTCATGATTTAAGATTAAAGTTTATGAAATTTGTGGGATATATGTATTTTTAGAGTTTAGGATTTATAATTTGAGTTTTTAACTTAAAAATTATAAAGCTCATCCAAATGGTTAGACGATTTTTATCTTCGATATGCTAGTATAAAAAAAATTATACAAGTATGCCGATTTTTCAATTTAAAATCTAAATTTTTAAACTAAAACTTTAACCTTTGATCTAAATTTTAAACCTTACACGACTTAAATTCTTAACCTCGAACCTAAAAAAACATTGTGAGTATACATAATAATAATAATAATAATAATAATAATAATAATAATAATAATAATAATAATAATACTTCTAAAATACCCACACATTTAAGGTATAGAGTTTTAAATACATCCACAATTCTTTGATTTATTTTAAAATATTATTTAAATTAATTTATTTTATTTGCTATTTATTTTTAAAATAAAAGTCACATGTTAATTTAATGTTGGGTAATAAAAAATTTAACCGTATTACCTTAAAATATTAACAGAATAAGATTTTATTTATTTATTGTAACAAAAAAAAAATAAATACTCATTTCAAAAAAATTATCATTTTTTAATAAATAAAATATATAATTTGAGTACCTGTTAACGAGTTAAAAGACTTAAATTTAATTTATAAACCCTACTAAATTACCGTTGAAAATATTAAAGCCAATTCTGGAGATATTTTCAATTTCCTTTTTCTTTCCATCCAAACAGCCATTTTTTTCCAGTTAGATGAAACATGTGCTACACTCTTAATGCAACTGCAATCTCCCCTACCCTACTAAATGCCCAACACCCATTTTCATGAAAATTCTTTAGTCTACAACAAAACATATTGAAAAAGAAAATACAAATTTTTACTATAAATATAGGATAATTTTTTTATATGAACCAAACAATTCCAGGGAAAAAAAAAAAGCTTAAGCACTTTATATTTCCTTCTCTTTTTCTTCTTCAATGGATCTTTTCTCTGCAATTTGTCTAATATTTCTTTATGGCATGATGATATTCTTCTTTTTGAAATTGTTTTCGAAAATTCGAACCCGAAGCTGTTACATTGTAGCTTACGAGTGTTATAAAGCTCCGGACGACATGAAACTCGACACCGGAACATGTGGTGAACTCATTTTGAGGAACAGAAATCTGGGAATCGAACAGTACAAGTTTCTGCTACAAGCAATGGTGAATGCGGGGATTGGGGAGGAAACTTACGGCCCAAGAAATGTCATCATGGGCACGGAAGAATCACCGAACCTTAACGACACGCTTTCGGAGATCGATGATATCGTCTTTGGTACTCTCGACAACCTATTTGCTAAAACCGGTGTATCGCCGTCGGAAATCGATGTCCTCGTTGTGACTATCTCGATGATTACTTCGGAGCCGTCGATACCGGCTCGAGTGATTAATAGGTACAAGATGAGGGGTGACATTAAGGTTTTTAATCTTTCCGGGATGGGATGTAGTGCGAGTGTTATAGCCGTTGATCTTGTCAATCATATTTTTCAGACATATAACAACTCGTACGCCGTTGTCGTGAGCTCGGAATCGTTGAGTCCGAATTGGTATCGAGGCAAAGAGCGGTCCATGATGCTTCCGAACATCCTTTTTCGATTAGGAGGTTGTTCGTTACTGTTGACGAACAAAAGCTCACATAAACATCGTGCCATTTTGAAGCTTAACCACTCGGTTCGAACCCACGTCGGTTCGAACGACGAAGCATACGGTAGCTGCACCAAGATTGAAGACGAACAAGGCAATTGTGGCTTCTACCTCACTAAAAACCTCCCTAAAGCCGCGGCGAAAGCCGTGGCAATAAATCTTCGAGTTTTGGTACCGAAAATGTTACCATTGAGGGAACTCATCCGGTACTCAATGGTAAGTTATTGGAGAAACAAGAGCAAAACATCAACCACAGAAGCCGGTTTGAACCTAAAGTCCGGCATCGAACATTTCTGCATCCATCCCGGTGGAAGGGCGGTGATCGACGGCATGGGAAGAAGCTTAGGACTAAACGAATACGACCTTGAGCCGACTCGAATGGCCCTCCATCGATTCGGCAACACCTCGGCTGCCGGATTATGGTATGTTTTGAGCTACATGGAAGCTAAGAAGAGGCTAAAGAAAGGTGATAGGATCTTGATGATCAGCCTTGGAGCTGGTTTCAAGTGCAATAACTGTGTGTGGGAAGTGATGAAGAACATGGATGATGCCAATGTGTGGGCAGATTGCATTGGCAGATACCCAGTGAAATGTACTGCCAACACTTCTTTCTTGGAAAAATATAGATGGATCAATGAATCCAACAATTAAGGAAATATCGAATAGGAATTTAAATTACAGTTACGGTCACGTTGGCTTAAATTATTATGTCTTGGTCCTTTGTTTATTTCATGGTATTTGATTCATTTGAGTATTGTATTATAGCCCTAATGGCTAATGTTAATAAAAATGGGGTAATGCCCATTGCTAATAAAATAAGCATGTTATTTAAAATCTTTTATACATTTGGATTTTTGTATTTTTTTTCACAAAGTTAGTTCATTAAAAGATAATATGTAAATTAACACTAAACTTTATTCTTAAACATGTTTTAATAACTAGAGATTCAAAATATTTAATTTACTCATTAAAATTTAAATATTATTTTCTTTAATACTCTAAAACTTTAAATTATCGTATATGATAGTTGTTTAATTCTAAATTTCATCATTCATTTTGTGTTAACTTTCATTCTACCAGAAAGTATTCAAATATTCGACTTGAAAATTAGCTCAATAGGGGAAGGATTCAATGTTAGCTCTCCACCCACCTCTCCTTGGCTAGTAGGTGGAATTATCATGATGCAAGTGAGCTACTCTTAGGGGCACATTGTGCTTATATGTGTGAGCATTAGGACCAAGTGAAAGTTTACTATATCTTTTTTAGAAGAAAGGTACAAGTACAATTCGAGATTTAAAGTTCTCGAATTGTACATGTGATCGAAATATAATGTTAAATATTAATTTTTATTGGTACTCGTGGATTTTTATCCAAAATTCGTGTTATTTTTGGGATCGAAAGATGATATTATCATAGGAGGAACATAGAAAGATAAGTGTCAGACGAGATAGCTAGCATGTGTTTAGACTATTAGTCTACAATGTCTTATTCAGCGACAGATGCACTTATTATGTAAGGTGAGTTTTTTTTTTAAAGTTTATACATTTGTCTTTAATTTTATAAAATTTTAAATATTTATGAATTGTGTTTATTTAAGATTTTATGTGTGTTCACCTTTAAATATTTTTCGGATCCGTTACTGATCCTATCAAACAATTGTATCGAAGTCATGACTGCCGGTCAAGAACGAAAATTATAATCTTAACGTCGTCTCTGATATCGAAACTCAAGACCCTCAAGCTAGATGGATGGTTGAGACCGCTTGTGGTCTTGAATGCCTAAAGCATGACTGAAGTGGGAGTCCTCCCTTGAGCTTGCTGACATGCATGATCTAGTAAGTCTATCCCATGGACATGAATTAAGATAACTCAAGGATTGAAGGACATGAGATTTGTTGTAAATAATTAACACAAAAATAGATTTATTAAAGTATAATTAATATTAAAGATTTAAACTTCAGAAATATCTCCAACGGCCGCTCTCTTTTATTAAAATTTTAACCCTAGTTGTTTTCATTTTAATCAATTCTTTTGATAGATTATTAATTATCGATTATCAAATCTATTATTCTTTTGTTTTTATTTTAATAAAAATCTATATTTTTTTGTGAAAAGTTTTTTTTGTTATTGCAACATGTTTTTATTTTTATTTTGTAGATCGGTTCATTTGTCTTTGTGGCATGTTTCAATATACTCTAGCGATCGATTATTGTTTATACAGAGATTCAATTGATGTTAGTTTCTGATTTTTTTTTCCGGTGATCACTTGAAAAAATTTACCCCCACTCAGTTGATGATTATTTATCGATGAAATCAGTCTTGGATAACGATATTTTTGCATGACAGTTTAGATCGCGAACCTCTCCTTTAATGACGGACAAAGAAAGCAATGCAAGTGATATATAAGTTACAAAAATCAGACAAAAAACAACTCTAACAAAAATAACTCAAAATAAAGAAAATATATTAAATTAAATAAATAAAGATGAGATGTAAACTTACACATAACTCATAAAAAAACAAAATATACATGATTTATAAAGGAATATATAAGGTATAAAAATCGAACATCTAAATTATATCCGAACCAAAATTAAACCCAATATAATTAAATCTGAAATAACTTAAACCGTAATAATCTTAACTCGAATCCAAACCAAATAATCTGTTTATCACCACTGACAATAACATCAATCGAACTGAATTCATTCCACTCATCCTACATGCTCATTAAACCCTCCTCCTAGTGCTCAACAGCATAAAATTTAACCTTTTTGATCTTCCTTTTTCTTTTTGTGTATAATGGTGTCAAAAATAAAGCTGACATTGTTCACTTAGTTTAAGGTTTAATTAAGAACCCACCAAGAAAAAAAATATTAATTTTTAGTAAAAACAAGACCACCTGAAAGCCTGTTTTGTCTGCACTTTTAAGATCTTCAACCCCATATTTCAGTCTTCATTGTCTTTTCTTTTTTCTTCAAAAATTTTTACAATTTTTATTTATTCTTCATGATTTTATATATTAGTTTTCCGGTCTCTAGAAGAACATTTTTGTAATATTTCAGACATTATTTTAATTCAGACAGTGTCTCTTCATTGTTCTATAGAGACCAAAACAGTTGTGATGATTGGTTGGAAGTTGGAACTCAATTAATATTTACCTAAAGCTTCACACTTTTCTACATTATATTATGTTTTCAGGAAAAAAAAAAGACAGATTGTTAATTGATTGGAAATCAGTTTTTTTTTTCGGGTTATTTCGTGGGTTAGTCCTTCATATATAGATATTTTTAACTTTCACCTTCAACTTTTATTATCCCGTTTTAGCTCGTACGTATACTCGATTTGGATCGAATAACTCGTACCACATGTCATCTATCATGTGGCGGGTTTTAGAGGTAGAACATTATGAATTAATCATTTTTTCAAAGTAGCCAGGGACGAAACCAAAATCTTTTATCAAAAATTGAGATAAAAATATAAATTATTAAAAATAAAATTCAAAATATTTTTTTATTAAAATAACGAAAATAATTTAATAATGTTCAAAAGTATTCTAAAAAGAATTTCCATGTTGATATATTATTCGAATAAGTGTCAGACACATAATATATAAGTGATACACATTTACATAGACACAATGTTTTTATGTTTTTTATATATAAATCTTTTGAAAGTCATATTTTAAAACCCAGAAATTCAGGACCCATGTTTTGTTAAAGATAATATTTAATATCATTTTTAACTGTTTAAATTATATATATATATATATATGAATAGACCCTAAATAAATATAGTATTTATATATTATGATGAAATTAGGATTACATATCATGAGAGATTAAATGATTAAATTTTAAGAGAAAATATAATTTTTTAAATGCAATTTTAAGAAAATAAGTTTGATATTACGATAAGATAAAAGTAAGATTTTTCAAGTTTTGATTTTTTATGTCTCAACTTATAGTTCGATAAATTTGATGTTTAGTTAAATCTTAAATATGAAATAATATGTAAAATTATACATACAATATAAAATAATGTCGTACGATAAAAATTATTGTTTAATACAATAAAAAATACCTTAGACAAAACAACTCGATCTCAAATTATTTTGTGGTTTTTAAGGTTATTGATAATTGTGGAAGAAATTTATTTTATACCGTTATTATTTACGATAATTCGGAAATTATAATTCGAAAATAAGAAAAATATGAGCTTATAAAAACTTCCATAAAATTAAAGTGCCTACCAAAATGAAAATATACAAGCATAAGAAATTAAACTAAAATCTATACTCTACAAAATATCATCTTCCTTGTTATTCCGATTCTTCATTTTTCTCGAAAAATATTTATTTTCGGCACATATTCGAATTCGAGTAACATAGATTTTCGTTTATTTTCAGCCCCTCCCGAGGTCCAGCCTCTGTTGATCTTCACAAATTGCAGGCTTTCTTGAGCTCATCTGAGATTGCTTGCAATGTGCAATGGCTCCTTGAATTGGACTCTCAATCTTTACACTCACACTGCTGCTTCGAATGTACTGAAAATTGTTCGATCCGTTCGAGTTCGAAGACGAAGATGACGAAGAAGTGGAAGACTTTTTCGTCGAAGAATGTCGTTTGATCGCCATCGAAAACGACCTCCTATGCCGATTGCTTTGCCCGTTACCGGTACCATTATCGACCAACTTGTTCCCTTTGTCCTGATTCATTTGTCTGAATTCGATTCGCTTCGGTTTCGGATTCGGAAACATCGGTCTATTGCCATCTTTTGTTGCTGCAGATGACTCATATGTGCACCTAGTTTTCCCAAAAACCGATTTGAGATAATCCCCGGAAGCCTTCAGCCTCGAACTCAGCTTAAGCTTTTTAGTCCAAGACTTCTTCGTACGACTTCCGTCTATCTCGGTCGAATATTCGTACTCATAGTACGAATATTCGACCGGATTCAGCTCCCTACTAACACCACAAGAGTCACAAGGTGAGACATTGCATGACTCAAAAGGAGTACTCGTTGAAGTTGGTGTTGTGACAGTAGTGGCTAATGGTGTGCCATAGAACTCTTCGTACACACCGTTTTTGTCCGAATCGAAACCCGAATCCGAGATTTCGAAGAGGTGTGGAGGGAGATGAAGGGGGAGAAGCTTTCCTTTGTAGAAGAGTTGATCAGCTGGACAAGTTGTGGTCTCTTTCTCCATGGAAATTGAAGACATTTGGAACTCAAATTCTCTTGATTTTCTTGAATTGCAGACAAAGTTTGAAAATGAAGATATTTCCATGTCAATGTATTCATCATCTTCAGGACCATTCTGAGTGAAGCTCACTGACATTTTCAGTGTCTTTTAAGGTAATAATCTCTCTGTGTAAGAATCTTAGTTTTAGTGGGAAGGTGGGCTTTGAAAAGAGAAGGAGATGATTGCACTATTTATAATGGTAGTGCTGCCAAGTTAGAAACTTGTAAGAAAATAATTGGCATAAAAAAAATGGCCCCACATTTTACTAAATAATTATTTTGATCATATTTTTTTATTTTTATTTTAATATTTTAATTTATTATTCCGTAGATAAAAATCGTTAGTTAATTCAAGGAAACGTTGATATAATATGATGAATTGATTTAAGACATTAACTGAGATCTTGTCGTATCATCTTTTTAAAAATTATTTTTTTATTTTTTTAAAATAATTAATAATTAACAATAATTTAATTAATTTGATATTTTTAATTTTAACTCTAAATTTATTAAAAGATTATATGTATTTTTCGATATCATACTAAAATATTTCGTGTTTGATATATATTTGAACATAATTATCAAGTCTATTCATGAGATTTTGATGATATAAGGACAAACCTAAAAATATAATCTTATAGTAATAAGTATTGAAATTTTAGAAAGATTCATTTAAAAAAAATAAAATTTTGAAATTTTAAGAATTATCCTCTAATAACAAGTATTATGAAAAAATATATTAATTATTCATGTCTAACCATTAAGGTCAGACGTAAAATTTTATATTAACGATATAAACTGTCTGTCTCTAGTATTTCTCAGTCGGTCGGTCTCTTGTAATTGTTAAGTTTAGAAATTAAAATATTAAAAATCATATTTAATATAAATATATTTATATCAAACATATATTCGTATTTAACATTTACTCGAATTAAACAACATAACTGAAGCATATAGATATTTGTGGGATCTGTAGGGCAAAAGGTTGAAATATGTGAGCAACCCAAATTTCAAAACCAGGTTTCAAGCATCATTCAGAACCATAAATATTATGACTGAAACAACTTTTGTCTGCATGTATGCTCCAATGGCTGCTAAAAATAAAAAAGAGGGAATAAAGTTAATTTTTTTACTAAAATAATAGAGATTAAAAGATAAAGAACAAGTTTTTAATTAACATGTTTTCAATGCTTTTTACTGGATTTCAGGGTTTAGTGGCCTGGGTTTTTTACAAAACCTCAGTCGAGTCGAACCAATTCAAATCGGGTCAAATTTATAAAATCTTGCTATCAAACATAATTATGAACTAGTATATTCAATTTTTAAAAGTGGGACCAATTCAAGTCGGCTCAACTTTGTCGGTGCAGGGACCGACAAAGTAGAGCCCTTGTCAATGTGGACCGGAGGGGCATCGATGCTGGTTCTCCGGCCAACACCGGCACCAACAAAAACAGAGAAAACTATGCAACATAAACAGTACAGTTGGTAGAAAGAACCTTTTGGAAGAGATAGTGGGGGTTGGGAAATTCTTTTCCTCCCATCCTCCACTAGGTTCTGTTGAAAGCAATGGAGGCCCCTGCAAAATGATGGTGTTATGATAAAGATGAGACAAACTCCATATTTCTATATCAGGAAACTCTTTTCATTACAGCTATTTTTTTTTCTCATTGGGGTTCACTATAGACATGGAAATCCCCCATCCAAAGTGATGAAAATGTCATTCTAAATTAACAGTGTCCGAGACATTTCCGAAAATGACTATGGTAAAGATATGAAGAAACTAGTACTAGATGCATACCATATAGAGAGAAGGTTGAACCTTGGACATCAGCTCTAACCCAACCCTTTTTTTAAATATCAGACATACAAATTATTCGAGTTAGAATTCTGCGGTGTTAAGAGTCGAAACCACATACAGATTCATGTTTTCTATGAATTCCTGCATTACAGGTATTTACATAAGAATGAACAAATTTTAAACCCCATACAATTTTACAGAGGAAACAGTGTAAAGCTTGATCCTAAAATGCAGCTTTTTCTGCAGGTTATATATATATATATATATACACGTGTGATACTAGCCCTATAATGTCATCAGATAATTTTGACCAAATCTCCACAAGGTGAATTACCTGAACTATTTGCGTGGCGTGGAATCACCGGATCTCAGTTCCCTTTCAAGTTCATCAAACTCCCAATCACCTATCTCATCGGCCGAGTAGTCATGGCTACCCTGCCCAAACTCTGACTCCAGCTGTGCTAATTCTGCAGCAGGGTCTAGCAGAGGCTGTGCTTCAGGATTATCCTTTGTAGCTTCAGGTTTAGGCCGTGATGATTCCAGAGTTTTCGGCAGATCCTCAATAGGTATATCAAGCTTTGGAGTCTCTATTTCCAAAGTTGGCCTATCAATAGCTTCGAATTCCTCTCTTAACTTTACAATGTCATTAAATAGATCTCTAATCTCAGAATCCTCTTTTCTGGATAGGAGATCGGAAATGGGTTTAAATTTTTCATTTAGAAAGAATCGAGAAAACGCAAGGACGGAGTCCTCATAAAAATTGGAAAGGGTGTTTTGCATGAAAAATGTATGTATCTAACCTTGAATGTGTCTCAATCTTATCGAACTGCTCTTTCATGCTATCCACCACACTGAAAGTAGTTATAATCTGAAACAAGGAATCAATAAACAATTGTCTCTACAGCTGAGGGTTTGGACTGACTTCGAATTAAAAGGGGGGATTAAAACGAGAAGTGCTTAAAACTAGTGAAAAATAAATAAATTAAGCAATATATGGTTTCATTTTTATTGTTGTAAAAAATCTCTAAAAGAAATAAACAAGTGGGGCTAAGTGTACCCTGGCTTCATTATCCAAATATTCCTCCTCAAGATGTTTCCTCGAGTTTAATTCGTTGAAACCCTCATCCCTTGGGTTAGATGAATTCCCTGACCTGTCTTTTCAGAAATCAAGAATTAGAAATTGCAGTAAAAATAAAAAGGCCAGAATTATTTAATTTCGAAGGATCTAGATTACGTTTCATTCAACTTCTTCAGGTTCTCTACATATTTACTGATACGACTGATGGCAGGCTTCAGCTCTTTCTGCAAGAGAGTACAAAGATTACAAGAACAACACGAGAGAGAGAGAGAGAGAGAAGGAAGAAAGGTGAGACTTAACAACAACTTATGTTCACAAAGTGTTTCCTTGACAGAATGCATCGAATACCTTGTAACCAGAGAGAAGAGTAATGGCCAAGTTCACAAAATATTTCTCATGTTGCTCCAATTCCTCACTAGAAAATGCAAACAAGTACCAACCAAAAAGTTGACAGAATCCAGTATTGTAAGAACTAAATTAATAGAATTAAGATTAGACACAAAACCGTCCTATTCAACAGAACAAAAGAATGTTAGATTACATACTTGACTTGCTTGTTCTTAGTTTCCGTATATGTGGATTGGATCAGCCAAGTATCTTCCAAGAAATTAATCCATGTTTGGAGAACTTCAGCTTCTACTCTACCAGCAGAAATGGATTTTGAAAGTTCCTCTTCCTGTTAACATATCAGAAAGAATTCTTAGATATTTGAAGTTTGAACCACAAGACGGAGAGGATAAAATTACCAAGATGGAGTAATTTATATGCATTACAGATTTATAAAATTAATATAAAAATAAGGGAAAACATACAGACACACACCTTCATTTTCAAATGGGCAACAACCTCATTGTTAGCTTCATTAAATTGATCTCTTTCTTCCCGGACATCCCGTAGACGTGCACTAGCAGCAGCCAACGAGATATTAACCTACAAATGTTTCACCAACATGTTAATGGGGCCAGATCCACCATTTTAAACAGAAGGTAGTTAAAAACGAATATAACTTTCTGCAGCATGAACTTGGAGGAGGCTTAAAACCTAAAGTTTTCCAACCTGCCTAGTTTACATGGTTGTTTGGGAGTTCCACTACTTAATAATTTGAAATAATATCCCCTCATTACAGAATGCGGTAGAATAACCTTTTTCAGCTCTGCTTCAAGTTCATCCTTTTGTCTCTCGAGCAATGAAATCTCAGCTACTATTTCCTGGATATTGTTCAGTAGAAGAAATTTCACATTTCTCATCTAAAACATTAAATCACTAAAAGTCACAAGAAACCAATTTTAGGCAAAAATAAACAATAAACCTTAAAGAGATGAAACTTTTCTTCTTTTATTTTCACAGTTTATATTATTATTTAGGTATCTATGGAAATGCATTTCGCCTTAATGCTTAGGCTACTAATGGAGGGGAAATATTAAACCGCTATAGAAATTGAAAAACAAAATGACAAACCTAATTGAATTAGAGATAAAAAAAGGTTCTGGGATTTTCCAGCAACCAATTTTATTAAAATTTTCTTAATAATAATAATAATCACTTCCCTAATAATCCTCTAGCATAGTATTTATAATAAAATTCTCACTACTAGTAATATTTAATTAGAACTCTTACTAAAAGTCCTACGCTAATCACTTAACTAAGACCCATGAATTGAGTCTCATGTCCTAACCAATACCAATATCCCCTGGGATACTTTTTGAACAGCATATGATGAAATCTAACACTACTATATCACTGCTATGCAGTACCATGATGCATAAAATCATGAAAATATGGAACTAATCCTTCAAATGCCAATCTTAGATGGAAATAGTTTGATATGTTCAAAAATTAAACCTGCCATGTCGTTTGTTTAAGCCTTATTCTTGAAGGCACTGAATAGAAGATGTAGGATTAGGAAGTGCACGAAAATGTTCTGCAGTGGATCTAACTAAAATGGTCTTGATTTTGACAACACATTTGATCATACAGACTACAGCGTAAGAAATCAGCTAGCAATCAAATTCCAGAGACAAGTTCTTGCAATCAAATATACTCTAACCTAAATAGCAAGATGATAAATTTTCCTTTCTATAGCAGTGCATACAGAGAACACATCAGTGCAAGCATACAACCTTCTCTTTTCCTTCAGCTTCAGTTGCTTTGGCCACACGAACAGTTAGGGCCTCCTCCTTCTGAAGTCTGCAATAATAAAACCAATGACCAGTGTGCAACAGTTACTTATTTTTTCAAGTAGATATTCAGATAAATTTTAAGCAGAATCAGTTATAATTTGTCAAATAATAATAATGATTAAAAAGCAGAATCAGTTATAAAGATATTCAGATAGCTTTCTATCTTGTTTCAGTGTTGTCTTCAAGGATTTCATCCAAAATCCAGATATCTCTTCAAGTATAAATAGAAATATTCCACGCAAGCACCCCCAAGAAATCACCAGATCGGATTAAAAACATTTTTGTCAATTAGAACACCCAATGATAACATTTTCCTCATTAATAATAAATAAGATCAACAAGAAAGAAATTAGGTCAAAGGTCATACATAAGACATAAGAAATATAAAATCACACCAAAGACTTCAGCAGATGTCCTTTAAAGCAACCATGAAATCTGGTCATCAGTTAAGACTTAAGAGTATCAATCCATGTTTGCTTAACAATGCTTCATACTTCCTCATAGGTTTTCAAATAGGAGATATCTAAAAATGGTCTCAGTACATTTCACAATTTCGCACTGGAAATCAGTAACTGCAAATTTTCTTATAGTACCTACTGAGATACATGTTAAGGAAAGCAAGAATCAGCTGGGGATGAATTAACCCTTTAATATAACACAATGTATTAAGAGCTGTTAATTTTTATCTAAATTAATTGCATTGATAAAATCAAATATAATTCAGAATGACACTTTTTTTTTATCTAAGAGTACCTGTGATCCAAAATTCGTTTCTCAGCTTTTGCACAAGAGCTGGCAAGAGATTCTGATAAGACCTTCAACTTATCAACCTGATCAATGAAACAATATAAAGCAGCAAATTTCAAACTGATGCCCCAAGAACTGCTGCATTTGAGAAAACAGATACCCATCTTTTAAATTTTTAGCTTGAATTGGAAAAAGGTAATAAATCCTACATTAAATATTTTAGACAGAAGAAGCAAACTTTAACAGAAAGCAGGTTGTCATACATAGTTCAAGCTCATTACAACATTATCAGGAAACAACCAAATATCAATAAATTTCTACCTTTAGAGAATGAAGCTCGGGAGAATCTCCATTGTTTAAAGACTTCTTTTTCATTAAAATCTTTTCCAATGTGGAACAGTTTCGTATAACTGCAAGTGCTTCTTTCAGAGCCTATTACAAAGATACGGTAGTCAGCTTTCCTTCAGGGACAATACAACACATTATAGCTTCCATACTACCACAAAAAGGACAAGCAAAGTTTACCATAACTCAAATCAAACTCACTGCTCACCTCAATAGTCACTTTAGTAGCACTGTCGGATGCATTATCATGACCTTCTAGTGTGCTCAGCTTACTGAGTTTTTTCTTCAAATCAGAAGCTTCACTATCCGTTCTGTCACAGGAGAGAGAAGAAATGTTAATTTCTCTTGTTTCAGAAAGTCTATCAATCAAGCACCTCAGACATCAAAATCCTAAAAATTTATGGCAAACATGGTGGCTACAGACCAACATGAACTAAAAATCACCATAGCAATTCCTAATTTATTAAAATAGGAAGAGCACGTAGATTTATGCTAAGATAGATGCAAATTTGGCACATGCAAAATATAATCAAAAGTAAATTTAATTCACACCTAACAGAAGCATCTTAGCTAGATATGAGTGTTAGACATGAGTAACATTGGCTCAAAATACACAAGAAATTGGCATTGTCAGAAACATGAATTGAGAACCCAAAGCCAAAGTAGAGAAAACATAACAGTAAAGTGCATATGTTATAATATAGGCTGAAGGAGCGGAAATGGAAGGACTTTGTTTTGAATCACCTTAAAAGATCTGTATTGATTTTCAACCCTGTTATAGCACCTTGAACAAATTGAAGCAGTTCCTCCCGTTTCACCTGTAAATTACAATGTTTGGAAATATTTTGGGAGGGGGTAATATGTTATAATTTGAATCTTTCTAAATTGCATCCTGAATGTAGCATAGGTTCAACAAGTTACCAGCACTTCATTTTGGTAGCTAGAAAAGGCAGAAGCTAGATCCTGTACACTGCTGACTACAGCATTGTGAACTTCTTTCCCTCCAGTAAGACAGCACCTGCAGGTATTATTATTTAATAAAACGAGAGTTCCAAAATCCAATTTAATTTTCAGGCTAAATGTTCTAATAAATTATTTGTCTCGCTTAACCAAACAAAACCTAGAAGAAGATGCAGAAACTGAAACCGTTCTACATATGTTAGAAACAGTCAATTTTAAACTTTTTGATGGCAATACCTCAATGTTGGTCTTCCGGTTTATAATAAAGCAATAGTCATTAAGCGAGAGGACTTACCGAAACATCTGCTGGAGCAGAGAAATCTCTTCTTCATTTGGCGCTTCAACAATCTGAATCATAGAAAAGAGATAACCAGCACTAACTTCAATGACCAGATACTCCAAAAACATAAAACTGCCATAAAAAGGTTGGATGCTTTTTGGAGATAATAACCTCTTTCGGTCATAATGCATGGAACTTTAGCCTAAGGGCAATTTCCAGTACAGTCGTTGTAAGCCTTATAAAGTGCAGGAGCTACATCCATTTGTTTTCATTTGGAAAACCGTTATTCGGTTATCAATAAAAAAGTTAAAAAGTTCACAAGGTCCATGATAAAATATTTTCTTTTTTTATTTTATTTGAATGATCTATCGTGATTATTTATCATTTTTAAATCCAGAATGATCATACCACAAATTGATTTTTCCAAACCCTCATCTAATCTAATCCTCTATGAAATTAGTTGATAACTATGCTAGCAAAGCATGGAAATAGAAGATTAAAAAGGTATATGATATATTCAAGATTCTACACTATCTTAACACATCGATTAGAAAGAAAATATGAATAAATGACCAAGCTATCAAATCGTACCATAGATATTGTTATGAACTCCAAAGCCTGGCTTTGAAGGAAAACCTCTCGAAAATTCATTGGTGCACCTCCAATGTCAGAGTCATAATACAAAACCTATCAATGATTAAAAATAACCAAAAGTGAAAGTCATGATCCAAGAAACATATTTGAAATGTAGCATTATTTTAGCATTCCAACCTATTTAAGGCACACAACAGTCGGTCAACAGCATTAGTTTCAAAACTCAACCAATAATAATTCACTTCAAAGGGAATATAAGGATACAACGATAAGGTATACTAAACTATTTAACCCAACTCATGAAATAAACCCAATAGATAATTTGATGCTAGACTATTTAACCCAACACCTAAGCCACTGCATAGTGCATACAATTTGGTTTCTGTTAAAAAAAGGAATAACTGACCATTGATGACCTCTCCGGTTTCTCCTTTACTTCGTCAGAAACAATAATTTGCTCGACGCTCTTTTCACTTCCTTCAGATGAAACTTCAGATAACTTCTCAATTTCTTTGAGTGCAACCAACCATCTTCGCATCAGCATAGCTCTCTCAGGACCCCTACAAGAGATTGCTGCTTCCTCCAGTCTTTTCACAGTTTGCCTTAAACTCCTGAAACTGCGAGACCCCTGCATAACTATGCAACTTAAGCAAGTCCAGTAACAAATAGTATAAGATACAACAACAGGAAAAAGAATTTCTAAAAGTAAACAAGGGGGGGAAAAAACAGTAGTGCTTTAAATCAAGGGAGAAGCACTAGCTGGCTTTAATATGATAACCAACTAGATCATAAAGCTCTTAGTTAATATCAGTTTACAACATTACAAGTCGAATTTGACATTCAATCAAATTTTCTTCTTAGGATCATTATTTGAAAGAGAAGTTGCCAAATCCAATAAAATGGAGAAAAACACCGATATGTGTAGATAAAAGCAGACGGTATATAGAAAAATGAATTTCTTCCGCCAAAGAGGCAAATTTCTGGAATTATAGTTCAATTTTAAATCGCATTTTGAAAGGAAAAAAAAAACGTGTTTTAGATTATTACATGCATATCATCATCTTCTAATTTAACAACAACAAAAAATCAATCAATTGAAAACCTAAACGAAAGCACTAAAAACTAAAACACGCAATTTAATGATAACAAATCATTTCACAAAATTACTCCAAAAATTCAAATTAAGGAGGAAAATGCCAGCATACAATACAAAACCTTCAAACTAATAAACATTCAGCCTGAAATTACGACATACACAACTCAAAATGCAAACACTTAATCTTCAAAAATGAAGAACGAGAGAGAGAGAGAATTAACAATGCGATTTTGAAAGAGCTTTGCTCCTCCGGCGACAGCTTGACCGGCATGATGAACAACGGTATCAGCATAGTTTTTAAGGTTCCGCGTGATATTACTGGTGTTCCCAGCCTCCACCGCTTTGCTCACCGCCGTTCTCAGCCACGACATTTCGTTTCTTTTTCGGAAATTCTAGGGTTTCGGATTTTGAATTAGACGGAAATTGGGGAAATGTTCTTCCAATACCGATTGTATTTTCGTTCGGATGAAGAAGAAGACCAAAACGACGACGTTAGATGGAAAGATGTGACGTCATTGGACCCCACACATGCTCCGTCCTCTTAAAAATCCGTTAGATTTTTCTTCGATATTAATAAATACAAATTAATTAATTAATTATAGAAATAGAATTCTATTGCATTCATTCATTCTGTGGTGTAAAGATTTTCCTCTAAAAATAATAAATTTATTAGAAATAGTAATTTTCAAAAAAAAAATAAAAATATTTTTAGAAAATGAAATATTTTTATGATGATTTTAGGTTAAATTATAATAATAATAACTAAAGTTAATTAAAATGGTTTTTTTGGGGTAATAGAATTTTGATAATTTTAAAAAAAATATTAGACTTTTAATTTAGTTACACGATTGTCATTAAAAATTTGTCAAATATTATAAAAAGTTATTTTAAACTTAGTAAAATATTATATGATGATATTAAACTTATCAAAAATTATCGTTATGGAGCTATTTTATAATTAAATTAAAAGTTTAATGATCATTTTATAACTTTTAAAATTTTAATGGTTAAAAACTCTATTCAGATTAGTTTATTAAATTATTTTAAATTTGGATTAAATGGAAAGAATATAAAAATTTAAAAACTAAAACTATTATTATATCAAACCACATTAGACAATTATTTTAAATTATCTCCTGACTTGACTCGACACAATATATTTTTAATTATATTTATATAATATATATTATTTTAGTAATAATTATTTTGGGTCGAGTGTGAGTTATGTTCAGTATAACCTATAATTTTTAAGGCGAGACGAGGTCAGATTTAGATTTTTAGGTTTTTGGTGCAAGGCGGGATATATAATTTTCATAGTGACTTACTTTTCGAGTCGGGATCAAGACGGCTGAAAACCGACCCGACCATTACAATCCCTAGACAACATTGATCCTATGGTTCTCCAGGATAGACCATTCGGGGCTTGTCGTGAAAGGATCATAGGTATGGAAAATAAGCTTAGTACACACATTACACTTTGAACGATAAACTAACACACATACGTATTTATTTATTTCGTTCTTATCACAGGATGGAACACTGGCTCCAACATGTCTTTAAATTTGCATCAGGAGTTTTGTCCGAGGCAACTTTGTTAGGGACAATCATAACCAGCTGTTGTTGTGGATGATCGGAGCTCTGGTAACTTTCCTGTCGAGTCTGCTGCTGCTGCTGCTGCTGCTGCTGGTGGCTCTTGTCGGCATCGCTGCTCGTTAGTTCAACTCCGTTACCGACTTCGGCTTGGCTACGTGGATGAGCATCCATGAAAGGTAACCCTTGAGAAATATGACCTGTCTTGTTTTCTCTCAGGAACTTCATAGTTTCTTTGATATTTATTGAACATGAAATCAGGGTTTTACAGTGAAGGATGATGCAATAGCTTAGCGTCATGGCTTCAAGAATAAGGTGACGGGATGGTATGAAAATATTTGTATTCAATATATATTCGAATATAAATACGAAATATATAATTTTTTAAGACAAAATTTCAAATAAAGTAAAAGTTATTCTGTTGAGTACACTAATGTTGGTTATGCTTATTTGATCCCATCTTGTAGATATTACGAATAATGAGATTTAAACCCTTATAACATAAAACCTTAAATTAAGGATTTAAATAATATTCCACAACGGTATAGTCGTTATTACCGGGAACAAACATAAGATTTTACGTTAAAAGGCGAATTTAGGATTTTATAAACGTAAAATCTCTACTATAAACCATAAATTTCTAAACTTTAGATTAAACCGATTTGCGAAGAATAAATTTTTCATCACCGATACATAAAAAAAAAATCGAGAAAAAACATTATCTAAATACATAATTCCGACCAATGAAAATAAGTAGACAAAGAGAATATATTCAGCAAAATCCATGTAGTCATGGCTGATTTTCTAGAGCAAGCTGATTCCTTGCTGATTGGTTTTAAGACACAAGCAAAATAAAAGTATCATCCATCATAATTTGCTCAATAATTATTTTTGTTTTTACTTTTTAAGTACGAAAACTAAATCTTTAGATCTCATTCAACTAACATGTTTTGACCTCTGAATACTCATGAATTTACGAGTCGACAGAAACCCGATCCGAACTTAATCCGAATTAGTGGATATATAAGCCTATCCGACATGCAAGGCATTTCATATATCAAACGTACTAATGAGTTTTTCTTATTGCCTTCTTCCCAAAATACATGTATGTTCGGGTTTGTTCGCCAAGAATGAATCATCTATGTTTTCAGAAGACGGACATTAACAGAAACTACACCAACTCAATCCCCTCTCTCTACCATTTCTGAGAGAATTTTGAGTTCTTTTGAATTAGTATTCCATGGTATACAGATGTGATCTTACTCTTTCTTAGGGTACAAGAAACTCGGTATATACCAAAATCCTTATATTTTTTTAAGAAATTCGATATATGATTACGTATCCGAGATGGGTATGAATATTTCAAAAAAATGAAGAGTTGAAACTAGGAACCATTCAAGTTGTAATTTTTAAAGTTTTATCACATGTTTACTACATAAAAGAATCACCATGATATAGTTTAGCAGAAAAATTGTAAGAAACAGAATTGAAGAACAATCCTTTGAAACTATGGAGAAACTATTGAAGACGTTAATGAACTTACATGCCTTCCTTTGAGTGCATTAGGGGTTTGATGTGGCTTTGACTTGCATACGAACGGTAGCGAAAGGGGATCGTCTTTGACAATCATAAGGGTGTAGGTCTCCAGAAGTCGAATGGTTTACGATGCTGAGAAATAACAGCGAAAATAGTATAATGAGATGCAGCTTTTGCAATTGGCATTTGATGTCTAAGGAACCTTAAAAGAAATAGTTAGGAAATAACCTTTGCAATTGGCATCTTTCCCCTCACTGAATCTATCAAAGAGAAATCGATGTCAGCTACGGTGATCCCAGTCGATAGTCGATCTGAAAAAAAAAATAACGTCACTGAAGTGATGAAAAAGTAATTCAATTCATTACTAAGTTGTTCCGAGGAAATAATCTACATTGCTCCGATTCTTCATTTTTCTTAAAATTTTGGGATATATATGAAGAAAGGTTAAATGAACTCATTTTGGACACATACTTGTATTTGACAATAACATCCGAGTCCGAGTAACATAAGAAACAACCACATAGAATTCAATTACCAGAAGTGGAACTCCATCTAACCTGGTAATCGGCCAACTACTGTTCCCCATGGATCGATTATTAGAGTCTCACCATAGCTTTCTCTTTTCTCACTGTGTTTTCCAGCTTGAGCAGAAGCAATGACCTGATAATGAATTTTCTTGTCATTCTCGAAAAGTAAGAAATATACAACAAGAAGTGATAATAGATTGGAAGATTGGCTCATCATCGAACTAAATTTATCATTCTAGAGAAAAAAAAAATTAAAGTAAAAGTGCGGTGGAAAATGGAAATGGATTTTGTACATAGCACTGAGTCTCGATCGCGCGAGCACGAAGAAGGACCTCCCAATGTGCCTGACCAGTAACCGGGGTGAAAGCTGAAGGTACCAATATGACCTACAAAACATATTACATTTTTCTCTAACAACATTATAAAAGTGATCGTACAGGAAGGTGTAGACTGTGGAGGTCCGATCCCACCTGTGCATCGTGATGGAACCGTAACTGCTGGTAAAGTTCTGGGAATCTCAAGTCGTAACAGACAGTCAATCCCAAACGTCCGATAGGACTGTCTACTGCAGCAATATCCTTCCCTGGAAACATGATAGTATTGATTAGATAGAGCTTAGAAAATAGCTCTCTTGCAAACAAAAATTGCGTGTTCTCTGAAAATGCAGGAACATGCTACTCTAATATTCTAAATAAAATCATTGGTTATGCTCTTTCAGGGGATTCACAAGAAATCAAAAGACAAACCAATTGAATCGCTTATACATTCATCGGGACTCAGATCCATAGCAAGAATCATGAAATATAAAATCAGATTGGACCAATAATGTATAACAATATGAGAAGTTAAACCTGGTTCGGTAAAGCTGCTTTCCTTGTACACTGCTCCTCCTGGAACATCCACATCAAATCTTCCAATATATCGAGAACATGATGTCAATAAACCCATATGAACAAGATAATAGGAGAAATGTCATGTCAAATTTAAAGTATAATTTATATATCATATATTCATATATGTATACACCCACACACATAGATGAAGTTACTTCGAAACAATGTTAATCTATTATATTCATTTCAATAGCCAACAAATTACATAAGCTTTTCTAACTCAGTAAGTTTCATAATATGACTGGTTGAAGAGGAAAGAGAAAAAAGTGTCTCAGAGAAATATAAGCATCTTACAAGTGTATCTTACTGTAAGTGCTCCTAATGTTGCCCGCATCATCAATTATAACATGTGTGTTTCGCAAGCGTGCATCATCAGGTCCTTTCTCTTGGAAACCTCCTAGGGACAACCAAATGCCACATTCTCTGCATTCATGAATCATGTCAATCTCAACAACTCAAAATCATTTATTATGTGCAGATATGGGCGGGAGCCAGAAAATTTAGATTGCGATGTCAGAATTTAAAAAATCAATGCATAATACTCTTTTAGAGTGGTATCAATATTTTTAAGGTAGTGTCAATATTATTTTTAGTACTTTTATATAAAAATTATAAAGAAATAAAAAAATGGGGTGTCAACTGACAACCCTTTGGCTAAATGTGGATCTGCCACTGTGTGCAGATAATCAACACTAAAACACAATCAAAGTCGTTCAACGTAATTAAAAGAAGTGAAGAAGGATCCAAATGCCAATAATGATTCATTGATTTTTTCCCTTCTCTTAAGGACGCAATAAAGTTAATCAAAAGTAATCAGTAAGTGACAAATTATGAATATTTCTCAAACTCGAATGTGAGTGTTTGATACAAGTACGTCTCCGAGGTCTTTCATGCATTGGGAGGACTTTTGGAAAGTTAAATCCTAATACTCATGTCCAATACGAATAGTTCAAGAAAAACAAAGAACTCAACCAACATTAGCAATGTTGCGTACTTCTCATTTTCCCTAAAATACATGTGTTCACATAATCAAAAGTGGGTATAAAGGTATGATTCCCCAAATATATATTTTCTTGAAAAACAAGTAAATTCATGCAGTTCGTATACACATTCGGAACACGCCCTGGCCCCCAAGTACCAAAAGGCAAAAGCTAAACATTGTGAAAGGAAATACAAATGTGGCAATATACAATAAACAGAATCCAAGAGAAAATAAGAGCAATAACAGCCAGTACCTTGCTAAAGAGCAATATCTTTGCATTACTGGTCCATCTAAAGGTTCTGCAATCAAAAGACTATCTCCAGACTTTTGACCCACATAGGAGAAATTTTCAGGCAAACAAATCATTTTTGCCCCAGCTGAAACTGCTTCCTTCAAAATCAAACAAACCCAGAAATATAATTCAGCCCAATAATATACATTAAAACACTAAAACCCTATTATATTTCCCTCAATTGTGACTATAACGTAAAATGCAAATATCAAAAAACTAAATCCAAGTAATATGAGAAAATTAATACAGATTTTATCTCAATTTCTAATTCTTCAAAAAAAAATTGCTTGCTACAATCTAAATTCACGTTCTCTTAAAATGATCAAATAACTTGCAAACGAATATAAGGAATAAGCTTTGATCTACGAAGGAAATCGTAAAATAATGACAATTTTCATACAGATTATTCCAATTAATGATATTGAAAATGAAAGCATTGTGAATATTATCTTTACTTTGACGAGGCGCGAACAAGTGGAGAAATTGGTGGCGATATCGTTGATGGAGGTCATCTGAGCGGCGGCGACTCGGACTGAGTTGGGTGCTGCTGCCATGGCTGACTCGGCGCTTGACCGTGCCGTCGAGGAGTTGGCGTAAGAGTTGACGTGGCTTGATCTGAATGGACGATGAAAAGAAGCGCCGTTGAGACTACAATATAGCAGCATACGACAATTGCTGAAACAGATAAAAAGGGTAAATACCTAAATCATCACTCAACTTTGTTCTGTGATTTATTTTGGCTATTTAACTTTCAAAATATTCAATTTTAACATTAAATTTTAAACAGTGACCTATTTTGATTACTCTATTTAGAGGTGAGTAAAACTCGACTCGACTAAAAAAATTGAGTAACTTGAATCGACTCGATTCGAGGAAAAATATTTGACTCGTCTTGACTTGACTTAAAATTTCATAAACTCGTCTCAAAAAATTTAAATAAAGTTTGAGTCATAAAATAAAAATCAGAATAACTATAAAATTTTAATAATTAGAGGATTTATTTTTAAGTTCAAATGAGTCCCTTAAATTGTTATATGAGTAGAAAAAATTAAATTGTAATCAAATCGTACTATAATATGATAAATAATTATAATTAATTTTTTATAAGAACTCAAAAACTCAACTCGACATGACTCAAATTTCTTAAATTTGATTTAAATAAAAAATTTAAATAAAATTTAAGTTATAAAATATAATATATCAACTCGAATAACTCAAAATTTTAGATGACTTTAAACAATATTTATTAAAGCAAACTAAATCGAAAATATTATTATTGAAAGTTCATAATATTCGATCTAAATTAATTAATTAATAATTAAATTAATAAAAATAATTATAATAAAAATATTAAAAAGTTCGTGAGTTTAAAATTTATTAAATAAATTATTTTTTTAAAATTTTAATGTCCACAAAATAAACTTTAATTTTGAATGACATAAACGTGAAACGAATAGTACGAAAATAAATAGGATCCACTAAAAACAAATAAATTTATAATATAAAATTTAAATAAGTTAAATTATCAGATCAAATGATTGCTGGAATCTGTGGTGGGTTCAAAAATATGTTTAATTAAATTTTTATATTTTATTAATTTATTTTTTATTAATATAAAGTATAAAATTTAATATTTTTTATATCATAATTTATCATGTTATATTATTTTTATTTGGAGTTTTTAGAATTTTCATTTTATTAAAATATTTTTAAGTTTTAATAATTCTAAAATACTTATAAAAATTAAAAAATATTTTTAAAAAAATATAAATATCACGTGAAAGAACTACAGTGTATCTTGTGATAATAATACCTTAAAATTTTATTAAAAATTAATAGTCTAAATTAATCACAAAATTTAAATAATTTAATTTATTAATATAAGATATTAATTAAATATAAAAATATTTAAAAATTCAATTATTATTTTTAAAGAAATTCAAGAGCTTAAAAAAACCTTAAAGTCTCAATATTAATAATTGAGGACTTGAAAAAGAAAGTTGTCGGGACAAAGATATATAAATGAATTTAATGATTATGGAGAATATTAATTAATATACGAAAATATAACAAATGAAATATTTAATGCGTGTCAAAGAATTATGAAAAAAAATATTAAATTAACTTTTAATTCGATTATAGTATTATTATATCTTAAAAATATAAATTTAAATGTATATTATCTTAAATAAATAAAAGGATATATAAATAATTTAGATATTATATAAAAAAAATAAGAAAAATATGTATGCCTCCTACTCGAATGTACAAAAATATCCAATACTAAGATAAATTATTAGATGAATTTTGTTCATTAGGGGTGTTTATAACCGGGTATTCAGAATTTTGGGTACGGTATCCGGAATTTTTGGGTACCAAAACATCGGCCCATGACCCGGCTCATAAAAATCGGGTACTCGCAAAATCGGGTACCGGGTACCCGGTTTAATTTTTTATATATATTTTTTAAATTTATTTTTTAAGAAAATATATAAGAAATACTTAAAATTTTATGATATATATTTCAAGCACAAAATTATTGATTTGAGATAGGTTTTAAAGATAAATATTTGGATATATATATATATATATGAATATATTAAAGTTTTATCGATAAAAGAGTGTACTATTCACGATCATAATTTTTCTTTCAAATTTCGACAAATTAATATAAATATTTATAAAAAAATTCAAAACTTAAAAGTATATAATACAAGTATAAAAAGAAGTTAAGGATTTAAAATTAATTTTAGAGAAAAATAATAAAAAAATATATAATAAAAATATGATTTAAAATTTAAAAATATATATTTATTAAAATTACCGGGTCGGGTCAGGTACCCGGTTCTTAAAGAATTTCGGCTCTGACCCGGCCCAACTACTCGGAAAAAATATGGGTCGAGTGTCCATCCCGAAAAATTCGGGTATTTCATTATAAATACTCGACAATTTTTAATCGGGTAGGCGGGTCAACAGGTCGGGTAGTTTGGGTCGGGTATTTTTTAACACCCCTACGTTATATGTTGTCTCAATCAACTAGATTTGTCCATCTCATCTTTTTTCAAGATGAATCATCATATCTTTCTTACGTGTAATTAGAAAATGGATAGTTATTAAGTAGTTATTTAAAGATGAACGAACCAGATTAATTGGATCACAAATGACGTTATGAAGAATATTCATCTAATAACTTCTCAACACCAAGTTTTTATGTTTTCGTTTTTCAACCAAGTTACATATCTTTAACGAGAGAAATTATATCATTTTTCGTCAAGTTATTGATATGACCAGTTAATCAAATACAATCAATTTCGTTTCATTTGTCATCAACATCTATCGAGGATAAACAGTCATCGACCGAAAGTTAAAATTTTCACCTATAATATTCGTTTTAGTATTAAAAATGACAGATAAACATCCGTTAAAGATAAAATTAATTATCGTTTAAAATTATTGTGACCAATAAAGGGACATTAAAAAAAATGTGACCACAATTAATAATTACCATGATTTTGATGGAAAACAACCAATCTTCTCCAGCATTAGTGAGATAGGGACCGTTAGTTTTGACAATGAAAGGAAATCCACTCAGCTTCACACAAAATTTGTGATGCTTTGCCTTGACAACCATGCTCTTTTTTATTTAAGGTAAAATATACTTTTAAGACACTTAATTAGTAGTTTGATTATAAAAAAGTCACTTTTTCTCTCCTAAAATTATAATTTAGTCATTCAATTAAAAAATTGTTATAGATAGGTCACTGGCACGACATGATGTAATAATAAATTAATTTTTTTTAATAAATTTAACCTTTATAATTAAAAATTATATCCTTTTATATTCTTTTTCTTCTCCCAAGGATGTAATTATCAAACTGTTGGTTTTATGAGTAAGTTGTTGATTTATGGTTGAATATAGTTATCCAATTAAAACTTTGATTCGATATATTCGTTCAGTTTGATAATATCATAAAAAAGTTTACATAAGTTAAACTATTTTAAATTAGTATCATATTGATCGAGTGTATAAGTGCTAGATATTAAAACCATTATTATACCAGATCACACTAGATGTTTATCTCAATTTTTTAATTGAGTGATCAAATTGTAGTTTTTTCATAAAATAATGACATGTTTATAACTAGATTGATAATTGAGTGGCTTGGAGTATATTTTACCCTTTTATATATTTCCAAGCTTTAAACCATTTTGATCACGAATTCGAATCCTAGTAATATTATTACAGTGATTAAGTGATAATTTTGTTGAGGTCTTGTGTTTGTGGTACTTAAAGAACTTGGTCTCTCCACCTTTTGTTTTTGGGTTGAATCTCACATCACCAGATATTGTCAGCTTTACCTCACACTTGTCTGAGAATCTACCTCAAAAAAACTATCAAAATTGCAAGTAAATTTTGTAAATTTCCACATAATTTAGATGTAAATTTCAACCTGTCTAAATCTCTCTTTATGTACACTGAAAAAAGTATTCATCTTCCTCTTGCTCCTTCTCTGGTGGAAATTCATCTGTGAACATGTACTGAATTATCATTTCTGCATGTAATTTTCATTGTTTCCATCACACCTGGAAAATGGGTTCCACAAAGTTTGTTTCTTTTCCCCAAATTTTATGTTATATACAGTCTTTGAGGTTCCTGTTTAGTAGGGAGTAAGATTGAAGAAAACCCTTTTTTCTTTTAAGGATTTGTTTAGCTATGGATTCAGACTCATTGAAGAATCCTCTTTTACTGGGTGATGAAGTTGAGCCTGGTTATGTCAAAAAACCCTCTCTTCTGAAATCATCACTGAAATGGGGTTTAAAGGTTGTAATCTGGGTGGTTTTCATTGCCTGGATTGGTCTTATTTTTCTGTATCCCTGTGAAATTGGTACAAAATTGATTGAAAAAATCATCCATTCTACCAGGGAATCTGTTTTTGGACTTTCTGGTTTGTTTCTCATCTCATTCATTTGTTGTTTCTTTTAAGCTGTTTGCTTTGTTTGTACTCAATGTTTAACTGTGTATTCTCAGGAAGTTTGTTCTTGGCATTCAGTGCTCCGATCGTTCTCGTCGCGATCCTTGCCGTAGTCCATCTTATAATCTCTGGTGAAGAAATCTTTGAAAAGTATGTTCATTTAGATGATGAAACTTGAGTTAGATTGATGTAATTATGTATGCTGTTTTGATGAACTTGAACATTTTGACATTGTTTATATAGGAAGAGTTTAAAGAAACCCGGGTTTCGGTTATGGACTTTCCCTGTTTTTGTGGATGGACCATTTGGGGTTGTTTCTGCAGCTGAGCTCATTGGGATAATCCTCTTTGTTGTGTTTGTCATATGGGCGATGTATGCATACACCTTGCGGAATCTTAACCATTTAGTCGAGTTCAATGTTCCTGCTGCAGACAAAGGGTAAACAATTTTCTACTCTGAGTCTTCCTTTTTCTTGAAGTACTCGTGTGTGATGTGTAATCGAACACTCGAATCTGAGTAACATAGATAGATGCATGTATTTATCGGTTTCAATGTTGAAAGTTCATTGAGGACTAATTTCATCTTTTTTCAGTCAAGTTTTGCTGGAACTGACGGGACTTCGATTTGGAATGTTGGGATTACTTTGCTTAATATTCTTGTTCCTCCCGGTTTCGAGGGGTTCGCTTCTTCTTCGTCTTATAGACATCCCTTTCGAGCATGCAACGAGATATCATGTATGGCTGGGACATCTCACCATGATGCTCTTTACACTCCATGGACTGTTCTTTGTAATTGCATGGGCAATAAAAGGAACACTAGTGCAGGAAGTGAGTCTTTGTGTTTGGTTTTCTTTCGGATTTACCTCGCTCACTAGTGAAGGAACACTGTTCTATGTATACATACACACACATATATACATCTGCAAAAGCTGTTGAAGTTAATGGCTAAACTGTTTCCTTGTTAGATCTTCCGTGCAGTTATTGCAATGGAAAAGAGTCGGTATAGCTAATTTACCCGGAGTTATCAGCCTTTTAGCCGGCTTGTTTATGTGGGTTACATCGCTTCATCCGGTGAGGAAAGACTACTTCGAGTTGTTCTTCTATACGCATCAACTGTATGTCATCTTCGTAGTCTTCTTGGCGTTGCATGTTGGTGATTTCGTTTTCAGCATCGTCGCCGGAGCAATATTTATTTTCATGCTCGATCGCTTCCTCCGCTTCTGCCAATCACGAACGACCGTTGATGTACTTTCGGCTAAGTGCCTTCCCTGTGGAACAGTTGAATTGGTCCTCTCAAAACCTCAAAGTAAGAACACAATGATCTTCACAAATTTGTAGTTATATATCTATTATGACATTACTGTTCTCATGATTTTTTGGACTGAAATATGTAGGTTTGCGGTACAATGCACTCAGTTTTATTTTTCTTCAAGTTCGAGAATTATCGTGGTTGCAGTGGCATCCTTTCAGCGTTTCGTCGAGTCCTCTAGACGGTAAACATCATTTTGCTATTCTCATAAAGGTTCTCGGAAAGTGGACAGGAAGTTTGAGGGACAGTATCTTACGGATGTCCGAGACGGAACCGTCGAAAGTTACAAAAACCACAATAACAGCTTCTGTTGAGGGACCTTACGGACATGAATCACCATACCATTTGATGTATGTAGTCCCTTATATTTCCTCTCTTTCAGCTTTCACATGAATGAGAACCTGATCTTGTTTTTTCACAGGTATGAGAACCTGATCTTAGTTGCAGGTGGTATCGGAATTTCGCCATTCTTGGCGATCTTAAGCGATATCCTCCATCGTGTTAACGATGGAAAGCCATGTCTGCCAAGAAGGATTATGGTTGTTTGGGCTGTTAAAAAGTCAGATGAGCTCCCTCTTCTTTCAACTGTCGACATGGAATCAATTTGTCCTTTTTTCTCCGACAAACTAAGCCTCGAGATCAATATCTATGTAACCCGAGAATCCGAGCCTTCGTTGGTATGTCTAGTTTCAGCTCAGTACTTATGCTTTGCTTTCAAACACAAGCCATACCATTTTCTTATTTTATTTGCCATTTTTTTCCTGCAGGAAGAAGGTAAGGTTCATGTGGCATCAAACTCTTCCTGCCCTTTCTCCGGCCGAAGTATGTCACCATTGGTTGGCACTGGAAACAACGTATGGTCGGGCCTATACGTTATTATATCAACTGTTGGATTTATTGTTTTAATGGCTTTGATACGGATTTTCTACATAAATCCTTACGACATATCTACCTGGTGGTACCTTGGTCTTCTTTTCATCATATGCATGGTGGCAAGTGTAGTAATCTTCGGCGGTCTTGTGATTGGTTTATGGCACCTTTGGGAGAAAAGGGTTTCTGCAAAGGTCGAAGAAGATAAAGACAAGACAAAGGTTGAAACTGTTGCAGAAAAATATTCGAGTCAGACAAATCTTTCAAGTTCAACCATCATTCAATATGGTACCAGACCAGACTTCAAAGGTCAGTGCCATAATAAAACTTTAAAAGGAACTCTCGTGTCGAACGCATACACGTATCTAGCATCGACATCCAAGTCTAAGTGATCTTTCTCGACTTGATTAATTTTTTTATTTTGCAGAAATATTTGCCACCACAAACAGGAAATGGGGTAATGTTGATGTAGGGGTGATTGTTTGTGGTCCTCCGACTCTACAATCAAGTGTTGCTAAAGAAATCAGGTCACACAACATGAGGAGACACCGCCATGACACCATTTTCCATTTCAACAGCCATAGCTTCGATCTATAATTATTATTAACACTACTTGAATAGTTTATATGTATAGATGTATAGATGTATGTATGAGTATATGCATGTATGTATCTATGTATATTTGGAGAGATGGAGAAGCATAGATATGCATGTAATATATAGGTGAAGCAAAAGGAATCTGCAAATCTATGACTCAGATGCTTCAGTTGTTATGTAATGAATATATATATATATATATATATATATATATATATATATATATATTCAGACTGCAAATTTTCTGTGGAAAAAAAACTATAAAATATCTCATTGTAGTTTTCTGTAAGCAAAATCTAGCAAGTAGCCATATGATCTAGCATTGCTAGCAATGGCACATATTGACAAGTAGATAAATTTACAGAAAAAGAATTTGGACAAAAATGAAGAGAAGAGGACATGACCAAAGGGTGTCACAGGAAAGAACTGTAAAAATATACCAGGTGCATCGGCGACGGTGAGGATGAATGTCGTGATGGCGGCTTGGCCGTAAAATCTCAAACATATAAACCTGTTGTTTCTTGATGTCATCAAGACTTCCCAATGGATTCTATTCTACTGTATGATAATGCTTAGTTCCCTTTAGTTGGTATCATTCCCTTCTCATTCTCGGAGTGGAAGAACCAGTGCGGAGTCCTTGAGCCGACCGAGTTTCAGGATCATACCTTTGAGAAGCAAGATAAGTGAGTGCAGTCACGACATCCGCTATAAGCGGCCGCATATTAGGCTGTTCTTGAACACACATTGCAGCCACAGATAGAGCTTGGTACAAACCCCTCACCGGATAATGTCCTTGAAGCAATGGATCAGCCATTTGTGCAAAATTTCTTCGATCTTTAAACAGAGGACGAGCCTGTTCAACAATATCCAAATTTCATACAAAAATATACTAACACGAGCCGATGCAACATGAAGTGTCTTAGCATTGTCAGGAATATGAAAGCAAGGTATAGGTATCTTACCCAGGCAACCAGATTTTGCTCACCAACAGTTCTCGAATTGTCAATAGCTTTCCTTCCGGTAATGATTTCGAGTAGAACAACCCCAAAGCTATAAACATCGGACTTCAACGTAAGCTGACCGGTCATTGCGTATTCGGGAGCACAATATCCATAGGTCCCCATCACTCTAGTGGATACATGAGTATTATCTCCAACAGGACCCAACTTGGCCAAGCCAAAATCAGATAGCTTCGGATGATAGCCTTCACCAAGCAATATGTTTGAGCATTTTAAGTCTCGATATATGACAGGTGGGTTAGCTTTGTCGTGCAAATACTCCAAACCTTTTGCAGCACCTGCAACTATTTTCATTCTCGTATTCCAATCGAGTGGCCGTCTGTCGGGAGGTAAATCTGATATAGATGCAAAGAAGTAGAACAATCAACAATCTGTGTAAAAAGATGATACATGAAAAGATGGAGAAGACTAAGCATAAAAAAGTGAATCTAACACCAGAAACTCAAAGGGAAAACTTTAGTATCAAGTATGACATTTGATTGTGTAACAGAAACCAAGATCCTAGACACAAGAAGTCGAGAACGGAGATGATCGGTGTTTTCATACCATGTAGATGGTCTTCTAAAGATCCTAACTGCATGTATTCGTAAACCAGAAGCCTCTGATCTCCATCAGCACAATATCCAATTAAGTTGACAAGATTAGGGTGGTGAAGCATGCTTAACATCAATACTTCAACAAGGAATTCTCTGTTCCCTTGCAGTCCATTACGATCAAGCTGCTTGATCGCGACAACCTAAGAAAAACGGGGGGATAAGGTTTAAGACAACCGGTTTTTCCCGGTATGGTTACATCACAGAAGAGTTGAAATACATATACTAGAAGTCTAAAACAAGGTAATCAGAAACAAGAACTTGCAACACACATACTTGGTTACTTCTCTCCAATAGCCCTTTATACACTCGACCGAAACCTCCTTCACCAACAAGGCAATCTGCTCTGAAACTCTTTGTTGCAGCAGCCAATTCATGAAAAGTAAAAGTGCCTACCGTGATGTGATCGGACTCCCCAACCTTGGTAGCCTCCTTAGCATTTGGTGCAGAATTCACCTTCGGATTCTCTACCATGACAGAAAACACAGACACAGAAGATTCATGTCTACAACATTGAAAACTGATTTCAGAACATTCGACACTACCACAACAGCAACAGAAGCAGAGGCCAAAGACAGCTTATATTATTATCCTTCTCATATCCATAATTGATATACTTTTATCATAGAAAACAAAGAGAAGCTGTTCCATTTGCAGCTTTCTTTCTCTAACAAATAGATGGAATAATAAAGCCTATTCGACTAACTCGAATTCGATATTCTTTCAAGACAATTCAAACCTAGACTTCAGCAACATGAAGAACCAAAAATTAGATTAAAGCTATAACTGATGAATTCTATTGACCAAAACAATTAAGCATAAAATCCTCCAAAAGAATCAATAAGCACATAAAAAGTACTGATTCAGAATCCTATATCAGATCACACTAAACATTGAAAACTCAGAAATTTAATAGAAAGTCCAAACAATTAAACAAATGGGTCAAACTCAAATCTTTTTTTTTTTTTTAAAAAATTCACTTAACATCTTATGTAAAGATCAAATCTTTTTTTGACATTAGAATATAATATAAGTGTAATATGAACCTGAAGTAGAAGGGATCTGATGATCAAAGGTGTTGTTGATGATGGGAAGCTGATTCTTTTCATTTTTGTTCGATTTTCCAGCACAAAGGAAACAACCCATATGAAGCTTTTTTTTCCTCTCTTTCTTACCACACTAATGGATAAAAAACAAGATGAAAAAATAGACAGAAAGCAAGCAAGGTAGGAAATTTCAGACCAAAACATAAACTTAGAAGAGAGAGAGAGAGAGGGAAAGGAAGGAAACAGGTAAAAGTTCACAAGATAGTTACTTTTGGGTCTTTGAATAATCAAAAATTAGTATTTTAAAATATTAATCTTTGAATAATCAAATACTATAGTGTTTGCTCTGTGCACCTTATATTATATTAATTCATGATTCCAATAGGTAAAAGTTCAGCTTTATTCAAGCATTAGTCTGAAAGTCTTTGTAACATAAACATATATAATATCTGCTTGAACTCATAATAGTTCTAATTTCAAAGACAAATACTAAATTAACAAAAGATAACAATGAGATTCTGTGGATTAGCCAACTGCAGAAACTTTGTAAATCTGTAAACAAACCAGCAGCACAAGTCTTTCGCAATTCAATCACATAGTTCACTTCTACGGGGCATTTTGGGCAAGGAATACATCAGTTAGGGCAGTGTTGGACTGAAGAGATGCCTTCAGCAACTCCACACCCTATAACAAAAACCAGACAAAAGCAATGAATCATGTGTTTCTTACAGCAGCTTTTATAAATGAATCATGATAAATCAAGGCTCACCTCATTCATGCCAACATTAACTACTTTTTCTTGCAGATCATCGACCTGTTTAACATTGAACTGATTGAGCATAGTTATGCTTGAAATAGTTGACATTGGTGTGACTGTCAGATTATCCAAGATCGTATATGTAACAACCCCTTTCACATAACCACCCTCATTTGCAGAAGATGATGCAGGAGAAACCTTATTTGGGGGGTTTACATATGTAGCAGTCACGTTCATGGCACGTCTGCAAGAAGGGCAAGTAGCTGTTGGATCATTACTATAATAATTATAACAATTGGATCCACTTTGATATGAACATTGATAAAATCCTTGTGGTGTTGATGATTGAATGTTAGGCAACAAGAGAGGAACATTGGTTGCCAGGCTTGACAAGCATTTAGGTTTCAACAAGGTGTTCCTGTTTATTGTCGGCTGAAGGTACGCATCACCGAGCTTTTCAACACTCCAGTAAAGGTTTCCAATGCATCCAACCATGCCTTCTTTTGTTAACAGCCTTATAACACTTCCAACAGGCAATAACAATAAGTTGAAGAGAAAATCAACAAAATCTTTGTCAGCTTCTGCAAAAAGAACCCTTTTCCCCTTTGAATCTATCAGAAGCTTCAAGCTCACAGTGGTGGTGGTGGTGGTTGCCATGGATGTTATTAGTCGTATACGAAACAGAGTGAAATGCAACAATGAGTCCCAATCCATTTGTTGCTTGGTTTATATAGAGAAGTTTCGTGTAGCATTCATGATGATTAGCAAGAGTTGGAAAGGACACAATGAACATTCGGGAAAGGGAACTCTTGAAGTTCCACTAGTTTGAACCTGCCATGCATCATTAATGGAGTTTCTGTACTTCCACACTAAATCATAAATGACTATTAGTGGAATTCAAATAGATTGAAACTCCATTAATGTGTTCAAAACTACAGATGAAGTAGTGGAAAGTCAAAAGTTGTCCAATTTGAATGTTCATTTTCTGTCTGTACAAATTCTCTATGAAGATCATTTATGAAATCAAACAGAAACTTTGCCTGCTTCAGCAAACATGATCTTGGATAGATTTTGGGTTCTATCAGAAGCTTTAGGGTGACAAATGTGGTACCGGGAACAGCCATAGAAAAGTAGTAGTAGTAGTATTTTTTAGAGAGATTATATTTTCGAAGAAAATATCAGGATTTAAATTTAATTATATTGGATATTATGAGCATTTCTTGATCTACTGCCTCGTATGGAACATATAGAGGTTAATTTGCAAGTCGCATTGAGCTAAGTTTCATTGAAATTAAAATAGTGATAAAGATTAGTTATTGTAGCAGTGAGATTAAAAAAAAATTCTTACTGTTTTTAGCATATAAAACAAATATTTATTTAGTAAAAATATTTAATTTTCGACCAATAAAATTATTCTTTAACCCAAGAATTTGGAACTCAAAAAATCGATTTTTTTATAATTTGACTCAAAAAATTGTAAAGAAAAAAAAAAGTAGGTGAAATAAGACTATCAACTCTGTTTCATTTAAACTGAAATCAGATAATACGATAACAGTATAAATATTTATAATTAAATTTAAACAGAAACAATTAAACTTGACTTGAAAAATAAGATTTAAGTTATAAAATAAAATTTGTTCGACTAACTCGAAAAATTTTAACTCAACTCGATCGAATACTCAACATGTTTAGAAGAATTTTGAAGGGTGCTACTTCCCAGTGATCTTATATTTATAGATGGCTTCCAACAATTGAAGTACCAACCTCTGATTAATCCTACCTTCTGGTTGTTCAGAATCCAACATTTGAACACGAACTGATAACCTCTAACTAAGTATATTTAATGTAATAGATATTCATTAAACTCAGAAAATCACAGCTTTATCGAATCAAAGCTCAACGCGAGAAAAATATACAGCAAAACGACAATGACATTGGCATGAAGCAGATGTACATGTACTTGTTTCGACGCAAACCATTATAGTCGGATTATATAACACAATGCCACCATCCCCACAAACATGAACTTCTTACCCACTTTACAAATTCTTTTAAGGTACTAGTACATAACCACTACCTCGTTTAGTAGTTTAGGGCTTTATAACCTGTCTAGCTTGATTGCACATTCTAAGTTCCTCTCTTCCTTTTTCGGATTTTCTATTCTTTTTCATGAAATAAATATGCATGCATGTGTCGTGCACGCAAAGAATGATCGAATTTACCTGCAAATACTTGAAACGATACAATGATGTGAGACATCATGCGGCAGCAGAATGTTTGTCACCATGATCTTCAAGATTCAATGCACGGAGCAGCTTTGGCCATGACTCTGGGATTCCTCCTGGAAGATCAAATTCTAACAACTTCCCACAACTGCGGTAGAAATCCTCTACAGGTTGTGTCTGTGTGAAAATAAAATTTGTGACGCATCAGACAAATTTTCCCTGGTAATTACAACTCCAAGTTCATATGGTTTTGAACCAAAAGGCAGGTGCATCAAAACACAAATATGAGGATGCCCATATACAGAGGCTAGATTGTACCCAAAAGAATCACATTGATAGGTAGCTAAAATCTCAAGAATGCAATTTAGAAAAATACTGGAATCGGGAAATACCGACGCCTGGTATATGCGGAGACGTCTCTTAACAACTTCTTCAGTATCATCAGGACGAGTAATAAGCTTGGAAGCACATTCAGGAGGAGGGGGAAGCGCAGCCATGTACATCCTAGGCCTCCCGTTCTCAGCCTTGATATCGATAGAAGCCACATTATAGTTTCCTCCACATTCACTACAAATCCTTCTTCCAAGACATTTTGCAAGCAATGCTTCTTCCCGAAGCTTCAGGTTAATCACTAAGTCAATGTCCGTCACACTCTCCAATATTTCCTAGGAAATAAACATAATGTAACAAAATGCCAAGGAGTTATTTTACATGATAAATATATTCAATAGTGCAATCATTATGCTTCCTGACATAACACCAAAACAACATGAAAGTACAACACATATGCGCAGCTTTCTTATTAAAAATTAAAATATATTTGCAATGAAGCCAGTATGGGTTCTGTAGCAGATGCCACTACAATTCTTTTTTGTTTTTATTTATAGAAGGTAGTTAAAAAAAGCATTCATATATAAATGAATTGCAATTTCAGATTTGTCAAAAATTAAGCTTTTTCAATTTGATGAAACAAAAACTGCTAACAATATAGCAACTTCAACCTTATGAAATCAGTATGTTGTATTGCGATAAAATGCTACTATTCTTCAGTGTGTATACTAAATAAAAAGAACACCGTGCTCAACTATCCAACAGAAAATTATCAAATGAAGCACTTACTGCTTGTCTTACTGTCCGAGGAAACCCATCAAGAATGAACCCTGATTCACCCTTAGCTTCTCCCATTTCAAGACGTTTGGAAAGTAAATCTATTATAATTTCATCTGAAACTAATTTGCCTTGGTTAACAATCTCCTTTAGCTGCCATGCGTATAACGGTAAAAAATGTAAATCTATGTATTAGAAAGAGATAAACTTCAACTCCAATTTCTTTCCTATCATGATCTTCAAATTGAAACAAAAGCAAAAACAAGTTAAAAACTTCTCCATAAATCAGAGGTTCCCTCAACAAATTTATTATGGATCAATTTGGTTATTGCTTTTACTACATGCTTTTATTAATATTGGCAATAAAAAAGAAGGATAAACATCTATAATCTCTGTACTATAATAGTAAAAGATGCATTTTGCTCTGTGTATCAAAGGAATGATAGTAACTTAATTATTGTATATTTGATATTTGGTGCAAACAAGTATAATTAAAACCATCTAAAACGCTGAAATGAACTCCAAGAATATGACAAAACATATGTTCTTAATAAATAGATCTATTTCTGGGTTCTTATTGTCGGAATTCAAGAGTTCACATCAAGCATTTAGATGGTTTTCCACTGATAATGTTATTAGTTTACTTGTTTTTCTTCGCAGGTATCAAAATCGAAAAATTAAATTACTTAAATCTAATGGAACTACAAAATTGACAACAATGTTAATGAAAAAACAAGAACTTCAGGGATTGTGAAACATATGTTCTTAATGGTTCTACTGTATTGTCAGATTCCGGGAGTCCACATCAGCATTTAGATTTTCATCAATGTTACTTGTTTTCTGCTTGCAGCAATCAAACTCCATGGACAAGATTACTTGATGCTAAAGGTATTACCTATATACTTGAATCGTTGAAAAGGAAACTGAACCTTGAATTCTCTAAACAGCGTTAGATCAAACTATTTAAACTAATCGGCGATATGTATATACTCTTTTCAACATGCATGCAGTAAAAACAACTCTCAAGAGGTTAAATTCAACTTTCCATGAAAAAAAATTGAGAGATGGAACCCTAACAGAAAAGATTTGACCTGAGAAGAAAGGGGACCGGAGGAAGCGAGCTCATCACGGACGAGATCACCGGTGGCGATGTGCGGAACACCGAGAAGATTCGACAACCGAGAAGCATACGTTCCTTTTCCAACGCCTGGACACCCTAAAAACGCCCACTGGACATTTCTACCCTTCGGTTCTCTCTTCAAAGTCCCCAAACCGGCTGGTTCATTAGGTCTGAGATCAAATTCGGGATCAAAAGTCTTCGAAGAAGAAGAAGAAAAAGGCGAGAGAGATCGGATCAAGTAAGAGAATGTTGTGGCGGCGGCGTTCGGCGTTTTTCCAGGCGTGGCAGCTCTGTAGCAACGTCTCAAACCCGCCATGGGAAATGAGAATGGGTTGTTTGGTTGCGGGAGAGACCGTGAGAAAAGTAGAACACGGAAATGAAAATTATAAAAGTGAATTTGGAGTTCAACTGCCTTCGACTGATGGTAACGTGGACAACGTGACGTTTTAAATTTGCCACGTGATTCTTTCATGATAATTTTTAGTTATTTATTTTTTTTACGATTCTGAGGCACAACCGAAATTCTTATAAAACTTATAAGAGTTTAATCAAACTATAATTAAGTGATGGATTTTCTTAACAATAATACTTTAAAATATTAATAAAATAAAATCTTAAATGTTTATTTAAATAAGAAATAATCTTATATTTATTTTAAAATATATATATAATATGTAGAGATGGGCGTGGGTCGAGTCGGGTCGGATTTTCGGCCCACCAGTATTCGACTCGAAAAATCATACACTCCACTTGACCCGACCCGGGTTTAGGGTAAAAAAACCGACCCGACTCGATTTTTAAGTTTTAAAATTCGACCCGACCCGAATCATAAAAAAATAAATTTTAGGGACTTAATTGTTAAAAATAAAATTTAGGGATCTAATTGTAAAAAAAATAAAATTTTAGTGACCTAATTGTAAAAAATAATTTTAGTGACTTAATTGTATAAGATATATATAAAGAGGGATCATTATTGCAAATATCCCTAAAGTATATATGGAAAAATTATACTATTAGTCCCAGGTTGGATCAGATTTTTCCACCCTAAATCGGAACCCAGCCCAGCCCAAAATCACCCTTGAAAAAAAACTCAACCCGACCTAAACTCAATTTTTTAAAAAAAAAATCTGACCCGGTCGAATTGGATTCGAGTTCCGTACACATCCCTAATAATATGAGCATTTATTTTTAAGTTGAATCAAAATAAAATATTTAAAGAATTTAACTGAGAAATTAATATATATTTAATTTTGAAAATTAAATGACAAACTAATGAACACCTAACTATGTGATAGTTTTAATATGATCATTATTTTTTTTAATTTTATCGGTTTAATCACATAACTATTTAATAGTGTCAATTAAATCATTTATCAATGAACTTAATGAAATGATGATGTGATAATTAACATAATTTTAAATAATTATATATTTAATTAATTTAATTTTAAATTTAATATAAATTAATTATACGGTAATACATGTCAATACTTAATTAAAAAATAAAAATAATTAAACGATTAAGGTATTAAGCTAACCTTCTTCCAACCGAACTAGGATTAAACGATTAAGGTATTAAGTTACAGAATGAAATTGATAAAATATATAAATAATATGTATAATTATATAAAATTTTATTAATTGTTAAATTATTTTATCCGTTAATTTTTTATAGTATGCGATTTTATTAATATTATTTAAATAATTATATAATTAAATTGATAAAATTAAAAATATAGTGATCGTATCGAATTATATCATAATTAGATGACACAAAATCAGACTATAGTAGAAAAAATAAAGAAGTTTTAGGGTGAGGTGAATTAAAATGAACATAAAATAAGGTATAATCGAAATTGTTACAAAAGATATAAGAATTTCGATATTGATTTTTGATATATAATAATTTTTTAATAAAAAGCGTAAGAATTTTAGTATCTACAAAATTTTTTACAAAATGTTTAAAATCTTTGAAAGTGTAAGAATTCTAGGAATGAGTATTTTACCCAATTTGATCGGGTTGGATTTTTTGAATAAAAAATTAGGTTCGGATCGGATGTTTTTGAGAATGACGTCAGATCATGTTCGGTTTTAGGGTGTAAAATATCCGATCGACACAACTGGAGACTAAATATATATTTTTTTTAATAATATTTTAAAAATATTTATAATAATAATCCTCTCTCTCTATATTTTATAATTAAGTCCTTAAAATTATTATTTTTTTTTATAATTTAGTCCTTTACATTATAATTTTTTATAATTAAATCCTCTAAAATTACTTTTTATAATTTAGTCCATAAAATTATTTTTTTTCTATAAGTCAGGTTGGGTTGAAATCAAATTTAAGATATTTATTTTCGGGTCGAGTAAAAGTTAAGTTTAGGATGTTTATGTTTGGATCAAGTTCGAGTGGGCCAAAAATTAACCCGACCTAACCCGTGCTCATATCTAAAAAATTTTGGTACATACTGAATTTTTTATAAAAAAATATAATTTTTTTTATATATACCAAAAAATTAACACCAAAACAACTTTGACATGTGATTTTTATTTTTTATTTTCTTAAAACAAACTAATAATAAAATATATTAAAAATTTTCCAAAATTTTCAAGTTTTATAAAACAATCACAAATCCTTAAAATCCCAACCCCCCAAATTCCAAAATTGATGCCTTAGTAATTAAGCGAAAAGTATGCCTAGTGACAAAATTGTAAAGGAAGAAAGGTTGGTGACCAAAGTGTAAGGAAGAGCTCTTAGTGTCTAAAGTATAAGGGAAATTTAAGGGCTTGTGGTTAATTAAACCATGAGCTCTTAGTGTTTTTGAAGGACCTATGACATAGTTTATCCATTTCTTTTAAGTGATGACTCATGATCTTAGGTGTCATTATATAAATAAATAAATAAAGTTGGATTATAACAAGCTAAACATCTACTTGTTTAGGGAAAATCAATCAAACATAAGCAATCAGGTGCATCAACAGAGTAACAATCATAGACTTCTCAGCTTGCAAAACATAGTTAGAGCTAAATCCATGCAAAAAAAAAACATATATAAACTTGGATGGGAGAAAAACTTGAAAAATACATACTAAACTAGACTTTGCCGGGATGTGATAGATGTTGTATGGCTACATATGATCATCCTTGTCGTCGTCACCGCTGACTCCGTCCCCGGCATGCCTGTGACCAAATTAATTAAGCAGATACAAAAGCTTAAAATGTTTCATATAGATGTATATACTGATAGTATGCATTCTATGGTTACTCGGATTCGGGTTTAAGTGTCCAACACAGGTATGGCTATAGATGTTTCAAACTTTTTTGAAATATATGGAGGATCCTATGAGGTCATATCTATGAGTGCCGGACACGGGTACTTCATGAAAAATGAAGAGTGCAAGCAACATAGGTTACATGACTAAGGTGACTTGTTTTAAAATGAACACCAAATGATGCCAAGGTTTCGGAGATGCATTCGTCTTACTACTACCGGATAAAAAAGCAATATATTACAACACCGGGGAATGAAAGATGAAGCATCCATCAAGTGGACGTTGGTTTCACCTAAAAGCTTTAAAACGTGTGCGATGCCAAGGTTTCATATTAATTCCTAGTAAACATCGAATCAGTTGGCAAAGTTTCATTTTAGCAGGGTTGAGAGACAAACCGCCAAGAAGAAGTTAGATTTCTGGCCTTTCTGTCCAACTGGAGATTCTCAAGGGCAGCTGAAGTTCGAATCACATCCGGGAGATCATCATCATATCTCCAACTATACTCGTCTTTCCTGTAACCAGACATGGAGGAGCCTGCTCTCCTATCTATATGTCAAAGTTATCATATGATGGAAACAACGATCAAGAAGATACGAGAACGTTCAAACAATATATAAGATAATCGCTTACCAGATGACTGTGAAACAGGGACTGGCCTGTCATAAAAATGCTAAAAATAGTCAGCTTTTAGTAGTATTATGAAGAAAAATGAGAAACGATAAAGATGAAGAAGCAGGATATGGCATTAGTCCAGCACCTGCTTAATGGGGGCAAACCCCCAGCAACAGTAGATGATGAGGGTCTTCTTGTGTTGCGAGACTCTGAACTAGATGAGGACTCAATTTCTTGTGACCTCCTTCCAGTTCCTCTAGCTTGGGATAAGTTCTGAAAAAAAATGTGATTGGTAACAAAGAGCGTAGTTTCCGCATATATAAATTATTTGAACAACATTTAAACACAATACAAACAAAAACACAAAAAATTTATGATATGAATCGAATATCAACTTTCGTACATTTCAAACTCCCTGGTATAATGAAAGCAGAAACGAAATGCTTACAATACAAGAAAAGGATAGTTCTTAGTAAAGCCTCGTATTCAAGACCTTAAAAAGACCTTTCTCACTCATGATAGATATCAATCTTAGCTTCATGCATTCAAGGCCTTTCTCACTCAAGCCAACCAGGATTTCCTTGGAACATTATACGAATCTTATTCTTTCTCCTTACTGTGCTCGTCACACTCAAACTACTGTCATTAATATATTTTTTTCTTGCTCCATTACATATAAAAAATCATGTTCGATGCCAAACAACGCCCAAAACTCGTTTATGCACCCAATTTACAGTAACCCCCATCCTTCTCCACACAGTGTTCAACATTCACCTCTTTAACTCAGTCCAAGATATTCAGAAATGACCCATCTTGTCACATCAGCTATCTTAAAACAACGTCAAACCAGAGAAGAAAGCTACATTATACAAGAACAACCAAAAAATGGCAAACTAACGCTTGGTCTAAAAGAATTATCATCATTCACAATACATTAAATAAGATTAAAAATAACACTTATCACAGCTAAAATGCAAACAAAAGGGCGTACAAGCTTCAGACAACATAAGCACTAAAATGACTCTAACTTCACAAGTCAAATACCTCCTGTAATATGAAATACATACAAAAGAGATCAACTAACCTCAAACTTCAGAAAACCTTCAAGAACATCCAGAAGCAAAGGTCCACTATCCCCATTTCTGTTAAGATCGTAACCATTTTTGCTACTAAAGTCTTTCAACTCAGTTTTCCAGGAGTCCTTTTGCTAAATGTGAAAGAGGACAAATAATCAGAACTATAATCAACACTAAAGCAATAATCAAAACTATGATACACTGGAGATTACTCAATTACCAAATTGCATTCAGGCTGATAAACTTTTAGGGTGTGGTTTAGTTGTGCCCAGTCTAAGTACTCGCATACTAGTGCAGTTAACAATCTTCCTGCATTTGAAAATACAACGTGTGCATTATTAAGGAGATCACAAATGGCAGATTTAGAGAAGATTTCGGAGACATAACAAATGCAACAAGAGAACATGTTCATGATTCACATATGAAATGGTGCAACAATGACATCAAATAGAATATAGACTCTAAAGTTCATTGATGCAATTATAAAAGATTAACAACTAAATAATAGTAAAGGAGAACTCATCCACCAAGGAAGAAAAACGAAAACAGGATACAAGCTTAATCTTTTTTTCTAAATGAAAGATGGACAGAAACAAAAGCAGGTCATCACATAACGCCAAATAACAATACATAACAAGGCTAAAATTAATGGACTGACCAGAAGAAGAAGCATGAAGCTGTTTAGCACGATCATTGCAACTTCCCAATAATGCAGGAGGTAAACCTTCTTCTTTTTCAATAACTCTGTCCTCCTCTTCTATTGCCTCAAAGACGCTTGCCCTGAGTTCAGCCTGGGAGTGACATAAAAGGCAAAAGAGAAAGTTATTCAAGTGCCTAATTCATTGCAAAATTGGAATACCAAGCACATTAAAATTAAAAGACAGAAAAAAAGGAGAAACGAAAATCCATATGGAAAAACGGGTTTATTAATCAAAACACCTCACAAGCAATAATTCAAGATTACAATATCATTAATATATGCCAGCTCAGATAGGTCGTATTGGTACCACAACCACATAGAGAACACACTAATGACCTTGCTAGATCAGCTATTCTAATGTCCCACCCCCCCACCCACCCCCACACACAAAAAAAATCTCTTTCCCCCATATCTGCAAGCCCTATACGGAGGCAGACAAGGAAAATGATTTTCTCGCACTCCATTTCAAAATCCAAGAATGAATTCAACACTCATCATTAACTAGGCTCCACATTTCTGAAAATCCGGGACATGACTAACAAAATTCCAAGTTCCAAAACCAAATGTGTATACTCAATAATAGATATTCCTCATCTTGCATTCTGCCATATTCAATCAATTGAAATGAGAAACCCTTTCCTTGGCAACTAAAATGGTGCACGTTTACCAAATGTAGCTTCCCCTCCTAAAACTAACTACATTCCTATGAATCCTCATGCTAAAGGCCGCTTACAATTCAACAAAATTAACAGCAAACCAGCTTACCAAACAAGACCAATGGAAAAAAATTCAAACTTTTCAGTATGCCACAATCCCACATTGCTAAATTCCACCTCACTAAAAGGTGAAAAAAACAACAGTTCCAATTTATCTAATTTCACCCCAGAAGAACCACATTTAATGTTTTCAGAACATGACATTTCAACTTTTAGGTCCAAACTAACACCCAAAGATCTAAAAAACACAATTTACACATTCAATTATTCGTAAAGGTAAAACATTTTCAACAAACACCCCCCTTTCAAAAAGAAACCCCACGTTTCTATCCTTAAACATGAGATCCAAAGCCAAAAGAATATATATATATATATATATATATATATATATATATATACATATATATTTCTCAAACATTAAATTAACAGAGCCAAATTTCTCAACAAAGTTTCTTTTTCTCCATTCATTCTCGAGAACCAAACATGAAAATCCAAAAAAATACCAAAATATAAACTTTTTTTTCTTACCCGGATCTTAGCTAGAACCCCTTTCTTCTCTAGGGTTCGAGTAACTAGGGTTTTCAAATCCATCATCTCCCTCGTGTAATCATCCATGTTTTTGTTTGTTTTCCTAGAAAATTAAGAACCAAAACATAAAAATAGAACCTTTTTCTTAAATTCGTGGAAGAACAAAGAAATGAAGAAGGGTGGCTAGTTGCTAGAGATGGGAGCAACAAAATTAATAAAAACGAACAAATAAACAATTTCTGGTGAATGTAGGATTCACTGGACGGTAAAAGTGTGATCTTGTCCGTTCATTTTCATGATCTGGTTTTCTGATATATGATTCAAAATTCAGATATAGAAAAGTGTGATCTCGACCGTTAAGTTTCTTGATTGGATCCTTTTAGATTAAATCCAACGATCAGGGGATTTTTGAGTTTCACTGGGTTTTGGGTAAAATACACCAATGGCCATCAAACTTTAGGGTATGCTCATTTTAACCATTGAACTTTGAAATCTTTTATTGAGATCATTTAACTTTTAATGCGTTTTTCCGATTAGCTATCTTTTATGGCACGAGCGAAATTTCAGGATACATGGGAGACAACAGCGAGTAGCTTGGGACACTTTGACTCACATAAAGAACACTGGCGGATGCATCCTTTAAATAGGGTGGGCCCGTGCCCACCCTGAACTTTTCAAAGTTCATATATTTACCCTTAATTTTCTTAATTTTTATGAATTGGCCCTTAAGTTTTTGTAATATTTAAGCTTTGTGCCCACCCTGAGATTTCTAAATTTTATATGTGCCCACCCTCAAATGAATTTCTGGATCCGCCACTGATAAAGAATAATGTTCGTATTAAGATATCTGGGTATAATAACTTAAATTTTTTTGATAATTCTATAACTTTTTTTCCACAGATACTACTTAATTTTTATTAATTCTATAACTTTTAAATAGGGGCTTTATTAGAGAGTTTATACTTGTACAATAGACGGTTATCTTTTATGAATAAAATTTAATTTATCTAAAAAAACTTTTAATCCGTTTTTATTTTAATACCTCCTTAGTTAATTTTTGGTAAAAATAATAGCGTAAGACCGTGTTATCTAAAAAATACTTTCTTTCATAAAATAAAATTTTAATAGGATAATTATACTAAAATTTTTATTTTATAAATAACAATTTAAATTTACACAAAAATAAAACAGATTAACCATCTATACTAATTACTTCAATTAGTGACTCTCATATCTTGTTTTTTCATTCTAGGGTTTAGGGTTTAAGAAAAAACTCGGATTTAAATTTTAGAGAAGACACTCTTAAAAGAGAAAGTCACGAATTTTGAACATAAACCACTGTAAATTAAATATATAATTTATATAAAAAGCACACTCAGTTAACATTTTCTCTACCCTTTAGATCGTTGATTTTTAGATTCATAGGAATAAATTTTCGTTTTCTCTTACAGTAGGTAATAAATTTTTGTTGATTTTTCGAGTGAAGATTTACTTAAAAAAATATAACGTAAACAAACGATGACATGGATAATCTTTAATAATTGATCTCATAAACACGAAAAATTATTAGGTGAACCCTGTTCACTACGTCATCCGTAGTCCCAAGCAATCAGAACTGTTCATCTCAATTTTTTAAAGATGATTCATCATCTCTTTCCTACATGTAATTAACGGGTTGATAGTTATTAGATAATTATTTAAAGATGAACGATTCTGATTGTTTGAACCATAAATAACGTGGTGAACATAATTTAACTAATAATCTCTCCATAAACACGTAATGAAACTTAATCATGATATAATTCCTCCTATTACTCCTTTCTTATAAGGAATCCATATGATCACGGACGGAGCATTGCAGTGAGTGGTAGGGATTGTTGCCCCTCCCAAAATTTTTGGTATAATTGCGTTTTTAGTCCTTTTTAGTTTAAATGTTAATTAAATAGGGTTTTTGCGTCTCTCAATTTTTAAATTAAAATGTTTAATAAACTCTTACCCCTCCTAATATTAAATCATAGCTCGGATATGATCAGTAGTTTAACAATGATTTCATGACAAGAAAAGTCAAGAAACAAAGATGGTTTTGGAGAATTGGGTTCTCAAGTGTCCTAATAAACATTTTTATAAAAATAAATAAATATTCCCTGACATTTCCTATTGGATTTGGGCAACAATAATAGATATTCTTAGGTTTGGTCTTTTACAGCTAAGTCTTGTGTGATAGAAATCCAACATGTGGGCCTAAATTTGCCATTTTGGGTATGGAGAAGACTCGCCTAGTAAGTTTAAGGTTTAAGATTCTATTCAATAAAATTATTAAAAAAATTATATTTTTTGAATAAAATTGTTTTTAAAAGATTTATTCATTAAAATTAGATGTACAACGCGAATCGATTCGAATTAGGTAGTATGAGATCCTAAAAATCGAAAGAATAATAAAAAAAATAATTTCTTCAATATTTGTAGTTATATATTTTTTAGTGAAAACAGAATAAAAATTATTTTATTTAATAATATTTTTTGTTTGACAATTAAAAATAATTTTAATGGTGCGTTTGATTCATGAAAAAAATATTATCATGGATAATAATCTTTTCCGAACTTACGTTACCATGTTTGGTTTAAACGTATTCTCACTTAGAGGCATTATTCTTTTACCAATAGTAGCTCTTTTCCCCTCAGATAGTAATATGTCTAATAATATTATATTTCGATAATTATATTCCTAAAAGTAATCTTACATTTTGTGAATCAAACATTCACTAAAAATTGGACGGAACAAAACATATGTATAAATTCATATTTTACTTCTATATGTATCTTATTGTTTTAATCATATTCGAGATGATATATTAAAGTTTAATAATTATTTTATAATATAACAATTTAATAAGTTTAATTGTTGTTTTATAATTTTTAAAATTATTGTAATAAAAAATACTTTTGTTTTGTTTAGTAATTATTTGTGTACTTTACCCTTATAATTAAGGTGTACATTTTGAATTTTAGATTGGTAAATTATTGATTCATGTTCAATTTTAAAAAAATAAATTTTTAATTTTAATATTGAATATACGGGTTGGATATCAAAATATTTAAACTTATGATTTGATTTAAATATTTTTTTTAATTTAGTGATTCTATTTATGAAAATTTTAGATTTTTGAATATAACAAATAATAAATTATTGTATATAACAATATTTGTACTACGAAAATTTTAATTTTTTTTATATATAACAAATAAAAATATCGAATATAATAAGATTCATGTATATAAAATTTTAAATTTTTCGATTTTCAGATATTCAAGTATTCAATCAGAATGTGAAATAACTATTCATATTCAATTCAGAATTTTAAAATATTAGATTCAAATTATTTAAAAATAAAATATCAAAATTTTTAGATCAGATCAATAAAATAAATTTTTTTCACAATCCCCTATAATAAATACTTACAAAATTTGATCTAAAAGATGTGATTGGTTAAAATTAAAGTAGAATTTAAGAGGATAACCTAAAGAAGTACTGATTTGGCATGTTGGTGGTTCCTAGATTGAGAAAAATTCTACCTTTTTTTTCGGGTTTAATTAGACTAATATTCTCTTTTCATTTTTTTTATTTGAAAAATATTTTTTTAAAATTTTATTTTGAAGAATAATTAATTTTCTGTATACAGACTTAATTTGTACTTGTACAATATAAATTCGTATTTCGCATCTTATAAAACGCAAAATTAGATTAAAATATGTCACTTTAAAGAGTTAAGAAACTTCGCATTTTACAAAATGTGAAATACGAATTCGTATTATAAAAGATGCGAATTAGATCGAATTTATATCTTACAGGATACGCATTAAGTCTACATATATATATAAAGGGATTATTTTTTAAAATAAAGTTTGAAAGAAATTATTTCTCAAATTAAAAAATTTAAAAAAATCCCTAAGTTTTTTTCCTTTTGGTAAACGCTTTTAAAATAGTAAAACCCCATTTCCATGATCTTCTACAATAATTGTTACATGAATTATTTTGTTTATTTTTTAATTTTTAGTCAAAATATTTTGTTTGACTTTTAAAAAAACAAAAGTCAAAATAATTTTATTTGACCATTTTAATATGGATGTCATATTATATTTTTGGCTTAAGGGTGTCATAAAAATTTGAATTTTTAAAGAAAATTAATTAAATTTTTAATTTTTTTCACCTAATTAAGTTTTTATTTGAATCCATCAACCTTACAGTAAAATATAATAAATTATGAGTACATGATAGTCATATCCTATATTAAAAACCTTATAAAAACAATTAATTATCATATAAATATCTATATAAATTATGTAATAATACGATGTGACATATACAAAAAATTAAAAAAATAAATTTAAACGTTTAAAAATTTAGAAATTAATTTAAAATAAAAGTTATAATCCAACTAGGACAAATTCTATTAATATTTTTAATTTACTAATTTTTAATAATAAAAATAAAATTCAACAAATGAATTTATTGCTCTTTATGTGTAAGTTGTCCTATACACAAAATCAACAAAACATTAAATTTTGTCTGCATTTTTAATAAAAATCTTGTGCAAATGGACAAGAATGTGTCCAATTTAATATAAAAAAATTCCATATTTTTTATTGTTTTTTATTGTACTGTGGGCATCCATCATAATTGATGCTGATTTTGGTTTGTAAAATTAGGTTGTAAGTTAGGACATATTAAAATGGTAGTGGGACAGGAAAAATTATATCATGGGTCAGTCCTATCACGTATCCATGGGATCGACCAATAAAAATTATCCATTTTTCCATGTTAGATTTTTTTCCAAGTGATTTTTCACTTAAAAAATTAAAAAATAATGAAGTGGATAGTTTTTATTGGTCGGTCCCATGGATGACGTAGTGGGACTGACCCATGATATAATTTCTCCAACTAGAGACATATATTATTAATTATTTATTAAAATTTGATGCTTTTATTTATATATTTAATTTAATTATATTTTATAAGAAAAAATGGTTAGCATAATATATGGTTTAGGGGTTTTTAATCTGACTTGATCTGATCGAATTAAATTTTTTTATGAAAAAAGGGTTTGGTCGGGTGGGGTGTTATTTTAGAGTTATATCGGGTTGGGTCAGGTTAAGGTTTAGGGTGTAAAATATTCAATCTGACTCAATTTGAAACTAAGTATATAATTTTTTCATAAATTTTTTAGAGATATTTATAATAATAGTCCTCTATCTATATATTTTTTATAATTAGATCTTAAAATTATTTTTTTATTTATAATTTAGTCGTTCGAATTATTATTTTTTTCTATAGGTCGAAGTCGGGTTTATGATATTTATTGTATTATTTATGTTTTAAAAGTTTAAATTATGTAATTATTTGTATTGAAATAAATTTAATTTTTATTTAATAATTTTAATTATTTTATAGTGTGAAAATGAGTATTTTATACTTAAAATAGTAGGGGGAAATTAGAAATGTTAAAACTCATAAATTAGAAATTAGAAAATGAGTATTTTATGAAATATATATATGAAAAAAATTTATTTAAAATAAAGTTTAAAACTCATAAAATAAAAATATTTTATAAAAGTAAAATATAGTAAAATTCAAAACCCAAAGTTAATATTAAAAAATTGAGACTATTCAAACTAAAAACTAATATATTATTTTAATATTTATTAAATCGAATAGTATACATTCCTATTCTAAACTAGTAGTTAAACGTCAATCTTTATTATTTGGGTGAATCAACTTTAAAACTTATAATAAAAACGTGTGACAATCATATAATTTTTCGTTGTCGTTACATAAAATTATAATATTTATAAAAATTAGAATTTTTATCATTTTCTCTTTAGAAAAAAATCTCAAAAATTTTATTTCATATAATTTAAAAAAAAATATTTGACTAATTAAATCAATCTCGAACTCATTTACTATTTAATTATTTTTCTTTATTTAATAAAAATATAGTAAAAAAACAAAATAAAAAGAGTTTTTTTTTCTAGGAAAAAAAGAATCTTTAATGTCACATGTTATTTGTCTTTCATCAATAACAAAACCCAACAAACAAACAGTGGTGTCATTACATAGACGGTTTTATCCCCATTTCACAGCACGTGCGGTAAAAAAAAGACAATGAGGGTAATGGCAAAAATGTAAATAATATAAAATACGTGACCGAAGAATGAGAGTTTTGGCGAAGACTTTGGTACGAAAGGAGGGGAAGAAGCCACGTCTCCCAACTGCCTTTTTACCTCGTACCCTTCCCGACAAGGACACAATCTCCATTAATTTAATTATTTTAAATAAAATATCCATTAATTTATTTATTTATTTAATAACCATAAAAGTTTAACTGTAATTTTATTTTGGTGAAAAAAAATAAATGATAAAAAATAACGTGATGATTTATAGTGATTTAATTTTTTAATTAAAGTCTGTTTTTACAACCTTAGCTATCCACGTTAAAGATTTTTTAATTTATTGTTATTTTTTTAGACTCAAGGAGATAAGTCGTATAATAAAATATTTATACCTTAGATACTTGTTATTTAAATATTGTTTTAAGAAGTCGTTTAAATCGTTTAAAGAATTTGTGACCGTTATTAATAATTAGGTTGATTTGAATTCGTTTTGGACTTTATTTCTAACATCAAATGTACTTCTAGAGTATGACATATCAGTATGTGTGTAATTGTATCGTGTCTATCTCAAAAAAGAAAGAGATGTTGGGCAAAATTAACACATGATATCAGTATACCTTTTCGTGTATCAGTATGACCAAACTAGTATTTATACGAGTTTTAGCGACTAGAAATCTGATCATTTGGGGACAAAATAGCTTATTGGTATACAGTATAGCTATACGGATACAAATTAACGCATTGATATATACATATGAGTTAGGTATAGAATCAAGTTATACACTATAAATCTTTTTAAGTTTTACACATATTTTGGATCGTTGGATGAGTGAAACGAATGACTCAAATTAACAGTTTGTTATGCGATCTGAAGATTATCACTTAAGAAAAAAATAAGGAGTTAATTTGATAATAATACATTTAATTCTCAAAATTTATATATTCAGTCAATTTAGACATCAATAATGAGGATTAAATTAGGAATAAATTGATTGAATGTATCAATATGGATGATTAAGTATTAAACTTAATGGTCATTTTGTAACTTCTTAAAGTTTTGTGACTATTTTATATTTTAAAAATAGTTTAGCAACCATTTGTGTATATTACCCTTATTTTTAATAAACGATTAAATAAAATATTAAGAAAAAGTATTGTGATTTAAGCAATGACGTCATCTTTGCGGCTCACACAAAAAACACGGCAAAATTAAAACTAACGGCTGCACGGCGCGTGCTGTGGTGTCATTTTCCCTGTCGAGTGGGTCCCACCTCGCCTTCTTATCCTCGTCTTCAAAAGCTTTGACATTGACGTGGCAGCAAATCATTGGTCTGCTCTGGATTGATGATTGCTTGGTTTTAAATTTCCCACAAATATTTATTGCGATAAAAAAAAAGGCTTAATTCAGTTTTTGCCCCTAACAATTACATGCTTTTTCAATTTGGTATTTTATTTTATTTACATTTAGTGTCTAATATTTTATGTAGAAAAATATTATTGATTATTTTACCGATTATTAGTTAACTTAATAGAATGTGACGTTAGATTTTAATGTTAAAGATTTAAATTATAACATTATAAATAAAATAATCTAAAATATTATTAAATAGGTTTGTCCCACAACGTCATCTATAGTCACATCTAATTAGGGGTGAGCGTTCAATCAAGTTAAGTCGAGTCAAAAAAAATTTGAATTGACGAGTCTAATTTCATCATTCAGACTCTTATTCAATTTTTTTTAAGTCGAGTCGAGTTGAAGAAATTCAAGTTGAGTTTTTGAGTTTTTATAAAAGAAATAATTGTAATTATTTACATTATGTTATAGTTCAATTTGATTTAATTTAGACGACTTTCACTAATCATATAAGATATGTATATACATATTACTTCTTATTTTTCCATATGTGGTAATATTTCTTCATATTTTTACATCTTGGTATATATATCATAAAAATTCGAGAGACTCGTCTAAAACTTAAAAATAAATCTTTTAATTACTAAATTTTTTTGAGTTGTTCAAATTTCTATTTTATAATCCAAGCTTTATTTTAATTTTTTTTAGTCAAATTAAGTTTATAAAATTTTGAGTTGAGTAAAGACAAGTCGAGTTATTTGTTTTTTTAGTCGATTCGAGTTTTGCTCGGGACTATATTCAATAATAATTTTTCATCTTATTTTTTAAGGTAAATCTTCACATATTTCCTGCGTGTCACTAAATAAACAAATCTTATTGGATACGATTATAAATAATGTGGTGAGCTGAGATCAAATAATAATTTTTCTTACAATATCTATTCTAAATTATACAATCAATAAATCGAATACCGGTTATTAAAAAATAAAAAAAATATCCAATTAAATTCATTTACTAGAAAGTTTGAGTAGGTGCCATTTCACAACCAACAAAACATATCTCCCCCTCCCCCTACAATTACCCCAAATCTAAGGCGAGTGGGGGATTACCTCCTTGCCCTAACTAATGTAAAGTCGAAAATCGAACTGAAGTATCATGATTTATAAATTTACGAATCGTGGTTAATATCAGTTAATCGAATTAAATCAAATTTGATTTTTAATTAATTTTTAATCATTTTTATAAAATAAAAATACATATTGTATACTTAAAATACTATAAATATATTTTTATTTTTTACTTAAAAATATATTTTTAATAAATATTTATAAAAATATCTTAAAATATTTATTTTAATATTTAAAAGTCATAAAATAAAGTTATTTTATCAAGATAAAATACAAAATTTTAAAAATTACCGTTAATATGAAAAAATCGAAAATAACCAAACCAAAAACCGATGATTAATAAAATAACTTATTAAATTAAATCGAAACCGAACCGAATACAACCGTAGCTTTAACCAATGGAATAATACTAATATTTTAAAATTAAAATATTACCCTAAAAGGAAAGTTTTTTAAACATGGGATAATATGAAATAATGGAAGTGGAAAGAAAGATTCTAAGTGCACCCAAGATCAAATCATTGTCCTATTTCCCAATAAGGGAAATGGACGGCCTAGATTTGTCCATCATGGGAGGTAATCTTTCCTTTTTGCTGATGGGGTTTGATTATTTTGTTGCTTTAATTAATTTATTATGACAAATGACAAGACAGCTCTTCTGTCTCCATTAAGGTTTCATTGCCTTATTTCCTCTCCACAAATTTGGTAGTTGAACATTTATTTTCCATATAAAATAATTAAAAAAATACCCTTTGTGGGACCGTGTTGCCAATAATTTCATATTTTATTATAAATTATAAATTATGGGTTTGAATGGGACATTGAAAAAAATCAAAATATTTTATGGGTTTAATGGGAATTTTTGAGAATTTTAGAGGGTTTAATAAAAATGGTTTTAGAAAATAATATTTAATATTAATTTTTAAATTTGGGTGCTATTATTTTTGCTAGTTTTAAAATTAATGAAATTTAGTTTTGATATCCATTTTTTATTTTAATTACTTTTAAGTCCTTTAATTCCAAAATTAAAAAAAAACACTAAATCCCTTAATATTATAGTTTAATTCATTTTTAAGCCCCTATTTATTTCAAAGTTGAATAACTTGTCTTTTTATAGGTAAATTTCGACTCCGTCCCAATCGATCCATAACAATAAAAAACTATTAGGTGAATCCTGTTCACCACGTCGTCTATGGTCCCAATCAATCAGGACCGTTCATCTTAATTTTTTTCAAGGTAAATCATCACCTCTTTCCTACATGTAATTAGTGGGTGAGTAGTTATTAGATAATTATTTAAAGATGAACGGTCTTGATTACTTAGACCATGGATGACGTGGTGAATAAAATTCACCTAATAATATCTCCATAACAATAGACATGTGATGAATATATAATATGAACATCACATGTAAACATATACAAATAATAATAAATCAATAAGCCCCATATATGTAATTATAATAAATTTAGGGACCTCAAAGGTAAAAAGACAAATAGTTGATGTACATAATTCCCTGAGGATTAGTATACATCTGCCTTTTGATTCAACGCTAGAGCCACCGGCAGCAACACTTCATGTTCAGGGATTGAAAGCTACAACTAATGTAGCAAACATGTGAGTCACTTTTCAAAGGAATTACCTTATTTGCCCAAGATTTTTTTGAAGGATCAAATTAAATTTTACAAATATTTAGAGGATTTATTGGGAATTTTCTAAATTTTTGGAGAGCTAAAGTTACTGAATTAAGAATGACAACGGGACGAGAAGGATTTTTAGTCGTCTTATCCCGATCCGATATTTAAATCTTCTTATCAAAACCAATTCTAATATATTATATCCCAACCTGGTCTAACATAATAAAAAAAATGTAACCCAACTCTAATATTTTAATAAAAACCCAACTAAATTCGACATGACCTAGACAATTAATAAAAATATTAAATATAATATATAAATATATACTATCTCCCTCTCACTTAAAATGTCTATTATTGACTTTTTAAAAGTCAACATTTTTAAAGTTTGACTCTATTTATATTAAATATTTTAATTATTTAATTTTTATAAAATATATATTTAAAAACTTCTTGATAAAAAGGTTTTTAGAATATGTTTTTTATCAATAATAAATTTTAAATAATTGTGAGTCAAAGTTAAAAAAAATTGACCAAAAAAGTCAATAATAGACATTAAACATGAGACAAAGGGAGTAATAAATATATCGGGTCATGTCAAATATTTTTTACTCTAAACCTAAACTTATCCCAATCTGACTTTATTTTCTAATAACACGCCTGACCCAACCCAAATATGATTTTTAACAAAAAAAATTCTTATCGGGTTAAGTCGAGTCAAAACCCGATGAATTTGAATTGTTTTGTCATCCCTACTAAATCCGTCTTATGGTCTGTTAGTGAGTTAAAGACTTGAATTTTAAATTCTAAACGTATTATAAATTTCATTCACTCACAAAATTTTTGACACGAAATTTTACTTATAGAATATCGATCGTTTTATTATTCGATTTAACATATATTAAACTCGAATTTGACTTATTCTTATTTTATATTTAGGTTGGGATTATAAAAAAATGTTTCATATGTGATTATGTATGTATTGAACGTGGGTTGATAGGTAACAAAAATAAAATAAAATAAAATAAATATTTCAAGTGGTTTCACCATTTTATTTATAAATAAGTAGAGTTGATTATCATAAGTACAAGTACGAACGTTAGTTTTTCTTAGTTGTAGTACAACACAAACATTATAATATTTCAGTTTGATTGGTTGGTTCTGAACTGACATAATATGAATGATTCGATAAAATTTTAAAAGTAATTAATATGAATTAAATTAAATGATTGATATTATTTTTAAAAAATATTAGTTATAGATTAATTTTAAAAATTAAAATATTATATTATTTTACGAATTTGAGTTGTATTGAGTTATTTTTATTTAAAAGTTAAAATTATACACATAATAAATTAATAAATATTTGTTTTTTATATTGATGGTTTATTTTATTGAATAGTAAAAGACTCTATAAACTATTGAGTCATTTTAATATATTTTAAAAAATCTTGTTTAATTTATAAATAATTTTAATATGAAGTGACTTTATCAATCCAACTTAATTTATTCATAACGTCATAATTTAAACTTATGATTTTATTTAAATATCTAATATTAATAGTTAATTTATTATTGAGTATGAAAAATGATGCACAACTTTTCAATGAGAAACTTTTGTATATATAAGATTATTTTATACTATATAAAAATTTAAAAATTTTAATTTCTTTGAACCGTTGGATAAAGATAAATGAATGGATGAGATTAACAGTAAAAAAAATACGAAGATTATCACTTGAAGAAAAAATATAAGAAAACAGTCTTAGTTATTTGTTGTTATCCTTCAATAGTTTAAAAAGTTTATAATAGTAATCGAGTTTTACATAATGTAACTGAATCCTAACATATATATATATATATATGCGATACGATCCAGTTATATTTTAAAATTTAACTAGTAAGAAGTTAATTTCATCCATTTATTTTATGACCATAAATTCAGGGATGGAGCCATGTGTAGCTTCCTCTAATTTTTTGGGTATAATTACATTTAAGGTCCTTCTTAGTTTAAATACCAGTAAAATAAGATTTTTACTCCTCTCAAATTTTAGATTTAAAGGCTTAATAGACTTTTACCCCTCCCAATATATGATATTAGCTCTGTCCTGCATGAATTAGTATAAAACTACTTGAGTTTCACATAATATAAGTGATCCTAATTTCTATATACATATAATTTTATATATATTTTTTAAATTGTTAAACGGGTAAAATTGATAATTGAAATTAATAATGAATTATGTGAAATTATATTTTATATTTGAAAATTTTTACAACGGGAGTCGAACACTATTAATGTTGAACATTGTTGAACACCATTAAATTAATTAATAAAAATTTAAAATCTCAAGGACTCGATATGTAATTAATAAAAGAGCGATAAACTTAACATATAATTAATAATTGTATGATTAGTCCTTTAGATTTTTATTCTTTATAAATTAATTTAATAATATTCAGCGGTGTTCGATACCTGTTGTAGACTCATCCTTTATATTTTATAAAAGAGTCGACATTGTATTTTTAGATTCGAGTGTTGAAAATCTCCGTTTGCCGCCTATGATCGGCCGCCATGTTGACCGGGACAAGTTTTATGTGCTGTGGTCTGAACAGTTTTTCATGAGATTTCAGACATTACGGACCGACAATGGAACCAGACATGAGGACATAAGACATCATGCAGGCCAATTTCATGTGAACTGCATTATTTATAGTTTGGAATATGTTTTAGTTTAACAGGAGTAACTTTCAATAATAAGATAATTAAATTTATTAATATAATTTTATTTTTTTATGTAAATATTTTAAAATATTTAAATTTTATAGATTGATCGAGTTATATTAAAATCTAATCATGCTTTGATTATTAATGTATTCGATCTTAATATATAAATGACTCAGATTTTAATACGACCATCAATAACTATCTTGAGTTGATATCTCAATTTTAAATATTATCTTTTATTTAAGCTCCATCCGGTGGAAATGTTGAAAAATTAGGCTGGACGAAGAAGTCGGGTTTTAGGGGAAAAAAATCAACTTCTTTAATATTCATGTTTGAGGCCAAAATTGGTAAAAAATTGTATAAATATGAGAAAAAAACAAGATATTTAGTGAAGCTTTTCTAGAAGTTTTAGTTTCTTCTAATATGTTTTCTCTGTTTTACGACACGAGTCTATTCTTATGATAGATCTGCAATCGTATAAAGATTTTCACATTACTTATATACGAATTATAATTATTTATTGATTTATTCAAATTTATTTGGAAGTAAGTTTTCTAAATCTTGGCTCCATCCTTGATGACACGAATCTACCCCTACGGTAGACTAGCAATCGTGTAGAGATTCTCACATCGCTCATATACGAATTATAATTATTTATTGAATTATTCAGATCTATTTGGGAAGTAAGTTTCTTCTAACACGTTTTCTCTACCTTATGACATGAGTTTGTCCCTGTGATAGACCTACAGTCGTGTAGAGATTCTCACATTGCTCATATACGAATTATAATTATTTATTAGTTTATTTAGATCTATTTGGGAAATAAACTATAAATTTTGCTTTGGTTCCCTCATTACTCCATAGTCTTTATAGTATTTAGTTGGATAGAGATAAAGAATATAGGTTAAATAATTTTTATTTCGAAATCGACAAAGATTTAAAAAAAATTAAATAAAAAATAAGACTCAAGTCTAATTTATCTAATTTAAATTAAGAAAATCCTAAAATATAATTAAAATCACAAAAATTGGACCACCATAACTCAATCTTACTAATTTCAAAATTAATATTAACGAAAAAAATAATTAAACCAAAAAATACTTAATATTAATTAAGTATATGATTATTCTGATTTAAATTACGTTTGATTTGTACTTAATATTAATTAATGTATATATTTATATCATATTCTATACCAAAAACAAATATCGGTTAGAATTGTAAAACATATTACAAGAAAATACTTTGAAAAGTAAATTATATTTAATTAAGCTGTAAAAAATAATAGTTTTAAAGTTTTTTTAAAATAAATATATTAAAAAATAAAAGAAAAGCAAGTTTTAATGATTTAAAAAAAAATAAAAAATGGCCCTACTAAATAATAAAAACTTGTCTAATAAAATTTGAGTAAAATATATTAAAAGTCATTCAATTATTAATAAGATTATATATAGTTACTGAATTTTATAAAACTACAAGCAAGCCACTTAACTAGTCTATTATAATAATTATATCATTATACTATTAAAATTAGTATGACAAAGAGCGAAACTAGGGGTGGGTAATACCGGGTACTCGACCAATTTGAATAGAATTGGTCTCGGTTTCGATAACTATCGGTTTCTGAAAATTAAAATCAGTCTTGGTCCCAGTTATATTGGATCTTAAATTTTAAGAATGAGTCCCGTTATTGGTGGGAACCGGTTTCAATACCGGGTACCCGGTTAATTAGTTTATTCTTAAAAAAATTGAGTAATTGAAGAAAAAAAATTCAACCACCAACAATAATCTTAAATAATAAAATTAGAACATTGTAGGCTTAAAAATTAAAGTTTTAAAACTACTCATACTCATAATATTCATACAGAGAAAGTTTAATAAGAAAATAAATAAAAGAAAACCAATACCAGATATTTGGTATTGGTCCCGGTTCTATTGGGTACCCACCGGGTATCAGGTCCAAAAAATCAAGATTCAGTCTCGTTCTCGGTTATGACCGGGACTTAAATTTTGGATCCAATCATAATCCTACTGGAACCAATACCAGATAAAAATCTATCGAGTCTTACCGGATCCAGAATCGGATAATTGAATTTTTTACTCACCCATAGGCGAAAAATCTTATTGTGACCTTTCAATTTTATTAAAATTTTATTACGACCCATAAAAATTTTAGTGTTATTATATCTTCTTTTATTATTTTTAGTTTCGTCCCTGAGATTGACTTGATCATAATCGAAAACTTAACATCCAATGATAGGTGATATGTTTGTAATAGTCAGATAATTGAGTGCTACATTTATAACTTTTTAAAATTAAGTGTAGTTTATAATTTTATTAATAATCGTGTGGTTTGTGATGTAATTCGCCCTAAAAGCATAAACAAAGGGTACCTCACCAAAATAAGATAAATTAATAGATAGTTACTGTTATAAATATATTTATTTATGGTGAATATCCATATATTAAGTTATACTTTAATGGGCTTTAGTATTAGGGTTTAATACCCATTGAAATTAGGGTTTCCATCTTATGCCTATAAATATAGACTTTTGGCATAGCATTGTATACAACCCTTACTTTGAGAATATAATAAAATCTCTCTCCCTTTTGTCTCTCATATTTATTCTTCTATTTTATTCTTGTTCTTTACTTTATTCACAACACGTTATCAGCACGAGTTTGCTCAGAAGATTTTTATTTCAAGTCTCTTCAAAGATTTACTCGGTATGTTCTTTTTCAATCTTTTATATTTAATTTATAAAATAGTATATATACGATGATGATTATGATTTTTCTCTTTTTCATGTAAATATTTCTATTTTTGTCTAATGATATTATGTGTTTATTTCATGTCATTAATATTTTGTTTTAATAATTTAATCCGAGTATATTGGCTGGACATCCCGTTCTGCGAGGCTATTGGTCTCAAAGGAGGTTCTTTTTAAAGGACCTTGTGGACTGGTTTAACAACGCCGCGTATGAGGATTAAATTTTTATTCTTTGAATATATTGAATATATATTGGCTGATCAATTACTATTTAATAGTATGAATATTATAAAGTTTATATTTGCTTGGAAGCAATATTTTTTTTTATGTCGAAAAACTCGACTATAGACTTCTCCCAAGTTCAAGTTACGAAAATTGTCTTGATCAAAGAATTTTTATGGGAGGCATTCCCTGAAGTGAATGCATGCATGATGATTATTCCATGCAATTATTGGATTTATGACATTCCTTAAAGTGAATGCAAGCATGATGATTATTCCATGCGATTATTGGATTTATGACATTCCATGAAGTGAATGTAAGCATGATGATTATTCCATGCGATTATTTGATTTATGTCATTCCCTGAAGTGAATGCAAGCATGATGTTTATTCCATGCGATTATTGAATTTGTTTCATTCCTTGAAGTGAATGCAAACGTGATAATTCACTATATGATTAATGAATAAAACTCAATTATGTGCCAGAGTATCATTGATGAGGATATGTTAGAAAAAAAAACATACTCCATTTTTCATGCCAACAATGTTGTCCTTCAGACACAATATCGTGAAAAAGGCTTTAAGAAATATTCCAAGTTAATTTCTTGCCTTCTTGTGGCTAAGCAAAATAATGAGTTGCTCATGAAAAATTATGAATATCGCCCAACAGGCTCCGCTCCATTCCCTGAATCGAATGTGATATTATATAGCGGAATGAATAAAAGCCACATTAGTAATTGTGGTCATGATTGAGATCATAAAATAGACATGGATAAGATGATTATTTTGAGAATACTTATATCCACAAGAAGTGAAATTGTAAAGATGCCAAGAATGATAGAGATCAGATTAAAAATCTTTATGTTATCAAAGTGATGGTATAAACCATTGATCTCGTACTTGTCAAACGCCGAAGCATTACGGACTTTATTCATAATCATGAATGATAAATTGAAGAAAATATAATCAGATTTTCTTTGTGGCGAAAATAATGGCGTTATTGATCCAACTCAATTGGATATTGATAATTTTTCTCATAGTCTTTCAAGAGAATAATTCGCCATTTATTTTATTTCCCTTATAACATCTAAAAGAAATAGTTGATCTTTATTTATTTTGTTTTATTCATTATATATTTATATTAATTTATTTTACATATTATTTATTTACGCTTTATGTTAATTTATCATTAATTTATTTTATATATTATTTATTTACATTCTATGTTAATTTATCCTTTGAAGAATATTATCACTTCCGTAATGAAATCTATAATGAATTGTGGCTATTTATGCCAAGCAAACAGTGCAAGTACTCATACTATACTTAAGCATAAGAAATATTTTCCCATTTAAATACAAGGAAAAATGTGAGTACTATATCTCAAAGTACTGAAATATCAATGCTTCGGAAGAGCTTTTGAGAGTTTATCTTTGATAAATAAACGAGTTGATATAATGTGCTATATTTAATATTTTCCATTCCCCGAAGTGAATGGTACAAAGCACATATTTTTCATTCCCCAAAGTGAATGAAATAAAGCACATATTAAAGGGTACATAATTATGTACATTTTCCCATTTTAAATGCAAGGGAATAATATGAGTACTATATCCGAAAGTACTAATATCACAGAAAGCTCCGACAGATCAAATATGTTATTGCTAAATGAGACTTTATCTCATATTTACAGTGCATTATGCCCGTTGAGCAAATATGTTATTGCCAAATGAGACTTTATCTCATATTTACAGTGTATTATGCTCGTCAAAGTCGCAAAGAGACTTATTGCATTTTAAAAGATATTTACAGAAATATATTGAAAATATTAGTCAAGGGATGCTGACTATCTCAATATTACGAGTATAAGGAAATCTTGGCAAAATTACATGCACTGTCATCCATATTGTACTACATAAGAATTAGTACAAGTTGAAGCTCGTGCTATTGTAAACAATATGTTTACTGATAATTTTATTTGGCATGACCGGTTAGACCATCCCGGTTCAATTATGATGCGAAAATTGGTTGACACTTTCATGTGATCATTTATTGAAGAACTAAGATTTTCTTCATGGTAATATTTCACGTGATACTTGCTATGAAAGCAATTTGATTATACAATCATCAACATCTAAGATAGAGTGCTATTAATTTTCTGGAACGGATACAAGGTGATAAATATATGGGCCCATACACCTTTCTAAAAGATCATCTAGATATTATACGATTTTTATCGATGCATCGACTAGATGGTTATATGTATCCTTGTTATTAACCCGCAACTTGGTGTTTGTGAGGCTACTTGCTCAGTTGATAAAATTACGAGCACATTTTCCAGATTATTTTCTAAAGACAATCAGTCTTGATAATGTTGATGACATGTAATTTTACATGTAGTATCATAAATTCGCATCAAGCCAACAAATGATCATAAGTTCTCCCCATTACAAATGGTTTTTGGTCAGGAACCAAATATTTCTCATCTTAGATTTTTTTTGTGTGTGTGTGCGATATATGTTCTAATTGTTCCACCACAACGCACAAAGATGAGTTTTGTTGGGAATATATATAAGAGCTTCTGACAGGGGATTTATTTACATCCCGATTTACTGACTATCATTTTAATGAGTCAGTTTACCCAACATTAGGGGGAGAAAATAAATAGCTGAAGAAAGAAATAAGTTAGAATGAATTATCATTTTTCTCATCTTGATCCACGTACTACACAATGTGAACTATAAGTTCAAAGGATAATTCATTTAGCAAATCAATTGCCAGATATTTTACTGACCATAAAAGAGTGACTAAGTCACGTATACCAGCTATGAATGCTCCGATTAAATTTGATGTCATGGAAGGACAAACTCTAGTTGCTAATGGGTCTAACTTACGCTTAAAGCGTAGTAGACAAGTAAGTTCCAAAGATAAGAGATCCTCGAAAAAGAAAAGGAGCTATATTTTATGATGGTCTGATCGAGGAATCAATGATTATGAAAATCTCTAGAAGAGATTAAATGGTCTCCAACAGAGACATTGACATGACTCGGGTACCTGATAATAAAGAGATCTCAATAGATTATGTCATGTATGGTAATAAGTGGAACTGAAATTAAATCGACGTCGTTAATATATTTGCATGCAATATAGCACTATAGATTTTATTTGATGATGTGGATCATGAATCATTGTCAATTGAGCAATGTAAACAAAGAAATGATTGGCCAACATAAAAAAGGCAATTGAGGCGAAACTAAAATCTCTTTTGAAAAGAGAAGTATTTGGGCCTATAGCCCGTACATTGAAATGTGTAAAGCTCGTGGATATAAACGAGCCTTCGTGAGAAAGAGAAATCAAAAGGGGAAATCATGAGATATAAACTCATTTGGTTGCACAAGGATTCTCACAAAGACATGAAATTGATTATGAGGAAAATATATTTCTCGGTGGTGGATGCAACTACTTTTAGATTTTGATCAGTCTGGCAATAAATAAAATTATTTGGTTTCTGCCTAATGGGTGTTGTTACATCCTATTTGAATGAGCCTCTTGATAGTAATATTTACATGAAACTTCCGGAAAGATTTAGATTGCCATAAGCAGTTCATTCAAGTTCTCGAGAACATTATTCAATCATATTGAATATATCTTTTTATGGCTTGAAACAATTTAGGCGTATTTGATATGATCGCCTCATTGAATACTTATTAGCATAATGCTATATGAATTATTTCCCCGAGCATTTTTATTAAGAGATTTAGCTCTGAATTTTTATTGATTGTGTATGTCGATAATTTGAATATCGTTGAGACTCGTGAAGAGACCTCCTCAAATCCTTGTGCATCTATCGACATACAGAAAAATATTGAAAGAGACTTTACATGCATAACGCATATCTATTTATCACCTTTATGGTTGTTGTTAAGTCTCTTACTGTAAACAAAGATTTTTTCGCATCACGAAAAGGGTAATGATATTTTTAGTCTAAAGCACAATATACACATTTTTTTTTGATCTGGAAGCATCGTATCTTAACTGGCCCAGAAATATTATTTAAGTGCTACGAGATCATTACCTTTAAAATAATTGTTATGCATAAGGCAAAACCGAAATATGTGTTTGGCTAAACATATCCTGAAGATATGTGAATGTTTTTTACAAGATAAGATGCAAGTTATCTTGTACAGAGATAATACAAAATTTATATCTCAAGGTGGATATATCAAATATGATAAAACGAAACATATTTCTTCAAGTTTCGTCCCTCATGATTTTCAGATGAATAATATTCAATGAATCATTTCAAGCAATGATTTGGAAGATTTATCCACTAGTGCATGATCTACTTTAATATTTGAAGATTGTATTCAATATTGAATTATGAAGATTCAAAGATCTTATGTGATATTTTCATGAGGGGGAGTAAATACGCGTCGCACTCTTTTTCCCTTAACCGAGGTTTTGTCCCAATGAGTTTTCCCGGTAAGGTTTTTAATGAGGCAACATGTTATGCGTATCAAAGATGTGTGTACTCTTTTTCTTTCACTAAGAATTTTTTTTCCCACAGGTTTTTTTATCTTAGTAAGGTTTTAACGAGGCACATTATCTTCATGGATATCCAAGGGGGAGTGTTATAAATATATTTATTTATGGTGGATATCCATATATTAAGTTATACTTTAATGGGTTTTAGTATTAGGGTTTAATACCCATTGAAATTAGGGTTTCCATCTTATGCCTATAAATATAGACTTTTGGCATAGCATTGTATACAACCCTTACTTTGAGAATATAATAAAATCTCTCTCCCTTTTGTCTCTCATATTTATTCTTCTATTTTATTCTTGTTCTTTACTTTATTCACAACAGTTACATCAAATTTATAAAATTCATCTATTTTGAGAGCAATTTTAAATAATTACTTTATACATACATACATAAATAAAAATTTACTTTAGAAAAGGTTTGAAATAAATTTATTGATTAGAATTTCGGATAAAATTAATATATTTTTTAAAAAAGCAAGTGTTGATTGATTATGCTAATTTTTGGTGTAAATTGTCAGTTTTTTATTTTATTTTATTAGTGTTTTTATTTTAAAATTTTAAATTTAAAGTTTAGGATTCAAAATTCGAGATTATAATTTAGATTTAGAAAATTAAAAGTAAAATATATTTTTTAAGATTTAGGGTTTAAGGTATAAAAATTTAAAAATTTTATTTTTAATAATTTTAGGGTAAACTACATAAATGTTCCTTTAATTATACCTCAATTATCTTTTACATTTCCTGACTATCAAATGTTACAAATTGGTCCATTGACTAACTTTTTTGATACAAAATGGTCCTGTGTCGTTAAAAATTTAACGGGAAACTGATGTAAATGTTAACATGCTGACTTGATAACCATATAACATCCTCGATCTCTATAATCCAAGTCAACATGTTAACGTCAATATCAATTTCCCGTCAAATTTTTAACGACATAGTATCACTTTTTATCAAAAAAGTTAATCAATAGACCAATTTATAATATTTGATAATCAAAAAATATAAAGATAATAAAAATATAATTAAATGACTATTTATGTAGTTTACCCTAAATTTTAGTATGATATGTCGATGATAATCGCTACCTTCACTGTTAACACGTTCCTCTCCTTTATTTCTATTGTTTCTTCTTCCTTTCTCTTTTAGTTCTCTTCTTTGTCGTCAATCTCCATTTCTCTCTCTACAGATCAAATTCTATTTTATCTTCTCTCTCCATTTCTCCTCCAAAGTTTCAATCTTTTCAACCTTATTTAACTCATCCTTTTTCAAATGCACTCTTCTTGTTGATGTTTCCTTGTATCACCAACCAAGAAAAGAAACCCCATCTTTCTCAAGTTTGTTTTGAAGAAATTCTGTAAAGTTTCTCGGGAAAAAAGCATTGGTTTTTACTTTGTTATTGTTGTTTGTTTGGAGAGAAAAAAAACATGTTGGATCTTAATCTTGATATGGTCTCAAGCGAGTCATCTTGCGATGAGAACAACAACAACGAGAAGAAGATGATGATGTTAACTCAAATGGAAGATTCAGGTTCTTCGAAATCTTCCATCATCAACGATGAAGATCATGTTCTATTATCCAATGCTAAAGATGAGAACTCTTCCAACGATGCTTCGCCGGCGTTCGTTTTCGATATCTTAAACAAGGAAAAAGATGGTGGTGGTGGTGGTGCCACCATTGCTAAAACGGTCCAACACCCTTCGCCGGACATCATCACTCGACAGCTCTTCCCGGTTGCCGGAGAAAAAGTGGGTCTGGGGTTGGAGTTCGGAACAACAAAAGCTTCGGGCTCGGATAGTAGACCCCAATGGTTGAACTTATCTTATGCGGAGTCCACCGGTGAGGCCGAGCTGACAACCGTCCAGATAATGCCTCCACCGAGGAAGAGCCGTCGTGGACCGCGGTCCCGGAGTTCTCAGTACCGCGGTGTCACGTTTTACCGGAGAACTGGTCGGTGGGAATCACATATATGGTAATATTAATATATACATGTACAGAATTACAGATAGGAGTAACATTTTTAACTATTTCTGGTAATATTTAAATGGAAATTCAACCTATTTGCCTTTGCTTTTTTTGAACAGGGATTGTGGGAAACAAGTATATTTAGGTAATTTAAATGAGAATTTAAGATTTTGTGAATAATTTCATGGATTTTGATTCTTTTCTGATAAGGGAATACTTTTTCTGTGTTGCAGGAGGATTTGACACAGCCCATGCTGCTGCTAGGTGGGAATTTCTTTTCTAGCTTTGTTCTATGTATCATATTTGGTTCAAATTTTGATGATTTTCATGAATTAAATCAGTTTTTGTATGAATTTGTGTTGTTATTTAGAGCATATGATCGAGCTGCAATCAAGTTCCGGGGTGTCGACGCAGATATCAACTTCAATTTGAGCGATTACGAGGAGGAAATGAAACATGTAAAGATGTTGCAGAATCATATGAATTTTTTACTTTCTTTTTCTTGTTTGTTGCTTGATTTTTGGTGTGTAAATGGTGTTTTGATCTGCAGATGAAGAACATGAGCAAAGAAGAATTCGTGCATAGTCTCCGTCGACAGAGCAATGGATTCTCGAGGGGGAGCTCCAAGTACAGAGGGGTAACGTTGCATAAATGCGGTCGATGGGAAGCTCGGATGGGGCAATTCGTCGGAAAGAAGTGAGAATCCGATTCTCCAAAGCTTTCTTCCATATGATCTTTTGGTTCTGAATTGTGATTGTATTGTCTGTCGGATCCGGATTAGGCTTTTAGTTAAGAACTTATCGTGTCGCGGTAAGGGCTTATGATCCTTACTTGCAGGTATATGTCTCTTGGATTATTCGACTCCGAAGTAGAAGCTGCAAGGTCTTTTATGATCATAGTTTTATGCTTCGAGACATCGATTTTGTGTAGTATGGATGTGATTCATACGGTTTTCGGTTTTTCGATCAGGGCTTATGATATGGTTGCCATGAAATGTAATGGAAGTGAAGCTGTGACCAACTTTGAGCCTAGTACTTATGAAGGGGAGACTACAAATAGTGGAGGTATTTGCAGATTTCTTTGAGTTTCAAAACAAGTTGTTGAGTATTTCGATGTTGAATTATCCGATGAATCGAGTGCAGGCAATTGGCATCACGATCTTGATTTGAGCCTTGGGATTTCTTCACCTTCCGTTGCTCGAAACGGGAGCAACGATGCAGCGGATTTCCATTTTCGTAACGCTGCAGGCAGTTCTGCTTCTGCGTCTGTGGGCATACAACCTCAACATGGTCCAACAGTTGTAGCTAAGCACACTCCGATGTTGCCCGGTGTTTATCCCGCCACTCTTTCACCATACAACGAGGTACTCCCCTTCGTTTCATTGTCTCCTCGCTTGTTGTTTCTGCGATCGTAGAATGTAAAGATTGAATCATGTTCTGATACGACAGGAAAGGGCAATGCCGAAGAGAGCTGAAGCTGTTTCATCGACCAACGTCCCGAACTGGGGATGGCGAATGCAAGGGGACGGTAAAATTGCCTCGACCCCGGTGTTTCCTATAGCAGCATCATCAGGATTCTCTTCGTCCAATGCCATCACTCCATCGACTACTCTCTTGTTTAACAATTCCGGCCGGAACCTTTGCTTAACGACGCCGACTACGTCCACCAATAACAGTTCCCATTACTATAATTACAGGAGCTGAAAGCAGCATTTGTTACAAGTGTGCAATACAAGAATATCTTGAATTTGTTAATGTTCCAAAACTTGAACATGCTTTCATAACATATTTAAACATCGGTCATTACCCGATGTTACGGTCGTTATTTCGTACTTCCATCTTCCATTATCGTTGCCGGAATCCGAATGGCTTCACAGGGTTAACCGAGTCGGATTAGTCCGAGGTGAAAAAAAAGCATCCCTAGGAAAGATTGCTGTAAAGAAGAAAAGCAAAGAGTTGAGAAGAACTATGATGATGATGCTGGGGTACCTCAGGACTTAAAATGAAAAAGAACCAAATGAAAGGTGAGAAATGCAATTTCCCCCTAACTTTAAATAATTTAATTACAGTTTAGGTCACTGATAGTTTCAATTTTTTCATGATTTAATTACTTTTAGAACTATATTCAATTTAAAGTTAATCAATTTATTATTTCATAGTACAATTTTGACTTCATCTCTGTATATTTTTTTCTCTAATTTTTATATAAAAAACGCTTGTATAAAATATTTATTCGTATAAATATATCTCGAATCGAAATAATATATCTCGAATCAATAAATTTAAATGGGGTATGGGTGCATTGATGGTTGATGTTGCAGGGTCCAATCTTGATACCCAATTTACTCAAACGAGGATAAGTTGATTTTATTCAATTTGCAAAAAGGTCCTCAAATTATTTATTTTTGAAAATAAAGGGTCTGCTCCAAGCTTCCATATTCATTACTCTGCATTAAATTCAACCTGCCTTCCTGCCCCAATAATGTCCTAATTTCTTTATTTCAGACCAGACATTTTAATTATGATGTTTATATTAATAATTAAAATTTTAATTTTATATTACAAATAAGGGCATTATATATATATTATTTTTGGAGGTCACGAGTTTGAGTACCAGTAATACCAACACAGTAACTAAGCGATCAATGCATAAAGGTGAGAGTATACTCTGAAATAAGTACTATTGTAATCACCATAACCGAATTAAAAAAATTATTTAAAAATAATATTTTATTATAAAAATAAATAATATTCACACGTCTTTATTTCACACATATATAAGACATCTATGAAAGTACTTAAGCAGGAATGATAACGGGTCAGATTGGATGGGTTTTTAATTCGATTTTGACCCAAAAACTAATATATCCGCTCTGATATTTTTTCTTGATTTAACTTGAAATATTAAAATCTATAATCCAATCATGATATATTAATAAAACCTCAATTAAACCCAATCCAACCTAAAAAAAATAATTAAAATATTATATATAAAAATATAAATATATCGGGTCAAGTCGAATAATTTATAATTTTTTTAAACCTAATTATTTCTTAAAATTATAAAAATAACTAAAGAAATTAAAACATTACCCCTTGTATCTCTCCTTTTTCACTTAAAAACCCTAAAAAACTTAAGCAAAACCCCAAAACACATCAAAGCCGCCATTGTTGCAGGTACGGAAAACCTCCCTCTTTTTTTTTTTTTTATTGAATTGGTAGAACTGCAAAACTACTAATTTTCATTGCGTTTTATTCTTAGGTGTTCTTCGAATATTTGGGAAAATGGGAAAATTAGGGAAAAAAGCGAGGAAGTTTGCGAAGAAGAATCTCCAATCTGTGTTGAAAAGAAAACGTCAGTTGAAATCCATCTTCAAGAAGAAAGCTTCGAAAAGTAAGTTCTGTATTGTTTTTAGTACAATCAAATGTGAGTTTTTTTAGTTCAAATTGTGGTTTGCTCATCTAGTCTTGAGTTTAATAATTGAATTTGTTAATGAGAATTATTACTTCTGGTGAAAATTTTCTAGGAGATAAGCAGGAGGAAGCGAAAAACGTTGAAGAAGATACAATAGGGAAGTCGAACGAAAGGTGAAATTTCAAATTTGAACTTTTCTGAATATAATCTTATTTGGTTAGAATCATATCATTTGTATTCTTTCCTTTGCTTTTTAGTTTCTGCTTTTATTAGTGTTTCAACTAAGCTGATTAGTGATAGTTTACATTTCCTTAAAACATTTAAAATGTGTTTTCAGAGACTTAGAATTCAAAAGTGTAGAGGAAACTGAGCTTGATGCGGTATTTTGTGATGAGAGTGATGCGATTGAAGATGATTCCGGCAGTGATGGATATTTATCTGAGGTTTTGAAATATAAAACTCCTTAAAGTTTTCATTTGGCTTTTTTTTTCGAGGGCAGAAAAGGTTTCTTATATATGTTTGAATTTATTGGTCAGGACTCGAGCTGTCAGTATTTGGATGAAAATGGAATTGAGAGTGATGGAGATGGTGAGGGCACTATAAATAGTTATTCATCTGTGTTCCCCGTAATGGTATTGCTAATATTTCCAATTCATTTACCTGTGCTTTCATAGATATGGATGTCGACAACGGTGGTGCTAGTGATTTATTGGAGCAGAACAGGGCGATTCGTTTAGAGCTTAAACAGAAGAAGAAAAAATTAGAGAGGCTGCAGAAAAAGGTATTAGGTCTGACATATAACTCTTATTTTTGTAAGATTGTATAGTGTTTCGAGAGTCAAAGATTGGTATGTTCCGACACCAACTAGGAGTTAAAGATGAACTTCATGCTGATAGACTCAAATGAATTCATCATTAGAACCGTTTACTGCAATTAGTACTTGAATTAGTTCTTTCATATAAGTGCTTAGTTTGATGTATATGCGCTTTTATTTTCTAACCGAGTTTTGGCTTGTAAGTTTGTTGTTGACTTGTTGTTCACAAATTGTTTCTACTTTATTTATTTCACTGAGCATTTCTACTATGTTAATTTCAGGATCCTAAATTTTCTAAGTTTCTGGAAAGCTATGAGAATGGCCTTGGGAAATTGAGAGGCGAGGAATCTGTAAGTTCTTAGCCTTTTTTTAACTAGATAATGTGTTATTAGATCGGAAAATGCATCAATCTTTTTAGTTTTTGTTTCTTGCTATCATCTGCTCTTGATTTGCATTGGTTGCACTTAGGTGCAATAGGAAAAAACCTATATGCTTTTCTAACTTAGATCCTACTTTTCTGTGTCCGAAGTTTATGAAATTGTAAGTCTGGGCGTGAAAACAATACATATAATCATGACTTAGTGTTGCTTGGTGTGAATTAAAACCAAAAGGAAAATAGTACCCCAAAGGTCAGGTACTGAGATGTATCATGTATGGAGAAAATGGAATATGTTGACGTACTGTGCTTAAGTCCTCTTTTTTGTCTGAGATATTATGGTTGCACACTAATATAGTATGTTATTAATGAATTATGAACTCACAATCATTTGCTAGTATTTCAAAAAAAGAAGGAAAAATAAGTAGTGGAATTTTTTGATTCCTCCCTTCTGCCCTTATTTCGTCCATCTGATGGCTGCACCTTTCTGAACATTTTTTTTCTACTTTTTGTAACAGTATTCTGATGACGACAATGCTAGTGAAGAAGGCACAGAAAGTCCTGAGAAAGGCACTGTAAATTTAAGAACAAACAAGTTGTTGACTAGCTCTGCCCTTAATTCATTGTGCCTACTAGTCAGAGAGCAGCGCAGTATATCTGCACTTACTAGTCTATTGAATGGGTATAGAGCTGCATGCCATTATGGAGCTGAACCATCTGAACTTCATGATGTCAGTCATGGACATCTAGAGAGCAAAACTTTTTCAAAGATTTTAATCTTCATGCTCCAAGAGGCTGATAATATTTTTCGAGAAATGCTTGGAATATCATGTTCTAGTTGCAAAAAGGAGACCATTTTAGAGTTGAAGAATAGCTCAAAATGGAAAACTATGAAGCCACTAATCAAGTCTTATTTGAGAAATACACTGTTTCTCCTGAATCAAGTTACTGACTCGGAGATACTCGCCTTCTCGTTGGTTCAAGTCAGAGCCTCTGTAATATTTTTTGCTGCTTTTCGTCCATTGCTGCACAGGCTAATCAAGGTATTATAATCCATGAGATATGACACGTGATATATATATATATATATATATATATATATATATATATATATATATATATATATATATATATATCGGTGTCAGTTTTGTTAGTACTAGTATTTTTAGGATATAAAGGAATGTTAATATTGTTTGTTTCGTTCAGTTGATATATAAGGTTATATACCCATTTTAGTATTATATTTTGGAACTAAGAGAATGCAAGACATGAGAAATCTTGTAATATTTCTTTTTAATTTTCAATTTTTGTTCTTATATTTCCGTCCATACCTTCTTGCCGTAGAAATAACCATCTAATTATTACTTTTTTCCTGCTTAGCAATAACTCTTTCAATTGATTACAGATTGCAGTTCATTTATGGGTAACAGGTGAAGGGGCTCTTGCATCACATTCTTTCCTGGTCATAAAAGATGTGGCTTCTGTGTTTAAATCAGATTGCTTCGACTCATGCTTGATTAAAACGTACAGGGCCTTCATTGGTCACTGCAAATTTGCTGATCCAGTTTCATCCAAACATATCCTGTTTCTGCGCAATTCCTTTGTTGAGCTATGCTCTCAAGATGTGCAGAACTCATCCAGAAAGGCAATGATTTGTGTTGAACAGCTGACTAAGATATTGCTTATGGCTCTACAAACAAAGAATAAGGTAGGCATGGTCATGTCTTTGGTGCCTCATTTAATTTGACGAGACAAGATTAGACATTATTTCAAAATTCTTTTAATTTAATGCGTATAGATATATATATAGTTTATTATTAATTTAATTTTACAAGGCAAAGCCGAGGTTTTGATGTTGCTTGGTTGTTATTGCTTGTACACAGGAGGCTGTAAAAAGGATATGCAGTTGGCAGTATACGAACTGCATTGATCTCTGGGTTTCATTTATATCAGCAAACATACAAGATTACGATCTTCAGCCATTGTTATACGTTATCATTCAGATTATCAATGGAGTAGCCATCTTGTTTCCTGGACCAAAACATTTGCCTCTAAGAATTAAATGCATTCAGTGGTTGAATACCCTTTCTAGTGCAAGTGAGGTTTTCATTCCTGTTGCATCATTTGCTATGGATATCTTGGAATATAAAACCGGAAAGGACAATGGGAAACCCAGAAAAGATTTCAACTTCTCTTCCACTATAAAGGTTGGGATTTGTCATCATTGTTACTTTGAATTGAAATGTCCTTTGCACACAAGATCGATGTATTTCTGCTATAATTAATGTGGATGTCTATGCTGCAGTTGCCGAAACATTGGTTAAAATCTCGAAACTTTCAAGACAAGTGTGTTTCATCTACCATTGAATTACTTGCAACACACTTTGCTCAATGGAGTTATCACATAACTTTTCCTGAGCTGGCTACTATCCCCCTCATCTCCCTCAGGAAGTTTCTTGAGACAACAACAATTGAGAGTTTCCGACGTGTGGTAAAGAGATTTATCGATCAGGTAATGACTTTTAGGAACTTCGGAGTCAAATTTTGTTTGAACCAGCTCTCTTGTCACACTGTCGAGCTACATAGGAATAAAAGATGATAAATGTTTAGTTCTTTCTGGTGTTTTAGGTGGAGCAGAACATTGAATTTATACAGAGGAAGAGAGACGAGGTGGCGTTTTCACCGAAAGACCATCAATCTGTCGAATCATTCCTTCAGGTTTACCTTCTCACTTCAAAATTGTACTTAAATTATCTAGAATTGAAGTCAATGAATTTCCTGAACTTCATAAATGGTCTGGATGCAGTATGAAAAGTCCAATGCTAATGCTCCATTCACACAATATTACAAGAGCATAATCGAGAAAGCAGCTTCCTCAAAACCGTTTACGAATCAGAAGATAAGGTGCCCTTCTTTATCTCCTTCCTGGCTCCGATCTTTTCATTTCTCTGGTTTTCCGGGTGGGAAAAGAGCGGAAAACTTTATAATTCTGCTGCATTTCGAGTTATTGTTTAGATTCTTTAAGAACTAACTTGTTATTTGGTACACTTCAGTTCCTTGTCCCAAAAGAAACCAAAAAGAACAGAAAGACTGCCGTCAAATGATACCATCATCCATGCGAATGCCGTTGATGAAGTTTTGGATGGAAAAAAGGCGGAATTGTCGACGACTAATGGAAAAGTCGGAAAGACGAGGAAGAAAAGAAAAGCCTAAGGTCGATACTCCGGCATCGCCTCTGTCTACTAATACATAATGGTAAGAAGACTCCATTCTATAGACCAATTGTTGAATGATTTTGTATTTGTAAAGTTGGAAAATTTTGTTAGCAGAAACTAGATTTGAACACCAAGATAAACAGGTTTTGCATGCGACATTAGCTAATCCGAGAATCAAATCTCGGATTATCTATCGGTTTTAGATTCGTTCATTGTTGATTTTTATCGATGAATTTTGCAGTTACTGAGATGAAATCTTTATGTTTGATTTATGGTTGCTAGGTGAAGTGTTTAAGTTCCATCTTTTTCCATTAAAAAAATCTATAATTTTCATATATATCATCAAATAATATTTAATTAAATATTTAAATAATGTTCTGTTATAATCTTCTCAAGCATTTCATTTAAGAAAATTGTAAGGGGAAATATATTTTTTATATAATTCTAACAAAAAAATGTATAAATATTTAATTAATTATTATTTAATGATGACATGTGAAAATTAGGTTAAATACTAGTTTGATTTTAAATCTCTAGCGAAGCAGGAGACACGTTTTAGAATATAAATATAAAAATTTTTAAGAAAAAAAATCACAATTATAATTTCAATAGTTGTACAATATTAGAAAATAATATCGATTAAAAAAATAAAATTACAATATTATAATTCTACTAAAATATTAATAAAGTAGATGACAATTCAAATTTATCAAGACCAATAATAAAGTTACGTGAAACAAAGAATAGAAAAAAAAATATGAGTAGATTTGATTAATCGGTTAAATATATTTTTGTTAAAATATTATTTTTTTTATAAATTTTAAATTTATGCTTAATCCTACTTAGAAGTAAGAGAAATAAACAACTAGATCTAAAATTTATAACCTAATAAAATATAAAAATAAAAAATTGAAAAAACTAAATATACTTAATTGCTTGTTCATCAGGATATCATTTTTATAATAGATTAAAAAAAATATCATAAATTCATGATATCTTTTAATCTCAACGTTAATTTAAATGAACCCAACATATATTTTTAATGAAAAAACTGATAATATTTATTCTAAAAGACTCAAATTTAATCTTTTATTTATGTATATTGTCAGAAGGTTAGAAACATCTATAACTTATTAACGTTAACCGTTAACAATTTTCGTAATTCAAAAATTCATGATTTTAAATAGATAGATTATAGATATAGATAATATCAAAAAATTATATCCATATTTATGTAATTAAATAATTTTATTAGTTAATTAACAATAAATTAGATATATTTTGTATAAGTAATTCAAAATTTGAGCTTACTCAAATTCTTATCCAACAACAATTCAAATAATTATCATCACAATTTAATCTCTTTATTATAAACAAAATATAAAAAAAATCCAATAACATTTTATCCCTAAAAATTAAAAAAACTTTTATCATTTCACTTAAAAAGTTATGAAAATATATTTGAATCATTAAAAATTGTATAATTTACATATAAAAGTTATAATAATTTTAAAATAAAATAATTAACATCAACATAACAAGTCTATTATTATTTTTAATTAACTAAATTATAAAAAATGAAAATTGAAAGGTCAGAAACGAGAAATGAATTAAAATTAAACTGATTTTTTAAAACATTAGGGACCAAAAAATAATTTTAAATTATTCTCTAGTCCTCCCTTTTCTTTCTCCCCAAGTTTTGCTAAGGTGCTTTGTCAAACACCCACACTATCCGGATCCTCCATTCAAGTTACGACCCGGATCCGATAACAAAATCAAACGGATACCACTCTCATATCAAGCGCGTGTTAACACTTCACCACTAACAGCCATCCGTTTAAATCACGCTAAACAAAAGCACGTGAAGCCAGCCTTTCCTAAGAAACCGGAGAACTTATCTGTCAAAATAAACATCGTAAAGGGCATTTTAGGAACAATAAAATATTCAAACCTCACTATAAATAAGAACGAGAGGCTTACTCCAAAACCTACTGCTCTCTCTCTCGTTCTCTCCTCTTCCGGTCGGTTAGGCGATTCTGTTTGTTCGTTTGATCTCTCTCTCGTTCGAAAGGTTTGATTTTCCGATCCGTAATTTCGAATTCATTTTCATTTCTGATTTGGTTGATTGATTCGTTTTTCTGTATTTTCCGATCATGATTCGTCGGCGGTTGTTTCCGTTTAAGATCATGTTTCCATTTCTGTTGTAATTTTGAAGATCGGTTGGCTGATTTATTTTTAATGAGAATGCGTTTGTTTTGCTTTAAATCGGTTGCCTTTCGATCTGGTTACGTAACATGGAGTATTAGATGAATGTGATCATGTTTCTGATCATTTTACGTGAATTGTTTCGATTTTGATTTTTTAGATGTATTTCTAGCATGAATGATTATAAATTAAACTTCACTATACTAGATCGGTTTCTGGTAAAATAGAATCCAGGAATTTATTGTGTTAAGTCATTTGTTGAAAAAGTTGCTTTAAATTCTGGCCTTCTAAGTGGATCATTTGTTTGTAATTTTTCATTAGATTGTACGGAGTTAATGTATTGTTTACTTTTGATTTATATATATATATAGCATGCATGAGTTATGAATTATCATAAATTTAACTACGATCAAAATATATTAATTTCTGGAATATATATATATTCTTTTGTTTTTGATTAATTAAGTATTTTTTGAGAAAGTAATGTATAATTCACGTTTTTGCTAGGAGACAAATTATAACCGTTTTATATAGAATTGGAATTATTGAATGTTTAATTTTTGTAATTAAACAGTTATTGAAAGAAACTTTGAAAAGGGAAGGAGAAAATGGATATTGTTTTTGGTTATTTTTTGTTCCGGTTGTATGTGATAAATATGAATTGGGTTCATGTGTTCTTGTTTTTTTCTGGTTTCTCTATCTTCTGACTTATTGTTTCTACAGTATTCTTGTTTAATCTTCATTTATTCATGTTCTTGTAGTTCCCAGTTAATTCTCCATTATGGGAAAAGAAAAGTCTCACATCAACATTGTGGTTATTGGCCATGTCGACTCTGGAAAATCGACCACCACTGGTCACTTGATCTACAAGCTTGGAGGTATCGACAAGCGTGTCATTGAACGATTCGAGAAGGAAGCGGCTGAGATGAACAAGAGGTCCTTTAAGTATGCTTGGGTGCTTGACAAATTGAAGGCTGAGCGTGAGCGTGGTATCACCATTGATATTGCCTTGTGGAAGTTTGAGACTACCAAGTACTACTGCACTGTCATTGATGTCCCTGGACACCGTGACTTCATCAAGAACATGATTACGGGCACATCCCAAGCCGACTGTGCTGTCCTTATTATCGACTCCACCACCGGAGGTTTTGAAGCTGGAATTTCAAAGGATGGTCAGACACGTGAGCATGCTCTGCTTGCCTTCACTCTTGGTGTCAAACAAATGATTTGCTGCTGCAACAAGGTTGAGTTTTGCTGTTTTCTGTTTTCATATGATGTTCTGTTTTTTAACTGGTTTTGTTCTAATGGGTAATGTTGATTTCTGCACAGATGGATGCTACAACACCAAAATATGCGAAGGCAAGGTATGATGAAATCGTGAAGGAAGTTTCTTCTTACCTGAAGAAAGTTGGTTACAACCCTGAGAAGATTCCATTTGTTCCCATCTCTGGTTTTGAGGGTGACAACATGATTGAGAGATCCACCAACTTGGATTGGTACAAGGGTCCAACCCTCCTTGAAGCTCTTGACCAGATCAATGAGCCCAAGAGACCTTCCGACAAGCCCCTCCGACAAGTCCCTGTCGGTCGTGTCGAAACCGGTGTCCTCAAGCCTGGAATGGTTGTCACATTCGGACCATCCGGATTGACTACTGAAGTCAAATCTGTTGAGATGCACCATGAAGCTCTTACCGAGGCTCTTCCCGGTGACAATGTAGGATTCAATGTGAAGAATGTTGCTGTCAAAGATCTCAAGCGTGGATTCGTTGCTTCCAACTCTAAAGATGACCCTGCCAAGGAAGCAGCCAACTTCACTTCTCAAGTTATCATCATGAACCACCCTGGACAGATCGGAAACGGCTATGCACCCGTTCTCGATTGCCACACCTCCCACATTGCTGTCAAGTTCGCCGAGCTCTTAACCAAGATCGACAGACGATCCGGCAAGGAGCTCGAGAAGTTGCCCAAGTTCTTGAAAAACGGTGATGCCGGTATGATCAAGATGGTTCCAACCAAACCCATGGTTGTTGAAACCTTCTCCCAATACCCTCCACTCGGACGCTTCGCCGTCCGTGACATGAGACAGACGGTGGCTGTAGGTGTGATCAAGAACGTTGAGAAGAAAGACCCCACCGGAGCCAAGGTGACCAAATCTGCAGCCAAGAAAGGCAAGTGAACCCTAAGGTATTTTATTGATTCCACCAAACCTTATGCCTTTTCGTACAATAAAACCTTGTTTCAAGTTCGTGTCTCCCTTGTTGGATTTTTAGTTCCAAGTTTTGTTTCTTCCCCGTCGTATTATTCTCAGACCTGGGTTCTTGATCGGCGGTGGAGAGGGTTTGGTGTTTGAGAGTCCCTAGTCTTTACTCTATAAAACTTGATTCATGTTCATCCCCGGAGGTTTAGGTCTGTTCCGGGGATTTCGTTGAATCAATACGTATTTATAAACGTTTTCATATTATTTCTCGGTTTTATGTTTTTTTTTATTTTGAGTTCTATTATATATATATATATATATATATATATATATATATATATATATTTGAGTTTTTTAACTGGTTGGTACTTAAAAATTTTAAAATATATATAATTCTAAAAATGTGTAATAACATTATAGCACATGCAACTTGTTGCACAAATTTTATAAATCGACGTTGATTAAAGTAAAGTATAATAACTTTAATTAGATACAAATTTTTCTATTAATTATTTTTTAAAAGTTTTAAGGCTTATAATACTCTTTAAACCTTTTTTTATACGCATCTCGTATAAATAAAAAGCTTGTTACGTTCTCTTGGTCAAAACCCGCCTCATCCAAAAGGATATCATTTAAAATTGTATGATAATTTTCGTGTGTGAATTAATTGATTTAAACTCAATTAGTATATATTAAAAATATTAGGTAGAGCTCGACAAGTATTGATCCGCAATAAATTTTTATATTAATTGTCGATTAACAGATTTATTATTTTTTAAATAAGAATCATATAGCATGATTCAACATACCTTAGTGATTAATTGTTATAGAGATTTCTGATTATGATTTTGTCATGTACCAATGTAATTAACCTTGGGTAGCGAAATATTATGCATAATAGATTGGATCACTCATCACTTTTTCACACATTATGTGTTTTGATTAAACAAAGACAAAAAGATTTAAAAAGCTTCTGAATTTTGATGGTTATAAGAAATTATAGGTAAATTTAATCTCATTAATGTTCTTTCTAAATGTGTTGTAATTAGGGATGTTTAAAAATATTTGATCTATTCAATCTAATTCGATTTAAAATTTTAAATATCTGATCAGATTTTTATTTTTTCGATTTGAATATTAATTCTGATTTTAAAGTTTCCGGATCTAATTTTTAATCTCAAGACAAGACACTCTTACCTCTAGTCAAGTTAGAATCAAACCCAATTTTACTCACGGTATGGCTGTCATTTTAATTTTTTGAACTAAAATATTATTTAAAATGGTATAACATTTTTTTGTGTTAATTAATTTATTTATCTATCTATTGTATTCTATGGTCCGGAACCAAAATTATGATACGCATCAATTTTGTTATTTGATATAAAATCATAAGCAACTTCATACTCAATTATAAGTCCTTTATGTTATTATCCAGATAACAATATCAATCGAATTAAATTCATTAAAAATTTTTACCTAGAATTTAGGCAAATATCAATGACTTTTAGATGTCTAACAAAATACCAAGATTGCCCCTGCTAAATTACTTGGATTATTTTTGTGTATTTTTCCATCAAAATACAACAAATACAAAGACTATTACAAAGCCACTTAAACTAACATATTTTCCTTTTCACCAAAAACAGACTTTTTGGGTTTCATACTGATTCATGCTCTGCCTAGCATCAGTTTAAGTACTAACAAATAACAAAATGAAGAAAAAAAATTTGAAAAACTATGATACAGTGTGCAAGCAAACAGAGAATTTATTTGCTGCTGAGATAGGAATTCGGTTTCTTCTACCTGAGTATGTCCATGTCACCCTTACCTCTCCATGATGAGTCTTCTTCCCTCGTTCGGCTCCCACTCTGACCGCCGTATGCTTCCGTTTTCGAAAACTGCATCCTAAGCAGTGATACAGGATCAGAAAGAGCTTTTCCCCTTCCCTGCTGCTGTAAATTATTACGTCTTTGCATCTCGGAGATCATTCCTTGTTGCTGATTTACATCTGTTGTAAATGGTGGTGATACCTTGGTACGATCATGGTTCCTGTACGCTTGACAATCCATCACGGTGCCGTTGCTGCTTATTTCCCTTGGGGTAAAAAAAACTGAAACGCCGTTCATGTTTCTGTCGGTATTCCGAACAATGGTTTGCGATGCTTGCTGCTCTATTTGAGACGAGGATGATGGATAATTGACAAATGCAGCAGGATACTTTGCCACTAAAATAGCAGAGTCTGGCAAAGATGACAACCCGGTTTGTATCCTGTTGCCATCCCAGAAACCATAACTTCTCTTGGGAACATTTTCGGGAGCAAAAATGATGTTCTGGTCAAACTTTGAGAAAGATCCATTTCCATCAACATTTTTACGACCTGTCAAGTTCAAATCCGAATGTTTCGCACTTTGTTTTGAGGAATGGGACACCTTTTCATCGACTTGGGAACTGGAATTGAGTATCTGACCAAACAGCTTGACATTACCATTCCTGCAAGGTTTTTCTGTATCTGACAGACTCCGAAAGTTAGATTTCTGCCGACTGTTTGCTTGCTCTAATTTTTGTACCAGTTGTGGAAGCTCAGCTGCTGGTTTGGGACCATTGCACTTATGAAGATAATCTTGAGCCGAAAATAAACCAGCAACACCCCTTTCCAATGTTGAAAACCTTTTAACATCAGGTAACTGACTACGACCAACATCAACATTTATTTCTTTCAAAGTTGAGATTTGCATCTCAGCAAGATCCACCAAGGGATTTCGAGAAAATTGCTCAGATTCATGTCCACTAACACCTTTGCTAGCCTGTTTCTCTTCAGTCTCTGGATAAGCAAGTGTTGATGACAACCTATCTTGGTTGCATATATTATCGCATTGAGAGGTATCAGAATCATGTAATGTAGAAATTTTAGCAAAAGAGCTTTCATCATGCAATAATGAGATAGAAGGCTTTCGGGCAGAACCCAAGTCAAGAGGGACTTGATGCAGACCTTTGGTGACGAAATTTTTATCAATGGGCTCATCACCAGAATTATTTGAATCCGGCCTACGTAAAAGTTGACTGCCAGTTTCTGAACTGCATTTTGCATCATGTTCATCCATACCGTTTTTGGACAGCAAAGTTCTCCGTGCAGCATCAAATCTAGGCTCAACGAATGCATTTAAACTAGGATGAGGATCAACAGTACCCCCATGAGATGCTGATACTGCAAGAGAAACACCCTGTTCAATGTGATTTCTTAGAGCATTTAAATTGGCCAAAGCAGCACTTTTCTGAACCTGAAGTGACTCAGCCAGGTTGCTATCAACATCCATATCATCAGCACCACCTTTGGAAATTGGCCCAGTCTTGTCTACATCAGAAAATATAGCTCCCACTGTCTCAGAATTTTTGCATTCTACTAGACTCCCATCATTTCCCTCTGATCTGATCAGATCGGTTTGCAAACTCGCTTCCCTTGCAGGATCCGATTCATCCACATTCATGCTCACAACAGTGGGAGGTAAGTCACCTTCCACATTAGATCCCAACTTATCACCAGAAATAACTGAGCTCTCTTGGACACAAGCATCTTCCGTATCATTCCCACCACCGTTGGCATCATCACTCATGGGAGTACCTGTGTTTCTGGTTCTTGGATGTATCAAGTCAAGTCCAAGGCATTTACGAGCCTTGCTAAAGAAAACCTTGCATTGATCCCTGGACCTTGTACCAACATAACGTGAAATCATTTCAAAATCCTTACCATAAGATGAAACAGCCTGTATAAAGATGGATTTTTCTTCATCAGTCCAATGAGCAGAATCCATTTCCCCACAACTCTCATCTGAACAAGTATCCTCGTCAACATTCTGCAATACATCAGATGTGGAACATCTTTTAACCACAGAATCAACTTTGTGGCGCTTCCAGTCATGATGGTAACTCTCTCCAGGGCCAGCAGAACTAGTTATACAGGAACCCATTGCCTCTGAAGAGAAAGAACCACATATACCAGCTAAAACATCAGCAGCAACAGTATCTTGATCACTTCCAACAATATCCAAATTAGATGACCTTAGAGCAATGCAATCATCAATTGGAGATGTTTTGGAATCAAACCACCCTCCTAAAATGATCCTACCAGAAGATTTAAGCCGGTTCTGAATGCTACTTTCTGCATGAGCTGCTATAACTGAAGCTTCACCGAGAACATCAAGGGATGCAGCATTTTCACGGCTCTGTTTTTTCCCTGATGTCAACAAGTAGGTATTCACAGCAGACTTCCCCTGCTTACTGAGATCATTCTTATTCTTTGTTTTCTCAAAACATTCAGACTTGTGATTTTTGTAATAAAACTCGACACAGTCTGCAGTAGTCTTGTGATCAAGAAAGGAGGCAATTTTTCTGAAGTTCTTCCCAAGGGAAGCCAACTTATCTATAAAAATTTCCTTCTCCTCCGATGTCCAAGGATTGATCAAAGCTCTTTCCTCCTCAGTAGCAAATGGATCTTCAACCAATCCATTAGTAGAGATAAACCTTGAAACTTTCTTCTCTTTCTCATCCAAAATTAATGCTGGCATTTTCAAAACATTCCTGTGAATCCTACCATAGGAATCTGGAATTAGTTTGCGAGCAAAATTGATCATCTCTGTACTGGGTTCCCGGACCAGATTTCCAGCTACAAAAACAACCCCACATATTTAATAATTATACACATAATCACATATTCTTTAAGGCAAGCAATCTGTATGTAATAACAGCGCATATAATACAATAAGGAATTGAGGAAGACATCAATCCTAGAATTTACCAAACATCAACGTTGGAGGGGAGAACAGTAACACCAAAATAACAAATTTCAAGTAATATAGAACAATGATTGTCCATTTATGAAAACGCATATAAAAGCACTTTGTAACAAAGAGATAACTAGAACTTAGTAACATGTCAAACAATGCATTTTCCATCATGAACAGAAGTTCATAATATAGAACAATGATCTGCTTCCCAGCAATAGCATTGTGCAATTATTTACCAGAAAAGGATTGTCTCAGAAGTTTATGTATACCTTGAGAGTGTTGATCACTTGATTACTATTTGATTCAATATAAACTGAACACAGTTCTCTTGAATTGACTTGATATACCATAAATTTCAACATCTAATTTCTTGGGATGATAGATCTGAACCTAGTTTATTTTTCTCTGTTTTTCATTCAAGAATTCCCTTCATTTCATATACTGATTTTCAGCAACATTTTTATGATAATTTCATTCCCAATAAAAAATGAAAAAGTGGAGGCATCACAGTTTAATCTTATGATAAATAATCTTCAACACTTTACCTTACATGCCTTGGACGTAATTTGAAATTATGCCACTAAAACCACATGAAGAATCATAAAAAACTGGCATCAAATATAAACCATTCTAAACCGGAGGCTCAAATAATTACCAGGAGAAGGAACTCTAGAACGAATGGAGGATCGATGCTTTTGGTAGCCACCATGCGTTGAACGTAAAGTTAGTTCATACTTCTTCTGAGACTTTGCACGATATTTTCTCATCGAAAGAGAATACATATCTTCCTTCCATGCATTCTGAAATGCTTTAAATTTCAGTGTCAAAACTCTCTCCTTAAATCTTAAGTACTGCTTCCTCATTGCAATATTTTCACTGATTGCAGTATCAGACTGTGTGCATGCTACATTGGCTATTTCAGAAATCTCAATGCCAAAAAAATCTTTTGGCAATAGTTTATTAAATACTTCAGAAGCTGCAATAGCTAATGCCTTATTAGCGGCCAATATTGTTTCATACATAACATTCTCTCCACCAGCATCAGCGCTTGAAGATTCTGAAACAGGTGCATCATTATCAATCTTTTTAAGCATGCTGCCTTCCACAGAAATGGTTGTTTCAGTCCCTTCATTACCTGAACTAGTAGCTAAAATCACCTCATCCGTTGTTGTCAATTGAACAGAAGCCAAATCAGCAGAACATTCGTGGAACTTCACATTATCAGGTGGAGAAACTGCTTTCTCCGAGGACAATGGTTCCACAAATTCAGATGTTGCCGTTCCAGGACTATCAAGATCCCCATTAACTTCTTCTGGGACACCATTACAAATGGGTAGGTTCTCCACAGGAACATCAGCACAAGTATCAATCTTCAAAGGGGAAGGTCGAGGGATCATATTGGATGCAGCCTCTTGTTCTCTACAAGATTTCCCATGTTCCTCAACAGGAAGAGAACTAGATGTTGCTGGGCAAGGACATCCACTTCTAGAGTCACCTTTCAACGATTTAAGTTCATTTTCAAGCGAATCAATTTCAGATTCAGTCATCTCCAAAGCCTTCAAAGCATCACCTTTCAATAGTAGCAACTTATTTATTGCAGTAGAGAGAACAAAACTAGAATCTACTGTACAAGGATCATCCTGTTGAAGCAAATTAATAAGTGAAGAGCCCATATTAAGGATTGAATTGATATTCAATTTCTCTAAATTAAAAGAGGGTCCATCCAGATGATTTTTAGACCCAATACTTGGAGACCCGCATAAATTACTAATATCATTATCAATATTTGCAGCTTTGCCAAATGATTTTTCTTCCACACCTGCAACAACCAGGAGCATTGTGATAATAAATGAGAAAAGCATTTTCATCACAATTAATACAAGGAAAAGGAGAATAATTTAACATCCAGCAATTTGACATTCTCCTATTAATTTATAAAAACTAATTTGGACTTGGCTTGGGAACTATAAGTGCAAACATCCAATATAAAACCATCTGATAATGTGTGGAAGGACCCAAATTGAATATAACCGCAAGAAACCCAATTCTGAGTAGATGCAAGATATGTGACTTTTTCATCCTCAATAATTAGACCCTACAGTTTGATATAGATATTAGATAGGCTACATGCATCAATAAATGAAATCTAGGAACTGATCAAAGGAAAACTGATATATCATAAAATCATTAGAGTAAACAGAGAAAGTTTGCTCTGAGGGGGAAGTGGAGTCAAGAAAGCATAAGTAATCAAATAGTGGTTCCTAAAGCATGGGAAATCAGCAAATTGTCATGCAAATGAAAAGAACCACATAACAACAGTGCTCTAAGCATAATTTAATCGGCACGCGAGCCTGCTAAAAGTCTTGTGAATGCTTTGGACATCGTCCATCCCTATAATATTCGTGTAATTAAACAAGTCAGGTAGGCGGAGAAGTGACCAATCATGAACATATAATCAAGTAAAGAATCATGGTGTGTTATTGCTGCTATATAATCGAACAAGACCATCAAATTATTCTTGTTATATAAAGATAATAGTCATAAAAAGAACATAGATTGTGCACCCCCAAATATATTATACTTATTTTAGTTAATCTGCTTAAAACTGAATAAATATTTTAAAAAATCTAATATTTTACCAGGTGAGGAACTGCAAGCAACAGATGAAGGTGTTGCAGGAGAAACAGAGTCTGAAAATCCAAGGACTCTAGGACTCTTATCTGCCAAGTTAGAACTCATAGAATTGTTAAACTCTGTATTACAGACAGAAATAATAGCCCCACCTCTGTCTGTGCTTGTATCAGGCCCTTCAACTTTCTTTTTTTCATACTTGGCCAGACCCTCACCCCAGGCAAGGCGTGGCTTCTTTCTTGAAGTAGTCTCATCAGAAGGTGCAGCAGTTGCAACACAGGCTGGTGCATCCCCCGAAGGAGACTGGTCAGGGATCAAATTTTTCAGTTGCAACTCAACTTTCCCTTCACCAGAATCTACACCTAAGCTCTTTGAGCTACTTGAATGGCTAAACCCTGAACCCCGTGAAGACAAGCTGCCAGAGCGACTCCACTTCAGAGGCTTCCAATCAATTGAGCCTGCTGAATTCTCTCTCTGGCATTTTTGTACTGTGCCTAACTCATTCAAAACACTTGTCTTATTATCATTCTGGCCTCTTTGAAGTTGATCCCACGTGTTTACAAAGTCCAAATGAGCATGGGAATGGTAGGATGACATATCATCCATAGATCTCCGCTCATTATTGACATGATGAGACCTCCCAGGAGCACTTGGAGACCCATTGCAGCTTTCCCAAGAATGTCCTCTCCAATCTCTCTGGCTATAAGACCCTCTGTTGTTTTCCCTACTATTTCGACCATATTTCCCATCTTCACGAGAATCTGACTGACGGAAAATCTCATCATCCAAGATCTTGTTACCTGATCGCGAAGGAACAAATCCACGACCACCATTTCCCTCAGCAAAAAAGTGCCAACTACCCTGCCTACCATGCCCTTCATAAAAATTAAAGAAACAAAGAAAAGGTAACAAGCATCAACACATGCAATGTATATGTATCTTCCAAATCCAGGGGGCAAAGGAAGACTCGATAAATCTTACACCCAAGAGAGAAAAAAAAAAGTAAGAAACTAAAATTCTCCACTTTAGATCAATGGAATCAAAGAAAGAAAAAATCAATATTTTCTACCTCCAAAGATTAAAAAAAACAGCACCCATAAAACCCGAGAAAGTGAGGTAGAAAACTAAATAAAAAAATATATCAAAATCAAAGTATATATTCTCCTATAACCCAAAAAGCGGGAAAATAAAATTCCTATCCCTAACGAAAAGAAAACCCTAGCCAGAAAATCAAGGTACATAGCAACCCAGAAAACGAGATGGATAAAACTAGCTGGGAAAAAAGAGAAATCTCCATTAACTATAATGAAGGTATATAAAATCCCAAATGAAACAGAACATAAGAAGAAAAAAAAAAGCAAATATTCCCAAAAGAAACTAAACCAAAACCTTAAAACCCACAGATCTGACAAGTCCTTAATTCCTAACACCTTTCAAAATAATGAGGATTAAAAATTTAAAATAAGAGACTGCGGGTGAAAGAAATGGCATAAAAATGATAGAAAGAACTTACCAGGAGGACGACGAAAGTCAGCGGATCCCCAACGTGTAAATTCTCTAAAAGAGCCGTGCTGATAAGGCGACATCGAAGAGGAGTCTCGCCATCGAGCTGTCAGCGGCTGCTGAGGCAGCGACTGCGTCCTCTCGTGCTTCCTCTCCTTGTAAAAATCCTTCCGATCCCAAGGCAACGGTTCAGGCGGCATCAAATCGCATGAGGCAGCACCACCCCAACAGAACGCCACCGTTTTCCCTTCTTTCAACCCGAATTACCAAACCCTAAAATAACCTAAGAACAAAAAACACCCAACCCTTGCTCAGGATTCCCAGTTCCATAAAAAATGAATAAACCTATGTCGCTTTATCTATTACAGACTTACCAAACCAGAATTTCGCGGTCTCAGTGAACGGATCCAATTCCGTTGATACGGTGTTGATCTCCAGCTTCCGAAAGGTTTTCCTCAATCGGAAGAAACGACCAGCGAAACTTTCCCTTCGTTTCTCAGTCTAAGGCCTGTTTGGAAAGAAAATCTAAGGCGCGAAAGTGAGAAGAGAAGATGAAGGTAGAGCCGATGTGAGACAAAGCAAGCCCTAGAGAGAGAAAGGAAGGATGGAGAGAGATAAGAATGGGAAACGTACCTCAACGCTGCTATTATACCAAATTTGAACCAATTTTCACGTCCAATAAATTAAATATATTTTTTAAAAATACTCCATATATACTTTAATATTGTAATTGTTTTCTTCTTTTGTAAGTGGGCCCTACACTCATTTATTGTTCCAAATCACCCTTGGATTTGAATGAAATTTATAACCTCAATTAAACGTTTCGTTTGTGAATAATTCGATAAAAAAATTATTTATGTTTATTTGTATTTAATTAAATAGATAATAAATAGTTTATTTAAAAATAAATAGTTTTATTGAGATTTTATAAAAATCTTTTCTTCCTTACGTACTTGTTCTTAAATTTTTCTTATTTTACTTTATTTTTAATATATCAAACATAATTATTTTTATAATTATACTCGGCTAAATTTTCTATAGCTAAGGGATTAAGTGATAACTCGATTATAACATGGGGATTAAAAAGTGTTTCATCAACTTCGATTTTTCTCTCTCTCAATTTTCTAAGCTTAATTTTAAAATCAAGATGATTTCAAAATCAAAGATTAACATTGGTTAGGATATTGTTTTGATTATTTGTGTGAGAAAAAGAATCAACTATTGAAGCAAATTCGACTTCCTAGAAATACACCTAACAAATTGATTGCTAAGAGAAAACCGAGATTGAATCAGTTATTAATAAAACAATATAATTTGAGTCGATCTTAATAATTTTAAATGTTTTTATCTACGAATATTATATTGGTGGATCAATCTATGAAACCAATATCAAAGATAGTACTTGGGTATTCGGTTTATAAGTTTGCTATAAGGGTTGAACAGTTTTTATTGACGTAAAATCCTGAAAAATCATTTTTCGATGATCCGAGAAGAGTCAAAGTAAGAGCTTAAGACTAGATTTTATTATATTTAATCACTTTTTTTATTCTTTACAATTGTTCAATTCTATTCGATAATCCCTTTTTTATTTAAATATCATTTAACTGTCTTCTTAGATCACCAATTTAATAAGTATAATCAGAAAGTTTTTTAGTCTCTATGATTTATGTTATCTTCCTCCCTTGATCAAAGGAGCAATATCACTTAATTTGTTGAATTAAAAGTAAAAGTATAAAAGAAGGTATATTTAAAAGAATTTTAATTTATAAAAGAAATTAATTTTATTATTTAAAAACGTAAGTGGATCTTAATTTCAAATTTTTTTAAAATTTAATAAAAATTATTTGAAAAATTAACGAATAATTGATAATAGATTATATTAACTATTAGATGATAGTAAATTAATTTAGCTAATTTAATTAACAGATTGTATTAATTGATTATTTTAATAAAAAATTGAATAAAGATAATTATATTTGATATATGTTTAAATAGGTTATTAATTATCAAAATTTGTATATTAATTCCATATTTGTATAATTATTATTTTTAATATAACTCAATTAATTATTAAATTTAAATAATGTTTGAAGTATGTATAATAATCTCATATATTCGAATAAAATAATTATTTAAATTATATATATAAACATGTTTTACTTCAAAAGTATATTTGAGTTATTTAGATACTTCTTATAATTCTAAAACTCATCTGAATAATTTTTTAGTTTAAGAGTTTCGATCTTAATCCGTCTTTATGAAAATTATTTATAAAATATCTAAATTAACAGATTTAACCGATCAAATTTAAGTGATCCAGACCTCAAGTTTTGCACGCAAATTTCTTTATTAATTTGTTGGTTCATCTAACAATGACAATTATATTAATTTCTTTGTATATCCACTACCTGTATGTATGTATACATATATAATTAATATTTAATTGAATTGATGTCAAAAATTAATTTTACGTAAAATATATAAATGATTATTAAACTATTTGAAAAATTAAAAAGTCATCAAACTTTTAAAAGTTGTATAATAGATATTTAATTTTAGTTTTTGTTATAAAATAGTCATTAAGTTGTTATTTGTCTTTAATTGAATGACGTGATAGTTACAAAATTTGAATAATAGCACATTTAGTCCTTTATAGTTATATATTGAATCAATTTAGTAATAATTTAACCTTCATTATTGATGTCTAAATTGATTGGATGTATAAATATTGAAGATTACATATGTTATAAAATTTATCGTAATTATCAAATCACCTAATCAACAACAATTAACGACTCAACGATCATTTTGTAATAAAAATTAAATTTTAGTCCCATTAGGTAACATTTTAAAGTTTGATGATCATTTTGTATTTTTTGAAATAGTTTAGTGACCATTTGTGTATTTTGCCTTTATTTTTTTTTAAAATCAATCAGCTTTATTAATAAACAAAAATTAAGAACATAACCTTTCAAAGGTTTCAAATATGCAAGAAAAATGATAAATCCAAAAAGAAAACTAAAGGGTTGCTTCAGCCATTTGTGTTGCTCAGATCACAATAAGAACATAAAATGGGAAATACAATTATAGTGCAATGGAAATGGTCCAAAAGTGAAATCATACAAGCAATCAACACAAAAGAACAAATAAATTGAAAACAATGGATTTTGCATATATATATATATATATATATATATATATATATATTATAGTGCAAGGTTAACAACATGCTCTAGGATTGTCATTTCTAATCTTATATAATGTGGCAAGGCCACATGATTGCTCATAACCTTTGTAATTAATGGATGAGACTTTCAGAGCAATCAGACGCGATCGTTTCCATCGATGTGCAGCTCTTCTGAACTCCGTCCGGCAGCCAATTTCTCAGCTGCCAATCTCTCCTCCAGTGCTCTAGCACCTCTTTCCCTGCAAGGTCACATAGAGGTTAGAAACTGATCTTGTCTTTGCTCGAATAAGAATGTCATTGTTTTGTTCACAATAATATACATCTTAAGCATTGAATGCTAGGGAAGCACCCCAGAAAATTAAAATACTTCATTTTTTACGCTAGGGCATCGAATTGTCCGACTGAGGTTTAAGTATTTGGTCTTCAGATTGCAAAGCTGGGGCAAGTTAGGTATGTAGCCTGGAATTTGCTTCCCTCCTATTCTAATTCCTAAATTATACAACTTCAGGAACAAGGCGAAGATTATTCTACAAATTTCATTCAAATAATGTCGACGAACTTTCTAAATGCAGCTGAAGTAATGATTGGTGCCTTTTCAGCATCTTTTTAATATTTAAGGTCTCGGTTAACAACATTATCTGTTTGCTAATAAGCTCCGACTTCCGTTGATAACATCAGCATTCTATGATGAATTAAGTTACGAAAATATATTCCAAATTGTTCATCTATGGAAGAATTAAACATAAAGAGGTACCTTCTCCTAGATGCCTCAATAGGATCAGAACCAAGTAGTGGCGCACCTCCCAATGTATAACCCTGAGAATCAGAGGAAACTTCAGATTTTCCACAAAGCAACCGGTGAAATATCGATGCAATGGGATCAACGATTGGCCTGTAGCAAATCACAGAGAAACAGTTGAGAGAAAGAGATAAGTGAACTCGTTTCATAAGCTAAAAGGAAAATTGGACAATACCTGAGAAATTCAGGGAAGAATGTGGAGAATGCAAAATCTTCACTCGGATCACCCCTAAGCTTTGATTCTGGTTTTCTCTGCAGGTACCTGAGGTAAATCCAGCCAGTATATGTCCCAAATATCAAAGTGGGAAGATATGTTGCAGGCTCTGGGATGAAGAAACTTATGGCAATTGAAAGCAATAGCATAAGTGATGGCAACCACTGCATGGCATAGGAAGCATCATCCAAGGGTGTGAAGGGGGAATTTCCAGTCAGAAAAAGTTGTATACCAAACTGAATTAAATGACCTAGCAAAATAAATCTTTACCTTTACTTTTATTTTTAGGAGATGTAGCTCTTGGTCAGGTACGATTTGCTTGATGCCAACCAAGAAGCCCGCCAGCACCCCATGGAAGCCAGAAAGAGGCATATAACTAACAATTATCAAAATGAACAGTGAAAATGTATTAGATTAAACTTTACATGATATTCAAGATAAATACACCATTCCCTACAATTCAGTCAGAGAAATAGAATACTTCAATCTTATAACTCTTTTACTTCACAAGCAAATAATTGAGAATTCTAGTGGGAGGAACAGAACAAGCAGAAGAGGAAAGAGCAGACGGGGGAAGAAATAAACAAAAATAAATGCTTCTTAAACACATAGGAAGATAGAAGTACTCACAGGTACTTTTCCTGCACTGTTACGTAGTACAGGGCAATAACGGTAATAAAAACACAAACTGACGTTAGAAAGTTAACTATGAAGATGAACTTCAAGAATTCCTTAGAACCCCATACAGGCTCAAGCAACTTCCCCATGAAAAGAAGACCAAGAGTACTAACAAACACCTGCAGAAATCAGTAACCATCAGGACGATTATAAGGAAAAAAGAAGAAAATTAGGTAAAATAAATGTTAATACCCCATGTACTGATTGTTCAATATAACCACCGGTTATGAGGTTCCAACCAAAAGGAATAGTCCTGCAAAATAAGTTTCAGATGGGATGAAAAAATACAAGTTCTTAAAATAAAACTTGCAATTGAAGGCAGTACTCTTTTGCATCTCAAGAGAAAAGAATATCCTAGCATATATTAATCCAGCACCGATGACACTAACGACACGAAGTTGCAGGAGCCAGCTTAATCATGTGTGCTAAAAGAACCATATCACAATCAGAAACTTGCATGGATTACGGCCAGATTAATTGATTGTGATGTCTCAGCAGTCCATTTATTAATATTAAACGGAATGGATAATAACCAGATTCCCGACCTCAAAATGTAAAACTCATTTTTTTACATGATTTGATATTGAATTTCCCAGAAAAAAAGCAGGATACTGCTTTGTAAACTGAGATACATCTAAATTTAAAACCTAAGTAATAAATCCTACTAACAAATCCCTTTAGCCAAGCATAAAAAAGAACCAACCGATCACGCAGTAAGCAGCCATGCACATGAAGATGCTAAAAACAATGGTTCCTAAAGTTTTTCCGAAGCACCAAAGTCCAGATCCATGCACCATAACATCAAAATCACAAGTCATTGATTTCACTAATGCTTAAAAGCAATAAATACTCTGTTGAACTAAAAAATGGGTCTGCTAAAAAGAGCAAGCAAGTTCAAAAAGAATAATAAAATCTACAGAAAGATTGCTAATAGTTTATTCATGTACCCAAATCCAGATCTAAGCATTCAAACAAATAACGAAGTCACTCCCTTTGAACGATTACAAAGCATAGGCATTCACTTAAACTAGAAATTTAAAAATAAAAACCATCAAAAGATAACTAGCCAAGTTCAAGAAAATGCTAACAACCTAACACTGTTCCAGTTCCAGATGGCCAGATCTAACAACCCAAACAACAAGATCTTAAATCAGTTCAACGAGCGCATCAAAACATCAACGTTTTTTTTTTTTTTCATTAAAACTGGAATCAATCACATAAAGACAAGTCTAATGATATGATTACTTAAAACTCGTTCAATCAGCAATGAAATTGGACTAAAATCTGACATGGATATTTCACCAAAAGAGAAAACTAAACAAAAATTCAATCATGACCCAGAATTTCTAGCATCAAAATGAATAAAATCAACACAAAAAAGGATTAAAAAATTAAAAAGGGGGAAAAGAGAGAGAACCTGGCGGGAATAAGAGCAAGGTAAGTGACAGAAACAGGAAGAAGCTGAATCACAATGTGGCCACCAACTAATATCACAGCTAATCCCTTACATAGCTTTGTAAATCCACTAAACATTCCACTTCCCTATAAATTCAAATTTAACAACATTTGAAAACAAGAAAAATAGCAAATTATTTCAAAATTGCATATATTTCATTCTCGTTTTACAGATTAGATTACCGGAGAGCTCATGGCGGAGAGAATATGACTCGCAGAAGTTTGATCTTCGGAATGATCTATAGAGAAATCGAAGATAATTTATTTTTCTAGGTTTCTTTGTAGTGTTGATCTGATTTTCGGGCTTTGGAGTAGCTTCAGCTTACCCTTTGGTTAAGGAAAAAAAAAATGTAAAAAAATATATCAATTAATCTTAAGGGTTAAATATTTTCAAAATAGATTAATAGGTTTTCTAGAAAGTAATAAATATTTTGATATCGTTTAAGTCGATATTTTATATATAAAAATTTATGAAAGATTTATTTATCAAAATTTGGATGACAATTATTTCATTTTTGAAATTCGATTTTAGATAGTTTTGTTGGTGTAAAATCGGATCGAATTTAACTTTAATGTGATTTTTTTAAATTACTATAATATTCATCTCTATATTTTTAAATTATTTTTTTCATTTTTGGAATAAAAATAAAAAAAATTATTGGGTCCGAGATAGGGGTGCTTATCGAGCGAGTCGATCGCGAATTGGGCATTGCTCGATTAGTGCTCGTTAAAATTTTTTTTTCTCGACTTGAATCATTACTTGTTAAGTTTATTAAAATTGTGCTCGACTAATGCTCGTTAAAATATTTTGTTCCCCAACTCGACTCGTTGCTCGTTAAGCTCGACTTGTTACTCGTTAAGCTCATTAAAATCTTACCTTATTTTTAACTAAAAGTAAACTTTAATAATACCATATAAGATTTAGTATTAACATTAACTAACAAATTTAACCAAAAATATCAAAAAGCATATAAAACACTTTAAAGTATAAATTCAAAAGTAACAATTCATAAATACACCAAACTAGCATATTAAAATTAAAGTAACGATTCATACATTAATAATTATTATTTAGAATTATTTTTGAATGAAATTATTTTAAAATAATTACTAAAAATATTTTAAAAAAATAATGAGCTGCTCGCGAACTTATCGAGTCGAGTTAGACTTTGCTCGATTCAACTCGTTAAGGTATCGAATCGAGTTCAAGTTCGAGTCAAACTAATCCAAGTCGAGTATCTATCGAGTTTTGACCGAGTCGAGTTCGAGCAGCTCATGAGCTGCTCAACTCGTTAAGCACCCCTAGTCCGAGACATGTTTTTACTTTAAAATTTGGGTCAAATAAAAATCATCATATGTTAGATCAAGTCGGATCAAGTGTAAATTTTTAATTTTAAGATAAAATCGGAACAACTAAAAATTTAACTCGTATATATTTTTTAAGTAATATTAAAATTAAAAGACGTGAATAAATTATTAAGTCTCTTAAATAAAGATTTTAAACCATTCCTTTGAGTTCATAAATAAAATGTTCTTAAGTTATTTGGTTTATTTATTTATTTATCTATTTTCATTTTCTTTTAAAGTCATAGTTTACGTTATTTAATTTAAAACCACATGTATGAAATCGTAAATTTTAAAATATTTTGTATGAAAGTGAAAATTCAGTATAAATCATATATGAATGGGGTAATTAACCCTTTAATTATTAACAAACATAAATAACTAAAAAAATAATTTATATATTTTTTTAAGAAACTAAAACAAAACTATGATTTATAATATCAATTAATAACGAGTATACATGTGCTATACCCTTTAATTATTATAAATAACGACTTTTTAAAATAATTTAAAAGAAACTATTAATCATTTATTATTATTATTATTATTTATCGATCCAAAATTAATGTAAAACTAAATTAGTTTTACATTATATAAATAAATCGTAATCCTTCAAAGAAAATTAATAATAAATACTTATATATTTTATTAAAAAATTTAAAAATGTAATGATATAAATTCTAAAAAATATAAAACCAAAATAATTAGACAGGACAAAACACGATTTGAAAAAAAAATAAAATTTGAGTTATAGAATGAAAATTCGAATAATTCAAATAACTTTGAAATTTTTAATAAGAAATATATGTTTTTGTATATGGTTATAGAAAAACGTTTAAAATAGAACATTTTAAATACTTAAAGTAATATTATTATATACCTGATCTTGTTTAAGTTATCTAATATTTTATCTCTCTCGACTAATTGATAATTAATCGTTTATATAACATTTTAAATACTTAAAGTAATATTATTATACACACCGGTGGTGAAATAAAACTGTCACAAGTAGTATTTATAATTTGGGGCTAAAGTTTAAAATTTTGAGTTTTACGTTTAAAGAATTATATCTTAATTTTTATAATTAAAATAGATATATTTGTGTAATTTTTTCACATTACTAATAATCTATTGGTCTAGTGGATTAAAAAAATTAAATTAACAAAGTCATCCAATATCTGATCTGAATTAATCGACTAATAAATCAGATATCAACAATTAAATTAAAATAAAACCCAATTTAAAACACATTTTTTTATTTAACTAATAGTGATTACAGTAGTATCTATTCTAGAAGATAATCTTAACAATTTGAGATTGATTGCTCAATCACTTTGCTGCAATTATTAGTGCTCGAACTCGTGACTTCTAAGAACAACAACCATTCCGTTAACCACTTAGGCTAAAAAACTCGTATAATTTAAAACTCCATCATTTATATTCATCCCCAAAGGAATAGTGTCTAACTTTTCAAAGTAAAATGTTATAAAAGACCAACCTTTAATGGTCAAAAGATGAGAAGAGAAGGGGAGCAATTTCAATTTTCAACCCCAATCTTCCTCCTCCCCCTATCTAAAAAGGAAGAAAAAAATACAAAAAAATTAAAGACTTTTCCCCCAAACTTTTGCCTATAACTAGACACTTCTTTCCTTGTTTCAAGCCATCATTTGACAGGAAAAGGAAGAAGAAAACACCCACCACCATGTTTATCCATGGCAGATATGTACATATCTGTCTAAATATGAGCTTCTTGTTGCAGGAATTGCACTGTCCATGCAGTTCAGCATAGCAATAACATATCTACCATGAGTCATGACATGCAACCATGCATATGTTTTCATCATTAAGCATCATGGCATCCATGTATGTATATGCCTGGCTCCCTGTATGCCATTTGCGGAACCTATCGAACATCGATGGCCTCCGCAAATGGCGTATGAGGAGCCAAGCATATGTGCCTATGTACTTCATTTTATTCATCTTCTTCAATGAGTCTCTTTCTAGGGTTTTATTCTTCTTGACATGGCTATATTTTCTTTTCAGATTCTTTAAACTTTGTTGAGAGCAAAGTTTTATGTAATTTTCTTCTACTTAGACTTCGATCGAAGTAGGTTTTCGAACGGCGGTTTAAACGGGAATGTTGTTCGAGAAAAAGTTGAAAATTTTAACTTTTTCGATGAAAAACGACTAAATCATACACAAAAACACTTGTTTAAAGTGTCATTTTTCTTTTGAAGGAAAAATGAGCTTCAGTTTATGTTCTTCTCAACCCATATATCCGAATTTAAAGGGTTTGAAGAATACAAAGACTAATCTAATGACATCTAAATCTTTTAGAAGTGACGATGGTTACATAAAAAAAAACATAATTTTCGATCATCATATTTAGATTAAAACTTAGAGATTACCTAAAAAAAATATCTTTCAAGTTAGGATTTAAATAAACAAAATACAAAATCTATTATATATTCAAAATAAAAATATCTGTAATATTGAAACGTAATATTTACAAAGTCTGAAAGTTTAACACATATTCAAAATAAATATTAAAATCCTGAAAAACCAAGTAAATGTCTATTACATAAAGTCCAAGTCCATTACAAAAATAAATATCCGAAATAGAAATTAAGTTAAAAGTAATAAAACATACGTAATAACATAAAATTCAGAATCAATAATCCTCAAAGTACAGTAACCTAATTTTGAGAATCTAGAACAAAAAGTAAAAGAATGTAAGCTAAAGAGTTTAGTGTATCTCTAGTGTGCAGATATAATATAATCACATCAATCAGAATATCATACATATATCACAAATACTCAAATATAACAAAATACAGACATCATAACATGCCAGAATCATATGACGTAATGTCTGTCATGCACCCATCTTCAATACTATTTGAAGAGTAGGTTCCTTTAAACCATTCTAACTTTAACATTATCATCTGAAGTGAAAACTTGACTCGAAGGTGGAGCCATTGATGTAAAGTAGTACTCACCTGAAAATACAGTCACTGATCCGAAATGATACTCGCCCAAATATAAAAATTCCAATTCTTAGATTTCCTTACTCGACATGAACTTGAAACCCTTTTTCTAAATTCGAAAACCCACTTTTTTTACCCCAACGAAACAAACAAACAACCCCTCAACCCCTCTTTCGAATGATTTGTCAGAAACAAAACTTTCCCACCAAACCAAAAGAGCAAACTGGTAGGAACCGAAAAGAAAAGGACTTTTGTTTATGGTACTGTTTTTTTTTTTAAACAGAAAAAGAGTAAATTATCTAATAAGGGTCCCTTTTTACTTAAAATTTTCGAAACACCCCCTTAAATCTGAGAAATTACAAAACCGTCATCGGATTTTAATTAAGTTCAAATTCTGAAAATCCCCACAAATTAGGAATTTCACTGATTTTAGGGATTTTAAATTAGAGGAAAATCGGGGTGTTACACTTCTTTGACAGCAAGAAACCTATGGAGTTCCCTTCCCAGTGAGGTTACATATAGAAATATTTGGTCAATTTGTTTATGGGAAAATGAATGCATTTTTAATCTCCATTTTGGGATTTCAAAATATTTCTTTCGTACTTAGAAACATATGGTGGATATGGTCCTTATGGTCTAGAATGGTTTTCGAATATTCATTCCAGTTCCACCTGTGACCTCTAAGCTTTTATATTCTGCACTTTGCTTGATGGAATCAATTCTTGTTATCTAAGAACTGAATATTAACTTGATTGAAGCTGTCATGACACCTTTTCTTATGGTGTAATTTTGTCAGTGCCACCGGTGGTTGTTCGAAATGATGAATTGACATGGGAAGGCATCCGTTCTTTATTGTACGAGGAGGGTGCATTTGATAATTCCGTTATATCACCTGGACCTGGTTCTCCAACATGCCCGGCAGATATAGGTGAGACTTATACAGTTATATGAACATAGTTGATATTATCTCCCCAATAAAAAGAATGGCATTGAAGAATGCAATCTATCTGGGGTTCTGAGATTTTCCAATGATAAACCATTTTATGATCATGTGTAATAAACCACTTTGAAAATGGCAGGAGTGTGTCTTCAGCTGCTGTTGGAATGCTGGGATATCCCTATTTTGGGTGTTTGTCTTGGACATCAGGTAAGAATTGCGGTTTGGTTCCTATTTTGCTGGACTTGAAAGTTGTTGATCAACATGTTTTTTTTATGTCGAAAAGCTTGCACTTACAGCAATCCAATCAATTTTCTCTCTTTCAGTCTCTTTTATTGAGGTCTGGTTGTATGTATTTGACTACATTGAATTTTGGTTTGTCAGGCTCTAGGTTATGCACATGGTGCTCAAATTATCCATGCATCTGAGCCAATCCATGGACGTCTGAGGTATTACGATTTATGATTACAAATTTGTCTTGTTTGCTTTATAACATGTCTTATTTCAAGACTGGTTCTTCTTCTTCACAGGTTGTTCGATATGATTCACTTGTTATAGATGGAGAATCTCTCCCGAAAGAGCTCATACCAATAGCTTGGACCTCTTCTGATGACACACATTCTTTCCTCGAGACCAAGAAGTTCGATGCCATCCCTGATGCTTTTGAGAGCGAGAGACAGCAAGCAAATTTTGATTCTTTTTCAGCACGACATGGGAGTTATCCTGCTTCCAGCCATGTTAATGCAGCAAAAGATAGAAAAGTTGTCATGGGAATTAGGCATGCTACTTGGCCTCATTATGGCGTGCAGGTAAGCTGCGAGATTAGTTTACTTTAAGCCGTGCTTATCTCATTCTTTGTGTACTTATTCTTGCCATCCACCATTTTAATTCAGTTTCATCCTGAAAGTGTTGCGACAACTTACGGGAGACAGATATTCAAGAACTTCAGAGAAATAACTCAGGATTATTGGCTACGATGTTCATCATTCAGCAGGGATAGAAATATCTAGTGATACATCTAATGTGACATTCATCACGACATCGAATTTTATGTTAAAAAATACAAACAGTAACATAAATAAAAGTTTTAATAATATTATTTTTAACGTCAATAATAAGAAAATTTGTCGATGTTCTGAACTTTGTAATACAAAGTGATGGTAATAAAAATTTGTACCTGTTTGGAAATGTCTGAATATGTTGATTTGGTTATAAATTTAAAAAACATGTTTTGTATGTTACACCTGACGATAATATTAATCGAACTAAATTCAATCGAAATTTTAACATCTACGTAATTACGAACATTTTTGAGGAGTTTATTTTAAGTGATATGGTTGCAATACTAAAGAAGAGATGGCATTTTGATAAAGTTGTCGGAGATCGAATCTAAAAGTAATGTTAATGGAGACTTATAAAATTAAATTCTTAAACTTTAAAATTAAAGCACTTACAAATACTTTTATTTTTATCGTCAACACGGTGTATTAAATATAAATTTAAAATTATTATGCGTATATTATAATAAAACAGGTAAAGTCTATAAAAATCTTAGGCAATAGACGTCTATAAACAAAACCTACTGACCTTAAATTAAATCTATAATCCATAAAACGAAAAAAGATTATGTAATAATCGTGAACAATAAATGTATACAAACTAAACATTTAAACCGAATTAACCAAAATCAAATTAATCGAAAAATTTAAAATTTTAATCGTTAATCGAATCGAATTATATTTAATCGAATTAACTGAATCGAAATTATTTCGGTTAATTAACCGTATTAACCAAAATTTATTATAAATTTTGGTTAAATTACATAATAGATCACTAAATTATGTTAAAATATTTTTTAAGTACTAAACTTTCATTTTATGCCAATTTAATAAAAATTTAGTGATTATTTTATAATATAAAAATTAATGAACATTTTATAAATTTTTAAAAGTTAAATGACTAAAAATAAATATATATAATATAATATTTAATATATAATAATTCGGTTAATCCAGTTAATTCAGTTAATTAATCGATTTTGAACCGAATTAACCGTTATCCAAATTAAAAAAAAAAAAACCGTTAACTGAATTTACCTAACATTAACTGATTGAATTAACCGAAATAATTTTGGTTCGGTCGATTAATTCGATTAAAACTGAATAACGTACACCCTTACCTATCCCTGTTTGTCTCAACTTTTTTTAACTATAATAGTATGTATTTTTTTCATTTAAATCTAATTTTTTTAATAAGACATAAGATCGTTCATAACCTTTTCTAATAAAAAAATTATGAATTTAAATGTTCCATAACAAATATGAAAAAGGAAAAAACACACATAAATAAATAATAAAAGAAGGTTTGATTGAACAGTGATTATGTTTTTTTATTGTTAAAGTTAGGTCAACCAAAAAAAAAGAACAGCAAATTTCTGCTGTCTAATTTTCAACATTCATAAACAAAATGATCGATGAAAATTGGGAATTTTTCTTTTAATCATGTAATCTAACAGTGTTTGACAGTTAAATTTCACGTGACTAGTTTCAACCATTCATGATTTCATGGTAAGAAATTATTAGTATGGTTAAAATTTATGATTCAGATATCATTTTGATTTGATATAATTGATGAACATGTAAAATTATGATTAGATTAAAAATTAACAGGTATAACGATTGTCCTAATCCAACACTGATTTTGAGATCTGTTCTAGTATTACTGGTGTTCAAACCTGTAACCTCTAAAAACGATAATTATTTCCTTAATCATCGAGATAAGATAGTTCATGCAACTATAATATTTATATATAATGACAATGCTAAGTGTTATGTTTTAATTAAATGCATCTAATTACACAATTATTTGTACTTAATCATATCTTATAAAGGTTAATAGAGACTTTATTTTTATATAAATCTAAATAATTAAACTAACACCAACCTCATTAACATCTAACCACAATGATAATTGAATTGACACTTCCCCTTTTTCATAAAGACAATATTTGTATAGTATGTATTGCTTTAATTAGAAAGATATTTTTAAAAATATTTTAATGTGTATTTGTAATTATATAGCATTATTTTATGAATAATGCATTTTAGTAATGTCTTTTATTATACTGTTAAATATTATTAACGTTAAATATAATTGTTAAATAATTTTAATTATAAATCTAATTCTTAAGATTTTTAATTTTTACTATACAATTTAATGGTATTTAGAGTGTTCAGTAGGAGTACTTATTATTAGGTATCCAATATTTTGGGTACCTGAGTATCTACTTTGTCTGCCCGTATCCCGGATCGTTATATTCGGGTACCTGTCACTCGTGTACCCAGAAAATCGGGTATCGGATACCCAATTCAATTTTTTTTTAATTTTTTTAATTTTAAAAAACCATATATTAAATGTAAAATATTTTTAAAATTTTTTAAATTTAAAATGTAAAAGTATTAAGGTAAACATATAAAGAATTTAGGGATTTAAATTTAGTTTTAGGATAAAAATATTAAGAAACTTAAAATAAAAATATAATTTGAAATATAAAAATATATTTTAAAAATTTTCGGTTAGGTTCGAGTATCCGGTAAGGAAAAATCTTCGGCCCATGTCCTGGCCCGTGTCCCGAAAAAATTATCGGATCAAGTACCCAACCCCAAAAAATTAAAAAAAATCCTTAAAATACTCATATATTTTCTATCGAGTAATCGAATTGGGTCAATCAATTTGAGTAATTTTGAACATTCCTAGTGTTCAATATTAGTGAGTGATTTTTCATCGGTATGCAACACCTGTTGTAGAATTTTCTTTAGAATAGACCCCTAAAATTTTAAAAAAATAAATTTTTATAAAAATGTTAAAAAATTAATTATTTTAGTGGAATATTTTTGTAAAAAAATTATTTTATAATAAAAAAATTAGGGAAAAAAGGGAAGAAAATGATATATGCTTTTATCAATTCACATTTTCTTAATTATCTTCTTCACAAAAAGGACACATGATTTCAATTTTTTTGTATTTTTCTCCTTTAACATCCCATTAAATTAGTCATTTTTTCTTAATTATTATAATTGTTAGCTTTTTCATATTTTAATAATATGATAGTGATAATAAATGAAACTTATTTATTGTAATTAATTAATTGATGTTTATCAATAGCAACTAGTAAGCATGAGTCATTATTGCAAAGACAATCTCTATTAATATTTAACATAATATTATAAAATTTGGACACTTTAAATATTTTAGTTATTTTAATAAAGTGAAATGAAATGTATAAATGGGAAAATAAGATGGCCCAAGAACCCTAATTAAAGGATATGATCCTTTAATTACTAGAAATGATAAGATAGAGTCAGAATTTAGAGTTGAATAGATAAGATATAAATATTTAAAAATAATAATAAATTTATAAATAAATAAATTTTTAAAAATTATATATAAAAAATAAAGATAAAAAATCCGAGATAAAAACGAATACACTTCTCATCCCTATATAATTTCGTCCCTGAAAATTATAATAATGCATTATATATATCCAAAAGAATAAGATAAGTTTGTAAGACAGATGACCTAATTAATAATAAACACAGATACAAACACACACCATCCTTTAATTATTGAATAAGGACCGTTGAAAAAATAGAATATTTTTATGTTAATAAAATCAAAAATTCAAAATAATAATAATAAAAAATATTTAATGTCTATTTTTTCAATATTTTTAATAATTTGACGTTATTTTATAGAATGAATTTGGACATCAACTTTTTATAATAATTGATAATATTCGAGATTTACTGGTTGATTAAATGGTTAATAATATTTAAATTATTTTTTTTACGAGTTTAAATCTCGATATTTATTTTCTGAATATACATCTTTATAAAAATAACTTAAAAATCATATTTCTCAAATAAAAATTTTATAATTAAATATTTTAATAATGACTTTTCAACAACTAAAATGATATATTAAGGAAAAAAAGAAGACTTGTTATATATATGTGATGGTCCTACTAGTTCACCTACAATGTTAATAATTGCTTTAATTTCTTTAGGTTTGGCATACTTTATTTCATTATCCAACTACTAAAGATTATTCTTAAATGATGTCTAAATTAGAATATAGAGAATATTAGACGAGTAAAATAGATAGATATTTTTTTTATTTTTTTTATTTTTTATTTTTAGTTTTTAATCTTAATCATTTATTTATCTTCGTACAATGATTAAAAAGATATAAAATTAAATGAATTTTATATAATATAAGTGGATCATAGTCTTGTATACAGAAACACGAAAAATTGAATAATTTAAAGGATATTTTAATAATTGAAGTTTTGATTTTTTTTAGGTGTTTTTCTTTTTGATGGAGATCTTGAAGGTGAGGTCAACACCTACTTTTGGTGCATCTAGCATCTTTTGGAAAAAATGGATAATAATAAATATTAAAACATAAAAATATTTTTATATTATAAAATAAATTCATTTTTTAAAAGTGGGTTTTAAATAAAAAGGTAATCATTTGATAAATGGAAAATATAAAATTTAGACTAAATGATTAAAACGGTTAATTAATTAATGATAAATGACGTGATAAAATTATATAATAATGTACGATAGTATAGTATTATCATATAGACAAAAATGTAGGTTTGATAAAATGATATATCAATCAAAAAATATTTTTATACAATTATATAAAATATAAAATTATTTTCTGTTAATATATCATTGTGTCAAGTTATTTTAAATTGTTATGGTAATTCGATATTTATTCATAAAAATATAACATATTTTTCGATTTATCGTTTATCTATTCATAGAACACTTACGACAGATAAAATTTATCACTATTATTGATAATGAATATTCTAACTTTAACTAAAAAATACGATTATAATACGATAAAATATAATAATTTACAAAATCTTCAATATTCTAATCTTGGTGACCAAATTGACAATTCTAAGAAGAAACACACACGTGTGGTTTTATATTTTACTATAAAATCATATAAAACAATAATTTTATTTTAAAAAATATTTTAATCTTGGTGACCAAATTAACCAATTACACCCACGATGTTGGATAAAATATAAAAAAATAAGAATTAATTAATATATTCATCGTAAATTTTTTTCACAAGCATCTTAATTTTAAAGTTTAGATATTTAATTTAAGGATTATGATTGAAATTTAGGGTTTATGAGGTTTAAAATTTAGGGATTATAGTTAAAGATTTAAACTTTAACACGTAAACCCTAAAATCAACCTTAAATCTTAATTTCTAAGCACATCCCATAAAAATTTGATTCATAATAAAAAAATATTAATTTTTTATCGCTCGTGTAATTGTCAACTTATGAGATCAGTATTAAAAAAAGAGAATATTATATGCGAATAAAAATGTGGGTTTTTTCATATTATACTTATATTTTTTGTTTTAAAGGATAAAACTAAATAAATTTTATATTCGATTAAATAAATTATAAATTTTTGATTCGATCGACCAACCCGATTCGAACTTTTAATGGAATGGTAGAAAGTACTTTATTTGTAGACAAATGATGCTTGTCTTTTAGTAGGCAAAGTATCCCACTAAGATCTCTCCCCAACCCTTTTGTTTTCATTAGTTGACATCTTCACTTGCAAAAAGAAAAAGGTACCATGGAGGTGACTTTATTAATAAATTTTACATCACTTTCAAAAAAAAAAAAAAACTTTAATATTAAAATAAATATTTAAATATTTAAAATTTTTATTCTTTTTAGGTGTAAAAAATATTGTTTTTACTCAAAATAAGTGTCTCAGTTGGAGTAAAAATATAGTTTGAGTACCTAAAAAGGATAAAAATATTTAAATACCTAAAAAAAAGATAATTTAGACTATTTTTTATTATAAAAAATTAAATATATTCTGATTTGATTCTATTTAATTAATTTTTTAATCATTGATATGTAATTCATTGATCAACTAATTCGAATTAAGATTTACGAAAATCCAATACGAAGACAACCCTTCTAACCTATTTTTTTTATTCGTAGTATCAGAATTTGAACCTCTGATCTTACTTAATGAACCTAGAAAACACTTACTTAGCTAACCATTTTATGATAAGTATAGATATATACAAAAACTAAATCGAATATAATATAATAAAATTAAATTTAAACTAAATCTAACCAAATTGAATCAAACAACACTATTTGAATTTTCAAAAAAAAAAATCAACCATTTTCACTACGTCATTTATGATCTTAATTAATCAGATTCTTTTATTTTATATTTTTTTAAAATAAATCATATCTCTTTCCTACTTGTAATACGTGAATGAGTAGTTATCAAATAATTGTTTAAAAATGAACGGATCTGATTGTATAGATCACGAATGACGTGATGAATAGGGTCCATGGTACACCCAAACAGGCAATCCTTTTTTCCGGACTACGGAATGGAGATGTGTTTGTCCCATTGAAATGACCAAATTACCCTTTGATTCTTACAATTTTCAAAGCACGAGTGTCGGTCGACAGACAACATTGGGAGCTGTCTTCCCCACAGCACTGTGAATCCATAGAAATGACAATTCAAGACAAGGGGAGGGGACACCAGATATTCAAACCTTCACACAGATTCCAAGCTAAATACAGAATATACCACCTTGAAGATATAAAAATTTAGAACATTGAAGGGGTATTTTGGTCTTTTTAGTAATCTCAAATCAATTATTTACTAATATAATTGTTATTAATGGTCTCGTTTTGTTATATCAAACATTCTGTTAATTAACATCGTTTAAATTAACATATTCATATGTTATTTTCTTTAATAATTTATAGTACGATGATGACGAGTCAATTTGATAACATAATAATACATTTATCATGAATAATTTTTACAAAGAGTAATTTAAAATAAATAAATCCTAAAAAAAGGGTTTAAAAAAAACTTTTTAGATTTTACGTCTAATTGACTTACGAAAAAAGTAATTTTTAAAATCAAAACATCGATCGAATGACGAGATTGATAGAATTTGGAAGACTATAAGAATTTTTTTTTTACAAAACTTACTTTTACTTCTATCGAGAAGGAAGGGGAAGACTTAAAGAAGAGACGCTTCTGTTGAGTTTCGAACCCTAAACTTCAGAAAAAAAGAATGAGAATAGATGAATAATTTTGATTAACCGATCATTAGCACTTGCTCGTAAATTGATAGACTAAAAAAATAATTATTGGTTTAAAATTACTAGTAAGACAAAATTACCCCTAATCCAAATTATATAGTATTATAACATAATAAAAAATCATAAAATTAAAAAGAAATTAAATGAACAAAATGAAAGCATCATTTGATCATCTTCATTAATAGAAGGGTCCACTTTTAAGATGCCTTCTTGGATCAAACATTAAATAAAAAAACTATATATTATATAGCAAATGCATGGAATGAAAAGAAAGGCATACCTTTACCTTTGTCATAATTTATAATAAATCATATTTGGTACCATTTTTTCTCCATAAAGTTCTTCACATTTTCTTTTTAGGGATTGGGTTTAGGGTTTGGTTGTTTGAAAGCAACGGTCGGAGCAATCCTACAGCTCCGCCTCTGATGTTCAAGCACGAGTTGGGCGGCGAAACAATCGAGTTTCTCGAAATTGGTTTGTTCGGCCAACCTCTTGCCGCTGAACAACACCGATTCGACGTTCTTTTGCTTCAACATTTCCTCGACGATGGCCGACAACATTTTTACGTTGTCAGGACTAGGATCTGTATCGACGTTCGCTCTGCATCGCCCTAAACTACTCCCATTTGCCTGTCTCACCAAAAATTTCATTGCAACAAAAAAAAATGATTAAAATAAAATAAAAATGTGAATATTAAATACGAATATTGTTAAGGAGCTATACATGAATCGGATTCCAAACTTAGGGTTTTGAAAAACTATGTTATTAGTCTAATGGAATGAAACACTAGATCAATAAAGTAACACACGTTCAAATCCTGATGTAATGAATAAAACAAGTTACATTGAAAAATCGTCCCATAACTATCTGAATCTAAATTAATCAATCAGTAAATTAAATACGGATAATTATAGAAAAAAATACATACTTTCATTGAAACTAACCAAAAGTACATGGGAGTGACATAAAAGAAACAAGTGACCAAATAATTGAGAGGTCCATTTTGTTTTCTCTCTCTATATTTTTTCTCATTTGACACTTTGCCAAACTTGTTTTGGTGGGCTCATTGAAGTGGGACCCTAACCTATTTGTTTTTCTCACTTTGACATCTATAGGCAATAGCATAATGTTAGTGTAATTTTTTATATATGATGTTTAAACTCGAATCTACGTTATCATGTATATTAATATTATAACAATAACGATATCAATCAGATAAAGACCTAACTAACATTATGTATGATACTCGAGTTCGAGTTTGAATTCAATTCGAATGACCTCTAATTATAAAAGCATGGTTACCACACTATGCTAAATATAGTGGCATTAATCATAAACGGTAGGCAATGTATCCCCACAGCATCAATTGGAAGTTTTCTTTAAAGTGTTGGAAAACATTCCCATATTATTGAATAACTTAGACTTGTCGATTTCGACCCGAAATTCGGGTTAGTTTCGGATATAGATATCGTATGTTAAAATTGAAATATATTTACTCGAATCCGGAATTACTTAGCTTAGAAGTAACATTACCATACCAATATTTGAACTCCTAAAGTAAGAATGTTTGGGGATGAAATATATTTACCTGAATCCTTACGTAATTACTGGTTCTGCATTGTCCGAACGCCATGGCGACGGCTTGGTCGACCGAGTCGGCCGAGCCGTCTCCGGATATTCGAGCCATTGGTTTTGCCCAATCGTTGACCTTCCAATTCTTGACTTTTTCGTATTCGTAGTTTATTTCGAGTAATGAACCGGTCCCTAGTGACAACACTAGCATATCCTCGACCCCTCTAACGAACGGAAACTCTTGCTTGTTATGCAACACGTGCGTGATCGCGGCGGCGGTCGGGTTGCTCGTTGCCAACCCGCCGTCGACCGCCACACAACTGGTTTGACCATCTATGGACTGCATCATAACCGGTTCGAATAAACCCGGTTCAGCTGAAGTGGCCCGACAAACCTCCGATAACGGGAAATCGAAACTGTCCGTCTCCAAGGCGTCCGCCCTCGAGAACAGAAACGGCGCCGTGCTCGAAAGGTCGTAACAGGGGATCAAAACCGGTTTCAGCGTATCCTTCAACGTCAAACTCCTTCCCTCCGCCTTGAACACCTCCTTCAACACCTTTTCCAAACCGGTCGAACTAGACCCGGCCGAACCGTTTTTCAAAATCTTATTCAAAATGCCGCCGTTCTTACCCTTCCCGGACCTGTAAATCCGCTTCCCATTCTCAGCAAGGAACCGCCACGTCTCCTCGGCAGTAAAAATCGGGCGGCTACCATCTCTGGTGGCGAAAAGCACGGCGGTGAAGATCCCACCGATACCGGAACCGGTGGCGACGTCGAAAAAATCGGCGATCCGAGCATTCGGATTCCCCGACTTCGATTTCAACGCGTGTTCCAGATAAGCCAAAGCCTTCCCACTAAGAATCCCCCGCATGCCGCCGCTGTCGATGCTCAGGATACAGATTTTACCCCTCTGGTTCTTGATCGCCGACGACGGATTCTCATCACCCGGTTGAATCAACGGCGGCGGTTCAGACGACGGCGAAACCGGTTTCGGAATCCATAGCTTCTGGTTATCATCATACCCATACAAAAACTTGCTTTCAAGAATCGAAAAGATTTCGTAACTCAATTTATCTGTGTCGATGCTCGGTTCCTGCATCTCCGATGAAGCTGTCGACGACATTATCAAAAACCCAGAATCAAAAACACTAAAAAATCAAAGGATTTTCAACACTCTAATCCGTTGTTGCTTGTTTCTTCGACAACCTTGAGATTAACGCCAAAAACCCATCTGCCCAGATTAAAAAAACTGGAGATTTTAGCTTCAAAATAACAAAACAAATAAAAAAAAATAGCAGAAAAAAAAATCAAAACGTCACCTTACTTGAAAAGAAGGTTCAACCAACATTCACCAGCTTTTAAATCTTTAACCTGGTAATAAAAACAACAAGAAAAACCCCATACGATCTTCAAATTGTTCTTCAAATCCAATCTTCAAAAACAAATTCTATTTGGTTTAGTGATCGGCAAAGGAAACAAAAGGCCTCGAAAATGAAAGCGAGAAAACCCCAGAAGAAGACAAGGGATAGAACCCAGAAACGAGAAAGGGGAGGGGGGCAAAGGCAAGAACAAGAACAAGAACACCAGTTTGGTTTCAGAGGATGTCTGTTTATTTTAGTTTTTCTTTTTTAATTTATTTTAATATATGGACTTGATTTACCATTTCAAGAATCAGTAGGGGTTACCAACGGTTGTGATTGTTTTGTTGGTTTTTGATCGGACGGTCTTGAGTTTTTAATATTATTGGTCCGTGATCAACGGTCAGAATAGGTAAAAAAAACTTGGGTAAATATACTTATGGTCCCTTTATTACAGTCTAACTTTGTCTTTAGTCTCTAAATGTTATTAATTACTAATTAGTTTATATTTTAGAAGATTCATATTAAGAGAATATATAAATATATAATATTATATAATTTTACAAGTATATGAAAAAAATAATTAATATTAGTTATTATGATTAAAATATTTATAGATTCATTAAATATTAGATTTACTAAATAAAGTTAAAAATTCAAATATTAACATTATGAATTTAAGATTTAATTTTTAGAGTTTATTTTTTTATAATATATAAACATGCAAATTTATGTAAAAAAAATTATATGTGTATCAAAATTTTGCTCTTAAATTGATATATAAGGAGTAGGTGAATTTAAGCAAAATAGAGGGACTAAAACCGAGTTCTACCAAAACATCAATTCTTTCCTTATTTTATGTACTTTATTTATAATCTCCCGCGCTTGACGTTAGCCGCGTGGGGCCAAGGCGCCACCACCGTCGGCAAAAGAATGGAAGAGCACCACCAATCATGGACAAAAATATATGAACTTTTTGTGGACAAGTTTACCCTTTTGTCAAAAAGTAGGTTTCCATTTGGGATTAAAAAAGGTGGAAGTAAATTTTTCCATTTTTTATTTATTACTCGATTAATTTAAATTGGTTGTAAAAGTTTTTTTTAATTAATTACAGTGGGTATAAGTAGTATCTGTTCTAGAATATACTCTTAACTATTGATCATTGATCCTTTAAACATTGTGTTGTAAATACTAATACTCGAATCCGTGACCGCTAAAAATAACAAACGTTCCTTTAATTTCTGAGATAAGATATTTCAGGAAAATACCTAAAAGTTAAATATTAAGGCAACATTATCAATTAACTTATATTTATAATGTCAAATTTTAAATCTTTAATATTAGATCAAATGATAGTCGATAAAAAAATATTTTATTTTTAATTGTTTTACCATATAGTAAAAATAGTGGATAAATTATTGTTTGAGGACAAATTGGTCAACAAATTGACTAAAATTGTCACAAATATATATATATATATATTTACAATTCAACCCATTTGACCGTTTTATTGTGGGGGATAACAAATTGACTAAAATTGTCACAAAATTATATATATTTACAAATTGTCACAAACCGTTTTAACTAAAAATAATAATTAAAATTTTTAATTAATTTAAGTTGACAAACCTTTAGTCCCATTTTTAAAAAAAGTTTTATTTATGAGTCATTACTTCAGAATTAATAGAAATTTAATGAATGTTTAATTTAGAATTTTGAAGATAAGGCTTAATTTAATAAATATTTAAAGGGATAATTATTAAAATGATAATTTTGTTTTTTAATATAAATTTGGTCATCGATTTTAAAATCGGTTGATAAAATTATTCATGTTTTTTTTTTACAAATTTTTTGTTACTAAAATATTTATCATCGATAAATATTAACAAGAGATTACCTAAATAATTTTTAAATTATTATTTTACTTTTATTTTTATTTTTATTATCAAAATAAAAATAATTTATATAATGTTTTTAATTTATTACTTTATTCATCCAATTCTTTAAATATTTTACCCTAAAATAAGACATGAACTTTTAAATTTTATTTAGATAGTAAGTTATTAATGTCACTAATTATTTATTTTATATGAGTTTAAATCTCAATATTTATTTTATATTATATAATTTAAGCTATATCTATAATTATTTAAGTTGGTTTGAATTTTATGAAAAAATAAGTTCGGACTAATTTGAGTTTAGAATGATTTTTTTACCGTGATAATAATATAATTATCTTTTATATATTTAAGAATAATTGTTATAATACTTATCTTTCTATTTATTAGTTATCACTTTATTTAGTTGAAAATTGGGATAATTACTATAATGATTTTCTATATAAATTCATATATCCATGTTTTTTCGAATAAAGATATGGAAAAGAAATATTTATATGATTAATTCCTGTTAGACACGAGTTTTATCTTAAATTAATATTGAATTTAAATCGGATGAAACTTTACTAAACCTACGATTGAGTAAAAAACATGTAATAAAAGCTTTTAATTTTTAAATCAAAGAAACTAAAAACTCGATCCGACTCCTACTCACCCCTAATGATAATGGATATATATTTTTGGAAAATTACTATATGGTCCTGACTTATCACGTCATTCATAGTCTTTTTCAATGAAATTCATTAACATATAAAAAAATTAAAAATTTAACTTAAAAATAAGATAAAAATTATTATTGAATAAGATCATGAATGATGTGATAAATTATATCTATATAATATTTTTTATTTTTAATTCATTTTAATTAAATGTGTGATTTAATACAATTAATTAAGGGACTAATTTGTCCTTTGACTTGATAGGGAATTTTTCATGACATGAAGTCCTCTTTAATCAATCCTTTCTATTTTTTTTCCCTCCAATTGACATTTATTTACATTCCCATCCATTAATAATTTACTTCACCGAGGGTAAGTTATGGGAGGCCCGGCCACGGAACCGAAACCGACGACTTTTGACCTGACTCGACTGATCGGGTCAAAATTTTTGGTAGAAAATTTAGGGTCGGGTTGGGTTTTTTTAAGGGCGATCTTGGGTCGGGGTCGGGTTTAAGATGGAAAAAAATTGACCCAACCCGACCCGGGACGTAAATTTTCCATATATATTTTAGGGATATTTGCAATAATGATCCCTCTTTATATATATATTTTATATAATTAGGTCACTAAAATTTTATTTTTTTACAATTAGATCCTTAAATTTTATTTTTTACAATCAAGTCCCTAAAATTTAAATTTTTTTGATGATTCGGGTCGGGTCATATTTTAAAGCTTAAAAATCGAGTCGGATTTTTTTCAACCTAAACCCGAGTCAGATCGGGTGACATGTATGATTTTTCAGGTCGCGTGTTGGTAGGCCGAAAATCCGACCCGTACTCATCTCTACCTGCACCAACTTCTAAAATTTAATGTCACTCTCAATAATAATTTATTTTATAATATAATTGTTATTATGTATTAATTAATTAATTTAAATTAAAAAAATTTAAATATTTATTATTTAATAATTAAACTCTATATACTATCATTACATGTATTGTAATTTTAATTAGAAATAAACTAAAAAAATTGTTCAATACACATGTTATATAGATTACAAAATTAATTTTATTTTAGAGTTATGAATTTAATTTAAAATGTACAAATATATTAAGATTTATAATTTATAGTTAAAAATTAGAAATTTATGATTTACATTTCAGAGATTTAATTTTTTTAATAAGTAAATATGCAAGTTGTATGATATTTTACACATATTTTTAAACGAAAATATTTTGATACATAATATAAACTTTAGTTGCACAAATATGTTAATTTTAAGCTTTAAAAATTTAGTTTATAATTTAGAATTTAGTTCATAGTTTAAGATTTATAGTTTATAGTTTATAATTTAAATTTTATATTTCATAGTTTAGATAAAAAAGGGTTGTATAATTTTTTATACGATTTGTATATCAACATATAACTCATATTTAACACCCATAAAATTTTTAAAATATATATTTTAATATATAAATTATATAAATTTAAAATTTTAATTTTAGGTTTAGCATTTAGATTTAAAGTTTAATGTTTAAGATTCAAGATTATGTGTTTCTTATAGCGATCCTTACTATAACTAGTGGTAACCAGTGGAGGATTCACATTCATAAGAGGGTGGGCACAGTTCCACTCTAAACTTTTCAAAGTTCACATATTTACCCTTAATTTTCTTATTTTTTTGAATTAATTCTTAAGTTTTTGTAATATTTAAGCTTTGTACTTACCCTGAAATTTTGAAATTTTATGTATCTACACTCAAATAAATTTCTGAATCTGTCACTGGTGGTAACATTAGCGATATTCACTTCAGCAACAATTAAAATTGTATTAATAACATAGCACAATGACTTATTTTAATGAAAAAGAACGATAATATTCATCTTAATAGACTCGAATTTATGCTAGAAGTTGGTCTTTGTCATTGCTAGTAATGGGTTTAATAAATGATAAAAATGATGAAAAATGAGGCAAAGAGTGGTCAATTAGGAAGCATGCTAGGAAAATTAGTGATGCTATCTCTTGTTAGTCACCACTAAGTGCACTTTGGCCCAATCTTTGTGGCCTATAACTCTCTTCACTACCTTTGTTGGTCCTAAGCTCCATGCTAATGATGGAGAACATATGGCATGATAATTTTGACTCATCCATGATAGAAACATGGGATTTGTTGCGCTGAATTCAGAATTGGAGGATTGTACTAAGCGATATTTGAAGATATTTAAGACATTCTTGTGTTTTTTTTTATAATATTTAGATTCGAATATTAAAATTATAATCTGTTACAGATTCGAAGTAGATACACATTGATATTATTGGATATTTGTTATCTGATTATGCATTACTTGTGATGAAGTGGATGGTGGATTTGTACATCTAACGTATTCGGATTTAAATATTTGACAGATGATTTAAAATTTTGAATTCGAACAATTTATGGATTTAAATTTGGATGTTTGATGAATAATGTTATTCGATTAATATTTGGATTTTGGATAGTAATATTAGAACAATTTATGAATGAAAAATGGTTTAAAGACGAAATTAGGATATTAGGTCCTACTAATACTACTATGTTTTTTAGACTAACACTATTATAATGATATTTGCATCGAGGATGTTACATTTAGTGAAAACAAAGTTTGAGCTTAGTTGATTCTAGGAAATCCCAAGATTGTATAAGTATTTTAGTAAGGTGTCAAGTGGATACAAGCTCTTAAATTAAGTTTGTATTTTTTTAAGACTAGAATCCAGATGACGTGTCCAATGCTGTGACGTTAAAGTGATTACAATTATAGTCGAAAGGGTCAACTTAATTGTTGAACTGTTTATGAAACGATTTCAAGAAACGATTACGATTCAGTTCGAATTTTCAGATACGATTTAGTTGATTGATGTTGAAGTCGAAGATGTATCCTCCTCCCATCACTTGAATGATGTCTTTATTGTATGTTGTAGTCGTTTTAAAGCGTTCAGGTACGATGTAAAAGTTGTGTAAAAAAATCTTTTTCATTATATATGCAAATAATGGTTATGACAGACATGAATGACCGATTTCTAAAATTTAAAATCGATCGGTAGATACATATTGGTTCGTCGTGATAGTACTTGCGAAGTCTCGTCGTCCGTTCGAAGGCCTTTCTCAACCCTACAGACACGATGCTTGTATGGTTTCACAACCGAAGAAGTTGAAGCAACCCCAAAACTCCCAGCTATGCCGACAGTAAAGGATGTCTCGGTAACAACTTGAACTTGGTCTGATCTTCATGAAGAAAAGCTACCTTCCAATGCTCTTAATATTGCAGCAGTATCGACTCTAAAGTTTCTGAAGCTCTTTCCAGGACCGGTGTCAGGCGGATTAGCATCCTTTACACCAGAAATCATATAGAGACGCACTCTCTGCTGGCTCCATGACAGGAAATCTAAATTACATTATGTTAACCTCGAAATTCGTTATAAAACTTTAAAACTACTCTTAAAAAAGATGAGTTATAATTGTTAAAACGTTATAATTATATCCTAAATATAACAATTGATTATCGAATCTTATTTATTATTTCTTTTACTATTATTTTTATAGATATAATGAGATTCTAAATAGACGCAATACAAATAACTGCACAAGTGTCCGTAAAATGAACAATTGTTTTTAAAAGCTATACTTTTAGAACCAATGATGGTTATGGACCTTATTTCTAAGGGCTACGTTTTAATTAACTGTACAGACCCCTAAAATTTTTTATTATTATATTATATACAAACGATAAAAAATTATTATACTATATAATTTAAGATTTTAGTTTAAAGTTTAGAGTTTTTAACGTAAGATTTAAAATTTAGGGTTCATGATTAAAATTTAAGGATTATGGATATGTTTTAGGTTTAGGGTACTAATATACAACTACTTTATTTTTTTTATTACTCTTCTAGAGTCTAAAGTCTAGACATGACTAATTCAGACCAAACCGCGTCGCACACCTAGTTTTGGTGGGTGAGTCCCAACAGAAATTTTCTACGTATACAACGTCTCGAACTTAAAACTTGCTTAAGCAGAATCAAGTTGCTTACCATTTAAATCAACCACTGTTAGTAATATACAACTATTTTATTGACAAAATTATTAAACTCAATTTTATAGAATGAACATCATCAATTATTTTACTAGAGACATGTTGGGTTCAATTTAAACATTATATTATAGGTAGGTGATAAAAAGAACTATTTTGAATCAAATTTAAAAATTTTCATAATAAAAAGATCAAAACAAAATTTTGTTAAAAATCAAGTGATGAAAATAGAATAAAAAACAGAGGATAACCAAACCACACATTTGTGTCCAGAGATTTTCAAGACAGTCCCTTTGTCTTTGCTTGCTTTGTACTTCACTCTCTTCTCTCTCTCTCTTCAAAAACTCAATCCAACAATCACCAGAAAGATTACAGATATACAGACATACAAGCGAGGTCAAACGGAGAGACGGAACAAGTCTCCTAGAAATGCGGAGCTTAACCTTGGGTCCCTCACTCACTGTGTCCCCAACATCTCCCTTACTGAAACAGCCACCACCCTTTTTCCCTCCTCCTCCCCCCAGGGTTTCTCATGACTCATCACTTTCCAAATCAGGTAAAGATTTGATCTTTAATAGGTGTTCTTACAATTCCTTTTATGGGTATTTGTTTCTTTTGTTTTTCCAATACAAAAGCATGTGAATTTAGTTGAACATGATCTTGTTGAATTTGGGTATTTTGTTGTTCTTGCATTGAGTTTGCCAATTGTTTGATCATATGTGCCCTGTTTTCCAGACAGTGAAATTGGTATTTTTAGAGACCACATTTGTTGAAAATCAGGATGTTCATTGTTTGTTTGTGGTATAGGAACATGTAGAGCTACTCAAGTGGTTGATCTCTTCCCGGCCGTGTCCCCCGAGATTGTTGTTCGGGAGGCACGGTTAGAGGATTGTTGGGAAGTAGCTGAGACTCACTGCAGCTCGTTCTTTCCCGGGTATTCCTTCCCTTTGGATTTCATGCTACGAGTTAATAGAGTGGTGGGAATGCTTTCGGGATTCTCGATTCCGACTGGTTGCTGGAGAGCATGTTTGGTTGCTATCATCAGTGGTTCAGTTAACATGTTTTTAATTGGAGCTGAAGATTTCAAAGTCGGAGGTTTCGATGGGAAATTTAGTCTTAGTAAAGGTTATGTGGCTGGTATATTAACCATCGATACCGTCGCTGATTTTCTTCCTAGAAAAGGACCACTTCAACAGAGAAGGTGATTTCAATTATTCTCTGCCTTTTCTATACTAGTTTAATGCCATTTGATGCTTTACATGCCCGCTGCAAAATGACAATGTCCTGAATTTTTCGGTTTTATTTTCTCGCATAAATGTTGCTCATCAAAGTTACCATAGCCGTCTTATCACCCTTATTGTTGTCAATGAACATCGTTTATGGTCTTCGGAATCTGTTAATAATTCCAAAATGCTGCTCGAGTCTGGTTACGATTAAGGCTTTTATCTGATCATGGTTGAGTACTTATGATCCGTGTGTTCTAGTTCGAAATAACTATTCTGAAGCTGTATAAACAGCTTTCAGGACCATTAGCTAACTACTTTTACGACCTTATTTGATTAACTGAACCCATGAGAGTCAGAGTGAAGCTAGATAGATACTACCAGGAGCTGGATATGTTCCAAAGTTCCTACATAAATTCTTAAATCATGTTGTTCTGTTTTCAGTATTTCTGTTTGGTAGGGACTATTTCTTGCACATCCTAGAAGATGAGCAGTGTCTTAAAAAATTGGAAATATTTCTGGCATGCTTGATCTTTCGTGTAAGGACGAGCTATAGTTTGGTAAGGATTCCTAGTGTCAGTGTTTTGAGAATGCTTGAAATTTTGACGAGAAAACAAATGATTATCAAATGGAGAAGAACAGAAAAAGCTATGAATTCACAGTTCTTAACTTGAGACCTTATATATCGGTCTTCCATAGATGCTAGAGTTCCGATTTTAAGCTGGTATGCTAGATTAGATCTGCTGGAAGTGTTAAGCATCGGTTTTTGCTCTTAATTGAAGTTACCTCTTTACGTGCAGAAAGTATTCTAATTATTGATCTTGTGAGTAATAAATGACACATTTGCATCTGTATCATAGGACCGGAATTGCATACATATCCAATGTTGCGGTTCGAGAGAGATTCCGTCGGAAGGGAATAGCCAAAAGGCTCATAGCCAAAGCAGAAGCTCAAGCAAGGAGCTGGGGCTGCCGTGCCATTGCTTTGCACTGTGATTCGAACAACCCTGGTGCAACAAAACTGTACAAAGACCAGGGTTTCAGATGCATTAAGGTGCCAGAAGGAGCAGATTGGCCTCAGCCGAAGACCGCACTCGGCGTGAAGTTCACCTTCATGATGAAGCTTCTTAACACACCTACGACTGCGTAAATTCTTTTACAAATATAGCAAGATAATCGAAAAACTCATCAAAGATGCAAATATGTAGGATATCTGCAATGTTAATGTTTCAAAAAAAACACGACCGCTCGATTTAGCCTACTACTAGTCACTGTGTTATGATCAGGTGTTCCGAGTGCCGTGCCCCAGAAATGGTTAACAAAAGGTTCAGATTGAGCATCAGTCATATTAAACATATTTCTTGCTGATTAGGACAACTATCTCCTGCACATTACATAGGTTAGCAGTAGATGACTTATGTTGGCAATTCAGTTGCTACTTGCTAGTTGTATAACTGGATCATCAATTTCAAACTGCAAGTTGCATACATTGGTTGGTTTCGATGTCGGATCATTTAGGTTTGAACAGAAAAGAAAAGACATACCAAAGCGAACCTCGAAAATTGTTTATATACTTGAACAAGTTCATAGCTGTTTTAAAGGTCACTTTTCAAAAAAATAATACAAAGAAACTTTCTCACCTCAAAGCTACCATTATTACAGTAGGAAGTCAACTCATTGCAGAAGAGGCAGCCATTGCAAAACAATACTCAAAAGCTGAAAACGAACTCATTCGGTTTCATTGGGGTTGGACAAATTTGTCTAAAGCAGATGTGTCCAAAGCTTGAAATTCTTTCACAGCAGAAGCTACTTCGAGTCCTAGTTTCACAGCGTCTTCATGGCTCGGTGCCTATGACAGTGTTTATATCATTATCAATCAATGAATTACAGTGCTTGTAACAACTTACGAAATTTGCTGGATACTACATCCGTACCTCGATGTTAAGAGGAAGGACAGGATCATGGAGAGAAAGCCTAAGAAGAAACCACCCTCCAAATCCGGAAACTCGAACCTGTTTTTGGAAGGAAGTTAGTGAAACCTGTTTTGGTAAGATGGTGAACAAATACAAAGTCGTGTGTTTTTATCAAACTTTACCCCTTCATAGTTCACAGGGGCTTTCTGAAGCTTGGTGTTTGAAGCAATCGAGTTTTCCAAGTGCTGCAGCACTGCTTCCCCGTATTCCCGGAAGGATCTGCAAGTTTCTAACTTTCAGCAACTTCAACAGAAATCATGGGAGAATAAAAAGAACAGAGATATATAGTGCACCATACCGTCCATTAAGATCAGGATGACTCTGATTAATCTTTAGTCTCAGCTCTACGGCAGTAGCTGGTTCCTCCAGACCGTCGACCAGATCGGTTAAAACTTTGCTTCCATCAACTCTACCAGAAGCCCTTGCTGAAGCAAGTTTATTTAGGAGTTTGACCTGTATTCAACAGAAGGCCAAATGAAATCGTTTGAGATGGCCAAGTTCATGTGCATTTAGGTTAAAGTTTTCGTTGATATTTACAGACCAACTTAACATCAATAGTAAACTTCTCCGCAACATAAAATTGAACGGCTTACCATCAAATATGCCCCATCGTCAAGCCAATGATTCTCTTTGAGAGCTCCATGGCCGCTGGTTTCTATAGCTAGATGTGATTCTTCTCCAACAGAGTTCTGTCAGCAATTATTTTACTTTAGTACAGATAACAAAGAACCGAAAGTTTAACAAGATGATCAACCATGGTGTAGACCGGTGACAAGGCAGGGTATGCCACATTATGTTCAGGCATTTAATTGTTGAATAGCAACGATAGCATATTAAGGGACACAGCAAAGGATGTAACATTGACCAAGAATTCATAAATGACTGAAGTTAGAGAATAATCGACATATATTAAACTTATTTAAATAGCACTTCACCGGCAGAACTACAACTGATTCATATATCGCAAAACTAAAATCAAAGAATATGAAACTTACCAAACGAATCGCCTCATCAATGACATTCTTATAGCCTCTTTTGAATCTATGATGTTTTCCCCCTAAAAGAAGTTGAGGATATGAGTTTGTTCTGGTAGAAACAAAGCAAATACATACAAGTCGGTTCGGTTTATAGCATACCGAGTTTCTTTTCAATGAATGAAGTAAGCCCATCTGAAGTCACACTGTCCGTAACAATGGTAGTTCCTGGATGCTGAAGTGAACAAGATGAGGAAGATCAAATGAAGTGTGAGAAGATAACTGCCATTGGAAAAGCAAATTTAATACATCCATTTGTTTATAAAGGAAGTCTCAGAAAATCTAGATCAGGAACAATCTTACCTCCTCAAGAACAATGGCAGACATTAAAGCAATCAAGCGATTTCGATTGAGTTCACGACCAGAGGAATCCACAGCAGCAGACCTTCAAGAAAATGCTTATCAGAGATGAAAAGAGCAATATTTGAGAAGGATAAAATCAACATATAGTTAGTGAACTCATTACCTATCTACATCTGTATCAAATATGATTCCCAAGTCGGCCTTGTTGCTAAGTACAGCCTCGGTAATAGCTTTCATTGCAGCCTTATCCTCAGGGTTCGGAATATGATTTGGAAACATACCTGATCCCATAACCACATATCACCTGATAATGTTAATAAGTAAATACAATAAAACACGAGAAAGTTTCCAGGATAAAAAAAAATACCATCTGGCTCCAAGAACTGACTGCCAGAAGTAATGGCACCGAGAGGCTCAAGTACTTTTGCCTGGGAAAATCAATTAGAATAGATAGCTTAGGACAAACCCGGTAAACAAATTGCAGTTGCAGTAACATCAATAAAAGGAAAGATATGCAGTTTGATGAATTCGGGCAAACTTACTGCAAAGAAACCTCCTGCGCCATTTCCTGCATCGACAACAATGTGGAATCCCTCCAGTGGCTTCTCTAATAGTTGATAACACCGAACAGGGATTAGTGAGCTAAAGTTAAGAAACTTATTAGTTGTGATAAATATAATTAAGCAACATTTGTAAAAGATGGTAAGCACCAAAGAGAGACATGCAGCTCGGCTTATATTGCACTTCCAATGATGAAGAAAGAAAGATTGATCTATTACTAATTATTTAGAATTAATGAAGCTATTACCTATATTTCCAGCAGCCTTCCGGACGGCCTTCACAAGATCAGATGCATAAACAGTCATGTAGTCAACCTTTTCGAAAGATTCTGAAGGTTTTTTTACCGAATAGTCTTTGGTTAGGAAATCACTGTATATATTTGCAGCACGCTCCAAGATGTCTTTTATGTCGCTTTTCCCAAGACCTCCGGCATTTGTGAAGAACTTGAACCCATTCCTGTTATAAAGAAGATGACTAGCTGTTCACAAGATAAAAGTTTATCAGGAAACAAATTAACTATGAAAAGTAAGTCAATTTGAATGAAGTCACGTTTTCAGGACACAATTCATCAAATATAATGATTATGACACCACTCCATAGCTGAATTGTCAAGCATGTAAGCTCTTCATTACATGTCGAATAGGCAAAAAAAAAAAAAAGAGAACTTTTACATGTTCAAGTATGCTATCGGCTATCCCCACAGAAGAATAGAGCCATAGACTACCTGTTATCATAATAGCCCCATCAGCTGGACATAAAAATGCCTCGTCTTCTGTAAGTGTACTGTTAAACATTGCTGGTGTAGATGCTAAACTGAAAGGAAAAGGAATATCAATCAGTTAACAATATATCAACACGGAAAACTTCTGTTCTCAATAATTATACACACTAAAACCAGTTTTAAAGTATATATTAGCGAACAGTTACATGATTTGACAAAACTACTTGTATGTATTCAGAAGGGAAATAAGTATTTTGGATAATGGTGAGAACTAAATACAGTATATCAACACAACACTTTATTCGTAACCGTACTTGAGAAACAACCCTTGGGACTGATATCTTAGATGGTTCATATCGGAACTACCTGAATCATAGCCATAGTTTGAATTGTATGACCTTGAAATAGGTATTATTGTCATCCAATTACTGGATTAGTATAAGCATAGAACATCATAACTCACCCATATTGAACAACATCAAGTCCTCCACTAGCAATGCCTCGAGAAACAGCATCCTGGAAAGCAATTGTTCAATTCTCAGCAACCAAATAAAAGTTTATTCATAAGCAGAAAAATTGCTATATCATTAGTGATTCCAGTAACGTAAGTCAAAATGAGCATCCGTACACTCCCTGTTTCTGAATATAAGGAAAATCAAACTACACACTTTTCCATAAAAGAGGAACAGAACTGGCACTGAGAAAAGTAAACAACATCCCCAATTAAACCGAGAGTGTTTTCTTTCTTACCATATATAAATAAAATTTGAAAATAACTACCAATAACATACATGAAAGTTATTCCAGAGTTCATGTGTCACAGATGACAATAGAAGTAACAACAAGAAGTTCCAAGGACATGAAAATTACTTCAGAAAACAAATAATGCAAAATCTACCGATGGAAGGTAGATAAGATTCAAGCCAGAACTTACATCTGCATACTAAGTCAAGGGAGATACCTGTAACTGTTGTGCAGATATACGAGAATCATGGCCAATGGAAACTCTCAACTTTCGAGATGCGTCAACTTTTTTCTTATCTAACAACCATGCAGCAAAAGCAGCAGCTATAGCTTCCGTAACTGGCTCAGTAAGGTTTACTGGTTCTCCTTCAACACCAGAAACAGCCACACCTCGTATATCACTGTATGGACATCAAGGAATGAATGAAGAAGCAATCTTTGGTCACCATAGACAAAAATTTAGATAAAAACAAGTTAATAATAATAATAATAATAATAATAATAATAATAATAATAATAATAAAATAAGGAGAGTATACAGATGGTTGCCCTATACTTGAGCTACATTTGGTGGCATTCTTTTGGCGTTTAGAATTATCTTTATAGAAATGTTATTTGTTGATTAGGCCTTATATCGCTCCTTAGCAAAGACCCTTTTGTTGGACAATTACAATACTTATGCTCCACGGGAGCAAGTACCTATAAACTGAATATTTAGGTTTAATGATAAGGAAATCTCTTTTAAGCTTCAGTGAAAATCATTCCACATAGAAAAGGAAACTGGATAATAAATGAACCATCTAATACATGACTATATAAATAGATAAAGTGACAGAAAAACTCTCCATTTTATCATAATTCTCAAGTCCATTGCAACACTCTAAACATAATGTACTCAGCTTTGGTGCATTCTAATATGTAGTTTGATTTGTGAAACAGACATCAACATCTAAGATTTCTCTCTTCCATCTTACGACCAGTAGATAAAGCATGCATGTCAAAATCAGTCCATAAATCAATCATAAACACATAATTAATAAACTTGAAATTCAGTTAAGATCGGATAATCCGAGGAGAAAAGAAAGATAATATATGTAGATTAATAGTTGAGGAACAGTCATAATGAAGTATCAACTGAGAAATAAGTTGAAATGCTTGTCGCAATGGAATAGATTTCTCACCTTCCATTTTGAAGCTTTTGAAAATCAACTTTGTCCAGAGATGGTATTGCAGTAGCAGATGAAGCTGCTGCGGTTTAAGTTCCAAATGAAAATACAAGAATTCAGAAAACAGAAATCATTTAAATTTAATGGATTATACAAAAGAAAATTTCAAAGTTGACATCCAACAAATGGAATCTGCTGATAACCAAAACGAGATACAATAAATGTAAAACAAGAAGACAGCGCTGGAAGGATGGATAATGTCAATGAGAAGTAAATTAGTGCTTATGTTTCATTTAACACATAAATTGTTGCATTTGATATGAACCGGATAGAGAGACTCGAACAGACCGCTGCAGTTAAAGGTTCCTCGGTTAATAAAACCACTCTGGTATTTCAGTAAGTTGCACATTTGCATGGAGGAGATGCTAGTCCTTGCTAACTTCCCTCCATGAAAACGAGGCAAGGTACGTGTATACGGGGCGCAACAGTCCCTTTGATATTGCGTCCCGAACTGCCTATTCCGTTGGTAGAACTGTGCAATAAAAACATTTTGAACAACCTTCCCTGACATTGCTGCATAAAATTTGCAATTTTATCAGATTTTCACACGGACAAACTCTTAGTTAGCACTTTAGTGCCATCAAAATCATTTCTTCAACTCCATCTAAAACCAATAATTTTCACTGCCTTGTCCCTTTAACTGGCTTTAGCATTCAGCTAACTTCAACATTAACTATTATTATTCTATAAAATCAAATTTGTTATTTCAGTCAATGATATCCATTCTTTTTTTTTCTATTCAAATATTTTCTTGATTCACTTAAGAGTTCATATTTTTTTCACATTCTAACCTAAATTCTAATAAATGAGAGAAAATCAACTAGAAATGTGGCCACCTCTAAGCAAGTATTTTAACAATGAACATAATCTTCAGCCAAAAACAGTATCTTGGGGAAAAAACAAGAACCCTAAACCAGTAATCAATTATTGAACTTCTGTAATCATTAAACAAATCAGAAACAGGAGTTCAATCATAATTCCTAAATAATTAACAACAAATCATCCAAATAAAGAAAAAAGTTCATTAATTTAACCCAACCCAAATTCAGAAACACACTAAACATCAATCCAATGACTAACAAATGTAAGATATAAGCCCTAAACAAAAAAGGGTTCATCTATATTTACTCAAATAACAATCTGGCAACAAATTCCCCTAAAAATAATCATAGAAAATGTAATTTTTACCAAAAAGAAAAGCTTTTTAAGAGGGAAATGAAAAAAATAAATCCTTTTTACCTGCCATTTGAAGAGATGGGAGGTTTGATTAGAAAGAGATGAAATTGAAAGGGCTGAGAAAACGAGGAAGTGATAAAGAAATTGAAAAAGAAACAAAAAATGGATAGTTGGGGAAGAAAGAGTTAGGCAGCAGCAGCCATTGTATATTTGTAAATGGTATGGACAATTTAGCCCTGATGGATATTTTAGGATTTAAAGTTGGATTTTTTTGGAGTTGAAATTCTTTGAATTTATATTATTTTGTTTTGAGATTTTATTCAAGTTAATTCTACTATAAAACGGTGTCATCATTTATTTATTTATGTAATTATACGTGTCTTTATTTAATAAAAAATTGTAGTAAACAATTTATATTTTTAAGTTACAGGTTCGAGCACTAATAAAATCAAAAGAGTGATTGAACGATCAATATTAGATGATGGAGATTATATTCTAAAATAAATAATATTGTAATCACTATTAGTTAATTCCAAAAAATAAAAATAATTTATTAAATAATTTCAGCAATAAAAATTGATATTAAATAATAAAAATAAATATTATGTACATGTTAAGTATTAAAATATTAAATTTAAATTAAGGTTTAAGTTTTATGTTTAGTATAAATATTAAACCAAAAATGATATATATTATGTTCGTTCTTGATTAGTGTAATCTTTATGGTGTATATATTTTTATAAGCATTTTATTAATAATTTTGTTAATATAAAAAATAATAAATTTTATTAATATTATTTTATTTTTTATTTACTTATTTTACTAATTTGATATAAGCATTTTTAATAATTAAAAGTATTTGTTGATTTATTTAATTTGATTAGTATCATAGTTGATATAGCATACATCAAATTATAAAAATCTAATATTACTATATTTTAAATAAAAAGGTAAAAAAAAATGTCATAAATATTTATAAAAATAATTATTATAATAAATATCTCTCCAATGGAATATCCAAATCAAATCCTCTTAATAGAAAGAATCTGTCTACTTTTCATTTGTCTTTTGCAAAGCTTTTGGACAAAATAATTTATTATTTTTATTTACTTAATAATTATTATTTTTTATTTTAAATGAATTGAGTTGATGTAAAATAGGTGAGATGGTGTTTTTTTTTAATTAATTATTCAATGGTGGTTCACTCTTTTTGAATTAGACAAAAAATCATTAGTAATAACAATGATTATATTAAAAATAAGGGTTAATTATCATGGAGGTCACGTTTGTTTTTTTGTAGTATAAATTTAGTCATCGATTTTGAAAATCAACCAATACAGTCATGTATGTTTTCGGGTTGTAAACATATGAAATGGGTAGCTGAAATTAATAATAGAATATGTGAAGATTATCAATCCCAGTCATCCATTCCACCCCTACAACTATCTACAAAATATATAAAATTATGAGTTTTATATCATGTTTTAATAAATTTTATCTCACATATGTATGTGTAAAATTATGATATATAAATATATCCTCACTTAGGGGTGATAAAGAGCGTGATCGGCTCGCGAGTTACTCGGGCTCGGCTCGGTCAAAGCTCGATTCGGGCTCAGGTTCGGCTCGGGATTTAAACAAGCCGAGCTTACTCAAGCTCAACTCGAAAAGCTCGCGAACAGGCTCGAAATAATTATATATATACATATATATTTATATATACATTAAAAATAATTTATTTAGCAAAGAAAAATAATAAAATAATTAAGTAAATCCACTAAAAAATAAATTAAATAAAACAAATTAAATATTATCAACTAAAACAAATTTATAAAACTACAAATAATAAATAAAAAATAAACTATAAATAAATAATAAAAATAATATAAAAAATTATCAATTTCGAGCCAAATCGAACCCGAGCCGAGCCCAGTAATATTATTTTCGAGCCGAGCTCGAGACGAGACGAGCTCAAATATACATGTTTCCGAGCCGAGCCTGGCCTGGCCTGGCTTGGGCTCGATTCGGCTCGTTATCACCCCTATCCTCACTCCTAATTTAATCTTTATGAATTTGGGTTTTGGTAAAATTATATTTTAGGTTTGGTTTATTTTGCTTGGAATAGTATTTATTTGAATTTGGGCTTTAAAGAGTTAATTTGGGCTCTAGGTAATATAATTAGATTTGGATTTGGGTATTTAAAAATATATAAAGAATCCAAAGGTAGGCATAGGTGACCTAAAGTGATTTATCTTTTTCGATATAATTTGAGTTCGAGTAATATTATTAAAATAAAAATATAATTATCATAGCACGTTCAAAAAGGAATAGTATAAATTTAATAGGATACATGTTTGAATCTAATTAAATTTGATAAGGTGTGGATATTTTATAGAAAAAAATAATCGAATTTAGGTTTCTTAAAATAAATATTATTCATTTTTTTATTATAAACGTTTGATTAATAAAATATATGATATAATATAATTTTATATTTTTTGACAAATGCCACTGAATTTTTATTAAATCCATAAAAAACTTATAATTACATCGCAATCAATAAGCAAAATAATTGGATTAAGCAATCCAAAGATTTTGACAACCCAAAATAAAGAAAAATAAAAATTTCTATGAAAATAAGCATACCAATAAAATTCAGAAGCTTCCTGAATCTTCTTGTCTCTGTCCAAACGAGACGTTGTAGGCGATCCAAACTGTCATGCAAAAAGTATCGCTACCCAGGACTGATTTCATCGGCAAACAACCATCAACCGAGTGGGGATAGATCTTTTCAAGAAACCACCGACAAAACAAAAATCAGAAACTAGTATCGATTAAATCTCTGTGCGAACAACAATCGATCGCTAGAGTATGCTAAAACATGCGACAAAGACAGATGAATCAAATCACAAAACAAAAACATGTCAGAAATACAAAAGAAAAGCGTGTCACAAGGACATATAAAGCGTGTTATAGAAGCAGAGATTCTTATTAAAATTAAAAACAAAAACAAAGAAACTAATAGATTCGGTGGTCGACAACCAATACTAAAATTGATTGCCTACCACCGATCAAAGGGGTTGATCAAAGTGAAAAACGACTATAAATTATTTTAAGAGAAAAAGAGCGGCTAGGGTTTTACGGGCTTAAATTTAATTTATGATACTCGTAGTATAATGTTAATAGAATATGATAGGTTATAGTATAATGTTTCACATATACAATTTACAAAATGTTATACCATGTAGTATATTATATAATTATACATAAACAATATTATATACTCTATTTTTATTATTTTTTATATTTTATTTATTTTCTGGTAAAATGATATATAATATTACGTTTTGCTTTTATTTTAGTATCACGTTATTACAAATCAATAACAAATTGATTAAGAGAGAGAAAATCACACGTGACAAGTTGTCACATGACATGACAATCAACATGTTATAAACAAATATTACATCGATAAAAATTATAAAAAATACACATGGCATGTTGACTATGAAAATAAAAATGACATGATAATTCGTTACGTATGTTTTTCTCTCTCATAATCAAAAAGTCATGCATGTTTTTTTTTATCTTAATCAACATGTTGATTCTTAACAGTGAGTATCAAAATATAAACAAATATTTATTATCCCTATAAATATTTATTAAACGTAAATTTTGTCAGTCTTAAATTTTAAATTAAATATTTATTATATTCTTATTAATTTTAAAATTATCTAATTTTAGCTTAGTCCTTGACTTAACCTTAAACAACCAAGTCAAAACCTCGATTCAAATAATGTTTATAAAAAATTAAATTTAACCCTAAATTAATAAAATCTTTATGTTTCTCATTAAAAAAATATCAACTTGAATATTATATATATTTATTAATTAAATGTTTGGTTGACTCTATATATTTGTTTAGTCACGTGATAGAAGATCCCCATGTGATTTTTTTTCCCAATTCCAGGCGTTGACTTTTTCATCATTAGAAAATGTGGTCAAATGGATCCTAAGCCTAGGGAACAGACAGACATAACCAAATGTGATCATGTCTTAATATTTTGCTTCTTCTTTGAGATCACCTTATTTGAATTATTCGAATCGAAAATCGATGATTTATTTAAAACGATAAAAATAATAATTCAATATCAATCTTATTTAGCTTTAAAAATTAATATCTTAAATTTTATAATATTTTAAAATTTTTGTGATTAAGTCATTTTTTAAAATATTTTTATTTTTTAATCCACTCTCTGGGAATTTTCAGACCGACATGATAAGAAACCAGATGTGTTTGGATCTCTAGAATTCTGAAAGTTTTCACATTACACAAAATGGAAAAAAGGGTGCAAAAAAATAAAAAATAAAGTCAATTATCATGTTTTAAATATTTTAAAAATATATAAAAAATATTCCAAGAAACATCAACGAAATGCTGATGAGACATTCCTCCTGACCTAACCAACAAAAATGTCACTCTAAACAAATATTAATAACATTTTAATTATTTTCGATGTTTTAAGTCTATCGTATATCTTATTTAAATGTTTTAAATTTTAAATAATATTGGTAAAAAGTAATTTTATTGTCCGTGTATAAAATATTTATCGATATATGTCGAGAGCTAAAAATTTAACTTAATTTATATAATTATATGATTAAAAGATAAAGATGGATCGAGAAAGTTGCTTAAAAATGTAATCGTATCTTCTAAAAATTTTAAATTTTTCGCATAATTCGAGTATTTTTAAGCATGCTAAATGCAAAGAACATGGAAAGGGTTTGTCCTGAAAAACACAATTAATTTATAACTTGTCTGATTAAATCATAAAATTGACAAAACAAAACCTTAACTAGGAATAATTATTAAGCATGTTGCAGCCCTACAGTCTATGAGAAGCAAAAATGGCAGCCTGCACCATTTTTCTTTCATGAATATACACTTTCTAGGACTCGGATTAAATAAACAAGATGAAAGAAATCGATCCTTTTTATGTCGAAAGAAGTTTCGAGTTAACCAACAAAATGAGGTTCACAGTTCCATAAGAATGGTTGAAATGGAGGTTTCTGCAACTACCAGGGAAGAAATGAAATGGAAATGGAAATCAAAACCAAAGGCTTCGAGAAATGTACAATTTCCGGGAATCCGTCTATCGTTCTAAGTTGTCGCTGCTCAAATCCATAAGAATCGTTAGCCTCCTAGCCGACTTCATAAACTCACTGTGAGAGATGTAATTAAATGTAAGATAACTCGAACAAAGTGTTTAACGAGCATAAGGAATTGATGTCAAGGAACCTATAGTACCTGAAGGGCTCATCTCCGGTGTGTTTAACGGAACCAGAAGCATCACGGTAAAGCACACTGCTAAGCATCTCTGAGCTTTCTATGCCGAACATGTTGGCCAGCTTCCCGTACAGTTCTTCATATGATCCGAGAATGGAAAGATCAAGGGTTCTTCCTACATCCTCTGATTCCATGAACACCTTGCAATGACCGGCCTCCAAACCGAGCTCGGTTTTCTGATGCTCTTTGTGCCAAGGGGATCCTTCATCTGATGAATTTTCCCGAGCAGCAGAGGAAATCACAGTTTTCTCCGTATTCCCATCTGATGAACTGTTTTCGACAGTATCAGCTGAGCAGCTCTGAGAAGCCTGAGGCTCACTGAAAATGAGTTGACCGAACAACAAGATATGGGGTGTCTTTGTTTCATTGATTTGTTTCGAATTCTGGGTCGGATTTCCTATTGTTAACAAAGAAGATATATTCCTATTGTTCCCATCGTCACTACTAAAGTTGTCACCAGAGAGTCTAGTAGGTGGTGCAGTAAGATCAAATTGATGAAAACCAGGTGGGAACAGACCTGGATGTAGCGTGTTGGAGCGGAGATCTGACGAAGATATTCCGAATGGTTCATGCCTGGCTCCCTGTATGCCTCCAGGAATGTTGTCTGTAATGCAACACACGGGGCTGCTGGACCTGAAAGAGTTACTGGAAAAGGATGGCATTGGAATTTGGTAAGGGAAGGGAATGTCCGGGTTCTGTGGAAGCCGCATCTTTTTCCTCGGTGGTGAGAAAGGATTGTTAAGATGGATTGCTGGTATGTTCGTGACCAATTCAACCAGCCACGGGTTAACACGCTTCACATTGTGTAGTAAATCTGGTTCATCCCATGCTACCTGAAAGATGTTAAACCGAAAACATTCATGAGCCGACTATTAATGCTGAGAAAATATGGATGTTAATTATTCAATGGCAATCGATGGAGTAAATCTAAAATACCTGCAGAAGACGCCACGGAGAGCTAGGCCAACGGATGTGATTGACAACCTGAGCAGCAGATATCATTCCCATGAACCAGCTAATCCGAGAAGAGTCCTCGGTTTCAAAAGCCATTTTGAACCTCATCCCAGGATACCACTGGATCTGCATTGCAGCTCTAACTGACGAGGCCTTCACACAGAACTCGGGACTGCTTGCTCGTGGATAGTAAACAACCTCGAAGGGCTGCCCGCTAGCAGCTCGAGTGGCAGCTTCAATCACCGATTCAGCACTTACTCTTCCCCTCATATCCCCATTACAATCCTTCCTCATAAATTTACTCTCCCCCTCTCTCAAGATCGAAGAATAACCCCCGATTTGTGAGCTTCCGCACCCCGAATTCCATCCAGATTGATACTCATGTCCACTCCCTAGTCCTCTCTTCGCTCTACGAATTCCCACACAAAGATCTCCATTATCTGCTCTAAGAAACACAATCGAATCACCAGCCACAAGCTTCTTGTGATTCACAAAATTACTCCACCCCGTCGTCAAAAGATGCCGCCGAGGTGTTCCCCTATATATATGCCTAAACCTCCAAACCTCACCATGGACATCCTTTGCAAGAATAGTCTGAACAGGAGGCTCTGCATTATAATCCAACCTAGGAAATATAGTCTCCGCACAATACCGCGGAACCGAGAATCCCCCTCCGTTGTTAGCATCAGATTGAGTCAAAGTCTTAGCAAACGAATTCGATTTCTCAGGACTCTCCATCCCAACATTCCCATCAAAAACATCATCCTCAACCCCAAAATCATTCTCTCTCAAAGGAACCAACACGATTTTGGCATAAACCTCATCGGTTTCAAGATCTGCCATAAACTTAACTGAGGAAATTCGACACAAGATAAGCGACGGAATCGGAAGATTCCCGAAATCGACACTCCCATTGGCATGCTCAGCATGACCTTGAGGGAAGTAGAACACTTTGGAGTTCACTGATGGCATATTCACCATGGCACCAGCACAAGCATGCCATAGCTGAGGATCTAAGCATTTTTCATGAATTTTCATAACTTCTGTCCTAGAATCCATGACAGTTATCATCTCTTTCCAAATCTATGGGGACAAGATAACCAACCCTTCTTTTTTCTGTTTTTTACCTGTTAGTACATCAAATTTATGTCATGTCTCAGTAAATATTTAAAGCAACAAAATTTATATACACATATACATAAATCTACCAAAAAAATACAAAAATTGAATTACAACCAACTTAGACCGATAAATTAGCTACAATTGACCAAAACCCAGAATTTATTTTAAGAAAAAACAAAAACAAAGGCACAATCCATTGAAATTTGAAGGGAAAAACGATTAAAGATCTTACCTTTTGAACAAAACGATGGATTTTTCCAGCAAAATAAAGGAAACCCAGATTATAATGAATCAAACAGAAGAAGAATGCAAGAAAACTAAACCCTTTTTTTCAAGGCCAAATAGAATATGACAGAATCCATGAATTGAAGGAGAAGAAGGAAGAAAGTGAAAAAGGGTGTCTTTTTAGTTAGGGAAAAGTGAAGAGAGAGTGAGAGTTTTAAAGAAGATGAAGAGAGGAGAGATTTTAACACTGAAGATTTTTGTGTTGATATGCCGACCAGGAACTCTGAGTTAAAAGACTTTGTCAATAAAAATATATAATTAATATTAATATGAAATAAATTTTGTTTTTTATAAATCCAATTGGAATTATTTTTTTATCAAATTTATTATTTTTAAAATAATATATATTTTATTTTTATTAATCATAAAATTTTAAATTATTTTTATTAAACAAAAAATAAAAATTGATTTTAATTTTTTTTTACCATGGTTTAATTTACCCCCAATCCCCGTATTTTCGATCTTTTAAAGTTTTGTTATATATTTTTAAGGTCGTTATGGGTCGAACCTCAACCCCTCGATACAATTTATTTCATTCACAATGTCAGAATTTGAATCTTATATTTTGTTTAAAGGATCTAATATTGTATCTCACTCAGAGACGGAGTTAGGATCAAACATTGAGAGGAAAAAAAGTCTATTAAGCTTTTAAATATAAAAATTGGGAGCGAAAAAAACCCTTATTTTACTATTATTTAAAATAAAAGGGACCTTAAGTGTAATTATACCAAAATTTTTTTGGAGGGACAAGAGCCCCTCCCATAATAAACATAGCTTTGTCACTAATCTCACTAGACCAATTAATTGTTCGTAAATCTTTGTTAGATTTTAATATACAATATTTTAATATTTAAATAAAAAATAGATAATATTCATTTTAATAGACATAAATTCAATCACTTTATCTGTAAAAAAGTATACTTTATCAAAAGATTAAAATTTAAATATATATATTATTTTTATAACCTTTAAACTCTTTAAAATTATTAAATTTAATAATATATATTTAAAGGGAGTTAAAAGAGAGATGGATAAAATTTTAAAGTTGAAATAGTAGGGGGACTGGTAGCATAATTATACCATAAACTTATTGTTCAGCAGTAGACATTATTTATGGCCCCACATCTTGACAATGAGTGTCTACCACGCGACAGAGAGGCAAGTGGGGAACATATCCTCTACGAATCAGAAAATGAAACATCCAAACTAATAAAAAATTAATTAGAGAATTTAATTTTATAAAAAAATAATTTGAGATAAATTAAATATTTAATTATTTTATTTATAATATCACGATATTTTGGTGGAAAATATCACGAATTTCATGCAACTCTGAAATCAAGGTTGACTATAGTTAAAAGCTTTCATTTTGTCCAAGACCCTAACTCTTCGGGACTAACCATGGTTAATTATTTTTTTCTTTTTAATTAATTTATAATATATATTGGGAAATTAATATTTTTAAAAATATTTGGAAAAAAATTAACTTGTATATTCAAGAATAATTCACAAAAATGGTGACATGATATGATATAATACATATTTTAACCCTGAAATTTATATATTCTATCAATATAGTCACAATTTAAGAATAATTTAATAAATTTAATCTTTAATCTTTAAAAATTTTATCAATTTGATCCTATTTTAATTTGGTAAAATTTATAAATATTAAAAGTTAAAACAAATTTATTAAATTACGATCAAATTAATTGATTGTATAAATTTTAAGATTAAATTTATTACTATACAAGTTCACGCTAATAACTAGTGGGAAAATAAAAAAATCGTAACATTAGTGATTATTTTTGCAAAAATATTAGTACGGTGACCAAAAAATTAATTTATAAATGAATAATAATGTAATGTATCTTCAAATTTAGTGATCATTTTATAAATTTTGATAAATCAATAGTTAAAATAATTATTTTTTATAATTTAGTGACTACTTATATTTTATCTTTTTTTATTAAGAATTTTTTTTGTTAACACTTTGACTCTTCTTTTCAATGTTTGTTATTGTCTTTTTTGATTCTATGTTCCTATGGGGAAAAGATTTTATCCTTAGTATTTGGTTGTTTTTATTTTTATTAAAAAAAATACCATTTATTTTTGGTGATCGATATTTTAATTCTCGTATTAGATATAAAATAATTTTAAAATACGTGATCAATTTCTGTCTCATACATAGATCAATAATTTTATCATGTTATTTATGATCTCATCTAACAAAATTCATTCATTCAATATGTAGAAAAAAAGTGAATACGAGATAAAAATAAATATTATATATAAACATAAATGACGTGATAAACCAGACCCGTTTAATAACTTTTGAGATGTTGACATTAAGATTAAGGACAAGTTAATCTGTTTGATTACATGTGTTTTATGAACAAATCAAATTGTTCGGCACTTGATTAAGACCTTGGTCGGTCTTGTTAGGAACCTACTAGTTTGTGCAAAAAATAATTAAGTTGACGTGAATATTTGGGTATATGAAAATAATAATATTTACTTTAACAATAAATATAACATTTTTTAAAAATTAATTATTTGATATGGACAGGATACCTGTCTATCTAAACTATAAAGGGATATTTATGACAATAAAAAGTGTACAAATCCATGGCCAAAAACCCTAAACATTTTAAATTATGAATTTAATTTTGATTAGTAATTAAATTTTTGTAATTAGTGTGGTAAAAAATACAAATAATTCCCATATTAGATATATATAATTAAAAAATAATATTTTATACGCTATCGAGTTAAATTTTAGTTTACATAAATATATTTATTTTAAGAGTGGTAAAAAATACAAATAATTCCCATATTAGAGGATAATTATCGTTTAGATCTTAAGGGATAACTATATAAATTGTTGAAAAACAATGATAAATGAATAACTTTGAGCCATATTTTGAAATAGTAAAGATGAAGATTCGAATAAAAAATTTGTTGGTTCTTATTCTATTCTATGAGATTTTTACAACGGTATCTCATATGTTCAAAATTGTTGAGTGATGAATGAGAAATTGATCTCAAAGTAAGAAAATTGTGAATAGAGTAAGGAAGAAACCCTCCATTATCCCACATGGATGGGATAAATGAAGTGTGAAGTGTTTATATACACTTACTCACATTATTGTTATTAAATGACTTAAGAAGATTTTGGTTCTTGTGTGTACGGGGTGTAATTCTAATCTTATTCGAGATGTGGTGTACTAACATGATGTGGGCGATGTGAATGTAGACCAATTGTTTATTTTTTTTTCTTAAATTGTTTATTTTTTTAATATTAAAGAAGAATTTGTGTTTTACTTAAATACGAATTCATGAAAATTTTGAGTTTTCCTTAAATACAGATATTAAATAGATAAAATTGATTATTTATGGTAACATTCAAATTAAATATGAATGAAATTCTCATTTTTTAAAACACTGGAAAATTCTTTTTCAAAAAGATTGAAAAATCCTTTTTTTTCTCCTTTTTTTTTTATTTCAGCGATTAGCTAAGACAAGAGTACAAGTTCGAGATCTCTACAGTTTGTGCTTCTGTCGATGATCTTGTTGTTGTATCCTGAGAGACAGACGATCAACAAACTCAACCATCAAAGGAGTGACAGAAATCTATCTTAAGAAAATTGTGTTCTTACGGACCTCAACACGTATTTGTTAAATCAATTTTATTTAAACATTTTAGATTATTCTTATTTTGTTATGTATGTTTAAATAATAATATTTTTATTTTATTTTTTAATTAACAACTTTTTCAAACATAAATATTATTATTCCTATTTTTAGTTTTTTTCTTGAAATTACAAATATAATAAAAAATAATAAAGTTAATGACCACGTAATTCAAATAGAATGTTATGACATATAATCATGTTAAAATTAACATATTCAAATAAGGATTATAATCTAGTTATACAATATAATAATGTTTTATATATTTTTTTAAATAATTGGACGAATGAAATTATAATTACGATTAATAGTTGATCATGTGAAAAAAATAATTAATCTCAATCATTTATTTTATTCGTCCAACGATCTAAAAATATATAAAATTATCAATCATATTATTTTCATGTTAAATTTATAATTCATTCTCCATCTACTAAGCTGAAAAATACTGGTAGTAAAAAAAAAGACAATTTTCTGTCTTTATATGTCCTAGATATAATCGTAGCCGTCCGTTACTATTCGTAGCTGACAAACACGTAACGTTAGCAGTCACTGCCGAAGCCCGTTCTGCTAACGACGTTAGCGTGACAGTCACAGCAATATAATATTCCACGTGTCTAGTGATGGCGTGGTGTTATTCATTGTTTTTTGTGTGATGGGACCCCACATACTGTGAGATTCTCGTCGACAAGATGACGCGTGGGTCCCAACAGGAGTGTGGGACCATGTCGGAATCTCTGTCGTTACTTCTAGGTGGGAAGAAGAAGACATGGGGATCCAGTTTTGTCGGAACTCATTTTGTTGAATAGGACACGCGGTAAGGAAAAGTGATTTCCCTTATATCTGGTATCCAACAATCGGATCCCGGATACGAATCATCCGTCAAAAGAATGATTGTTGTTTTTAGAGATTCTGGGTTCGAACATCAGTAATATAATTTAATGATTGAGCGATTAATGTCCAATGATTAAGAGTATACTATAAAACAGATATTACTGTAACTATTGTAGCTGATTAAAAAAATTAAATATAAGATAAACGATAAATTTTTGAAGTAAAAAAAATTGAGTTAGTTGATTTATAAATTCTATTATATAATTTAGATTTTCTTATAAATTCTATTATACAATTGAGTCAAATTTAGGGTATTTATTTTCGGGTTGGGTCGATCGAATTTTTTTAAAAAAAAATATTCAAGCTGGGTCGGAGTCGAGTTTAAAATATTTATGTTCGAATTGGGTTTGGGTGGACCAAAAATCTAACCCGACCCGTATCCATCTATGTTCTTGTCCAACCCAACACTTACATGACCAACAATGTAATAATGTCTTTGCCTAATAAATATGTTTCAAATCCAACTCGATATGAAATATGATTTTTTTAAATATGAGAAAATAAAAAAATGTTTTTAAATGTCGACATGGTTTTCAAATGAATTAATAAAGATTTAAGGATGTAAAAAGCTCTTAAACTTTAAAAAAAAATATATTAAACCACGCGTTGCTAGGCGTGGTTTCTCGACATTTGACCAAGTCTCTGAATGGACTCAGACAAATTAACTCGTTTCCAATCCAACCGAGTCGAGCCGTCTTCCCATATGTATTATAAAAACAAATTTATCATTCTTTTTTTTCAAATAAAAATTATTGAAAAATAATTAAGAGACGAGATAAATGATCGTTAACTAGCTTTAAAAGATTGAAATTTGTAGGAAAAAAAAAGTTTTTCTTGTATGCTTTGTTCCACAAGCATTGATTACAACATGTGTCCTCCACCACATACGGCGGAGAGGCAGCTGACAAGTCTTCCCGGCGGCAGTGCCGCCTTCTCTTTCGGCTATTTGCTTCAATCTCAAAACTCTTCAATTCCCTTTAATGCAGTCAACTTGATTTTTCTCTTTTATGATTATTAATTTATAATTTAATTTAATTTAATTAACCTGCTTTCAACAATGGCTATGACCTGTCTTGGTTAATCCCATAACAGGAAGTGCGGCTCTTTAAAAGGTTTCCACATAAATAACACCAATAGTATAAGACTTTGTTTAGGTATGGATGAAACAAATACGAGCCATTTGGTCTAAATAATAAGTAATTTAAGTAGGTTTTTAGTTCGAGATTTTGTGTATGTAATAAATTCTCATGGAAAGATTCACGCATCAAAATCATGATCGGTATTTGATTTACTAACCAATTAATTCGGACCGAACATTATATAAGTTTATTATGAATGCGACTCTTCCAACTTAACTTATTTCATTCTTAATCAGGGATGAAGCTAAAAAGGGGTTGGGGGCGACCCCAACCCCAAAGATTTTTTTCTTTATTTTTGTCCCTTTATTTAAATTCTTTTAAAAATTATTTTTTATGAATTTGTCCCACTACTTTTAAATATTTATGTTTTACCCCCCTTAAACTCAAATCTTGGCTCCGTCCCTATTCCTAATAATAAGATTTCAACCCTAAATATTATTTAAAAATTTAATATTTTATCTCATTAGACAAATAAATAATTAGCATTAAACATTAATACTAATATTTCTAGAATTTCTAAATTAAATGATAAATAGTCGATCAATATATCGAATATAGAAGGCCTTAGAGAGAAAAAAACAGTCCAAGGCCTATTGGTCTTGATATGATACATATTAGGCCTATGGGTCCATTTTGAAATTAATATTTGAAATAGTTCAAATTACAATCGAAAGGTGGATTTAATTCAAATAAAGTTTAAGTTCGATCATGTTGGTTTAGATTTATAGGAAGGAATATTTAACTCTTATTATATTCGAATTCAAATTACTTATCGAGTTATTTAAAATATTTTTGAATTTAATCTATAAACTAAATTAAAAATTTTTAATTTTTAAAATCGAGTAAAGTTTTAGTCACCCGAATACGTAAAGTTTGCGAAATGGTTGTGTTGATTACAACAAAGTCATGTTATGAAATGTTTGGGTCAAAGTGAGGAAAAACGGGTCGGGTTCTTTTCCTGTGGATGATCCGGAATGACATGTGATCCAATTCCATTAAGGTTCGAGTTGAGCCTGACCCAAAAATAAATAGCATAAATTCAGTCTTGATTCGAACCATTTTTTAAAAAATACAACCTTAATCAATCTAAATATAAATACCATAGACCCGATCTGACCTATAAAAATTTTTAGAGATCTAATTATAAAAAAAATAATTTTAAAAAATTTAATCATAAAAAATAATAAATTTAAGAATTAAATTATAAATAAAAATTCATTTTAAGGACTAATTTTAAATATATATATATAATATAGGTATTATTATAAATATCCCTAAAAATTTAAGAAAAAACACACTATTAATTTCAGATCGAATTTTTTCTGCTTGAAACTTAACATGACCCAACTTTATCCTTAATAGAAACTCAAATCGATTAATTCAAATATGTTTCTCATGGGAAAAAATTAACCCGATTTCAGTGTAATATATTAAGAATCTATGTTTTAACCTATAAATCCTAAATTCTAACAACCCTAAATTATATATATATATATAAAAATCATAGACCCTAAACTAAATCTCTAAACTCTAAAATTAAGACACCATCGGCAACACATGTTATAATTGCCCTAAAAATTATGTACATAAAAAAAGTTAAGTACATCCAAATTAGTCTTAGAATACTAATCTAAATTCATTAGTATGAACCCTAAAATTGACCAAAATTGTTGTCCTCTCACCACAATCCCATGTTGTATTAGTTGATTGAACCATGTCTATGAAGGTGATGGGGCAATTTTATGTGGTGTTTGGTGATGGAATGGACATTGGTGCTATGTTGTCCAATCAATACCAATAGTTTGTTCAAATTGCAAGCATTACTTTAAAACATGTCCCCAAGAACCACTAAACCATGTGATTAGAATGTCCAAATCAACTTAGAAATGATGAAAGTAACTAACATTGTTTGTTATAATTAGGTTAGGAGAGTTGTTCATAATGGGTGTATGTAATTCTTCTTCGAATAAGGACCAGTTTAACATTGTTTTTGAAAAATACGGTAGAAAAGTGTGGTGAAAAAGTTCTTTTGAAATTTTTGGTTTGAGATATATGTGTTTAGTATTGCTGTCAAAAAGTAGTTTTGAGAAATTAAATGACTATTTTAGATATGATGTTATAAATTAAAAAATATATATTTAAATTATAATCAAATTCTTTTATATTATAATAAAAATTAAATTATAATTATGTATTTGTAATAATTAAATTATAATAAAATATAGTGAATGAAGGTTAAAAATTGTAATCTGACTCCTAAAAGTACTTTTCTAACCGCAAAAGCTAAAAAATTTAGCTTTTGCATCTGGGTTGAAAAATACTTTTCAAACACAATTTTTTCTCCAAAAGTTAACTGTTTAGCATTGCTTCTGTGTTCTAAACCAGCTTTTGACTCAAAATTAATTTAAAACGCGATGCTAAACGCAACCTTAATCAACTAGTGGTTATTAAAAAATATTTCTTACAACCTTAACTAATGGTTGAGCCGTCTTGAGAATGAAATTGTTTTAAAACTTGTCATCAGCTTTATTTTTATATGAGCCAATATAACACGAATACTTAATCATTAAACTCGTTCCGGTAAATATTTTAAAAACTGTTGAAATTAGACTAAACCGTTTAATTGAAGGAAAAGTTAACGGTTTAACCAACTGAAGATAAAATTAAAATTTATATTAATTGTTTAAACTATTAAAAAATAATAACCAAGATATAAAAAACACGAATTCAATTGGTTGAATCAAATGATTGAATTGAAAATCGATGATCTGATCGGTTTAACACCAGTTTAATTTTATAACATTATTGAAATCAATTTATTTTTTTTCACCCTTTTGTTTGGTGGCATTGAGTGAGATTAGGACATTTTGTCAAATCCTTCATAACAACCTTAGAAATGATTACAATTTGATATTGATTATCTAACAAAATTACTAAAAAAATATTTTTTAAACAAAAATTCAATTTTGCTTGAAATTCAAGAATGTTAAATTGGGACATTAAACCATTATTTTTTTAATGAATTATCTTTTTAAAATTTTTATTTTATAATTTTTTATCAATAAACCCCCTAAAATATCAAAATCTGAAATGATTTGAACTTGAATCGATTTAAAAAAAAAAAATAAACTTAAAAAATATAACTTTGATCCGGAATGATCTGAAATTAAAATTAATTTGACTCGTTCGATCGATAAATTCGATAACAATTGCCCAAAAATCATGTTCTTCACTATCAAATGAACTACAAAAAGTATTCTCATTAGGAAGAAATTAAAAATAAAATAAAGGAAATAAAGACTAATAATTAAATAATCTTTTTAAGGCCTACCCTTACTAAACCCTACAATCTTTCCTACCCTTAAACCTTTCCATTCTCTCATTAAAGTCCCTATTTCCCCAACCCTATACAAAAATAAAACAATGAGGAAAGATATAAAATGACAAAATCAAAATAAAGTCTTAAAAAAAATTAAAGAGATGGGGTTTAAGGACATAATGGGAAGAGGTTAACCCTAAACATTTGGGTTTCAAAACCCTACAAACCCTAAACTTTTGGTTCACATGTAGCCTAATGTTGGGTTGCTTTCATTTGGGATCATTTTTGGTGAATTAGTGGTGGTTTCACATGCATTGCCACCTTTGGTTCTCATTTCTAGTACTTTCTTATGAGAGTTCGAGTGGATCGAGGGGATGAATGTAGGACTTGCGGCGGGACGATATTCGGGGAAGAGCCTTCCGGACTTGTACCGGACACCGCATGCGTTGCAGAGGGTTTTCGGTCCCATTGGTCCTGCCCTCCATTGAGGGGTCTTTGTTATCTCGCAATGCATGCATTTCCTAATTACTTGTCCTGATTGGTTTCGAGTGGTATTATTTTCGGTAGTTGACATCGGGTGCATCAACTTGATCTTTTTCTTTTTCTTTTGTTCGGGGTCGAGTTGTCGAGGTAATTTGATCAAGAGTCGAGACTCAATATAGCTCTCAGAGTCGGCCGACACCTTGGGGACGACCAAAGGCATAGGAACATCATTGTTATTGTCGTTGTCATTGACGGAGGATGAAGGGGAGATGAGTTGAATGGCAGGACGACGCCGGGGACGTTTACTACGTGCACGTCCACACCTTCCAAGTCCAATTGTCGGTTCGAGCAACGATTTCTTCCCGGAGCAAGAACTATTGGTTTCGAGAACCGAAACCGGACTCGAAATCTTGAACCGATGATGATCCTGATCCTGATTGACTGAAGAAGGCTCTTGTTTCTTAATTGTCAAGCTAGCTCCACAATTAGAATCATCAACAAAATTGGACAGCCATTCAAGTTGAACAATGTCTTCATACTGAAAAAAATAAATAAAAAATAACCAAAATATTAATTATTTTAATAAAAAATTAATCAAAAACACTAATATCCATTAAGTGGACCCCACATACCATATTTTTCCTACAAAAGCATGCACAACATAATCACATGACAAATCATGTGACTTTCATGAAACAAGCAATAATTATGCCTTTAAATAATGCAAAACTCTTGGTTGTATTCCAAATTTTCCCACCCAATATAAAAAAGGTAAAATTATTGTTTTAGTCCTTATACTATGCTAAAAATGAAAAATGCATCCCTATTTAAGACACTAACCGGAACAGAGAGGTCGGCGGAGAGGTCGGAAGCACTATTGTTGGAAAAAACCGAGTCCGACCCGGGAAATGACTCGGACTGACCTGTCCAAACACTGGGAAAAGCAGAGGCGTTGACGGCGGAATCAGTGGCGGAATATCCGGCGTCGTCGTCGCCGTCGTTAGGAAAGTCGAGGAGGTCGTCGATATGGTCGAAAAAACTGCCGCAATCTATCTCGTCGATGAAGTCCGTCGGTTCAATCATTTTTTTCTTTATATTAAAAATTCCTGAAAATATAAACAAAAAATTAAAATAATTATTAATTATTCACAGTAATTTCGCATGTGAGTATCCAAAATTGATTAATTTTTTAATCCAATATTAAAACTTCGGATTTATTCGCAAATGAAGCAAACCTTCGTTAACGAGCAATAATTCTCTGGGAAAATTTTCCGGGAAAATGAATAGGAAAAGTTTTCAGAAACCTGCAAGAAAGAGTCGACAAGAGTGAAATCGTCAGTACACAAACCACATTGGTACCTGAATACACTGAACAAAACCATTTCTCAAACTCAGTTCAAATCCTCTACTTTCTCAGCAACCAAACAGAGTATTACCGACGAAAAAGCTACAATTTTTCTTCACTTTCCCACCCAAAGAAGAAGAACCCAATGTTCAAAAACTCTCCAAAAGATTAAAAATCACAACCATTTCAATCAAATCAATCAAACAAGTTCCAAAATCCCACGAAACATAGAGATGAGAAGCAAAGCTGATACCTTTGAAGCGTAGAGAGAGAAAGATGGAGGACAATAGAGAGAGAAAGTGAAATAAAAAGGTGCTGAAGAAGGGAGGTGGAGTTATAAGGATGTTAGGTCAGCATTCAGCATCCTTTCTCTTCATTGCTAGCTGGATTTGACTCTTCTTTCTGTCTTCATATTCAAGTTTATCTCTCCCTTTTATTACCCAATTTTAGGTCTTATTCATATCAAATTTTTAATTTTTTCCATTTTTTTTGCCCATAGTTTTTTTAATACTGTATTCAATTTATTATCAATAAGTTAGATTAATACTATAAAAATTTATTATAAAAAAATAATTTTTCATTTTTCATTTATAACTATAAAAAATAATCTTTATACTAATAAAAAGATTTAATATTTTATTTTATTAGATCAACTGATTATTAGTTACCGTCTAAAATTTTCATTGAATAGTAATAAATATCCTAATTTTATTAGGAAAATTAATTTAATTATTATTTTTTTTTAAAAAATGTGAACTTTGCAATGGTATCATTATGCATTTAATTATGATGTTTTTTTTCATAACTATTGATATTTGTATTATACAAATTTATTGTAAGAATAATTTTTATATGATTTATTTTATTTATAATATTAAAATTTAAACGGATGATTTTATTTAAATAATTAATATTTTTTTTATCTAGACGGAGAAAACGACATTAAAAATTATTTCTATTAAGTCTTGAATCTGAAATTTAAAAAAAAATAAGTGAGAGCAGATTAATAACTTAAGACTAACCGACTATCGAATTACATTAAAATTTATAATTATTTTTTTTTTACATTAGAATTTATGATTATTTTTTTTTTAACACTATCATTTTTTATATTATTCTTTTATTGTATTTTTTAGTTATTTTTTAACATTTCCCTATTTCAATTTATTTTTTATTTACCAATTTGTATTTTTAATCATTGTTTAACATTTTCCCTTAATTTTTTATTTCAAGATTATGCTAATCTGTATTATGTAAATCTTGGATTTTATTACCATAAAACGTCAAAAGATAAAACGAGTAACTCGAGGTAATGGAACGTGATTGCACGCTCCTCGGATTTTACTGACGTGGCATTGTTTCATTGGGATTATTGACGTGGCAATACGAAAATGCGCGTGGTGTTTGTTCTAAACTTGGGTTTAACATTCCTGTGGGGATTAGATTTGCCACCAGTTTCCCTCTAAACTACAACTTGTATCTCTTTTGTAAAAAAAACACGGTTTCTATATTTGAATATAAAATAAATAATTAATCGAATCTATCATTCTTTTATTAATTTTATATTAAGTCTTTAAGGTTTTTAATCTTTATTAATTAAATTAATAATATTTAATAATTAAATTAATTAATTTAATGATATTCAATAATAAAATTAATTAATTTAATGATATTCAACATTATTTACGTAAAAATATTGATCAAGACAAAAGAACTTACAATAACTATATTAATTTACATGAAAAAATTTTATATATAATATTAATAGGGGTGACAACGAGTCGGATTGAGACAAATTTTTTATGTTCGATCTCGACCTAAAAATTAAAATATCCGTCTCTATCCTATCGACCTTAACATATTTTTTTGACCCTATTTGATCTAAAATAATAAAACTTATAACTTGATCCTGATCTGATTTTATTTTTATAATAACCCAATCCAACTTAAATCCGACCTGATTTTACCCATAATAAATTTCGAATCTAAACGTAGAAAGTCATAATATCTTATCATTTTTATTTGCTCTTTCGATTTTCAGGGTTTTACCTTAACTAATCCGGATCGATTCGTGCTGTTACACAACTAGTTTTGGTGGGTGATTCTCTCAACAAATTTTTTTTTACATACATAACGTTTCGAATTCAAAACCTACTTAAACATAACCAAACTACTTACCGTCTGGACCAACCATTTTAACCAAAAATAAATTAATATTTTTTTAATATTTTACTCTCAAATTACATTTATTTTTTAAAAACTACCAAAAATCACTAATTACTTAGGTCTCTCTAATTTAATCCATTCCTCAAGGCACCTTGTAAAATCTTGACTTTAGGGTAATTTAATATAATTATAAAGGTATGATTTTTGAACAATTATTTTAGGTCCACTTCCAATAACTAAAAATTATTATTGTCTAACTTAAGAAACAATTTAATGGGATTTGGGGAATTCTTAAAAATTAATTTTAATTTTACCCTTTTCTACCATTTATAATTTTTTTTTATATATTTATTTTAAATTCTTAAATTTAAATTTATTTTAATAAACATTACATGTAATATATATATTATATGTGAAAAATATGTCTGATACATATATATCACATATAAAAAATATAAAGATATATATTATTATATGATTATAGAGAAATTATTTAAATTAAAATTAATCAGTATCATAACATTATAAAAAAATTATAGTTAAGATTTGAATATAAACTCGAATAATTCAACTCAAATTTTATAAATTTTATTTAAAATAAAATTTAAGTTATAAAATAAAACTTTTTAACTCAAATAATTCTAATTCTTTGATTCAACTCGATCGAATATAAAATACAAAAGGGCCTTACCATCGAATAAAGGATATTAAATTAGGATTTTTTAAAAAATAAATAAATAAAATTAAAGTAAAAAGTATTATTTTTTTATTATAAATTAAAAAAATAATAATAAAATAAATATGTTTTGGTGACTTTATGCACTCTAGAAATGATGGACCTCACTCACTTGAATTCTACTCTTTGCATCAATCCCTTCTAAAATACTCACTCTTTTTTATTTATTAAAATATATATATTTTTTATTTTTAAAATTATAACTTGGGTTGCACTCTTAGTATCACTTTCTTGTAAAAGACTTCTCCCCTTTTTTGAAAAAAGCAAATTAGGGTGAAATCCATTTTGATTTAGTATGAAAAGTTAGGGTATGTGCATTATAAAAAAAATGTTTAGGTCCTAAATTGTCTATTAATTATATTATTTTACGTCATCGTTGATGCCAGGTTTAAATCCGAACAATCTCTTTTCGATCTCGAACTAAAAAAAGAGTTTCGAAGTTAAAGTTAAAATATTTTATTAACCTAATTTCATAAGTCATTTGATTATCGATTTATACTTTAAATTTGAGCAATGTAATCTGTATGCATGTGTAAGTTTATGAAAATTTAAAATCGAATTAAGATATTTTCTTCTAATTGAATTAGAATGCAAGTAAAATAAAATCAGATAAATATTTTTAAAATTTTATTCAATTTGATAAATAATATATAATTTTTAATAAACATATTTATTATATTAATCAATTAATTTTTTTAAAAGATAATTAAAATATATTTATTATACTAATAATTAAATATTTTTTAAAAAATAAATTCTTCAAACATTGTTGAATTTCACTATAGTATATAATGATCATAAAATAAAAACAATATAATAAAATTAAAATTAAGAAAATAAAAATGTAATAAATTTTATGTTATTTTTTAAAACTTGTAAAAAATAATATTAAAAAATAAATTTAAATTCATATTTTTATGTAAATTAATTAAGTTATAGGTACAAATTTATTTTTTTAGAACACTTTAATTATATTTAAATATAAATAATATATTTTAAAATAACATTTTTATAAATTCATATTTGTGAATAAAAGTATGGACTTTTAATCAAAAGAATAACATGATCATGTGGGCGACTACCCCACTGTATTACCATACACCACGAAATATTTGAGAAAAACTCCAATTACCGGGAATTTATCTGGCGTGTCGGTGCCGACACTTCCACCACACCGACAGTGTGACCGGGTGTAGAAGGTGATAAGAGGTCGTACCCGGTTGCTCAACAGGAAATAATAAGGTAAAAAATATCTTTAATTTTGGTCCTTTCACTATTTTTCTAATTTTATGGTTAATTATAAAAAATAAAATGGCCTTCTAATTAGGGTGAGTAAAATTCGACTCGACTCGAGACGAAAATACTCGACTCGAAATTTTATAAACTCGACTTGACTCGAAAAAATTTCAAATAAAGTTCGAGTTGTAAAATAAAAATTTGAATAACTTAAAATTTTAGTAATTAAAGGATTAATTTTTAAGTTCGACTCACACTCGAATCCGAGTAACATAACATGACATTCCATGAAAGAATCATCTTCATAGTGATCTTTGTATCACCATTACTCCTCATTATCTTCATCATTACTCGAATTCAGTGGATTTTCGGAGCTTGAGAAAGAATGCTTGAGCATGAAGGAACAGTCTAAAGTTGATTAGTCTTTATATCAGAGAACTGAGTAATTTGATGTTTGATATATGTTACTTGAACTCTATATTCATGTAATATTCGTGTTCGATATTTTTATCGGTATAGAACTAATTGAAGAATCGGAATAACATAGACACCGAGCTCGCGTGCTCGATAATAAAAAAGGTATGGTGAAGAGCTCACCCTAACCATTTCCACAATCACAGAACATATATTCAGTTTTTCATATCTATATATTTATGTGCACCACAGCAACACAGATACAAAAGCAGTGTAAACCTATGTTACTCGAACTCGGGTATATACCGACGAGTGTTGGATAAGTGTTCGGAATGTGTCTTTTCGAATCGTTTTCTAAGTTTTCATGCATTTGCTTGAAAAGTTATTGTCATGCTCATCCGAATATATGTCGAATATGAGTGTCGATAATCGCAGGTACTCGGAGTAACATAGGTGTGCTCTTTGCTTCTATTTGCCTTGGAACTTATAATATTACCTTGGCTTTGGTTTTGATAGGCTACTCAGCAACAATGCTTGAGATTGAGTTAGCATTTCAACCATTGATGGCGTTTGATAAGTCTGGACCAGGCTCAAACCATCAGTAGAGTCGCCTCTTGCTGTGGCTCTTTGCCACGAGTGCGAGCTCAGCCCGGAAAGGATATATGCTCGTCCGGATACCTCGTATACATGCCTGCTCGCCATCCTCTCTTCCATTTCCTTGAGCTCCGCATCCAATGCGACACAAAGTCGGTCACGAGATTTGCTGGAAGTGGTCTCGGACAATACCCTTCTACAATTTTCAAGGATAGAAACAGCATGTGCAAGATCTCCTTGCTCGGCTGCAGTTATTGCCTCTGCTATTGCCTCTATAGCTCGGAACCTATTGCGCTGCCTGTCTACTTCAATCGATATTTCTTCGTCTCCAGCAGCTTCAGGTCTTTGAATCCGAATGACATCGGTCTCCGAAGTCATCATTTCTTTCGTTAAAGGATCACTGTAAACACATTTCACATTTAGCCATGGTGTTTCACATGCAGAGGACTCAGCTGGTACATTAACTGATACCAAGAAATCCCTCTCTTCATCAGCATAGAGATCCCCGACGTCGATAAATCCTGTTTTCGCATCAGCTGACAGATTGCTTTGATAACTTCCGGCTTTAATCGAGTCGAGGCAGAGACTTGGACTCATGCACTCCACACACACTTGCAGCTCTTGAGCCACAACACTTAAAAGACCACCAATACATTGTGCAAACGCATCCTGGATCATAGTTTCGGATTCGATAAAAGAAAACGTCCCTCCGGAGATCTCTGAAATCGAATGCATCGATGAAGCATCATGATCTGCATCAACACCAATTGCATGAACTGGAATTCGAAATCCTGTGTTGTCACCACCATTCACAGACAGGGCCTCAAGCAACTCGTAGTTAGGTTGAGACTTGTTTGTGCCCGTGCCATAGACGGTATAAGTATCCTGTCCATCGGATAAAACTATAACACTAGCAACCGGATTCTTTTCGGTTCGATCTTCCATTACCTTAGCACCTTTTCGTAAACCTTCAGCTATGTTGATACCACCATGAGCAACCAGAGAATTAACAGCTTGAAGTGCTTGCTGTCTACCTATGTCAGACATTCGTCGAAGGGGAAAGAGACGACGAGCAGTTGAAGAGAAGGCAATGACCGAAAGTCTATCATCGGAGCCGAGGTTTTGTATCACAAATCCCATTGCTCGTTTTAGTAATGCAAGCTTGGTACCGGACATGCTAGCACTAATATCAAGCACCGTGACTAGATCAATAGGAGCATGATGATTTCGAGATTGCAGCAAACTAGCATAGTTTATGCTCGGACTCGTATATCGTGTTGCAACCGGGGCTGCAGCTTTAAGGTGAACAAGAACGTTGAAACGATCATAAGTACGGGACATCGATGCAGTTGAAACCTCCGGATACGTCTCGATTTTTATTGTTGTAACATATCTGTTACCATTCTTACTTTCAATAATCACAGGTAGGTGGTCCAACGATTCGTCGTCATCGAAAACACCAGGCTCGGGACATTGAAATACCGGTACAACATGCCGTCGATTTATATCCCAACGATTTGCAGGCAACCGGCAGACTACATCCATCAAAGCCTCATTTAGCGACCAATCTAGAGTATCAATTGATGCCCTGTCTGGAAGAGGATCTAAACCGGTGCTCCGAATCGGATTTTCTTTCCATTTCGATCGACAAACCGGACAGATTTGATTGCCATACTTTACATTTGAAGCAATGCAATGGAAGTGGAAAGAGTGTGAGCATTCAGCAGTGAATATGGCATGACCACCTCCTTGTTCCATCTTCATCAAACATATTGAACAAGTTTGCTGACATAAACAAACCATGTCCGATATTAACACTCGAATTCGAATAACATAACCATAAACTTATCTCTTTTTCGAGAAATTATCAATCAAAACATTATGAAAAGAGCAAAACAACATACAGAACACATACAGAAAAATGAAGAAAGCAAAATACAATCAAAGCACAACTTGGTATATGTAACATTTATCAAACATAGAGCAAACAAACCCCAGGAAAAGGACAGAACCAAACCTTGGATGATTTGCTTGTACTTTCAGACAACCTTACACCATGAGAGGAAGACATAGGACCACCATCACCACCACCACCATCATCATCATCATCTAATGTTCTAGGCAAATAAGCAAAAAGATTCAATCCTAAAGCCAACTTTGCTTTTCTCCATTTGCTACCCATTTTTCACCCAGAAAACAAAAACCCAAACTTTAAAAGATGAAATGGAACATGAAAACCAAGAGGGAAATTATATTGCATATTAATATATGAAACTAGAAGAAATAATCAAAAGAAGACTGGTAAAAGCTCTAGATTTTTTTGTTTTTTCTGTCGGATATTGTCAAAGACTCAAAGGGACTAAGTCAGAGTGAGAGGAACTGGTTCGATATGAGTATTGTTGTTGGCTTTCCGCCATTAATAGGATAGTTTCTACTGGAGATTTTGGAGAATTATTTGTTATTTGACTCTGTTTTTTTGTCGGGGAAGTAAACAGGAAGAAGGAGCTTTGGTTGGAAGTGGTCAAAATTTGATTCTAGTCCTTCTAGTATGTTTGAAATTGAATTTAGCCCCTGCATATAAATTTGATAAAATTCTATCTTCTAATGTAGTAAATTTGATAAAATTATTTCGATAATTTTAAAAAGATTATAGGTTCCTAAAAGATTAATGAACCATAAGATTGTAAAAAGAGCAAGGGTTTAGTTGCAATAATTTTAAAATTATTTGGATGTAAAATGTAATTAACCCACAATTGCCTCACCCACGTTACACGTGATTTTAAGATTTAAAATTTATTATATAGGACTCTAATATTTAAGTTTAATTTTTATGATCAAAATTAAAAATTTAAATTTTATAATATGTTTTTTATATTATAAAAAATATTACTTCTAAATAATATAAGATTATTTAAAAAATACTTTCTTTTATTCTTCATTTTGATTTTTATTATTATTTTAAAAAATAAAACTATAAATATATTACTTGTAATCACTTGAAAATTATTTAAAAAATATTCTTTTATTCTTTAATTTGATTTTAGTTATTATTTAATAAATATAAATATATATATAAGCATATAAGTAATTTTTTAAATAAAATTATTTATTCTTGATTTGAAAACTAGGCAATTTCCATACCACTCACGTGCTTTGATAAATTCTAAATATTTATTATATTATAAATATTACGAAGACTTGACTGAATCATTGGTCTAAATATTGGTATCTGCCATAAGTCTTTATTTATATATATAATATTCAGACTTTTAAAAATATTTAAATAAAAAATTAATATGTTATATGCGAATAAGAAATTAAATAAGAGTAAGAAAGGAATATTTATCTTTCATCTCTAAATTTTTTTTATTTAAATCTTTTAAAAAATTAATTTATTTATAAATTTATTTTTTAATTTTAAATATTTAAGGTATAATACTAAAAAAATACTTTTAACATTTGATTAAATAATAAATTTGATCTTTATATTTTTTAAGTAATGTAATCTTTGATGTTTTATTTTGAGTCAAAATGACTCGTCTATGGATAAAAATTGTTAATTAACTAACGATAAACAACTTGAAATTACTTGATAGAATGACATGTCAATATTAAAAGTAATTTTATATTTTATATAATTTTATAAAATTATTTTTGGATTGATGTAATATTCTTTTAAGTCAATATTTTTGTCTATATGATATTAACATATCAATGTACACAGTCATGTAGGTTTGTCACGTCATTCAAGCAATTTACCATTGGAAAATTCTACAACGCGCGTCGAATATTACTGAACACTGCTAATGTTAAACATTGATGAACATTGCTAAATTAATTAATAAAAATTAAAAATTTTAAGGATTCAATATATAATTAATAAAAGTGATAAACTCAACATATATTAATAATTATGTGTTGAGTCCTTAAAATTTTTAATCTTTATTAATTAAATTAATAATGTTCAACGGTGTTCAACGTTAGTGATGTTCAACAGTGTTCGACGCCCGTTGTAGACTCATCCTTTACCATTATGTGACTATCAATTTTTATCCATAGAAGGATCATTTTGACCCAAAATAAAACCTTAAAAGTTTAATTATTTTAAAGAAAGTATAAACTAAAGTGATTATTCAGCCAAATATTTGAGATATTTTTTAACTTTATGCCTAAATTTAAGATTTAATGTAGCGATCCGATTTTTCAAAGTCAACGTCGAGCGTTGATTCAGACCATGGATCGTTAAGTTAGGTCAAGTGTTTGAGCTTATTGGATCGTGTTGAGCCTCGATTTTATCTTGTTGGGCTTCCAGTATCAGCGGGATTGAATGTTGGGCTTGACTTTTGGGTATCATTAATCGGTCAACTAATTAAAAATATTCGTATTATTTTATTTTATTTAAGTTCGAATCTCAAACAATAATTTAAAAAAAAATTGCTTTAATATATGAACCATAATAATTAAATATACTAGTTATTTGAATTAACTAAGACTTTTATGTAGACCACTAATTTATGTAAAATTGAAATATAAACACTAAATCATAAAATTGAAATAAAATAAAATATTAAAAATATACACTTCTTACTGTTTTTCTTTTTTACTGTGGGTCTGTTCCTATATTTCTCATTACATGTTCTATCCATTGTATCCTCGAAATCTTTGTATTGTTATTGCAAAACCAATTTACATCTGTTTCTCATGCCGTCGTCCATTTGATCGCGACGTGTATCACTCCGTTCTTCGAACCGATCAAGTGGTATTTCTGGTTGATCCGTCCGTTATGGACGACATCGGTGAGATTGATATCGACATTTCCAAGATGTTCCTACATAGAATAGGATGAACGTAAACATTCATCTTATAATGATGCAATGAGAATCGGAGACGGCTGCATACATACCTTCGATCGGAAACTGAAGCCTGTTCGCTTGCTCATGACTTCGATGTGGATCTTCTCCTTTAAAGGAGGTTCCTCGAGCATGAAGTGGAACTCTTCGTTCCAGAGGGGATCCCGGGTTCGCTTGATCATCTGAAAACACCATTTTCATGACAGTTGGACCAAACGATGTTAGGCCGAGAACATAGGTTGAAATTCGAACAGAAAATAATGCAACTGCAAGAAGTTCACCTTTGTCCTTTTCGTTTCTCCTCTGAAAAAGACCATGGCGTAAGGATTATTGTGGCGTTCGCCCTCAACATCCTCGGCTCCTTGAACCAGAACCGAAAGCAGACCTGCACCACTATATACTTCACTCTCGGAATATCCCCTGTTGAATCCGCTTTCCTTTCTCCCGTATCCATCTTGTGTCCCGTCTAATTTGATGCTATCTTCTCTAAATGGAGCATACGTTAGCTCGATCACGAGTTTCCCTCTTTGCTTCTTATCTTGAGGGTCATGACTATATGTGTGCTTCAGCAAATCGAGTTTAAATTCCTTCGTCTCGTAAGGGGTAAGATGTTTCAAGGGGACGAATTGCATTCCGAGCCAGTCGTGATTACCGACCTGTAAATAACACCATGCACGAAGAAGAAACGATTTGAATTGTTATTTAGATATAATCTCTTTTTATCAAGCAAAGTTTTCATTCTATGTTCAGGTAAACCGGAAGGCGAAAAACCTTGTCCCAGTCAAAGACTTGTAACTGAAGAACTTGAGAACCGGGGTCCTTCACAATAAGCTTGAACTTCTCGTTCCATTCCGGATTCAAATTCCTCTTCTTGATGGTTGTTTTCTTTGATGGAAGGCTCTCTCCGCTAAGATTTAACTTGACGTAAGGGTCTGACTTTCCAAGTAAATCCTTCTTTAAGAGCTTTTGCGCCCGCACAACGTTTACATGTAGTATTCCGACAGGCTTCTTTACAGCCACTCTATAGAAGAACCAAATCGAAAACAGACATATACGAAAAAAGGTTAGAACAGTTTATGACATATCTATAAAGTTCCATAAAAAGGGTAGATACTAACATAATGCATAATAGAAACTTACGTCGCAGAATCAAGAATCGGAATCTCTAATGTTTGTGGCCAGATGTAGAGGCTTGCGACTTGCCGTTTAATTGTTTTCTGCAGGCAACTCGAACAGTTAGATAACTCCTCTTCTGAAAGAATTTGAAGTCCATAAGCGTTCAAAATTATCTTTAAATTCAGGCTGCAAACAAAGTCCTACTCTTTTTCGTATTTGAGATTACCAGCACGGTACCTGGACATACTGATAAAGTCCGGGTATAGCCATAATATCGCCTCCAAGTACATTCATCCCGAAGTCTACATCAGGCTGCAGGCAGGTAGTAAATATCATTTTCGGAAAATGATTGTAGCATTCATCTATTATTTGAAGCTAATATAACGGACATTTTAATCCTACGATTTTCAGTGTTCGGAAAAGTTTTACTAACCTTCTCAAGGAGTGATACTGCAATGGTTGCAAAACAGGGTAAGGTAGGTACAAGAGGTTTCAAAGTTATCCGTGGTGCCATAAATATTTGTAAATCGGTCAACTGCGAAGCATCATAATCAAACTCTCAAGAAAAACAAAAAAAATAAAGATGCATTCTTCTTTCAGTTCTCTCTTTAGACTCTTCTGACCTGAACAGTGATTCGGAACGAGAACAGCTTCAGTGCCAAAACTATGTTTGGATTGCCAGCCCATCGAACTGCTGGTTCCAAGACTAGTTGTTTCTCATTTGTTTCAGAGACTTTAAGACCTGAAAATCGTAAAATACAATAAAAAGAGAGGGAAAGGAAAGAAATTTTGGCCGGATGCTCAAAATTTCCCGTTCTTAATCAACATCCATTTCTTTTGGAAGAATTCAATCTTATTCACAATTATTCAAGTCGATTATCATAATGTAATTACATCACACCAATATCTCGGATTAGTTCAATAACATAGATAGTTGTTTGGGGCTAGCTATCTTTGGCATCGAATCTCATCACAGTGAATAAAGTAAGCAACGAAGAGAGCTTACCGTGAATTTCCGGTGGAATAGTTCCCAGACTTAGATTATCATACTCAATGGCTTCTATTTGAAATTTCCCGACATACTCGGCAAACATGGGTTCGGTAATGCTTTTTATTTGAGCACAAATTGCCTGTAATTGAAATAAAACCCTGGTTTCATGACATAATTGAAAATCTCGAAACTGTTTTAAGTCATCGAACTACCTTATCGAGGTACGGCCACATATCAGTAACAAACTTGTTCAGCCAATCTACCTGCATTGTTATAGTCAATTACCATCAATATACAGCTAGAGTAAAAACAATAAGAGTAATCTAAAACTAAGATAAACAATTATAAAGTTTGAATACTTACTCTCTCATAATCGGGACATTTTACCCATAACGGAATATCCGGTAAAATATCCAGCAAAGCATCGTTATCTAGCTCGTAAAGCGACCTAGTAACCGGTTCCTATACCAGGTGGTCCAAATATGAGCTTAAAACAAGAATAGATTAGCTGAAAATTAACATCACTATCTGCTATGCATGCTAGTGAGCAAATAAACGAAAACAATTACAGAAGGAATTCCATTTTCTAGTTGGGAATTCGCCATCACGTCTGCCATAACTTTTCAGTTTCGAAGTACCTCAACTTCCCTCAAACCATACATACCAGAAACAGAGAAATTCCGTCTTATCGTAAGACGATAATTGTTCAACTACTTGAGCTGTATGACAGCAACAGAACAACTAGAGGCAGCCATCCCATTAATACATAATGTCAAAATCGTTAAACACACGAATGAGTGCATATTGACTGAAAATGAAAATTAGATCAAGTGCATACACAATCATAATCAAATATTAACCAAAATTAGGATAAAATCTCCCGGTTTATCCGTTTGAATGAAATTCAACAATCATCGAACCATCAGAAAAGTCATATCTTCCATCCTAAGTTGATAATTCATCTCTCTATCAACTACCCCACATATGAAATCAATGGAACACCTAGAGGCATAGATCATTAACTAATTAGGCCAAATTATGATTGCATTAATATATTCGACCGAAAATATCAACTCAGAACAAGTGCATGCATGATCAAGTAATTATCCAGTAAGAAGATTAAATAAGGTCCACATCCAATTGATATTCCAATTACTTCTCTTATTAGCTTGGGTCCCCTCACCTAAAGAACAAATAAGAGCCACATATTATTCTTGAGTTTTAAAAGAAATTAAAGTCCCAATTTTCTACTAAATACTTAACTTTGACAACAAGGTTTGTACTTTGCTCTCCCTAAATTAGCATCCAAGTTTGGTCCCCTATATATACCCCAAAGCTAAAAAATTAAATATAAACCCTAAATTCTAAAAAATAAACCCTAACCTTAATCCTAAATCATAAACCTGAGTTTTTAGCTTTGGGGCATATACAAGGGCAAGGATTTCTATCCTATATCAACTACAATAAACATGGAAATCACAATCTCCAGTCTCCACCATGAAAAACACACACATGTAAACAAAGAATATATATATATATATATATATATATATATATATATATATATATATATAATGAAATCACTTGGCTTAGGTTCTACCTGTAATACTCATCAGAAATGGATTTTTTTTTGCAGAAAATTGCATAAAAGCACCATATTTACCAGAGCTTTGAAGACACCAATGGAAACCCAGATGAAATCTAAAACCTTAATACATAATACTAACAACGTTTATGAAGAAACTAACAAATACCCAGATTTAATCTTAATAACCCCAATGAGAAATCGAATGAAAAGATTTCAACTTTGATCAATGAAGAAATTAACAAATACCCAGAAGAAATCTAAACAAAAAAAAAAGAGAAAGGATTGCTTACTTTCACTCGTTTGGGCTTGGAGTAGATGAAGAGAAAGAATCCAACCACAAGTCCAAAAGAAGTTCCCATCCCAAAGCCAATGATTCCCAACAAAGTGCTCAAAAATCCCATTTTTTTCCAGCCCAGATTATCTTTTCTCGATCAATGAAACATGAACAAGAATGGGGGTAGCTTTGATGACAAAAGGGAAAGATTGGTAAGAAAAATTGTATTGGAATTTGGGGATTTGTCGTCTAGAAGGAGTTGTTTTCAGAAACGTAGCCAAGACAAAGCGAGAGTCTTTGAGACTCTAAATAAAACCGCCAAAACCAGAGACACGTTTACGTTGGACAAATGTTTTACTTTTCTGTTCAAAAAAGTTGAATTTATGTGTGCTACAATGAAGACAAATAGGATCCATATAAAATATAATTTTTTTAAGAAAAATTATTTCCTTAGAAATTTTGGAGAATTAGATATTTTTTAAATATTTATTGTGAAATTTATTGTCATTTGGAACATGTCTAGAAAGTTTTGTTGGATATTTTACTAAAAAAATAAAATCTTTAAATTTTATTTTAAAATCTGAATAAAAAATTATGGTATAAGTGAAAAACGTCATATATAGTGACTGAAGTAAATGAGAGTGGGAAGGGGTAATCACCCTCTAACCCGAAGAACTTATTTCACCTTTGTTCTTTTATTTAATTTTTTTAAAAATAATTTATTTATGAATTTATTTCTTCACTCTCAAATATTTATATTTTATCTCTTTAATTCAGACTCCGACCTGGACCATAATCACGTGACGATTTAATAGGAAAACACCACTTATATGTGGCTAAGAATTGAATAATGAAACCTACTAATTGACATAGTGACAAAATATTTATATTATTTTAATCTCGTGAGCTGTTTAAACTCGATTCGGTTAAAATTTGATAAATACTTGATTCAGATTAATTTGACTCGAACTCGACTCGATACCTTAACGAGTTGAATCGAGTAAAATTTAACTCGATTTGATAAATTCGCGAGCAACTCGTTAAATTTTCAAAATATTTTTTAGTAATTATTTTAAAATTATTTTATTCAAAAAATAAATCTCATTAATAATTATTAAATCGTGAATTGTTTACTTTAATTTTAATATACTAGTTTGGTGTATTTATGAATTGTTACTTTCAAATTTAGACTTCAAAAGTATTTTATACACTCTTTTGATATTTTTGTTAAATTTGTTATTTATGTTAACATTAAGTCTTATATACTATTATTAAAAAAAATAGTTAAAAATAAGGTAAGTTTTTTAGTGAGTTTAACGAATAACAAGTCGAGCTTAACGAGCAACGAATTGAGTTGAGCAATAAAATATTTTAACGAGCACGAATTTAACAAGCATAACGAGCAACAAGTCAAGTCGAATAACTAAATTTTTTTAACGAGCACGAATCAAACAATATCTAACACACGATCAACTCGCTCGATAAACACCTCTATGTGTAGTTGTAAATTTACAAAGGTATTAATTTTTTTAAAAGTTATATTAATTTTATTTTTAATATTATTTTATATTAATTTATATAAAAAATTTCTTCGAATCTTTTAGAATGCCATATGACATAGTTTCAACGGTGGCTCCGTTGAAAATATATTAAAAATGTCATTGACCATTAAATAGTGGGTAAAATATATAAATCATCACTAAACTATTTTTTACTTTTATTTTGATTACTAAATTTTCAAAAATTTCAATTTAATAACTAAACTTTAAGATTACTCTTGTTTTAGTTACTCTCGATTATTTTATTATTATTTTTAATTTTTAGACATATTATTATTTAATATAAAAAGTAAAAAATTCAATTAAATTGTTCATCAAATTATATCAAATGTTCATCGAATTTAATAACTCATCTAACACGTTGGTCTTGTTTCCATTGTGATGATTTTTTTCTTCTAATTTTATCGATCAAATTTGAAAGACAAAGATAATTTTAACTCTTAATGTTTATAATTTTTATTATTTTGGTCTTTATTCTTTTTTGAGATAAATTTAATCCTTAATTTATATCTTTTTGACAAATATCTTATTTTTAACTAACATGATGACTGAACCGTTAAAAATTTAATGATGATAACATGTCATATATATGTGACAATAAATTTTAAATGACATGACATCTAACATATCAAATATATATATATATATATATATATATATATTAAGGGCTAAATTTATCCAAAAGAAGAATAACGACCAAAATGATAAAAATTATAAACGTTAAGGGTTAAAATTATCTTTATATCAATTTGAATATCATATACATATATATATATATATATATATTAATTATTTTAAAATTTTAGATTTTAGAGTATTAAAATATAACCTTAAATAATTATAGTAAATGTTCATTTGAATGGGATTATATTCACACAGCCCTACGCACAAGGCATAAATTTTATTCAAGTCATTAAATAATTAAATTTGATTAATTTTTTTTTGCTTAGACTTAAAATTTTATTTAAAAAACTAAATTGATTAAGATAATATAAATACAGAAAATTAATCTGTTCTTAATCACAAATTTTCACCAAACCAAAGGATTCTCACCCTCCATTGTTGCTGCTGCAGTTTCCTCACTTAACTATGTCCATGAACTTTTCCCTGCCAGTCAAAATTATACAATATTTCATATTAAAAAGAGTTATAAATGTTAAGATTCGAACACGAACATGTTTGACATTTCAATTCGGCTTGAGAAAGAAGAGAGCGAATTCAGTTAGATCATTGTCAAGTTAAGCTAGATCAAGCTATCGAGCAAGTTGATATTCGACTCGAATAGCTCGCAAGGAAGATTACCTTAGAATGTTTGCTTATTTCCATACTATGTCCCCCATAAATTTAAGTGCTGGAACACCCCTGATCTCCATGTCAACTAGGGGTGATCGGATTAACTTCAAGCTCGATAGCTCGGGATCCTTCTGAATCATATCAAGAGCACGCATCTGGTCCTGGAATAGTCGATGAACAAGAGAGTAAATTTATTATAGCATCATTCGTCTTCCGATATAGTTGAGAGCTTATAATCTTTTTACGAAAGTAAACCGCTTAAATACCTTCCGTTTCAACGCACAAAATTTGCAGTCAGAAGCAGATGGAGGAAGAATCTGATTAACTACGAGTCTCCGCACCGGAACGTTCTCCTTCTTTAAGGAGGCATGCAACCTAGATGACTCACTGATCGCCATTACCTAAGCAAAAAGTGTGGAACATGCAAGGAATCGAATGGGAGCAATAAACGATCACTGAAAAATCCTTGTAAAAAATGGCTAAACCGGCTCAATACTGAAATTGAGAGTCTAAAGGGCATTACCGTGGGGATTGTGACAATGACAAACTCGGTAGAGTCAGTGTCACGGAAAAGGTCTCTCACTTTCACCATCCTCTCCCTCAATCGCTCCAGCTTGTCGGCCTAAGCAAATAATAGGACGATGAGGATGATAATAATAAGATACCAATTCTCATCTATATCAAGCTTACAGCATTTTGCGGGGTTTCTCCTTGTCCGAAAGCAGATTTAATGGCTGAGGTGGCTGAAGCTATCTTCTGTCTAAGCTATACAAGTGAATGACAGTGAGAAATCATGGCAAGAAAATATGATACTATCGAATTGATACAGCAACAGTCTTGAAAAAGGGGCAGAAAAATAAAACTGTGGAGGGGGAATGAGTCATCCAAGGGTTTTTATAGTTCGAGTTGGGATTTCAACCTTCAATATCTTGCCTATAGATGCATCCAAGAAGTCCGGCAATGACAAAAGTCGCAATGTATGTCCCTGAAAAGAACTCTCATTGATTACAGTTTGTTAGGATGACTTCAAACATTATGTGCCACAGAATAGAAAGAAGATACTGTAACTCACCGTAGGTGCAGTGTCGAAAACTATTCGAGTAAACATACTGTACTGTGGTGATTCAAGAAATTGCATCACCTAACAAAGAGCTTTAACTGTCAGTATAGAGCTCAAAGGTATGTAAGCAGCGTTAAAACACAGAAATATGCTGACCACGTAACTTACCTTTGAAATTGCTATCGCTTCGTCCAAACCGGGAGGTGGCGTGTCTAGTAGTTCCCCCAATTTTAGCTCTCCCAACTACATAAGTCAAAAGAAGCACCAGAAGCAGAATTCATGATTTTCGAGTCACAAAAATGCAAAGAACTTCCCAGTTCCCACAAACAATGGGAAATTCATGTGGCAAGATTTTCGGATTTCTTCATAGTTTAGCATCTTAAACTTGCCATGTTACTGTGGTTGTGTAAGTGTATACATAAACATATTCCGTTTGGCATAAAGAATGCAAACGAGAGAGGCATGAAGCACGCAAGGAATGCAGCTCCAACCGAATAAAAGTTTTGGGGTTCATGTGGAAGAACCTTTTCTTAAAACAAAAATTAGCGGCCATCCATGGCATTACATGGTGAAAATTTGAGCAAAGTACTACATTAGTATCTTAAGTTACTATACTCAAACATAAGAATAAAGCTTCACCTGTTCTGCAAGCATCCCGAGGCCCATGCCATCCATAAAATCTTTGACCCCACTTCCACCATTGTTCTTAGCTGCATCCCGAAATTCTTCCTTAGTCTTCTCTGGGTTTATCTGTGTTAATGCTATAAATTTAACTTACTGGGCATGCGGGAAAAAATAATCATGATTCATGAAAACCATAGCTAGCAGATAGTACCCTCTTATAGAATACATGATCTCAACAACTATGTGCAGCAAACAGAAATGAATATTTCAAGAAAAAACTACGGAAACTCGATTAGGGTACCTCAAGAGCAAACAAGGGAAAGTCGGGTCCTTCAACTGGTACTAGCATCCCTCCAGTCAAATCCTGGATAAAAATGAACTCACAGACTGAGCCCATGAAAGGATATTTATATTTTGAGAAGAATAACATCAGAAAAAAAATGAGGGAGTGGATTTGAACCTGCGCGAAAGAATCGGACAACGAATGAGCAGGATCAGTTGAGACAACCAGAGTAGGATGGCCATTATTTGCAAATTTCACAGCTAATGAAGCGGCGCAACTCGTTTTTCCTACGCCTCCCTTGCCACCTAGCATGTAGTACTTACGTTGCGTCCCGGAAACCATTTCATCAAATCCTGCAACATCTTCCGCAGGAGCAGCCACCGATCTCACTGTCAAACAAATATACAAATGAAATATCCAGCTCGAACATGCTTGTATTAATTAAGGCAAGTACATCAATGGCAATGAACTACTCAATTACTCATTATCACATAACACAAAGCATCATGGCATAACAAAAACTTCAATCATCACAATTACACTTCATCCTATAAGACCATAACATGGAAACATCATCATCTTGTAGTTGTTCTCTAAGTATGGATTTGATACAACGAGACAAATCAACGCCGCTCCATTTCTAGGAACCTCATCATCTCAAACATGAAAACATCATTTCAAATACTTTCTTCTTCCTTATCTTACTCCTTAATAATGAAAAAAATCCCCATTGAACAAAATTCTCTACATTACATCATAAAACAAAACTTCACCCCTCACATCTAATTGCAGCAACTTTCATTTTCTGTTGTTATTAGCCTGATGAGTAAACTTTAAATCTAATTAGCAATTTCTCTACATGACTACATCTAAATTAAACCACTCATTATGCAGCATATACACACACACATACCAAGTTGGAACTCTTGAATTCTTAATGGCAATCACATATCACAATACTTGTAAACTAAAACTACCCAATATAGAACTGATTATAAGAAGCAAAAATGATTATAAAAGAAGTAAAACAAAGTAAAGGAAGCACCTTGAAAAGAGTTGTAGGGTCGTTTCGGTTTGATGGAAAGTGCAGGAAAAGCTGAAGATATGGGGTGAATTCTGGGTGAAAAAGAAGATGAAAACCCAAGTGCTGCCATGGGATTTTTAGGAGACGAAATCTTGTTGAAAGACAGAGAATATGGAGTGAAAGAAGCTTTCCAAGCTGCCATTTTTGCCATTTCTTTTCTTCTTGTGTAGAAACAACAGCACCTGGATAGAATATTTGTAATCAAGACGTGGCCCGATTCACCAATCCTTTGCCTTTTCCGGGTATAGGTTACTGAAGCGGGCGGGTCGAACCAAAATAACTTGCCCCTTTTTTCAACTTTCCTTTGACTAAACTTTTATTCCATTTAATTAAGAAAAACATTGATATATAAATGATGTAAATTTTAGATTATGTATATTTTTAAAGATTATAATTTAGTTTAAAGTTAAAATTTTAATTTATAAGATTTAGAGTAAAAATTTAAATTTTTAATTTAAGAGTTAAGCGTTAAGGTTTTAGGGTTTAAGAATTTTTATTTTTCTTTAATTTATAAAAAGAATTTAATAGTTAAGGCGTTTTATAATAGTAATGGATGCAGGGACGAGATTGTCCCTCCTCATCGGGCCCGAGCCATCAGTGAGATACCACTCCGAAAAAGTTAGAATTTTAACATTGTGTCAGGACCTACGGGTCAAGGGACAATCTTAGGTAGACAATTTCTATAGAGCGTAATGTCACGGGGTCAGAGTTTTGACGCAGGGACAACCACCCCGTGCGGCACCTCAGGTCTTTCACATACCCGAGGTTCAGCCTTAACCATCTCGATGCTTACTGGTTTCGCCCTCCCATGGGCTCATCAGGGAAGTGGGGACAACTCCCGGCTAGTGTGGTGCGCGATCAGCACGCCCATCCGAAGATAGGACGGCTGCTCGGCACGTACTACACCCTTAATGTTATCCCGCTCCCAAGAGTTAAGCACAACCAGAAATCATCTCGCCCGGTCTCGCGTTGCTACGATACACGGACCGTGACAGTAGGCCTCCCAAAAGGTAACGGAAGCGTGCAAAGGTTTCGTAAGGTTGATATTTTTTTATCTCTTATTTAATTTTTAAAATAAATAATTTATTTATAAATTTACCCTCATTTTCAAACATTTATATTTTATCATCAAATCTTAAATCTTATCTTCGTCCTTAAATAGATAAAAATCGTTTATCCTCTAATCATACCTCATTTATTGATGTCCCATTTTAAAATAATTGGTTTAGTGTTTAGGATTTAAGGGTAGGGATAAGTTTTAGGGGGATTAAGTATTGGTCTATTTTTTAGGATATAAATTTTATGACGTAAAAATTAGGGTCAGGTTATAAACTTATAATTTGATTTTTAAGTGTTTTTAGTGAGATAAAAAAAGAGTTAAAATTATAAATAAATAATTTTTGTTCATTTATTCATATATAATTTTAATATTTTTAACGATACCTATATATACTTTACAAATAAATGATTTTTCTATTATAACAAAATTTTAAATTAATTAATGTCGAGAATTAACCGTATGCCTCCCATATAAAATAATTGAAAAAAATTAAAATTTTAAATGACAAAACATTATTATAATAACAGTTTTTATTCCTCATACTTTATATAATTTTAAATAAAAAAAAAGAACATCATTTTAAGTACCAAACATAGAACGGGCTTTATCTCTTCACCATGATCATTTATTGAATAAATTTTTATAAATATATTTTCATATAAAAAAATTATTTACTGTACGAACCATTTAACCTAAGTGGTTAAGTAACGGTTGTTATTCTTAGAAGTCACGACATTTTCAAAAAAAAAATCGTAACTCACTAATCACTATAAACTCGAAAAATAAAGAGAAGATGTATACGGACGAGATATCCGACAATACGGAAACAAGTGGTATCTTTACAGTTATTGTATGCATGGAAATGGATTATCAAATATAGATAACCAAAGAAACACCAGTCCCTAATGTACAAATGAAATGAGAGATTAAGGTAGTATAACTATAACCTAATTAATCAAGCTTAACCGATCGAATTCGAAATGTACAAGAAAAGATATGGCATCGTTATCTGATGGATTACGATCATCGCTCCGACGATGTTTGTGTTGATGAAGGTTGATGGTGCCACGAACCGTCGAAGGATTTTCCACTTCTCCGGATGGAAATAGAATGCAGACAGACGACTGGACATGGATTTCACTTCTTCTGAAATGTAATCATACCAAGATATGCGATCGAACGGCTGATTATGCCGGTGAGAATGAGGATGACTATACAAAGAGTCCATTCATCGAGACTGTAACTGTTTTTCAGAAGAGCTCCGCATCGAGTAATTAGCCACACGCCGTAGTACCTGAAACGTAACATGACTCCTTCGGTTAATGAGGTTTTCAGTTTCCAGAGTAAAGAAAATCAAAGAAACTTGCAATGAAAGCAACATCTACCAGGATAAATGTATTATGATAGTACTTGAATTAAAAAATGATATACGGTGTGGCTCGGGAAACTTATGGTCTCATTATGGTTTCTATAAGTTTCCCTGAGCTCGAAACAGCATGCGTAGAGGTTTTCTTGTTAAATCGAAACCACGGATTCTGAACGAGCCCTGCCTTATCCAGGGAAACCTCGAATTTGTACATTTATTATGGAAACCTATCTGTATGAATAAGTTGTTCTAAGGGTCAGTACAACATACCTTTCTGCGTTCGATATCACAAAAGCTTCCAAAGCCCACTTGGGATAGCACAAATTAGATATCTTTTTCAAAACTTCATTATCTTGTGTCCGAGTGGCCACGAGAGTCAAAACAACCGGAACAAGAACCGACCACTACAAGAAACAATGCACATCAACGAAATGATAAATTATACGATAAAGTCAGTAAAAGACATTATTTTCCCACTCAATATGGTTTAAACTTTGCTTACCAGTTGGGCAGGACCAGGTTGAAAGAAGATGGCAAATGCATAGCCTATACCGGTTACACAGTAAACTAGGCACAACAGGATAGTATAATTTTCTGCAAATGAAGATCTCGGATTTGTCAAGAAGAAGAACATAGAGAGATACACCACGGGCTTGATTACGGTATTAAAATGGTCGACTGTGTCTTTGGCCAAAAAGTAAGCCAAGCTGCTCATGCCAGATGCACTCTCTCTCCAGTACTGTAATTTGTCGAGTGAAAATGATCTCAAAGCGGCTATTTTGCATAGAAGGGCTGAAATCATTGAGAAACTTTATGGTAAGAAATTCGACATGCAATTTATGTGTCATTTGCGACTTGCATGGGAACAAATCGAAAGAGCATATACAAGTTCAAGGAAATCCTTCTAGCACAAGTAACAATTGTCCTACTTACATACTGCAATTATGGTATAAGTATAACCAATGGCCCCGAAGTTCTCTTCGCCCGTTTTAGCTATTGATCCTAAGCAGGCTCCAGCAAGCAGTAAAATCAGATAATCAGTTGCTTGTATTTTGGCTTCCCTCATTCGCTGCTTAGCAACCCTGAGATTTTACGGAATTTTGAAGGAGATTATTTGTCAAGTAAAAAAATAATGGGAAGAAGTTGAACTGTTTGCAGCAAGGATGGTTAAGTCGAGAGATCATAGATATTTATGTTGCATAATTGTGGTTTTCATCATTGAACATTTAACAGAAGTAATCATAACGTAAATAGTACTTACCTCCCGAGAAAGTATCTGTATTGCCGGAGTACACCCGGAGTTCTCCGCCTCGATAAATCCTTAAGCTTTAAGAAATTGTGACGTATGCTATCCCGTTGTATCTCGACATTACTCCTGACATCTTGCCATAACTCTCCAGCAAAAGATCTTTCCTCTATTCCAGCTTGAGAAGGACGTGTCTCATTTGCAGGAGCTGGACTAGCCAAGGGCGTAACAATACGAGCAGCAGTTTTCTGCAGATCCGGGGGCACTGGGTAACCATTGTGAAGCATCCACCTAACAGGAAGCTCTTTATAGTTCGCACCTGAGCTTTGACTTGGTTTTACTATGCCCTCTAAAATGTCAATGAAGTGGTCCGGAGGGTTAACACGATCTGGGACATGGATCCCGAGGCCTGCAAAGTACTGTTCCGCTTTTTTTGCTGAACCATGGTAGACTGTGAAACCCCCTTTCGCCAACAGAACTAGATCATCAAACATTTGGAACAAGGAGTAGCTGAACCAGCATTTTCAGCAATTAATACATAAAAAAAAGACACTAAACTCACAAGCGTTCGATTCTAAAATGAAATGTAGACTTTGGATAAGAATTCATTACCTCGGTTGATGAAGTACCATGCAGATGTTTACTCCTTCTAGAGCTTCATGTCGAAGTGCACGAAGAAGCTGCAGGGAGGATGCACTGTCCAAACCAGATGTCGGTTCATCCAAGATCAAAAGTGAAGGTTCCATGACCATTTCCAATCCGACATTCACTCGCTTCCTCTGGCCTCCTGAGATTCCTCGCTTCTCTACGGTCCCCACCAAGGAATCACGCACCATCTGAAGCCCCAAAGACTCTATAACTCTTTCAACAACAAGAACTTTATCCGGTTTTGGTAACTGAGCAGGCAGTCTTCAACATGATCAAGAAAGGAAAAGAATAATTTAATTTTAATATACACATGTTTCAAATGTATGTCATATTGTAAAAGCGGGTTTGAATCTAGCATACCTGCACTTTGCATTAAACCATAGATTCTCTTCCACTGTCAGGTTCCCATGCACAATGTCATCTTGTGGGACATAACCAATTATTTTTCTATATGAGCGGATTGATTCGTTCTTTCCATTTATAAGAATCAAACCAGTCATCTTGCAACCCATAGCCTTCCCAGCCAGAGCAGAAATAAATGTCGTTTTTCCAGCACCGGAAGGTCCCATGACAGCAGTGATGCGACCGGGTTTAATTTTTCCAGTAACACACCTCAAAAGATGCTTATCTTTTCCTTTCAAAGTGATTGTAAGGTCTTTGAAAGATACCTCAATCAGAGGCCTTTTCCTCATTTCAGGATTGGTAGCCATAGAAACCACTCCCGAGAATGTTAGACTCCTATTGTCTTGTTGTCGAGCTTTCTCTTTCTCGATTTGAGCGTATGCATACTTAAAAATCTGGCTGTGTGTATGAGGTTGTTTCCCCTTTGTAGTTTGACCTTTAGATTTTTTATCATTGCTACCGACATTAAATCCATCATAATTCTCAGGGTCGTTTTCAGTTTCATGCATCACCTGCATCGGATTTCCGGGTTCTTTTGGTTGTCCCTTGGGTGGTACAGATGATGATAGAGACTCGCTTGAGGTACTCATATGTACTGGAGAATACAAGTGTTCATCCGTTTCTAACTTTGTTTGATCCAATATTTTAAGTTCCTCGTCGGGTGCAGCCTTTTTAAAAGAAAATCTCTGTGAAATATGAGTTTGTAGTCCACCTGCATGTTTCTTAGCAGCATTCTTAGCAACTTTCCACCTCTGCTGTGCTTTCGCCGTCTCCCTTGCACTTCTTGCTGCTGCTTCTCGGGTTTTGGCTAGTCGCCTTTCCCTCGTAGTGAGAACTTGATCGGAACAGTTGTAGATAATCAAGAGCAAAGTAACAGTAGCAGCCTGCATAAGCAAAGGAAACTTTATATATATATTTTTACTTTTGGATGTTGTTCTATGGAGCTATGCCTATAAGCATATTTCTGCAAGTATGCCCGATTCGAATATAGAAAAAAATAAAATGCATATCAAATGAAAATTGGTAAGATTACAAAAACAAAAAACAATGATCGACTTATGTGGCACCCGGAATAAAGCAGACAACTTACTATAAGCATAATTCCATAGGCCTGAAGATCTTGAGTTGATGTGTTTGATTTGCATGAAGTCAATTTGAAGCAGCCTGTAAGATCAATGAGGGTTAAACCAATAATCCAGAAAACATTAAGCCTCAAGATATATTCCGAGAGCAGTCGGAACTCGGACATAAAAAATAAATGGTCTAAGTATAGGGCGTACGCGTCTCAGACGTAGAACCCGTCCTGCAGTAATGTCTGAAAAGGCACACAAAAAATACAATAGCATCAAGAAAGATGAATATGAAAGCAAGAGTTTCAAACAAGATAATTAAATACTTTCAAACGACAAATGTAGAAGAAAAACAATACCCACTACTGCAAGGCTTTTCCTGTACCGTCGTCGGACAATATGACCCAGCTGAACAGAACACCTCTCTACTTGTACGAATATCAGCCCATATATTGGCTCCTCCACAGGTATGGTCCGGCTGTTCCGGAGGCAGCTGATAATTATATCTGAAATCATATCAAGAATCCTTTTTAATACGGTACTTTGTCACAACGATAGGCCATTCAACTTGTAACGAAATGTTTATGAATATCGTGAACTTACGGCTCACATAGGCCGGTTTGGGTATTCAGTGTTGCACTCGGACAATGGGAACCCAACGGACAAGCTTTAGGAAGACAACATCCAATGAAGCATGTGCAAAAAGTATAGGAATAACGTGTTAAGGAGACACTAAAATGTTACAAGGCCATAAACTAACAAAAGATACACGAGTATTATCGGTGTTAATGTCGAACACAGTTTGTTTTGAAGAATTCTTGGTAATCAACAAAAGATACAAGATTCTCAGAGACTTACGGATCATGCACGTAAGACCACGAGGGCAGAAAAATCCTGCACAACATGGTTGACAATCAGTAGTCCTAGAAGGAGTGACCCTAGAATTTTCAATGTCAACTGGCTCATTCGAATCAACAATACATGCCCATCCCGGCTCACAACCGGAAACCCACGAGGTTAAATTACAGTTCTTGTTAGGCCTCAAAGCATTGGGGTTTGAACTTTTGAAAAACGAATCGAAGTAGAATTTTGCCTCCGCTGCCGTGCACACACGCCTCATAATACTTCCTGTTCAACCAACAAACACAGCAGCGCCATACAGAAATGTAAGAAAAACATAACTCAATGCAATTCCATTAGACTCAGCTCCAAGAAAATCTCTACCTATAGCAATGACTTATGCTAAGACAACATATTTAGCAAAACAGCACTCGAAAAATACTATGAAACTATGTTCCGAGATTCGATCTACGAACACATGGCAAACACCTAAACTCGAATCCGATACCATACCTTGAGTTTGCTGAATACATGAAGCCAAGAAGTCCAAATTTGATGAAAAATTAAATGCTTTGTTCCACTCAGCTTCCCTGAAACATAAAGTCAGCTTCAAAGTTTAAACTCGAAACAAGATCCAATTCAACTGTATGCACAACAAAACATTCATTTTTCTCATTAAATTCAAGTTCAAGAACCTAAAGCAGCATTAAACATAAAACCAATGAAACCCCCAATCACGGATTTAAATAATCATCGGCAATCGTTATATCCGCAACTACGATAAATGCAACCGAAAACAATGTTCCCCTTCTATTTCCTCATCAAATTCAGTTCAATGACCATGGAATCAACAGGTACAACAATGGTGGGAACAAAAAAGGGAGAAAAACTCACGGATCCTTCATGCAGAAGCTGGCTTGGTGCCTGATATCCTTGCTAAGAACACTGGTTAGATTAGAAAGCCTGCTGTTAACACGAGATGTAACATAGGGAAGAACAGCAGGGTTGTCTAGTTGATCATAATCGTTGACATCTTGACATTGTACCATGTTTACCAAGACACTCAAAACCACAATAACCCAGATTGAAACTGACCAAAATGTGCAAAATTTCAGCTTCTTCAACCCCATTTTGAGCATTTGAAAAGGAACCCAACAAAGAGACAATGTTTTTCTTTTCAATGAGGATGAACTGGATGCTTTCAGCTACATGAAACATGAGAATCAAAAGAATACCAAGAGATGTTGTGGGATTTAAAGTTCAAAACTTTTTTTTATCAAAAATGGAAACTTTCATTGCTATTCTTCAAATTGCTTACTGGTTCATTCATGTATAAGAAGATAACTGAGAAAGGCCAAGGTGTCATCTGAGAAAGGCAAAAGGAAGGTGATGAAAAGTGGGACCCTTGTAAGAAGAGACCTTGTCTTAAGAACCTTTCTTCTTGTTTGCCGGCCTTTTGCAGCCCATGACGAGTGTAGGAATGGCAAACGGCCGGGGAGTGCGGATACCTCTCCCATGTCTGTATCTATTTAAATTTTTTATATTTATTATTTTCATATTATTTATGAGGGGTATAATTTTTAAATTTAAACTTATTTATAAGAGTTATTCTTCTTGTATTATTTAAGTAAAAAAAATCAATTTTTTTCGAATTAATATTTTTTTGTATGTAGATTAAATTCGTATTATGCAGAATGCGAAGTACATTTAATGTGGATTATTTTTTTTTTAATTTAAAGTAATTTGTATTATGTAGAATACAAATTACTTTTAAATTAATCACGGTTATTGAGATTCTCTTTCTAAATTGTATCTTATAGGATGTTAATTATTTAAAAAAACGAATAGAATAATCCACATCAGACATATTCATTTTTCGTAAGATGCGACTTAATATTTTGTGTTATGTACGACGTGAATTTAGTTTACGTGTGCAGAAAAAAAAAATTCTTTCAAATAAAATTTAAAAAAAAATTATTTTTAATTAAATAATATAAAAAACATTCAGATTTAAACCTTAAATTTTATCGATAACTTTAAATTTAAAACAATTACATTTAAACTCTTAAATCTTAAAATTTAAATAGAATCTTTAAATCTTAAAACTATCGTTTTAATAAATAACTTTATTTATAAAATATTTATATATAAAATAATTACCCATGATAAATTCGATTAGGACACAAATATCAACATTTCCCCTTGTCATGTTCAAAAGAAACAATTAAAGATGTGTTGAGGAGAACATATTTTTTGCAAATTGTCTTCTTCATTTATGTTGACAGCTTCATGACAAGGATTAATAGATATTAATTATTTTTATTACGGGTGGATAAAATTTATTTCGATTAAATTTTTTTTTTAAATTTAATATGTAAAAATTTAATCTGAATCGATTTAATTCGTAATTTTATAAATTTGACTTCATAATTTTTTAAAATAAAATTTGAGATATAAAATAAAACTTCAAATAACTCGAAACTTTTAGTAATTAATGAATTTGGTTTAAAAGTTCAAGCCAAATCCTTCGACCCCTTTTGTATGAGAGATTATTAGGTGAACCTTGTTCACCACGTCATCTATAGTCCAAGCAATCAAGACCGTTCATCTTTAAATAACTACCTAATAATTGTTCACCCACTGATTACATGTATGAAAGAGGTGATGATTTACCTTGAAAAAAAAATTAAGATGAACGGTCCCGATTAATTGAGACCATGGATGACGTGATGAATAGAATTCACCTAATTATTTTTTTTTTATATACGTATATCATATGTGAAAGAATATGAAGAAATATATTTGTATAGCGTATAGGCAGGAACGGAACCATGATTTGGGGTTGAAGGGGCAAAACATAAATGTTTAGAAGTAGGGGGCAAATTCATAAAAAACAAATTTTAAAAAAATTTAAATAGAGGAACAAAAGTCGCCCACACAGCTCCGTCCCTGCGTATAGGGTTATAGAAAAATGTTTAAACTAGAACCAACTATATTATAACATTATAAATGTTTATAATTATATTTGAATAGAAATATGATCAATATAACTCGAATTTCATAAATTCGACTCGTCTAAAAATTTTAAATAAAATTTAGTTATAAAATAAAATTCGTCAATTCGACTAGTTTAAATTTTTTAAGTCGATTTGATCAAATACTCACGACAATACTAAATCATTGATCATCCCGATAAAAAGATATATATATTTTAATGTTAAAGTTAAAATTTTAGATTACGATGTCAAATTTTAGAAAATAATATTAAATTTACGTGAATTATTACATTTTAGATTAAGATATATATATTTACGTGAATTATTACATTTTAGAAAACAATTGAAATGTTTCAATTTTCTCACTTCCGATCTATTTTTCGTGGACTTTAAAATATTTTTTTGATAAAATGAAGGTCGAATCGAGATTCAAGGGGCTGAGACAAAGAGACCGATAAAATTTAGGATCAAACTACCACCATTTATGGTTATTGACAAAAGCGTTCGAGGATGATGAACGATGACCGACGAACGATTGTTTTTTATTTCAAATTATTTTATATTAAATAATAAAAAATACCATATCATACCAAAATATGAATAATTTGAAAGTTCAATTATTAAATTAAAAAGTTGAGTGAAAATATGAGTGAGAAGATTATTGAGGGGTGAAATCTGCAATTTACCATTATTTTTCTGCAGTTTTGTTAAGGGTAAATTGTAAATTTCGACGTTCAACTTTCTTAATAGTTCTATTTTGATCATTCAAATTTAAAACTTTTTAATTCAACCACTAAACTTTTAGTTTATTCTTATTTTGGTCATTTAAGTGTTAACTAGAAAATAGAAAGATGATATGACAACAGTGTGCGATGACATGTATTACTTTTTATTTTCATTTCTCTGGTAAAGAGAATGGTGAACCGAAAACTACGAAGTCCGTTTCGGTTCGATCCTCCGAATCTGTTTCGATGTCGATGGATCGTGAAATGAGGGGATCAGGGTCTGAGTTTAATTCTCAAAATGCCTCGGATATTAGCAGCATTGAATCTTGGACCAGTTGCCTTAAAGACAAAGTAATCTCTGAGTTCACATTCTTGGAGTTGAAGGATGCAACAAAGAACTTCAGACGGTCCTTGATGATCGGAGAAGGCGGATTCGACTGTGTGTATCGAGGTATGAAGCATTCTACTGAGGGATACAGAGGCTACAGATATATGAATACATGCCGAACCGCAGGATCACTTGGCGAGCCGGTTTTGAATGAATCTTCCTTGAGCCACAAGAATGAAAATCACCAAGGGTTGGCTAGACTGGGACCTTCAGATGGATTAAGCCATGTTTCAACTGCGGTAGGTTCGAAGTTGCTATAAACTATGTTACTCCGACTCTTCATTATTCAAATATTTCCGGATTTTGTATTACATTGCCTACTACTTTGGTCTGATCTATTTGAATTAACTCCACAAAATATCCATAAGCATGCTTGTTTTATGGAAATGGAGGTACCGATTCGTCCCGGTTTTGAGCAGGTTGTAGGAACCATTGGATATGCAGCTCCTGAATACATTCAAACCGGCAGGCTCATGGCGAAAAGTGATGTATGGACCATGGAGCTATGGAGTTTTCCTTTATGACCTCATAACCGGTAGGCGTTCATTGGCTCGGAACCGCCCCAAGGGTGAAGAAAAGCTCTTGGAATGGGTGAGACCACATCTATCTGACAAGAAGAGGTTCATGCTGATATGGAAACTGAAGATATGGTAAGCCCTCAACCCGCTACAAAGAGTTCAATTCAGAAACACACTTCCGAACCATCGAAAAGAGAACACTTGAAACAAAGGTTCGTTGATCCGATAACCGGGGACAAAGGTTGTTTGGCTTGGCAAACATGGAGACTGAAGATATTAGTCTGAATTTTGTCGTATATTCGAGTAAAAACAATTATAAAGGTTTAATGGAGATGATCAACTACAAGTACCATGCCTGTCTGTGTTTTTGTAGGAAGTTTCTAACATAATGCTAAATTAATCAAACAGGGGAAAATGCTTGACAAAAGAAGCTTTAACAAAATCAAGAGAAAAGACACATCAGATTCAGACATATCAGAGTTCATTTCTCTAACAAAATTCCAGAATTCACTCAAAAATTTGGAAATTGTAACAAAATGAGGAAATTTAAATTATCCATTTCGTAAATTCTCAATAATCTTGGTGAGTGCTGAGTATGTTCCAAAGCTTGATGAAACTACTCCCACTGCAATGATTATGATACAAATTGCAGCCTGTAACAATAAAATGGAAAGATTATCAGCAGATTAAAGGATTCGTGCATGATATTCATGTTCGATAAATACTCGTGTTTGAAAATCGTGTGTGTATTATACGATCGTACCTGAAAACGGCTTACTTTACCCCTCAGGATGCTTAAATAACAAGCAGGAGGAAGTATCAAGGTCTGCAATGGAAGTAAATTACCAAAAGAAAGAACATTAGTCTTCAAGTTCTATGTTTATTTCAGCTAAGTAGCATCCATGGTTAACAATGGCAGAAAGATAACTTACGACGAGCATCGTGAGTAAAGATCCTATCAGCGACAACACCAAGCCTGCAACAAACGATGAAAAATCTCCGATTATCGGAAATATCAATGAAATTCCAAGAGGTTTTCGCTATTCGAAAATGAAAGGTGGGATGCAAAGGAGCATACCGAAGAAGGGAACGCTGAGACCGACGAGCAATGTTGACATCACCAGCAATGTCCGAATCACAATAGGGTAGATGTGAGACTTGAGATGGCGTGATGGTAACAATTCCTCAAGACTCATTGCTACTGGAGACAAGGTTAATGCATATGTTTGGTCTTATTAAGGCAAAACATTCATTACCCTCATACATGCATTATATATATGTGTATCAGTATCTCGAACTTCCACTCGAGTTCGAGTAATATAGTTATAAAGAAAAAGGATATTTGGTAAATGGGTTGACAATCTGCAAAAGAACAACAATGTTTATATATTAGTTTAACAGTAATGATAGACTATGTTACTCTAACTCTTCGTTTTCCTTGAAGTACTTATGTCCGACATATCTGTCATTAAGAATAGAACAGCGTACCGTCGCCCAAACAGCGATCTTCGAAGCAATCAGATCTTTCGGCATGTTAAGTGTAAACTGTGACTGCGTTGCTTCTCCGAACATCTTGTACCCCATAACTGCAGTTCCAGCATACAACAGAGTACAGATTCCAAAACTGCAAGGAAAATTAAAACCAAAGATGACAATATTAGATACAATGCAACACATTGCACGATCAATTACTCGACTGCAGCTGTGAATCGGCGAAAGGATCATAGTAATAGCAACACCACAAATAGATTCAATTAGCTTTAGTTTACCATGATAAGAGTACCGAAGAGAATTGAGCTGGTTCTGCCATTGAAGTGTATATATTTGGGAAAACAGCATGTCCCGAATAGCAGAAACCGTATAGTCCAACAGCAACAGGAAGAGTAGCCAAATTCAATGGTGTCCCTTTGTTGGGGAACCCAACTTGATCTACCAAGCCAACCCAGAACAAGCAAAATACAACCAAGAATGATGCAACAACTCCACCGGCTGTAGAAACAGACACAGATTCCACTTAGACAACCTCAAATTATGTCACAGAAAGGTAGTAAAAGTGTGAAACTACCAATTTTACTACTTAACAATTTGTTTTATCACCTGAGATGTAACTTAGGACGCTAAGGTCTCTGAGCCAAACAGTAGGAAGAACGGCCAAGGTCGTCATCAAACAGAATAAATGATGCGAGTCCAACTCGAATCCGCCCAAACTAAGATGTGCATTCGGGAATAAGGATGATAAGTTATCACCTTCTAGAATTATATAGTCAACACAAGAAGCCTACATTGAAGATTGTAAGAGTAAACTCACTGGTATAGTACAGAATTAATGTTCAAAAGACTATATGTGATATGTCACATACATAATGATTTTAGGAAAAAGGAAGCTACACTTACATACAACTCCACATACAAAATTATCTGCACCCACAGGAAAAGTAGCAAGAGCAAAATCAAATCAGTGGTCATACAGATTTTGTAAAGTTTTGAACACTGAGTGTTTCAAGAAAATGAAGAATCGAAACAACATAGAGATTATGGCTTACCGAAAGGATAATTCTACCGGCAGCACCAAATGCAGCTTGACCGATGTCCGGGTAAGTTTCGAGCTCAGGTGAGCTATCCAGACATTTGCGTAAAAGCAGGCCAGTGTAGTAAGAAAGCACTGCAAATGTTAATAATATTATTAACCCTAACCATCCTCCTTCTTTGGCTGCATATGGGGTGGAAAGGATTCCAACTCCACATAGAACATTAATCCCTGCACAAAAACCCACAGTCAAATTACCAACTAAAATGTGAAATTTTAGCTTTTTTTAACAAATATTAACCAATCATTTCTCTAATGATTACATTTTCTTGGTCATCAAACAATCTTATTAACAAGTTGATATGTCATGTGCACCATGTGCCATGGAAGCCATGCCACCTCATTATATAGCTCTTTATTCATTGGAAAAGACATGGCATGTCCAGCATGACAACATTAGTGAGCAATGGACAAAATATGGGAATCATGGATCCAAAAATTAGAATAAAATATTTAACTAAAATATTATTAAGAAAACTCCTTAAACTACTTCTATTTCCTTTTCTTTTAACCATAATCTCTGATTCATTGATCGATTAATTCAGATCAGGTTTCGCAGAGGTCCAATACGAGAACAACCCTCTCAATTCAATTCTTTCCATTAATAACACTACGATTCAAACAACTGAACTTGTTTAAAGAATCTAAAGTCTTACCTACCTCTATTTCTTAAGTAGACTACAAGTATAATAGTGGATAAGGATATATAACAAATCTAAGGTGTGTGTTTTAAGCCATGGGATGTGAGGAGGGGTGGAGAGATGGTGACAATGGGATTTGTCTCTTTTAGTTTTCTAAATGATGTGATGTGTTCCCCACTTCCCACATATTTAGCCACATATAGTTTTGTGTGTCTCCCCTTTCAGTGCAAAGGCCAACAAAGATGTGGTAAGTGTTTTTTCGATCGAATCGAATTAAAAATTAAATTAAAATATTATTTTATAATTGAATTAGAATACTCGAAAAACGAATCGAGCTATCCGAACTACTCAAGCAACTCTTGAATAAGTCTAACTGGTGGTTGGAGTTAACAATCCTTAGATGACAAGTGAAGTGAGCCTAATTTGAAGGCAATTTTGGTCTATTCCAATACCATTAATTGGTTTTGATATGGTTCTATTCAAATTCGAATTTTAAATCTATTGAATACGAATGTTTCTCGAAAAAATTGTATGAACTAACTGAATTAAGTTACGAATTTGAAGAACTAACCATTCATCACTGCTTGGCCATAGGTGCTCTGGCGACCAAGGGGGATTCCATGGGCATGGTCGACCTCGTATACTTTGTCGTCGAATCGTACCGATTGTTTTGCAGAAGGTGGCACACTCGATAAAGAGTGTGTACTACGTTTATGCGGTTGTATTTCATCGTCTACCGACGGAGGTAGCAACGGTTTCCTCACCGGTGCATTTAGTATTTCCGGTGTAAATCTTCGGGTCAACGATGACCCGAGAAACGAACTCCCTAATCTTGACAGTGTAGGAGTGCCCAAGAACCCAATGGTGGGAGATGGTACACTACTATACAAATCAATAGACTGCCTGAACATGGAAAATTAACATAAAACCATCAGCATTTCGAAATTTTATGTCGAATCTATGTTACTCAGGATTCAGATGTGAGTGTCAGATTAAGCATAGGAAGATCATACTCGAACATAAATATTTAAAAACAGAGCACCTGTAACTTTGTGGCCATTGAGTGGCCTGAGAACTGGGTTTGTTCTGCTGCAGATTTTCAGCTGAAGAAAAAGAACCATAAGAAACATGTCCATCATCTTCTTCATGTCTGTTAAACTCTAGCTTCTCCATGTCTTCTTCTTCATCTTCGCTCTCGATGTAGAAACTATGATCCGAAACCGAATTCTTCATCCTGCAAATCCCTTGAAATCTCAACACATTGACAATCAATATCACGAACATAACAGATGCTATTACGAGTCGAAATCAGAAAATAACAAACCTAAACCGTACCTTATAGGGTAGTAATATTCAATTCTTCTCTGTGATATGGCAAGTAGTTTTCACCTATAAAATGTCAATCAATTGTATAAGATTAATCAAGTAGGAAAATCCAATATTCCAATGCAAAGGCACACCATATTTTCAGGAAATTGAATTTGAAGTTTTCGAAAATACTGGTGAAGGCAAAACAAATTCTTGGTTTAGAGAATCAAACTCAGTTTTCTCGGCAACCAAACAGAAAAACCTTGATTGCATTGAAAAAGAGAACTTTAAAAAACCAAACTTTTCCCAGAAAATTTCTGGGTTCAATCAAACAGAAACCATTGGCCTAACGGAAAAACCTGTCTTGATAAGAGAAAACATACATATATACATATACATATACATATACATATACATATACATATACATATACATATACATATACATATACATATACATATACATATACATATACATATACATACACATATATATATATATATTAGAATCATAAAAGTGAACCTTTTTCTTAATATCTGATACAAAAAACGAATTGGGTTTTCTTTTCTGGAGATGAAGATCTAAATCAGGAACAAATATTATAAGAAAACAACCACACAGAAAATGAGATAGAAGTTGTCTGTTAGGACTTAAACTCAGTGATATATATATATATATATATATATATATTACATTAGATTTAAACCAAAGTTATTTACGTGAATTATGAAGAACAGACAGATTCATGAATCATGAGGAAGAAAGGCATTTTTCCATTTTTGGTATTTGAATTACAATGCAAAGCTGTAAAATAAATGGATGAGTCTATTTCGAGCGTCCAACATCGCTGAACATCATTAATGTTGAATATTGTTGAACATTATTAAATTAATTTATAAAAAATAAAAATATAAAGGACTAATTATATAATTATTAATAATATGTTGAGTTTATAACACTTTTTTTAATTACATACTAAGTCCTTGAGATTTTAATTTTTTATTAATTAATTTAATGATTTTTAACAATGTTCAACATTATTGTCGTTCAGCGGTGTTTGACGCCTATTATAGAATTTTCCAAAATAAAATCTGCCATCAGGGTATATTTAAAATATAACATGACGTGGGTATATTTTCTAAAAAAATAATTAAAAATTAATAAATAATTTATGTCGAAATAATATCGATATATGAATTCAGCAAGTAGTTTCAGTAAAAAAGTAGATAATATTTATCTTAAAATATTTGAATAATCTAAGATATATATATTATTAAAAATTTAAAAATAAATAAATATTATCTTCTAATTACTTTTTAAAATGTATTATTATAATAAATTGAGTAATTTGAGGATAAAAAAATTATTAAAACAAATAAAATAAAATAAATCTTATCAAAAAAATTATCCATTAAATGGTAAATAAATTCTTTTCTACTTATATTTTTTTTAAAAAATCACCAGCTAAATTTTATTATAGATTATCAAAATTTACAAATATGATTCTTATATACTAATAATTTGAGGATGATAAATATATTCGAATAAATAAATAAAATATTTAGTTAAATTGGATAATTGATTTTTTTTTAAATTTATTCAGTTTCAACTAATTTAATTCAATTTTGATTTTAAAAATCAAAACCAAATGAAATATTTAATTTTAAGTAATAAATTATGCATATATATAATTAATTTAATCTAAATACAAAATTAAATACTCAAATATAAGATAACTCATTCAATCTCATATAAATGTTTAAATTTACAATTATATTTTTTTATTTTATAAATAAATATTAATAAAATGATAAATAAAATTATAACTAATTGATTTAGTTGGTTATTTCAGTTTGATTACTTTGATTTGGCTTAGTGTAAAAAGTCATTTTTTTAAAAATTAATTAAGTCCTTAAATTAATAATTTAAATCGATTAAGTCTTTTAATAATTTTGATCATTAAATATTAAAAAATATTAATGTCAAAGAAATTATGTCATTATTTCTTCACATTAAATCTTTTGATAAAAACATAAAAGTTTGAGGACCACAAAATAATTAAACAGATAAATTTGGGGGTAAAAAAAATTATTTGGGAATATTAAATTCCTGCAGGGTCCAAAACTGCAAATATTGTATAGTTTTGCAGGTGAATAATTTACTGGATCAAACCACATATTATTATATATATTTAATTTTATCTTTTAATTATTTAATTTATGCAGAGACAAAAGAATGTGAATTATCAATAAAATTTTATTGGATAATTCATGAATAATATATTCTCGATAGACTGCAATTTTGTTCTATATTGAAATTATTTATTATCTAATTAAGAATAAAATAATAATTATTAAGTGATTTTTTATTAAATAATTTACAATAATATTATATCACAAAGAAAAACATCATGTGCAGATAATATATAATGTAAGAGATCCAATCTAGGTGCAATTTAAAATAAAATAAAATCTTTATTTTTGTCCAATTTATATATAAAATAATAATTATTGTGAAAATTATGTCCAAATGTGTAGAATTGTGAATTGGACCGATCAATAGATAAGAATGCATGTTCATTTAGGATCAAATTGGACAAAACTTTAAACATTAGGCTTGTTATAGTAATAATATAATTCATATATCTATATTTGCAAAAATTATTTTAAAAAATGGTATTTATATGTGGAATAGTGATAATTTAAAAAATTAATGATTGTTTTATAATGATTAAATAGTTTAATGATATTTTTAGTAATTAAATAATAAATTTATCAGGGTTTTAGATAAATATTATATTTTAGATAAAATTTTAGGGACATAAGATACATTGTCTTATAATTGAGAAACTACGATAAAAATTAAAGTAACTTGAAGACGTCACTTGCAGTTGACACGAACACCACCTACAGATGATGTCTTGAGCCAAATTACGAAATTTGAGCCGTGAATCAACAATTGTCTTCAAGTTATTATAATTTTTATCGTAGATCTCCAATTATAGGGCAACATGCCTTATATCCCTAAAATTTCAACTAAAAGATAATATTTACCTAGAAATCTCGAATTTATTACCTTTTTTAGCCTTAAGATAATAAATCAATAAGCAAAACATGGTTTCTTTCGAAATAAAATTTTTTACTATCAGTATATCGAATAATAATACATGTTTTCTTTTTTAAAAAATAATTGAAATTATTGCATTTTGTCCATGCCTCTCACTTGCATTCTCCAGGACACAACTTGTCTGATTTCTTTCTTGTTCTTGGTACTTGTTTATTTTTTGTCCGCTGTTACATTGGTTCCATGATGAAACAGCTTATCTGGTTCTGCCTGTTCTCCAATTATGGATGGTCATGGTGCATGCATGCATGCATGCATGGTAATTACCATGGCAAGTGCTGGCGATGACCATTTCACATACTCGGGCTAATAACTCAACCAATCTATCCTTTCACCTCTGTAAACAATGTGATGAGGATGGGATCCGAGTATTCCCGCGATGACTCGGGGTGGCGGCCGGAAACATCTATGCACTATCACGCAGAGTAGGGAAGCTAACTCCGTCTTTTAGATGGCTTGTTGACGTCGGACAGAACCATTTCGGTATGTTGGGACCTAATACCTGATTACGAGGTCGATAAATAACGAAAGACGACGTTCGGAAAATAAAGAGAGTGAGGAAGTAGTACAGAGGTAATGTTTCTGTAAACACTAAGATTGAATGGATGATGATAGCTCAGCCCAGATTTCTTCGCCAACCACGTTGTTCGTATTCCTTCGTAATACTGGCAAAAGGATGATTTGAAGGTGGTTATGGAGGGACAATTCAAGCCGTGGAACTAACTGCGAAAAGTCGGTCGATGGCGTACCTCTATTGTTGTCATATTGTGAGTTAAAAGGTAGATATGCCAGGCAAAGAGAGTCCCGAGCGTTACCGATAGTGCAAGTGTCATTAATCCGCAAGCAACCTACAACACATTCTGAGAATTTATCGAATAGCGTATGAACTCTCGTACAAATGAATACAATATGAGTATATCCATGTTGTGCTCGTACCCGTATCCGACATTCTCGAGACCAGATAACATAGATTTACTTCATAAATCGAGCTCAGCTTATGCACTCGATAAATGGTATAACCAGTAACTACAATAAATTGCAGATGCATATGCTTAACTACAACTTACATAAAAACTCTTGAGGGGAGTTGCTCCACTGCTACTCCGGTCCTTCTGACGGGTACAGCTTATTACAATTACCTACAAATGACATGCTTTATATCATAACTCGGGGCAACATCGAAAAGTTCGAAAAAAGAAACAAGACAAGGAGCAAGGATACATACCATCGAGTGGATGCTACCAACGGTCGCGGAAAGTATAAGATCGAAGAAAGCTTTATAGTTCCAATAACCAACACAATTATTTATCCACAGACAGTGATGATCCTGCGTTCGATTTAGCATTAGAAATCATCATGGCGAAACAAAAACCATTCACGTATATGGAAATTGCTTAAAGAGACCATGTCCTACCATCCTCAGTATGCATCTTTTGCAAACCCGGGAATGATGAGTCCTCGGGGGCTTATACGCAGCACATTTGTCACAGTATTTCGACTGGACAACCTAAACCATCCGCTATAGAAGTCAGATCATACAATGAGTTATGTTTGTTAAAGTGGAAAACAATGCTCAGAGGACGGACGGACGGTCTTTTGGCCACTAAAACGAGGAATACATCAAAAGTATTTCGACTGTACAACCTAAGCCATCATACATTGAGTTATGTTTGTTCAAGTGGAAAACGATCCTTAAAGGACAGACGGTCTTTTGGCCTCTAAAACGAAGATTGAAGAATACATCAAAAGTATTTCGAATGTACAACCTAAACCATCCGCTACAGAAGTCAGATCATACAATGAGTTCATTAAAGTAGAAAACGATCCTCAGAGGACGGACAATCTTTTGGCCTCTAAAACGAAGAATCCATTAAAAGTATTTCGACTGTACAACCTAAGCCATCCTCTACAGAAGTCAGATCATACAATGAGTTATGTTTGTTAAAGCGGAAAACAATCCTCAAAGGACGGACGGTCTTTTGGCCACTAAAACGAAGAATACATCAAAAGTATTTCGACTGTACAACCTAAGCCATCCTCTACAGAAGTCAGATCATACATTGAGTTATGTTTGTTCAAGTGGAAAACGATCCTCAAAGGACGGATGGTCTTTTGGCCTCTAAAACGAAGAATACATCAACAGTATTTCAACTGTACAACCTAAACCATCCGCTACAGAAGTCAGATCATACAATGAGTTCGTTAAAGTAGAAAACGATCCTCAGAGGACGGACAATCTTTTGGCCTCTAAAACGAAGAATCAATTAAAAGTATTTCGACTGTACAACCTAAGCCATCCTCTACAAAAGTCAGATCATACAATGAGTTATGCTTGTTAAAGCGGAAAACGATCCTCAGAGGACGTACGGTCTTTTGGCCTCTAAAACGAAGAATACATCAACAATATTTCGACTGTACAACCTAAACCATCCTCAACACAAGTCAGATCATACAACAAATTTGTTTGTTAAAGTGGAAAACGTTCCTCAGACGATGGACGGTCTTTTGGCCTCTAAATAGAAGAATACATCAACAGTATTTCGAATCTAAAAGCTAAATCATTCATTACCAAGGTCAGATTACATAATGTAAGTTTGTTAAGGTGGTACATGATCCTCCATCGATATAAAACAAGAGTCACCCTTTCCCTTCCGACACCGAAGCTCTTTTTCACGATAAAGAGATATACTTCGAAACGGACACGACAATCTCGGCAGCAACAAAATGATCAACTACAGATTCTATTACAACTTAAATCATAGGAGTATAAACGAACATAGCATTTGACAAACTGTTTATATAAACAAATGAACAAGAATAAATGTGTGTCCGGTTCGTTTATATTTATGAACAAACTCGTAGTAAGATAACCTTCGAAATTAAATAAACGATAACCTTCTCTCTTCAACTTCTATCAAACATTATGAAAATCCTATGGAACAGCAAAATTAAGGCCAATACAGATTCAATCAATAACAAAAAAACACCTTATTTCCCAGAATTTTCAGTCAAAAAAGAGTAAAAGCCCAGCAAAATCTACCATTAGGACCCAGCATTTCATTTTATTTCATTCCAATTCCCTCATCTTCCTATTCTATAAGGACAACCCAAATAACATCAAAATTCACTCATGCCAAAAATTCAAATCTTTCCTCGAAAACCCATTGATTCAATACACAATTTTAAAAGGAAGAATGGAAAAAAATCTTACTTTTTTCTTTGGGTCTTGATCCGATGCAAAAGAATTACCTTCAACGTCAGGAATATAATACAAGGGGACACAGCCTGGGTCGGTAAGAACACCGACGAGGAAAGATAGGAGACAAAGAGAAGCCACGAAACTGAAGATTGCTTTGTTTAAAGACCCGGCGGAGGTCTGCAAACCGATCCAATCTTCGATAAAAACGAGAATCGTGATGTAATAAACGATAAAAAACTGGAATGGATCGGAATTTTTTCAATTTCATTTTTGGAGATTTGTTGTTTGAGAAGAACAGAGCTTAACAGACATTTAAAGTTTTCGGCCATTGATAGACAACATTAAAGTCCGTTTGGTTTAAAAAACATTTATTTTATTTTATTTTTTTTCAATAAAAATAATAAAAACATATTTTTATTACTTCGATAAAATTAGGTTAATAATGAAATTTGAAAAAAACATTCAGAGATATTGTGAATTGGGGAAAAATTCCCATATCTCATAATTATTTTTTTAAATATTGATTTTTTAATATTGTTTTAAAAGTCGAGTACATTAGATATCGACTTAAACAATGGATCAACAATTTTTGAGTGAAAACGGAGTCTAATGGTTTCGACTTTAAACAGTGAACAGTGCTTGCATAGTAAAATTTCACATGAAGATGTTAAAGTCGGAGTCTTTCAAGTTTAATTTTTCATCCAAAATTATTGATTTACTGCTCAAAGTCGGTATCTGGTGCACCCGACATCCAAAACACTATTAAAAGATCAGAAACAATTGTGGGATATTTTTTAAATATTTTTTAAATATTTGAGAAAGAAACAATCATGTTAAAGATCAATATTTACTGTTTTTAAATATTTTTTAAACAATTGTCGGTTCTTTAAGAATCGAATCATGTTCGAGCTTGAGCTAAGTTTAATCTAATCGACTGTTAATCGTGCTTTGACTAAATCAGACTCAAATCCAATCAAAATAAATCAAATCAGGTTTAATCAAACTTTAATCAAGTTCGAACTTTACTATGAACTTTCTCCATTCTCTTTGAAATATTATTTCTTATTTTTTTAATTCAAACCCTAAACAATGCAATTCACTGTCGTTCACAAAATTTTTAGTTTTTGAAAATAATTCCATGAAACCTTCCTTGTTGTCATAAATCCATCACTTTGTCGTGTGATTAAACTTGTATGGTCTAAAATGGAGACGTACAATGTTACTGGTTATGATCATTCAATTCTTACCATCGTCTCCTGTCGGTTTCATACTGTGTTTTGTTCTGTCAAAGCTGCACTACTCTTGGCCTGCCATGGAGGACCATTGCACAATGTTCATGGACAAACGAACTCTAATGTCGCGACATTTTAAAACCGAGAAGTATGAAAAATAGCCTGGCGAGTTAATTTTGGAAAATTGAGTTTTACCGCTTTTAATCATAAATCATGAGAATCGAAGTCGTGTTAAAAACGTGTATTCTTAATTTTGAAAATGACTTGGAGTCGCCACCGGCCACTTTGGTAGGCCAGACACCATAAAATAAACCAGAGATTCATTTTTAAAACATTTGGGTTCGAGAGTCGGTTACGTGTAAGGACGACCCTTACAAGCGCCCGAAATCGGTACCTTATTAATTACACGTGACATTTTGACATTTCGAATAATGATATTAATTTAATCCGTTATTGTTAAATAAATATCGCTCGAATAAGAATATTCTTTTGAGTAAAAAGGTACATTTCTTTTAAATACGAGCTTTGAGAAAGACGTCCTATAATAGGAAACCTTAACTCGTATTTAAAGAAATATAGATTCTAACCCAAAAAGGTTTTAAACATGCATGATCAATTATTATCTGGTTCATTTTAAGTTCTAACCTATAAGGCTCCATTAATTGAATATTTAAAACCCTATTAAATTATTAATTTCACCGGATGTATTATGATAACATCCGAATGCACGGACACTACCATTTCGATACCAAACAAAATTAATAATACTATTAGTGTTTCTAATTTTGCCTAATTAATTTTATTAAATTCTAACCCTAAATTATTTACCATTTTCTATGTTTCGATGACGCGCCGAATACGATACCAAAGTACACTATTGGCCAACATAATGTTATTTCAAAACACTGACCACTTAGTGTATCCGAGATATATGATTAGAACGTCATCGTTACTAAATTATCTTCCTATTTAAATTAATTAATTAATTAAAATGACTAACCCTAAAAGGCTCTAATTTAATTATTTAAGTGAATTAGGTGATCTCTTAAACAAAATATATTATATGCTTTTAAAACATGCAAACAAACAAATAAATAATTTAAATAAAACAAAAGGAATCAAATTAAGTTCGAATTATGGTTTACCTTGTTTAGCAATCGGCCATGAAAACAAACAAAATGTTGATACAGTACATTGTGGTCCCAAGTAAACTATGGTGATCAAAATTCCACTCTAATCTCCATGCTGCCTTGCTCTTGTCTAAGCATAGACCAAATTCTTAAAGTCAGCAGGAGGCTCTTCGGTTGAGTAAAGCATGAAACCAACCATCCCTTTTTTGGCGACGGACTTGGTCAATTCGGTGGGGTCCTTCTCAACATTCTTGAACACACTAACAACAACCATTTGTCTCATGTCACGGACTGCGAACCGTCCAAGTGGAGGGTGCTAGGGAACGTTTACACAACCATGGGTTCGGTAGGAACCATCTTGATCATGCCGGCATCATCGTTCTTCAAGAACTTGGGTAACTTCTCGGGCTCCTTGTCGGATCATCTCCTTGGTAGGATCATCTTTGAAGTTGGAAGCAACGAATTCACACTTGAGATCCATGTTCATCTTCGGCCTTCAACTTGTCAAGCCTTCCATCTCAAACCAGTTCCATCTCAAGCCAGTACACTGTATTTTTCCTTTGTTGGATCGAATCTGGTGCGTAAAGCTTGAAATATGTCACTGTGAAGCAATATTTCCACATTCTTTTCACCATTGCAGAGCACTTTCGGTTCAAAAACAAAGAAAAACTCCCCCATAATCATTGCTCCATCATTCTCATCATTGCATCAATTATCGCCTCATCATTGCATCAATCTTCACATCATCATTGCACCAATCATCACCTCATACTTACTGCCATCATGAGTTTCTATCATCACCCATGATTGTCTCATCATTAGTTTTTCTTTCCTCTGCCGAATGCCCCCAAATCTCCTCTGTTTCCCTCGGTTTGGTGATGGAGAAAAAAAATGGATTTCCTTTCCCTTGGAATTGCCCCTTGCTCTCTATCTTGGAATCCCCTTTTACTTCCTTCCCTCCTTTTTCTCAGGAGAGCCTCCTCCTTTAAATATATTGTTTTTATGATCCACCGTGGAGAAACCGATAGAAACCACCCATAGAACCATAGCCAAGCAACCCCTAAACTGTCATTCACCCTTATCCCATAGTAACCGGATATCCCATTCTTTATATTTTATTATTTTTATTATTTTTTTTGAGTTTTATTTATTTTATATTAATTATATTTATTATTTATTTTATTATTATATTTTTTGAGTGTTGGTTATTATCTACTTATTTATTCATTTAATTATATTTACGTAGGCCTTATTTTATATTCCAACCCGGACGAAATTCGGGTATTACAGCTAAATTTGTTATAAACTCGAAAATGTGTTTCAAAATTAAAGAGAAAAAGGGTATTGTTATATTTTGATTTAAATTCTAATTAATAATTAAATTAAGTTTTATTGTAATTTTAGTGGTACAAGATTATTCGATAATTAAGATTTAGTTTAAGGGATAAATATTTATATCAGGTAAAGAGAATCAAGGAATTACTCCGAAGATATATGTAATCACTTTTAAAATATTTGTAGTTATTGTTAGGGGTGGGCAAAACCCAATTACCTAGTCCCGGTCCCGGACCTGGTTAGACTCAGTGGATTTTTACTCGGAATTGGTTTCGGTGGGGATTGATACTGGATCCAAAATTTAGGAACCGGTTATAACCAGGATCGAAACTGAATCTTGATTTTTGGACTCAGTACCTAATGGGTACCCAATAGAACTGGAGTCAATATCAAGTACCCGATACCGATTTTTGTGCCTGTAATAGATAATATTCTTTTATTAATTTTTCTTATTAAACTCTCTTTATGTATTAATATTATGAGTATGACTCGTTTTAAAACTTTAATTTTCAAGCCTATAATATTTTAATTTTATTATTTAATATTATTATTGGTAGTTGAATTTTTTTCTCCTATTACTTATTTTTTTAATAATAAATTAATTGATCGGGTACCCGATATTGAAACTGGTTCCCACTAGTAACGAGACCAATTTCTAAAATTTAAGACCCGATATGACTGGGACCAGGATCGATTCCAATTTTCAGGAATCGATGATTACTGAGACCAGGACCAATTCCAATCAAATTAGTCGGTACCTGGTCTTATCCACCCTTATTATTATGCCTACATTGTAGAGATGTCGGGAAGAGTATTTGGGTTACCCCAGGTTTTAGAATATACAATACCAGATAATGGAATTACATAAAATATCAGGTATTATATTCTTCGTATTCTTTGCGTATTATTCCATTCTCTCATCCGTAGAGATAAAATTAAAACACAATAAACCTCTGTCTTCTATATATCTTATTTTATGTTGTTTTCACTTTAATTATTTTCCATGTATTAAATTTCTAGAATGAAGAGTTTAACCCCATGATGTGTGTCTCCAAGTATAAATCATGTGCTATATTTTGAACATAATGCAAAGGCAGATTCCCATTCTGTGCTGACATACACAGCTAATGTTGTATGTAGAATTTGTTGTTTCTTGTGTTTTGCATGTGGGACGTTTAAGATAAGAAACCTGATTATTGTATATGTCCTAAAATAACTCAAGAGACATGCTGTTTTATTAGTGTATTTTTGTATGTCTTAACCACCTATGTCGAACCAATATAGTCATATAGATACGAATACAAATATGATCAAAACAGGAACATATCGTTATAGTGTATGAATACGGTAAAAATACGACAAATAGAAAGGGAGAATTAAGAATTATTCAACAAATCATATAGGAAAAGATGTCGAAAAAGAAAAAAAAATAAGAAGAATTCGTACTTAATATATATCTGATATGAAGACGTACACGTATACGACTTTAAACTGAAATACTCGTGTTTATAGGGACAAATAATTTTTATTGCAGAATCCTTAAATGATCAGAAGAAAGGCCAAACGAGCAGGAGAGGAATTGGTTCCCTAAACCCACTTCAAGAAATTCTGAACAGATAAAGGGAGAATTAAGAATCATTCAACAAATCAGACAAAAGAAACCCTAAATTCCCAAAACCCTAAGAAGGGTAAGAACAAAGACAAGGAGCTGGTGCTGTAAGGAGACGGAATTAAAATCTCTACAATTTCATCAAACCTTAATTTCTTCAAATTTGAAACAGTCCCCAGATGTTTGATATAATTACAAACACATCATCATCACCATCATCATGTTCTCTGCAAAAAGAAACAGCAGTACTTGAGTATGAATTCAGCTTTTACAGATACATATGTTTCCATATATATATATATACATATATATATATATATATATATATATATATATATATATAGAAAGAGGGTCTTAAGGTTGATAAGTACCCTTTTTCTGGATGCCAAAACATCTGTGAAAATTTGAAGATCTATGGAGATTTTCATTAGTTTTTGATCTGTGAAGTCATTACCTGCCAATGCAGCATCATCAAGATTCTCATGTTTCATGGCCATACTATGTTTTGCATGTGAATCTTGAGGATGCTGCTTCAGCAAAACATGACTGATAAATCCGGAATTTAATTCAGTTGATTCATACAATCGAACCTGGATTTCGATGGAAAAAACCTAAAACATCATCTCTCACTACCCAAACCCTAAGCATAATAAGAAAAAAAAATGTGAAAACATTAGGGAGTGTTTGGGGGGAAGGAAAATGTTGAAAGAAAAAGTGCTAAGAAGAAGAAAATTATGAGATAAGTGAAGATCTAGGCAAGTTAAGGCATAGAAAATGAACATAAGAGGGAAAAGAGAAGAGATAGGTGAAGGAAATGGGATAGTTTGAGGGTGCTTATATACACATCATATTCCCTAAACAAATTTTCAAGTGACTCGTAGATGCATGGAAATTCTATGACCCTCTATTATGAGATTTTCGGTGTCTTTAGGGTTTGGGGTTAGAGTTTGAAGTTATGACGTAGGGTTAGTGTTTAGAGTATTGAGTAGGGATTTAAAAATGGTCTGTTACCGCTATAACGGTCATTATTTAACGGTAACATTGTTGATCAAAACTGTTATTAGTAAAAATAACGGTGAAATTTAAATTCACACCGATAACGATCGTTATTTAACAGATAATGGTCGATAACGGGATAACGGTATGTTATTTCCATTATTGTACCGATATGTGCGAGTTTAAAAAAAACTACGACCACGACTCCCACAATGACCGTATCCGCAATCGTGATAAACGTGATGCGACCGAAAACGCGACCGAACGTACTTTTTAAATCTATAATGTTAAGTACAGTAAAGTGTATGGTTTAAGGTTTAAAATTTAAAATTTAATTTTTTAATGTTGATACTTAAAAAATATATTTTTTTGTCTAAGCTTAAGTTAAATTTTACTTATGGTAGGATAGATTTTGTTCATATATAGTGCGGAGTATTTTTTTTTAGGAAAAGGGAAAGTTTTTTATTTTATTTTATTATATATATTAAATTTGAATTATAAAATCTGTTTAGTATATATAAATAAAAATTAATAATAGTAGTGTAGTTTTTAGAAAATTATATTATTAATTATGAAAAAAAAAGAGAATCTTCATAGCAGACAAGCAGCCCTAAATGGTGGAAGAAAATCATTGATGTAATAAAAAAAACAGCCCTAAATCGATTTGTCCATTATTAAGCAAGTTTTAATTTCTCTTCAAATTTATTTTTATCATTTTGATTAAATTAAAGATTGATTAGTTCAAAATAATATAAACCGTTGAGATTAAAATAATATAAATAATAAATTAATATTATTAATTATTGGATGATTAAAACGGATAGTTAAGATTAACTCCTTTTATTTAGATGTTAATCTTCACGAATTTTATTATTAATCTTAATCATTAATTTCATTCATTCAACGATCCAAAATTCGTTTAACTTAAAAATCCGAGTAATTTACATTTTACATCATTAAACTTAACATTGACTTTCATTTACATCATAAACCTTTAATTTAATCAAATCATATCATTCAACTTTCATTATTTATAAATTAAGTCATTTATATTAGTATCTTTAAATATCTCTAATGAAAAAAATTAAAATTGATATTTTTATTTAATATATTTTTCATATATCATCGATAAATGATATTTAATTAGTAATTTAATTTTTAAAAAATTTATAAAAAATTTGTTATTTTTCTTTAAAACTTATTTAAACAAAATAGAAAATTTCCACATAAAATTATTAAAATTGTCAATTAAACATTATTTAATAGTGATATGTGAAAAATATATTAAGTAACAGTACTAATTTATGTTTTTTTGTTAAAATTATTTAATTATGTTAGGATAAATGATTTAGTTTATTAATAATAAAAGTTGAATGATGTAATTTGATTAAATTGAAGGTTTGTGATGTAAATGAAAGTAGATGTTAAGTTCAGTGATTTGAAATGTAAATTACTCTAAAAATCCTTACGCTTGTAAACATATTCTATCACACGCGCGCACATATATATAAGGATGGGTATTTAACCCGATTCAGTCGAGTTTTGACCCAACTCGATTCGATTCGATAAGATTTTTTAATAAAAATTCAGGTTGGGCTGTGTCGAGTCCGAGTTTAAGATATAAATATCTAATCCAACTCGATCTAGGATTAATTATGTAGTTTTCTTTAATTTTCTAGAGATTTTTATAATAATATTCCTCTATATGTATTTTTTTATAATTAAATCTTTTAAATTGAATTTTTTAATTTAATCCTTAAAATTATATTTTTTATCCAGTTTCCAGACAACATAAATAAATCAGTCATCTTTTTTATTGGTTTTGAGTTAATTTTTACGCTTAACTCAATAATAGGTGCCCAAAGTATACATCTTTTCTGAAATAGGTGCCTAATGTTTTTTTTGGCTGAAATAAGTGCCTAAACTATATATTTTTTCTGAGATAGGTGCCTAATGTATTTTTTGGCTGAAATAGGTGCCTAAAGTTTTATTCCCTTAGTGCTTTAAGGTAACAATGTTAAAAGAAAATTGTTTAATTTATAAATAAGTACCTAAACTATATATTTTTTAAAAAATAGGTGCCTAATATAATTTTTATTAAAATAAATACCTAATTTTTTTCTTATAAGTAATTTATATTTCTTATAAGATATAAAATTAGTTATATCTTAAATTAATCATTTAACCTTTTAAATTATGAGAAAAAATTATTTTTTAACAACACTAAAATAAAAATAATTAAAATTTATATAATTTTATATTAATATTTTTTATATTTTCCACAACAATCATCAATGGGACAAATCGATTCACTTGCAAGGACATGCCGACGGTTCACATGGGGAATTTATACAAAAATTCTTATATTCCTATTACATTTATAATTGTATCAAAAAAGAATTAAAAATATTAATATAAAATTATATAAATTTAATTATTTTTTATTTTAGTATTGTTAAAAAATATTTTTTTCTCATAATTTCAGCTACTAATCAAATTTAAATAAATTATTAATCAATTATAATAAATAATTTAATAGATTTAAACGATGATATATAAATAATTTTACATCTTATAAGAAATATAAATTACTTATAAGAAAAAAAATTAGGCATTTATTTCAATAAAAATTACATTAGGAACCTATTTTAAAATATATATATAGTTTAGGTACTTATTTATAAATTAAACAATTTTCTTTTAACAGTGTTACCTTAAAATACTAAGAGAATAAAACTTTAGGCACCTATTTCAGCCAAAAAAACATTGAAAAAGTGTATATTTTAAGCACTTATTACTGAGTTAAGTTTTGTCAGTGATGTGAAGGAGTGGGGATGTACTAGGATAGGTAAAGTGATGCACTAATAAAAATAAATTTAATTATTTTAATAATTATTAAAATTTAAAATATTTTTATTTTGGTTAGTAAAATTAAAAATATATATTATGAATTATTGTATTGTTGTTAAATATTTACGTGCCACGTTAATTTTTTTTTTTAATTTATAATTTTTCAAAGTTATAGATATTATCCAAAATTATAATTTCGATTAATAAAACGGTAATCGATCAATCCTAATATTAGAAGAAGAAAAATTATCAGAGGTTTAACATAATTTAATTTTAAATTTATCTGACGATTAATATTAATGGATCAAAATTATAAATCCCAATTAAAATTTACCTTTTTGATATGACATTGTTAATATATTTTTGACTATAAATCATTTTTATTGGCGGAACATTTATCGATGTTTAATATTACTACAACAATATAAATAACATTATAAATATATTTTATAATTTTAGATGCTATTTGATTTATTTTAAAAAATATTATAAATTTTATTTATACATATAAAAAATAATAAATATATATTATATGATTAAAAAATTATTATTAAAATCAGTCTGTCTCGTATTATTATAAATAACTTTAATTAATTTATAAAAAATTAAATAACTCGATTCGGTTTAAAAAATAAATAAATAAATAATCGATGAGAGAGAGATAAAGAGAAAGTTGAGTAGGGCTTTTCTGTTCTACTTATGGCCGGCAACCTAGTACTATATTTTATTACATTTATTTAACTTTAACAACTTTTTAATTCATTTTGATAGATTTTATAATATTTTGTGATAATTTTTTGATATTTTCATAAATATTAGCAAATCAGTTTGTAAAATAAATTAAAAAGGTTATATTTTAATATAAATTATGTAAAAAAAATTATATAGTCTTATATATTTAAAATATAAAATTTAAACTTAAATATCTAATAATAATTTTTAAATCTTAAGTTATAACCTTAATATCTCTAAAAACGATTAAAAATTTACGGGACATATAAAATTTATTAAAAACAAACACCCTTTAATTTATAATCTCAAAGATATATAATTTTTTAAAAAATATTTTTATATTTATAAAAAATATATTATAAGCCCTTTTTAAAGTTATTTTTTAAATAAAATTATATTTATTTGACCATAAAAATGAAGAAAAATAATTATGATTAAGATTAATGATGCAAGCACATGGGCGATGTGGATAATCGAGTCATGGGTCGGCTATAAATCTGATTAATAATATTAATTTATTGTTAATTAAATCAATAATTTGATGATTAATTTGGAAGGTAGTAGGGGTTATTAAGATATTAATTACATAAAGTACTTCATAGATGACCTTTGGAGAAGTTAATTAGTAGGCTAATTAATAATTAATGGGATCTTACTTCCTTGTTTAATGCTACTTTTTAATGATGAATAAAATTCGAGTCGAAAAATTTTGATTTTTTATCTAGATAAAAAAATGATTTAATTTATAAAAAATTAAATTAAAGTCGAATAATTTAAAATTTTAGTACGTAAATTTTAAGCTTGAATCGAATCTCCTAACTCTACCTGATATATATTATCAGTTACAGATGTTGTCCCCCCACCTGAAGAATTTTTTTTATCTTTGTCCCTTTATTTAAATATTTTAAAATTTTGATTTATTTACGAAATTGTCCCTCCAACTTTCAATCATTTACATTTCCCCAAACCCTAAATACTGGCTTGTCTCTGTATATTATATTTCATATTAAAAAAATACAAAAAAATGTGTATATCAATATTTATGATTATATAAAATCGTTTGAATTAGAACCTATAAGTTTATAATTTTATAAATATTTTATAATTAAATTCGAATATAATTTAAATAACTCACTTTAAAAAAATCAAATAAAATTGAATTATATAATAAAACTCATCGACTCAACTTACTCAAAAGAAATATTTAATTCAATTTAATATTTTTCGTATTTTTAATTAATTAATTAATTAATTAATTAATCTCATTCCCTAATAGATTGCATGTCTGCCTGTAATCTGGTTTTGTTCCAAAACAGTGGGCTGTTTTAGCAAAACCATTATTAATGTTATTAAAACACCTGGTGGGTGATATCGGATACTTGTGTTAAAAAATATTTTTTTTTAAAATAGTTATTTTATTTTTTAAAATTATTTATCGAATCTAATGATTAATCTTTTACGTTATATAATTATATTATTTTATATTATTTTTTGTCGTTTTGATTTCGAGTTTTGTGAATAATATCTTTGAGTTCTAAATGCTAGATTTACTGTCGGGTTGTGACAATTCCTATGCTGGAAAAAAAAAACATAGAATTCTCCAAATTAAACTATGAAATATGAATATTCTAACAATGGAGTAAAGTTTGTTTGGTTTCCAAGAAAGTTGGATCTGAGGATAGTGATCCAAGGTAAAATAAATTAGGGTAAATTATTCAATTAGTCCATGTACTACAGATAAATTATGGATTTAGTTATTGTGCTCTAAGTTTTGAAATTCCAATACTGATATAAAATTACTAGGGATGTTTATCGAGCGAGTCGATCGCGGGTTGGGTATTGGTCGATTCGTGCTCGTTAAAAAATTTTGTTACTCAATTCGTTTCTCGTTAAGCTCGTTAAAATTATGTTCGGTTCGTGCTCGTTAAAATATTTTGTTGCTCAGCTCGACTCTTTGCTCGTTAAGCTCACTAAAAAGCTTACCTTATTTTTATTAGAAGTAAAATTTAATAATATTATATGAGGCTTAATATTAACATAAATTAACAAATTTAATCAAAAATATAAAAAAGAGTGTATAATCACTTTTAAAATCTAAATTAGAAAGTAACAATCATAAATACATCAAACTAGCATATTAAAATTAAAGTATCAATTCACAAATTAATAATTTATTTAAATTTATTTTTTAAATAAAAAGGTTTAAAAAATTAACGAGTAAAAAATTAACGAACTGCTCATGAACTTATCGAGTCGAGTTACACTTTGCTCGATTTAACTCATTAAAGTATCAAGTCAAGTTTGAATCGAGTTAATCCAGATCGAATATTTATCGAATTTTAACCGAATCGAGTAACTTACAAACTGTTCAAATCGTTAAATAGGCCTGAACATTATTCATTAAATATACACAACAAATTTGACTTTTGATTCATGTATTAAAGCCCTTGAATTTTTAGAAAAAACAAATAGAACCCTAAATTTCATTTTTCATAATATTTTTCTTCTTCTTTAAAGCTGTCTGAATATATTTTTTATTATTACAACTAAGACTCCAACACTCTGTCTTATCAACCGACCATATACTTGTGATCTGTACTAAACCTAGCTTTATAATTTTCCATTGTTCTGAGGTAGTAAAGACTGGTATGTATAGATTAAGGTTGTTTTAACTTACACACTATCTATGGGCTAGTATATCTACACTAGGGGGGGTTATTTTTAAATATCAGATAAGATTTGAAAATTTTAAATTGATAAAATAACATTTTGTATTTAATTTTAAAAAATTAACATTTAAATATTTAGATCAGATTAATAAATAATTAAATCATATCGATCAAATTGAATATTTTTTATATCCTTATAATATGAGAAATTATACCATGAGTCTGACTTATCACATCAATCATAATCTCATTTAATCATAATTCTTAACCACCCACTTAGAGATGGGCACGGGTTGGGTCGGATTTTTGGCCCACCCGCACTCGACCCGAAGAATTATACCTTCTAACTGTCACCCGACCCGGTCTAGGGTGAAAAAATCTGACTCGACCCGACCCGAATCATTAAAAAAATTAAATTTTAGGAACTTAATTGTAAAAAAAATAAAATTTAGGATCTAATTATAAAAAATAAAATTTTAGTGACCTAATTATATAAAATATATATAAAGAGGTATCATTATTGCAAATATCCTTAAAATATATATAGAAAAATTACACTATTAGTCTCAAGTCGGGTCGGATTTTTTCACCCTAAACCCGAACCTAACCCGAGATCACCCTTGAGAAAAGCACGACCCAACCCGAACCTGAATTTTCCACCAAAAAATTTGAACCAATCGGATCGGGATCGGGTTTCGTACCCATCCCTAAACCCACTTCACTATTATATTTCAAGTCATTTTTTCCGACTAACGAATCTTCACTCATTTTTTTCATGTCATTTTAAAAATATATTTTCTAGAAGTTAGACTAACGACATAGATGATTAGTAGTGCAATGAGTGGTTTCATTGGTTAGGGACCACGGATGACGTGACGAACAAGGCCCGTGATATAATCTACAGTACACCTATGTAATTATAGAGATAATTGCACAAATTGTTCGTATATTATTATCTTCATTCTAAATTAATCCCGAATCATTAAAACATTATATATCAGTCTCTAAACTATGATTCTATTTTAAATAGATCTCTAAACTTTAAAATATCATATATTAGTCCTAAAGTCATCAATGATATTTCATTTTGATCCTTCCCTCAACGGGCTTTTAACTTTACTAGTTAAAAAATTAACACAAAAAAATTATATAATATATATATATATATATATATATATATATATATATATATATCAGGTCAATGGAGGACGGAAAATATATACATTAACACCAAATTTATCTTGATCCGTCTTGACTCAATTCTTTCAAAGATCTTTCCTGAATTCGATATTTAATAAGGAAAACCCGGTCAAGACATGGTGAGGCACACCAAATTGGATCGAATAATTTTATCATCCATAAATCTAAATCCAATTATTTTGGACAAAATTAAAAACAATGTTAAAAAATCGAAAAAACAATATAGCTTGAGTTTCAAGTTTGATCCAACTAACAAGTAAATTTGAATTCGAATCTCAATATCCGTAACTCAAAGCAGATGAAAATGAATATCTGCATACGATTATATAGTTGAAACTAAGACTTCTGGCAAATAGCCTTTTCAAAACATTGAATATGTGAACAAACTCAACATATATTGGTTAATCGAACAAGTAGCCATGGGTGGTTCAAAGATTTTCAGGACCCTATATAATTTATTAAACGATACCCTTATTTGAGGCCCCTCTCTTTCGGACGACATGTACGGTCGCTCCTATTGTACCTGTCCAGAACCCCCACCGCAAGTAGCACACCGTTGGAGTGTTCATCAAGTCATCATAAATTGTAAGTCCAATCGTAGTCAATTACAAAAAATACCGGTAACGAAAGACCGAAGATCACAGAATAATCCGATACTATTCCGTTATGATCTCTGTTTACATCTTAAATCACTGATAACTCCCATTTGCAACATGGTATACCAGCAAAACTATACTCTTTAACTGCTTCTGGTTTAGAATTTGTGTCTTTCATGGTACAGAAGATTCGAGTTTACAGAAAATGCCGAACAGTGCTCGAAAAAAGCTTTCGTATGTCGAAATTCGATGTCAAGTTCCAACAGCTTTGGAACTTCAGGGACATGTACGTTTGCAGGATTCGAACAATGTCGGAAACAAGCTTTCTAACCAAAAAAATAAGATGTAAAGTGTAAATTACATGTAAGAAACAAAAATAAAATGTCGTCGACAGCAGGGTTCGAACCTGCGCGGGCGTAGCCCAACAGATTTCAAGTCTGTCTCCTTAACCACTCAGACATATCGACTTGGATATTTTTGTTCAAGTATACATATTTATAAAACATTAAGAAAAGAATGAAATGATAAAAGAAATCTATTGGCTTTGAGAGAGAGCTGCAACCAACTTGTATTCAACTCTAAACTAGGGTCGTTAAATGGGACAAGACAGATCGCGAATTATTTGAACTCGATTCGGTCAAAGTTCGATTAAAGTTTATGTAACACCTTTTTTTTATGGAAACATTTAAAATATTAGATTTAAAATAAAATAAATATATAAGTATATGAAAAAAAAATAATAATAATTAGTATACCTTTTTGAAACCCTATTAGATTCAAAACCAAAAAAAAAATAAATCTTCTTTATCCTCTCAAACCCCTGTCACCGCCGGCCAGAGGCCTTCACCGCCGTCACAATCCGGTCCGTCTCCCCTCCCCGACCAAAACCCCTCCTTCAACGCGCCGAGCCGCCGTCTGGATCGCCCGGAATCGAGGCTGAGAGCTTCGGAATTTTTTTTCTAGGGTTTGAACCCTCCTAAGATCCGTCGATTCGGCCTCCGATCGACGTTTCTTCAGCACGTCGTCGATCGCCCCGTGACCTCCATGTCGAGGCGGTCAAAAGCCCTCCAAGCCCGCCTCCGATTGTCACCGGCAAGGGCCTCATCGGGAAGTTTTCCGTTTTGGTAAGTGGGTGTTTGTATCCGACCTTTCGAACCGTTTTCTAGACTTTTGGCTCGTGTTTTTGTTTTATAAGTGTAGATCTGGGAAAATCTGAATTTTTGAGGCGTTTTCCGGCCGTTTTGGAGCCGCGCGTGGCCTCCACGCGCCGCCAGGGTGATTTCCGGCAGCCCTGGACGGTGGCCTGGAGCCGGCCGGTCCAAACCGGCCTAAACCCGATCCGAGCCGACCTTGAACCGGCCAAACCGAGTCGAACCAGTCTTGAACCGAACCGGTCAAACCCAACCCGTTGACCGTTGACCGACCCGACCCGTTAACCGACCCGACCCGTTGACCGTTGACCATGACGTCAGCGCTGACCGTTGACCTTGACTGCTGACGTCAGCGTTGACTTTGACTGCTGACGTCAGCGTTGACTTTGACCCAAAAAGTCAAAATTTTCAAAAACTCCTATTTTATGTTTTTCGACGTCCTGAGTCCATCCGCGAAGTCCGTTTTTCGAAATTCGAACCCGAAAGCCTCCAAATTGGACTTTAAAGTCTCGAGTCAAACTTTTCTTCCAAGTTAAGTTAAGTCCAGAGTTTTATCTAAGGTCTAAAATTGATATCTGTTTGTTTGTAGGACCCTATAGTTCTCCCGATCGTGTACCGACCCAGCCCAGTTCCTCCCGCTTTGACCGATCCCGAGATCCGATCGTGACCCGTATGTTTTTAATACCCGTGAATAATCAATTCAATATTTAACTCCAGTATTAATAAAAATTCTATCTTATATTTTTAGGATCCAGTACTGCTACAGAGCGAGGCTCGAATGCCCAGTAGATCACCTGTCTATTTCTGCCATTGAGGTGTGTTCCTTGTGTGCTATATAACTGTATTTTACTGTTTTACGTTTTAAACGAATTAAGTATGTGCACATAACTGTTTTTTGGGTTTATATAAACACTTGCTTTGAATCTTAAGATATATCATTTTATGATTTACTGTATGTCTTATATGTCCTGATTTATGTATACATATTGCCTGTTTAATTTCCGTTACTACCATCATGATTCCTGTTATTATTGCATGCCTGCCATCTTAGTGTTGGGGTGATGAGTAGTATTTAATATCCGGTTCAGCCTTGATCCAGCTGGTAATTCCGCCTGTTTACGGTTCCTAACCTCAGTTAGGGTAATTCCGCCTGTTATCGGTTCTCGTGCATTAGCCGGGGTAATTCCACCTGTTCCCTAAGGTAATCCCTTAGGTCGGTACCTTTGCCTTAAGGGCTTAGGTTAATGCCAGTATCAGATACTGTTCGGGGGAATTGTATCCTAGAGTTTGGTTGGAGGGTAGCTTATCATGCGTATACATAATTTGATTTTCTGAATTACTGTTTAATAATTTTATCCGTATTCTGTTTGCACTGTTGGAACACACTGGGCTTCATAGCTCATACCTGTTTTCTTCCCCTTTCAGATACCCGTAGATAGACATCCCGGACTTGGCATTTGGAGGATCTACACATTATCTGGTTACACATTGATGTAACATTCTTTTTAAAACTTTTTCCAGTTTACGTTAAGGTGACATGTGCCAATATATACTATATTACTGGTGTTTTAAACGTATTATTATTTTGCTATAGGTTTTATGAATTATTTTGTGAACAACATTTTCCAGATACTATGTTTTGGTGCTATTTTATATATTTTAAATTGTTAGATAAATTCTTATCTTTATTTGCTCAAGCTAGATAAATTTTCATGCCATATGATTTGTAAACAAAAACAATGTGACCACTCTAGTCGGGCTTCCCGCATAGGCCGGTTTAGGGGTTACATTTAGTTGGTATCAAAGCTTTTGGTTTTAAGATTCTCGGACTGTGATGGGTCCTAAATAAATATTTTCTGTTAAACTGTTATGAATTTATATCTGTAAGGCCATGTCACCTATATTTTCTGTATTGTGTATGGTTCTCCGATGCCAAAATCTAATCTCCTAAATTTTAACCTTGTAGATTTCCTGAACACTATGAGTGCCCGTAGTGCTTGCCGATCCACCTGAGGGCGTGGTCAAACGACCAGTTTTGCTGATCCTGTAGAGGAGCCTATTAGTGATCCTCCACCCGTCATTTCTCCGGACCCACCTGTTCCTACAAGTACCACTGTACCGCCCAACCCTCAGCATGCTGAAGGCATTGATATGTCTACCCCTGTCAGAGGGGCATCGGTACCGAGCACCGAGCCTACTGCAGTGGCTGATGATACTCTCAGTAGGTAATTCCTCCAGTTATTACAGGGAGCTGTTAGAGCTTCGGGTGCGATACCGGATCCACCTATCTCCTAGATTCTGATCGCCAATGGAGTAAGAACTTTCTCTGGATCTTTGACTGGTGCACCTTCAGATGCAGAGACCTGGTTGTACGATATTGAGAGACGGATGAATCAGCTGGGTTTGGAGTCAGCCAAGAGATACCTTGGCGCTGTGTCGATGCTCGATGGTGGTGCCCACATCTGGTGGAAGTCTGTGGTTAGTAGCGTATCCTCTGACAGGCTGACATGGGACTTTTTCAAGGAAAGGTTCAAGAACCGTTATCTGGGTGATCGATATATGAGAGAGAGGTGTCAGGCCTTTAGAGACTTGGTGCAGGGTACTATGACAGTGGCTGAGTATGAGCTTTAGTTTTTAGACCTGATGAGGTATGGTGCTGGGATAGTAGCTACAGAGAAGGATAAGTGTGATAAGTTTCTGGAGGGTCTCCGTATTGGTATCCGAGACCGAGTTACCACACATCATGATATGGTTTTTGAGGACCTGGTGAACCGGGCAAAGACTGTTGAGGACTTAGAGAAGCTTTCTGATAGTCAGGCTATGAGGGATCAGGACCGAGAGCGGAGCAGAGACAGAGACTGTAAGAGGGACCGTGGTCGATCTGGAGGACATATTAGCCATGGCGAGTCTTTTAGTCGTCCTGATAAGAGAGCTCGATCTACACCGAGTCATAGAGGTGGTTCTTATCATCAGTCTGTGGCACCTCAGGGCTCTTCTGTTAGCCAGGGTGGTTCTTCAGGGATCCCATCTGTACCTGCGTGCGACTTTTGTGGTAACATGCATAGGGGAGAATGTAGGAAGAAGACTAGAGCTTGTTTTCGGTGTGGGTCTTCTGAGCATTTCCTGAGGGACTGTCCTCATCCATCTCCCGTCAGTCGACCACCGACTCAGACTCCTGTGCGCTCTCAGACACCATCCAGATCTCAAACATTCATACAGACACCCGCTACGGGACGTTCTTAGGGTAGAGCCTCCGGGTCTGCTGTTAGATCTGATACCAGGAGTCGAGGCCACCAGAGTGGTGGGCCATCTGTTTCTGAGGCTCGTCAGCCAGCTTTGGTTTATGCCACCCGACGTAGAGATGACCGAGATGAGCCTGATGTTATCGCAGGTACTTTTACCGTCTTTTCTGTTCCGTATTTTGTTTTGCTTGACAATGACTCCACACACTCATATATATCGAAGTCAGTATCTGGACACCTTTCGATCTTAATTGAGAACACTGAGAGTGTCTTTACCGTTATGAGCCCTGTGGGACAATCCTTATCTGTAGATAAGGTTTTCAAGAGATGTCCCCTTGTTGTGGAAGGGGAAGTGTTTCCGGCGGATCTTATGGAACTTCCTTTAGAGGAGTTCGATCTAATTCTGAGGATGGACTGGTTATCTGAGCATCGTGTTAATTTGGACTGTGAGGCCAAGAGGGCCACACTAAAGACTCTTGATGGACGGTCTGTGGTCTTGGTTGGTGAACGACGAGGGTTTTTGTCCAATGTGATATCAGTTTTGTCTGCTGACAAGATGATCCGGAAGGGATATGAGGCCTTTATTGCTTGTTTCCTTAACATAAAGGGGTCTCTATCTAAGATCGAAGAAATTCGCATAGTTAATGAATTTCCAGATGTTTTTCCTGAGGAGTTGCTTGGTCTCCCTCCGGATAGGGAGGTTGAGTTTGAGATTGAAACTTATCCCGGATCAACACCAATTTCTATGGCTCTGTATCGTATGGCTCCAAAAGAGTTAAAGGAGTTGAAGGTTCAGTTGCAAGAACTTCTTGGCAGAGGATTCGTCCGACCTAGCTCATCACCTTGTGGAGCTCCAGTTCTCTTTGTTAAGAAGAAGGATGGTTCTCTTCGGTTGTGCATTGATTACCGAAGGCTAAATAAGCTGACAGTGAAAAACAAGTATCCCCTACCCAGGATTGATGATTTGTTTGATCAATTTCGGGGAGCTACAGTTTTCTCGAAGATTGATCTTCGATCTGGGTATTATCAGTTAAAGGTTAAGGGCTCTGATGTTGCAAAGACTGCTTTTCGTACCCGGTATGGTCACTATGAGTTTTTAGTGATGCCTTTCGGTTTAACCAATTCCCCTGCAGCTTTTATGGATATGATGAACCGTGTCTTCCGGCCTTACATAGACCAGTTTGTTGTGGTGTTTATCGATGATATACTGGTTTACTCTCGCTCAGAGGACGAGCATGTGGGGAATCTGAAAGTTGTGTTACAGACTCTCAGGGAACATCGGTTGTATGCCAAGCTAAGTAAATGCGAGTTTTGGCTTAGTGAAGTGACTTTTCTCGGACATGTCGTTTTGGCTAAAGGTATCCAAGTGGACCCAAGTAAAATTGATGCTATCACCAGTTGGAAACCTCCCAAGAATGTTTCTGAGATCCGCAGTTTTCTGGGCTTAGCTGGGTATTATCGACGCTTTGTCGAGGGTTTTTCCATTATAGCTGCCCCTTTGACGAAGCTTCTGAGGAAAGATGTTCCATTTGTGTGGTCTGAGGCTCAACAGACTAGTTTTGATCAGTTGAAATCAGTTTTGACCCGGGCTCCAGTTTTGACCCAACTTGAGTCAGGAAAGGACTTTACAGTTTACAGTGATGCTTCGTATTCTGGTCTTGGTTATGTCTTGATGCAGGGTGGTAAGGTGATCGCTTATGCGTCACGCCAGTTGAGACCACACGAGCTTAGTTATCCTACCCATGATCTTGAGCTTGCAGCTGTGGTTTTTGCTCTAAAAATCTGGAGACACTATCTCTACGGAGAAAAGTGTTACATCTTTACTGATCACAAAAGCCTGAAGTACCTTCTTACCTAGAAGGAGCTTAATCTGAGACAGCGGCGTTGGTTGGAGCTTCTTAAGGACTACGATTGCGAGATTGAGTATCATCCGGGAAAAGCCAACGTTGTGGCAGACGCTTTGAGTCGTAAGACCATATCAGACCTGAGATCCTTATTCGCTAGGATGAGTATTTATGATGATGGTAGCTTATTGGCTGAATTGAGGGTTAAACCAACTTTGGCTGAGCAGATTAGGGCCAAGCAGCAGTTGGATGATTCTTTACTTCCTGTTATGCAACAAGTGGAGGAAGGATCCACTTCTGTTTACTCTTTTGATCAGGATGGAGTCCTTTGCTTTAATGGTCGTTACTGTGTACCCAACGATCCTGAGTTGAGACAGACCATTCTCAGTGAGGCCCATAGTAGTCCTTATGCTATGCACCCTGGAGGAGATAAGATGTATCAGAATCTGAAACAGAGGTACCGGTGGGTAGGTATGAAAAAGGATATCTCAGATTATGTATCCAGATGCCTGACATGTCAGCAGGTGAAAGCAGAACATCAACATCCCTCTGGTCTCTTGCAACCCATCAAGATTCCAGAGTGGAAGTGGGAACGAATCACGATGGACTTTGTTACCGGGTTACCTTTGACTCCGTCTAGAAAGGATTCTGTCTGGGTTGTGGTGGATAGACTCACAAAGTCAGCTCACTTTATTCCTATTCGGATAACTTATTCTCTGGAGAAGCTGGCTAGACTTTATATTTCTGAGATTGTCAGACTGCATGGAGTGCCCTTATCTATCATTTCTGACCGAGATCCGAGGTTTACTTCCCGTTTCTGGACAGTTTTACAGTCTGCTTTGGGTACTCGTCTGAATTTCAGTACGTCTTTTCATCCCCAGACAGATGGTCAGTCTGAGAGAGTGATTCAGATTCTAGAAGATATGTTACGGGGTTGTGTTTTAGACTTCCGAGGTAGTTGAGAAGACTTTTTACCGTTGGCAGAGTTTGCCTATAATAACAGCTATCAGGCTAGCATCCGTATGGCACCTTATGAGGCTTTGTATGGTCGTAAGTGTCGTACCCCTATCTGTTGGACTGAGTTGTATGATCAGAAAACTCTGGGTCCCGAGTTAATACAGGAAACTGAGGAGACAGTCAGATTAATCCGGGATCGTCTGAAGGAAGCTTTTACCAGACAGAAATCTTATGCTGATCGGAGGAGAAAAGATATCGAGTTTGAGGTTGGTGATCAGGTCTTCTTAAAAGTCTCTCCCTGGAAGAAAGTTCTGAGATTTGGACGTAAGGGCAAGTTGAGTCCAAGATATATTGGACCATACCGTATCCTGAAGAGGATAGGGCCTGTTGCATATCAGCTTGAGTTGCCTCCTCAACTTAGCCGTATTCATGATGTGTTTTATGTGTCCATGTTGAGACAATACCATCCGGATCCGAGTCATATTATTCAGGTTCAAGATGTTGACTTACGTCCAGACTTGTCCTATGAGGAGGAACCCGTTCAGATCCTGGAGTTTGATGAAAGAGTTCTAAGGAGAAGGCGTATCTCTATGGTTAAAGTTCAGTAGAGGAACCGTAGCCCTTCTGAGGCCACTTGGGAGATCGAGGAATCCATGAGAGAACAGTTTCCGCATCTGTTCAGTTCAGGTAAATTTCGAGGATGAAATTTCTTTTAGGGGGGAGAGTTGTAACACCTTTTTTTTTATGGAAACATTTAAAATATTAGATTTAAAATAAAATAAATATATAAGTATATGAAAAAAAATAATAATTAGTATACCTTTTTGAAACCCTATTAGATTCAAAACAAAAAAAAACCTTCTTTATCCTCTCAAACCCCTGTCACCGCCGCTTCCCTCACCGCCGGCCATAGGCCTTCACCGCCGTCACAATCCTGTCCGTCTCCCCTCCCCGACCAAAACCCCTCCTTCAACGCGCCGAGCCGCCGTCTGGATCGCCCGGAATCGAGGCCGAGAGCTTCGGATTTTTTTTCTAGGGTTTGAACCCTCCTAAGATCTGCCGATTCGGCCTCCGATCGACGTTTCTTCAGCGCGTCGTCGATCGCCCCGTGACCTCCGTGTCGAGGCGGTCAAAAGCCCTCCAAGCCCGCCTCCGATTGTCATCGGCAAGGGCCTCATCGGGAAGTTTTCCGTTTTGGTAAGTGGGTGTTTGTATCCGACCTTTCGAACCGTTTTCTAGACTTTTGGCTCGTGTTTTTGTTTTATAAGTGTAGATCTGGGAAAATCTGAATTTTTGAGGCGTTTTCCGGCCGTTTTGGAGCCGCGCGTGGCCTCCACGCGCCGCCAGGGCGATTTCCGACAGCCCTAGACGGTAGCCTGGAGCCGGCCGGTCCAAACCGGCCCAAACCCGGTCCGAGTCGACCTTGAACCGGCCAAACCGAGCCAAACCAGTCTTGAACCGAACCGGTCAAACCCAACCCGTTGACCGTTGACCGACCCGACCCGTTGACCGACCCGACCCGTTGACCGTTGACCATGACGTCAGCGCTGACTGTTGACCTTGACTACTGACGTCAGCATGACGTCAGCGTTGACTTTGACTGCTGACGTCAGCGTTGACTTTGACCCAAAAAGTCAAAATTTTCAAAAACTCCTATTTTATGTTTTTCGACGTCCTGAGTCCATCCGCGAAGTCCGTTTTTCGAAATTCGAACCCGAAAGCCTCCAAATTGGACTTTAAAGTCTCGAGTCAAACTTTTCTTCCAAGTTAAGTTAAGTCCAGAGTTTTATCTAAGGTCTAAAATTGATATCTGTTTGTTTGTAGGACCCCATAGTTCTCCCGATCGTGTACCGACCCAGCCCAGTTCCTCCCGCTTTGACCGATCCCGAGATCCGATCGTGACCCGTATGTTTTTAATACCCGTGAATAATCAATTCAATATTTAACTCCAGTATTAATAAAAATTCTATCTTATATTTTTAGGATCCAGTACTGCTACAGAGCGAGGCTCGAACGCCCAGTAGATCACCTGTCTATTTCTGCCATTGAGGTGTGTTCCTTGTGTGCTATATAACTGTATTTTACTGTTTTACGTTTTAAACGAATTAAGTATGTGCACATGACTGTTTTTTGGGTTTATATAAACACTTGCTTTGAATCTTAAGATATATCATTTTATGATTTACTGTATGTCTTATATGTCCTGATTTATGTATACATATTGCCTGTTTAATTTCCGTTACTACCATCATGATTCCTGTTATTATTGCATGCCTGCCATCTTAGTGTTGGGGTGATGAGTAGTATTTAATATCCGGTTCAGCCTTGATCCAGCTGGTAATTCCGCCTGTTTACGGTTCCTAACCTCAGTTAGGGTAATTCCGCCTGTTATCGGTTCTCGTGCATTAGCCGGGGTAATTCCACCTGTTCCCTAAGGTAATCCCTTAGGTCGGTACCTTTGTCTTAAGGGCTTAGGTTAATGCCAGTATCAGATACTGTTCGGGGGAACTGTATCCTAGAGTTTGGTTGGAGGGTAGCTTATCATGCATATACATAATTTGATTTTCTGAATTACTGTTTAATAATTTTATCCGTATTCTGTTTGCACTGTTGGAACACACTGGGCTTCATAGCTCATACCTGTTTTCTTCCCCTTTCAGATACTCGTAGATAGACATCCCGGACTTGGCATTTGGAGGATCTATATATTATCTGGTTACACATTGATGTAACATTCTTTTTAAAACTTTTTCCAATTTACGTTAAGGTGACATGTACCAATATATACTATATTACTGGTGTTTTAAACGTATTATTATTTTGCTATAGGTTTTATGAATTATTTTGTGAACAACATTTTCCAGATACTATGTTTTGGTGCTATTTTATATATTTTAAATTGTTAGATAAATTCTTATCTTTATTTGCTCAAGCTAGATAAATTTTCATGCCATATGATTTGTAAACAAAAACAATGTGACCACTCTAGTCGGGCTTCCCGCATAGGCCGGTTTAGGGGGTTACAGTTTAATTAGATAGGATTTAAATTCGAGTTTGACTCGAGTTCTTAACGAGCCAAGACGATCTACTTGATACCTGACTCGAAAAGCTCGTAAGCCACTCGAAAATATAATATATTAAATTTTCTTAATTTTTATAATTTAAAATCTAAATTACTAAACTTAAAAATTTAAAATATAACCCTAAACATAACTATAAACCCTAAAATCTAAATCTCAAACTCTAAACCTAACAACTTATACCTTCAAACCCTAAACTAACACCCTATACCTTAAAATTAACAAGCTTAAGTTTACACAACTTGAGTATCAATTTTTTTTCCTGATATGATTTTAAATGAAACATGACAGATGACGAGTTACTCGAGTTCGACGCGAAGATCAGTCAACACTTAATTCGATTGGGCTCGAAACAAGCTCGAACTCAACTTGAATTCTTAACAAGTTGAGTTGAACGCAGATTAAACTTATTAAAAATTACTCAGAGTCTTAACAATCAAATCAAATTCATTACTATTCAAATTTGACTCGGCTCGCTTATACCTCTACTCTAAAACACCTTATAAAATGAAACTTAATTTTTTAAGTATAAATAAAAACAGAAAAAAAAAATAATCGATTTCTACTCGAAATAAAAGTTATTTTTTAGTATGAACTAATTATTATTCTTAGCTAACAAATAGACCCATGGCCAAGCTGTAGATGTTTATATAAAGGCTAAACTAATATTTGGTTCGAAACCTAAATAGACGACGACCGGTGGAAGCTTCCTACCAACCTGCAGTAACACCTTTTGCAATACGGAATCGCCGATTCCCTTTTCTGCACGAAATTTCAAATTCTTAAACTTTCTTCTACTGATTTAAAGCTCTAATTTTGAATTATTACATAAAAAGTATACATTTTTGTTCTTAATGGGCTGCTCTTCGTCTCTCCCAGGTGAACTCCTTACCCAGTTACTTTGATTTCTTTTCTGGGTTTTCTTATTCATGTGTAAAGGATTGTTTGATCTTTTAAATTTGGTTGATTTGTTCGGATTTTGATTGGAGAAGTTGTTCGAATTTGATTCCTGAATTGTGGGTTTTGATTGCTGGTGATTTAATTGGGGATTTTTTACTTAGCTTTGGTTTCGCTGAGTGATTTTAATTGGGGATTTTTTGGGTCGATTTTTTATTGGTTGTAGATCGGAGTTCCGGGCGGTCGACTGGACTTAACAACGGAGAGAACTCGGAAGGTCCTGATGCTAAAAATCTGCGTGTAAAGGTAATTGTTCCCTTTTGATCCATGTCCGTTGCTGAAAATTCTAACATTGAGCTATAAGCTGGGATTTAAATATGCATTTGGTTGGTAGGAATGTGGGAATTTTATTATCATTTGTAGTTAGATTATGATGAACTTGCAAATGAATTATGATTTATGGAAGTGTTTTATTTATTAAGATTTACAATTCGGATCATTTTTTGATGTTTATTGTGGTGATGCGGCCTATAGCACAATAAATGTATAATATGTTGCTGGGTTACGTAACGATTTTAGATTGTAAAAATAGTGATGCAGTTCTTTCATTGTGTTACGCTTATAGTGCGTTGCAGTGACCTTGAAAAACGTTACGATGTGGCGGCTGCTACCCTGTGTTGTTGCCGCATTTTAATACTCTGCAATAGTGGTAGAGTTACTATCTGAAACCGCAAGACCTGCAACTAGAACAATAGTGGTAATTTGCTTAGTATGTTTGGTGACTCCTATTTAGCATTTAATTACCTTGTTTTGGATGCTTAAAACTGAATTTTAACAATTGTGCAATTCTTAACATGCCATCTCTTTAGTACCGTCATGTTCTCCTTCAACTGTGTACTCCTAACGATGCAACTGAAATTTCAATATATTTTTGCTGCACTCAGCTGGTCTTGTTAGGTGATTCTGGAGTTGGAAAAAGTTGTATTGTTCTGCGTTTTGTCCGTGGCCAGTTTGACCCTACATCCAAGGTAAGGAGTTTTCTCTTGAGCCATCAACTTGTAATATTGCCATCTGGCTTTCTTTTTTAGCTTCATTTTGTCCAAACATATTCAAACTGCCTGGTGTTAGCATCTTATCACCAAGCGTGTAAAAGTTTTGTTCCAATGAAAATTTTCTGACTTGTCAACCCTTTATCATTTCAGGTAACCGTAGGAGCTTCGTTCTTGTCACAGACAATAGCTTTGCAAGATTCAACTACTGTTAAGTTCGAAATATGGGATACAGCTGGGCAAGAAAGGTATAATTCTTGAATACCATGTCGATATTCAAGTTCATTCATCACTAACATTGCGATCCTCTCACCTTGCATGGTTTTCACTGTAATTGAGATTACAATTTAGTTTATGTTACGCGCATTTTGCTTTGCTATGATCGCACTCCTTTGGCAGGACATAGTTAGTTGTTTAATTTGTCTTCCTCAGGTATGCTGCATTGGCACCTCTGTATTACAGAGGAGCGGGAGCTGCAGTTATTGTGTATGATATAACTAGTCCAGAGTCTTTTGCCAAAGCACAGTATTGGGTCAAGGTAGTGTCAGAAACTGCTATAGTGTTTTGTCTTTTTTCAATGAATTTTATCGCTTTCTTCACGAATGTTAAGATTTTTTGCTGTGCTAAAATTTCAAACAACGCTTTTCATGGTTTTGGAGTAGTATTCTTGGCGTGATAACATCTTACACATAAGATCTAAGTTTGAGTTGTGAAAGTATCTAGAAAAGCTCTTGGAGAAATTATTCCAGTCTTTATTATCCTTGGTGTGACATGCTATAATATTTACCAACTGTAGTAACTGTCGGTTTTAATAGTGCAAAATTACAAATTGCAAATAATCCAGTTTCGGTGCTAATGTTTCTCGTTTTCTGAAATTTCGGTTTTTCCCTTATATCTTTGCAAAGGCATAAACTTATCTCAGGAAGATTATCTTGCAGTTCAAGTGTGCTTTTTCTGTCTTTCATGCGGAAAAGAATTTAACTCTTTAGGATTATTGAATTTTCGAAAGGTCTCGTTTTTTCTACATGAAACATCGTCTTTGGTACAAACTGTTTTTTATCTTATAAAGAACTTTACCGTAGATGCCAAAATTATTGTATTATATCATTTCTCAGGAGCTACAAAAGCATGGGACCCCGGGTATCGTGATGGCTTTGGTTGGTAATAAAGCTGATCTTCAAGAGAAACGTGAAGTCCAAGTCCAAGTTAGTGCCAAAATTATATGACCAAAGATACCTTTATGCATATTGAATTATCTTCTAATGCGTGCTGTTTATTTCTCGAAGGATGGCATCAACTATGCAGAGAAGAATGGAATGTTCTTTATCGAGACATCTGCCAAGACCGCAGACAACATAAATCAATTGTTCGAGGTATTTCTTTCATATGTTCCAAACTGCAATGAAATAGTTCACAAATAATTATTCATACTGTGTGAACTGTGAACACTTTTATTTATCATGGAAGTTGCATAGAATGGTTATTTTCGCATTCGAGAGTCGAGACAACTAACACGGTCTTTGAATATGATCACATATGCAGTCTCGTAGTAAGGTTTTAATCTATATTCTATTCAAGGTGTTTCGAATTTCAATAGCTATTATTAAGCACCATTGTTCGTACTTTTTAACACGAGTTTTAAAATAGTTTGTATATAAAATGAATTGGCATAAATCTAAACTTGGAGCGAAGAAGATGAGTAAAAACTCGAGTAAAAATTACCTAGTGAAGGTGCTAAAACGTGGGGAAAAAATTAACACTCGTGTTGATGGTATCAAAATCAGTTCGAAGCATTCTAATGTAGCATTGTTACTACCAGCATGTAATTACTGTTCATTTTCGAGTAGTAGTTGCCGATGCCTCCAAGCGCGGCGGTTCTGTTCTTTTTACGTGCAGGGAAACTTTTGGATACTCGTCCATCTTACGATTTTGTTTCTAACTTGAACATACTCGTGTTAGACGCCTAAGTCCGAGTGACATAGCTTGAGATTGTCTGGATTAACGGATTCATATCTACTTGACAGGAAATTGCAAAGAGACTGCCACGGCCATCGGCTTCGTGATCGGAGGATGGCGGTACCGAATCTACTTAGTTGTGATTTCAAGTACGTTTTCTTAGTCTGTGATGTTATACTGAATCTGATCAGTTGAGAGTTGCCCTTATCTTCACTTCATTGTGTCCATACTTGAAAGATTGATTGTAACAATGAATTATTATTATATTTGACAATTTATGTATTTTTATTCAAGATGTTATATGTTCATATGATTTTAGTAGATTGAATTAAATGGTCAATTATTTAAAATTATTTAAATATACTTTATATTAGTAATTTTATTATTAAAAATGGAATTTTTTAAGGAGAAAAATATATCAACAAGAATTTTAAAATTGACAAGATCCTTAAAAATTATGCCAATCAATTTAAAAAATATATTTAAAATAATTTTAAAACTATCAATATCTTAAAATATAATAAAAATATAAAAAATATAAAATAATTACCCTTCTCACCCTCAACTTATATTTATCTATTTCTGACCATTATAATTGTGTCTGAATTTAAAAATATTTTAAACCATAATATATATATATATATATATATATATATATATAAATTATGTAGTCATTTTAGATTTTTTTTTTACAAAATATTAAATGCAAAATCAAAGCACAAGTCTATTTCTATCTAACCTCAGCCAACAGCATTCAACTTTGACTAATATATTTAAAAAAAAATTATAAATAAATAATTTTTGTAATTTTAACTAAAAATTAAAACTAACTTTATATATTAAAAGTAGGACAAATAAAACTAGACCCAATTAAAAAAAAATAAATTTTTGACTCGTAAGACGAAAAGATTTTATTCGAAATTATATAAATTTAACTTGATTCGAAAAAGATTAAATAAAGTTTAAGTTGTAAAATAAAATTTTGAATAATTCAAATAACTCAAAATTTTTAATAATTAGTGGATTAATTTTTAAGTTCGAATTAAATCCTTTAATTTTTCCTGATATATATATATATATATATAATGAAAAAATATGTCATATGAAAAGAAAATATGATATATATATATATGCATATCATATATGATTAAAGAAAGTCCTTTAAATTAGAATTAAACTATACTATAACATGATAAATAATTATAATTAAATTTATATAAAATATCGAAAATTCAATTCGACTCAAATTTCATAAACTCGATTCAAATATTTTTTTTAAAAAAAATAAAATTTGACTTATAAAATATGATATTTTAACTCAAATAACTTTAATTTTTTTTACTATATTCGATCGAACACTCATCCTTAATTAAAAGAAAATAAATATAACCAAATAACTCCAATTATCATCATTATATCCATTTTTCCTTCCAAAAAATCCTTATAAATTTTTTATAAAAAAAAAATGAAAATTTTCAATGGAAAAATAATTAAAATTTTGTCCAAACTCCTCTTGTTTTTTTCTTTCCCTTTTCTACCAACTCAACAAAAATATCAATAGTTAGACCAAGTAATCAACATTTAATTATTCCCTCTAACAAGTTGATTAAAATCAATCCTTGTCACTAGTATTTGTTTTTTGGATGAATTATCAAATCAGTCACTAAACTTTAGCTTCCATACCATCCTTGTCACTAAACTTTAAAAACTTCAATTTTACCACTAAATGTCAACAATAATTTATTTGTCATTAGACCATTAAATCATTGGATGTGGTGAAAGTTTGCTACTATTGATGTAAAGGCCAATTTTTTATTATTAATTTAGATTTTGAATATTAATTTTACTGTAAATATTAATTTATGATGAATGATTATTAATACAATATAACAAGAAGGGTTGATGATTTTCTATAAGAATTGAAAAAAAATACTATATCTTCACGTTGTTAATGATTTAAAGACGTGAAGTCCAACACGAATTATATTGCTTCAGTGGTTAAGAGAATGATTATTATTCCTAGAGGTCACAAGTTCGAGCATCAATATTGCAATACAGTGATTGAACAATCAAAATATCGAACAATTGAGAGTATGTTATATAATAGATACTATTATAACCATTATAGCTAGTTTAAAAAAAAGTGAGGTCCAAAAGAAATCAATGTGAAAAGTTTAGTGGTAAAAATGAAATATGTTAAAGTTCAATGACAATACTGATATAAAACTAAATTTCAGTGATAAATATGATAGTTTACCCTAGATTTTTTAAAAAAGAACATTCTTTATTTTCGCCCTCATTATTGAACCTCTCTCAAACTCGATTGTTTTCTTCTCTAAGTTCTAAACAAGAACAAACAGCTTAAAATTCCCACCTTCCATGGCTTCCCTTTCTAAAATCCCGGAATTACCCATTTCGTTTAACTGAATTCCCTAATCTGGGTACTTTTTATTTTCCTCAAAAGACCAAACAAAACTTTCCCTCTAATTTTGGGATTTTTTGAAGTAAAAATTGTTCTTGTGTTTGAATGATCATGGGGCTCACAGGTGTTTCCGAGGAGCAATTACTGAGTCAACTAGCTGAGTTAGTGAAGGAGATATCTGGTTTACCAGAGTGTAGAAACTCGTGTAAAAAAATGCATGGGAATTTGGTTCGTAGGATCAAGTTGTTGAGCCCTTTGTTTGAAGAATTGAGAGACGGAAATGAGGAGTCGGTGATGAAAATTGAAGAGATTAAAGGGTTTGAGCTACTTAAGGTTGCTTTGGATTCTGCTAAAAAGCTTCTACAATCGATTAATGAAGGAAGCAAGTTGTATCAGGTATTTGATTTTCCTTTTTCGTTGTTGATCTCTGTTTGGTTGTTGAAAAAGTGAATGGGAAAAAAGGGGAAATTTTGGGTCTGTTTTTGGAGCCATGTGATGTTGGTTGTAGAGGGGGAAAAGTCAGAAACTTTTGTTTGGTTGCTGAGAAAATTTTGTTAGGTGGAAAACCAAAGTGAAAAGAAAAAAGTGTTGGTTTTCCCAATCATGTGAAATTGATTGTGCCTGGATTAACGTAGGTTTTATATGTTATGAATTATCATCTCTAATGGAAGATTAAATCTTCACATTTTTTCTAAGAACTATCTAAGTTAAAATGATTTTCTTCAATCACCCAATTCAGAGATAACTTGAAAGATCAATTACAAAATGTAGTTCTATCATATACATATACATATACATATACATATACATATACATATACATATACATTCTTACAAAATGAGTAGTTCTTCAAATTTTGTGTTATTGGCCTTCATGTTTTGTCTAGGTTCTATTGATGAATCAGGTCCTGGATGGGATTTTTTCCCATGAAACATTGAAAATGTGGTTGATTTTTCTTTATGAGTTCTTGTTTTAAGAGTCTTTTCGGAGTTGTAGTTCTTAATCGACTTATCGATTTCGGTAATTTGCTTTCGAGGTTATCAATGGAAGTGCTATATTGTTGTTACAAACCTAATGAGCACCTCTTTGTTAGGAGCTGTGTATGATAGTAATCTGTTTCGCCGGAGTTGAATAAATGAACATCGTCCTCCTTTCCATCCTTTCAGCTCATAATTTTACTCCATAGGCAAATTCGAAGGAATAAGCTTGATCTTTTCGTGGTTTTAATCTAATCTTTTTTTTGTTACAAATTATTCGTTGATTTGAATCTGCATTACCTTTTGCAGGCCCTGCAAAAGGACCAGATAGCGTATAAGTTCCAGCAAATGACGGAAACCATTGAAGCAGCTTTGAATGAGATTCCTTATGATGAACTTGATTTATCGGAGGAAGTTCAGGAACAGGTACTTTTCCGCGAAAATTTGCTGAAAATAGAACTGTTCGGTTGAGTCTTTCTTTTGTTTGGATTGTTCCATGCACATTTAGGACAATCAAAACTAGAGTTTGACAAAAACAAACAGCTAGAATCAAGCGTCCGGTAAATAAATTCCTAAGTAGGGGAAGGCTCGGCAAATTCACATTATAGATTAGTTATATGTGGTATTTGATAACTCGTCTGACATGTTCACTTTCTTATCAGATTGAACTTGTTCATGCACAATTCAGACGAGCAAAAGGAAGACTGGACTCACCTGATTTGCAACTGGAACACGATTTAGCAGTAGCACAGAAAGAAAAAGATCCGGACCCTGCAATTCTCCAAAGACTTTCAGATAAGTTGCAGCTAAGGACAGTCAATGATCTAACAAAAGAGTCGGTTGCTCTCCACGAACAGGTTATTGCAAGTGGTGGAAATCTGGGGGAGCGCTTTGAGGAGATGACGTCACTGCTCAAGAAGCTTAAAGATTCTATTCCTACTGAAAAACCTGAAGCTGGCACCTCTGAGGGTGAAAAAGTCTCAATGAAACACAGGTCACCTGTTATCCCAGATGATTTCCGGTGCCCGATTTCTCTTGAATTGATGAAAGACCCTGTAATTGTCTCCACTGGACAGGTTCTTTGGAAAAATGCATCCGTAACTTTTATTATTAAGCAATAAAACTTGGATATCCTAATCGTGTTGGTTCCAATATTCTGAATTATTTTGCTTTCTTTTCCAGACATACGAAAGATCTTGTATCCAGAAATGGTTAGATGCTGGACATAAGACGTGTCCGAAAACACAGCAGACACTGTTGCACACTGCCCTTACACCAAACTACGTTTTAAAAAGTCTCATAGCTTTGTGGTGCGAGAGCAATAGTGTCGAGCTTCCTAAAAAACAAGGGACATGTAGAAGCAGAAAACCGGGAAGCAGCACCTCAGACTGCAATCGTACTGCCATCATCGCTTTATTGGAAAAACTGGCAAATGGAAATTCAGAACAGCAAAGAGCAGCTGCTGGTGAACTCCGGTTATTAGCAAAAAGAAATGCGGATAATAGGGTGTGTATTGCTGAGGCTGGAGCCGTACCACTTCTTGTCGAGTTATTGTCCTCCACAGATCCTCGAACCCAGGAGCATGCTGTGACAGCTCTTCTCAACCTTTCCATTAATGACAGCAACAAGAGAGCTATCATTAATGCAGGAGCTATACCCGATATAGTGGATGTGTTGAAAACTGGCAGCATGGAGGCTAGAGAAAATGCTGCGGCTACCCTTTTCAGTTTATCTGTTATAGATGAGAACAAGGTAGCTATCGGTGCCGCCGGTGCTATTCCTGCACTTATAAAGCTTCTTTGTGAAGGATCTCCGAGAGGAAAGAAAGATGCTGCAACTGCCATTTTCAATCTATCAATCTACCAAGGAAACAAGGCCAGGGCTGTTAGGGCTGGTATTGTGCCACCATTGATGAGACTACTTATGGATGCCGGAGGTGGGATGGTGGATGAAGCATTGGCAATTCTCGCCATTCTTGCAAGCCATCAAGAAGGGAAGGCCGCCATTGGTCAAGCTGACCCGATTCCTGTTTTATTGGAAGTCATACAGACTGGGTCTCCACGTAACCGGGAGAATGCTGCCGCCATACTGTGGTCACTCTGCACTGGTAATTTAGAGCAATTAAAAAAAGCCAAGGAATCCAACGCAGAGGAGGCACTAAAGGACCTGTCTGAAAGTGGCACCGACAGAGCAAAGAGAAAAGCCGGAAGCATCTTGGAACTCCTCCAACGACTCGAAGTTAAGGAAGACCCGGTTTCTTCGAGCTCTTTGTGAAATCCATGCTATACAAGTCGGAGTCTCAAACAGCTTCTACACGATGTATATACGAGAGAAGACATATCTAAGATGGAATACGTTTTACCGGAGATTTAATCAACAGAATGTTCGAAACAGTAGTGAACTTTGCACTCATCCACTTCTCAATCTGCCTTGGCATGGGCAGGATTCACCCTTCTGCAACTCATCACCATTTCCCAGAATCTCTGCAACAAAAAGGCCATCACCAGCTGTTAATAATATAATTATGGAGTTCGATATAGCAGGTTAAAGTTTGTGATATATGTAAAACTTCCATTGGCATGAAGGTTAGTTACTGTCACGTTTAATGTGTAATATGATGAATTTACTGTAAGGGCAGCAGTGTTTTTACTTGGAATCTTTGAATTGCTCGAGTCTGCAAATATTGTTTTACAGCAATATTGTTGAAATTTGATCCTTCAATGGTGATATTGCAAGGAACAGGGATTTGTAATGGACAGCAACAAGGTTTCTCTCTCATTGGCAAGTTGTTCCATTTTCAATATGGTCCTTTTTTTTCGGCACTAATCTTAAATGCATTTACTTAAATTAGAGATGTTAATGAATTGAATCGAATTTAAATTCTATATTAAGAATTAGTATGTTTGTTTGGTCTAGTTGAACAGAAATTATAGTTAACTCATGCTGGTGAAAGACAATGAAATGAAAAACTTTTACAATGATAATGTTTAAAATTTTAATTTTTTTTAAATATTTTAAATTTGATTTTTTTTAAATAAATGCTTAAATTTTATTCATTCAAAAAACCCTCATAAGAAAACTAACAAACAAACCAGTCTCAAAATAAGGAAAAGAAAACTATACAATATCTCACTCAGAACATAAATCGGAACGAATATCATGCTTAATTTTATCTGCAACATAAGAGAAGTTCTTTGAGGATTCACCATGCACACGCTTGTTTCGTTCCTGCCAAACATAATAAAAAAAAGCCACACCAACATAAACGTAACAAAGTAGCTCTTAATGTTTTTCCTCTCCCTAGTCTTTCAACCAAGTCAACCAAGCATGGCCAAGTCACAAAACTATCATGAACATGACAAGCCTGTAAAATAATTTTCAGTATTTGCTTCGAATAACCACAATCACAGAATAGATGATCCCTTGTTTCAATATCAGTCCCACAAAGAACATAATAAGGATCTACTTGACAACCCCAACGAATCATACGATTTTTAGTTGGTAGTCGATCCTGCAAAACAAGCCAAGGCATGAAAGATCTCCCCCAGACCACCTCATCCCAGGAGACTCTCTTTTAAGTCAGAATCTCTCATATCTTTTTTTTTTGAAATCTCCTTGAATGTTTCCAACATTTACAAATTCCTCTCTAAGTTTAAGAAGTTTTTTCCATACCCAACTATTATGAGGTTTAAAAGAGACATCCCAGATAGACACCCCCTTTAAAAGGTACTTTCCTACACACGCAAGCCAGATCGATCCAACGTTGGCTATTAAAAGCCATAAACATTTCATCATGCAAGACTTATTCCATGCCAACATATCCTTTAACCCTAAACCCCCTTCACTTTTGGGACAACAAATTCTCTCTCAACTCACTCTAGCACCCTTAGCTGAGCCATCCTTGCCCTTCCAAAGGAAGACATTACATTTTTGAGAAATTTGCTTTAATACCTTCGATGGCAAGAGAAATATTCGACACCAAAAGTTCTGCAAACTAAAAATTACAGCTTGAATAAGTTGTAATCTTCCAACAAATGTGAGACATTTTGAAGGCCAGTTACTAATTTTTCTTGTAATCTTCTCAATAAGCATGGAACAATCATTTGACGAGAGATTTTGAGAGACAAGAGGCACTCCCAAATATTTTACTGGCAACTTACTAATCTGAAAACCAGTATGCAGTAAACCTTGTAGCTCAAATGAAGAAACACCGATATAAAAAAGTTCACTCTTCGAATTATTCATAATCAACCCAGACATACCATAAAACACCTCCATAATTCTCTGAATAATCATGACAGATTCAATATTGCCTTTAGTAAAAACAATAAATCATCAGTAAAACAGAGATGAGTAAGGCCGATAAATTTGATTTTAATAATTTATAATTTTATATTTTTTAATATTTTTATTTTATATTTTTAATTGAATATTTTAGTTTTTTAGCATTTTAGTATATTTAATATTTAAAATATTATAAAATTCGACTTAAACATAAAAACACATCAACTAATTATTAAAAAATTTAAGTTATTCAATTTTTTATTTTATAATTAAAATTTTATTTAAAATATTTTATAGTTTTTATGTTGAGATAAATATTTTCTTTTAAATCGAGTTAAATTTTGTCGTTCGAGTACATAATTAATTAAAAAAATTATTATTAAAAAACAAAAAATATATCCAAAAGAAAGTATATAAAATCCACAAGGAACACATCCAGTAGCTAGCAGCAAGTAAAAATGGCGGCACTATCATCCCTCCACCATATCTCCACCACCCTATCCCTCCTCGGCCTCGCCAAACCATCCCTTTCCGGCCGCCGTATCCGACGTCTCTCTCCAATCACCTCCTCTTCTTTACAATTCAACCTCAAATTTGCTCCTCCAAAGCCCAAACCCAAGCCCCCACCCAACCTCAAATCCGACGCCGTTCTCGACTCCGACCCCGACTCCCCTCCCAATGGTCAGTTCTTCATCCCCTGGATTGTCCGCGGCGAGGACGGTAACCTGAAGCTCCAAGCTCACCCTCCTGCAAGTTTCATCAACGCGCTTGCTGATGCTAAAACACAAAAGCTCAAAAAGAAGGCCGACAAGGAAGTGAAGAAGAAAAAGGCGATTTCAGGTGCTGGGAATGAGGGTATCGAGACGCCGGCGCCACCTCCTAAGTTTTCCAAGGCAGCTAGAAGGTATTATAATGAAAATTTTAGGGACCCTCCTCAAAGGTTAAGTAAAGTCCTTGCTGCTGCTGGAGGTAAATTCCTTTTGATTTTTCTTTTAAATTCAATTGCAAATATTGGGTATTTTATGTAGAAATCAAAATTATTATTATTTGCAGAAATGTTATTCTAAACAATGGGTGGAGTTTAAAATCTTGAAAAAAAGAAGGGATTTTGGAATTTGAATGCTTGTCAACTGTCCATTTAATTAAATGTGTTAATTTAATAATACTTTTCATTTTCTTTTTGTAATATGTACTGAATTTGTTTCTTATTGAATTGATATCTATACAGTAATTGTAGAAATTTATAAATTTTAGAAGTGATTCTGAATTCTGTAGCAAAAAGAAAATAGAAAAAGCAGCAACCGGATGAAGGCGTTAATGTTTTAGTTTCTAGTCAATTGTTAGTTTTAAATTCCACTATCAGTTGTTGTGTTTATAGTTCTTTGTAGATGCTTATTGTGAATCATGTATTGATGTACATATAAATGCACAAACACATATATACTGGATTTTAATGGTTGTGTTACTAGTGGCATCAAGGCGTGGAAGTGAAGAGCTTATTTTTAATGGCAAGGTGACTGTTAATGGTTCAGTGTGCAATGCTCCCCAGGTAAGTTCATATGTCTCAGTCAATTTGTTGATGAAGTGGATGCTTTCCCATCTATTCGATTACAATCAATGTGAATCTGTTGAACGTTTGCAGCATAAATGAAGCAAGAATTTGTACAAATGTAGTGGGAAGCCCTGAGTTATTTTCTTTGATATGTTCAACTATTGATGCTGGAATATCTATAGGTGGTCGTGTGTTGATGTAACTTTTGTATGACCCTGGAGTTATATGCTTTTTATGTGATAATTTGTGGCATAATTGAAAAGCAAGAATTTGTACAAATGTAGTGGGAAGCCCTGAGTTATTTTATTTGATATGCTCAACTATTTCTGCTGGAATATCTATAGGTGGTCGTATGTTGATATAACTTTTGTATGTCCCTGGAGTTATACGCATTTATGTGATAATTTGCAGACTCGAGTTGATCCTTCAAAGGATATTATTTATGTCAATGGGAGCCGCCTTCCTAAAAAACTGCCACCAAAGGTGTATCTTGCTCTGAACAAGCCCAAAGGGTTCGTCTCCAGTACTGTACCACATTCTGTGATTAATGGCTTTTCAGGTGATGTGCTTCAATTGAATCTGTCTAATGCAATCATATTATTGCAGTTATATTTGCTCATCTGGGGAGAAAGAGTTCAAATCTGTCCTGGATCTGTTCGAGGATTATTTAAAGACATGGGTATGTTGATGTTGCAAGTTTAAAAGTATGGTATATAGTTGTCAATTTTATTTATAGCTACAACTATGGGTGCTTAGAAGATTCACTCTTGTCAATTTCTTGATCTTTGAGTTTTATTTGTTTGTATAGTCTGCAAACACGTAAGAAGTAAGTTTGCTTCTCCAGGACAAAATAAATCCAGGATCTCCAAAGCCACGATTATTTACAGTTGGCCGACTTGATGTTGCTACAACTGGCTTAATAATTGTGACCAATGACGGTATGCATTTTGCTGCATATATTCCCATTGTTAAGCTTAATTATCAAGTCTTTCCTATCTATATATTCCCATTTCACCTCTTGAATTTGTTGTTGATTTTAGGAGATTTTGCTCAAAAGCTTTCACATCCTTCATCAGAGTTGACTAAAGAGTAAGATTCTTCATATTTTTATTCTATGTTTGTTACGTAACCCATTAGATTTTCCATCCTCACTCGGTCACTCTTTTCCATCCATCATGCCAAGCAGAGCCTTATTCTGAAGTTTGGTTTTGTTAACCAGAGATTAGTTACATTGGATATTATGTCCTTAAAGACGGTAGTAGTACAAATTGAATGGCAATGACTTGATATTTTAAATGCCTACTGCTTTGGGGTTATAACATGTTAATGCAATTATGACTCACTGATTGTATTCATGTATTTCATTTACATTTTTAAAATTAAATGGTCCCCTTCATTTTTTATCTCGACTAAATTTGATTATTTTCAGGGATGGTACGGTATTGCCATACATATATATGTGTTTATTTGTTGATGTATGTTCTCTCTTGCCACAATGAAATTATAGATACATTGCAACAATTGATGGGGAAGTAAGGAAGCGACACTTATTTGCCATCAGTGAAGGAACAGAAATTGAAGGCGTTCTTTGCATCCCAGATTCTGTGGAGTTACTTCCAAAGCAGCCAGACTTGTCTAGACCTCGCATTCGTATTGTGGTACTGATTATCTCAGCTTGCAGTTTTGAAAAATGCCAAGATTTTATGAATTTAAATTGGTTCTATAACTTTCGATAATTTAAATAAATTTAAATTGGTCAGAATATTTAGTAGCATTAATTTGATGGTTTAATCTGAGGGCGGACTGTTCTCTTACAATTTAGTGAAAGATAAGTCTTGTGTACGATTGGTTGACTTATAGTGCTAATTTCCCCATTGGCTAAAACCGAATTTGCAGGTTCATGAAGGGAGGAATCATGAAGTCCGTGAACTTGTGAAAAATGCTGGGCTTGAGGTCAGTATCTTTTACAAAACATTCACTCGTGTAGTAAAACTGGCTTATTATTTGTGCTAGATTGATTGAGTTCATATAGGAGTAAACAATTTAGAACGTAAAATTTTTTCACAAGGAAAGAGCTGGTTATATGAAGATTATTGCTGCTTTGGGATGATAGGCTTATTAAGCTATTTGGTTTCCATTCATCAAGTGTCCCCGGCTAGGCGACTACATTTATTATCTTCTATCTTTAACTTATAGATTTATCTTATTATAATGATTTCTAAGGATATTTATGATTTTTTCCCTTTCAGATGCACTCACTGAAGCGAGTACGCATCGGTGGTTTCAGGCTTCCAGCTGATCTCGGGTACTAGTTCTGATAATTCCACTTTTTTGCATTAACTTCTTAGGGTGTCCTTATTTTGCTTACTTCCTGATGAGCGTTGCAATCGATCGATAAACGCCGAGAAGGGGGTGAATTGGATTTTTAAAAATCAAAAAAGGTGGACACTAATTGCAAAGAAAGGAAATTGCAAGGTGATTTAGAGTGGTTCAATTTCCCCAATGAAGTCTACATCCACTACCTTAGTGACCAGGATTTCCCACAAATTCACTAATTTGTCTTTCCTTTAAGGATAAGGAGTAACCTCACACAATTCAATAGACTTATACCCTAAAGTCTATTGAATCAATCCCAAAATTTGAATATAAATAAGCAAACTAGAAAATCTGTTTGCACAATTTAAGTTCTCTCACACACCCAAATAACACTAGTAAAAGATTACAAATGAAGAACACACTAGTGTTTTTTTTGTAAGAAAAGTTAGAAATAAAGCTCAACTTCAATCTTTTAATGCTTGAATGTTTGGATATGCTTTCTTGTTGTTCCAATCTTGTTTTCAGACCTCTTTTGTATGCTCTTAATTGATTCTAACCGTTTATAGCCGTTGGGAGTACTTTGGAGCCGTTGGTTGTCATTAAAATCGAGCATTTAATGCTCACCTGCACATAAGTTTCGAAACATTTACCAGAGGTTTCGAAACCTTTGAGAATTTTAAAAGAAACTAGCCGTTACAGGTTGAAAGTTTCGAAACCTTTATCAAGGTTTCGAAACCTTTACCAAGGTTTCCAAAACATGTCATTCTGACTTGAAAGTTTCGAAACCTTTAACAAAACATTTTTGACTATTTTGTTGACTTTTAAAAGTATATTCAATATGGATAAAAAGTCAATCATTTTATAAACCATTTTGGTAACTTTAAATCGAGTTTTTGAAAATTTAATTCGAGAAAATAATTTTACAAATTAGTCCTTTCAAATTTATTTTAAGTTATATCAAAATAAGTCTAACACTTCCCCTTCTTCTATTGCCTAATCACTCTGCCAAGAGTTAGCTTGATCACATGGATATAATTTGATAGTAGCAAAGCAAGATAACTATTGAACTAATAACCATCCGTTGTACGAACCCGGAGTTTAGTTCAGTTAGTTTATATATCCATAGGTCAAATCTTAGCATTTGCAACTCCTTCCCTTATCCTTAGGTCGAGGCCGTCTTTGTACCAGAAAAACAAATGCTTCTTTGCATCGAGACTAATCCCTTCATTCACGACAATCGAGTGGTGCATATATGAGTTGGACTTCATTTGCAACTCCCATCGGATATTATACACCTGAGGGAAGGAGTTGGACTCATATATGCTTAACCTTTGAGCCGATGTTCCTGCTGATTTTACAACCTTCTTTGAGCATATATGAGTTTTACTTTGATCTGTCTCATAATGTGGTAATGTAAACCATGTTTTTCAATCAGATCGTTTAATGCTCGTAGTTTACACATGATCGATTGCGGTGGATGTGTTCTTACATGCAGGTTAGGGAAGCACATCGAGCTAAAACAGAGCGATCTTCGATCAATGGGTTGGAAGAGTTAAAGAAGTCGCTGCTTCATCTTTAGGCATCTTGGAAGAGCCATTGAAGTTGCTGCTACATTGGAAGCATCTGTATTTTTTGGGGTCTCCGATCGGATATTATACACCCGCGGCGCGGATTTCTCGAGAGCATAGCATCGAGACTAATTCCTATATTAACGGCAGCCATATATTGAGCATGTACGAGTTGAACTTCATTTCTCATTGCACTAATGATTATTGCAGCAAGTTGCCAACTCAATTGTGGAATGGCTGAAATACCTGCTTTAACGTATAATTTATACTCTTATTTTTATCCTTCTATACTTTTTTGTATAATCTTTTAAAAATAATTAAAAATCAATATATAAAGATTGAAACCAAGACCAATAATTTGTAAGTACAGGAAAAGTTCGACTTGAAAAAAATAAATTATTTGATTTGAGACAAAAAAAAAAATTATCTCGTTTTTATTCAACTCGTAATTTATAAACTTATTCAATTTTAAAAAAATAAATAAAGTTTGAATTAAGAACTAGATTTAAGAATTAGTTGATCAACTTTATATTTGAGTCGAATTTATCAATTTTATATGATATATATTTTAATAAATTAAAGCACTTGAAAAAAAATTTACTTTTAAAAATAAATTTTGTTAGCAAAAATACCAAAAAAGAAGGGTTTATTAGAGACAATAATGTACTGTTATGTAGGGAGTGGGGAACAAAGCAAATATAAAAACTCGTCGTCGACAGCAGGGTTCGAACCTGCGCGGGCGTAGCCCAACAGATTTCAAGTCTGTCTCCTTAACCACTCGGACATATCGACTTCAGTGTTTAATTTTGCAGTAAAAATTAATTTGTTAGTTCATTAACTCAATCGGTTGTATTTGATCCTTGAAGAACAAATATGTGGCGGTTCAATGCGTACATTACTATTACTCATCCTCCTTTAAAAACTACGGTGGGAGAAATTATATCGTGGGTCATTCTTGATACGATATTTATAAGACTATTCAATTAAATATATTTATTTAATTAATTTTATCACTTTAATTTTTTAAGTGAATCTTCACTTGTTAAAAATTGTTTTTAAAATTAATTTAAGTGAAGATTCTTTTGATAAAAAAGATAAGGTAACAAAATTAATTAAATAAATATATTTAATTAGTTAATCTTATAAATAACGTGACAAAAATGACTCATGATATAATCCTCCTTCACTCACGTGATTACATGGTTATTGTTGAACACAAATTTTCCGTCTTCTGTCTTTTTTTTCAATGTGTTTATATATGCCTTGATGTTAAGAATACTTTTGAATATTTTTTCCTTCCTGCACATGGCCATGAGAGATGAAGTTCAATACTTCCATGTTATTCATACAATAGATTAGATTTGTACCACATGACCTGTCCATGTGTCGGATTTGGAGACTCAATTTCACCTAAAAAAACACAAAATTGTTTTAAAATCTACATTGGATATAAAAAAAATAAGAATATTTAGAACAATAGTCTTTAATCCTTATACTATCTAGTTTCACTGTATAAGAAGTCAGATATGAAGGGAAATACCCGAGGAACTTCGGTTATGGGGACCTCAGCAAGCTTCATCAAAAATATGTGAAGAAGGCAAGTTTCTGCTGGTATAAAACCATATATTATCAAAATATTTCTCCTAATCAACGACCAATTTTGATGTACATGTATTTTGGTTCTTAAGTTCAGTCGGGCTTCAAAAAATAATACAATTGTTGACCTCTGAAGACTCAGATGTGCAAATCCATGCTGTGAAAGTGATAGCCGATCTTGCTGCTGAAGGTGGAGAACTGTATCCCCACTGATTGGAGTTGTATAAATTGTTGCATCCATTCTTTCTCGGATACTTTGTTCCTCATCGTCTCTCAGGTTGAATGATTGGTATGGATTGCAGTTCTGTATTCTGCAGATGTCAACCAGGAAGGGGGTTTAGAGTGGCATCCGGGACCATTGCTAATTTGGCAATGAATGGTGATTGTAACTTTCTATCCTCCCTTGTCATATTTTGCACTCTGAATCTAGCTAATGGTTATCGATGATGGATTCGAATCGATCTCTTTTCCATTTTCCAAAAAAATCCATACATGAAGATTTATCCCACATGCATATCTACTTCTCTAGTCCATGCAAACTTGTTGATTTTAGAAATTATGTTTACTTTCTTTAACATGTATTTTTGATGATGAGAATATATCAATATAGTTGGAAGATGAGGTTCATGAACTATGTGCAACTAAATATAGGATTTTCACTCCAAATTCTGACCATCTAATTGATGCTTTATCTCCATGCAGAAATGTTTAAATCATTCATAATGTTATGTATTAACCTGTTTTCAAATGATTCTCAGAGATGAATCAAGGCCTAATAGTGAGCAAAGGAGGTGCTCAGTTACTAGCAAAGACAGCTTCTGAAACAGATGATCTACAAACTCTTAGAATGGTTCCCGTGGCACTTGCCAATTTATGTGGAAATGGTATGCCTCTTTTCGTTTCTCTGGTACAGTGGTCAATTTCTTTTGACTTTATGCTAGAGCTGAGGCTTTAACTGGTTTGTTGTACTAATTGAAATTAGGAAGCATTTTATTCAACTGTAGTTCACTTCTACTGCAGAGGTCCTTGTTTAGATCGATAAATACGGAGTTAAATCATCGTTTCGATTTATGTTTATTTTGGATGTGTTCAATGTTCAACAGAAAAATTATACGGAATGCTAAAAGAAGATGGAGGAATCAAGGCATTGCTGGGAATGGTTAGATCAGCAGGGAAGAGTGATGTGGTTGCACAGGTTGCTAGAGGACTGGCTAACTTTGCTAAATGTGAATCTCGGGCAATTGTTCAAGGTTCAGCCATGTTTATCAAGTTTGATAGACTGTGTTGGTTATCGGTCTTCATGATTCAAACGAACTTCAGCTTCTGCAGGACATCGCAAAGGCCGTTCACTTCTAATGGAAGATTGTGCACTCGAATGATTAATTTCCAATTGTAACACCGCATCGGCTTCAACCCAACGTCATGTCGAGCTTGCCCTTTGTCATTTGGCTCAAAGTGGTAAGCAGAATTCTAGGATTGAGAATTCTATTCATGGTAACATCTTGACTCAGTAACTTTGCAAGAAGATAAGATGGCTTCAATGCTTACTGAAATGGAAGGAAGCATAAACTATAGGTGTTAATCAAATTTTAATCTATCGACTCTTACAGAGGACAATGGCAAGGATTTTCTATCGAGTGGAGGATTACAAGAGCTTCGACGGATATCAATGGAGTCAGGCCGAGAGGATATCCGTGATTTGGCAAAGAAGATGCTGAAATCAAACAGCGTGTTTCAGGTTGAGGTGCGCTCGGGATGACACTAAGATAAACATACATTATGAAGCCCTACAATTTGTTTATGTATTCAGTAAGTTGTATCTGTAAGTTACCAGATCTTCTATTGGTGTAGGTGCTTTCGCCTTAAATTCATTGATATGATAAAATCAGTAAAAATGGATCAAAAGTGTGAAAAGGGAATAAGGATTAAGGAACTTACTTATGAGATAGTCGAATGACATTTTTGTTATCCCGGGTGACTTGAGCTCGTTTTGGCTCCCTTTGTCAAAGGAAGGGACTTCGTTTATGCGGGCTTTTATTCTTTATGCCGGTTTCTGCCCCAACCTACAAGGGAAAAATACTGTACCAGGCAAAATGGGTGAACAAACTCAGCTATGGCTTCCCAGCAATCACTCCGAAACCTTTCAAAGACAATCTCACCTCGAAAGAATGATCTGAACTGGCAGCAGCAACTTCACCTAAACATATCAAAGTATTTGAATCACATTTTGAGGTGTCAAATATAACCCTTAAACACATGGAGCAATGAAGAGGAAATACCCATATTCGACACAAACACTTGAGTTCGAGCAACATAGGTCTAGAGTATCTAGTCAACAGCATTAGACTTTATACCTAGTAAATACAAAAACAAATGCCAATAAAAAACCAAAAATAGCATAATTGGAATGAAAATTACATGATTGATGAGATACTTATTTCAGAGTAGGCAAGTTGTTAAAGTAGCATTTGGTAGATTCCAAAACACATTGTAGAAACCTGCATGAAATATGTAAATCAACAGATAATTTCTTCTGTCAGAAAACTTATGATGACCACTAAATACGGCAACCGAATATTCTGTTGACCAATAAGAAGAGAATACAACTAAATGAATACGCAGATGGTGTTCGTAGCCTGTGTAAATTAAAATGTTATGCACCAATGCTAGACACAAAATATACCTTGGAATTTAACAAGCTAACTTTCTGAACTTAGCTGAAGCAATTAAGTAGTAGAACTTTGAGCCCTGAGAGAAGAGAGTAAAGCATAGGATTATCAAAATGTGAAACATCATTAGAAACATGACAGCAAATTCATCAAGAAAGGGACTTACCTTTCGAGTGAGAAGTCCTTGTCTTGGCCAACAGGTTATCCATGTTGAATGCTAGTTTGAAACAAGAAAAAATACATTGCAACATTGAATATAAATTCAGAACCGTAGGGCATCTCATTCAAAGTTAAAGTGGTATAAAAATTCTAGGAATTGTTTACAGGAGTTTTATTTGTAAACTATGTATTAACTGATGTAAAATTTGCTAACAAGAAATATAGAATCTATGGTTAAGTATGAGTTTGAACATTTCCAAGAAGCCGGGTGAGTTTGCTTAGGGTTTCCCGTGCAGATACAGTATCAGGATGATCCTCACCACAGATTGAAGTTCTAATAAAAATAGCTTTCCTAATTAGGTCATCTCCTATGTCAAACTGCCCCCCTCTTAGCAATAACTTGGCCCTAGTTTCGAGCACAGTAGCTCTCGACAATGCCAACTCCTGCCAAAGAGATGGATTTAATTGAGCATTAGTTTGGATGGGCCTCCAACAAAGTGATTTGTTCAACCATTTCTCAACCGGGGTAACAAATGCCTGGTCCGCCACCTCCAACGCATTGGTGCATAGCTGGAGGAGCTCCAGAGCAGCACTGCACCTAGAGAATGTAATGAATGTCCGAATTGCAAGTGGCAAAATCACTTCTTTAACAAGGTATAACAGTTCTGACACCTTGAGCTCAACAACTATGGGATCGTTAGCAAATCCAAATAGCAAGAAACATGCTGCCCATATATGTTCCAAGTGGAGGGATAGTGACCCACGACTAACAACAGCTTGAACCATGGCATGAGCAAAACCGGTAGTTCCTCTCTTCCGAGCATAAATCTTGATGAGCTCATTGAAATGGACATAACCTTCTTTGGTACTACTTCGTGCGATATTAAATCTCAACAACATAGAAGATGCTTCAGCTTCGGATCTCTTGGAGTATGATGAAGAAAAACCACATGTCAAGGAACACAATAATTTCCTCCAAAAGTAGGTTCTTTTATGTTTCTCAGTTATCTTCCGAGCAGCTAGGGCTAAAAGGGAAACTGGAATGGAAGCAGGTGCAAACCAACTACTCACTAGGACCATTCTCGTTGCTAAGCTCCTTGGTCTGTCAGCATGATCAAATATCCAAAAACATACCTCAAAGAGTTGCAGAAGGAAAGTGTTTTTCCTCAATGAGTGAGCTTCTCTACCACTCCATGAAATGTCTCTCACAGGCATCCTATTGATAGTATCCAGTAGCTTGATTGGATTTATCGGTAACTCGGATAGGATGGCACCTACAATTGCAAGGCCCAAAGTTAGCCTTCCAACTTTCTCCTCAATGATCCTCAGCGCATCAATCTCAGCAATGGGGTAGTCTTTTGCACTTACCTGCATTAAAGACATTGCCTCTGCCGCAGACAAGTATGAGATCTTTAAAGGTTCTAAATTCATCACATGTGGAAGTCGAGTGGATATCAAAATATGGGTCTCTCCTCCAAAACGGGGAAGAAGATCCATTATGAGCTTGTGATCCCACCAATCCTTTTCACTCTCTAAATTATCAATCACCACCAGAAAAGGTATGTTTCTCATTAGTTCTTTCCGGACTCTAGAAATGGCAACCTCTTCCTGCTCTTCAAAGCTTTTCGTCTTGCTTTTGTCTATGCAATTTTCAACCCTAATATCAACCTCCAAAAGAGACCTGAGGTTTAGATAATTTTGCCTGATATATCGGCTTTCCCCTCCTATCCATAGAACCATCTTATATCTTTGATGATATCTGTAAGCAAATTCCAGAAGAAGCTCTGTCTTCCCTATTCCCGATTCACCAGTTACACAAGCAATTCCCTTTCCATAAACAATTTTTGCTGATTTCTTTCTGCGTGAATTCCATTCACCACCTTTAGGTTTTTGATAGTGTTGCTTTTCAGTGCTTTGCATCTCAATCTCCTTTTCCGACTCTTTCCAAATGACCGGTTCTTTACCCTTCCTTTTGCCACTCTCCCACTGTCGTCTCCCGAGTCTTTCCTCTACTGAACTGCCTTTGCTCCAGCCAACCGTCAAATTCTTTCTCTTAGACCGAGCTTTGAGCTCAAAATAATCTCTTTCCGATTCTCCACTAATGTCACCAAAAAGTATAAACTCTAGCTCTGACAATTCTTTCTTCCGGCCAATAAACTTCTCATTTCGAGGAAACGGGAATTCCTCTTTGTCTACCTTTACTCTCCACTTCATCATTCGCTCTACAACACTTCGTCTTCCTAACCGCATTGCCAAAAGTGTAACAGCTCGTAATATGCAGTCTCTCCAATTGCCATCTGCAGCTTCCAGTTTCCATTCATCAACTCGAAAGAGGCCATTAACAGCTTCCTTCCATTCCTTCTCCAACCCTCCATACAAAAACCATAATTCACCCCCATGTTTTTCCCACAGATCTCCCCTTTTCTCAACTATATCCCGGACAAGACAATCACCAGGGTTCAGGTCAAAATAGATTGGGACTAAAATTTTCTTGCTAGAAAAAAATCTAAGCTCTTCAATAGTATACGGACTCTTGAAAGACTTCCTTGTTAAAATTACAACCCCGAAGGAAGAAACATCCATTGCCTTCTCAATAAGTACATGTTTACGAGAACTCCGAAATCGAGCTCTATCCGATAGAAAACAACTCATCCCTTGAGCTTCCAACTCAGCACGGAGCCAATTTGCAAATCTCAGTAAGGAAGGTTTCCGACCATGCAACCCTATGTAAATGTCATAGCTTTTATGTCTGTTAGAAGACAGTGATATTGGAACTGGGGAAAATGACATATCGTGGCTTCTCATATGCTTTCTGTGCTTCGCTATAAGGTCGTAATAACCATTGTCACCAACATGACCAAAACTGGGTAGGCTGCCGTTAGAGACAACATGGCCAAATTTCTGGAAGTCACTAGAAATACAGGCTGTAGGTTTGAATGACATATCTGACAAATCAAACTGAACATTTTCAAGGCATTCAGATCCCCGAATCCCAGAACTGGAACTTGGAGGATCAGCACTTTGATTAATACTATCACATTGAGCATCGGACCTTGTTGATTCAGAAAATTGACAAGTTGATGATCTAGGAGAGAAGAACGGTGATTGGTTTGCAGAAAAGAATGCTGACGACGACGATGACATGTTTCTAGAGGTTGTCACCGGTAGCGACCCCAACCTGCCGCTATCTTCTTGGAGCTCCATATTTACACCACTCCTCAACTCCATTGGGTGAATCCCATGAGTGTAATCAAGGAATGAGAAGCCACTCTGAGATCAAAGGAATGAAATTAACTCATTAACCAAAAAGGGTATTACCATAGGAAGACCTGCAATTTTAATTTATTCGAAATTGAATGCTATATCCACATCAGTGATGTTTTACTAGAAAAACATCAATGCCAAAAAAAATGCCTAGTGTTCCAAAGACTAAGAACAATAAACCAGGCAGAATTATATTTATGGTTCCACTAAAAAAAATCAACCAAGGAGGTGAGTTTGAGAGAAAGAAAAAAGAAGCAAAACATATGTATTACAACCTAAAGTCTCAAAAAAAGAAAATTACAACAATCATACATCTAAACTCATGAAAGCAGTGTACAAGTGTACAACAAATAAAGAACATTAAGAGGACCCAAGTTCTGAAAAATTGAAAGAATTGAGTGAAGCTTAATCTCTAAACCCTTACAGATCTAAAGCAGCTATTAAATATACCAAGAAAGTTCAGATATAAAGTCCCACTTCTGAATTTAATAGAATAAAATAACATTTCCATGGAAAATTCAGATCTGAGTAACTTACTTGGCTTCAAACTCTGGTGCCAAAGTAATCCAAAACACAAATTCACTCCAAAACACTGCAAACACAAAAGGGTATTTATCAATAAAAACAAACCACCCAAATGTGTGTGGCAAAGTTAACATTTTTAAGAATGAAATATGCAAATACTCACAGTTTCACCATCAAAATTTAGATTTGATAAAGACCCATTTTCAAAATCATGCTAAACAAAGCCCCCAGAAATTTGGTAAACATCAAAAACAATTATATGGATTCATCCAAAGGTTTAAACTTTGTGGGTAAAGAAACACACTTTGTTTTCTTTATTTGTCCAACAAAAACCAACCCTTTTTCTGCTCCCCAATCTCTTGTCATTTGAAAACACAGAGTTTATAGAAAAGACTGAATCTTTCAATGTAATGTCTTTTGTCTATGGCTTTCAATAATTTATGTTTTTTTCAAAAGGTGCAGAAGCAAGAGAAGGAGCAGAGGCAGTGAAGAACTCAAGGGTTAAAAATGGGGACCCCAAAGGACGGATCTGACGATTTATGGGTTGGTAGGCTCCATTACAGTTTACACTGCCTCCATTTTTATAGCTCTTAAAAACAATTTCTTTAGCTGACACAAAACCAAATCCACTCTGTTTTTCGGCTCTTGGGTTCACACTTGAGCTTGGGGTTTCTGTTTTTGTCACGTTTGTACTTGTTCCACCAATTATACCCTAAACTCGGTGGGGGAGTTTCAACTATTTACCAAGTTCATATCTTGATCTGATTATGATTCATTAAAATTACATACTAATATCATCAATCAATTAATCTAATAAAATAAATTAAAATTATTAATATTTATAAATATTTATAATATCTGAATCGTTATAAATTAATTAATAAATAAAGTAAATAAAGATAATTATATAAAAAAATTATAAATTTCATAAGAATTTGGATGACCTCAATCCTTATGATATCATGCCGATATTACAAAATGTAGATTAGGTTTTGATTGTATTAGATAGTAAAAAAAATAATGTTAATATGTATATGGACGGAGTTCGTATTTAGGATTAAGAGATAATTTATAAATAATTATTTTTAAAAAAATAAATAGGGTGATAATGGTGAAAAATATTTTTGAAGTTAGGAAAGACAATTAGTTCTGTCGTTGAATATGTTTCAATCAATAAATCGTTATTTAACTGATAAACAGTTGATATAGTTAGATCGAACATTAAGTGTTTTAAGTAAGTTTAAGACTTTAAATTTTGACGGTATGAATAGAGAAAATTTGGTTGGTAAGATTGTCTATATATTGTGCGTCTACAAAACTCGTTTTGATATGAGAAAAATTCTTTTAACCTAATTTTTTCATTTACAACGTTAAAATTCGAATCATTGATCTTGTTTAAAGAACCTAACGTTTTATCCGATAAATAATTAATTGTTGATAATATAAATAATTTTAATACATGGCTTATAACATTTTTAAATATGAATTAAAAAAATACTTTTTATTATGAAATAAATGTAAAAAATATTACTACTACTTTGTGTATCCAATTTTGATAAGGTTAAAAGGAATGTCCCACATGATAATTGTAAGAGCTGATTTGGCATGGAAGATGTTAATTCTAAAAAAACAATAAGTAGATATTGAATTGATAGTTCAAACCTTATGATTGTGACATATTTATTTTTTATATTATTTTACTTTCAAAATGATTTTTAAAATGCAATATCAAATTCATGTGTCCCACAACTTAGGTTAACTAAAATTTTAAATATTTATAATAATTTAATATTCAATATTTTTTTAATTTCATCCAAAAAAAATATATAAATTGAGCCTAATTAAATTATTTTGAATTAAAAAGATAATTACAAATAACTTTCAGTTCGGTTTTAAATGAACGTTAGACAGAAATTGGATGAGTTAAATAAATGTTTGAATTTAATTTTTTATTTTTTCAAGTGATATTTTTTGTATATTTTATTATAAACTCGAAAGAAAATCATTTATCTTTAAATTATATTCTTTTTATCTTAAAATAGTGGGTTTAGGGTGTAACACTCTGAAAAAAAGGAAATAAATAAATAATAATGTTAAATTCGAATTTTAAAAAATAAAATAAAATAAAAATAAATAATAATATATTATATAAGTAAATATTATTTTTGGAATCAACTCTTCTTTTTCTTTCGAACCAAATAAACCCTACATCTCTCTTTTCCTCTCCTTTTCGTTTTACAACCGACCACCGCCGATCTCCCCTACCACCGCGTCGTGGTCGTCACCGCCGCCACCTTCAGAACCGCCGTGGTCTCCTGATCCGAACCCCCTTAACCACGTGCCGAACCGCCGCTGCCTTCGCCGCGAATCGAAGGCGGAAGCTTCGTCGGACCTAGGGTTTGAACCCTAATAAAGTCTCGAGTCAAACTTTTCTTCCAAGTTAAGTTAAGTCCAGAGTTTTATTTAAGGTCTAAAATTGATATCTATTTGTTTGTAGGACCTCATAGTTCTCCCGATCGGGTACCGACCCAGCCCAGTTCCTCCCGCTTTGACCGATCCGAGATCCGATCGTGACCCGTATGTTTTTAATACCCGTGAATAATCAATTCAATATTTAACTCCAGTATTAATAAAATTCTATCTTATATTTTTAGGGTCCAGTACTGCTACAGAGCGAGGCTCGAACGCCCAATAGATCACCTGTCTATTTCTGCCATTGAGGTGTGTTCCTTGTGTGCTATATAACTGTATTTTACTGTTTTACGTTTTAAACGAATCAAGTATGTGTACATGACTGTTTTCTGGGTTTATATAAACACTTGCTTTGAATTTTAAGATATATCATTTTATGATTTACTGTATGTCTGATATGTCCTGATTTATGTATACATATTGCCTGTTTAATTTCCGTTACTACCATCATGATTCCTGTTATAGTAGCATGCCTGCCATCTTAGTATTGGGATGATGAATAGTATCTAATATCCGGTTCAGCCTTGATCCAGCTGGTAATTCCGCCTGTTTATGGTTTCTAACCTCAGTTAGGGTAATTCCGCCTGTTATCGGTTCCCGTGCATTAGCCGGGGTAATTCCGCCTATTCCCTAAGGTAATCCCTTAGGTCGGTACCTTTGCCTTAAGGGCTTAGGTTAATGTCAGTATCAGATACTGTTCTGGGGAACTGTATCCAGGAGTTCGGTTGGAGGGTAGCTTGTCATGCATATACATAATTTGATTTTCTGAATTACTGTTTAATAATTTTATCCGTATTTTGTTTGCACTATTGGAACACATTGGGCTTCATAGCTCATATCTGTTTTTCTTCCCCCTTTCGGATACCCGTAGATAGACATCCCGGACTTAGCATTTGGAGGATCTATACATTATCTGGTTACACATTGATGTAACATTCTTTTTAAAACTTTTCCCAGTTTACGGTAAGGTGACATGTGCCAATATATACTATATTACTAGTGTTTTAAAACATATTATTTTGCTATTGGTTTTACAAATTATTTTGTGAACATTATTTTCCAGATACCCTGTTTTGGTGACATTTTACTTTTATTTGCTTCAGTTAAATAAAGTTTTTTTATGCCATATGTTTTGTCAATAAAAACAATGTGACACTCTAGTCGGGTTGTTCGCATAGGCCTGGTTAGGGGGTTACATAGGGTTTAAGATTAGAATTTGTAATTAGGTTTTAGGGATTTAGGTGTAGAGTATATTTTTTAGGATACAAGATATAAGGTTTAGGATGTGTAAATTAGGGTTAGAGTTTAAAATTTAATTTTTAAGTGTTTTTTAGTGTGGACATAAAAATAACATAGTTAGGGGCATGAGATTTTTGTTCGTTAATGTCAGTCATTTATTTTATACATCAAACAATCCAAAAAACTTATAGAATTTAAATTTTTTACACCGTGTAAATAGATTATATATATATATATATGGATGAGATTCGGTTATTTGGTATAAAAACTATTTAATTTTATATTACTCCAAAACCATTAGACGAATAAAATGAATTAATGAGATTAATAGTAGAAAATATAAAAACTATCACTTGAAAAAAAAATATAAAGACATAATCTTAACTATTTATTACCATCATCCAACTATTCAAAATTAGTATAAAACTAAATAAATTTTACGTCGTATAACTGGATTTTAACTCATATATATATATACACGAAAGAAATATAATGTCTTATTTATTTATTTGACAAGTGTTTGAACCCTAACCCTAAAATGATTGAAAAGAAATATCAAAAAGGGTTTTTTCCCTTGCGTTTGATCCCACATGAAACCATGTGATGGCAACTAGCCAAAGTAAGCAACAAAGGAGGGTTTTGGAGTTTTATGTTGAAATGAAACAACCACTTCAAAGGTACAAATTTAATGAAACTAATCAGGACTTGGGTGGTAATTAGGGTTATTATTATTTCCCATTAGGTTAAATATACATTTTAGTACATAGGGTTTATATAAAAGTGTAATTTAGTATCTATTTTATTGGTTTAATTATGTGTCCAAAATTGATTTGTTAATTTAAATTAGTACAGAAATTTCACTTTTGGTCCAATTTGGTACTCATGGTAAATAAACTATTTGAACTATAAACCCATTTTTTATATATTAATTTGAATATAGAAGCCAAATTCAGGTATTTTCTTACAAGTTTAAATAACAATATAAATTTGTTTAATTTAGAGTTTAGATTTTAACTTATAATATAATTTTAATCAAAATTTAATAAGTTGTAATCTAAAAGAAATGTATAGTTTATCCCCTAAAGTTATACCTGATTGGTACATATATTTAACAAAGTTTTTCAATCTGGATTATGAACTTGGATTTTGATATGCAACATTTTGAGACTATACAAAATATTTGAATTCAATGGGTTTCGATTCGATAAAATTAATATTCCTTTTTCAAAAACATATTTTTGGATGAATTTTATTTTTCTGAAAAAATTTAAGTTTATGATCGAGATTAAGAGTAATCTGACCCTGAATATTTATAAAATTAATGTTACATATACATTATTTTTGGATATTTATGAGAATGTCACTAAACATACTATATAGGGTTTCTTCTCTCTTATTTGAGTGATGATATAACACTTTAAGACATCATTTGAAATATTAAAAATTTAAATTCAGTGACTAAATTAAAAAAATATTAAATTCAAATACTCTATATAGAAATTATTAAGTTCAAGGGACATAAGTTACATTAGCCCTTAAAAAATCATAAATGATGAGTAAATAACCATTTATTTACCATTCAAAACATTTTTTAATGGTTCCATTGATTCTTGAGAGAGTATATTAAAACATAAGCCAACTGGCTAGCTCCATTAAATAAATCCAACTAGTCCTTGCCTACCAAGGAGGCTAATTTATATCTAGTGGTAAAAATGTTATTTTTAATGTGTTTCAGATTTAGGGTTTAGGGACTTAATTTATGACATAGGATTTATGATTATAAGTGTAAATGTTTAGTATTTAGTTGTGATGATCATAATTTAGAGATTTGGGTTAAAATTTAGGGTTTAAAGGTTATAGTTTAGGTTTTAAGGTGATATACTAATATATTAAGGATTTAAGTTTTAACCTATAAACTTTAAATTTAAATCTTAACACTAAAATTCTATTCACAATCACCAAATTCTAAACTATTAAACCTAAATATTCAAATTATATACCATAAACTGGAGAAATTATATTATGGGTAAGTCTCTTCACGTGTCTATGAGACCAACAACTAAAAATCACCTATCTCATCACTTTTTTCATGTCATCAATTTTCTCAAGTGAATCTTCACTCATATTTACTGTCAATTCATTTTAAAAACAGTTTTTTCAAGTGAAGATTCACTTGAAAAAATATGACATGAAAAAAGAGATAATAAGATGGATGATTTTCAGTTGTTGGTCCTATAGATGACATGATAGGACTTACTCATGATATAATTTCTTCTTAAACTGAGTTTTTAAACCATAAAATTAAGATATTTGTAAAAACTAAAAACTTTAATGCTTAAACCCAAAAGCTCCATTAGGGTTTTTATTTGTTGGAAATTTTGTTGTTTAGAAAAGTAGATTAGGGTTTACAAAATTAAATGCAAATTGGGGTTTGTATAAGTTGTACACGTGGATTTTTCAAATTAAAGAAGATGAAAGCATGCATCGAAAATTGTATTAAATTAGGCACACCTTGTGATCTTATCTCTTTTTGAGTTTTAACCAAATATTAAATTCGGTGATCCCATAATTAGAGTAGAAAAACAGAATTAATTAAGAAAAGTGGAGCGGTGGGTAAAAGTAAAAAATAACCCTTAAAAGGTACACCTAAACCTAATGACAATCAATTCAACGTGTATTATTAAGGTGAGAATCAATTAGTATAATATATAATTATAGACTAATAAAATATTTTAAAAAATATATTCGTATAAATTTTTATTTTAGAATTTATGAGTTTAATTTATAATTTAATGATTTAAATTTTATAGTAGAAAAATTAAAGTTTAAGATTTAAGATAAGAATTTAATTTTTATAGTTTAAATAAGATAAATTATGTATATTTTTTATAATTTATGTATAAAAATAACTCTAAATAGAATTATTTAAGCTCAAGATAATATTTGAGAGAATTATATATTTATTTAATTTATGTATAAAAATAACTATAAATAAAATTATTTAGTTTTTATAGTTTAATTAGGAAGAATTATGTAATTTTTTTAATTGGGTGCTCTATTTTTGAGAGAGTTATCTATTTACAAATATAATTGAACTTAAATAGACAAAATTTGAAAATTACGTTTTGGACCTGACTAGGCTTGGACATAAAGTTGATTAAGTACGTAAATCCGATATAAATCCGATCCGACCTATCAAAACTTGTACACCGTGTGTACTCCATTAACGATTATTGTAGTCGTAGATTTTTATTTGCAATGGTAATAGAACTAACCTTATATCCTCGTTCCGTCCCGATAAGAAAACAAGTCATTATTTGGAGGACCAAATCGAGTCAGTTTCTGGTGTTAATGGGATAAAATCTCCTTCATTTGATCTAGTGCATCAGGAGGTATCTCTCTTCCCGGAATCTGGACTTTCAGAAGAGTAATGTACCTGTCGAAACAACATCGTGATTCGTCGTTAAATCCGCTATCAAAATATTCATGTTCGACTAGGAAAAGATCAGTTGATACTACTAACTCTGCAGGTGTAAACATGTGCTCGTGCTCTGTTACGAAGGCAAGCAAGGCCTGAAAGCATATGGAAAGAACAAATAATGAGTAATGGCGAAAATGTTCTTTCGGTAATCACGAAAAGAAACTACGAGTTCGGATATCTTGCCTCGAATTTCATATTTAACAGTTCGTAATAGCTTCGAACATGTTCTAGTTTCTGCTGTATAGCTTCACCATCAATTGAAGGGATTGCTGCAAGGGACTGTAATGGGAACATAGATCGTAAATCAGAGCGATATATCCGAACCATTTGGATTTTGACAGTGTGACTAGGAATCTAAAGCTTGAATTCTGGCATGTCTGCTGAAAATAAAGGGACATACTGACCTGTTCTAGAGCGATTGAATTCCGACATATCTGCTGAACTCCGAACAGGTTGATCGATTTAATGTCGACCAAAGCCTAATCAGAAGTATTCTCCAATTGGTAAGAGGAGTAAAGTAGATGCAAATTAGATTCAAAGATAACTTTACAATGTAAGTCCAACCTTAATGGATGCATTTGCAGCAATACTACATATTCCACCAAATATGTAATTCCGCTTCGTTCCAGCAACAAAAGGCGCAATTTCTTCGTCCCTGCGTGTTATCTGTACATAGAGAAAACCGAAAGGAGAATTCGAATGATGATGACTTATAATACTCATTAAAGCAGTCCAATGGAACAAAAATATCACGTTGATAAGAGTTGGAGAATTTGACCTGTGCAGCTAGTGAAATAACAAAGTCATCCGGCTCTTCGGCATCTTGATTTTCCAGGTATTCCCTGTGTGTCATTTGCTGTTTGAGCCATAATGCTTGATTAGTTTCTGGCTCTTTCACCAAACCATTCAAGTGTTTCTAAATTTTGCTTTTCCGACAAACCTGCAGGTGGAAAATCGTCTCCAACTGCATCTCCACACGTAAAACTTTCAAGCAATCAATTGCTAGTTTTCTGTACTCGTTTGCAAACGATGTCAGAGCCTTAGTAGGGGAACTGCTTGTTCGGCTAGGCATGCCACTATCCATTTGATTGGCTGTTACTGGCATCATTTGTACAAGTCTACATGTTGAATCAGATATGTCTAAAATGTAAGAAACGGCAGAAAAATTGCGAATACGAAGTTCCGAAAAGCGTAATTGATTATCATGACATGCAACTCTTGCATAAGGATCTGCTCCATTGAATCCGAAAGTGGCAAGCTACTTGGACAAGGCATTCATAACTATCACAAAATTGTACAATATATCCGAGTACCGACTTAAGTGAGAAGAAAGAACTTGCCTTTCAATTGAGTCTGCAACATACTCCAATGAATCACTCAGGGATGCCAGCAAAACAAGTTTATTGTTATCACGTATTAGATTTTCCTGCATGTGAGATGTGGTAAGAGAAAAAAATGAACAACTTCAATTGATACTTTGAAAACACAAAATTATATGAAAGATGGTACCTAAATTTCATTTGCATGATAAAGTTAACTTTTTGGAAGATAAAGTAGCAGATAGCTAGAAAATATATTCGAGAAATTTTGAAACGGTAGGGCAGAAGTCGTTACCAAGCATGTGTGTACCTGCTTAATAGGACGCAAATTTAAGAGAAGGTCGCTCAGTTCTGATTCAACATCGATGCTTAATGATTCATAAGAACTATTTCTCACATTTAACTGAACAGGTGCACTAGGTAAACATGCACTAGCGGGATCTCGTCGCATCAATTTATCAATATCATGCCTCCCGATGATCATATAACTCTGCTTCTCAAGAACTGCCTGAAATATTAACAAAATGTTCAATGTATTGTTGATTACCGTATGCATAGTAGAGTGGGAAAAAAAAGGTTGCAGACCACTTCTGCTGTTCTGCATTATATTGTCACTAACAATAAGCATTAACTTCGACTATCTCGATCAAATAACTTTTATAAGAAACATGCACATAGCCGCTTCTCAGTTTACACAGTGGAATAACATACATAACGTGTGGAGTCAATTTTTAGTGTCTTATTTTCAGAAAGGAAAAGCAGAAATCCCTCTCTGCATCCTTATATAAGGTTTTCTTACTTCATAATTTCAGAAAATGGACGTAACAAAACCAGTTAGAACTGGTTGCATAAACAAAATCAACAAAAAAAAGTATGTTAGAAGCAAATTTAAGGACATATGTGTATACGGAAGAATCCATACCTCCGTGTATGAGGTACGACATCTTTCAAATGTTCGCTCAAGGAAAGTTTGTACATGCTTCATAAGTTCAGCAGCAAATTTAGGCATTGCTTGAGCCCATCCAAGAACCTAGAGTTCAAGTAATTACAATTAAGAAAAAGGAAAGGCTGGAAATGGAGGTTACCAGATTACAAAGCCTCTCTTATCCTGAAACATGTATGGAAGATGTTCAAGACAACAAAGAAAAGGAAGAAGCTAATAGTCACTTATTGAGAAAAAAAAAACGTTTTTTCAGGAAATAAGAAGGATAAAACATGCTTGCCTCTTTTGCTAAGAAATCAATGGCCAGAAGCCCCTGCAAGACAGGTCGACCCTTCTCAATAGATGAAGCATATGTAGCATTGGGATGTGCCCGTGGTCGAAATGCAGCAGGACCTGTAAAAATTATTTTCATGTAAAGGAGAAGAGGGAACCAAAACTGGAGCATCACATATGTGATGCAACAGACAGTTTCAACCATTTTGAACCCCACATTTCTGGAGACAAATCCACCTATCACTTGTAGGCATGGTTCTTATTAATATTAGGCATGGATTGAAGTATGACAATTAATGACTGACAGGATTCAAATGGTTACGGAACTTGCTTGATATAGCTTGTTGTACACTTTTCCGGTAGTCAACAAACATGGTTGGTAAAAGGTGATCTTTCACAAAGGTCTCCACAAAGGATAGCAATCCATCATTACTGCAATCAGTAGAAATTTAACAATAAAATAAAATTAATGTCAAAGTTACAGCTCACTTGCCAAAGAGTTGGGCCACATAATTTACAAATTCCACCTAGATTAGATGAAATGAACAAAATTTCCAACTTGTACACAGTGTCAACTATATAACAACCTAGATTTGATTAGCATGCACACAGGTCCACAGATCACCATGATCCATAATATTATATTTAAACCAGAAATAATTGCAAAAAAATTGGGATATAACTACAAAGATAGCAAACCATGGAAGAATCCCAGCAAGTTTGCCAACTTCATACAAGAAATAATGGAAGCAACAAATAATTCCTAAAAAATTATGGGAAAACCTAGCTAAGGATAAGGGGGGGGGGGACTTTCAGTAAAAGAATTAACAAGGATAGTATTTAAAGATACCACATAAAAGAACAAGGCTGAAACCATTTGGAAACTTAATAATCAAATCAATGTGATAATACATATATAAAACAAAGGGTTTTACATTTTCCCCTTCCACATCTCATTTTAAACCCAAGCATTGTAAACAAGATAATGAAAAACAGAAAAGAAAAGCATGAAGTGAGAAATTAAAACCACCTATATGCTTTACCTAATAGCTATCCTTAAATATTTATCATATCATTCACAAGAAGTGACTCTTCTTTGTACCACATTCAAGCTTAGAATGGAGACTTACCCAACCTGGGAATTCTTTTTCGGCAGCATTGAAGCAATCCTATCTGTAAACTGCACCACTCATCAGATTACAAAAGGCTTTTACAGAACAATCTATGAATCAAAATCATCAAGAGCAAAGAGAACACTCTAGGCACTAGAACCCTTATCATTCCTTAATCGCAGGTGCATGATAAGCACTCTCCTAAGTAAGACGCAATATGAAAACGCCCATCTACAAGTATATGCATGTGTTTCTGTGCAAATATATAAAATAAGTTTGATATTAAATTATAATAATAAACTCTAAAGAGTGTTCCGGTTTATCTACAACATGCAAAAATATTTTTTTTCCAATTTGCATGATTTCCTTCTGGTCTCATATTTGTTGTCGAATACTTAACTATTGACAAGTAGAGTTTGATACCATGCATTTTGTTACTGGTTATACCTAATGGAAAAATGTTTAAAGTAACTAAAGAGAACTTTAATCAGGCATATATTCTTATGCATATCGCCTTACAAAAACGTACACCTGAGCGCACCAGGCGTGTGCCTAATCAAATGCAGCTTGCCCAAAAGGGTCCAAGGGACAAGGTGTAGGTGCACACCTTGACAACACTGCTATGAACAATGTAATAGAGAATACAATTCAAAGCATAAATATTAGATTCTTATGGTTGCAAACCTGATGAACAGGTCGGTATATAGATGCAGCTAGATAAATGCCTTGCTCAGGCAAGACAGCTGCAGAGCCATAACCTTCTTGTAGGACATTGGAACCCTTCTTACTCCATCCTTGGCCAATAAGATTAGCTCCTATTATGGAGATGATTAACAAATTGATTATGTGAAAAAAGTTGCAACTACAAAAACTGGAACAAAAGAAAGAAAGGGAAGACAAAGTTTCCAATCACCACACAAATAGAACAGAAATCATAAACAGCTGCTGCTAAAGAGAGGAAAAAAGAGGGGAGAGAATATCTATTAAATCAGAAGAACAAAAATTCGTCTACACAATTGCTTGCTGAAACAAGCAACTTGATTAAAAATTGAGATCATTTGAAAGAACAAAACCTGTGGCTTCCCCTTGACAGTACATAAAATACTTCAAATGAAAGTTTCACTACCATACAAACTGTCAGTTAAACATAAGCAGGAACCATAGTTGCACAATGTTTACAGGGAAAAAACAACAAAAATCTACCACATACTGTTTGGAAATGAGATGAACTTCAGTTGATTTAGGTTTCTTGTACCATTTCTATTTTCTCCAAAGAAAATGCCTGTAAGGGATGAACCTTCATTCCTATTTACCAAAACTTGCTATAATTGTCGCTCTAAGGATTTAAACTAAAATACACAAGCTCATCAGCATAGATTTTATCTAATTGGACAGACATAAAGCTTTTCTTGGCTGATTAAAACTTATAATCACAACAAGGAAGCTACACTAAACAATAAACTAAAGTGAGGAGAGCAAATAACATAATATATTGAATTAATAACTTTAGATAAATCAATAAAAACAACTAATAATAATTCAATAAGTTTGAATTAATTTGAATTTAGTGTACCCTGGTTAGGAGCTGATGAGGTAGCATCCGTGAAACGGAAAGAAAAAGTGAGGCCATCTTCTGATCCATCACTGTAACCAAAACTATCAACTTTCAAGATTGCATGACAAAAAATGAGCAAAAAGAAAATTAAGAAGCAAATAATTGCGGTTAGAATGGCAAAACGGGGGGTGGGGACTAGTAATGGTACATAATGCTAGGCATCTAATCTAAAACCTATAGACTGTAGGAGAGAAGCCCGGCTTAAAATAAATCCAGGGCAAACTAAAACCTAATCTGACATGAGATAAAACCATTTAATACTCTGGCTCATCCATAAACCAATACTAACAAACAGGCCTAACATGTTCATAAAAACATAAAGGGAAATACACAACAAAACAAACTTGGGCTCTAATATTTATTTAAAACATCCCACCATAAACAAAATGGCTATAAAAGGACATGCGCAACTTGAATGTAGAGCACAACAAACATAAGATTAAACTGATGTGAGATGAAACCGCATAAAGAAATAAAACCACAATCTGTAGCCTATACAGAAAAAAAAGATAGACGAATGCTAACCATTTTGAGTTCTTATTTACAAACTGCTGCGATTATGATGAAAATAGTGTTTCACATTAGCAAAGACTGCATTTCTGGTATAAATGATTACAACAACTGGAGCCCATAGGCTGAACTCTGAATCAAAAAGTGGTAGGCCAGTATCCATGAAAGGAGAAAAGCTACATGAAGAACTTCTTCATGCTTGCAAGTATTATCGAAACAGACTCAGTTACTTGCCTCTTTTCATTGGTAGGACCCATGTTTGCAAGCCTGGCAGTTTGTACAGCAGCATCTGCTGATGCAGTCTCAGGGGTTGCTCGAAGAATCTCGCATATGAGTTGTTGTATTTCACTCTATATCACATAATTGGATAAAAAATGTGAATTAAAGAAATAAATGTCTAGAAGAAGTTATTGGAACACCATTTTAAAAAGAAAAATGACCTGCAAAACTGTCAATGAAAAGCCAATGCTGTAGCGTCCAATAGCTTGAGATGCTTCAAAATCAAGGTTTCCATCTGTTGACGTTGACTTTAGAGTCTTCATATCACTTTGCAGGGAAGACTTCGACTCAATAAGCTCCCCAACAACAACATGATTTCCTGATCAATTGCAGCTCCGAAATTTAGATTCGGGTCTTAATTTAAGAGTAAATAAAATAGCAAGAAACTAAGAGTAATAAAAAAACGTATTCTATGTCTCACCAAATATTCGAACAAGAGAGTCCAAAATTGAATCAAGAAGCTCTTTTGCAGCAACCTGTGATTTTCCTGTAGGAGCCATCACAGGTGAGACAGGGCTCACTGCTAACAGAGTCCCAGCCAATGGTATCCCATGCTGAGGCTTTTGTTTCGATAATTGGTAGCTTTCTAGCTGACCCTTCAAAAACTGGAGACTGGTGGTACCAGTTTGAGTGACCTGGTCAATTCCAGACCTTGAAGAATTTATGAAGTGTGCATGGGCTTTAATCCTGGATGTGATGATCTCATGAACTGTGGGTCGCAATCTTTGGCTGTTTATAGGTTTTGACAAGTAACAATCCTTAAATAGATAAAAGTCGTGAAGACAGGTAATAGCAAAGAGCCACATAAATAAAAAATTAAAAACATTACAATAGTAAAAAAAGAAATACATGAGTATTTGAAATTCATGTCATAAGGTTGTTAAATACAACAGTTCTTAGAGGGGAAAGAAGCTCAAGACTACATTTCACCATGCTCATCATGTTTTAGGTTTCATTAAAACATGTTACTACAACATAAGCAAAACAACTAACCATATTAAAGCACCAGCTGCAGGTACTTTGTGAAGCAAGCCGAGGCACTCCACCATAGTCTGCAAATATTTCACGTGAAGTGGAGCATCACTCTTTTTAATTGTTTCCTAAGGAAATTAAAAACAAATCTTCAACGCCAAAGTTCAGAAAATTTAATTAAGTCAACATTATGAGATGGGATAATATTAGTTGAAGTGTTCATACAACAAATTCATCAGGAGTGGAATTAAAAAGCCACACTGGGATTTTATGGGATAAGACTCTTCCATCCTTTCCATCACCACCATTAAGCTTTTCATCATTTGGCTCCGAAGAACCATTATCAGTATGACCATCATAAGGTGACCTGAAAAAGGAAAACATATAAATACAAATTTAGACAACTGAACCAAGTGTAAAATATATAATTTAAAAAACAATAATAACTAAAATAAGAACCCTGGAGGAACAACAATTACTCTCTTGACGTCTTTGCACTTCTACACTACCAAGCAGAATAGGCTTCGGATGATTTGCACATAAATAAAATATTGATTATGATGGAGCAAATGTAAGTTACAGATCCTTATAAGATGTTAGTCAATTTTACAGGTTCAGAGCTAAAGATTAACTAGAAGAATCTGAGATTGCATGCCCTGTATGACTATTCAAAAGAAAATTTGGCATCCATTTCATTCCTCCATAAATGGCAGAAACCATAAAAATCTACTAACAAAAACAAAGGTTTCTTTTCTTGTAATTAAAAATATAAATTCATTAATATTCAGATAAAATTGAAATATCTTTGTTAAACATCAAACAGAAAATCAATTTGTGATAGTGGAGGGGAAACTTTAATATAAGACCATAAGAAACCTGATACTTAAACTTATGTGGGATAACACCACTTAACAGTCCCCTTATGTGCTGTTCACAGATCAGAATGACAATTTGACCCGAAACCGTCAAGTCCTAACCCGACCCAATCGGGATGGGGTTTTATTTTAAAAAATCAGGGTCAGGTTTGTATTGAAAAAAAGTCAGGTCATGTCGGGTTTAGTGTGAAAATTCCCCGACCCGACTCAACATATTTATTTATATAATATGTAAAATTTTATTAATTTTTTCTGGGTCGGGTCAGATTTAGTCGGGTTTTTATTAAAATATCAGGATTGAGTTATAGTTTTTATTATGTCGGGTTGGAGATAAAATATATTAGGGTCGGATTGGGACGGGTGATTTAATTTTCGAGGCGGCCAAAAACTCACCCCTAGTTGCCATCCCTACAATCACAGGGCCTACACGTGTACAACTTTACTAGGAGTTGTCAACTTCACATCTTAGATAGGAACAAGAGCATGACAAAACTTAAGCTCTAATTCCATGTTAAGCACCCAACCCGTTGGTAATAGATGGAGGGCCCCAGGTGCCCAACTTTGATATACAAACACATAATCCTAATATTTAACTGATATAGCTAACCTTTTACCAATTCCATTTCAGTCCCTAACTACTATATTGTTCCATTTGTATCCTTAACCTTTTCATGCAGTTTCACTTTGGTAATTCACTTTTTCCCATTAACAATCAAGGAAATTTTCCATGTGACAACGAAATATTTGCATATTGTGCCACAAAAGATACAACTTGGACATTACTTCAGTATTAACCAAAATATATGTAGTAAGGACTAAAATGGAACCATTTTAAAACCTTAAGGACCAAATGAATCAGTTCAAAGATTGAGAACCAAATTAGAATCAATATAAAAGCTTAAGGACTTACCCTCCATTAATTGAACTCATTCTATATGATCCATCAACAATTGCATCAGCAGTGGTTGTTGGCACTTCATCATCCTTTTCAAGCATGCTTGATGCAACTGAGCTGCAGAAGAACTTAATCAGCTTAATGACCAAAAGTTTTGTTAAAGGGAAATCTCTCCAGAAAATGCTTGCAGGTAACATGTTTAATCAAATATCATTTTCTTTCCTATTCAAGGTCAATAGATGAGAAAATGAATCACAAAAAGAACAAGACAAAGAAACTTAAGCCCTTAATAGATAGAAATACCTGTATTCACCCTTATTGTAAAGATGTGCATGCAAATCCTCCAAAACTTTAAAGAACAGATTACCGTGCAACTTTGCCAGTTCAGATCGAATGTCTTGGAGAGCACCAACCTAGATAATGATTAAATGCAAGCAGAACATCTTAAAGCTCTCTATAATATCAATTCAAAAAAAACTGAAATTGTAGAAAAGCTGAACTATTTATAAGTTTGAGATTTATTCCATGGCTAGGTTGATTATTTGCTATTTTGAAACCTCTGTTTTATGAACATATGAAATAAGGCATGAATTGTTCCATTTTCATTTGGGATCAATTGTTCCATCTTTTTTTCCCCACTTATTTATGTACCTCTGGATTATTTTGCATGTTGAGCATAGTTTCAGACATTTTAATGGTTTAATATTATTTTTGTTGTATTATGCCATAAATAAAGAGATAAAAGAAGGCCAATCAACAGTCTACTAAATTTAAGGTTAAAACTGTATAACATATTTAGTTTAGAGGCCAATGTCCTCACTTTCAAAGCATTGGGGTCAACGTGAAACAATGCAAAAGTAATAAAGTTTTTTTGTTGTTGTTGCATTTTTCCAGATATTTAACTAATCCCTTATGCTGAGACTTAACCACAACTGTTTCATAAATATGGCCATTTAATTTGAAAGGCATAACAACTTAAAGAACCTGATCTGTTTATGTCAAATCAACAAGTTACTCTAAAAGATAAAATGTAAGAGAAGCTAAAACAATTTAGGTCACATTTTAAGCCAACAACAATTTAATCTAGGGATCAATGGCAACATGAGTTAAACCAAAGTTTCACCAAAAACAAATAGAAACATATACACTGCTTGCAACATCTTAAATTACCGATTGAAGGCCCTCTCGCTCAAGCATCAATGCTGACTGAATATGCAATTGAACTGCAGCATAAAACTGTTTATCTGAAATGAGCTTCTCGATACGAGCAGGAACCTGATCCAGGTAACAAACAAACTAGGTGATTCCTCATATTTACTGGATTAATTGATGGAACACAGGAAGATGCAATGGAAGTGAAAGCGCCAAATTCTAATGAAGATAAAGCATGAAATTATCATTTGAATGACAAAAATAATGATGAACAAACCTGAGCTATGCCCTCAATCTGATCTAACGAGGAGATAATATGTCGCAATGTAACAGATCGATACCACAACTGATGCAACTGTTTATTGCGTGCAGAAAGACGTCTCTTTGCCTCAGCCAAATCGTCCTTTAAGACATCAATACTTTCAGAAGATTCGCTGAATAATCGCAAGATCTGAAGAATAAACAGTAATTAAAAAAATGTAAAGCTCATTTTCCACTATTGATTTCAACAAGGAAAAGATAAAAGAGAAAATGACGTCAATCATTACAGTAAATAATAGGTAATTCAATCAGAATATTATGGTAATATTTTCCAAAAGAAAAATAAAGACTATTACATGTTTCCTCCTTATTGATACAAAAGCAAAATAAGGAAAAGAAATATATCAATATTCAAGAAAGATAACACCTCATTAAAGTTATCATACCAGAGATAATTAGTTTCAATGCAAATTTATTTAGTTAGTTACTCCAAGACTAGTTTATTCAGTGATATAATGTTTACCAATCATTTATCATGTAATAGGATTCATTACCATGTGTATCCAGTGAGCATGATATTGATAGTGGACTCTATCGTACAAGATTGGAAATCAAAGGCATAAATAGAAATCAAATACTCAATCAAGGTAAATCTTCTATATTTCTAAATCAAATGTGTGTTTTGATTTATAATTCATATTTTTATTATTTTGTTTCTGTGAATAAGTAGAATTGCAACTTTTTTGTCCCTGGTATCTGCAGAATCATAGGATTCAAGTATAAGAACTACAAAAGAGAAACCGCAAAAATGATGGAGAATTTCTAAGGGGTATAGAGTCCCATTCCTATGAAGCCTAATGTTTATTCTTAAAAGACATGTTTTTTATTCACATGCAATTCTACAATAAGATTTAGAATAAAAATAAAATGATTCTATGTCTGAAACTATAGAGAAAAACATTCTATATTCATTATCCAAGTGTGGACCCAACATTAGCAGAAGAAAATAATTGAGAAAAATAAGAGTACTGAACAGATATAATCAGCAAAACGATCATCAAAAATGGGTTTTTGAAGCAAATCAATTTGCAGTTTAACCAAGAAAAGAACACAAAAAGAGCCATTTACTATAATAATAAAACAAACTTGAGAAACACACTGTAAAAAGTTTTAGCTTTGCAGAAAATACAAAAGAACCTGAGAATAATTTTGGATTGCTTTGTTGAAGCCACCATGATAAGTGTGAACAACTTCGTCTACAACTTCCTCGACTACATCGATTTGTTCCTTTAAAATCTCAAGTTCACCTTCACGATTTCTTGATGTCAGGATGCGGACAACATGAGGCAGTGAATCAAAACGTGTAGCATTCCAACACTCGTCTACTCTTGAAAGCTCACCAATTAAATGCTGGTTTTAATCAATATGTAAACAAAAGAAATAACCATAAGAAAAAACATAACACAAATGTTTCTTCTTCCCCCACGCTTTATCAAAATTTTCACCAAAAATATGTACTCTATAACAATAAACCAAGCAGCCCATAATTCAATATAATAACATAATCCAAGTAAGGCGTCCTATATAAAAACAAATAAACACCATTATAAATTTCCAGCTCCACCAACCTCAAGATGGTTGCCAAAACATACAACAAATTACAAAACCATTTTGCTGTTGCTTGTATTACTCAATTTTTTAGTTCAGATTGAAAAATAAGAAAACATCCGACTTTACAAGTATTTAAAAATAACTATATTAAAATTGGTATAACGTTTTAGTCATTTATTTATTACCATCAATTATAGTTTTTCATTTTGGAAAAAGAATTAAAGGCAAAAAGCTTTAGAAGCAGAGTAGCAAAAGCTGCAGCCAAACAAAGCTTTAAATCATGGACTAGAAGAAGAATGAATTAAACTTACTGCTTTTTCTTTAGGCACCGGAAATTTATCAAACATCCCCATCTCCAAAAGATGTTTTTTCTTGTCCCGACTCCCGCGCTATAAAAATTGAAGAAAAAAAAATAAACGCACAGACTCAGATCATCAGAAACAAAGCCTATAGTTCCACCTGAAAAAGGGAAATAAGAGGGAAAATTTAGAAATATATATATTATTAGCTAATTCGTTATAGCTCAGTTCAACAAAAGAGGAAAAATGAGCTGAATGACGTATAATAATAACCGGTAGGAATTATAAAATGAAAAATGTGTAATGTGAAGAATTTCTTTTACGTTCAATTTTCAATTATTTTCTCAGTAACCAAACAAGCGATGCAGAATAAAATAAAAATCTAAAAATCAAACGAAACACCTTCGGATCTTGCAGGTTGAGTATCAGAAGCAATGCAAATCATTATAATATCTCCAAAATCCAAATAAATATATAAAAAATCAGGAAAAAATACACAAAAAAAAAGTAAAAACGGAAATGCAAGTGATTCAAAGAATTCATACCAATTCTTAGATTCAAAACAAAATCCTTCAACGATGAAACAACAACGTGCCTTCTGAACAATCAGCGAACCCGAATAGTGAATAAGTGAAGAAAAACATAAATGAAGTGAGCTTTTTATTTATAGTTTCAGTTACCTGCTGGAAAAAAGGCTTTTATGGCGATGAATTTGAGCGATGATCGGAGCTGTGAAATATTGATATTTTTTTATATATTTGAGATAATGATATTTTAGAGTTTAGAAATTTAGTTCGGAAGGATTAAATATTTATCATTTATATTAATAAGTAGAATTGTATTCGATTCGATTTTAGGTTAATTTAGTAAGTTATTTTAATAATTAATGGTTTTAAATTTGGTTAATTTCAATTTTTATTTTTTTATATTGATGTTAGTTTTTAAAATTTTATGTTTTATTTTTGATAAAATAATCTTAGTTTAAAACTTTTAAACATTAAAAGATAAAGTTATAAGATATTTTTAATAAATTTTTATTAAAAATTTTATGTTTTAAGTAAAAAATAAGAATTAAAAATGTATTTAAGAACAACATCAAGAAGTTATAAAAAAAAAGTCGAGGCCTAAAATTATCACATGAATACAATTTTACCATCACATCGATCACTTTATTACTTTCACGAAATACATGTTTAACGTCGACTTGTTTATAATTTTGCATAAAACGTAATTTTTTAACTTACTTCAAACATAAAATTTTAAATTTTAATTATAAATTTTAAATTCTACGCTCTATAACATAAAACCTATATAGTATCTTAAATTTCTAACATTTAAAACCGAAAGATTTACTATATAAACTTTAATTTTCAAAAACTTATATATCAAAATATTTTCTATACTTTTTTACGGCATTGATGTTAAATATGTTCTTGTGACTTGAGTAAAAATATAGAAGCACGAATCATCTTGTCTCAGTGGTTAAAAGAACGATTATTGTTCCCGGAAGTTATGAGTTCAAGCACTAATAATACAGTGCATTGATTGATTGATTAATGTCTAATAACTGAGATTATACTTCAAAACAAATACTATTATAATTATTGTAATTAATTAAAATAAGAAATTGAAACAAGAAAGAGGAGTTTTATGTATGACTTCATCACTCTTGGACAAATTGCCAACAATTCGAGTAATGGCTTCAAATAGATTCCAACATAAGAACATTTAGAAAGAAAACGGTTCATCCAAGAGAACAAATACATATTTAGTTAGGTAGGACACAAAGATAGTTGAAAGATTTTTGAGGTAACGTGTAATTTTAAAAAAAAATGTGATCTTTTCTAAAAATATAGTCCTTAGAAGAAATTTTTTTTTCAGGAATCTTTGTGCAATCGTTTTTATTGTGCATGTCCCTCATTGGTTCTATAGAAGCAATAGTAACAAGAATAATCAATAAGATTTTATAATCAATTGTCATATTTAAGAAATAGTTATAACATTTTAATAATCATATAACTCATCTTTCTTAAGAGTATTTTCAAATTTTTTATAATGAATTTCGAGATTAACATCATTTTTTTAAGTATTGATATGACATGTTATTAGGATTTGAGTGTAAATATTAAATACGGGTATGTATCCAACACGTACACTAACAATTGAAAAAAGCAACGTGTTAAGTTTAAGGTTATGGGAATTAAACTCGTAACCTAAAATTTGTTAACCATATTTTCAACCACTTGGGCTAACAAGCTCTTGTGAGTTAACCTCCTCTTTCCTACTCTTAATTTGTCCCAGAGTTTTAATAAAATAAAATAATATTAGATGCATATTAAATATTCACCCCTTCCCATTTTAGGAAACCGAAGAGACTCCCCATTAACTCTGGAACCATCTTCCCCATTTTTTTACTTCAACCTTCCTCTTCCTACTCCAAGCCAGCTGTGCAAGAAAGCTCTTCTGTGTGCAAACCAGACCCAACCATTGAAGAAGTATGTTTCTGACACTTTTGTGAAGTGAAGCCATCAGCTACAACTTAAACCAGACCAACACAAGAGACCCCTTATGCCTTAGCATGAGAAAGTTTTGATATTCTCTGGAAATTGGACAAGAAAAACAAGAGTGTTTATATATATTGTCTGCATGTGGAGTAATGATTTTGGCAAAGTAGGTAGAAATGTGTAAGAGCATAGTAAAAATGGTACAAAGTAGAAAAACCCAGTGCAAATAGACCAGACCAGACCTGGTAGTCAAACCTGCGATGAACAGAAAGGTTTGAGAGTTGAGAGAGACTAAGAAGTCCATCTTCAAAATCAAAGATGCTGTTTAGGGTTATGGGTTTAGCTACTCCTTGCAACCATTTCCCTGCTAATTAGAGTATGGGAAGAAAGTAGTATTTAGTAATTGAACTGATGCGGGATAGACAGACACAAACTACAAAAGACAAAGAAAAAAAAAATAAAGCAGAAAAATGGAGATGCGGGGTATCGATCCCCGTACCTCTCGCATGCTAAGCAGGTAAGCAGTGCCTCCATGTTTATCTAAAAATATTTTCAAACTAAGACGGTTTATTTTCCTATTCAACCTATCAAAATTCCCTCCATGAAATCAAAACCTTTTTTTTTAAATGAAAAATCCCCAAATAATTTTGAAGTTTGAACTGAAATCTTCCTCCAAAATTCACCATGACTTAGTTACTTATGTCTCTACTCTCCTCCAGGCTCCACCATTCCCCACTCTTCCTCTTCCTCTTCCTCTTCCTCTTCCTCTAGCACAACAATCCAAAAGATCAAATGGCCGTTGTCTCCCTTGATGAAAATGACAACAAGGAGAACATCCCTCCTTTCTCCTCCAAATACCCTGCTGCTACAGCTTCATCCTTCACAAAACCAAAAACAAGATTAAGAAGACCCCTTCAAGACATTACCAATCTCATCTGTTCAACTCAGGTTTCATCCGATACAACGTTTCTGGTTTCATCCCAGGCTGGTAATGGGGTTGGATCAATTTGCAACAAGACTTGTTTGGTGTATAAAAGTAGCAACTTCCGATAGCTACATATGAATTACTAGGGTGGTAACTGCTACTTAACTACTCAATCTGCTTGATTGAGGCACTTATTCTCCTTGTATCAGTGTCTGGTTCTAAATTATACATTGTACTCAGATAGGCTACAACCTTCCATATTTATACTACCGAGTAAAAATATGATTGGATTTTTTACTATTTACTGTATTCGAATCTGCAGAGTCATTCATCTGATGACTTATAGTTGTCCTACTCAAAGTTTGATCAGAGTTTTTACTGTAAACCATGTTATTGTCTAGGAACCAAGGCCTGCAGGCTGCAGGTTTCCATATATGCATGAATTAATGCAGAAGATCCAGCATCATGGATTATCTCTAGATCAACAGAATGGAAAGTATATTTGGATTAGCACCAGATAGTAAATATAATTATGTTCAGTACAATTCATGACACACTTTGTGATATATAAGAAAATAATAGGGGTGAGTGTTTGAGCGAGTCGAGTAAAATTTTTTTGAGTTATTCGAGTTAAGTTATCATATTTTACAAATTAAATTTTTTGAAATTTTATCATTCGAGTCGATTCAATTTTTTGAGTTTATGTACAAATTTTAATTGTACTATTTATACTACTATAGTATAATTTAATTTCAATTCAAATGGTTTTCTCTTTATTTTTACATACATATTTCTTCGTATCATTTTTATATGTGTAAATAAGATTTTAAATTATTATTATTATCATCAAATACATTAGGTATGAATATGTCATTTTATTAAATTGTGAGCCTCGTTAAAAACCTCCTTATCTAGGAAAGGTCAAGATGACACCAATAATAATAATAAATTAAATATAAAAATTAAAAAACATAAAATAAATAATTTAATTTAAATAACAGAATATAAAAGATACAAATAAAAATGTAACGAATAAAATAAAAAAAATAAATCTAGAAAGTGACCATATTGTAAAGAAAAAAAATAAAAAGATAAAAATTAAAAAATAGAAAATAGAAAATATGAATGAAATAAATCTATAATTTATAGGGATTAAATGTGTAATTAGATCCTAGAGATATTTTTGAGTTATTCAAAAATCAAATAACTCGAAGTTTAAAAATTTGAATCCAAACTAAAATTGAATTTTTTTAGTCGAATCGAGTTTTGTTCGTCCTTAAAAATAATTATATTTCGAAAACTGCAATGAATATTTAATATGTTGTACTGCTTTAGACAACAACCGACCTTAGCTCAGTTGGTAGAGCGGAGGACTGTAGTGAGTATTCTTCAGTGTTATCCTTAGGTCGCTGGTTCGAATCCGGCAGGTCGGAATTTAGTGTTTTATTATTTATTAATTTTATATTATACGTTATTAACGTATCTATGTTAATATAAATATTTATATTTATTTATTTAATTATTCGAATTAAATCTTATATATAAATATGCGTTATTAAATCTTGACTTAATAGATACTTTAAATTAAATATTCAAATTAAATCTTATTATCTAATGGTAAGTATTAAAAATATTAAATTTTAACCAGTATCATATTTTATCTATTTGCATCGTGTATAAAAATAATGTATTTTATTTGAATCTTAAATTAATACAATAATTGAGTTTTTCGATATCGGTTTAATCTACGGTTTTATATATAGTCACCTTTATTAATTAAATAAATAACTAATCTAAACTCAAAACTTAATAAATTGTTAAAGCCTAATTTAGTTAAAGCTTGTATTCGATTAATAATCGTTAATTAAATTCAATTTAAATCTCAATAATTCCATCAATTAAAAGCAATGTATAATTTGATAACGATTTTCGGGCGAGATAAGGTATTAGTCTTTCCTTGTATATAATCAACTCTCGAACCTATTTTTTTAAAAAAATCTCTGATTTTAATTCAAAATTCTTATCTAAAATTCTTTTTCATTACAAACACTATAAAAAAAACTTCTTAAACATTAAATATTTTTAAATAAAAAATGTTACAATGACTGTTCGTAAATTTTACCTTAAAATTTTAGTTAAATTAGCTTATCTAAAATAACGAATAAAATCATCATTTAATTTAATAAGCTAAAATATTAAATTTTTTAAACAATATCAAAAATTCAAATCATAATATTCTATATAAAAAATCAAATTAGGAACATGAGCCATCTAGCCTCAGTGGTTAAAGAAACGGTTGTTGTTTTTAAAGGTCACAGATTCGAGAATCAATAATATCAGTATTAAAAAAAACTTGACCTTATTTTCAAACTCCATAAAATATAATAAATAAATAAACTTTTTATGCACATATTTAAAAATAATTACATATTTTTTAATACTCTAAAAATATTATAGTATAATATCTTTTTAAACATATTTTTAGTTTTCTGACAATACATATTTTCTAAAATTTAAATATTTAATTATAAAATTTTATTTATTCAAATTTTCTGTCTATTGGTACCACTTTCAATGCATTGGATCAGATTGCAATTTTTTATAAAATTTATTATTTACTCAACTTTGCTGTCAATTGGTCATATTTCAATGCATTGGACCAGATTGCAATTTTATATAAATAGATATATATTTAGGAAATTATAATAATAAATTGCTAAAGACAAGTATAGTCAATAGGACAGTTGCCAATATTTTTTGTTTTTTTATTAAAAAAACTGTAAATTTTCTAAAATAGCCCCAAACCTTTGTTTTTTTAACAAAAACACCCTTAAAATTTTAAAAATAATACAAAGGAATCATATCCTTATAAAATTCAATGACAGTGTTTCCCACTTGTTAGGAACTTTACAACGGTGAAACAACCCTACCCGGTCTTGGCATCCGGTCGGTGGACGCCGTTATCGGAAGACTTCACCTCTGGCAATAAAATCCCATCTCCGGCCGCTGCCATTTCCTTCTCCGCCGCCTTCACATCCTCCCGGAACTTCTTGTATATGTCACTCTTGTAAAATTTTCTAGTCCTAAGTGCCAAAAGAAATGATACAACCGTACCAAACAAGGTAGCAGCTGTGATTATAATGAAAGACAATTTGAAACATTCAACCCCTTTGCAATCCAGATCCTCACCGGCTCTCCTCACAAGACCTAGAGCTGCCATTTGCTTCTTAGCCTCTCGATCGTACAAGTTTCCGGCCACTTTCACGTTGAGTATGTAGGAACCGATGGGGCTCGCAACTGACCCGAAATTGTACAAAGTGGAATAGTATTTGAGTCCAAAGATTTCGGAGATAATGGCGAAAAGTAATGGCCATTGTGCCCCGAAGCAGAATCCGATGATGACCGATGCGATATAGAGGCCACCGGGGACATTGAAGGCGATCAAAAGGTGACCGATACATGAGAAGAGCATAATCAAGGTGAGCATTAGAGGTCTGGGGAACTTGTATTTGGTCAGGAACATTTCTGAGACAAAACCAGATGTAACTCTGCCTAGGTAATTCCATATGCTCACTAGGGAAACAAATGTGCTTATGCTTCTTTTAGGGTACCCTAAGGATGTTCCGATTTGCCCGAGGTTGTCGATCGCCGTTAAAGTGCCACCGACGCCACATGTTGTGGCTAAGAAAAGGATTAACATATCTAGGCTGAAAAGTGCCTGCAAAATTGTGTAGTCTTCTCCTCTGTTTGGTGCCTGGAATGCTGTTTTCCAACATGAAACATCGGTTTGATTGATTGCGGCCACCGTAGTTGTGGTATTGTCCTTGGACACATCGGAAATCGGCTTCTCGGTGACGATTTTCAACGGAGAATCGGGATCATTCAAGGCCTTAATTCTAGCCTCCCAAAGTTTGTATTCTTCAATAATCACAACACCAAGTGGTAAAAATAGCAAGAAAAGTACCATGGCAGCACTACCACCATATTCAGGTTGTGTGAACAAGAATTTCTTCTCCACAATGATAATAACCATCAAGAAAGAAGCAAGTCCAAGAGAAATATAAAGAAATTTATAGAAAACTTTAAGCTCATTAGCTTGGTGAGCCACCTTCATGATCCGAATCGTCCGCACGAAACATAGCGAAATCACGGCCGGAAGCCAACCGATGAACAAGATCAAGGCCTTGGTGTCATCACCATAGAAAGCATGGTACAACTGAGTTATGATCGCACCACTTAAGCCAACATAGCCCTTGAGAATCCCCAGCACAACGCCTCGGCTCTCCGGGAAATTCTTGACGCATACGACGAGAGAACCGGTGTTGGCAAACGACTGCGAATTGGCACCGATACATATGTACAAACACATGTGCCACACTTGTGGTGTGGCGATCCTTTTGGTCACGGCCATCCAAATCATGAAGTACCCGAAGAAGTTGAGGACCGCACCGACTGATAACACGAACCAAGGCGGCGTGACCTCGGCGATGAGCCCCGATAAGACCCCGACGTTGGTGCCTAAATCCTTGAAGAAACTGAGCAAATTGAGAGTGGTTTGGTCATAGCCAAGTGATTCTTTAATGTCGTTGGAGTACAAGCTAAACATGTAGGTTGCACCTGCAGCTGACATGATCAAAAGTGAGCCAAACACCATGAGCCATGGTCCTGTTAGGATCTGAACCGCTAAGCTCTTTGAGGTTGGCTTGGTGGCACCGCCGTAACCTGGCCCTGCAACCACCATTTTTTTGGTTTCAAATTGTATTGTTTTCAACGGAGATTGATGGTCTAGAGGTTGTTTTTTAAAATAGTCTTTTGACTTTGGATGGATTCCATATATTTTTTCCTTTTTTCTGTCAGACCGGACTCAGTAGTTGACTCGGAGAGTCTGCGAAGGAAACTTCACATAACATTTTTATTAAAGTTTTTTTAATTAGAGTTAATTATAATACGTATTTAAATTAATATTCTTATTTTAAATTAATTTTTAAATTTTTATATATTTTAATTTTATTCTCGCTTTGAATTGGTATCTGAATTTTTTTGTTGATTTTAAATTTTTTAAATATTTTAATTTTTTTAAATTATCTATATATGTTAATTGTATTCTCTATTAATAAAATTATTATCCAATAAAATTAAAAATAATTAATCAATTTATTTGATAAATGATATTTTACTCACCTCTATTAGTTAAAATATTACTTTAACCAATTGTTTTTTTATTAAGTTAGAGCTTAAGGTTATCTGTACTATAATTATTAATAGGATATTTAAACAATAAACCGAAATTTTAAAAATTTATTATATATATTTTTTATATTAACCTTTAATCGAAACTAATTTAAAAAAAAAATTATATTCAGGTTTCACACTTGATTTACACTTAAAAAATATATATTTAAATATTTATTTCATAATAAAACTTTTTAAAGTTTTTTTCCTATTTAAATGGTACTGGGGTGTTTAAAAATATGTGATCCGATCGATCCAATCCGACTATCCATTGATCCGATTTAAAAATTCAGATATCCGATTCAATTTTATTTTTGTATCAAATATCCGATCCAATTTTAAGTTTTTCGGATCGGATACGGATCATAATATTTCAAGTTTCGGATCATACGAAAATCCAAAAATAGAATTTTTATTAATATTAATCTTATTCTATTTAACAATTTAGTTCTTGTTATATTTAAAAAATTTAAAAAATAAAATTTTTATAATTATGAATCTTATTGTATTTAGTAATTTGTTGTTCATTATATTCAAAATTTTAAAAAAATTATAAATACAAAATTTAAATTCGAAAAATTAGTATAATCAAATTATATTTTTAGATAATTGAATATTCGATATCCAAATATACAAATATCCGTTTTTTTTCTAGATCAAATACATTATTATATCATTGATATAAATATCTAAAACAAATCAGAACCGATTTAATTCGATATCCGATAATGAACATCCCTAATATTTCCAAAGAAAATGTGTCCATCTAATGAACACTTCCCTTGGTAAATGGTAATTACTTTCCCCAGCCCCCTACTCTCCAGTCCCTAACCTCCAAATTAATTGCTTGATTAACCAACACCCAATAAACAATAATCCATTGACATTTCCCTTTATATACACATCATCACCATCAATAATGCCGTAGGCTAAGGATTCCACAAGAAGAATAATAATAATAATAATAATAATAATAATAATCTTGAATTTATTAATTATTATTATATTATAAAAGTAGTCAATGATGAGAGGCTGCTGAAACAAATTGGTCAAATAAATAAATAAATAAAAGTAATTTGTTTGCTTACACTTACTGAAGTTGACTTAGGGAGTTGATCTGATCTATTGACAGATAATAGGGTTTTTTTTCATTGGAACCCTACCTTGCAATCTTAGATTTAAAACTATTAACCGAACCCCTAAACCTTAAAACTATTAATAAAAATACAACCCATCTCGTTTTTCATGATCAGACAGGTCAATGCTATTGTCTCAACGGCATCTCTGCCAACTTGTTTCCTTGTCCCCATGAACAAGGGACTGTTAGAATTAACAATAACTAGAAAACAAGACAGCATCTGTCATTGAAATAGTTTATGGTTTGTACAAGGGAATTAAAAAAGATGTGTTACCATCTCTAAATAATCTTTCGTATTTTATAAATAGTATTTTAGAGGGTATAGAGCGAATGATTTAGATTATCTTCTAGTTGAAAATATATATTCTCTAAAGACAAATTCAATTAGAAGATAATCTGAATCATTCGTTCTATACCCTGCAACACCTCTCGATCCATAGACGGCAGATATTCGAACTTACTAGGCTGACTTCCGGGCCCGTCACACATTCAACTAGTAAGAAACAAGGTAAAAGAAACGGAATCTCTAATTCAAATGAATTTTGTCAAATCCTACCATTCATGGAAATTCCAGCATCCTACATGAGTCATGGATTCATAGACTAGATAAAACCAAGTACCTAGGCATAATGTTTTACCCTAAAACTCAAGACATCATAATGACATCGATCAATAGCGGTCAAAGGAAGACGGGCGACCTCCCATGCCCGGACGATCATAAGGGCCGGACCTGTTCCGGTAGCTTCTACCATCACTACGTGCTGGACCTCCACTTCCATACTTATCAGCACCTCTTGGAGCAACATCTCGAAACCCTCTCTCTTTGCCGTAATCGTTTTGAGCGTAACGATCTGAACCGCCATATCGATCAGCGAATCGATCTCCAGTGGGGGGATACCTGCATTGTTTGTGGAAGCTTTAGAATTGAAGATATGATATGATGTGACAGATGATGTCAAACCTGTGAAGTAACATTAGGTAAAAACATTATATACCTGTCACCAAAGAAACGATCACGGCCCCCATATCTATCATCTCGGCTGTCAAAACGGTCCCTATCACCAAAGCGTCCGCCATCATAACGGTCATCTATGTACCGTTCACGATCTCTGAAGCGATCACCACGTTCATCAGGGCCACCATATCTTGAATGTGAAGAGAACATGCCACCACTCCCACCTCGGCCACCACCAGCTGAAGGACAGTCACGGGCCCAGTGCCCAAAACGCCCACATTTGAAGCATTCATCTTGTGCAACAGGCCTGTCTCCACCTGAATGGCGACCCCTACCACTTGATGAGTAACCTCCTCTATAGCCATGATCAAGATCTTCACCCATCTTGGGTTGAGCCCTGTTCACCGAGATGGTGCGATCTCCCAACTCTCGTCCATGCATCTCCCTGATAGCTTCATCCATGGACCGGCGATCTGAAAACGTAATAAATCCAAATCCACGAGGTCGCCCTGAATCTCTCTCTGTCATGATCTACAGACATCCACACACAAAAAGCTCATACCAAACAACAAAGACAATATAAAGCAACTACACGATTATCAATTTAAGAATTTTAACATAGAAGAAACAAATATGTACATGCATCACCTGTATACTAAAGGAAGGAAGAAAATACTCCGAGTAAATACCACGCAGAAAAGATTACCAGATAGAGATCAAATGTCCCATGGCTAACAAAAATTCATAATCTACAGCATGAGCTATTTAATAAATTTGAAGAACATCTCTAGGCAATTATAACAAAATATATTTCCAGTAAAAATTCATCAACATCATCTATGGAAATGAAATAAATGGACTTCGAAAACATAGTAAACAAAGAATAAAGAAGGAAGCATAACTTACTTTCTCGTTGTTATAGTTGGTTAAGCATTGATATGATATGATATGGCAAAGATTCTTAAAACATAACAGAAGTTACTGCAAAAATTTCCCTTTTCTGATCTGATAAAAAAGAACTCTGACCTTAACTCATTTCCCACAGGATCCAACTTAACCGTTTCTGCATAACTTATGAAAACCTCCATATGGTCAAACAAACAGGATCCAACAAAACTGTTTATGCATAACTTATCGGAACCTCCATACGGTCAACAAAGGGTTTTCTTTCTGATTTTCTTTGTCTCTTCCTCTTTATAGTTTCATTCCCACCAGTTGGTGTTAAAAAATAGACACTAAGGTTTCCACATTGGGGTAAAATCAATCCTTACCAAGCCAAAAACATTTTCCACTATCAATCGATTTGTCTGCAAGCTATAAATAACATGAGAAGCAGATACATCATCAGGTTTTATATGCCAAATAGTGTATTTCTCATGTACATGTGCAATCAGTTAGGGAGGAGAAATTCAAAAGTGGTTTCAACCAACTGCCAAAAATAGTGCGCAGTCACTTAAGAAACTGGATAACTATGAAAAGGCTGTCACAATAAAATCTGAGGGAGGTAACACTGCCACTACGATGATATAAGCTCTCAAAACATACTGCTACAGACTACAGAGAGTGCTTGATTTATTATATTCCATACAGATGCAGTCACGCAAAAGAACAGATTTGGAACTCGGAATAGAAACAATTTCTAGTTCTTGAGGCTTTCATCAGAGGCAAGAGAAGCAAATTGGAGCTTGCTAAAAAGATAGGGAGAATGGCGGTACAAGCTTGAAAGAGCGACATTTGAACTTGCTATACCAATATCCATGGATAAAGTCTTCAGACAGATTCGACAATCGACATTCAGTTTTAAACTAGCTTAGAATGTTAAACAACAGGAAAAATTAACAAAACTGCATCAAAACACCTATGGAAAACACGTTCACAACTAATCTGGCACAGACGTCGATTCTATGCTGAACAATTGAGAAATTCAAAGGAAATCAACAAAGAAATCATGAAATACGGCCAAAATAGGGACCTTAAGCCACAAGCTAACCACATCAGCCGATATGATGAAATCAATCACATCCAAAAGCAATTAACACTGCCCTCTGGAAAACTGCAGAATCATTCATGAGTACACACAACTGCTCATTTCCATCATTTGGAACACAAGTGTAAACAAAGGTGGAACATTCCACAACTAAAAAGGTAGGGCATGTGAGAATTGCACAGCAATGTAAGGCTCCACGGGACTTCACAAGGAAGGAAGATCTAGACATGCTTTCATATACACTAGAGAAGGAAAAGATATCTTAACAAAACTCTGATACTCTTGGAAGGCAAATCAACAAAAAGAGAAGCCTCATTTGTTGTCCATGAGAGGAAAAAAACAGTGGTCTTGCCGTAAAATTTTCTGAACCAACTCCACAAGCTTCACTGATGCTTACCAAAAATGACTACTTAAAAACCAAACCATATTTCTTTAGACAGTCTCCATAATCATTTCAAGCCTTCAAATGTAAATTTCACAAATAAAGCAAAAAACTTAACATTTGCTTCTTCATGCAAGGATCGTTTAATCGGAATAAAACGGTTTCTCCATAACAAAATTAAAATGAATCAGTTTTAACTTCAGCTTCCTTCCATGAACCATAAACTAAATTAAACAAATACTTTGTGCTTGAACACTATGAACAGAGATACTTTGCACTTCAACAACTTGATGCAGTCACCCTGACCAAAAACACTTCCTAAAAAACCCATCCACAGTATGTCAAAATGTTCTTAAAGCAATTCAAAAAGACAAGAAACAAGAAATAAACAATTTGATGAGGAAGAGAGAAACAAGAAAACTGAAGAAACTATTGATATATAAAAGCAGTTCCTCTCTATCAAAAACAACTAGCTAATGATATATAATACTAGTTTCTCTCTACCAACAACCATGTAAAACATAGATAAGAGATTTGTAGCAGTGCATGTTTAAAGTACCATAAAGAATTTGATATGATAACCACCTTCAAGAAAAGAATACACAACTTATTTAAAAATACATAAAATTTACATCATATTGTTTTACAAATGCCAATAATGACTTAATGTAAGTTTCACTACTCAATAATCTATCCATGTTTTTTTCCTTTTATTATTAAAAATCGTGTTAATGTCAAATAACAAATTTTAGGCAAAGTAAAGTTTATTCAAATCCAGTGCTACTAAACATATTCATAGATTAGAAAATACATAAGGTAAAGCATACAATATTATGAAGACAAATTCAACAATCCATTCTCCCACAAAGTACACAACTTATAAATCCCCCCCACCACCACCACAATTAATCTATTTTATTTTCCAGGCAACCAAACAAACATGAAAAGGGGAGGAGCAATTGGAAAAATTAATTGTTATATGATATCCAGAGAAAAAGGTACCTGAGATTCAAGAATTTTTCCAAACCGACTAAACGCATGCTCAAGCTGTCGCTCAGTGACATCCCTTGATAATCCTCCGACAAATATTCGGTTCTCTTCTTTCCCTGCCATCCTTTACAAACAATTCTTCTCCGAAAACCTGCAAACGAGAGAAAATAAATCCGAAAAAAAGTTCAAAACCGTTCTCCGTTTCGTGCGAAAACCCCCAAATTTTACCCAAAAAAAAAAGGGTCCGGGAGAAAATTAATTTGTTTACCTCTCCTCTTTTGGGTTCGTAATACTGTGATACTGGTTTGGGGATATTTTTACGAGAGAAACCCTAGAAAATTTCAAGTGAATTTTTTATCTGATAAGGTGTTATTCCTTCGTGAAAATGGGCCTTAAGGTCCAATACTTGTAAGCAGGTAATTGGGCCTTCGTGTTCTTGATTGGCCTATTAATAATCTTTTATTTATTTTAAGTTTTAAAAAATAAAATTAAAAAATACTTTCGATATTTAACTGAATAATTATTTTTATTTTTATTTTTTAATAATTTAACTTTTAACGTTTTATTTTGTAGGATATTTTTTGTCTTTATCAGTGATTAAGAACTCAGATTTCACGTTTATTTTTTACATGAGCCAATAGAATATAATTACTAAACTCGTTCCCTAAATACCTCAGAAAATAAAAAAGAAAATGTTTAATAATGAAAAATTATATCTCGGCATTCTCATTACACTATTCATGAGATCAACCAATCAAATAAATGCATTAAGTGGTTAATAGAAAAAAAATAATAAAATAAATATATTTAATTAATTAATTTTATGAATCACGTTACGAGAATGACTCATGATATAATTTTTTATTCAATAACGTATCGGTCCTTCTGCATAGGTGGAGATCAAAAGTAATGTATCTGGTTCAGTAAAACGATATATTACCATTGTTTCAGAGAGCTTTACAACCTTGTGGCTGTGGTTTAGTGGTAAGAATTCTGCGTTGTGGCCGTAGAGACCTGGGCTCGAATCCCAGCAGCCACATATTATTTATTTTTTATTGTTTTCACTTTGTTTCTTGCTTTTTTCAATCTAAGTACCATTCTTTCCTGCATGCTCTGCAAAGTCTATCTCTGTTATTCTCTCTCTGTCCATTGTCCGACCATTCTCTTCTTGTTAATTCACATGTATATATATAAAGTCCAATGCCGTCCATGCATCGTATTTTTGTTCATATCGGCAAATCCCGATTGTTTTCCGCAGTTGCCGAATGTGAGAGATTATCATGGGAAGGAAACGAAGAACTGGATTTGGTTTGTTTCAATGTTTCTGCTTTAATTCACAGTAACATACAGGTCTAGCAGGTCCATTAATATTGGTGAAAAAATTTCAGAAAAAAGTGTTAGGAAATATGAAGACTATGTGTATTTAATTTGTCATCCCTTGACAGTTTGGCCGAGTGGTTTAAGGCGTCAGATTTAGGCTCTGGTCCGAAAGGGCGTGGGTTCAAATCGCACAGCTGTCCTAAACTGTGCTCCTTTTTTTTATGAATCGGATTATTAGGTTGGGCTTGTGTTCAATGGATGCAATTATATATACCCTAAAACTTAAACTCTAACCTTTAAACCTTAAATCTTAATCATAGTTCTTAACTAAAAGTTTTTATCACCAACTTAATTTATGATGTAAGATTTAGAGATTAAAGTTTAATAATTTAAAATTTAGTGATAGTGAATAAAATTTAAGGTTTATAGGTCAAAACATAAACCCTTAACAAATAACCTTAAAATCCATAATATTAAATTACGATTATAGTTTCCATTGCGGTTGCAGACAATGCATATGTTATGTAATGTGTAATGGTTGATACGGCTGTGATTTGTTTCTAAAAAATCACAACTTTTTAGAATATTCAATGGATGCAATTATATATACCCTAAAACTTAAACTCTAACCTTTAAACCTTAAATCTTAATCATAGTTCTTAACTAAAAGTTTTTATCACCAACTTAATTTATGATGTAAGATTTAGAGATTAAAGTTTAATAGTTTAAAATTTAGTGATAGTGAATAAAATTTAAGGTTTATAGGTCAAAACATAAACCCTTAACAAATAACCTTAAAATCCATAATATTAAATTACGATTATAGTTTCCATTGCGGTTGCAGACAATGCATATGTTATGTAATGTGTAATGGTTGATACGGCTGTGATTTGTTTCTAAAAAATCACAACTTTTTAGAATATTATTTATATGTACATTTTGCAACCTTAAGAACCTTATGTAAGATATTATTTATATGCATTTGGTTGGTAAGAATGAGAACCTTAAGATATTCACTGATTTCATTTTCATTTGTAGCTAGACTATGCGATGATGAACTTGCAAATGAATCATGAAAATATTTTATTTATTGAAATTTATACTTCAAATCATTTTTTGATGTTTCATTACGGTGATGCAACGTTAGGTGCAATATATGATATATTGTGAGTTACGTAACGATTTTATACTATAAAAATCTTGATACGATTCTTTCATTGTGTTGTGCTTATAATGTGTTGCGGTAGAGAAATTATATTATGAGACAGTCCCACCACGTCATCCATGGGACCGACCAATAAAAAACATCCATGTAATTATTTTTTTCACCTCATTATTTTTACCAAGTGAATTTTCACTAACATTTATTATAATTTAAGATTAAAACAGTTTTTACCAAGTGAATCTTGGTAAATATGATGAAGTAAAAAAAAATAATTACTTAGATGTTTTTTATTGGCCGATCTCGTGTGAAACTGTCCCATAATATAATTTATCGTCGCAGTGGTTTTAAAAATTTACACCTAAACAAAATAATACTGATAGAACTAAATTACAAAACTTAAAAGAATCAAGTTGGAAAATAAAAATCAAATCTTCAAGACTTCAACATAATCCATGAACTACTAGAGAACCATCTTTTTCATTTCTTTGAAGGCAAATTTACAAATTTACAGATTGGCAACTTGTTAGAACCTACCATTCAACAAGAACATCAAAAGAGACCCTCAAAAAAAACCAGAGAGAATGCTGTACAGGAAGTGTGGAATTAAACTCTAGGCTTCTAAGCATGATTTTTAGTTATCTTAATCCATCATTCCCATCCCATTAACATTTTTCGAACACCCTCTTCGATCTTATTCCTCGGAACATCACAACTGTCTCCTTCGTCGAGTAAGATCCTATATACTTCCCATTCACGATCGCAGATCATGTGTCTCCCTATCTCAACCTGGGAAAAGAAGACAAAAACGGAATTGCAGTTAGAAATTGAGGGGCAGCAAATGTTTACAAGTGTTATGACGAGCGATAATGATGGATATTGAGGCTCGTACCGAGAAGATGTTGGTGTTGAGATTCTTGAGAGCGAGGGTTATGTCATGAAAAACAAGAGGACGACCTCTGCCAGATAATTCAACAGGGTTTGCTACAAGTAGCTCGGTATCAGGGCCACGGCTTACCACGGAAGCTCTAAGGGGACGCCAAAGCTCCATCCTCAGACGAGAGCATAGTGCGTTTTGCTTATTCCGGTCTACTATTTTCTTGCCATCAGCTTGCACTATGAACAGATCCAACTCACAGCCACCTTTTCGGTTTGCAAAGAATCGTCCATAAGAAACCTGATATGAAATGTTAATTTCATGTTGCATATACAAGAAATCGAGCAATCAAGGACAGAAGGCAAGCTACATAATTAATTGAGCAGACTTTTGCAGTTATGGAACAACTCTTTGTGGATATTCATTTTACTTGAAATACCATGTCTGACACTTACTTGGACATAGGTACGAGGATATTACCCTCCGAAGACCCTCTGAATACAAGGAAAAGACTTTTAAAAGAATAGTAGATAGAGTCGGACACATAACATATCCGACACTAACACCCAACCCCAAGTAACATAGATTGAAAGCACTTGACAAATGGGATCAGAAATGTCAACAGAAAAGAACTGTTTTAAATGAAAATAGTTAGTAGTTTAAGATATGTACCTGGATATTATAGTCCTTTAGGGTTCTCATAGTATCATATATTAGACCTTTATGGTCCTGGCAGAGGATTTGAATAAGTGTGTGGGAGGGGCTAAGGGTGTTGTCAACAGTAACCGACATCGGGTTTGATGCAAGTAATCCACCAGGATGTCGTACTGGCAGCTCTAAACTGAACATGTCTTCAGTGATTGTGGAAGGAAGAAACAACGTTCCTTGTGAACAAGCGGTTATTTCCAGGCCAACTGATTCAATCTCACAACTTACCAATATGTCGCCTAAAGCAGTTTTCAAGTGAAGAATTGTTTGACTCTGCCGTTCATTCGTATGAAGAAGTTCCCTAAAATTAAAAAAGGGGAAGAACCAAGTTACAAAAGCATCACAGACATGCATGCATGCACACAAACATAGAATATACACAATGCCCGACCCTGACAATTAACATAATGGTACAAGTTTCATAAGTCTGTTGGTACTAAATCTTCATCCACATCTTCTCCTTATATAAACATCACTAAATAAACATTTGCATGCTTTGGAGTTTATATAAGTAGAACATTCCCTACTTCACACCTAATGCACATGACATTCATCACTTCCCCATGTCTCATGGTCAGGTGGTGCTGGTAATGGAGAAACCATTGTGATAAAGTTCACATATTAATAACCCAAAGACCATACATAATTAAATATGTCTAAAACAGCCAAGAAACCGTGCAAAGAAGAAAATTGAAAAAGATCACTACAAAATTCAAGTTAAAAAAGTTTTCAACAGTGGCAAACCTGGTATCAGTGATGAAAAAGAGGTCCATCACTTTTCCATCTGGAGTTGTGGATACCTTCACTCTCTTTATTGTAAGTTCAAGATCGAAAAGGACCTGAGTTATATCTATCAAAAACAGAAAAGGAGAACATATATCAACTAAACAGAATGTACATTAAGAAGAAGAAAAACACATGAGAAAGGATATGTTGCTGAGATTCATACTTGATCTTCCTAGCTTAAAAAATAAACAACTCACTTGGCTAAGAGGGTAATTCATTAAAAGGAATGGATTGGTCATCTAGAAATTCACCATGCCATCCTTTGAGAGGCTGCTTGATTTACAGATGAGTTATAATGATGCCAGTTTTCCTTTTAGAAATACTTGGAACTTTAAGACAGACTCCCTTTCCATTCACAAGACGATTTCTAAATTTCATAATTTGCCAAGTGTTTAAAAATCCAAAACCTCTTTTTCCTTTCTATTCATTAAAATCCAGCTGCAAGATTGATATGAGAAATTTACTCTTTAATACACACACACACACACACACATATATATATATCAATGTTCATCAACAATCATGCTTAATTTTCTCATGCAATTGGCTTGTCTAACATCTCGAAAAAGATTAACATAAACATTACAATCTTAACCCGATGACTAGAAAAGACCAAAAAAGGAAGGGAAAAAAAGAATCCCTTCACAAAGATATTTCATTATCATGATATATTTCCGGTTAATAAACAACAACAAAACTTATCCAACTCAATTTAATCGAATAACTTTTAATAAGTTGCAGCATAAAAGGAATCATGCATCAAATTAGAGGAGGAAATCTCACTTTAGATATCAAGCACCGAGGCAAAACAAAATTAAATGCCCAAAATAACTCAAAAACTAATAACATATGGATAACAACTAGCTAAACCCAAAATTTCATTTTCCATTAAAGACTAAATCTAAAAAGAAAGATTACCATGTAACAGTCCCTTTCTATCACAAGAACACCAAAACTTCAAAAGGAACACATCCAATTTCTTTGGCTGTTGATTTACAGGCCTGTAATAGTCGATTCCAGATGTCGAAAAATAAGATGGACAAACTTCCAATAGCCTTTTTTCCAGCAAATCCCACCTAGTGTCTGTTTTCCCATCCACCCAAAGCACTATGTAGCACCATTTCCCATCTGTTGAGAAATCTTATCCACCAAAAGAATTAAACAAAATAAGAACTATGATCAACCAAAACAAAATTGAAGAAACGATGCTAACTGATAACAATAACAATAGCATACTAAAAAGTCAAATAATAGGATATATCATATGGAACTATGATCAAATCAATCAAGTGTTTCGCTTACTACACATAAATTAAAGATGAAGGATTTAAACAAGATAAGAACTAACCAATTTGATTCATGATCCTTGTGATATTCAAACAGATACTAATATCCCATTAACATTAAAAAGAAAAAAAAAATAAAACAAAATCTAAGAAAATCAAAATAACCCATCACTTATATTTATACAACAACTCAAAAAAGCCCAGAAATTTTTGAAGACTTGGTGAGTATATAAATCTTACCTCCTCTAGAAATGCTTAACCCAAAGAGTAATACAATCCTACACAAATCACAGCCTAAACCAGTCTTATCAGGGCAATTCACTGATATAACAGTGGGATCTCCAGCTTTCTCTGCTGGACTAATCACAACAACATCATCCCTCAAAATTCCCATCTTTTCCCTTCCACTTACTCCACTTTGTTCCCTTGTTCCAGAGAAAAAAAAAACTGGGTTCTTGTCTCTACCCTCTCTTCCTTGCTTCCTTATTTGTTTTGTAGTCCAGATTTGAAGCAAAAGGATTGAAATTTCCGTCAAAAAAAGGCAGTGGGAGAAACAAAAGTACAGAACTTTGGGAAAAAAAGAATCAAAATATTGAAATTTATTACTCTGTTTTTCCTACTTTCCATGTGAATTTCAATTTCTCGCCGTTTTTCAAAGGTAATTTATTATTTATGCATTGTTTTTCCTTAAAGGAGAGGGTTTTCATTGATCAAGTGGAATCAGTTTTACCTGATCTCTACACGTGGCGTTTTATGATTTGATGGTATTAAAAGGCCAATCCGAATAAAACATGGAAATTCCTCTTTTGGTGCATAATTAGAATAAAGATATTTATAGTAATTTCTTTCTTACAAAATAATCAGTCCTTATCTTATAAAGTCTATTTATTACATATTTAAAAAAAATCCAAACATGTTTCTGAAAAGGAAAGTCAAATATTTAAAATTAAGAAAATATTTTATATTTTAGGGTTATAAATTTATTTTATGTGTTAAAATTTAAAATTTTAAGATTTATCGTTAAAATTTAAAATTTTAAGATTTATATAGTTTAGAATAATATGCCAAGAATTTAGATTTTAATTTATAAATTTATCTTAAACCATAATTTCTAACTATATTTATACGGTCTAAAACCTGAAATAAATCATTAAATTTTAAATTTAAAACGTTTATATAATTATTCTTAAATTATTATAATTAATATAATTTAATATAACTATAATTAATTTAAATATTATTTTATCAATTATATAATAATTTATAGGTTTGGTTTAGTGGTAGTGGCATCACCCTTAAGCATGGGAAGTTTTTGCTTGGGTAGGTAGTTTGGTAATGGTAGGTGGAAATATTTTATTCAATTTTGATTTTTTTTCTTTACAAGAACTAAAAGTAAGATATTTTTTTTTTATTTGAGTATTAAATTTAATTTGATTGATATTATTATTAATATAATATACATAAGGTTAAAGTCAAGAATTTATTTAAAAGATATATTTTTAAATAATATTTTTAAATAATTAATTATTTATAAAGATTTTATTTTATTTATAAAAAGGTGTGAAATATATATTAATTTTTATATATAAATTATATAAAAATATAACTTTCAAAAAAAATATCATCAGACATCCAAATTATTTATATAATTCTGCTCATGGATATACGTATATATATATAAACAGGGACGAAGACACATAGGGTAGGGAGAGGTAATTGCCCCCATCTCAAATATTTTTCTTTTTTTAAATTTTATTCTTTATTTAATTTTTTTATTTTGTTTTTTTATAAATTTGTTCTCACTTTTAAATATTTACATTTTACCCACAACCCTAAATATCGATTTCGTCTTTAAATATAGATCAAATATGTTTAAACGTTTAATATTATTTAATTCGGAATGTAATAAAGTAAGTTACATTTTTTATTCCCTCCCACTTGTAAAACAAATAAAGAGAAAATATCATAAAATTCAAAATTTGTTGAATTAGAGGTAGAGGGACTAAATTCCAAATGTGAGGGAAATATAGGGTTTGAGAGCATAATTAGACCAAAAAATGGATATGATTATCGTGTCTAACCCATATTTTTATTGGAAAGTTAATTAATATCCATTTAATTCTAGTCTCATTTTAAATAAATTATATTTAATTCTCTCTAATTATGTATAGATTTTATCAACAATTATTTGAAATTAAACTATATTTGTTATTATTTTATAACAATTTATTAAATTTATAGTGATTATGATAAATATTAATTATTAAGCGGATTATTATATATACATCGATAGTAAAAATTAAAAGTTTTTATAGACGTCTTAATTTTAGAGTTTAAATTTTTAATTTAACGTATATGATTTTAGAGGTTAGTTGTAAGAATTTAAAATTCAAAGATATTAGTTAAAATTTAAGATTTAGAGATTAAAGTTTAGTTTTTAAGTATATGACAAGGATTTAGGTTTTAATCTATAAATCTTAAATTATAATCTTAAACTGTAAATTTTAACTACCATATCTAAATTTAAAATATGTATCTAAATCCTAAATTATACCCTAAATTAATTTTTTAAATATTAAAATTAAAATGTTTATAAAAACTTTTAATAATTTTTATTATTAATATATTAAATAGTTATTCATATTAATTATTATGACTATAATTAATTTAAATATTATTTTATCAATTATATAATAATTTATAGGTTTGGTTTAGTGGTAGTGGCATCACCCTTAAGAATGGGAGTTTTGCTTGGGTAGGTAGTTTGGTAATGGTAGGTGGAAATATTTTATTCTTATTGATTTTTTTCTTTATAAGAACTAAAAGTAAGATATTTTTTATCTGATTATTAAATTTAGTTCGATTGACATTATTATTAGTGTAATATACATAAGGTTAAAGTCATGAATTTATTTAAGAGTTGTCATTTTTAAATAATATTTTAAAATAATTAATTATTTATAAATATTTTATTTTATAAAAAAGTGTGAAATATATATAATATATTATTTTTATATAACTTAAAAAAATGAGGTATCATCTGACATTCCAATTGTTTATATAACTCTACTCATGGATATACGTATAAATATAAACAGGGACGAAGACACATGGGGTAGGGAGGGGCAATCGCCTCCCACTCCCAAATATTTTTTTTAGTTTTATCCCTTACTTTTTTTTAATTTTAGTTTTTTATGAATTTTCTCTCATTTTTAAATATTTATTTACGTTTTACTGACAACCCGAAATATCGATTCAGTTCCTAAATACTCTCACTTTGATGATTAATGTTCTTTAGGAAAATTCTACAACGGGCGTAAACATTGCTGAACACTACTAATGTTGAACATCGTAGAACACCATTAAATTAATTAATAAAAATTTAAAATTTCAAGGACTCGATATGTAATTAATAAAATAGTGGTAAACTCAACATATAATTAATAATTGTATGATTAGTCTCTTAGATTTTTATTCTTTATAAATTAATTTAATAATATTCAGTTGTATTCGACACCCGTTGTAGATTCATCCTGTTCTTTAATATATTTTTTTGTTTATCGTTCTTTCTCCATCTTCTAATTAGGCATTATAACTTTTATTGGTGCATTTTTATAAATAATTGTTGTGTTTAAAATACTATATATTTATATAAATTTTCATATAATAATAATTTATATTGTATAATCTTCAAAGAAAATATTGGTGTATTTTTATAAATAATTATTGTGTTTAAAATACTATAAATTTATATAATTTTCATATACTAATAATTTATATTGTATAAATTTTAATACAATTGTATTCCATACCATATTTGGATCAAGTTAGATAATATTTTGATGTGTTTTTAGTTGTTTTTATTATTAATATATTAAATAATTATTCATATTAATAGTAAATATCTTTAGGTGATGTACTAATCAAAGAACGTTAACGTGGCCACTCAAGTTAATAGTAAAATAGCTTTTCATTGTTAGCTCAATTATTTGAAGATAAATAATTTCATAAAATTTAAAATAATATAATAATAATTAAAAAAAAACTTTTGATATAATAATAATATCTGATTCATTAATGATTAATTCATAACAATTCATGTAATAATAAAAAGTATTATATTTTTTTTTAAGAATTAATATAATCGGATAACCGTTTAAATTATCACATACTTTTTTATTGTGATCGTATTTATAGTGCGACTATCATTTTCAAGGATGACGTCATGTTCAGTACAGGAGGGGCAAGAACCATTTTTAAATTTTCTGGTATAATTAAATTTAAGATTTTTCTTAGTTTAAATAATAATAAAATAAAATTTTTGTCTTTCTCATTCCCAAACTTTTCTTAAATATTTTTAGTATAATTATATTTAATTTTTTAATTTAAATAATAATAAAATAATGTTTTTCTCTCAAATTTCAGATTTAAAGACTTTATAATAAACTTTTATCCCTCCTAACGTTTGATCTTAACTCCGTCTCTGATTATTTTTTCAATATTTTGATAAATATTTATATTAACTTCTCGTACTAATTTATGTTGAAATCAATCAAATATAAAATAAAATAATGTTTTCAATAATTTTGAGTGAAAACATAAAATACTTTATAAATAAAATATAAATAAAAAACTAACGACCATGTTAGGAAAAAAATCTCACAGATATTGTGAGTAAATTTTTTCCCTCAAAATATTGATAACCAAAAATTATTTTTTAAAAAATTGATCTTTAACGGTGTTTAAAAGTTGATTGATGTTAAACACTGACTTTAAATAATATTTTTAATAATTTTGGATGAAAACGGAGCTATTAGACTCAGATTTTGGTATCTTCGTCTTTCCCATGAAGATACCAAAATCGGAGACCAATGACTCTATTTTACATAAAATTATTAAAAACACTGTTTAAAGTCGGTATCTAATATAATCGACTTTCAAAACACTATTGAAATATCAGTATTCTAAAATATAACATTGAATATTAATATTTTGAAGAAAAAAAAAATCATCAACAATATCTGTGAGAATTCCCCCATATTACCGTTTCCGGATAACTTGGAGAATTATCGCGATAAATTGACGGTAAGTTAGGTGAGTCACAGATCACCTAACGCTCTGCCTCTCTTAATTTCTTATCCATTTGAAGATCTGGCCACGTGGGAAATCTTTATATGCCCTCCCGTCACGTGTTCGTTTACAACGGCCTGGACCTAGGGGGGAGGATATTCACTGGAATCGTACTCAGAGTTTTAAATTTGCCCCGGGAATCAAAGTCGGCCACGTCATACTGTTCATTGACCTTTTGCTTTTACTGGTCAGCACCGACATTTGAGACAATTTAATTAATGTAGTGCCTTAAAGAAACTGGTTTAATAGTAAAAAAATAATATTTAATTTTTTTAAAGTTAATTTAGTGTTTTATATTTTATTTTATTATTTAGATTTGATTTTTTTTAAATTAATGATCCGTTCATTTTTTTTAAATTATAATATGATATATGACTTATATTTTATTTATATAATTTTTGAATTTTTAAAAACATAATTTTTTTATAAAGTTCAAATTTTTCAAAAATTTTAAAAATTAAAAATTAAAGAAAATATCATATATCATATTTTTATTATCTAACGAAAAAAATTTTATCATCCGTAAAAAAAATGATTTGAGTTATGAAATGAAATATTAAGTGCTAAAATTTATATATTTTGATTTACTATTTTGGATTTATATATATTTTTAAAAATATTTTTCAAATAAAAATATAAAATTATTAATTAACTTTATTAAATGATTTTATTTTAACAATTAAATAAAATTTAAAATAAAAATATTTAAGAATAAAAGTTGTGTTTAAAGTTAAAGTTTTGCAATGACTAGTAGGGGTGTGCAAATTCGGATAGCATTCGATTTGATCCAAAATTTTGGATATTCAGAAAATTTGAATCACCTAAATAGCAATCCGTATCCGATCCGAAAAATCGGATATCTGAAATTTAGATATTCAAAAATTTGGATCAGATATTCGAATAACCGAATATCCGAATTTATGATTTTTTTTAATTTGACGGTCTTATTCATAAAAAAATTTAGGTCTTTGAATATAACAAGATTTTTATCCATGAAAATTTTAATTTTTCATATATAACAAGTAAAAATATCGAATATAACAATATTTATATCTATAAAAAATTGAATTTTTCAGATATCGGATACTCGGATATCCGATCCGAATATAAAATACATATTCGTATCTCATTCAAAATTTTTGGATATTCGATCCGAATTATCCAAAAAAATAAAATTCGGATCGGATATTCAAAATTTTGGATTGAATCAGTGAGATTGAATATTTTTGTACACCCCTAATAACTAGTACACGTCAATAAAAGTTAGTATTGAATAAAATGGATCAAAATTATTAGGGACGAACGTAAAAGTTTATATCAGGAAAATGAATTTTAATCATTTATATTAAAAATATAAAATTCTAAATTTTAGAAGATGGAAAACTTATATCACATAAAAAATATCATTTTTATCATTGTAACCATTCAATGTGTTCCAATCTAGCCTTTTAAGAGGAAGAAATCTAATTAACTATATATGTTAAAAAATCTAATTAACCAATATTATGCTATTAAAATATATAAGGTAAATAGGTAAATTATTTACATGATCATCTTATATTTATTTTGACCATTGAATTATAAAATTTATTAATCAGATCATTAAAATTTTAAATTACTCCTATTTTAATCTTACCGTTAAAAATTAATGAATAAATAACATGTCGGTTAACGAAAAATTATAAAATTATACTTTTGATTTTTATTATTCAATTTAGTCTTAAATTTAATTTCAATAAAATAAATAAGAATGGAATAATCTTGGAGTGGATCAAACTTGAGACCTACAAGGATATATCAAAATCTTTACCACCACACTTACATACTTTTGATTCTATAAATTGTACCCTTTTATATAAATATATTATAATATATTTATATTAAGAAAAAATAAAATTAATTAAAAAATAATTCAAACCCATATCACTTAAATGTGTAAAATTACATAAACCGCCAAATCAAATTAAATAATTAATTAAAAATAAAAATATTTCAAATATATTTAAAATAGTTAAAGCAAGATTTAAAATAAAAATAGATTTATGAATTCTCTAAATAGGAAGAATTTTTATTTGTAAATTAATCCATATATTTTTTATATTTTTTCTAACATTTATTATATATATATATATATATATAAATGAGTAATTTATATCATCAATTTTCTTTTAATTAGACGGTGATCACTATTTGATTAAAGTAAAAGTATATTAAATAAAAAAATTAAAATTTAACTAAATATTTTTAATTAGATAATAATACATATATATAAATTATTTTATTTTATTTAATTAAATTAAAATTATAATCATATTATATTTTATAAATTTATATTAGTTATTATATTATTTCTCAGTTAATTAATTAATTAATCAAAATAAAATTAATTTAAAAATTTAATAATCTCATTAACAAAATATCATTCTATAATTTACCTAAATATATTGTAAATAGGGACAGAACTACTAAGGGTTGGAGAGGGGTAATTGCCTCCCACCCCCGATTTTTTTTTTACTTTTGTCTCTTTTATTTAAATTCTTTTAAAAATTAGTTTTTATGAATTTGTCCCTCTACTTTTAAACATTTATATTTTACCCCTTTAACCTCAAATCCTGACTCCGTCCCCAATTACAAATACATTTAAATTAGTGTAACGTTGAAACCATTGAATCTAGATAAAAGTTGTCCAAATCATAAAAAGTAAAATTATTTATAGATGTACCTTTTGGACATTGTCAAATCATACACCAATTATACAACACCTTTTTATAAGCCGCCTTCAAATAATAATTAAATAATATTTCAATTTCCTTCATTTAATTAAAAATATAAAAAATAAAATAATAATTATCAATTTTTTAATTTATTATTATTATTATATCATCGAACGAGTTCAATAATTAATTTTTTATTAAATTAAATTAAAAGTAAATATTAATCATAAATTTTAAAATTTTTCGATCTGTTAACTTATATTAAAATATTCAAGATAAAAACCAAACTTTTTATCATTGATAAGATAAAAATAAAAAACTCTTATTATCTTATTTAAATATCATAATTTCAATTTTTTTCAAACTAAATAATAATATTAAATATCTAAATAAATATAAACTCTCAAGTCTTAAATTAAATTAAATTAAATAATTTCAATTGCTATAAGCCTAGGAGACATACAAACCATGGATTTTTTTCTTTCTTTCTTAACTACTAAACTAAGAAAATGACATGCTTTGAAAGCTACTTTCCACCGTTCCAACTCTTTCTTTAGCTTTACTTGTGGACTTTCTCAAACTTTAACAAGTCTAGTCCACCTAGAGACATTTCTCTAAAACTTTACTTTTATATATTAGGATAAACTGCAACGAAGATCACTTAATTATGGATAATGTTACATTTGAGTTACATAATTATTGAAAGTTATATTTAGGTCACTCATTTATGGGTAAGGTTATATTTGGGTCACCCAATTATTAAAGGTTATATTTGGATCACTCAATTATAGGTAAAGTTACATTTGGGTCACCCTTTATATTTGAAAAAGTACATCAATTTGATTGTTTTTTCTTCTAAATCACTTGTATAACCTTGTTAACATTAGAGTGCTTTATTTGAAATCATTAATTAATCTAATACACGAATTAATCATCAGAGTGACCCAAATATAACATTACCTGTAATTGAGTGATCTAAATGTAACCTTTAATAATTGGGTGGCCCAAATGTAACCTTACCCATAAATTAGTGATCCAAATGTAACCTTACCCATAAATAAGTGACCCAAATGTAACTTTCAATAATTAGGTGACCCAAATGTAACCTTACCCATAATTAAGTGATCATTATTGCATTTTACCCTATATATTAATTTAGGGTTAAGTAAAGAAAAAAATAACTTCATATTTATGATTATATTTGGGCCACTCAGTTATAGATAAGTTTACGATTGAGTCGCCCTTCATATTTAATAAAGTACATCAATTTAATCGTTTTTTCTTCTAAATCACTTGCATACACTCGTTAACATTAGAGTACATCATTTGAAATTATTGATTAATGTAAGACACGAATTGATAAACTTTTTTTAAATATGAAAGGTGATCCAAATATAACATTATCTATAATTAAGTGATTTGAATGTAACATTTATTAATTGGGTGACCTAAATATAACCTTACCCATAATTGAATGATCCAAACGTTACTTTTAGTGATTGAATGACTCAAATATAATCATACATATAATTGAGTGACCTCTGTTATAATTTATCCTTATTTATTATAAGTCGTTTAGAAAATATAAAAAAAACGAATTTAAAATCAAGGGTTTTAAAGAAATTTTTCTTACAAATTCTAAAAAAAATTTAAACCCTAAATCATAAAATTTAAATCGTAATATCTAAAGTATACACCAAAACTTAATTTTAACAGAGTTATTTAAATAAAAGTTTATAAATTATATAATTTGTGTATAAAAATATTTTTTTTATATTTTTAAACTCAAGTTTAAGCTTTTACTGATAATATTATAATTTTATACTTCAGATACATCGAAACTATTTAAATATTTAAATATAAATAAATTAAATTATATCAATTATCAATTGGTCTAATATAATAAAATACTAAATCTTTTATAAAAAACAAAAATTAAATATTAATATTATAAATAAAATAAAATAAATTAAAAAAAGTCTTCTCACTAAATATTTATAATATTTACTAACGCATTGTGTGCTTTTGAATCAGTCATCCGAATAGAGCTAATTTTTTTTAAAAGAGTAAATTTTATCAAATACTAGGTTGAGTATGATTAATCGTAAAATTAAAAATCGAATCGAATTAAATTAAAATAATATAGTTTATAAATTTATAAATTATGATTAACTATAGTTAATCGAATTAAATCAAATTTGATTTTTAATTTTTTTATAAGGTAAAAATATATATTTTATACTTACAATATTATATATATTTATTTTTTATTTTTACTTAAAAATAAAATTTTAATAAATATTTATGAAAAAAAATCTTAATTTTTTTACCTTTTAATGTTTAAAAGTCATAAAATAAAGTTATTTTATCAAAATAAAATAATTTTTAAAAATTAATGTTAATATGAAAAAATCAAAGTTAACCGAACCAAAAATCGGTGATTACTAAAATAACTTATCGAATTAAACCGAAACTGAACTGAATACACTCCTATCAAATACTATTAAATTTTAAGTGATGTATTATTTATAGTATTAAAATTTTAATAATTTTAATTACAATATAAAATTTTGTTTTTCGGTTTAGTTATATAATCAAACCGTCAATTTAACAATGATTAATTATGAGTAGATTATTAAAACAAAAATAAGATATTTATATTTTAATATATAATACTATAAATAATATGATAAATCGAGTTTATATAATAATTTCTCAACATGTCATATTTTTGTTATTTTTTAACTTTGATGATACTTTTCTAAATAATATAACTAATTAAAATTTATAAAAAAGTATATTTTAAAAGTATTTGATTAAGACTTTTTAAAATACATTAACAATTGAAAAAATCGACCAAGAAATATTAACAATTGACACTTTAATTAGGGATAATTTTATATTAAGGAAGAATCTACAAAATCCTGGAGACTAGTTTATAAAATTTTAAGACGATAATAATAATTTTTAATAAAAATTTAATAAATTTTTAATAAAAATCTAATAAATTTTTAAAATTATATATAATTTCTAAATTTTTAAGAGACGACCATTCATTCTTATTCTATTAATATATCCTTAATTCTAATAAAACAAAAAATAATATATTTTTATATATTTATTTAATATTTTGATGAAATATATACTTTACATATAAAAATATTTCATCTTTAATATTAATCAAATTAAAATGAGAAAGAAAATGAATAAAAAACAGAAATTCAAGCAAGAAATTAAGCGGTAACCTACGAGCCATGTTCTGTAAACACGAGGCAGCCATGCACGCCATGCACGTAGCACACTATTATTACAGGATCCCAAGTGTCCTGCAAGTTGTGTGCTGGACTTTTGAACATAAACCCTTTTAAATCATCACAGAAAAACGGTGAAAATCCTCAAGAAATTAAGGAAGACACAAAATGAAATCAGGGGGCCGGAGTTCAACTCCACCAGGCGCCGCCGTAGCCGTCGGAATCTTAACCTCGAGCCTAGTCTTCTCTTTCAGCTTAGCTCTCCACCAAACTCCACAAGAACCAACCATCCTCCAAGTCACAGACGATCCAAATGTCTCGATTTTCAAGACCAAATTCTCTAGAAACCATGTCCACAACCAGTTCCGAGTCTTCATGGAAACGTACGGGAAAAACTACTCGACCGGGGCGGAGTACATGCACCGCCTCGGGATCTTTGCCAAGAACTTGGTGAGGGCTGCTGAGCACCAGGTGCTTGATCCCACGGCGGTGCATGGGGTCACTCAGTTCTCTGATCTATCCGAGGAGGAGTTTGAGAGTCTTTACACAGGGTTCAAGGCCCCGGCGCCGGCAGCACCGTTGATGGGTGGTGAAGCAGAAAAGTTGGAAGTTGATGGGTTGCCTGAGAGCTTTGATTGGAGAGAAAAAGGAGCTGTGACTGAGGTCAAGATGCAGGTAAACTTTAATTTACACAACTAGTAATTAAAAGGGCAATTATTTTTTACGATGATTCATTGTATTTATAGGGTACTTGTGGATCATGTTGGGCATTTAGCACTACCGGGGCCATTGAAGGAGCCAATTTTATAGCCACCGGAAAACTTCTAAATCTAAGTGAACAACAGCTTGTTGATTGCGATCATGTGGTAATTATATTATATGAAGAGTCGCTACTCGTTCACAAGTATTTTGGGTACGATTTTCGTGTTCATGTTCTTAGTTTTGATGTTCTGTTGTCTTTCCATGAAGTGCGACATAACTCAAAAGGATGTGTGCGACAACGGTTGCGGCGGAGGCCTAATGACGAATGCCTACAAGTATTTGATCGAGGCAGGTGGATTGATGGAGGAGGGTGCATACCCGTATACAGGGAGACCAGATGAATGCAAGTTCAACCCTGATAAAATAGCCGTTAAAGTTGCGAATTTCACCAACATCCCCATCGATGAAAACCAAATCGCAGCAAATCTAGTCCATCGAGGCCCTTTAGCCGGTGAGTTAATTCGATTCATAACAAGAACATAGGCATTGTATAACATATTCACCCTATATCTTGACCTAGCGTTACTCGCTTATGAACTCGATCTCTTTATACATATATTTGTATCTGACACTCGTCTCTGTAGTTGGCTTGAATTCCATCTTCATGCAAACCTACATAGGCGGTGTGTCCTGCCCGATCATCTGTGGTAAGAGAGGTGTTAACCATGGAGTTTTGCTTGTGGGTTATGGTGCCAAGGGGTTTTCTATTCTGAGACTCGGAAACCAGCCGTATTGGATCCTAAAGAACTCCTGGGGCAGAAGCTGGGGAGAGCATGGATATTATCGGCTTTGTCGTGGCCATGCCATGTGCGGGATCAACACAATGGCCTCGGCAGTGGCAACACAAGTCTACTGAAATAGTATTGATTCATATTAAATATGTTTTTATAATCTTCCAAATATAATTATTTTCTTATATATCACAAAGTGTGTCATGAATTGTACTGAACATAATTATATTTACTATCTGGTGCTAATCCAAATATACTTTCCATTCTGTTGATCTAGAGATAATCCATGATGCTGGATCTTCTGCATTAATTCATGCATATATGGAAACCTGCAGCCTGCAGGCCTTGGTTCCTAGACAATAACATGGTTTACAGTAAAAACTCTGATCAAACTTTGAGTAGGACAACTATAAGTCATCAGATGAATGACTCTGCAGATTCGAATACAGTAAATAGTAAAAAATCCAATCATATTTTTACTCGGTAGTATAAATATGGAAGGTTGTAGCCTATCTGAGTACAATGTATAATTTAGAACCAGACACTGATACAAGGAGAATAAGTGCCTCAATCAAGCAGATTGAGTAGTTAAGTAGCAGTTACCACCCTAGTAATTCATATGTAGCTATCGGAAGTTGCTACTTTTATACACCAAACAAGTCTTGTTGCAAATTGATCCAACCCCATTACCAGCCTGGGATGAAACCAGAAACGTTGTATCGGATGAAACCTGAGTTGAACAGATGAGATTGGTAATGTCTTGAAGGGGTCTTCTTAATCTTGTTTTTGGTTTTGTGAAGGATGAAGCTGTAGCAGCAGGGTATTTGGAGGAGAAAGGAGGGATGTTCTCCTTGTTGTCATTTTCATCAAGGGAGACAACGGCCATTTGATCTTTTGGATTGTTGTGCTAGAGGAAGAGGAAGAGGAAGAGGAAGAGGAAGAGTGGGGAATGGTGGAGCCTGGAGGAGAGTAGAGACATAAGTAACTAAGTCATGGTGAATTTTGGAGGAAGATTTCAGTTCAAACTTCAAAATTATTTGGGGATTTTTCATTTAAAAAAAAAGGTTTTGATTTCATGGAGGGAATTTTGATAGGTTGAATAGGAAAATAAACCGTCTTAGTTTGAAAATATTTTTAGATAAACATGGAGGCACTGCTTACCTGCTTAGCATGCGAGAGGTACGGGGATCGATACCCCGCATCTCCATTTTTCTGCTTTATTTTTTTTTTCTTTGTCTTTTGTAGTTTGTGTCTGTCTATCCCGCATCAGTTCAATTACTAAATACTACTTTCTTCCCATACTCTAATTAGCAGGGAAATGGTTGCAAGGAGTAGCTAAACCCATAACCCTAAACAGCATCTTTGATTTTGAAGATGGACTTCTTAGTCTCTCTCAACTCTCAAACCTTTCTGTTCATCGCAGGTTTGACTACCAGGTCTGGTCTGGTCTATTTGCACTGGGTTTTTCTACTTTGTACCATTTTTACTATGCTCTTACACATTTCTACCTACTTTGCCAAAATCATTACTCCACATGCAGACAATATATATAAACACTCTTGTTTTTCTTGTCCAATTTCCAGAGAATATCAAAACTTTCTCATGCTAAGGCATAAGGGGTCTCTTGTGTTGGTCTGGTTTAAGTTGTAGCTGATGGCTTCACTTCACAAAAGTGTCAGAAACATACTTCTTCAATGGTTGGGTCTGGTTTGCACACAGAAGAGCTTTCTTGCACAGCTGGCTTGGAGTAGGAAGAGGAAGGTTGAAGTAAAAAAATGGGGAAGATGGTTCCAGAGTTAATGGGGAGTCTCTTCGGTTTCCTAAAATGGGAAGGGGTGAATATTTAATATGCATCTAATATTATTTTATTTTATTAAAACTCTGGGACAAATTAAGAGTAGGAAAGAGGAGGTTAACTCACAAGAGCTTGTTAGCCCAAGTGGTTGAAAATATGGTTAACAAATTTTAGGTTACGAGTTTAATTCCCATAACCTTAAACTTAACACGTTGCTTTTTTCAATTGTTAGTGTACGTGTTGGATACATACCCGTATTTAATATTTACACTCAAATCCTAATAACATGTCATATCAATACTTAAAAAAATGATGTTAATCTCGAAATTCATTATAAAAAATTTGAAAATACTCTTAAGAAAGATGAGTTATATGATTATTAAAATGTTATAACTATTTCTTAAATATGACAATTGATTATAAAATCTTATTGATTATTCTTGTTACTATTGCTTCTATAGAACCAATGAGGGACATGCACAATAAAAACGATTGCACAAAGATTCCTGAAAAAAAATTTCTTCTAAGGACTATATTTTTAGAAAAGATCACATTTTTTTTAAAATTACACGTTACCTCAAAAATCTTTCAACTATCTCTGTCACCATTGAAGTTTGAAAAGTTATGTTTCAATCACTAATATTTGTGATTTGTAACAAAATAGTTTTATTACAAAATAAAAAAATGTTAGTGACTGAAACATAACTTTTTAAACTTAAGTAGTGAAAATAAAATTATTTTATCACAAAATCAAAAATGTTAGTGACTGAAACATAATTTTTCAAACTTCAGTGATGAAAAGAAAAATTTATTCAAACTTCAGTGACCATTTCTATTGTTTTCCAGGCTTGCACTCCACTCCAATCATCTCTCCATAGGCCCAATCGTTGAGCACAATAATTAATATTTCTTATCATAAATGTTTTTTTTAAATAAAAATTTAGATTAAACCCATCCAACTTGATATAATAATTTTTATAATTGTTTAATTATATAAGATTGTAAATATTTATTTATTTTATTAAATAAAGAGATAATTATATTTTTCAAATAAATTTTAAAATTTGAATGGAAAAAATATAAATATTTTAAACCTTTTGCTCGTTAATATGTATTTAATTTAATTTTTATAAAAATAACATAATATTAAATATTGCTTTCTTAAATATTTTATTGAGTCTTTAAATTAATGCATTGTAAAAATTTATTAGTGTGACTAGTTTTGAGTTTTGACTCGATTTGAAAAAATATTTTAAAATTATTTAAATTAAATTTAATTATCATTTTTTATCTTTATTTTTATTTATACTCTTATTAATAATTTATCCTAATTTTTTTTTCTATAAAAATAAAATTATCAATACATTTTATATTTTAGAATATATTTAATTTATTAAATAAATTATACTCGAGCAACTCAACTCAAATTTAAATATATTTGATTTCTCTTATCCAATTCGTACTATAATATTATAAATAACTACAATTTAATTTTAAAACAACTTGATAAGACTTAAATTTTATAAACTCGTCTCGACTAAAAAATAAAATAAAATTTATTAATTTAAATAACTCGATCGAATATTCATCCTATCATTCATATACCATTGGAATGATAGAAATGCATGTCAGTGTGATTAGTGTGAAGTTTATTGCAAGCAAAGTGATTGGTATGTGACATTCTATTGGCAGTGAAACTAGGGATTCAAATTTAAAACTTAATAATTATAGAAAACATTGATATTAAACATACAATAAATATTTAGTAGAAATATGTGTATGGTTTTAGATGGTCACTTCTCAATCAAATTTAATAATTTGATAAATTATTTTAAACTTGAATTTGATTTAATTTTTTTATTATTTTTATTGGTTTTTAAAATTTTGTTTTGATTAATCCGAATTGATCCGCGTCGTACATCTAGTTTGATAGTTAAGTCTCCCAACAAAGATTTTCTATGTATATAACTAGGGGTGAGAAAAACTTGACTCGATAAAAAAATTCTAATAAAGTTCGACTTATAAAATAAAAATTCGAATAACTCGAATAACTCAAAACTTTTAATAATAAAAGGATTTATTTTTAAGTTTGAGATGAATCTTTCAATTTTTTCTGATAATATATACACTGATATACAAAAATATTGCTACATATGAAATTAAATCATATTATAACATGATAAATAATTACAATTAAAATATTTATAAAAACTCGAAAACTCAACTCGACTCGAATTTCTTAAACTTGAATCGAATAAAAAATCAAATAAAATTTAAGTTGTAAAATATGACTCGTTAACTCAAATAACTCAAAAAATTTTTACTTGACTTGATTCGACTCGATCGAATACTCACCCCTATATATATAACACCTCGAACCCGAGACCTACTTAAACGGAATCAAACTGCTTACTACTTAAACCAATCCTTATTGAATTATTGATAAATTCTATTTAATTTGATTTGATCATAAAAATTTTAAAACTCGTTTTAGTTCAACCCAAACTCGAAAATAACCCTAATTAGAAATGATACGATCTAAAACTAGAATGACTCAAACTTAAAATAATATAAATCCGAAACATCTAAAAAAAATAAAAAAAACAACTGAACTTTAAAACCATCCGACCTGAATTGATCTAAAATTAAAATAACTCAAAAACTTTTAAAACTTTAATTATCTCGATTCTAATTAACCCGATCCAAACCAATTCGATTTCAATTTAACAAAAGTTTTTAACTTAGTAGATGAAATTTTGTAGTGACTCAACAAAATTGACCATATATGGGTCAAATTCTGAACCGATAGAGCACATCCTATGTCAATCAAGTCCTAATTCTCCACCATGATTTTATCATCCAATTAAGACATCAAAGGATGAGTAGACTCGTGCTTAGAGCATGTCACAAAGCATTGGATCATTGGATGTTGTTGGGGAATTGATGCTTTTTTGAGCAATAAATATGATGATAATTGTCTGATGTTGATTTAACAACATTAGTGTGTTGGAAAAGAGAGTGAAACGGGGGTTTACGTTTAATAAAATCGGATAAAAATCGTCTACTTTTAATTATGTTTTTTTAGTGTCTTTATTTTAAAAAAATAAGATTTAAAATTTAATATTAAGATTTATTATTAAGGTTTAGAGAATTAAGTATAGGTTATATTTTTTAGGGTATATGATTTATCGTTTAGAATGTAAAAATTAGGGCTATTGTTTAAAATTTAATTTTAAGTATTTTTTGGTATGAGCATATATAGAGGTGACAAATGAGTCATTCGGATTGAGTTTAATACATGTTTTTTTTTTTGGTTGTCTTCGATTTAGATGATTTCGGTTCGCATCCATTCAGATCGTTTAGAAATCGGATCGGATCTATATCAGTTCAATTAAAAATCAAGTGAACTTTAATTTGATTCAGTTTATTTCAGATTTCGAATCAATTTCGAATATCATATTTCAATCAATATCGAATCTTAAATCAGATAAAATCAATTCAAATCTCATATATGAGATCAATTTACTACCTTAAGTATCAATAGCTAGGAGGTAGATAATTTTTGTTAGAAAAAAACAATCCAAGCTGTTCTAATTTTACATCATTTCAGTTACATTTTTCCTCTCTCCATTTCCTCCCAAAACTATGCCTAAAAATAAACACCATAAGCTTCCATTATTACCTCTATGTGTCTCTTTGTCAGCTCAACAAAATCTGTCCTGGCTAATTTACTCCTACTATTCCATTGGGGTCATTACATTTTGACTCCAAAACTTTCTCTCATATTTTTGTGTCATTGATTCTTTGTTATATATAGCACACCACTTACATATCCTTAGCTTTCTTGGTTTGGTTTTGTGTCGGAGAAGATGGAAGCTTATGAGGAAGATCGAAGCAACATCGTTAAAGGGAAGCGGACAAAGCGGTGTAGGACTCAATCTCCGGTGCCTTTCGCTGTTGTTTCGAGCAATTCGATGTTTAACGGTGGAGGAGACGATGCGAACAAGGACAATTATGGTCAATATTTGTCACTTTCTTCGTATTCCGATGAATACCAAGATAGCACAACCGAGGAAGAAGAAGATATGGCGAATTGCTTGATCCTATTGGCTCAAGGACAATCTAGAGAGCCGGCTCCTAAGTTATTACAATCCGAAGACCACCGCCTCCACCACCACCACCATCAGCAGCAGCAACAACAAGATTCCGGGATCGTTTATGAAAAATTCAACAGTCGAAGGTTCATGGAAGCAGCTTCCAATGGGACAGGCAAGGCCGGATACTATGTTTACGAGTGCAAGACGTGTAACCGGACGTTCCCTTCGTTCCAAGCCCTCGGAGGTCATCGTGCTAGTCATAAGAAACCGAAGGCAGCGACCAGGGCCATGGTCGAGCAATTCACAACAGTGACGACAACGACGACGATAGGGTTACCGGATGAAGAAGGGCAACGATTCATGAAGACTAACAATATTTCATCACTTTCCCTTCAATTGAACAACAACATGAAGCCTAACAAGGTTCATGAATGTTCCATTTGTGGGTCGGAGTTTACATCAGGACAAGCCTTGGGTGGGCACATGAGAAGACACAGAGGGTCAATAGGTAGTAATAGTAATATTACAGCTGCTAGCACTGCCTTGTCGTTGAAAGTGCCAACCCCAATGGAACAACCCCAGCAACCGAAGAAACCGAAGAATGTCCTGTCTCTAGACTTGGATCTCAATCTTCCGGCTCTCGACGACGATCATCGGCAACCGAAATTCCCCTTTGCTTCCAAGCAACAACAACAGCAGCAGCAACAACAACAACCAGCAACTCTTGTCTTCTCCGCCCCCACTTTGGTGGATTGTCATTACTAAAAACAAGGTTAAAAAAATTTAAACTTTTTCTTTTTCATTTAATATTATACAATTGATTATCATCCAATGGTGAATTGGGTGTTTTTGATTTTTTATATATTTTTTATTTATTCAAAAATTTGATAAGATTCTTTTGTCCTTATAACTTGAATTCTTTGATGAAAAGCAATGAATAATGTGTTATGTATAAAGTTTTATGATGGGTATCTTTCCTTTTTTTTTTTTCAATTTGATTTAAATTCTTCAATTTTCTTGGGTGGAAATGTGTTAAACACTTGAGAGAGAAAGAGAGTTTAGGCTTGGATTTGTCGTCACATGCCGTAAATGAGACGAGACAGATCGCGAGTTATTTAAGCTCGATTCGATCAAGGCTCGGTTAAAACTCGATTCGATTGACTTGTTTACTCCTCTAATCACACCAACCAAAAATTAAAAGAATGCTAGAAAGGATATGAATCCTCAAATACAATAATATTATTAAGCTTCTAATACACTACTTTACTAGTTTTGTTCCTTGCTTTGCTTCTTCTACCTCTAGTATGCTCAATGACAACTAATCACTCAATACAAAGGTTGATTGAGTTGGTTGGTATTAGTATCGGTTCAAATTCGATTTTGTTTTGTTGTTATAATCTCGTTTTTTTAAGGTTTTGTCCTGATTAATCTGGATCGACTTGCATCACATACATGATTTTAGTGGGTGAGCCTCTTAATGAGGATTTTCCTACATACACAGTCTTCGGACTGATACCAAATTGTTTACCAATTAGACAAACCCCATTAACAGTACACGTTCGAATTTTAATATCTGTAAAAGGTTTTGTCCTGATTAATCTAGACCGACATGCATCGCATACATGATTTTAGAGGGTGAACCTCTTAATAAGAATTTTCTACATACACAAAGCCTTCGGACTGATAGCAAATTTTTTACTAATTAGACAAACCTCATTAACAGTATACGTTAGAATTTTAATATCTATAATTTTTTATTTTCATATTATAGATCTAATAATTATTTAGATTTTCTTTTGTGTGTGAATGGGATTTGCATTCATCACTATAATTTTCAGTTACCTTCGGCACATTTATCTTAATTAATCTAAGCAAGTACATTAGGTTTGAAATTTATTAAGTCAGTTATATAAAATAGATCTTTTTTATAAGAAAAAAAAAACAAATTTTAAACTCATATAAGCACGGCAAATTGTCAGAAATATTGATACCTGGAAATTATTTTCAGATCTATTGAAGAATCAACAGTAAACACTAAGGTCGGTTTATCAGAACCCGTCTTGCTACAGTGTTTAGGCTGAAAATTAAAAAAAAAATAATGGAACATTGGCTCATGAGAGCCCGACTTCCAACAGTGTTATATACTGTTCAAAGTCGGGCTCAGCTGAGCCCTTATTTGCTTTAATCACAGGCGGGTGCAGGCGAGCCAGAGGGGTGCAGGCGTGCAGTGCAGGCGCAGAGGGGGGTTCAGCTTTCATTCAAAATTTTATGGGGGTAATGAAAAATTAATTTAGGGTATTTTTGGAATAAAAAAATTGTTTGAAGAAGAAAATTTTGGTTATAAATAGATGAGAATGTTGGATGGTTTTGAGATTTATAGAGTTAGAGTGTTGGAAGAAGTTTGAAATTTGTAAGTATTTTATTTATTTTTATTATTTAATTGTATTATTTTTATTTTAAGTTGATAGATTTTATTTTTTATTTTGATAGTTTAGTTTAGTTTAGTTAAATTTTTTTATATTCTGTAATTTTATATTTTTTTGTTGATATTTTTTTGAATTATTTTATGATAGTTTAGTTTAGTTGAATTATTTTTAATTTATGATAGTTTAATTATTTTTTATTTTTGTTGGTTTTAGTTGAATTATTTTATGATATTGTAAGTTGATTTTTTTATTTTATTTTGATAGTTTAGTTAAATTTGTTAGATTATATAGTGATATTTTAGTTTATTTTGATAATTTTTTAAGTATATTTTTTATATTCTGTAAATTGATATTTTTTAATTATTTTATGATAGTTTAGTTTAGTTGAATTATTTTATGATAGTGTAAGTTGATAATTTTTTTAATTATTTTATGATAGTTTAGTTTAGTTTAGTTTAGTTTGGTTTTAGTTGAATTATTTTATTATATTGTAAGTTGATATTTTTTATTTTATTTTGATAGTTTAGTTAAATTTGTTAGATTATATAGTGATAGTTTAGTTTATTTTGATAATTTTTTAAGTATATTTTTTATATTCTGTAAATTGATATTTTTTTAAAATTATTTTATGATAGTTTAGTTTAGTTGAATTATTTTATGATAGTGTAAGCTGATAATTTTTTTAATTATTTTATGATAGTTTATTTTATTTTATTTTATTTTATTTTAGTTTAGTTTAGTTTAGTTTGGTTTTAGTTGAATTATTTTTTTATTATAGATATATCTTTTTTAATGCTAGTATTTTTTTATTATAGATATATTTTTTTAATTTATAGTTCATAGAGTTAATTATGTTAAAATTTTATGAATAATTTTAAGTTGATATATTTTATGATGCTAGTGAAATTGAAGGTATTTATATACGAAACTTGATTTTTAGTTTTATTTATTTACATTTTGAGTGTATTTTATTTTATTATAGTTTGTTATAATTTTATCTTTTATCTTTTTCATTTTTTATATTAGTTTATTTTTTTAATTTGATTTGAAACAGAAAATGAATCAGAATAAATTTCTGACAATTATCCATTATAATGGAAAAATTGTGAGAACGGGTGCCGGAATTATATTTGAAGCTGAAAACACCACAAAAATGCGATTTGAAAAGGAAATCACGCTTCGACAGTTGAAGGGGAAAATATCTCAAAAGATTGGAAGAGATATTCATGGTTTGCGTTACCAGTGGCTTACATGTGAAAATCCGGTAACATATTGTGTGCAATCAATCTTGAAGATGATGATGATGTTGCAATGATGATTGTTGAACATGAACCTGTGGAGACTCGATATATCGAGTTATTTGCGGAGATTTCTGATGTTCCGAACCCTTCTAGAACTTTCATTGGAGAATCTTCTCAAATGAATTACGTTACTGAGACTGAACTACCTGGAGGCAGTTTTCTCGCAATGTTGTCTGGTGGTACAGCTAATGAATTTAATCCAGTTGACACTTCAACAGATAATGTGAACAACCTACGTGGTCGATGGGGAGAAGCTCTTGACGATTCTAGCGAGGATGAAGATAATGATGATGATGATTTATTTCCGGATGATGTTGGTAATGCCCCTAATTATGGTGTGGGAGAATTTGTGCCACCCGCATGAGATATTACATTTTATGAGCCTCCTACTCATATGGTGTCATTAAATTTTGATGCTATGAGAGCTGCTGAATTCCCGGATATTCCCCGATTAACTTATACTGGCTCAGATGAATTATCGAATGACCTTCAATTTGAGGATAACGATCAAGATACATTGGCAGTGAAAGAGTATAGCATCAAGAATCACGTTGACTACATTGTAGTAGAGTCCAGTCAGAAGACATTCTTAGCCAAGTGTGTCAAATATGGGTAAGAGTGCAATTGAAAGGTTCGAATTACCAAACGTAAGAGGTCAAATCTGTGGGAGGTCAGTAAGTACAGTGGAGATCATACATGTTTATGAAGTTCTATTGCACAAGATCACCGAAAATTAGATACGACTGTAATAAGACATCATGTGAAGAATCTGGTCGAAATAAATCCAAGGGTTCCCGTTTCAACGATTCAGGCAACCATTGCTCAACAATTTCAATATCAAATAAAATACAAGAAAGGTTGGCGTGCCAGAGAGAAAACATTAGACTCTGTTTATGGTGATTATGATAAGTCATACAACGAGCTACCAACTTTATTGCTTGCAATGACGCATTTCATCCCAGGCACCATCGTGAGATATCAAACAAAAGATGCTTACGACCAACAAGGACAAGTTCATCAAGGCTATAAATTTTTCCACCGACTATTTTGGGCGTTCAAGCCTTGCATTGATGTCTTCCCTTACTGCAAACGTATGATCCAAGTAGATGGTACGTGGTTATATGGTAGATACTCTCATATATTGTTGATTGTTGTTGCGCAAGATGGTGATAACAATATCTTTCCGATTGCATTCGCAATTGTGGAGCAAGAGTCGGCGGAAGCTTGGAATTTCTTTTTGACAAATCTACGTGAGCATGTCGTTCGAGAAGATGGTGTCTGTATTATATATGATCGAGGGACAGGTACCAAAGCTGCTATTAATCGAGAAGGAAGTCGTTGGACACCTCCCCACGCGTACCCCGCGTACTGTGTTCGCCATATCGGGAAGAATAGTATGGAACAATTCAAAAATCAATACTTTCGTAGTGAAATTGTTAGCATGGGTAAGTATCTTTTATTTGATTATGTTTTTTTTTTATTTTATTTGTATATATATATACTAACAATATTTATAAACAGGATATATACTAACACGTCCCGATTTTGAGAGGAAAATGGCGAATCTAAATAGGTATAGCGACCGACATTGGAATTGGGCAAACAATCTAGAAAGGGAAAAATGGGCTCAATGTTACGATGAATCTGGAAGACGATACGGCCAAATGACAACCAACCTTGTGGAATGCATCAAAGGAGTACTAAAAGGATCACGTCATCTTCCGATCGCAAGCCTTGTAAAAGCGACATACTACAGGTTGGCTAAAGTTTGGACCGTAAAAGGGAAAGAAATCGAGGCATTAATCAATAGGGGCCAAAGTTGGGCTACAGACCTAGTGAGGAAAATGCAAGAGAATGTGACGAATGCAACGTCAATGAGAATTCACAGCTTTGATCGAATGAATCAGACATTTGATGTTGTTGGTCCGAGACGCTTGAATCAAGCAGCACACGCCAATGTATTTAGAGTTGATTTCCGACGGAGGTACTGTGATTGTGGAGCGTTTCAAGCATGACGATACCTTTGTCCTCATGCAGTTGCGGCATGGATGTCTGTCGGAGTTGATCCATACACCTATGTCGATGAATGCTTCAATCTGCAGAGGATAATTAATATTTACAGAACTGAGTTCCCCCTAATTGCTAATTCAAATTATTGGCCACCAATAGGGAATGAAAGATGGTTACCCGATCCTACCCTTCGTCGTACTCTAAAAGGAAGACCAAAATCAACTCGAATCCATACTAGTATGGATCTACATTATAGAGAGAAAGGACAACGCAAATGATGCACAATATGTAGAGCGGAAGGTCATTCTAGAGCTAATTGTCCAAATGAGCCCCAATTTGTATCAATTCCACTTTGAGTTTTGAATAAAGTTTGTTTGTGTGCAAATATTTGTATTTGATAATAAATATGAAGTAAGATTAAAAATATAACAATAATTAAAAGTACGAAAGGATGCGCACTATATAATTAAAAGTTTGAATAAAAGAAAATAACAATAATTAAAAGTACATCATTTCTGAATATACCAAAATTACAAGTACGAAATGAAATTAAAAGTCTGAATATACCAAAATTACAAGTACGAAATGAAATTAAAAGTCTGAATATAAAAAAAATAACAATAATTAAAAGTACATCACTTCTTATGCAACTTTTGACCATGACGAGGTGTGGTAGAAAGATAACGTCGCGGTGGACGTCTCCTCCGTTGTGGCCTATGTGATGGATCATCTTCAGCCCCTTCATCAGTAGCCTCTTCATCATCTTCATCAGCATCCTCTTCAGTCACAGAGGGATAAGTAGGTGGTGTCATGAAAATAGAACTAATATTCTCTCCCGTCAAATCTGGTGAATTCAGGATATTTTGCATTTCCTGAAATTGACTATTATCGTCATAAACAAAAGTGGGAGATTGATGCTGACTAAACTCAGGTCTGTATAAAGTTGCATCATCAAACACAGGATCATGATATTCATAACTGGAACCCGCAGCTGGAGGGACACATGTAGGAGTCGGTTCTGGTTCCTATACCGCATATGGTGTTACATTACTCATATCTAGCTCCCATGTTGTTGGCCAACCCTCCGTGTTTTGACTCGAAATATTTGAACTTCGAGATGTTCCAACTGAAGCTTTCCCTTTTCCACCATATTTTTACCTATACCGTTCACATTCTTCTCGTCCTTCAACAGTGGTTAAAAATGGTTTCCCATGATGGCGATACCACTGAATGTACTCCGAACTCTCAAAATCAAAATCAGCTTCTTCGATTGGGTATCGTACTGGTAATGATAGAGCTCTATTATTCCACAAAGTAATATACTCAACATGTACGGCTTCCCAATATGTCTCAACTTTACCATGCCCATCATAAGCATGAAGAAAGTAATGGTCGCGTGGAATACCCGGAATAGGCTGGTGAAATCCAAATTGTCTCAAGACTCTATCTGGAAAGTGGAACTCGACCGTAGAGAAATGGATCAAAGGTGCCACACTACACCATAATTCTGAATCGAACATCAGATAATCCGGTACCATCATACGCCTTCCAAATAAACTGCAAAAATATAAAAAAAAAATTATAATCACTTACAAAAAAATATGAGATTCAAAAAAATTAACTAAAAAAATAACATCATTTACCTGGTCTTGACAATATAAATCAATAAGAGATATGCATACTCTTACATTATTATGTGCTAATCCAATATCATGATTTTCATCGCACCACCTATATGAAAAATTATAATTATTTATAAAAATATAAAATTCAAAAATAAACTAAAAAAGTTAAATTACCTCGCACAGAGCGGAAACTGTATAGTAGTTCGACTAACTGGAGTGAAGAATGAAAGTCGTTGCCAAGCCCAAGCTTGTAGTAACAAAAGACAACTGCCAACACCGCCGACTCTCTTCTCTTTTTCTAGTAAAGCGCCTTTGCATAACTCACGATACAAACACGCTAAAATGGCGGATCCCCAGCTATATTCACCTCCAGACCAAGGTGTACTAAAAAATTTGAGGTATCGAACACTAACTAAATTTCCAGATTTATCAGGAAGTAGTATACCACCAATCAACTGCAGAATATACGCTCGACTAACCTGATAAATCTCTTCTATCGAGCTATAATCATTCAATTCAAACTCACTCTCTAACCAACTTAATTTAACCCGAGAACCTTTTACGTTATTTCCATATGGGACTTTTCCAAGGTACCTCTCACAAATGGAAGCAGTGGACCCTTCACTACGCTCAATCACAAGTCTCTCATTGACGGGGACTCCTATAAGATAAACTACATCTTCTAAAGTGATTGAGCATTCTCCACAAGGCATGTGGAAAGTATGAGTCTCAGGTCTCCAGCGCTCGATCAAAGCAGTTACTAATCTTGGTATCAACTTATACCCACGAAGAAACGTAGCATAATAAAAACCAGTGTTATGTAAGAAATTCAATATCCTATTATCGAGTGGAGTTTTGACAATACAACGATGATGTCTAAATGTTTCAGTTGTATCCTACAATAAAAAAAATATAACATGATTAACAAATTACAAATTTAAAACATAATTTATATAAAAAATATATACCGGTTCAGCAACCGTAAGGCTAGAAATGTGTCGATCATCTAAATACAATAGAGGAGTTTGCTCAGCCATCCTGTAAAAAATTTAAACAAAAAAATATTATTTTATTTTATAAACTAATAAAAAATTATAAATTTATTCAACAAAATAAATAATTATATGAACTAAATAAACTATCATAAAAATAATTAAAAACTATAAACTTACAATATCATAAAATAATTCAACTAAACTAAACTATCAAAAAAAAATATCACTACATAATCTAACAAATTTAACTAAACTATCAAAATAAAATAAAAAAAATATCAACTTACAATATCATAAAATAATTCAACTAAAACTAAACTAAACTAAACTAAAACTAAACTAAACTATCATAAAATAATTAAAAAATATATAAATTTACAGAATATAAAAAAATTACTTAAAAAATTATCAAAATAAACTAAAATATCACTACATAATCTAACAAATTTAACTAAACTATCAAAATAAAATAAAAAAAAAATATCAACTTGCAATATCATAAAATAATTCAACTAAAACCAAACTAAACTAAACTAAACTATCATAAAATAATTAAAAAAATTATCAACTTACATTATCACTAAATAATTCAATATTTTAACTATCATAAAATAATTCAAAAAAATATAAAATTACAGAATATAAAAAAATTTAACTAAACTAAACTAAACTAAACTAAACTATCAAAATAAAAAATAAAATCTATCAACTTAAAATAAAAATAATACAATTAAATAATAAAAATAAATAAAATACTTACAAATTTCAAACTTCTTCTAACACTCTAACTCTATAAATCTCAAAACCATCTAACATTCTCATCTATTTATAACCAAAATTTTCTTCTTCACACAATTTTTTTATCCCAAAAATACCCTAAATTAATTTTTTCCACTACCCCATAAAATTTTTAAATGAAAGCCGACACCCCCCCTCTGCGCATCACTGTGCCCTCCTGCACCTGGCGTGATTAAAGTAAATAAGGGCTCAACTGAGCCCGACTTTGAACAGTGTATAACACTGTTGGAAGTCGGGCTCTCATGAGCCAATGTTCCATTATTTTTTTTTAATTTTCAGCCTAAACACTGTAGCAAAACGGATTCTGATGAACCGACCTTAGTGTTTACTGTTGATTCTTTAATAGATCTGGAAATAATTTTCAGGTATCAATATATCTGGAATTTTTTTTATCAATATTTTAGAGAATTTGCCAAGCACACATGTTATTATTCTATTTATACTTCAATACTAAAAAATTAAATTTAAGGTCTAAAATTAACGTTTAGAGTATAAAATATTTGAATATATTGTTAGGGTTTAGAATTTAAAATTTAATATTAAAACTTAAGAATTGATTTTTTAGTGTTGGGCATAAAAACGAAATCTTTTTATTCTATACTGACAGATTTTTCTTTAAAAGAACACCGTTCCCACCGTTTTGGGATGTGTATTTAACATAAAAATCTATGTTAGGATGTTGACTAAAATAATTAACGGTTTTACCCATTCGAACTATCTAATCGAATTATATCAAATTAAAGTAAATGTACTCACCCAAAATTGTCCCTAATAAAACTTGTGGTATGAGGCAGCACAAAGTTGGTGACAATCCCCAACTAATTAGGTTTGATTGCAGCAGACAAATGGCCTTGTAATCCCCGACTAAAAGAAGTGAAGATTTACCTTGAAAAAATAAGATAAAAAAATATTATTAGATAAGACTATAAATGACGTGATGATAAGAATAACAATTTAACCTAAAACCGACGAGTTCTGACTAAACCTAACCTAATAGGGGTAATTTTTTATTAAAAAAAGTGAGTTCATGTCAGGTCAGGTTATTGAAAAAATAAAATTAATCTGGGATCGGGTTTAAAGTGAAAATTCTCTAACTCAACGGAACAACATATATTTATATAATTATTATATTTTATATATAATATTTAATATTTTTTTTTAATTTTTACGGGTCGGATCAGATTTTTTATTAAAATATCAAAAATTGAGTTATAATTTTTATTATGTCAGGTCGTGTCAAAAATAAAATATATTAAAATCAAGATCAAGATAATTATTTTAATTTTCAGGTCGAAATTGAACGACTAAAAATTTCCCCCCAACTCGCTCGACTACCATCCTTACACGATGAATCATATTTATCTAATAATTTTTGTATCTTGTGAGTTTTTTTTCAGCCTGACAATGTGCCACAAGCTGTTTTATCTTACATGTTTTAGCATAATCTTAGTGAATTCATTTCATAATTTTAATATAATTATATATTTGAAAAGATCTCACTTTATTGAAGTGGCTTTGCAGATGCCAGGTTGAGGAAATTAATGGAGGAAATCAGCAACGTAAAGACAAAAAGAAAAGAAAATTTAAGACTTAATTGGTTCATTTATTAAAATATAAGTAAAAAGAGTTTAATTTTTTAATATCGTTAAGGTTTGATCTCTAACCTTTAAAAATTAGAGTTTATTAACTATATCGAATAAAATCTTAAAAAATTCAAATATAAATGATAAAAGAAATGTTTAAAGTTTATTTTAAAATTTATATCAAAAGCTACAATGCAGGTAGAAGAACGCCGCTTGCACATGACGATTTTAAGGGAAAACACCACTTATACCTATAAGTGACGTTCTTTTTTTTATATTATTAATTTTGAAGAGAGAACGTCACTCGTATATGACGTTCTATAAAAATTAGCCTAAAATTTAAAATATAAATAATAATTTTCTATATTTTAAAATAAAAAAATTAAATTGGATTATTCTTATAATTTTGACTGAGTATAGAAATGAGAATGAAAAATTGAAGGAAACGGCTGCCTCTAGCCTACTAAACTATTTGATCCTTCTCTTATATAGAAATTTAAAATTTATATAACTTAAGCTATAATAATAAATTATAATATTATATTAATTATTTTGTATATTGAATTTTAGTGCGTGTTTGTACAATCAATTATTAAAAAATAAATTATTTTATTTTATCTTATAAATAAAAGTGTCGTGGAGAACCACGAATGATCTTTTCAAAACTTTAAATTAGAATTATTATTATTGGCATATTCATTCTATTGATTAATTCTGACTCAAATTAATTATTCTTTAAAATAGATTTTTTATAATTCAAATCAATTTAATTTAATAACAAACGTTCATTCAAATTGAATAAAAAATTAAATTATTTAAATTAATAAATCTAATTTTATTATTTAAAATTTTTTTTAATCAAATCGATGATATTCGAGTTGAATCAAACTTTCGAGTTGATTTATTATATTATAATACGATTTAATTATAATTTAAACGACTAATCATATAAGTGTATATATATATATATATCTTAATTTTTTTCATATATGACAATATCTCTTATGTATATAAATCATAAAAAATTTAAAAAACTTATCTCGAACTTAAAATAAATATTTTAATTACTAAAAATTTTAAATTATTTAAATTTCTATTTTACAACTTATTAAACTATATTTAAAATTTTTTAAGTCAATTGAATTTATAAAATTTTAAATATAATCAAAACGAGTAAAGTATTTTCACCTAGAGTTGAATTATTCAAATTTTTTCGAATCAATTCTAACCTTGCTCACCCCATTTAATTATAAATACATATTAATATAAATTGTACCTTAAATAATGAAATGCACTATACAAATCTTGTTAAAATCAAGTGTTTTCGACCTTAAATCGAAATCTAATAATATATTTTACAGTTGAGTATGGTGATTTTCAAATATACAAATTAGACTAAAAAATTCTATTAAAATTGAAATTATACTTGGTTTAATTTTTTGTGTATTTAAAAATAAAGAAGTGAAAAAAAAAACTCATATAATTTGATAAAATTGGATAAAGTAGAAGTGAAAAAATTACCAAGTTAATACTTCCAATAAATAAAAAGAGAGATGAAAATAAATATATATATAAATAAATAAAATAGATTTCCAATAAATAAAAAGAGAGATTAAAATGAAACAAATATGACGTAAAATATCCGAATTTATATTCGGATATTCAAAAGATTGAAGATGTTAAATGCCCTACATATGCTTAAACATGAGACCAGAACACATATGGAAAACAAAATCTGCATGAACCTAAGATGATGTATTGTCTCCAGATATGTCGAAAATCAGTTCCAAAGGAATGTCAATGGCTTACTACTATCTTGTATCTATAAGATATGAACCATCTTACCTGTCGTTTCCGAGACTATTAACATCTGTTGTGGAACTTCCTATGTATTGTAGCATTATCCGACGTCGAATTTTCATTGAGAGCAGCAGCCATTGCTTTCGGGTGCTTGTTTCTGCTGCAAAATTTGTTTCTTAACCGTGGCCGAGCCTTTCTCCAATAAAGAAGGTACCTCAAGAATCTGTAAAGTAACATAATTTGTGAGTATAACATGGACCGGAAATTACTCGGTGATCATCGTATATAAATGTTATTTATCGGAGAGTAAAACAAGTGCAAAGGAGTCCAGTAGTGGACATTATAAAACATTCGAATTCGTAACAATATGAGTGTTAAATTGTTGACAGATTCCAGTCCAAGAAAACTACCTTCAAAATGAGATCTTTAAAGCATTGATGCACATTTGTTCTGGTTCTATCACTGCATTCAAGAAAAGAACATTTATGTTGCTGTGCGAGAGCCATACCCTCTTCTCGAGTTACAGCCCTTTCACCGTCCTGAAAATGGCACATTTCTTTCTCATAAGAACAAGATGTCTCAAAAGACGTGATATTAAGGTTAAAAGGTCAGGTTGGGTGAATCCATTCTACGCATCGTATTTGATTAAGCAATAACCGAGCACTGCCTTGTTCATTGTAAGCATTGAAATTTATATCTGATGATATGTACACTGGAGAAATGAGACGATGACAAGTACGTAGGGCTTACCCTGTCAACTTTATTGCCAACCAGAATTTTGATACACTCGGGATTAGTGGAGTAGAGCTCGACTTCCTTCGCCCAAACTTCAGACAAGTTGGTGAAGGTTTCACGCCGTGTAACGTCGTATACTTCAAAATAACATAGAAATAAGGGTTCAAATTCCCATGATTTAGCTGCAAGCAGCAATGGTATCTTAAACTACAAAGTATGGCCAGTGCATAAACTACGAAGTATCAAGTATCAACAAGTCGACATATGTCAAATACTTGTTCAAAAAAAAATCATCATATAAAAAATAAGTTATGAGGAGTAAAATACAAATTCAAGTAAAAAAAAATCAACAAACATTCAAGGCTAAAATGTTTCAGATTTGAGAGGACATACCAAGGACAATCCCGTGTGCACCCCTATAGTAAGAGCTAGTTAATGTTCCAAATCTCTCTTGGCCAGCTGCAATAGGTAAAAATACCATTAAAACAAGAACTATGCACATGTAAGTTCCCACTTCAAATTCCATAGTAAGGGAAATTGAGTGAGGTAGAACAATGCATGCAACTTTTGTACATCAATAAACAAACCTTAGGTGCTCTTTTGCTGCAATGGTTAGAAAATATGTCGGAATAGTTGGTCTAACTCTAGCACCGATCCCTATTAACATAGGGGGATTCAATAAGAAATTTCTGAGAACACACTAGAAAGGTACTCAGTTGTATGATACGCTACTGAACTTCCAGATATGTGTTTCTAGTTTTATAAAACAAATTCCTTGGCTCTGTCTTTTCACCGGCATGCTTTCTGGTACTTTTTGGCCAATATTTACTTTTACAGCAACCTACCAACTTCCTTGGGTTCCATAAACATATAAGCATATCCAATAGAAGGCGGAGAATACTCATCAATGCTATCTTCACTCCTCTGGGTAGAAGATCAGTCCACTATGCTTCAGCAGTACTTGAATAAGGATTATAGGCTAACCAATTATCGCATCATTAAATATCTCAGAGTTTCTCAAACAATTACGGCAGTGTTTCAAATTCATTTTTTTCCGATAATCAGTGCATTGATCTCAAATTTTAGGCTGGATGTCCTTTTTCTTGCAACTTAATAGATAAAGCTTCTTTGGCTACCAACGATCAATCAAGATATCCAACACTTTCACAACACACCTTAGAGAAACAGTCATTAAATTTTCTCTCTTTAAAGCACACTTGCTATGCTGATAATCATTGCAAAGTCATTGGAACATTTCAAACCTTTTTACTAGCACTTACTACTAGGTTCTATATAATCGGTCCATCAGGCATTCAACTAAAACCAGATTCTAAGCTTAGCCCAAAAAATAAGGATTCTAAACAAGTAGCATATCAGATTTCATTTTGGGTTTTCTACTTCTCGAAAGCCACTAGAATCATTCTATCTCCTTAAAACTTGTGATAGTTTGCTAAACTACTCTTCTCCTTATCATTTTGATTCAAAGATCAAACTGACACATCTTTGAGATTCTCGAAACTTTATCCATCCATAAAAATGTTGAAATGTAGACAAGTTCTACAGTTTGCTAATTGCTACTAATTCAGTACTAGAACTCTGGAATGACGGAAATATCATTTAAAAGAACAGAGTTAACATTCAAACACATTCTTCAACCTTCCTGCTGTTTCTAACAAGGATGAAACAATTTCAAAACCCACTTCTCTTTTCCCACCCAAGACTCCACATAAGTACAGCAGAACATCAGTAACATCAACTACAAGCCTCTCTAAATAGCCGTGCAATGAACAAGATACAAAGGGGAAACACCGGAAAATATAGGTTTAAGTAAGAACTAGTTGCGAAGTGTTGGTTATATCTATCAATTACCTGTGTCCCAGATTGTAAGTTTCAATCTTTTCCCACCAATTGTGACCATCTTGATTTTGAAATCAACCCCTGGAAACATTCAAAACAAGAAGCACAGCTCAATAAACATATGGCATAAAGTCGAACATAAAGAATAAGATATTGCTCAAACATAGGACAAGAAGATGTACACAAAATACAGAGAAAAAGAACACATCGCCCTCCCTACCACCTATCAAGTCATCTACAAGGGGCTCCAAAATCCAGACCAAAGTGCAAAATTGCTTCAAGGGCAATTGAATTAATTTTCCATGCCTAAATTTTACAGCTATCTACTCAATTACAAATTTACAAGTGCCTAAACTGTTCACTGTTTCATCAAAGCTAATTAAAGTATAGCAAAATGAACCATTGAGCCTATCTCCTGAAAATTATAAGGCTAAAAATTCACATAACCACTTAGAGGAAATTCTAGCTTAAATGAAAGGAAATTACACTAACACAATGAATAATTTTGTTGGTGTAGTAGCATCTCAACTCCACCCCTAATTCCATTCTTTTTTCTTAGTAATTTAATCCCAAAGCCAAAAGCCAAAAGCAACATGCAAGAAAAAAAATGTTGGCCAAAAAAAGGAGTTGAAAAGAGAGAGTAAAGGAGTTACCGATGGTGGGAGAAAGATCATGAACAAAGTTGGAGATGAAAGAAACAAGCAAACTACTTTTTCCAACACCAGAATCACCAATCAACAATATTTTAAATGAATAATCATAGTTGTTGTTCCATCCTCCCTTTGAAGAAGAAGAAGAACCCAACATATTTGTTAAAGTACAACAAATAAAAAATATATCTTTTTTTTCCTTTTTTGCAAAGATGGGTTCTTTTTTTTGTTCTTCTTTGTTCATCAAACAACAACCAGGAAAAAAATGGATGAAAATAAGGAAATTTCTCAGGTGGTAGTAGATACTAGATAGAGACAAAGGTGGGGTTGGCGGGTAGTGTTTGTAAATAATGATTTCTGGGTTTTGATTGTTCCACGCTCCACTCACAGGGCCCAAAATATAGATTGCATAGCAAATATCAACAATAAAAATATAAAAAAAAAAAACTGAGGCCGGATTTTTGGCATTTAATAGTTTGTTTGCAGTCTGCACTTCAGTTAATTAAGGGAAATCCCAAAGATATTTTTCTTAATCTGATACGCTAAGTGTTTTTAAGGTGTAATGATTTTTCTCTAATTCTTACTTTTTATATAAAAATATTTAAATATACTATACATGTGTATCTAAACAATTAAGTCATTGTGAAACAACCCAAAAAAACAATAGAACTAAATTTTAATTTAATAGAGAATTCACCTAAGCCAAAACACAAACACTTGGTGTGCAAGAAACTAGATGCAACAATTTAATGAATTTATGCAAATTTGGGGATTTACCGATGATATTGAAGATGTCAGCGAGAGGCAACGTCGCAATCAAAGGGATCGTTGCGTAGTTAGCTGAACGGCCTCATCATCATTTACCTTTCATCGTTTTGTTGGAACAAAGACACGTCGCCGTGGGCAAACGCCTACGCTCTCAACAGTCAACACGTACCACCGTACGACACACCGAGTCATCTCTGCTCACTTCAGCTGCTGCCCCATCCCTTTGACCATTCTGATCTCTTCTTGCTCAACGGTTGAACAGTTTGACTCACTTATTTTAAACTACATTTTTTTTGTTACTCAAATCTATCATTTTTTATTTTATTCACTTAACTTTGAATTTTTTAAATTCTATCACTAAATTCTTGAATTTTATTTCTGAAATTTTCTTAAAATTTTAGGTTTTGTTTTTGAGTGAGGCAAGAAACAGTCGTTTAGTGACTGAATGTTCGTTGAAGTAGGGGTGTTCAAAAATAATTGATTCGATCTGATTATTCATTAATCTGATCCGAAAATTTAGATATTTAATCTAGATTTTATTTTTAGATCGGATATTCGATTTGATTTTAAGTTTTTTGGATCAGATACGGATCACAATATTTCAAGTTTTGGATTATTCGAAAATTCAGAAATTCAAAATTTTAAATTTTCATAATATTAATCTTGTTCTATTTAATTTGTTATATTTAAAAATTTTAAAAATTAAAACTTTTATAATTGTGAATCTTATTGTATTTAGTAATGTGTTATTTATTATATTCGAAATTCTAAAATTTTTATAAATACAACCTTTAAAATCGAAAAAATAATATAATCAAATTATATTTTTTGGATAATTGAATATCCGACTATCTGATCCGAATATTCGATATCCGAATATACGGATATCCGTTTTTTCGGATCGGATACGGATCACTATATCATTAATCCAAAAATTCAAATATCCAAAAAAATCGGATTCGATCCGACATCCGACAATAAACACTCCTATTTTGAGGAGAGAATTATACAAGTAAACGAAATTAAAGTAATCATTGATACCTATTTAACAGAAAAACACGATAAAACAGTTGTTTGGGGGGGGGGGGATTTAACCACAAACGAGGCTTTAATCTTTTTTTCATGACCATAACCATTTTTTATTGTTATTCGATCATTCTTAACTATCGTTTTACGACATGACCGATATCAAAATATTTTTTTTAAAATTATTTTCTAAAAAAAATATTTTAAATTAAATCAAACTCAAATAAAAACTTTAATTTTGTCTTAACTTAATATACGATCTTCGTCATCTATCAACGTAAAATTAGAGAAATTATATCATGGGTCAGTCCCACCACGTCATCTATGAGACCAACCACTAAAAACTACACACCTCTTCAATTTTTAATTTTTCATGTGAAGATTCACTTGAGAAAAATAAATATGACATGAAAAAATTGATGAGGTGGGTAGTTTTTAATGGTTGGTCCATGAACACGTGGTGAGACTGACCTATGATATAATTTTTCGTAAAATTGATATATTATATTTTTCTTCTCTCTTGACCTCTTCATTATTCGAATTTCGAAGAAAAAAAGACTAGTGATGAAATTGAAAATATAAAAATTAAATGACTAAAACAGAAATACAAACAAAGATTAGTGTTCAAAACTATATTTTACCCTTTATTTTTATCTCTTCCCATTTATTTCATTTCATTTCTACACGTGTATCGTGACCAACCGAGATATTTGTAATCTTTTGAGAAATTTTGTGTATATATTATAATTTAAATTTATTTATCAACAATATCCAATAATTTCAAATAAAATATTAAAAATAAATATTTTAATATTATAAATAAAATAAATTAAATTAGAATAATCATTTTATTATAGACTTTTACGGTATTTAATAATTAAATTTTAACGTTGTGAATAAAATAAATTTTAATAATTTAAAAAATATATTATTATTATTATTATTATTATTAGAAGAAGAAGAATACTTCAATTCGACCGGTGTTTAACCAATTTATTTATATAATATATATTTAAAAAATAAATATTATTGTATAATTACTGAAATATTGGAAAATTTTCAAACATTAAATTTATTTACACTAAAAGTCCAGGCCCAATGGGCCTATATAACTAAAATCTAGGCCAGAAAAGATTCTTACTTCGTCTGTCGTCTTGGAATCGATGGGAAACGGTTTTATGGCTTTAGTTACGGGTCAACGTTCGATCGAATTTAGTTGAGTTAAAAAAAATTGAGTTATTTAAGTTGACGAATTTAATTTTATCGTTCGAACTTTTATTCAAAAAATTTCAAGTCGAGTTAAAAAAATTCGAGTCAAGTTCAATTGAGTTTTCGAATTCTTATAAAAAATTAATTTTAATTATTTATTATGTTATAATACGATTTGATTGTAATTTAAATGACTTTCACTAATCGTGTATATATATATATATTTCTTTATATTTTTCTATATATGACAATATTTTTTTATATCGGTATATATATATATATCATAAAAATTTGAGAGACTCGTTTCAAACTTAAAAATATATCCTCTAATCACTATACATTTCAAGTTATTCGAATTTTATTTTATAACTCATATTTTAATTGAATTTTTTTTGAGTAAAATCGAGTTTATAAAATTTCGAATCGAGTTAAAACGAATCGAATATTTTTTTACTTTGAGTCAAATCAAATAATTTGATTTTTTCGAGTCGATTTGAGTTTTACTCATCCCTAACTTTAATAACAACCGTTTCTTAAACATATCCTTTTTATTTAAGATTTTTTTACAATAAAATAATATTTATATTCTTATTATAAATATTGAGTTTTAAATCTATATTAAATAAAAAGTATGTAAATATTTTTTTATCATTCCACCAATTAAATGTCAGGAATTTATCTATATACCTTTTAAGTTCTAATTAGGAATTTAATATCTACAAATCTTTTTATATTTTAAGTTTTAATTTTTTTTTTATTCCTTGGTGGTATTATAAAATATGAATAAATAATAGTTCACTTTTTATTTGATGTACGTTTTGTCGGTTTTCGAATTCTTAATTTGTATGTCTTTTTATTATGTTTTTATTAAACAAATCGAATAAAAAAAATCTAATTATGCTTATAAGGATATAGCTATATAGGAAGAGATCATGCATATCGGGATGATAAAATAATTTGAATTCGACGGTTTAAATGTGATATAGTAGAAGTAATTTTTTAAATAATTAAGTTAGAAATAAGACAAAACGGGTTTTAAAAAAAGACGAATTGAGTTTAAGTGATTTGAAACTAAGGTACTAATCACCCGATTTAATCTGACCTAAATATTATTATATTATTTTATTATCATCTAACGTACTAAAATTAGTGTAAAATTAATTAGTATAAAATTAAATGAGTTTTACATTATACAGATTGATCCTAATCTTTTATAGATATATCATTATATATATCAATCAGGGTTAAACTTTTTTCATCCATACGTCATTTATTTATTTTCTTCTTCTCTTCTCTCATTCTTCCGTCGCTACTTTTTATCATTCTTCAAGTCAATTCCATCACTTTTTAATCTTTTTCGATGATTTTTTCTAATTTTTTATCTTTTTATTATTAACGGCTCACTAAAAACGTATTTATTTCGTTGTTTCGATAAATTTTATAATTTAAATTCAAGAATAATTTTTATTTTTGTTGTTTCGTTTACTCGATGTTTTCTTATATAGCTCATATCTTGATCTTTTCTATATCTATACATCATTCTGTATAGATACATTTTCTGTATCTATACACATTGTGTATATATACAAAAAGATAAACGTGAATTCATACATCTTATTGATCTTTTTTATAAAATCGTTGTGTTATTGTGTTAACTATAATGATATATAACGTGAATTTATGGTGAATGTGTAGATAAGGTCAATTAAGAGTGTTATACGATGATTGAAAAGGAATATAATTTATACTATTTATTCGATACTTTTACATACGATTCGTATCTTGACCCTCTTTGCATCTATATATCGTTGTGTAGATGAAATTCCGTAAGTTTATTTATTTATTGTATTTTATATTGCTCTAATTTCAAGCCTTTTTTAATGTATTAGATTTAGGGTTCGAGTTTAGATATTTAATTTATAGTTTAAGATTTTAAATTTAGTATTATTAAAACTTAATATTTATGGTTTGGAATTTTTGAGTTTAAAGTTATGAATTTAAATTCTATATTACAAGGTTTAAATATATATTTGTACAAAAAAAATTACATTGTATGTGCATCAAATATTGATTTTTTTTATTTTATAAAAATTAAAAAAAATATTTTATTTTTCTCGGAATTTGGTCTCAAAAAAATTTAAAAAAATAATTCTTCTATTTTAATTTTCATAATTTTATTCTCGTGCTTTTAAAAAACTAAGAAGTTAATATTATTGTTGAAAAATATGAACCTAATTGGACTAGTTCATTATTTTCATAATATAGGAGAACTAAATTCTTATAAATTAAAATAAATGGACTAACTTTTTAATTTTTATAAAGTCGAGGGGATTAGGTTTGTAATTAATCCTTCGTTATTTGTGTACTGCTAATTGCTGGTTTAATTTTTAAAATGGATTTTGTAATTATTAATAAAATAGTATAATTTCCAAAATGGAAAAATAATTAATTATTTTCCAAAATAATAAAGGGTAAATTAATTATTTGGGAAAAGAGAACTAATTTCTTATAAAGTAAAGTAAATGGACTACTTTTAATTTTTTTTAAATATTTAATCCTTATCTTTTACCATGATTGATTATTTTCATACCATATTATCCTTTTCCAAATAATTAATTTACCATTTATTATTTTGGAAAATAATTTATTATTTTCTCATTTTTGGAAATTATATTAATACATTTATAATTACAAAATCTATTTTCAAAATGTAGTGGATTTTTTAATAATTAAATTAAATATTTTAGGTTTTATTATAAAATAATCCCCTAAATTATACCATTTTTCTTATTTCAGGTGTTTAAAGTTTATTTTAATCGAAATTAGTGTAATATCTTAATTTTTTTTGTTTTAGGTCAGTATAGAGTTAAATTCTCCTCACCCAAAGAATATTTTTTTATTTTTTATTTTTGTTACTCTATTTAAAATTTTAGTTTATTTATAAATTTATCCCTCACTTTTAATTATTTATATTTAACCCCTAATATCAGATTCCGACTATGTTCCTGATTTAGGTGCATACAATTAAAAAAACCCGAGCACTCGGATATTATTTAACAAGTCGCTTATTTTAGACATTTATTTTAATAAAAATAACTTATAAGCACTTATTTTGACCTGAAAATAATTTTAAACATTCGAATAAAATAAACTTTAAATATCTAAAATAAAAAAATATAATTTAGACACTTATTTTATTAATGAATCGAATATTTAACCAGCAGTTAACAGTTCACCAATAGCAATAGAGTAGAAAGGACAATAGTAAGTAATTATTTTATTTATATTCATTTCATTTCTGCTAAACCCAACATAAAAAGGTCGAAATTTCTTGCAATTGAAGGCACCCTTTGTTTCTTCTCCTTCAATCCATAATCCCTCCTTTCTTCTCTCATTCAACGCTTCCTTCGCCTACGAAAAAACCCTTTTTTTGGGGTTCCAAACCATGGGTCGTGAAACTTCTTTAGCTTTGGCTCAGGTACCGTCTTCGGGGCCGGCGGCGGCGAAGACTGGAGTTCCAGCGACGGCTTTAGCTCCTGGGTTTCGATTCCATCCGACAGATGAAGAGTTGGTTAGCTATTACTTGAAAAGAAAGGTTTCCGATAAGCCTGTTAGGTTCGACGCCATTGCTGAGGTCGATATTTATAAGCATGAACCTTGGGAACTTTCAGGTGTTTTTCTTTTTATTTGTTTTCTCAACTTGGGTAAATGGTATTTTGTTAATTTCTTTTTTCATTTAAAGATTTTAGAAGCATAATCTGTTCAAAATTTTATGGAATACATGGAAATAATTGAGGGTTTTGTTTATAATTGTTCACTGTTGCTTGATGTTAGTTTATTTTTAGCTGTTTTTTTTTTTAATATTAGTTCTTGTTTTCAGCTAAATAGAGTTTATGTTGATTTCTATTTCACTTATTTTGGTCTTATTTTTTCATGTTTTGGGGTTTTCTATGAGAACTATGCTATCACTCTTATGCTGTTTTGCAGTGGGTTTACTGTGTGGTTTTTTTAGTTCATTTTGAGCTATGGTGCTAATGTTTTTGTTGGTGATTGTTTTTCAGACAAGTCACGGTTGAAAACCAGAGACCAAGAGTGGTATTTTTTCAGTTTATTGGACAGAAAGTATGTCAATGGGGCGAGAATGAACAGGTCTACGAATGAAGGGTACTGGAAGGCCACGGGGAAGGATCGAGAAGTCCGCCACAAGGGAGAGCTTATTGGGATGAAAAAGACACTTGTATTTCATATCGGGAGAGCTCCAGGCGGGGTGCGGACCAATTGGGTTATGCATGAGCATCGGCTTGTTGAAGGAGAATTAGACAGAATTGGGGCATTGCAGGTTAGAGCTGATACAAACTAATATTCATATTGATAATGGTTTGTTATCTTTGGTTGAGTTTAGTTGATGTTACGACCTACATTTTTATGCATGTTAAGAGATTGCAGCACATTGAAGATAGATTTTGGATGATGAGAGTTATCGAATTTTAACATGAAATACTTAGTACGTTATGCCTTAGGTGATAGATGAGGCCGCATTGGTTTGATTATACTGAATAATTGACATATCGAGATATGTTTTTCTGTTTGGGAAAAATATAAAATATGGAATAAGATGAAAACAAATATGAGTTTGATTTGTGTGTATGTATTTGAAATACTTAAGTTGGATAATATATATGCATGAAGCTTGAAACCTTATGTTTCGAAGTCCTAAAATGTTCTCAATGTCCTGTTATTTATTTACAATTTTGGAAACTAATAAGCATTGTTTCGTCTTGTTTTCATTTTTTTCCTATCTCTATCTTTTGAGTGGAGAAGGGGTATGTGCTATGTAGAGTATTTCATAAGAACAATATAGGACCACCCAATGGAAACCGATATGCACCCTTTGTTGAGGCGGAATGGGATGATGCTTCAGCGACTTTGGTTCCGGGACTAGATGCTCGGGATGATGGTGTAGCTGGAAATGGTGTAATTGCTGGCAATGAAGTGGCAACTGCTGAGAAGGAAGTGAATGAAAGCCATGCTGTTCAAATGATAGGTGTTGAGCAGGTTTGTGCTTTAGTTTCTCTGTCACTACATTTGTATAATATTGAATTTTATTATACATGCTTATCCCATTCACAGAGTCGAACTTTTATGTAGTTTGGCGCTTTGATGACTTACATGTTTTAAAGTATCATGTATCAATTTCATCAACTTATAGCCTCTATAATGACTTAATCAAGATAACTGAACTTTTTCATTGAAGCAAAAGAGATACATGCTTGTTTGTAACGAATCAAAAGGAAAAAACAAAATAGTATGCTAACAGTATTTAATAATTACAGAATTTATTTGACTTTTTTCATTGAATCGAATATCCTGTGCTGAATAACTAACTGTGTTTTCTCAACAAACAAAAAAATCTTGAACAATGGTGAACAAGATTTTGAGATAATATCCTATTGAGCTCCCAATTACAGTGATAACTATAAAAGTAAAGTTTCATAGTTTTATAATTGTGGTTTATGGTTTATCCTGAACTGGTATGAACTTTCAGTAAGTTTTGTGGTAGGCGTTGCCGGATTGCTCTTTCTCTTGGTTCCTTCGTGTATTAGAGTTGCCACTTCCCGAGCAATCCTCATGACAAGTTAGGATGGGATGTAACACTAGGTACTGTTGCCGTTGTGCAATTGAATTAGCAACTTCCTTCTCTAGAATTTGGATAAGCATCCATCTGCACTCCGATGTTAGAGAAACCTTTCGGTTCTGATTGACATAAGGTTGATACGGCGTGACAAACTTCAAATTATTTAGAGCTGCTATATGATTGTATTAGTTAAGCAATTTAAGTCTCAAAGTTCTTCCTCTTCAGTTTCATTCCGATGCATTTACGTAGCGTAATTGTGTGCCGTGTGGCACTCGTACATCTGTCTTTTACATTTTCCTTTTTGGCTTAAATAATGATGATGATTGCTTCTGATTTCAATTTTATCTGCTATGCTGCACTTATTTATTTTACTTCTTTCTTCCCTGTTTATATGTAAGTTGGACAATATATTTGTGTTATTGAAAAGTCGTTGCCCTATCTTCTTAAGTCCCGGACTCTCGGTTGCTTCTAAAGTTTCTTTAAAAATGGTTGTAGGGGACTCAATATGCTGCTGGGGATGCTCCGCTTGATGATGAAGTTCCTAGAGAGTCATCAAATGAGAGAACAGATGACTGTATTGCATTGCCCCCATGCAAGGTCGAGAGAGCCGATGATTGCCCTCCGGTATGCGTTCTTAATAGAGAAGCATCCTTACCTCTGCTCCAGTACAAGAGAAGACGGCATAATTATTCGGCTCCCAACCATACCAATGCTTCTGAGAATTTAACTCGAACAACTCAGGATCGTTGCTCATCGACAACGACAACAGCAGCAACAGTAACAATGTCATCCGCTACGACAACGGCAATTTCTGCCCTCTTGGAATTTTCGTTAATGGAACCTCTAGAACCCAAACAGAACAGGCCCCGCGTTCCTCCACCGATATTTGACACTGCTAATCTAGATTCTGTAGTGCCTCCTGGCTGCATGAAACTCATCAACGAATTGCAGAACAAGATCCATGAGATCTCTGTCGAGAGGGAGACGTTGAAGCTGGAAATGATGAGTGCTCAAGCTATGATAAACATCCTCCAATCTAGAATAGATCACCTTAGCAAGGAGAACGAGGACCTGAAGCGGAGCAACCGATCCGCATAGCCTGTATTGTTCTCGGATTTTCGTATTCAACGTATGAATAATCGTTCACCGGTGTGATAGAAAAACTGTGATGACATTAGAATTTGGTTTGCTTGCTTGTTGTTAAACAAATGTTGTAACTTTTTCCTGCTTAGTTGAATACATTTTAAAACTTAACCCAAAATAAGCATATATATATATATATGTATATGTATATGTATGTATATATATCAAGAACAGAGCTTTAGAGGAAAAGTGAAGATGACAAGAGGATCAGGATAGTTGTCTTTTGTGGTAAGGGAAATACTTAATCCTCTCATGCCAACATCTGCTGTTGATTCTAATTCTATCCAGTGAAAAACATTAAAATTTATAACATTTAAAAAAATGAAAAAGATTGATGATATAAATAAAAATAAATAAATAAATTTAAAATTAATTTTAAAAATATTAATCTAAAAATTTAAAAGTACTTTCAAACCAAACTGAAAAACATATTTGACTTAAAAAGTTATATGTTTTGTATTTTTTGGTCTGAATCTATTTTTGAATTAAAATATATTTTTCAAAAACATTAAAGAACAAAACCTTAATTAGTTATAGGGTGTTCATGGTAGGTTAATTATATTGTTTAATCTAAACGGTTGATTAATCATTATAACGGTTATTAAATTTTATTAACAGTAATATAACTATTAAGAAACGGTTAACCCTAAAAGTTAACTATTAAGATGTGATTAACCAACAGTCTGATTATAAGTTAACCTATAACCTATTATAACTTTTCCTACATATTTATTATTTTTTAAAGAATAATATAATTATCTCTAAGATAAATAATATATTAAAATCTTTATAAAAATATTTAAATAAAAATATTTTAATTACTTACGCCATAATTAAAAAAATACTTATATACCGTAAAGTCTCAATATAAGACAAAACATACAAACTATGTAAAATTTTAAAATTAAAATGTTTACGGTACATAAAATTGTAACAATACACCATCAAAGTTCAAGACATAAAAATCGTTATCAAAGTTTTTAAAAATAAATGTTTAACTTAATATATAATAATCAAAGTTTAAGACATAAAAATGATTATCAAAGTTTAAAAAATTATTTTATATTTTAAATATAAATATAAATATAAATAATTAAATAACGGTTAACCTATAGGTTAATAATTAGTCAAAATTCGTAACCGTAATCATTAACTATCATTTTTAACGGTTTGATTAATCAAAACCGTTTAATTTTAATAGTTTGATTAATTAACCTATAAAATATGACAGTTATACTAATTAATTGTTATAATTAACGATTACGATTAATTATGCGCACCGTAATTAATTATATAAAGTCGAGTAGAACTTCCCAATTATACCATTGGCCTTTCAAGTTTCTGTCGAAAAATTCAGTCTTTCATTTAATTAGAGATTAATATAGTAGAAAATCAGAGATTAAGTTGTATGAAAAAATGATAGAGAGATTAAGAAAAAAAATTAAATATATAATTGTATAGATTATTTTTATTTTAATTATTAAAATAGAGGTAAAATAATGATTTAGAGATAATATAAATATTTTATTTTTTATTTTATTATATTAGATCAATCTTTCATTAACGTTTAATGATAACAAATATCTTAATTAATGTAAATTTATAGATTAAAAATATAAATAATCATAACAATTAAATTTAAAAATTAATGATTAAAATTATACAAATATAAGTAACAATTACAAATAATTTAATTATTATATTTATATTTGTCTCCCTTTAAAAAATCTAAAAAAAGTAAATTTTAAATGGACTTTCACGTAGTAAACTACATAAATGATCTCTTAACTATACCTTAATTATCTTTTTTTATTCATTGACTATCGAATGTTATAAATCGATTCATTGATCAACTTTTTTTATACAAAGTGATTCTGTGCCGTTAAACATTTGATGGGAAATTGATGTAAAGGTTAACATGCTGATTTGGATCACCATGTGGCATCCTCGATCTCTATAATCCAAGTCAGCATGTTAACGTCCACATCAGTTTCCCGTCAAATTATTAACGGCACATGATCACTTTATATAAAAAAAGTTAGTCAATGGATCAATTTATAATATTTAATAGTTAGGAAATATAAAAAATAATTAAGGTATAATTAAGGGACCATTTGTGTAGTTTACCCTAATTATTTTGCTTTAAAAATCCCTTCTATATTCACGTTTCCCCCGCCGACATTCACTCTTGGCTTCCAACAGCGAATCAGAAATTCACAAAAAGGGTAATCTTTGAAAACCCTAATCTTTACTAGAAGATTTCTCCCCCTATTGAGTCATGGGATGTTCAGTTGTGTCATCACTCTGCTATTGTTTGATTGATTTTCTTCATCTCACTGGTTGTTATTCTGTCTTATCTCGTATACTCTATATGTTTATTGGTGGTGCTAGCGGTGAGTTACCACCGCTATCAAGGTCTTTACCGGTGGCGGGTGGCTCGCCACCGCTATTTGAGGCCCTCACTTTCTGGGAATTTAGCAATTTACTTTGTCCTAAATGATGTTACTTTATTGATAAATCCCCCTTTCTTGGGACTAAGTTTTTGAGGCTTCAGTTTTCGTATGTATTTATGTAGTTTAATTCATGTCTTGGAACACAGATAAAACTAGACTGTTAAAATATATACCTTTCTGTTAATCAATCATAATTTTTGTTCCTATTTTGTGTTGATATTTAATGTTTTTGGGATGTTTAAGGATCAGTTTGGAGTGGAATGTTATCGGTTTGGATTTATTATCAAATAGAATATTTCTATGGAGTTGATTTAGATGATACAGTTTCAGCTAAACATTTAGGCCAATGATAGGCTCATGTATATCTTAGCAGGTTTTAGATCCCTTCAATATGCACAAGGGATCTGGTTTTATGCGGATGATCGAAGTTTAGATTTTTGTTGAAACATCAATCTAGTTTTATGAATGAAAATTATTTGGATTGTTTTCTCTGTGTATGTTATATTGGATCTTGGAGGAGATGTACAATAAGGTTTTCTAAACAACTGTGTGTGTTATTGTTATTTGATATCATACATGACAATAGGATGGATGTAATTTCCTTATTTAATTTCAGTGTTTTACGATTCTTTTTTCTGGTTGATTTAATCCCGGCTTTTTTTTTAATGCAGAGCTTCTTTACAGTTGTCATCTTTGACCACTTGTTTCTGCTCGATAATGGCAACTAGTAAGTTTCATATCATCTTTAAGTATGTATATGTATTTATATTTAATCTTATCTTGATACGCTAAGATTGTCGTAATATTGCTATGGCTTCTATCTCTTATTGTTCAGTAGTTCTGCGTCATTTGCGAGTCTCATATTTTATTTATGCAGGGCTTCAGTTTGAAAATTCATGTGAAGTTGGAGTCTTTTCGAAGCTGACCAATGCTTACTGCTTGGTTGCAATTGGAGGGTCAGAAAACTTCTATAGGTGAGCATGTCTTCTACAGTTATCTTTTTGTATTCTCGATAATATATTAAGGTTATATTGGCAATTTGCAGTGCTTTTGAGTCGGAGCTGGCAGATGTTATTCCGGTCGTTAAGACTTCTATTTCTGGCACTAGAATAATAGGACGGCTATGTGCTGGTGAGAAATTTTCAGGCTTTCTTGATCTTATGTTATCTGTCAGATGCATCTGATTTTGTTTATCTGAGCTTTCTTTGTTCGACAGGAAATAAGAATGGGCTACTTGTTCCCCACACTACCACAGATCAAGGTAATTTGAGTTGTCTTGAAGAAGGAAGAATGATGTGACTTTCTTCTATTGTTACTATTACTGATTCGGATCTGAACTTACAATTCTCTTGCCGTACCTTTATTATATTTCACTATTTTTGAAGTTTAAACTCAGTTTCTACTTTCTGACATTAATGTTGGATTGTTCTTTCTTATTGAAGAACTTCAACACTTGCGGAATAGTCTACCGGATCAAGTTGTTGTTCAACGCATAGACGAGAAACTATCTGCTCTTGGGAACTGTATTGCTTGCAATGACCATGTTGCTTTGACTCACACTGATCTAGACAAGGTAGACATCTATATGCCATTGTAAGAACATGGTTGAACTTGCATCATCTCATGATATTACAATATGTTTTATAATGCTCTGTTTGTCTGCAATTTGAATCAGGAAACCGAGGAGATCATCGCTGATGTTCTAGGTGTTGAAGTTTTCAGGCAGACAATTGCCGGTAATATTCTTGTAGGGAGCTACTGTGCCTTTTCTAACAGAGGTGGCTTGGTAAGATGGAATCTCTTCATTTAGCAACAATAATTACCTCGTATTTTTTCCTTTGTATTCTGATTTTGGTTGATGAACGGTGCAAGGTCCATCCTCATACATCCATTGAAGACTTAGATGAGCTTTCTACACTTCTTCAAGTTCCATTGGTGGCTGGTACCATCAACCGTGGGAGCGAAGTGATAGCTGCTGGGATGACCGTCAATGACTGGACCGCCTTTTGCGGGTCAGACACCACTGCAACAGAGCTTTCTGTGATCGAGAGCGTCTTCAAGCTGAGAGAAGCACAGCCTACTGCCATCGTCGACGAGATGAGGAAGTCATTGATCGATAGCTATGTTTAATTTTTCAATATCTGTTTTTTGCTTCAAGTCTTCTAATCTAAATTAATGGAGGTGTCCCTACTTACAGATATTTAATGTGATGTTGTCATAAGTTAAGAAACAAAAGGGGTCTTTGATTTATGTCTAAAATTAAGTTGAGAAAACAACGAAATTGTATATTATGAATCGGTTGAGATGATGATATGGTTGATGAACACTTTGGTTCTTTCTTTTTTCTTATAAAAATGCTTGTTTTTCATATTATAAAATTTAATTATTTGTTGGAATTAGGGTTTAAATGAGACTTGTATGGCAGTAAGTTATTCGAGTTTGATTAGGGAGAAAATCATGTGATACACATATAATAGATAGAGTCCGTTCGAACTTTAAAACTAATTCATTAATTATTAAAAAATTTGGGTTATTCAAGTATAATTTTACAACACAGATTCGATTGAACATTTTTTAATCGAGTTTTTTCAAGTCAACATTACCATCATCCGTGACAACAAACTCAAAGTTGGATAAATTCAAAGTCAGAAAAGGGTGTCCTCTCATAACTATAATCATTCAGATGTTTTAGTGAAAGCATAAGCAACATACAGGATAATATACCAGAAGGTAACAACAGACGGCTGTAACAATTATAAAATCAAATGACATAATGCTGATTCAAATTCTCGGTCGAGCAACGACAATCTATTCCGACATCTCTTTTCGTTTAACAGGGAAAAAATCAATAAATTTAGTCTGTATGTTCCGAAGAGTACCTAAATTAAGAGCTCTGCTTCATGAAAACTTCCAGTTCTTGCTGCTAGAGTCATGTTGTTGGCTTTGTCAACTCATACCATGCCGATGAATGAGGATATGTTTCTAGTCGAAACTAAATTTTCTATCGACAGGCTCGACAAGAATGGTTCAGATAACCGGAAAACTAAGTCATCTCCCTCTGAGTGGCATTGGCTACTTTCTGCATTATCATGGACTCGGCTTGATGGACTGCTCTCTGTGATCCGGTGATTGTTACTTTCCTACCAAGGGTAAAAAATGGATATGGCTTTTAAGAAAAGAAATGAAGAAAAATCGCCTCATTAACATACTGCTTAGGTAGCAGAACGATAGGGCTGGATTGCTATACCTATCTGTTGTTCCGGACATGAAATCGCCTCTGTCCGATATCTTTATCCTGGCTCCACTGACCTGCAATGATGAAGCGCTCAAGTTTAGAATATAAGTAAAATAAATGAACCAAATGGTATCTGTTTTATCACTTATAAACCTGACTAATTTCCATGATATTCCTTCCACCACGACCAAGAACCAGACCGATATGATCATCTGAAACACCAATAGTGATCAAGTTGCTACGATCCTCCTGGACGGACATATGAAAGAATTAAATTCAGAAAGAACAAGGATTTAGGAAGATATCAAAATGGGTACAACACCATAAATACTGCAATAAAATGATTCTAGAAGAAATGTGATATAATTTGTGGCTCAAATGTGTCTGCAAACAGCAAAGAAAATGAGCATAGGAGCGTCTTATATAACCGTATAGCAGTCAAAATGAAACAAATTAATGTAGTTTCTCTCAGCAGTAAACAGAGTAAATAGTGTAAGTTACCATGCATTTACAGATAAAGCACAATAGAAAGAGATAAACCTTTTGACTTGGAAACTTCCCTCCAGTCCCATTTGGTGGATAGCTCATTGAATTGTAAGTTGCTGTTGCAGCAGAAGGAAGCACATATGCATATGGAATACCATGAAAACCAGAGAAGAAAACACCTAAAATTTCAAGTTCAAGAAAATTTTCTGTAGTATATGGTAATGATTATGGAAAGGAATTATACCAATTGCACGTTAAGGACAGTTAACAAAGAAAACATGATCATCATAAATCTGACTACTTGACAAGAACTGAAAATCCCATAACATCCCCCCAAGAAAACAAAAACTTTGAAGTGAACCACCAGATTTTAAACAATGTATGGAAGTTCCAAAATATTTCATTTGCAAAGCTTAAAAGAGGTTTCATTCTCATTTGGTTTCATTTTCATAAAGACTGCTTACTTCCAAACATTGTCACAGCACCATTCCATTTGCTGTCTTCATCTGGTTATGCCCAAGAACAGACAATACTGGATTTAGCAATTGGTGGGACAGTGTAAAAAAAGTTTATTAAGGATTAAAGAAAATGTGTGTTTGTCCGGGGGGGGGGGGGGGGGGGGAAGAAATAAAAAAAAGAAACTGATACATTTTGTTGACAGATATATTTTTATATTTAACTTTTTCATAGTTCATAGTACAACTAGAATGCTTTAATGACATAGAAGACTTCTGGCAGGGTTGGGCTTTGGAACAGATATCAGCTTGTAACAATTATTATTAAGGATGAGCCCCACCCATGACCCACCAGAAAAAAGGTCAAACATTTAATGTTTAACATCATACCACAGCTAAAATGCTATATTTTCCAAACACAAAATGTAAATAAACTGTTTGCATATCGGGATTACAATTTCTAATAGTGGTGTTCGTGAAGCAGAGACAAGCAATGCAGTGTAGAAGTCTCTTCAGACTGGTGACCAAATAAAAAGAAAACAAACCTGCATATGAAAATGGAGCATGCATAGCCTGTGAGTAGTGAGGGTCATCACTAAGCTTGGACAGGATCAATTCAATTGCTCGCATCTGCTCATCTAAAGTGCCAGTCAGTGTCACTAGCCTATCATTCAAGCCATAAAAATTGTTATCCTGCGGAGATATCTTGATGCCAGCTTGGGAGTCTTCAATAAATGACCTAAAGAAAGTCATAAATAACAAGGAAATGCAATATCTGTTTAAGTATCCAATACTCGAACAAGGTACCAATAATACTTCGGAAGTAACATGCACACCGCATAAAACAATCATTTTATGTATGTGGGTATTATATTCTCATTTCCTCTGATGCATTTGCACAAAACAGCATGTTAAGAATGATAGTTTTCTTTGAAGACAGCAAGGATATTAAGAAAGATAGTTTTCATTGGTGAATTTCAAATCATAGGAATAAGAAATCAAAGTATCCATGTAGACTTCTTACTTTATGGTAGCCCCTCCTTTCCCAATTATGCTGCCACAAGAGCTATTGGGAACAATTAACCTCACCTTTGTTCTTGGTTCAACATCATCATTATCTTCAAGATTGAGCTGACAAAGGAAAAACATACATAAGTAACAATTTAGAAGAAAAAAATTATAGAGTTAAAATTCATCATAAAGATCACCTCATTCAACAATTTTGCAAGGATAAGTTCCATAACTTTGAGTATTTCATCAACTGTTCCAGAGACCATAATGATCCTATCCGATGTTCCAGGGAAAAATTCATGATTGCGGGACAATTGAATTCGAGCTCCCGATTTTGACTGGAAATCAGTAATTGTTGAGCCACCCTTTCCAATTACAGAACCAGCCGCGGCATTGGAGACAAGAAATCTCATATACGTAGGCTTCTCCCCATTTTCTGACATAAGAAGAACGAGAAAAGAATTAATCACTTAGCTCTGAGATCTTGATTTCGTAGTCGATGAGGAATTTCGGAAGCAGACATGAAAAGTTCAACAATTATACCAATCTCACACATTAATCATTAGATTAGAAACATAAAATATCCAGAATTCAATCAATTTTACACATTAATCATTACATTCTAAACAGGAAGGAAATTAAAATTAACGTCATTAAGTCAAAAGCAGAGAACAAACAGAAAAGCAAAAACACAAGAATGAAAAGCTTCGACGGAGAAAATGGAAGATCAGATCAGGAATTACCAGAAGTCAGCGATCTAGGCGTCGTCGAAGATCTCTTCCTCGCCGCTTCCGGTGATGACACGTAAGACGACTCCGTCGACTCCATTCTCACTTCTCTCCTCTTGTAGACCTAGACCTAAACCAAAATCAAACAATAAATCGATAACACTGCATAAATCAAATAAATACACCAAAAAAACAATAAACACTGAGCTTATTAAAATTAATAAAAAAAATACATAATTAATATAATGTGAAACAAACAATCAACAAAAAAATATAAACAAACGATGAGATTAATACCTTCTTTCCCAAAATTTGGTTTCAGATTTCTACTTTTCAGTTCGTAGCGTTTTCTTCTTCGGTCTGAGGCTTTGGAGTTGAAGATTTCTGTTTGTTTTTCGTTATATGGTTCACTGACTGAGTCAGACTCGTACGAGTTTATTTTATTTTAATTTAAGGAAAAACTACATCAAAGGTCAGCCAATTATTTGTAAATTTATGATTAAGTTAATAAATTATTAAAGGTTATGATTCAGTCACTCAATTAAAGTTTTAGTTACTATGGATGTTAAAATACAAACGGTTATCTAAGAAGATTTGATATAATATTAGTCCTTTAAACTTATATATTTTATCAATTTAGTCCTAATTTAATAAATTTAACCCTTTATATTTAAAATATATTAATTTAATTATTTAAAAATATAAAATTACTAAATATATATATATAATAGTGCGAAAACCTGAATTTTTTATGAAAATTACATGATAACAGTAACTAAAATTTGACGGTTTTAAATATGACTAAATTGATATATTTTTAAATATAAATATTTAAATTATTAAATTATTTAATAGTGTAAAATTAATTTTATTTTAATTCTGAATTAAAATTAATTTTAATCTATTTTAATTATTAAGTTTAAAGTTTTTTGAAATTATAGTTTAAAATTAAAAAATATTTTATAATGATGAAACAATACATCCTCCTCCATTATGCCTGAAAACAATTAAATTCTGGGCTATATGATTTTTAAAAAGTGTGAAGAGAAAATAATTTTAAATTATTTGATTTTAGTATAAATTTTTAGTATTATAATAAAAATGATTTTAAGTAAATAAAATATTTATTTTAAATATATATATTTCAAAATATAAAAAAATTGTTATATAAATAAAAATAAATAAAGATTAAATCAAAATTACTTGAAAACCCACCAAAAACAGAAAAAATCAAACTCTATCTATGTAATTTACAAGTTTCTCGCATCCTTCTCGGCTTTGATCCATCTCTACCTCCATTTTTCTCTGTGTTCGGTGTTTGGGTTTCTTAATTCTGATTTTGAAGGATAAAAATCACACATTTCAATTCACGGTAACGCGAAAAACAATGGAAAAGATTGCCTTTTTCATTGGAAATTATATAGCAGGTACGTACGTCTCTTTCGCCTCAAGTTTGCTTGTATTTTCAATCATTTTCCCTCATTTTCTTTTTATTTGTTGGGATTGGTATCAGGTGAAGAAATGAGTTGGAGTTCTGTTCTTTTCAGAATTTAGGGCATAGGGCTTAGGGCATACCAATTTTTGTGTGTGTGTCTTGAAACCCAAATTAGGTTATGGTTTTCTAATTTTTTGGTATAGATGTTTTTATGTAGTTGTGATCTTGGTTGATTTTGAAGGAAAATGAAGCAAATGGGTTGTTTGTATTAGGGGAAAGGATTGGGTGTAAGGGGGAAATGACGGATTTTCAAGCTTTACAACAGAAGCCAGAGTCTGCTAATGATGTCAAAGCTGAACTGGAAAGGGGATTGGAGGAATTGATGAGAGGGCATTTAGATGATTGTATGTCATTTGCTTCCTGCAGTTCTAATAGAAACCCTGATGATGAGGATGATGATGAGGGTGATCAGCTTGTTAGGAGGAGGAGGTCTGATATTGAGGGTGATGATTTAGCTGAGTCATCTGCCGCTAGAAGGCGGGATTCTCGCATTTTGAGTAGATGGGCTGCCAGGCAGGCTCAGGAAATGATAACAACGATGGAGAGGAGGAACAGGGAGTCTGAATTGATGGCTTTAGCTGGTTTACATACTGTTTCGATGCTAGATTCTTCGTTCTTGAGAGAGTCGCAATCACCTTCCTCTAGGAGACAAGGGGGGAATGTTGAGAGGCCTAGTACACATGCTTCTTCGATTTTGCGGATGTGGAGGGAGTTGGAGGATGAGCATGTGTTGAATAGGGCACGGGAGAGGGTGAGGGAAAGGTTGAGGAGGCAAAGCAATGCTGATAATAATACGACAGTGTCTAGTACAACCTTGTCTGAGAGTCGTGGGAGTGAGAATCATGTGAGTGAGAATGACTACGAGTATGGAACATGGTCGCATGATCAGGGTGTGTCACAGAATGATGTCGGGGATAATAATGGGTCTAGTAGGGAGCAATCACCTGATCTCGGGGAAGTAGAGAGAGAAAGGGTGAGGCAGATTGTTCGGGGATGGATGGAGAGTGGGATTACTGATCATTCTTCCAATGTTACCCAAAGGGCCAGCAATCCTAGAGCTGAATGGCTTGGAGAAACTGAGCGTGAAAGAGTTAGAATTGTCCGGGAGTGGGTGCAAATGACAACTCAACAACAGGGAGGTTTTCGTGGGGGACAGAGGGAAAATCAGCCAGCAACAATTAGTGCTCAAGTCGATCCTGTTGGAGAAGGCTCAGTTTCTGAGCATGATGAAGGCCAACCAGAGCATGTTCGGAGGGACTTGAGGAGATTGCGTGGAAGACAAGCTGTAATCGACTTGCTTGTGAGGATTGAAAGAGAAAGACAGAGGGAACTTCAGGGTTTGTTGGAGCACCGTGCTGTATCTGATTTTGCTCATCGCAACCGCATTCAGGTGAGTTGGCTCTCATGAAGTTTGTGGTTCTCTAAGATGGTACTAGCTCCCACTTATTTGTACATACTACAATACATTTTGTTTCTTTCTTTTAAGGAATTATATTCAGATAAGCTGTGGATATTTTTTTTCAAACATTTTCAAACATCCAAGACCAAGAGGATGTGTATTTCTTCTTGCTAGACCTGGTAAAAAATAAGAGTGAAAGTAACATCATTTTTTTCCTGTAAATATTTATGAAAAAAATGTTGACTGCATAATCTCACATCTGGTAAAAATTAAGAGTTGCATAATATTATTTTGTGTTTTCTTTTTGTCTAGTTAAGGGCCTTTCTATCTGTATTTTTCTTTGCATATACAACTAGGCTTACTTACCTTGCTTTTAACTTGGCAGACACTACTCAGAGGTAGATGTTTACGAAGTGAAAGACCTGTTGAACTGGAAAGATCATCTTCAAATGCATCAAGTGAACTAATTCAGTTAAGACAACGAAACACCGTATCTGGCTTGAGGTATGAATGTTTTCCATTCATGCTCACAAACAAAGAAGCCTTTGAAGAAGTTTTCACTGTTAATAAAAATGATATAATAGTTTTCTAAAGGTACTTTGTGCGGCTATAATGGTTCATGCTGATGAACTTTGCATATGATATATACAACAAGATGCTTTACTTGAATGATACTCGATTATGGTGTTTAGATTGACAATCTTGTTATGTTTCTGTTGATGTACTATGCTGCTCGACCTCATGTGTATTGACCGATAAAATCTTCCTATTCATGGAAATTGGAATACCTTAGTTTGATTTTTGCCCTTTTGTGCCTTTTGGTTTGAGAAGCATAAAAGTAGATATTGCCTGTAAACGATGAGAGATGTGGTGTGTATGGTTTTTTTATTGCAGTTCGTCTACCTGCCTCTAGTTTATGGCTCGACCAATTCTGTGCAATGCTCTTTTCAGCTTATTCAAGCACAAAACTCTTTGTACTTATACCTTCATTCCACAACTGCCAATTATTTTACCATTCAGGGACGGACTTCATAACAGAGTAGAACCAATTGTCCTCAACCTAGCGGACGGCAATTCTGAAACCACATTTAGCAATGTCATCAATGATTCTAGAAATGAACTCCCCCAAACAAACATATCACCTGATGTCCAAGGTGAAAACCATGAGCATACACAACGTAGGAGTTCGGAAAGTGGCATCATGGAGTTGCCAAATCAAACAGGAGATACGGTTAGTAACATAGCTGTTGAGAGCATAAGTTTGCAGGAACATGCTAACCAAGGTGGGAATTGGCGGGAACCGGCTGCCAATGATGAGAGAGGAAACTTGCAACAACCTGCATATGCTCAATTCAATCAATGGAGAGAGGGTGATGCAGAAATGATGGATACAAATTGGCAAGAAGGTTCAGTTGGTGAGCATCGCCAAGACAATCCTGGAAATGAAAATAGAGAAGTGGGTAATCAAGAGGAAGCCCAGAGGAATTGGCGTGTGAATCGATCTCAAGAAGCTGTTGATACTTGGTCAGAAGAACCTTCTTATCCTCCAAGATCACGTCGCACAATCCCAGTTAGGAGGTTAAATAGATTTCACCCACCTGAAGATGACAATGTGTATGGTATGGAAATTAGAGAACTTCTGAGCAGGTATTTGATCTCATATTTTGTTTTTTACTCGTTAAATATGAGTTCTTTGATGGTTGATTTAATTTAATTTGTAGGAGGAGTGTCTCTAATCTTCTTCGAAGTGGTTTCCGGGAAAGTCTAGACCAGCTAATACAATCTTATGTGGAAAGACAAGGTCATTCTCCCGTTGATTGGGATCTGCATAGAAGCTTGCCAACTCCAGCCTCCCCAGAGCCTGATCAAGAGCAGCCGAGGGCTGAAACAAGTGATAATCAGAATGATGATATTAACAGACCCTCTCCTCCGGTGCCACCACCACAGCCACTGTGGCTTCATGATTTACATCACACTAGATGGTCCAGGCACAGCATGCATAGATCAGAAATTGTAAGCCATCTTTCTTTGCCTTGGATTTTATGATGATGATGCTTCATTTTTTTCATTTCTAGCTGTGCCTTGGGTAGTTGAATATTCTCCCCCAAAGGGGCCTAGATCTCTTATTTTTGAGCCCCTGTACATTATTCTGCATCTCTAAGTTTCTCGTGTGGCTTCTTATTTTCAGCAGGAATGGGAGATGATTAATGATCTTAGAGCTGATATGGCAAGACTCCAGCAGAGCATGAGCAACATGCAGAGGATGCTAGAAGCCTGCATGGATATGCAGCTGGAGTTACAGAGATCTGTGCGGCAGGAAGTCTCTGCTGCTCTGAATCGTTTGGCTGGTGAAAAAGGTTTTACATCCTCTCAACCTTTTCGTTCCCGCAAAACATTGAATTCTTTTATTTATCAGGTGGTTTAGCTTGTTTCTGTTTCTATTTTTCACTTCCATTACAGTTTTGTGTGCTGAAGCATCAGAGGATGGGTCCAATTGGGGTCATGTGAAGAATGGGACATGTTGTGTTTGTTGTGATAGCCATATAGATTCACTGTTGTACAGGTTTACATTCTTACTTCCCAAATCTTCTCATTGTCGATACCATATACGAAAGCATGATATAAACTCTTTCGATGCAGCTGATTATATATCACCATTGTGTTTTTTTCTTTGCACATTAAAAACATTGGTTATACAGATGTGGACACATGTGCACTTGTTCAAAATGTGCGAACGAGTTGGTTCGTGGCGGTGGAAAATGCCCGTTGTGTCGAGCTCCTATCGTGGAGGTAATCCGTGCATACTCAATACTGTAAAGAAATAGAAAGAACATAATAAAAATTCAACAGAAAGACGTATATAGTTAAAAGAAAAAAGGCTCCAACATGTAGAGAGCCTGTGTTTTTGCTAACTATATTATATGTAGAATGCTATGTAAATTTATAATTTGAAATAACAATTTATAATTCTTTGTTCCTCCTGTTTTTTTCGTATCGGGATTTGAACTTATATAAGATGGAACAATATGGGCATCTTTAACCACTATATCAATCAGTCGATCCATGTATCCCTCACATTTTAATTATCTAAATTTATTATTAAGGATATAGATAATATTTCAATACTTGATGGATTCGAGTAACTTATAGATAATTTAATTAATTTAAATTTGGATAATAATACTCCAAAAAAGAAATTCAACGATTGTAGCCCTATACTTCTCGTTTTTCTGCAAACCTTCAAGAATAAAAATAGATGATATTGTTTGTGTAAGTAGTTTTATACGTATCTCTGTATATTACAATTAGCCTTCAATAACCCCCCAAAAAATAAATCCCTCTCGGCCAGGCAGGCCCCTGATGTAGGAACAATAAATTTGTCTCACTATTTTTCGTAGTGAATGATCTACACAACACCATCCAAACAATTAAATGGTGGAAGATGAGAATGTGAAGTTTCGTGTCCAAGGCCGGAGCCGGAGAAAGAATACGACCAAACATATCCTAGTGTCGTCAAAACCAGCGCTTTCGACCGCTAGCAGCTCTAAGCTGCATCACGAGTTGCTCCCTCTGATCTTCTACCTCTGCATATTTAAGGCTCATGTGCAGGTACCGTTCACTTAGTTCTTTCAGCTCTGCCTCGAGTGCTGATGTCTGGCAATGGCATCCGTCTTTTCTTGTAGCTCCTTCACATATCGACTTCTCCGAAGCAGCTGGATTGAAGCTTACTTCTTTGGATAACAAACTGCAGGCAAGAAAAATACGTAAAGACCGGTGGCATTATTTCATACGTACGTGTAGAATACAGTTATGGAAAATATTCATTAGCATTGGCATAACCCTATCCTGATTCAATGCATGAATACACGGTAAATCTGGATGTTGAAATTCGAAGGAAGGTTTGAGGTTGCAAAATTTCAATGATCGTATTTAAGCCAATCAGAGGTATTCCGGTTCGAGGCCTAACACGAGGTTTCGTACTCTTTTATCCAGCTCTCTTATCAAAATCATATAATATAGAGCAAAGAATCTGCAAATCTTGAGTTATAAAACTCATCCTTTCATCGTGATTCAAATTCATAGACCCAATAACGACTAATTGAAGTATATGGCTGCAAAACCGCGGTGATTGCACGACACGAAACAGAAAAAGATCGTAAGAAATGAACACAGAAAATATGTAATCGGAATTCCTTGTTTACTAAAATGTAAAAAAAAATTGCAGATACCATATATCAGACATTTTAGAAAGCCTACCTCTTAAGCTGGGCCTTATACATGTCATTTGCTTCTTGAGCTTCTGCAAGTTCATTTTCAAGATTCTGAATTTTTGACAAAAGATCGTCTCCTCCCAAAATTTGAGGAGTCTCATTGTTGCAGTTTTGATTATTATCAACCTGAAAAGAAAAGAGGGGGGGGGGGGAGAGAGAGAGAAACATTAGATTAGAATTAACTAACATGAATTTAAAAACTGTAGAAAGAATAACCTGTGTGGGATTTTCATCCATATGTTGTAGTTGGTCCGTTTCAGTTGACAGCTTCTCACTTGATAGCGAGTTATTGTTCTCTTCTATGTTATTCTAAATCAAGAGGGGCGAAATCCACATAAACCTTTTTGAGCTTATTCGAAATGAAATCAAGTACATACGAGGGAGAGAATTCCATACAAGAAATGTATAAGAGGGGTTCAAATAGTTATATTGATAATAAACTACTAGGCTCGGAATTATGGTAAAGAAGAGACTCACATTCTTGAACTTGCTTTCATCCTGTTTTATGTGCTTCAATTCCTCTTCAAGACCTTGAGCTTTCTTCAGGCACTCTTCTTTCTCCTCCTCGAGGTACTTTATCTTCCTCTGGAGTTGGCTATTTTCTCTTCTAATTTGAGCCAGCTCATTTTTCAGTGCAGCTTCCTGAGTTCCCAAGGCTTCTCTCGCAGTTAAATCACCCTGAAGCCGGAGGACCTTTTCTTCAAGGGCAACTTTCTTACGTTTCAAAGCATCTAATTCGGAAACAGCTTGCTGACTGTTGGAGGCTTTCTGGACTAAAAGGGTTTTTTCGACTTTAAGTTCTTCATAGTCACTGGATAGCATTTGGAAAGAAGATTCGAGCCTTTCATTTTCAAACTTGACTTCACTGATTGTTTTTTTAAGAGCTACAATTTCATCCTGAAGGAGCACTGTTCTCTGTAACTGGTCCTTAAGGCTGGAAATTTCTTCTGCCAACTGTTGATTCTCATACTCGGAAGCTTTGAGTTTCAGTTCAAGCCCTCTAACAGTACCTTTAAGTTTGTCTTCATTGGATTTGACTTCTTCCAACAAATCTAATATTTTTTCATGGTCAGTCATCAAAATTTCCTGTTTTTGTTTTGCAGCAGCTAGCTCTTCCTTAAGTCCCTGTGTCTCGGTTTCAGATTCCACCAGTAAGGCATTGAGTTTGCTCTCAGATAATTTAAGCTTTCCTTGTAAATCTTGTAGAGAAGCTTCGAGCATGACTTTATCGGCACGTAAATGAGTAACTTCAAGCACAGCTTCGGATGCTGTTTTCTGCTTTTCATCCTGGGTAGCAGATATCTGTTCGGTGAGGTGAGTAACCTCTCTTTGGAGGTTGTCAACTTCCATTGTCTTCTCCAAGTACTTTTGATTTAACAGGCTCTCTTCAAGAACAAGTTTTTCTTTCTGCCTCTTGTTCTCTTGAAGAAGTGCTTCTAGCTCAAAGTTAAGGGCTTTCTCTTTCGAGGCTATTTCTTCAAGCATCGAGGAATACTTTTCTTCCAAAGCTTCAACTTCGCTAGCCATGTTGGAAAAAACTTTTTCAGATTCCTTCAGTTCTGCTTCCAAGACTGAACAATGCTCATTTAACTCCGCCCTTTGCTTCCGTAACTCTCCATTTGCTTTCTGAAGCATACTACATTCTTCAATAAGACTTTCTGTAGTAGCTTGTAGTTTGGGATTAGCTACTTTTAGATACTCACACTCTTCTTGAACTTCTAACCACCGCTTTTGCATCTCTTCCATCTTTTGTCTTGTATCAACCTTTTGTGCCTCCATTTCATTTTCCAGCCTTTTTATCTCTTCCTTAAATTCCATTGCTTGATGTTCTGAATTTTGTAGTTCCAGACGATGAGACTCTCTCTCCTCAGTCAGATACCTTAATTGTGCTTCCAAACCAGAGATCCGTTCTGATAACTGTAGATTTTCTTCTTCTAGTTCAGACAAATGAACTTCCAGTTCCTGTTTACCACTTTCAAGCTCCGTTGATTTCTTTACAAGAACCTGGTTGGCTGAAATTTGGGAATCCATATTGCTACTAAAGACCATCATTTCGCTACGTAAATCTTCCAAGCATTTTGCTGTAACAGCAGCTTCTTTAAGCATGGTTTCTATGTTTTCCTCCAGCTGGCTTTTCTCCTTCTGAACAGAAGAAACCTGATCTTCTAACTCCTTTTGATGATGTCTTAAAGCCTCAAGCTCATCCTCCTTTACCAAATTTTCGGATTTAAGTTTCTCCATCTCAGATATCTTGTCTGACAATTCATTTCCCAGATAGCTCACCTCTTTACCATATTCACCAACACCAACGGAACTTCCTCTTAAGAATTGTTTTAGCTGGACAAAATTGTTCAAGATAATCTCAACTTGTTGTTTTTGACTAATCAAATCTTTACTTTTTAAAATCTCTGAGTCATCGGAAACGGTTCCCTCAGGATTTGCATGTGAATTAAGAGCATACTGCCGCTTTAAGTCGGCTAAAGAGAGTTGAATCTGTTCATGTAACTCAGAAAGCAATGTAGATACTTCAATGGCATCAGGTGATTCAGAAATACTGGCTTCTTCAAAGGAAAGAGTAGAAGGTTCCTCCTTTCTCTCAATTTCTGTCTGCCGGTAATGCTGTAATTGCTGTTGCAGTTTGTCAATTTCAATCTCCTGTTCTTCTGCTCTGGCACGATATTTTGAGAGTTCACCATCAAGATGAGAAGCTTTATCATTGAAAGCTTCCAATTGTAGCTCTAGGTCAGCACATCGATTTCCAAGAAATACAGATTCAATCTGTAAATGATTGGCAGAAGGTACTTCTGGTTCATGTCTAGAAAGAGAGTTCTTTCCTGGATGATCAGCTACAAGAGAACTCGAGATGGCACTATGATCTTTGCTTGATTCTTTGAGCTTAAAATGAAGTTCCAGATTTTCATCAGTAAGCTCGTTGCAATCTCTCTCGAGTTCCTGCACCTTCAGTTTTAGATCTTCAATTTCTTTGATTAGATCAGAATTACCTTCTTTTTCAGAACCCGTTTCCTTTAAACCTTGGACATCAAGAGCTTCAGACAATTTCATTTCCAAATTGATGATTTTTTGCTCTTTTTCAGCTAATTTTCCTTTCCATTCAGCTTCACAATCCGTAAGCGATTGAATCCTTGAAGCTTGTTCGATATCCATTTCACGGTTCTTTTCTTCCAGAGTTTTCTCCAGAACCTGAATAGTGCTTTCCAATTTCCCATGTGATTCCTGTAGCAGCTGAAATTGGACCTCTAGATTTCTGTTCAATGCATGCAAGTCTCGCCTTTGTTCAACAATATCACTTTCACCAAAGTCATCCTTTCGTGACTCTTCACATTCAGATTTTGCAGCAGAAAGGTTATCAATTTCTACTTTCTGCTTCTCTATTGTTTCTTCCAGCTCCTGAAGAATGGAAACAAGCTCGATATTTGATTCTTGGGTTTTTTTCAACTGTGAGGCCAAATCAGCATTCTCCTCTCTCTGAAACCGTATCTCATCTTCCAACTCCTTTTGAACAGAGCCAGTATTTTTGGTCTGAAACTTCAAATTGTCCACAGCAGCATGTTTCTTCTGTGATTCCTCCAATAAGATCTTTACTTGTTTAACCTCCAGCTTCAAGTTATCACACTCTGCCTGGGATGTTGAAAGTGCCGCCTCAAGACTTTTTTGGTGGTTGGAAAGGTCAATAAATTCCTTCTGCGAATTTTCCAAATCAATCATCAACCTTCGAGCATTTTGTTCCCACATCCTAGCTTCTGCTCGAAGCTCCCCAATTGTAATTTCTGCAGCTTCCAAGAGATCTTTAGATGAACCAGCATTACGTAGTGGAGAAGATGGAACAAGACGTGAAGCCCGATTCAAATCTTCTCTATGGTTATGAGGATGACTTCCAGAACTAGAGACCTTCGGTGCACCTGAGGAGTGGTTTGACCTGGAAGAGTCGTTAAAAGAATAAGATCCACCAGGAGAACTAGTTTGAGAACCAGTTGAATCCTGTCTTCCAATTAGATTGCTCATAACCCCATTATGAGGGGATAAATTTTCTCTATAGGAACCATCCAAGGAGTCAAAGCTATTACGCGAGTCTGATGCTGACAAACTTGGTTCCTGAATAGAAACGAGAAGGTTTGATTAGCCTCAAAAAGGATGGTGCACAGGAAATTAATTGAAAATGCTTGCCATACTGACTAAGAGGAAAAGTTCAAGATATTTTGTTGCATTCTTTGCAAACTACGAAGCTTACTACTAGTGTTTCTATAATTCGTGTACTCTCAACTATATTGACTCCTTTTTCATAAGTTTGAGTTGACACCATAGAAGCTTGGTTGTGTAAAATGTTTAGACTAACTACACTGGTACTTTCATAGCATGTTCTGCTACAAGCCTACACCTTAATTTGCAGTATTAATCTCGTACTAACCATGAAGCCTCAGGTAAAAATGCAGGAATCTAGAAAAATGTGTAGAAAGTAAAGTTCTTAAACAATGAACAAACAATTTTGTTGAAACATCAACAACAAAAGAAGCCTAGTCTTTAGATGGACCAAGTGTCATGGTATCTCAAATATCTATAAGTAATGAATTGAAAATATACTTGATCTATATCTATGTAAGTAATGGATTGAAAAATACAGAATAAGTTAAAAGAAACACAATTGAAGAAATGAAAGTCTTAACATGTCCTCTAAACAACAAGAAATCATATCAAGGGACCATACCCTGCTAGACAATTCTCCAGGATGAAGGGTGCCCTCTAAATGATTACTAGAAGAAGATCCAACACTCCTGGTAAATGTACCATCAGAAGCATCGGATTTGGTTTCCAGGTCATCATATTCCAGAGAAGCATCCTCCAAATATGACGAATCTGTATCTTTCCGTTGCTCATCCCTTTCAAAGATGCGGTAACATTTTTCACAATCACATATAAATTGAATCTCACAAAGTGCAAGGTTTAAAGCAAAATGGCAAACCTGCGTTTTTCTCTTGGTGTCAAGCACTGAAGTTTAACCTGCAGACAATCATGAAGAGTCAAATTTTAACAATAGCATCAGAGAAAGGTGAGTAATTGAGCTTATGTTCCCAAACGAGAACATGTGATTGAAACAGAAAATAAATTTGAGGACGATGACTTCCTTGACCAGAAACCACGGTTTTGATACGAAATTTCCGAAACTGTCAATGAAATTATCTGAATAAGCTTAAGTAATATTGAATCAATTTCTACATAATAACTCCTCAAAAGAAACTTAACTTTAAGCAATAACTAATTTACTCTCCACGGATTCACTTTAAGAAGCACTGCTAACTTCTATCATCCACTACTTTTAATATGGAAGGGTAACATGTCTAATCTTTAAGCAATAAGATTACAATTTGGCAACAAAAACAACACACACTGGCAGCAAGGAATTAAGACTCACAAACTAGATTATCTTGTTCCATCGATTTAAAAGAGAATTCTTCTATAAATTAGGAAAGAGGTGTTTTTTTAACTTTTATACATCAGCAAAGAAGGGGGAAAATACAACTGTTAGGCACTTGAAACAAGAATCTACTCAAGATCTCACCTGTAGTACTGTTCCATGGTTACATTTCTTTAATGGTAATGAGAGAGAAATTGAACTCTTTGAACTTATGTAGCTTGCAAGATTAATTGTTGCCTCTCCAAGGAAGCCAGATCTAGATGATCCCTACAATAACATCAGTTTAACTTGATTATTTATAACCCTCATATAAGTCAAGTCCACAATAGTAGATAAATCTTCACAAAAGATTAAAGCAAAGTACATTACCATGGCAACAACAAGCTTCAATAAGCATTCATCAATCACTTTCGAAGTATCACCGTGCAATCCAAATAGACTCGGAGAAGCTCTCTGTCCATCGGCAATTTCCATTCCGCACTGATGCTTTGCCCGACTTGTTTACAGTTTTGCCAGTATCCACAGAAATAATAGATACAAAAAGCTTGTCCCATCCTTTTGGAACCTTCAAGAATTCAATAATCCAAAATTGTATCAAGAAACACCCAATTACGACTAGCAACTTAACTAGACAACAAGCATCTAAAATTTTCAAAATAAATCAAGCATCTAAACATTTGGCTTGGAAAAGGAAATTGAACATGTTAAAAAGGGAATATCAAATTCAATTGAAACGTTAGCTTTGCTACTTGCTTTTATACTCTTGCTCATAGGTTCCTTAAAATTTATCAGATATGAACAGCAAATCGGAAAAACATAGATAATAAATTTTAAAAAAATGTTGAATATGATCTAGACTAGCATCCGAGTCCGAATAACATAGTGTGTATGTGAAATTTTGTTATTTACAATTAGCATAAAATAATTCCCAAACAGAGCCTAATATAATAAAATCGAAATTTTGTTCTCACATTTTATCATTTTATTATGAATCAAATAATCGTCATTAAATCACAATCTACCATGAAAAAAATCTAAGAAAAATCCTCAAATTAAATCCAAAAATTCCACGACAATTTGTACAATGATTTCAACTATAATTTCCGGTTCATGATTAGTTAGTATTTTACAGGATCAATTTTGCAGCGCAACTAGAAATAAAGTTAATGCACAAAATGTAAAACACTATAGAAGTCAAAACTGAAGCGTCAACAGATCTGACTAAAGGAAAATCTAAACTAAAAATGCAGCCGTTCTTACCGCCTACCGCAGATCTTCACATATGGAAATTAGAATTAAATTGCATAAAAAAATAAGTCTATAATTAGTAACTTTCCACAATCTAACTCAGAAATGAAATAATACAAGTAAAAAAGCATCCACCAACCATGCAAAAGGAAACTTAAATCTGCATCGACATGGCAGTGAAAACGCAAATTTGAAAAAGGAAATTAAAGGGGAAAAGAAACGAAAAATGATTGAAGTTAAGTTTTACCGATGTAACAGAGGATTCAAATCTAACATTAGAATGAAGTAAGGATTCAGAAACTGAATAAAATTTTAAAAAAAAAATAGATACCTGAAGAGCTTGCAAGCTAGAGAACTTGAAATCGAATCTCTCACCAGATTTATCAGACTTTTGCTTGTGTAATCTGAACATATTTTTGTTCTTTTCTGCTCAGATTTATTACCTCTTTCAGGTTTCCCAGTTTATTTATGGACAAATTTTGCTTGGCGTTGAAGAAAATTTAGCAAAAAAATGGGAAATTTTGAAGAAGAAGAAGAAGAAGCAGGAAAAAAAAACAGCTTCAGTTTTCACATGGCCTTAGACGCTGAGTGGGGCCAAAAGCGCTGGTCGTGAATTTTGTATCAAAAGATAATTGACATATATATTAATTTATTAATTTATATTGAATAATACTAATATATATATTAAATTTATTTTTTAAGATAAATTACTTTATTTATACAAATTAAATTTTAAATTTTAAATCTTATTTAAAATATTTAATTTTATTCATTTGATTTTAAAAAAAATATATGTTTTATCGAATTATAGGATGATAATTTGATCAGACATTGTTAGATCTTAACCCGATTTCAATTTTTATTAAAAAATTAGGTTTAAATTATTGAAAAATAAAGTTAAATCGAACCTAATTTAAAGTGAATTTTTCAAACCTACATATTTATATATTATTATATTTTTATATATAATATTTAATATTTTATTAATTTTTTAGGTCGAATTGAGTTTAATTTATTTTTTCATTAAAATATTGAGTCAGATTAATTTTTTTTTTGATAATTAATTTCTTCATTTATTATGACATACTAAATGATGCTTTGAAATATTTATACGATGTTAGAATGATGGTTTACCTAATTAGTGGAGTAAATCGGATCTAAACGTTTATATATAAAAATATAAAATATAATTTAATTTTAGACGTCGTGAGAATATTAATATATTTCTCGCATAAATATTTTTTAATCTTAATTTGTTATATAATATTTTTTAATATATTAATGTGATTATAAATTAATATTTATTTAATTTTTTATAATTTTTTAATAATATATACATATTATCATGAACGGATTTAAGATTAAACTTTATATAAGAATTTTATGTCATTAAAATGATTAAAAATAAAAAACAATTAAATTTAAGGATTAATATGAAAAAGTTTAGGAGCATAAATGTTGCAAACTTTATAAACCAAAGGTTATTTTATGACTATTTTTTATCAAATTGATATTATTTGAATATAAATTTAATTTAGGATTTAGAAGATTTATTTTTAAAAGAATATATAATATAATTATCATATACATATACATAGGCGATATATTTTTTATTTTGTTTTAAAGTTTAATGTTTATGAATTTAGAATTTAGAATTTAGAATTTATAGTTAGAGTTTAGAGATATAGTTTAGGGTTATAGTAATATAATTAGGATTTAAGTTTAATCTATAAGTTTTAAATTTGAACCTTAAATCCAAAATTATATTAATATCATCTAAACTTAAAATTATTACACTTAAACTCTAAACCTTAAATTATATACTATAAACATTAAACTTTAAATAAAATATATAAACCCTAAAACTAAAACGACGATAATGATCGTCCTAAGTGAAAGGAAGAACTTAGATTCTATAAAAAAAAACTCTCAAATTTCATAAAAGAAGCAGAATGTTAATAAGAGGAGAATCCTCTTATTTATAGGTTAAACACAAAGGTAAATCCGTCTGATAATCGGATAAAATTTGATTTAAATTTCAAATTTAATTAGATAAATTATTAAATTTAAAATTCAAATTTTAAATTTAATAACATATAATATCTAATCAAATCTCGAATATTTAATTAAATCTAACCAATTACTCATTTAAAATTCAAACAAATTTTAAATTGACTGAATGAATACAAGTGAACGTGAGATTCAAGTATTACCCACAACAATAACTCTATCTTTTAATCATTTTCTTTTATATATTATTTATATTCATTGTTTATAAAATATTTCGTTTAATATTATTATCTCTAAAATTTAAAAATAAATTATTTATTTATTTTTATATAATTAAAAAATTATCATTTTATTATTGTTATTAGTAGAGACACATGGTTTATGTTAAAAAAAATATGAACCGTTTAAAAATTATATAAATTCTTTAAATAAATATAAATTACAATTTAAAAAAATATTGATAAATTATCTATTGAATATCTCTCGATCCATCTTTGACTATTAAAAAATAAATAAAATTGAGGTTTATTTATTTTTTTTAATACAATAAACATATACTTAAAAAATAAAATTCTTAAAATAGACATTAAAATATTAATATCATATCAATAAAATCTTTCTAACAAGCTAACTGTTAGCTTAAACGTTAGATGCTAAATCATATTTAACGTGTAACATATTTAAAATGTGAATTAAATTTTAAATTTTTTATACTTATTATCAAGACTGATTGTGAAGGAGAACATCATGAGCAGTCGTTCAGGGCCCCCGATTAACATAAGCCTCTAAATTTAATTAATTATAGTTTTAAATTTTTATTTTTATAATTTATTAAATTAATTAATTAATTTAATAATTAAAATTAATTTTTGTTAGATAAATAAATAAATCTAATAATAAAAATAATGTGTTTGAAATATTAAGTTAATTGTTTAAACTAATGAGATGAATAAAAATTCTTTTTCGATGTCATTTTGTATGTTTAAAACTAAAAAAAATATTAAACCCTAACTCTAAATTCTAAATCATAAATTCTAAACACTATATCAATACCTCAAACTTTAATATTAAATCATAATTCTAAACTCTAAACTTATTTTTTTAAATATTGATGCATAAATAAGATATCAAAAGTATTAAAAAAATCATTTAGGATCCCGAAAATTTTTGAGACCATCCTGTAGATTTAACTTGTTAAAAAGATTTAAGTTATTTTTGTAGTATGTAACACATATGCTTAAAATATGTTTCATGTGTTTTGATTGCATTCTATATCAGATTCGAAATAAATTTAACCTTTAAAGTTTTATTTTTACCATTGTGAGTAGATCGAGGTTTGGCGTAAATTAAAGTTTTATAAAAGTTAAAAAATTTAGCTTTTAATAAATTAAATTTTAAGAAATTTTAGAGTGAGTCAATTTAAAATAAGTTAAAATAATATTATATCGAAATTTTTATATAAGAATTTTGATATCGATTGTACGTATCAAAATTCTTATAAAATCAATAAACAATTATGTATATATCAAAATTTAATTATTTTTTATAAAAATTTTGATATATATATAAAATAGATATCAAAATTCTTATTATTTTTGTAAAAATTTTGAAATAGTCTCGTTTTAAGTGCTTCACATTAAAAAGAACCCTCAAAGTTTGAAGATATTATATCATGTACCCTTTTTATCACGTTATTCGTGATCCCAACCAATCAGATTCATCCATCTTATATTTTTTCAAGGTGAATATTTACTTCTTTCTTACATATAATTAATGAATGAGTAGTTCAGGGACAGAGCTAGGATTTAATATTGGGAGGGGTAAGAGTCTATTAAACCTTTAAATTTGAAAATTGAAAGGGACAAAAACCCTATTTAATTAATATTTAAACTAAAAAGAACTAAAAATATAATTATACCAAAATTTTTGAGAGGGGCAACAGCTCCTCCCACTCCTTACACAGCTCCGTCCCTGGAGTAATTATCAGATAATTACTTAAAGATCAACAGACCTGATTGCATGAATCACAGATAACGTGATGTAAAGAATTCATAATGTAATCTCTTCAGTGACCTAATACCTACCAAAAATTTAAACTAAACTTTTTAGTATACTTTTAGTTGCTTTTAATTTTTTTGGATTAAAAAGTCAATTTTACCCTCTAAACACAATAAAGAACAAATCTTAAATTTATATTAATTAAAGGACTATTGATATATGAATTTTAAAGACTCGATTAAATTTTTTTAAACTTTAAGGATTAATTTAGAATCCAAATCATGATCGGGGATGTCTAACTGAATTAATCTAATTATATATTAATCCAATATCCCAGTCCAGGTTCACAGTATAGCCCTAGCGAACGGATCAAATCCTGCAAAACTCGGAAAAGAACCCTAACGATGAGCACGTATATGAGTCGATTGTTTCCGAGATCGAATTCCAGCATTTTCTTATGCAGTGGACAAGCCATCAAAGCTGATGTTCTACGCTTAAGGGAACAGACATTGCTGGTGGATGCAGGAATCGGGAGCCCTAGAATTTGTACTCAGGACGAGACCTCCGTAACCGGAAAGGGAGTTAATCGATTTGAGGACAAGGTGGGATTCCTCGACAGTGGAGCGGGCGGTGGTGAATCCCTGGTTAGGAAACGGATTCTGGAGAGATCTTTTGTTGATTTAGTGAGTGGTGATTCATTGATCAAAGAGCGAGCCGCCGTTAGGTTTAACGATTTGCTTGGATCGAGGGCTCTCGATGTAGTCGCTGGCGAACCGACTCTTCTTAATCCACGGAGGTTCAGGCAAACCTTAGTTTGGCTTGAATTGAATAAGCGGTGGCGAAACAATTCAAGGGTAAAAGGCTTTTATCTTGATAAAGTAAGAGGAGGTTATTCGGTAGCCATCGCGGGTTACATTGCGTTTCTTCCATATCGTCGATTCGGAGCAAGATTCGGCAGAAGAATAACCGATGATGGATTCACCATTGATCGTATTGAACACAAAAACAAGAGCTTGGTGGTGTTCTAAGTATCTGGGGTATTAGATCTACATTTGGTGTTCTAATGTTATGATTTTTTAGACTTATCTTTTGAATGCCATTGTTGTTTCGGTAAAAAATAATTGCTTTTGACAGTTTGAGAAATATTAAGATTTAGACTATTGGGATTTTATATTTGAATGGTTTTGACTGAGATTTTTATTGTTTTTGAATGTTTGTCTTAAGATCATTTAATCTGTCCTACATCAGGTAGGAACTAGCAGGGATCTTCCATAGCTAATGCATATATTCGCTTGAAACAAACGAATTACTAGTAAATAGTTTCTATGTTCCGTAATCTTGCTTATACGATGCATCATTCAAAGCCTATTCTTGTGCATATATATATATATATATATATATATATATATCTGTGAGATGCCGTACAAGACATATAAGCCGATTTTCCGGATGTATAGTCTACCTTTACATGATTTTTAAAAGCAGGTACTTTAGTGGAGGAAGCTATTAGGTGAGTTTTTCGAGCAAGTACTTGATCGGTAATGCATTCACCAAGCTGATTTCTCGAGAGGGGGAGAGGGGGAGACGCGGTGAAAGAAACAGTTGCTGAATACAATGACTGATATCGGAATAAACCTTGGGTTTGTTTTCAATCGGGCACAGCATAACTCTGGTAAGAAGGTAATCCTTATGTTGATATATGATAATGTTGTTTAATGTTTGAATGTTAGATGGAGTTTTAGGAGTCAATTTCTTGGATTGAAATTTCTTATATGTTCTGTGCTGGAAGGCATGGAGGAATAACAGAGTACCGTGTTCATGAAAGGGAGTAGCTGGTTTACTTTATCCTTTTAACAAAGTTTTGTGTTGGAAATTTGTGATTTGTTGTGGAGGGAGTTTCTTTTGCACTGAAACAAATTAAGAAACTCTTTTATACTCAGCTTTCCATCTGCTTGCTCTGTTTGACCTTCAAATCTCTCTGAAAATTGTTGGTGTTTAAACGAGAAACGAACATTTTTGCCTCGGTTATGGTCTCTTCGAGTACGATGTATCAACTTCAGACTCCTTTTTCTTTAAACAGGGTTCAACTTCCCTCAAAAGCTGAAAAAGTTTTTGAAGTAACATTACAAGGAGGCAAAGAGATGTAATGTACTTTTGTGGATGTTTTGGTGACAGTGATTCGCTTGCATTTTTGTCAGGGGAATGTCAAATGCTGGACATTGCTGGTTTGTTTCTCTGAATATCGGTTCGATATAATTGCTGATGCGCTTGCATTTTTGTCAGGGGAATGTCAAATGCTGGACATTGCAGGTTTGTTTCTCTAAATATCAGTTCGATATACACGATTGTTGAGCACAACAGGTGATGGATTCATCTGTGGTGTCGCACACAGGGCAAAATTTGTATAATTGTACATCAGCAGCCATCATCTCTTCTATTTACACATCTTTTGATACCAGAGTTCCATGCAGAAATATGGACATGGGGCTTGAAGAAACCTAGTTTTTCTAGGAACTCTGGGATCCCACTCGATCTATTCGACTTAGGGATCGACCGAGTGGAGCGAAGTAACACCCCTAAAGTTCCAAATTATCATATAATCTGAATATTTTTTTTATCGGTAATCTTATCAACGTAAAGGATGATAATGAGCTTGGCTGGCTTGCAAATTATTCGGACTCCATTCAGTTAAAGGTTCAGCCAAAGTTGAACTTGTGTGAGTTTAATTCAGGACATTAACAAGCCGACCCGACCTAAAGTTATCGGTTTAACCAAAGATAATCAATAAAATAAATTAGGGAAAATCACTAATAGCATTTTAATTTAAATTGGGTAATTTCCTTGGTTGTTTGATTTTGTAATTTTGTTATTATGCGTACATTATAAGAATATTTTTTTAATTATTTAGATTAATCTAATTTTTGGGTATTTTTTAACATTAAATTTTATTTTAACGTTGATTACGAAAAAAACTTTAATAGATCTTGTCTTTTATAAAATAAAAAATACTTTGAGTCGAATCTATTAATATTATTTCCTCCGCAATTTGTGACCTGCCTAGATCCCACATCAAACAAAGGGGCTACTTGAACGACATAAGAATCTTCGGGTTTGATCGATGGACCCGACAATCGGAGGAACCCGAGAATCTAGCTGTCGGAGGAAGTCATACCGAAGAAAACTGATCCTATCAATACAGTCATAGATATAGAAGATGTGAATTTAAATATATTTAATTGTTTGATATTTTTGATTCATGAATAAAAAAATTAAATAATATAGATATCGTAACAAATTATATATTTAAAATAAAATATATTTCAATATATTGTGAAAGTATTCATGTGCAATTTGAATAAACGAATATTTTTATAATTCAAAATACTTTATATAAATATATATTTTTATGCACATTATAATTTATAAGTGTAATATAATGCTTAAAGTACAATAGAAGTCCCTATATTATACTTACAAGATTATTTTAATCCTTGTGTTATAAAAAAGGATATTTTAATTCTTGTATTATACTTAAAAATCCATTTTAATCCTTTATACAGGGGTGAGCATTTTACCCGGTCCGATCGGGTTGGACTTTCTGATAAAAAATTGGGTTCGGGTTTAGGATGTAAAATATCCGACCTAACCCGAGATTAAATATATAATTTTTTCATAAATTTTTAGGGATATTTATAATAATGGTCCTTTATCTATATATTTTTTTATAATTAGGTCAAAATTAGTTTTTTATTTATAATTTAGTCCTTAAAATTATATTTTTTATAATTAAGTCCCTGAAAATTATTTTTTTACAATTTAGTCCATAAATTTATTATTTTCTATAGGTCAGGTTGGAGTTGGGTTTAGGGTAGTTATTTTCGGGTTGGGTTGAATTTTTTGAAAAAAATATTCGGGTCGAGTCGAAGTTGAGTTTAAGGTATTTGTGTTCAAGTTGGGTTCGGGTGGATCGAAAATCCGACCCGACTCGTGCTCATCTCTTCTTGTACATCTAAAAAGTTAATAATTTAATTTAAAATATTAAAATTATTAATAATTGATTTAAATATTTTACTTAAACGGATCAATTCAAAAAAAATTTAAGTCCATGTGTATTGAATGTGCCTGTGTTTGGTTTTGTTGGGTAATTTAGTTACGCCGCTGAGCTCCGAGTCCGACATAAGATGCCAACTAAAGTAAAAGTGTTTAGTTCTAAATCTACTCTCTTAATCCCTCTATTCTTTGCACATTTACAATTTAATCCCTTTCCTTTTTGATTCTAAGGATTTAGTCCTTATGACATTTTTATTCAATAATTTAAGTTTAGTTGATAATATTGTCAAAGAACTTTATGTAAATTGGATTGTGTGAATGTCTTTTAAAAATTTATTTTTTTTAGATTTTTAATGTATTTATTAGAGCAAATCTTGTGATTAGCCATTTGTAAAGGTAAAAAAGACCTTTATTAACTCGTCGAATCGTTTATTCTTTTATTATATTTTTATAACAAAAGTTTTTAAAATGAATAATTTACTATTTGATGCCTATATTTTTTTCCATTTAAGTAATTATATTATTTTTATTCGAATCAAATATTGATCAGTCCACGTTTACATGTTGACACCATTTGATGTGAGTACCAAATTAATCATTGAAACCAACTCACGTCTCAAATGGTGCATTAACCATTTTAAAAAGTTTTTATTTTTTTAAATTTCAATACATTACTTATTAATTTTATAATTTGGCCCTCATAGTATATCCCTTTCCCACTTTATAAACTAAACTTTTTTTTGTCCTATCTTGGCCCTTAAAACTTAAAAGTTCCCTTGGATTCTCACTTTGCATTGTCAAACAATTTGGACCAATGAAAATAAGGGTGAAAGATTAGTTGAGTTTGTTAAAAAAAAATTGAGTTAGTCCAGCTTACGAGTCTTATTTTATAACTTTAATTTTATTTGATTTTTTTTATTTGAGTCGAGTTTATGAAATTTGAGTTGAATAGTGTTAAGTCGAGTTTTTGAGTTATTGTACAAATTTAATTATAATTTTTATAATAGTATAATATATTGATTTTACTTTAAACTACTTTTTATATTCATATATAATACACATATATGTATTTTTTATATTTTTTTCATATACAATATCTCTCTTTATATATATATATATACACGTAATATAAAATTATAATTTTATACATTTGTTTGATTATTGAATGAGTGAAATGAATGTTTGAATTTAACTTATTTTTCGAGTGATAGTCTTCACATAAACCACTGTTAATTTCAGTAATTTATTTCATTCCTCCAACGATCTAAAAAATATATAAAAGTTAAAAATTCTTACCCTTATAATTGAATCATATCCCATATATATTAGGTAGAATAGAGGGTCTCGACTCAAAAATTAAAAATTGATCCGCTAATTATTAAAAATTTTAAATTATTCTGTACAAATCAAGCTTTATTTGATTTTTTTATATTAAATCAAGTTAAAAGATTTATTTTTTTTTAAATCAAGTCGAATTTTATGTATCACTAAATAAAAACACATTATACGACAAATAATAAGAAAAAAAATCAAAATTAGATATCAGGTGACACGAGTTGATTGATCAAAATTATTTTAGGGTACAAAATAAAAAATTGATATACTTTAAGGGTTAAAATGAAAATAATGATACAAAGTGGGAAATAATTATACTTGGAGGGCTAATTCGTTAATTAATCCTTAATAATATATAGTAAAGTCATACCGTATGCATTTTGGCGCAGCCATTTTCGATCTAAAGAAGAAAACAACCAACTTTCTTCTTCTTTGTCCCTTGAAGCTGTAATTTAAAGAACCCAAGCTTTTAATTCTAAAACTTTGATCCTAAAACCAAATTTTCAATGGCAATTTTACGGCTTAGGAACCCAGTTCTCTCAAGAGCAGTCCCAGCTCTCTTTAGAGCACGTTTTCTGTCTTCACTTTCTCGGTATTTTCATCTTCCTTTATATTTATGAACGGTATTGGGTACTTGCAACAATAATTGTCTTATGCATATGATTGGATCTTTTTGGATGGGAAGTAATAATGTTGAAGATTTTTTTCTTTTTTTTTTTTCTGTGGGATTTTTAGTTTTTGAAATCGAATGGAAAAGATGCATTTTAATGTTCTTCCTTTGTTAATTGGAGAAAGTAGTGATTTTGAGAGTTGGGTTTGTGAGAGTTTCTGTTTTGAAATTAGATAGAGAATTTTCTTGCAATGGTGTTTGAAATAAAACCGTGTAATTTGAAACTTTACAATGGATATACAACTATGGTGTAAAATGTTTCTTTCTCTCTGTATATATATATATATATATGTGTGTGTGTGTGTGTGTGTGTGTGTGTGTGTGTGTGTGTGTGTGTGTGTGTGTGTGTGTAGTTATTGATCTTGTTTTATGTTACATTATGCATAATGTTCTTGTTGTCTAAGTAATGCTTTCATTTATATATCCAAGTGGAAAATAGAAGTTTTTCATTTTAAGTTCACTCTTATGATTATGAGGTAGGAATCTGATTCTTAATTAGGACTTTCTTTGTCACTTATATCATATGATAAGTCCGTTACTTCGTGTTAAGTGTAACACCTTCACATGGGTTTCAGTTCTTTTGCTTATGTCCTTATTGATTTGCTGCTGCAGCTCTTCAAATGTGGAAAGGCCTTTCAAGGACTGGAATGGATCTTGCTTAAGGTTTGCATCTATTTACTTCCTATCATCAAGATTAAATGTTGTTACTATGGCTTTACATGGTTTTTTTACTCACTTATGCATTGGTTTTACTTTTGTCTTCATTCATGTAACTACCTTAAGACTTATACCTATTTTGCCTGTATTTGTTATGATAACCTTTTTGCTTGCATAACACAATTTTAAGCAAACAAAATTTAGGGAATAATTTTTAAGTTTTAACCGGGTTTGAGTTTGCCTATGTTTTCTCTTCTTGATTTTCCTACAAAAAAACCGACTGAATTTGATCTATTATGCCTTTATTTTGGACATATGTAGCTGGGTTGCATACTTTCTGAATCTTTCCGCTTTTTCCTTTCATGGCAGGCCCAATGCTTTGTCCAGCATGGTTGGAGTATGCAGTGACTCATCAAAGCTCAAGGTTGGTATTTAATTATTACTTGCATTGTTCTACAGTAAGGTTCTTTTCTGATGCAATATGTTTTGCAGTTGCAGATTGGACTTAGGCATTTCTCTTCTGCAGGTATACGTCATCTTTATTTAAACATTTCTCTTCTGCAGACTGGAGTTGCAGATTTCAGTTTTCAAAGTCTTACTAGAGTTCCTCTGGTTTACCATGCATTTTCCCCAATTTCAAATAACTTAAAGTAGATGCGGTCTTATGATTTGTATCCGAGTCATAAAATTTTTTCAACTATAATAGCTTGACTGTTTAATCTCTCTCTCTCTCTCAATTGCAAAATGTACTTATTGGCTTGGTCTACTAGTAGAACTTATTGGTTGTTGCATTAATTTCTTGTAGTAGAGTCATAACCTAGCACTTGGAAAATGCTGGGCACTGGTTTTATGTCTTAATGCTATTCATGGATATGCATCTACGCAAAGAGCTATTTACTAGCAGTAAACTTTCATAAAATTTTTGCATATGTTGAAGTAAGAATCATCTCTATTTTATCAATCAGAAACAATTGTGCATGATGGGTGGTGGAAATTCTAAAAGCTAATTTAACTAGATCATTTGGTAGTAATGATACATGGATTATGTATGATACTATGGTTCATTATTTTAGATTTCTCAGTAGTATATATGTACTATCTGGCCGAAGAATTAGTTGTTATACTCTCAGGTTATTGGTTGGATGTCATGTTTGCATCTCTGCTGTCTAAGGACAAATGCTGCTTAGACTAATGCTGAATCAGTAAATTGTCTTTGTGCAAGATCTGTTTGAAATCTTTTATTTGTATTCTTCAGCTTACATGTAAATTATCTCGATGTTTCAAATTGGAATCTATCACTTTTGGCTAAGTTAAATACATTTTCTGGTTTCATAATGCATTGATGGGTTGTTGGGCCTTAGCCTAGATTTAAAATTATGGAGACGGTCAGACAGGTTAGAGTAGGTTCTATGTTCATGTCTACTTATCAAAATGGTACATATTTCCTCTCTATTTTTTGGTAACCAGGTTTTATGTGTGTCCTTCCATCGTGATATCTGCCAATTATCTGTATTCATTATGTTTATTACAGGCCTTCCTGAGCATACGGTGCTGGGGATGCCTGCTTTGTCTCCAACAATGGTAATATATTTTGGGATGCTAAACATCATAAATTTACTAGGATTAGACTTTCTCCTGTTATTCCAGTGGTCATGCTTGTGATACTTGTTGCTTCTATGCAGACCCAAGGTAACATTGCAAAATGGAAGAAGAAAGAAGGAGATAAGGTGAGTTATAGACGTAATTACTGGAATGTGTAAGTTGTATGGACTATGATCTTTATATCATAATTGTAAATTACAGATGGTTAAAAAGGATACTATAAATCTTTTATTGTGAGGTGCAAACCACAGAGAACTAATGGATTTAATCCTTCCATTGTGATTTATTTTTTCACCATTCATGCTTGTCTAACAGATTGAACCGGGTGATGTACTGTGTGAAATAGAGACAGATAAAGCCACACTTGAGTTTGAATGTCTTGAAGAAGGGTAAACTATATCCTTTCTTCTTACTGCTTTAAAATTTTCAACTTCCCAGTGTCTGATTTATGGCCTAGTTTATTCCTTAGAGAGGCATGTTTGCAGTTCCACTAAATTTTCTCTACCTATGGAATTTTGAGTTTCCTTTTACAACTTTCTATTGCTTCGTGTGAACCTTTTATACAATTTTCTTGTGGTGTTTCATCTTGTATATATTGACCGAAGGGTACACCTGAATTATTGAATTTCATAACTATTCTTAATTCCTTTTTGTTTGCTAATGGTTGGAGTGCTTATCTGCAGGTTTCTTGCCAAGATATTAGTACCTGATGGTTCAAAAGATGTGCCTGTGGGGCAACCCATTGCAGTAATGGTATTTATTCTTTCGTCAATCCTTTAGTGGCATACCATAAATAATTTTATAAATCTGATTCAGTTTGGGTTTTTCTAGAAGAAAACATTCTAGCTTGGTGCTTGGGGATTTTTTTAGTCTTCCGTATCATGCTCTTCTACACTTCTTTCTGATCTAACGAACATCTGCACTTTGTACCCATTTTTGCGAGTTCAACACTTGTTTTTATGCTCCTTAGGGTTTGATAATGGTTAAGGAATAATATAAATAGGACTTATGTTCATAAGATTGGTAAAAAGTGTCAACATCTTTGGAAATGTACCTTCTTCTTTTTTTATATAAGAGAAATGTACCTTCTGATTATCAATAAATTTTGATCCTATTCTTCAGTGAATAGCCTTTTATATCTTTTTTTTTTCTTCATTTTTGTGCTTTTAATTAATAATTTTTGTTAAGTACCAACTATGCAATAAACATTTTGTTAAAACTCATTTGAATGGGTTGACAAGGTTGAGGATGAACAAAATATTGAGAAGATCCCTTCTACACTTGGGGGTGGATCAGATGTTAAGGAGAAAACAGCTCCTAAGGATATTGAAAGCTCCAAAGAGGAAGACAAACCAAGTTCTACTAATTTCAATTCATCAGATCTTCCTCCACATATTGTTATTGGAATGCCAGCACTCTCTCCTACAATGGTAAGATAATTTAGTTTAAAACATGAACCTACTCTTCTGACATTTTTCACTGCAAAACTTATGTTCGCCCTTTCATCTTTTCATATACAGAATCAAGGTAACATTTTCAAGTGGACGAAAAATGAAGGGGACAAGGTTGGTTTTATAAGCACACCTTATTAGATTACTTTATTTCTATTTGAATGAGTCGTGACCTTGTTCACATCAATATGCCTAACTCTGAACAGATAGAAGTGGGGGATATCATATGTGAGATTGAGACTGACAAAGCAACCCTTGAATTTGAGAGCCTTGAAGAGGGGTAATCTTCTTTCTTTGCTTTAGAGTTTATTGCTGGTAGCAAGCCTGAGGGGTAAGCACTAAAGTGACACGTATAAATAGTGTAGATGCCACAGTAGCATAATTTCTAGAATTGATCATTTGTTATTTTCTCAATCCAAAAGGATGAGAAATAGTGAAGTATCAAGCCCAAATCATCCAAAATGGTTCTTATGGAATACTTGATATGAGTATGAGTTATGATGATAAGCACCTTTGTGCATTAATTATTAATATTTTCATACTTGTTTTCAAGAGAATATGACCATGCTCATATATGCTTATTACACTTGTCCGTCAGCTAATCCTAGGCAGTTATTTCTATACCCCAAATCATGGGGTATAAACATCATGTGATGCATGAGCATGAGTTTGCCATAGATCACATGTAGATGTCATATCTAATAACACTAAAAGGGTAAAAATACTCATAAGATGCTAAACTGAGAACACACTTTTTTGGAAAAAAAACTGAACCGTATTTACGTGTTTAGATGAGTCAAATCCTAATAGCAAAGGAAAGGTTTTCTTAGATGTGAGATTGACATAGTTTTCATTTCTGTTAATGATAAACTTACAATTGTGAGTTGAAATTGTGGGGTGCAGCTACCTTGCGAAGATACTCGCTCCTGAAGGTTCAAAGGATGTGGCTGTCGGACAACCTATTGCAATAACAGTAAGTTGTCATATGTGCCTTTAAGTTGACTATTTTGTATTGTTGTAAATTGACCTCTTTCAGTTTAGTCATGGAATTTTCCAAAGTCAAGTCAATGGTAGTGACGTCAAGCATATGGGGACTAATGAGTGTTACTTTTCAAGGTTGAAGATCCAGCTGATATTGAAGCTGTGAAGACTTCTGTTGCGGGTGATTCAGCTGTCAAAAAGCAAGAACCAGAGCATCAAGAATCCAAAACTGAAGTTAAAGAGCAGAAGTCTGGTTTTACAAAGATCAGTCCATCAGCCAAGTTGCTTATTTCGGAATATGGATTAGATGCTTCATCACTGAAGGCATCAGGTCCTCATGGTACTTTGCTTAAAGGGGATGTTTTGGCTGCAATTAAGTCTGGAAAAGGATCTTCCAAAATTTCAACATCTGAAAAAAAACCATCACCTCAAACCATCACTCAGAAATCACCTTCAGCGAGGCCTGAGTCAAAGACTCATCCACAGCAGTCAGTTTCTTTTGAAGACCTGCCCAATACTCAAATTCGCAAGGTATGTTTCATTGACTAATTATAATGGAACTAAAAGGAAAGACTTTGGCATTGGTAACATAAGAAAGTTAAAATGTATATGCTACTAACTGACGTTAAAGGCAGATGGTAGACTGAAATGTTGAATACTTTGGAATTAAAATGCTTCAAGGTACTTTGCTAAAATTGGGAGTTTTACATGAATACATTTGATGTAAGTTAAGGGGAGCCACAATCAAAGGACTTGATTTGCAGAGTCTGTATGTAATTGCTTAATTGTTCAGTTGCATTGAAAAGTAAATTATTTTGATATGAGTTCACCTAAAGGATCCAGGCCTTTATGGTTATTCCAAAATAAATTTATAGATTATCGATTGAATAGGATAATGAGAGATTTGACTGAGGGTTTTTGTATTTTATTTTATTCTTTTTCTGCTCTACTTTGAAATGGAATGAGGAATCTATAGAATATGAACCTCAGTATGTTTTGAAATGTCTATGTGAACAAATCAAGATATTTAAGAGATAGAGAGGAGCATGCTGTTTTTTTTTTTTTTTTTTTTTTTTTTTTTTTTTTTTTCTTTCTGTGTTCCATTTTCAGGCATGTCTTCCAGATTTTGTTTGAGTCGAACGGATATGGAATGTCAAAATAATTAAAAGTATTCTGAAACAATAATTGCAGTAGTTAATTTCAGGCATGCCTTCAAGTTCATGTATGTAAATGTCTGATGGCTTTGTATAAATATTTGTAGTTAATATATTTGTTCAGATAATATAATAATCTTAGCTCAGGAAAGTCCTATTATTGATTCTTTCTTGTGAAATGTAAGTAGTTTGGAGAAAAAATGTATCTGTTACTGCTAATAGTTCTGTTGAGAGTTGACAACCTTTTCAATTGTTATACTGTCTAATGTTGTTATTAAAACATATTCCAATAGATCTATTTGTTTGGTATTCTTGGATTTATTATCATATACTTTTATTTACTATATTCAAATATTTTTCTGATTGGTCTCTATCACTAAGGCCTAGTTCTTCACTGCTTTTGGAGTCAAAAGCACTTTTCCATAAGCAATGAAGAACAAGGAGATTTTGAGATAAAAAGTGCTTTTCAAACCAACTTTTCAACCCAAACACAAGCTAAAAACTAATGCATTTGGCGATAAATTATCAGACACCCTTTTTTATTCTCCATCTTTTTCTAATTAATTATTCTTTCCAAAATTTGTTTAAAATAGACTATTTTTATTTCTCACAACATTTTTAGACAAAGCCAAACACTTAAGTTAGCAATCACACTTTTTCACAACGCTTTTTAAAGCACTTTTCAACCTAGCAATACTGAAGAATTAAGCCTAGATATGTTCTTTTATATGGTTTAATGAGTTAAAGATGGAAAGTTGATTTAATGGCAAACTTTGGTTCTTTCTTTTTACTGCATTTGTGTTCATTCTGCAGGTTATTGCAAGGAGGTTATTGGAATCTAAACAGACTACACCACATTTGTATTTATCTTCAGGTAGGAATATAAAATATATATCTAAAAGTTCTAGTATCATTTGATTTTCGAACTTAATGGTTTTATTATGTTCATCAGATGTCATACTAGATCCTCTTCTTTCTTTTAGGAAGGAACTTAAAGGTATCAAATAAATCCCTGTATCATCATCTGTTTGATTTTTCTTGTAGTTAGCTTGCCTTACAGTTGATTGTTCTGTGCTTTCTTTATTTGCAGAGAAGCATGATATTAAAGTTTCAGTCAATGACATTGTCATAAAAGCAGTTGCAATTGCTCTGAAAAATGTACCTGAAGCTAATGGTAAGACATAATTTCATTAAAGTTGATCCTCGTAGATTTCTGAGTAAACATGAGTATCGAAGACAAGGCAACTAATAAGAGCATGATCTATTGTAAGATGTAAATATTCCTAGAGATGTCGGGTGATATTTCTCTCTTAGACTAGATTCCAACCTGTTTTACGGATGTAAACATTGGGAGTGACATTTTTAAACTGATGCATGTCCAAAAAATGTATTTCTCAGTGCTTTTGGATAAAAGTATTTTGTTTTTACTTTTCTACCTTTATGCATATTTTTATTGTTGATTTGTGTCTGAGTTATTAGTTGGTGTGTGTGTGATTTCACTATCATTCCTTTCCCAGATCTGCTTGCTTTTTCACACCCAAACCAGAATTTAAACATTCCTTAATGAAGTAAATGCCCTTAGACTGTGTGGTCCTTTTGTTTGTTACATATCAGTAAGTAGTTCAACAACTAGTTTGTAGTTGCTGGTCTATAAATGTTTTTCAGCTTAGTGCGAAAAGATATTTCTGGAAACTGTTTTAATTTTGTATAAATTTTTTCTTCACTTCGATATAATCTGAAGTTAAGTTTTTACATTAATACTAGGTGGGTGTATGATGAGTCTTCTCTAACATCCAAATGAGGAAAAGTTTTGTTGTGTCAATAGTGTACAGTTGCATTGAATAAGTTTCAAACAGGAAGGGTACTTAGAGTACTAATTTGTTTGAAGAAGTTTCACACTGGAAGGGCACTAAGGTTGTTAATTGGTCAAATGTGTGTTGAGTGTACTTACTATTTATAAGAAATACCAGCATCAGATTACCAATAATAAGTGAATTTTATAGTGGACTATACGACTATATGTGCATAATTCGTTTTTCTTCAGTGACAGTTCAGTTTTCTACAAAAATTATAGCCTTTTTGGCTTATTTCTAACTAAAAATGTTGCTATGTCAATGACTGCAGCTTGTTGGGATGTTGAGAAAGGGGAAATAATTTTGTGTGATTCTGTCGACATATCAATTGCAGTTGCTACCGAGAAGGTATGCTTCCGATAACATGCTGGTCTCAGACTCTCAGGTTCTATGGACCAACCGACTCACTAGTTATTTGGTGGTTGCAGGGTTTAATGACCCCAATTGTAAGGAATGCCGATCAGAAATCCATTTCATCAATCTCCTCAGAGGTACTTTCATCTTCAACCTCAACCTGCTTTTTAGTTTAAAAACTTTGTTTTCTCAATCTTGAGCTTGTTTAGATCTTGGTACACAACACATCTTGGGATGTGCTTGTGACAGTCTCTCTTTAAATATGTAGACAAATAAAAAAAACTCCATATAGATGTAGCTTGGGTTAAACTAGGTGTTTAAAACAATCAGCAATGTACTAGATGATGGTCAACAAGGTCAGAATTTAGTGCTGTTTTTTCTTCTTTTAACCTCTTTCTTTTCAGTAAATATTTTTGTAATCATTGAGTTTCATTCTGGTTTTGGTTTTATCATGCTCATCTTCTTTAACTTGGCCTTCAGGTAAAGCAATTAGCTGAAAAGGCACGGGCTGGGAAGCTTTTACCAAATGAATTTCAGGGAGGAACATTCAGGTATGAATTTTAATATATGCATATGGGATATTAGTTTTCCACTCTACCTTTTTAATAGTTGAAAGAAATATTGAGAAATTGTAATTTTCTGCAGCATTTCAAATCTGGGAATGTTTCCTGTTGACCATTTTTGTGCAATTATAAATCCCCCACAGGTACAGTCTCTCTCTCACACACACTCGTGTGTGCATGCACATGTTTGCACATATATGCGATGAGAACGTGATACAGCCTACATGCTTGCTCATACATGCACCCACCGAGATCGTTTATGACAACATCATGCTTTTTCTGTGAAAACATTAATATAGCTTCAGCTTTATTCCATCCATGAATAATGTTGCATTCAGTCCTCAAAAGGCAAAATGTAGGTAGTCTAATAACATTTTCTTCTACAGAAAGCATTAGATTTTGAAAAGCATGGCTCCATCTTTTCCATTTGTACAGTGGAGAACTACTCCTAATATCGTTTTTCTTTTCCGGACTTTTTCCTAGAGGCAATATTTTGATTATCTAACAGCTGCATTAGATACTGCTATAAAATGATCAGGACATTGTAAGGTGCTATAAATCTCTGTGCATTATATTGGCAGGCTGGCATCCTTGTCGTTGGTAGAGGAAACAAATTTGTCGAACCAGTGGTCGGAAGTGATGGTAAGTTACCCTTGTTCAGTATGATACATTATTCTTTATGCTTCAAAAATATTTTGCATCTCATTTTTCAAATTCCTGCGCAGGGATTGAGAGGCCTGCAGTTGTGACAAAAATGAACTTGACGTTATCCGCTGATCATCGTGTTTTTGACGGCAAAGTTGGAGGTATATATCACTGCTCTAAATACAAATATTCTGACTGGCTATGGATACTTCCAAATCTAAAACCTAAAAATACCTCAGTATGATACCTGCATGAGATTTCTGCCATATTTGTTGCAGGTGCTTTTGTTTCAGTATTAAAAGCAAACTTCAATGATATTCAGAGGCTGCTTCTGTGATAACATTGTGTTGAAACCCCAAGAGATTCAGCTATGGTGGAAGGGTGTCTTTCTTAAAGCTCGTTAATAATTCTTCAAACTGATCATTATTATTTGATCCGGACATTTCCATCGTGACATAAAAGTTCTAGTGCAGTCCTGGTTACCGAAATGGTTATCAACGTTTTTTCAAGTCATTCGATTTCTTCACAAGAACCAAATCGTTACCGATGTAAAATTTTGCTTGGTATTTTCATCAGATTTTTAGGCTTGTTCAAGCTTGCTCCTGCAATTTCATGTTTCCATCTGATAAATAAAGATGCTGTATGATAGAGAAATGAAAAATACTGAAATTACCATTGGCATTTCTCATGTATACAACTCTTTTTTCGTGTTTTTATTCGATACTGTCGGGTGAGTTACCTCTAAAGTACATGTAATATTTTTCGTATATCATCCAAATGTGGTAAACATTATTTCTAAAGGTCACAATGACTGATCTAATTCACTACTAATTGCAAATAGGTCATAACACCATTCACTGCATGAAAAACCATGTCTGATTCCAAGAATACTGGAATGTTGTAACAATGGAATAAACATGAAATTACCAGTTATCAAAATTTGAAACATTTCATATAAGTAAAACAGAAAACAAGATTCAGCCCTATAGGTGCTCACAAGCAATACAAATCTGATTGAAACTTCTTACAGACTTTGTATTTCTACCGGTTAGAATTGTTTCACAGCAAGGGGTTCATACCATTGAGGGCCAAAGCCGGCAGCTTTCCTTGCTTTCTCATTAAAGGGTGGCTTCAATGGTCCCCTAAAGTGTGTCCTTACTATTCCATGAAATTTTTGAATCACCTCTTCATTTTCATCCTCCGTTGGGGTCTCACCTCCTTCGCCTTCACTTTCTTGTGATGCTAGGCTGTCTTGATACAAAGCCGGATTTCGGGATCTCAGGCAAAGATACTTAAACCACTTTACTCCAGCAGCACAATGTGTAATCTCTTCTGGGTAAACTACTCTCTCCAGTAAATCAGCTGTGACATCATCGCCTCCATTACGGAACCTAGAGATGGTTGGTGGCAGAACATCAAGTCCCCTAGCCTGCATCATATTTTCGGATGCTTCGTTATCGTGAACATTTTATGAATTATAGCATGAGTTGCATATTTAGATGCATTAAATGCATCCCTCTTTCGTTTCGTTACAAGGATCTAAAGATAATCACATTAAAAAAGTCATTCCATCTGTACTTAAGGCCAGGCACTTCATATGCATTATTTTGCACATTCTTTATGCACTGGTAAGTGGTAATCAATCTCCTAAAATAACCAAGTCCTTAACTTTCCATCACATATCAAGTACACTTGAGGAATTTAAATGTAGAAGTTTTTGCAAGGCCATTGACAAGCAGGATTTTACATCGATTTCATAAATTAATATGGAGATCAAGTGATTATAATTGCCATCAATACTATGTTATCCCCAGCTTAACAGTATCAAGGCCTTAGAGCAATGCTTCTAATATAAAAGACAAGTACAAGAAAATCATGCACCTCATGGACGCAGTGCTCGATAGCCAAGCGTGCCAACAAATCCTTGGATGTAGCAATAGCAGAGTCCCAAAGCCCATCATGAGCCGGTAACGCACCATAAGAAGAACCAAGTTCCTCAAGTCGAGCTGCAAGCAGGCTGAAGTGCCGACCTTCATCTTGAGCTACCTTCACAAAATCTGTGAAGAACTCTCTCGGCATTGCTTCTTTCTTACCAAAACGAGCAATTATATCCTATATCAAATATCTAAATTAAAAAAAAAAAAACAGATATACAAACAAAAATACCACTTCCTAAATCATAAGCTCCTCAATACAGAAGAGTTACACTAACTCGACTCATTTTACTTGATATATACATACAAGCAACCTTTAAAACTAGAAATCCTAGTTCCCAGCAATTAACAAAAGACATAAGAAACAATTTAACTTGAAGCTTTTAATGGTATGGATCCCATATTCAAACTCTAATTATCCGAAATTATGCATAGCTAGAATCAATGAAAACACTAATTATCAAAAGGGTTTAAATTCTTCAACTTCAATTGCCTTAAAACAATGAAATCAACCATAATCATATCCAAAATAACTAAATAAAAGCTAAGGGCGGAAACAAAAAGGTACCCAAGACAAGTCAATAGCCCAACTCTCGGTATGCACGAGACTATGCACAATGGCTTGCCTGCTCTGCAAGCTACCTGCTTTCCCGAGCTTTGGCATCAAACTTGGGGACACCAGCTTAACCTTTAAACAAAAATCGAAAAACCCATTATTTCTTAACCCAAAATCTTATAAAAAACAGTTATCATATGAGGAAATCGAGGGCAGCTGCTACGTACGTTGGTGAGCCTAGCGGGTCGATCGGGAACGTGAAGGTCCAGAGATGGGTCGTAGGGGCGGGTGATGGTTCCTTGGAGCCATTCGGATGCAACTGAATCGCCGAGCCTAGCCTTCTCCACTGGGTCCGCTGTGTTTAGAACACGAAGCGCCGCTTCTACGAGCGTCTCGTTACTCATCTCTTTCGCTCGATCTGCTGTGACTTAAAACCCAACCCACAGATTTCATCTCTTTTAACGATTGCTAAATGGTTTTAATCCTCCACCTTTTTGGTTCACTTGCCCTATATTAAAAAAATAATTTATAATTTATAATTAAAATTTATAATTAAAATTTAATTTAATAAAAAATTAAATAAAGTTTAATTTGATAAAAAAATAATTAAAATTTAGAATTAATGTTAAAGAAATTAAATATAGTATATACTTTGGATGAGTCTACAACAGGAGTCGAACACTGCTGAACATCGTTAATATTAAATACAGTTAAACATTATTAAATTAATTTATAATCAATAAAAACCTAAAAAAACTAATTATACAATTATTAATTATATATTAAACTATCACTCATTTATTAATTACATACTAAGTATTTGAAATTTGAAATTTTTATTAATTAATTTAATGATGTTCAATAACGTTCAACGTTAATGTATTTAACAGTGTTCGATGTCCGTTGTAGAATTTTTCATATACTTTATGTTATAAAATAAATTTAGAGTTATGACTTAAAATTTAATATTTTTATTGTTAGATATAAAAATAACACAATAAATATAAGTTTTTTGTTTGATAGATTTTTATTTTTATTTTTTTAATTTTAAAAAATAAGATTTATATTTTGACACGATCTATATATTTTTTTCATAAAATCCTTAAAAAAACATAAAAATCTTAACATTAACACATTAATTTTTATACCGTAAATTTTAACTCTAAATCTTAAATTTTAAACCTTACAAAATAAATTCCTAACGCCTAAACTTGATAAGCACACGTAAACTAATTTTCATAAATATATTAATTTTAGAGTTTAGAAACTTAATTAAGTTTAAAGTTTAAAATTTATATCCGTGTTTAAAATTTATACTTGTGGTTATAATATAGGATTTAAGAGTTAAAATTTAAGGTTTATAAATTAAAACCTAAACAAATTTTTGTTTAATAATATTTTAAGTTTCGTAAAAATAAGTATATAAATTAAAATATGACAATTTATTAAATATCTAATCAAATAGAATTGAACATATATATATATTTAAATTATTTAATTTAATAATAATTTATATCTTTATTAAAATTATCTTAAATATTTTTAGGATTCGAATAAAATTAAAAATTAAACCTTATAAAACAAAAATGTAACACCATAAAATTTAGTTAATAATTAGATAAAGGCTAAGGCGAAAAAAATAATCTAATGATTCATCAAAAATTTGATGTTCATTGTCCTTTTTTTTTATGTCGCTGTCCAACATCGTGACATAAATTAAAGCCATTAATGTATTTAAAAAATTGAGACAAATAATATTCAAACGATTGTCTTTTCGACATCGTTTGAAGATTATCGAAATTACAATAAAATTCTCCATTTTCTCTCTTTTTGTTTATTCTTTATCGTTTTAAGATTATAGTATGTCTTGATATCTGATAAAATCAAGATAATTTTTAATTTTTATATTTTGGATCATTTTTCGATCGACTTAAGTTGTGTGTGGCTCACACATATCTTGGAGGCGATTTTTTATCGCCATGACCGGTTCACCCTTGAACCGAGCTGGTTCAAAACCATTATACACGGTGCAGGGATAAATGTCCCTACATGTGAAGGTCTCCATGTGGGTACCGACACGTAAGGCAGATGCTGGTTGTTGGCGGTGCCATACAGAGTTAAAAGAAATTCTATTTTTTCGGTATTTTTAATTAGGGACGATAAAAAAATCAATTATCCGATCTTAGTTTTAATCTCAATTATATTGATGAATTTTTATCTAAAATTGGTTTTGGGAATCTAGATTAAATTTTAGGTCTCGATTATAATCTGGACCGGAATTGTATCTTGATTTTTTAAACTCAGCATCTGGTGGGTACCTAGTATTTTGAGTTCTTTAGTTTGTTCTTTCTCTTTATATATGAATATTATGAATATAATTCGTTTCAACCTTTAAGTCTCTAACATTCTAACTTTGTTATTTAATATTATTATTGATGATCAAATTTTTTTATTGTTTAAATTTTTTAATATAAACCAATTAATCGGGACCAATTCTTGAAATTTAAGATTTGATTTGACCGAAACCAAGACTGATTCTAATTTTCAAAAACTAGTGTTACCAAAACCAAGACTAATTCTAGGTAAATTACAGGATGCCTGACCTTGTTCACTTCTATCTTTTATCTCTTCATCTTAGTTGTAAAAAGCGCGTCTGAGGCCTAGGCGTGAGGCGCGACGGAGCGTGAAAAAAATCGCCACTAATGGTTGAAACAGAGCGAGATACAGGAGGCGTTCGCCTCGAGAGCTTTTTGCCTGGGGTATGAGGCGCTCGCCTACGCGCTTTCTGTAAGAAGATGATTTGGGTTCAAAGAGAAGAACTTATGAAGAAAAAAAAGTTGCAGACTCTTAGGTTGAGGAAGAAGAAACAGTCGAGGTGGGGGTCAGGGTTGAGGAAGGAGAGTCTTGGGTTTTGCACCCATTTTTATTATTATTTTAAGTTTATTTTATTATTTATTTTATTTTGAATTTTGGGCTGATTTTGATTTTTTATTTTAATATATTATAAAACTAAAAAAAAATATCAGTTCCATATTCAAAATAAATTATTTTTTATTATTTTTATTAAAAATTTGTTGCTGTTATTATTAATTTTATTATTAAAATATTTATTCTAATTAAAAATTAACATTAATATTAATTTTAATATAAAATAATATTATAAAATAATATTTACTTTTTTAAAGTGTATAATCGTTTAAATCCTCAATTTAATTAAAAATACCAACAACATTATGAATTTTACTAGATTAGAACAAATAAATAAAATAATTAGCTCACAACATGCAAATGAACCCTAATCTAAGCTCTAGAACAATTGTTATGTTTTGGGAATTATCCCCTTTCACAATGATTCTAAACTCTTCTTCAAACACCATCACGATTTCTACTGTATTTTTAAATATTTATTTATTTAAATAAAATATTTAAAATACATATTTAAATAATATAATATATTAATATATTTATTTTTTTATAGTTTTTAAATTTATATATAACTTAAATATATTAATTTTTAAATATTTATAATATAATTATTATATTTTAAGTACAAAATATATTATATAATTTATTTGTAAATTTTGGGATAAAATGGCGTTTCACCTACGAAAGGCAAGCGCTTTCGCCTCGCGCCTCGGCTCTTAGGACCTTTTACGCCTCGAAACGCCTCACGCCTTTAAAAACTAAGCTCTTCATATATTTTAATATTAATAAAATTAAAATTAAATTATAAATTTTAACTTTAACTTTAATATTTAAATTTATTTTTTTATTGTCGAAGAAAACCCGGGTACTTATTGCTCTAATACATACTATTATTCCTTATCTTACACACTATTGGCTTTGTACATGCGATTCATCTAGCAAGATGAACGAGGGAAAGCCAAAGCTTGAAGAGGAGTTTTCTTAGAGACGGTGAGGCCGTAGAGTTCAGCCATGTCCATTTTCTCAGCACTTTCACCCGCCGGTAACTTCCAGTCAAACCAGTAAAGCAGATTAGCCATGACATACTCAACGGAAGCAACTCCAAACGACATCCCAGGACATCCCCTCCTTCCAAAACCAAATGGGATGTAGTACAAATCTTGGCCTTGAAATTCAATGGAGTTATTCTCAAACCTCTCCGGGATGAACTCGTCTGGGTTGTCCCAACATTTGGGATCTCTGTGAATGGCCCAGACATTGACCAAGACCGGAACATTCGAAGGAATGTCGTATCCTCCCAGTTGAACACTTGCTGATGTTTTCCGGGGAAGAAAAACAACAGGGGGATGGAGTCTTAAAGTTTCTTTAACGACACACTTTAAGTATTCCATTCTACTTATATCCTCCGGAGCCACCTTAGATTTGTTCCCTACAACAGTTCTCACCTCTTGTTGGACTCTTGTCATGATATCTGGATGCTTTAGGAGTTCAGACATCATCCATTCTGTTGTTTTTATACAGGTATCAGTTCCTCCAACGAACATGTCCTGAGAGAATCAAAGTTAGAAGAACTAGAGATTAAGAGTAATGGTGGGGGGAAATCAAAAAACCAAACATGGGATTGTGTTAGAAATTACCAGTAAGATTGCTTTTATGCTGTCGTGTGACAGGTTCCCAAACATGCCATCTTTCTGGAGTTGCATGATGATTGAAACGAAGTCCTTTTTGAGGCTAACTTCTGCTCGGTTTTCAACAGCTCCATGCTCCTTAATCACCTGGTCAAGGAAAGCATCTAATTCTGCAGATAATGCTTTCATGCTTGAGATGTATCCAGTAAGCAAATCGACCCACCTTAAGTAAGGAAACATGTCGCCAACACAGAAACCAGTGAACAGAATCATTAGCCTTTTCACCAGCTCCCCAAACTTGCTGCATCCATCTTCTTCTTCTTCAATTTTGTGACTAAAAATGGCTCGAGAAACTATGTTACTTGAAACAAACGTAAGCATATTTGTTAGATTAACAGGTTCTTCTTTAAGAGCAGCACCATGGATTTTGTTGATGAGAGCTTCAACTTCTTCATCTCTTATGAACTGAAAGGATTGGACTCTTTGGTGGCTGAACAGCTCAATGACACTCATTTTCCTCACTTGTCTCCAGTAATCACCGTAGGGTGCAAACCCCATACCCTTGGATTCGTAGAACATGTGATCTACAGCTGTGGTCTTTGGTCTGTCGGAGAAAATAATGTCATGTCTCTTCACAATTTCTGTAGCCATGTCGATTGATGAGACCACTAAAGTAGGATTATACCCCAACTGCAGCAGCAAGAGAGATCCATACTTGTCTGAGAGGTCTCTGAGAGAACGATGGGGAAGTTTGCCTAGTTGATGGATGTTGCCGACGATTGGAAGCTTTGGTGGTGATGGTGGCAGGTTCAGATTTCTTCCTTTTGCCAGTTTCAGCCAAATGAAAAGAGGAAGAAGGAGAATGAAAGAAAGTAACAATGGATTGGTGGAAATAATAGATAGATTCAGCAGCTCCATTTGCTTAATCTGAATGAAGAAATTCTTCACTCCTTTACCTTGTTTATAGCCTCTCTAGGGCATCTCAATTATTGTTATTTAAAAAAAAATCCATTCATTATTAATTTTTTTTAACTAAATGTTGTACTTCTTTTGGTGTCTCATTTTAAAATAGTGGGTTTAAATTTTAGGGTTTAAAATTAGGAGTTGTGGCTAGGGGTGATTAACGAGTTGAGTTGCTCGAACTCAACTCAGTCAAAACTCGATAAATATTCCATTTGGATTGACTCGAATCGAGACCTTAACAAGTTGAATCGAGCAAAGTCTAACTCGACTCAATAAGTTTGCAAGCAACTTGTTAATTTTTTAAAATATTTTTAGTAATTATTTTAAAATTATTTCATTCAAAAAATAAATCTAAATAATAATTATTAATTAATGAATTATTACTTTAATTTTAATATGCTAGTTTAACGCATTTGTGGATTATTGTGGCTAGGATTTAGGAATTTAGGTTTAAATTTTAGGGTTCAAAGTTAGGAGTTGTGGCTAGGGGTGCTTAACGAGTTGAGCTGCTCGAACTCGACTCATTCAAAACTCGATAAATATTCCATTCTGATTTATTCGACTCAAACTCGACTCGAGACCTTAACGGGCTGAATCGAGCAAAGTCTAACTCGACTCTATAAGTTAGCGAACAACTCATTAATTTTTTAAAATATTTTTTAATAATTATTTTAAAATTATTTCATTCAAAAAATAAATCTAAATAATAATGTTTAATTTGTGAATTGTTACTTTAATAAGTATTTGTAGATTATTGTAACTAAGATTTAAGAATTCAGGTTCATTAACTAATTAATCTGAATTAGATTTTAAAAAGACAATACCTAGACACCTTTCAATTTTTTTATTTATAACATAAAATTTTAATTTTTTAACCTTATTTAAATGACATAATATATTATTTATTATAGATTAATTGATAGTTGACAATCTTTATTAGGTTTAAACTATAAGTAACATAATTAAAATAGTAATAAATTTCTTGGCTTATAATCACTATTATTTTTAATACATTTGAATGAGCTACGTGAATTTTTTAATATATATTTAATAAGGGTTTGAGTCAGACTACTATTTCAGGATAAATTTTTTATGATTATAATTATATGAAATATTTCAACTATTTATTTTTTAATATATAATAATAAATAATTAGATACGAATTCTTCTTCAATCTCGAAACAAAAATTTTTAAATGCCACCCATCGTTGAAATTGATTGCTGGTCGGAAGTGAGTTCCTGTGGCAGCCTGGCAGGGGTTGTTTCATAGAGTCTTATAGTATTTCAAGTTTATAAAGATTTTTAACGAGATTTACGATAATAAAAATTTTTATTAATCGAAAAAAAAATTATTGAATTGTTTTGATAACGGATTGAGTCAGATATACGAGAAGAGATAAAGTTATTAATTTTACATTAAAAAGGGAAAATTATTATATATAAATGATGGCGTTGCACGTCTTATTAAATATATTTTTTAGAAAGATGATAATACCTTCCTGATAAGTGATATCAAATCGCTTTTTGATTTAGTGACGCATTCAGAAATTTATTTGAGGGTGAGTATATATAAATTTTTCGAAATTTCAGTGTGGACATAGACCTTAAATATTACGAAACTTAAAAAATAATTTATAAAAATTTTAAAAAATAAAGATAAATATATAAATTTCAAAAAATTCAGGGTGAGTCCGTATCCACCCTACAACAAGGGTGAATCCGTCACTGCATTGATTGCTTGATTTCACTGCTTTGAATGCCTGAGTGGGATAAATAAATTGAACAAACACGTCAGAAAAAAGATCAAATATATTAATCACACAATAAAAAAAATCTTAAAAATATATAAATAATGACGTAGCATATACTGTCCGACATATTTTTTTGAAAGAGAATAATAATCCCGTGATATATAATATTATAATTAAATATTTTTAATATATAGCAATGAACAATTAAATAGAAAATTATCTTTAATCAAGTCACAAAGTTTATTTTAAATGATGTTTTGAAATTAATTGTTCTGTCGTAGTTACAAAAATTAAAAGAGTAATAAATGAGTAATAAATCAAAGTTATTACCACGAAATGCATGCATTATTTCATGCTTTTCGAATATGGGTGAGTAAAACTTGACTCGAGGTAAAAATATTCGACTTATTTTGACTTGATTCGACTCGAAAATTTTTTAAATAAAGTTTGAGTTATAAAATGAAAATTCGAATAACTCAAAATTTTTAGTAATTAAAAGATTATTTTTTAAGTTTGAGACGAACCTCTCAATTTTTTATGATATATATATATATATACATTGATATATAAAAATATAAAGAAATATTGCTACATATGAAAAAATATATATGCATATCTTATATGATTAGAGAAAGCCATTTAAATTAAAATCAAATCATACTATAACATGATAAATAATTATAATTAAATATTTATAGGAACTCGAAAACTCGACTCAATTCGATTTGACTCGAACTGAAAAATTTCAAATAAAGTTTGAGTTGTAAAATATGACTCGTCAACTCGAATAACTCGAAATTTTTTGACTTGACTCGATCGAATACTCACCCCTACTTTTAAATTTTAAAATTTATCTTAAAAATATAAATACTTTTATTTAATAAAAAACTCAAATTTTAACTTTAATAACATCATAATGAGTTCAGAAAATATTACATACATAAATATTTAAATATATAATTTTTTTACGATTATAACATAAAAAATAAATTTCAAATGTTCAATCTAGTCCCTATGAAATGCATTATTAATATAAAATATCAATTATTGAAACTATCTAACAAAATTTCGAAGTACATGTTGGATGCTAATAAATTTATAAATGAAAAAAAAATTAGAAATTTTGGAATAATAAAAATATAATAATTTATTAAATAAGATAAAAACTATTTAAATTTATAAATTTTAAAGAATATTATTTATTGGGTAAAATGATAAGGTACATTACACTCTTAAAGAGAGTATGTGATCAGTTCAAATCTTGAAGACGATATTGTTGGGAGAAACAATCTCACATTCGATGCAAAGATATGTTTCATTGGGCCCCACCCAAACCCACTCTAAACTTTTTAAAGTTCACATATTTAACTTTAATTTTTATTTTTTTTTTATGAATTTGTCTTTATTTTTTTTAAAAAAATTATGATTTGTGCCTGCTGAAATTTTAAATTTTTTATGGTTTATTTTCGCCTTCAAAAATATTTTAATTTATGCTTACTCTGAATAATATTTCTGGATTTGTCACTGCTCATATACTGAATGGATTGTAAGACGAACATGCATATTAAAAAAAAATTCATGGTTAGTGATAAGTACATGTAAATTAATATCGTATTTAAATTCGATTTGTTTATTATTTAGCTTGTTCGGACTTAATTTATTTAACGTTTCCGAACATAATATAAATCGAAAAACATGTAAAATAAATTATAAATTCAAACATAAATAAATCGAAAAACAACGATATAAATAACTTGTACAACCTGACTATATGATAAACCTATATAACATCTTCATGATAAAGACAATTTTATGCAAATATTTCCCCATTCCATGAAAATTGAGTATAATTGTAAGAGAAAGAACAAAATGTCTTGAAATCTTATAATATAAAATTTAAATAATATTTAAATTATATTTCTATATATTGAATAAATGAGTAATCTTAAAAATAAAAAAAATGGTATTGAGAAATTTGGAAATCTTGAACTTTAAAAACTGAGAAATTTGTATGAGAATTTTTTTTATATATATTCTTAAGAAAGAATAAGTTACTAAATAAATTTCATAAAAAAATATTAAACAAATTATTTATGAGCTTTTTTTAAAAAATAAATTATTATCTGTGACTATCTAATTTTTTTTATCTTTTATTATAACTTATATATGTAGGATAAATAAAAATCTCCAAGATATACACAAATAAAATTTGATAAAATTTTAGGACGAATATAAATACAATTTTAAGGTGAGTATAACTTATAAAATAAACAACTAATAATAAAAATTTGACTTTTTAAATAGACATACACCTACTCTGAATATAAAATATATCCACCATTATTCAAAATAAAATCATAAAATATATCTCGAAAATAATAACCCATCAGAAACGTACACGAAAAAAAAACACTCAGATCATGTCACTTTGATGAATGCAAATCGTTTTTCTTAATCATATTTTTATTGATGTTGTCACTTTAAATTAATCAATTTAAGGTTGGAAGTTAGGGATTACTATTAAGGTTTAAAGAATTAGAGGTATGATATATTTTTTAGGATTTTGAGTTTAAGGTTTAGGATGTAAAAAATTAATATTAAAGTTTATAATTTAATTATTTAAGATTTTTTTAATAAAAAGCATAGTAAAAAATGATTACGAGGCAAAAGATTTTTAATTTTATAAGATACCCTTTTAACTATTTGACTATTATTAAATATAGGGTAAACTACCCCAGTGACCACCGAACTATTTGGGGATACCTATTTTGGCCACCTAACTAAAGAACTCGTCAATCAGATCACTCAACTTTTAAACCCTTCTTATTTTGGTCACTGCCGTTAAAATTCTATCGGAAAAGTTAACAGTAGTGACGTGGCATAAAATCTGTATAATTACACATTCAATCCTTGTAATTTATTTATTATTTTAATTTAATCCTAATTTTAAATTAATAAATAAAATTAATCATCCAATTTGGTGATAACATCATTTAATAATACATGTGAATATGCCATAACACCAAATCCATCTTAACCTAGTGGTTCACCTAATGGTTGCGTGGTTGGTTGAATGGAGGGTGTGGGGTTCAAATCCCTCAAATCTTTCTCATTAATCAGGTGGTGTCACGTGTCACCACCTAATTAGAGAGAAAAATATATTAAATAATAAATTAAAACAAATTAATAAATAAAATTAATCATCTAATCTGGTGATGACATGTATCATCAATCGATTGGTTGATTAATTATTTATTAATTTAAAATTAAGATTAAATTAAAATAATAAATAAATTACAGGGATTGAATGTATAATTATACAGATTTTATTTAACTGCCACGTCATTGCTGTTAACTTTTCCGATAGAATTTTAACGACAGTGACCAAAATAAATAAGGTTTAAAAGTTGGATGACCTGATTGACGAATTCTACTGGAGAATGTCCTTTTCACCTCATTTATTTATATTTGAATCTTCTTCCATTTGATTGGTTGCAAAATGTCGTTTTCCCCTACAATTATTTTCATTTTTTGTCGATGCTGACAACTTCAATGGACGAAAACTACCAGCAGATCATTAATAGACGAAAAAGTCCCTGGCTATTTTTTAGATTAATTAAAAAATAATATTATATGTTTCGTTAAAAAATGGAGAGGTAATATTATTAAACATAACTCACAAAAGAGAAGTAAAATACCCAAAAAGAAAAAGGAATTAAAAAATACAATGTGAGTTTGAATATATGGAGGATCATCACAATCACGAATGAAGAGTAGTACAAGCTAAAGAAACAGTGGTGGAACATTGGGGGTTCGGGGTTCAATCTTCCGATTATTGTTTTTATATATTATATAACGTAAAAAAATAGAAAATATAATTTATTCTAAAACAATCATTTTTTATCCCGTTAATAAAAAAAATTAAAATATATATTTTGGTCTCTATAAAAAGTTTTTAGTTCTGCCCGTGCTAATATAATTGTGCCAGGAGCATTAAGATGAAGAGACATGCAGATAGCAGTTGATTTATCAGAGTCCCTGGTTATTTGATTGTTATTACCAACTTAATATGTTATTTTAAATTTTGAACATAAACTACAAAGATGAACGAGGGAAAGCCAAAGCCTGAAGAGGAGTTTTCATGGAGGTTGCCAGACCGTAGAGTTCAGTCATGTCCAGTTTCTCACCTGCAGGCAACTTCCAGTCAAACCAATACAGCAAGTTAGCCATCACGTTCTCAACCGAAGCAACACCAAAAGACATCCCAGGACATCCCCTCCTTCCAAAACCAAAGGGGATGTAATGAAAATCTTGACCTTTAAAATCAATGGACATAGTCTCAAACCTCTCCGGGATGAACTCGTCTGGATTTTCCCACCATTTGGGGTCTCTGTGAATGGACCAGACATTGATTAAGACAGGAACATTCGAAGGGATGTCGTATCCACCTAGTTTAACACTTGCTGATGTTTTCCGGGGAAGAAAAACAGAAGGTGGGTGCAGCCTTAAAGTTTCTTTTATTACACACTTCAAGTATTTCATTTCACGTATATCCTCTGGATCCACCTTGGATTTGTTCCCCACCACATTTCTGACCTCGTCTTGGACTTTTCTCATTGCATTTGGATGTCTTAGGAGTTCAGCCATCATCCATTCTGGTACTGTTGTACTGGTATCAGTGCCTGCAACAAACATGTCCTGAGAGTACCAAAGTTAAAGACATGATCAGATCAAGACACAGAAAACAAAGGGACAAGAGTGTTGAAATAACCATTAAGATTGCTTTTATGTTGTCTTGTGTTAGGTTCTCAAACATGCCATCTTTCTGGAGTTGCATGATGATGGAAACGAAATCCTTTTTACATATAACTTCTGCATGGCTTTCAAGAGCTCTATGTTCCTCAATGACCTGATTAAGAAACACGTCCAGTTCTGCTGATAATGTTTTCATACGTGGAATGTGTCCGGTAAGAACATCAACCCAACCCAAGTAAGGAAACATGTCTCTGATACAGAAACCAGTGAAGAGAATCACTAGCCTTCTCACCAGCTCCCCAATCTTGGTGCACCCATCTTCTTCCTCACTTTTGTGACTAAGAATGCATCGAGAAACTATGTTACTTGAAACGAACATCAGCATCTTTGTCAGATTAACAGACTCTCCTTTCAGACAAGTAGAACGGATTTTGTTGATCAGAGCTTCAATTTCTTCATCTCGTATGAACTGAAAGGAGTGTACTCTCTGGTGGCTGAAAAGCTCAATAATACTCATCTTCCTAACTTGTCTCCAGTAGTCACCGTAGGGTGCAAAGGACATACCCTTGGATTCGTAGAACAAGTGATCTACAGCCGTGTTTCTTGATCTGTTGGAGAAAACAATGTCATGTTTTTTCGAAATTTCTCTTGCCATGTCGCCTGATGAAACCAGTAAAGTAGGGTAATACCCTATCTGTAGCAGCAAGAGAGATCCATACTTGTCTGAGATGTCTCTGAGAGAACGATGGGGAAGTTTGCCAAGTTGATGGATGTTGCCGATGATTGGTAGCTGTGGGGGTGATGGTGGCAGATTCAGATTTCTCCCTTTTGCTAGTTTCAGCCAAATGAAAAAGGGGAGACTGAGAATCAGGGAAAGTAACAATGGATTAATGGGAAGATTAGATGCATCCAGCAGCTCCATTTTCACTGTTTTCTTTGGTTTATAGCCTAACTATATGCTTATGTCACGTCCATATAGTTCACTAGTCTAGAACTTACGTCTTAAATGCTTCGTGACACTACTCGATTAAATTTGTATTTAAATAAGCCTTCAATCAGATTTACGAGAATTTTTATTTAACAAAGGTTTGGACAAGGCTTCAAAGATGTAGAAGTTCAAACAAACGAAGGTGGTTATCTTAACCACACCAGAGACAACAAAAACAAACAACAATAGTAAAGGACAAGGACTAAAGTAAATGTCTCAAAGTATTTTATTACTCGACAAAATTTTTTTATTTTTTTTGGTGTTTATTTTACTTTTACACTAAAATATTAAATTTTATGTTTTAACATTAAATGTTAAATCTTAAAAAATATATCATACCCTAAATTCTTTAAATCTTAAAAATACATTATACCCTAAATTTTTAAAACTCTAAAGTTTAAATTCTTCATCTCTTAATGCCCGTGCAGGTTCAAATCCTACCGCCCACGACCTCTATTATCATTCATTTTGTAATTTATCCTTAAGAGCTCAGAGCTGGGAGAAAAATATGTTACGACAAATTCTATTAAAAATAAAACTTATGTAATTGATTAATAAAATCCAACTAGCCATGTTATTGTGGCGTGTATACTTAGTATACACGCCACATTATATAATGATATTTTTTAAGATAATATATAAATTTATAACTTTAATTTTTTACCGTTAAAATATAATCCACGCGGTTTTAATTTTTTAATTATAAAATTAATTTTATCATTCAAAATTAAAATATATTAATTCAATTTTATTTTTTCTAAAAAATAATAATATTTTAAGAAATAATAAGCTGATTATTATATTTTAGAGAGAGAAAAAACTACAATATTAAAGTCATTTTGTCCACCTACTGGACCGACCAATTTTATTTTTCTTTTAGAAAAGCAGCGCCATTCATTCCCTTTAAAGTATTAGTAACATAATTAAAATAAATAATAAATTTTATTAACTTTACCTTAATATTTTAATCCATCTCTATTTTAATTAAGAATCTCTCTTATTTTTAATTAAAATCTATTTTTTTAATAAACTAAAGAAAAATTTTACGACGGGCGTCGAACACCGTTAAACACTATTAATGATGAACACTGCTGAATATTATTAAACTAATTAATAAAGATTAAAAAAATTTAAAGACTCAACACATAATTATAAATTATTTAAAATAAATTTTTTATTAAATTATTTTCTATATATTATTTTATTTTAAAATAATTGAATAAAATACTAATTTAAATTAATTTTAAAAAATAAAAAATCTTAAACTCTAAACCCTAAAACGAAAACTCAAAACCTTAATCACTAAACATTAAACTTTAAATCCTAAAATATAAAATATCAAAACCCTAAATCAAAAAAACCTTAAAAATACTAAACCATAAACACTAAATCTAAACCCTAAAATAACCAAAACCCTATATTTAAATCTTAAACTAATTTTAGGTTTTAAGTTTAGGATTTATATATTTTTAGAGTTTTAAAATTTTTATTTTAGGGTTTAGGTTATGGTTATATTTTTAGATTTTATGATATATGATTTTATTCTTTAGGGTTTAGGGTTTTGGATTTTAAGATTTAATGTTTAGTATTTTTAGCTCGAGTTTAGGGTTTTAGGTTTTGGATTTAATATTTTTTATTTTTAAACTAAAAATAATTTAAATAAATTATTTAAAAATTAAAATATAATATATATATATAATTTGTTTAAAATTTTATTTTAAATTATTCGAAATTATATGTTTAATCCTTAAAATTTTTAAATTTTATTAATTAAATTAATAGTGTTCAGCGGTGTTCATCGTTAGTAATGTTCAACAATGTTCGACGCACGTGGTAGACTCATCCCTAAATTAAAATAATAAATCTGTGTTAACTGCTTTTGTCTTCGATAATAAAGGCTATACATATTGAGGTACGATAAATGATTATTCAATTGTTTTGGTAGAGGGTTGAGTCACAATACTAGATTATAAGATTGAATCAACATCAAATATTTTAGTAAATTATTTTTGATAATTTTTTTAATTTTAATTTTATTTAAAAGGGAAAGATGGGAAGAAGACAATCAATATATTTTTTTTGAATTAACTAATAGTGATTACAGTAGTATTTGTTCTAGAATATAATCTCTACCATTTAACATTGATCACTCAATCACTCTGTTGACAGCACTGGTATTCAAATCCGTATACAATCATTGTTATGTATAACTGAGAATCATCGTTACGTATACAATCAGAATCTTAGACTTATTTATTTGGGTAAAATATTATTCGGATAATTATTTAATTATTGTGTATGATCTGTTTTAGTTATTAAACTAAAAATATTTAAAATTTGATAATTAATTTATTAAATTGATTTATTTTGATTATCATCGTTAAGAAATTAGCGAAAAAGTAATGCGATAGTTAATAAAAATTCAATTATACATTTGATCATGTTATTTACTTATTACATTAATTTAATTATAATTTCAATTAAATAAAATAATCAATAATTATGATTGATATTTGTGATGGTTAAAGGAAAGGTAAAGAGAGAGGATAAGTTTAGTCAGTATTGAACTTGTAACCTCTAGGTTTAAAAACTCATGACTATCACTGCTCTAACTTATCTTTAGTGAAATAAATTAGATCATTTAATATATTTTATAATGCGATAAATATTAGAGAATAAATAAATAAAAATAATTAAAAGGAGATTTGAACGTATAAAATCATACAAACTATAAAAAATAATAAATATTTAATTTAATATATTCAAATATTTTTTATATTAAATTAAATTGAATATTTAAAATAGTTTTTAAATTGAGTTAAATTGTATATTCAATAAATTATTTTAAATATTTCAATATTTTAAATTGAATATGTTTTAAAATATTTTGTATTTTTATATTTAAATTAAATCAAATATTTAAGAAATATTTTATATTTTTTTTATTGCTCTTCTCGTTGTCAAAGTCTACCTTGACTAATCCAGACTGATCCGCGTCGCACATCTAGTTCTGGTGGGTGAATCTTTCAACATAAATTTTTTACCTATACAACATATCGAACCTGAAACTTACTTAAGCAGAAAATCTACCGGATAATCAGTCTGGTATACTTTGTTATAAATGGTGTAGGATGATAATGTTTCACGTGACAACAGGGATCACTCAACCACTCAACTATTACCAGTTTCAATTCCATTAGGAGTACAGGAAATTACATAGAAAAAGATGGACAAAAAAAGAAATGGAAAGCATTCAGCGACTCCCACTCTGAATTCCACTAAAAGTATAAGAAATTATTTTCGAAAAATTGGACAAAACTGTGAATTTCGTGTTTTTTTTTTTTTTGTTGTTGTTGTTGTCCTTCCGATTCTCAAAGGTCTTATTAGGATTAATTCAAATCGACTTATGTCATATATCTTGCTTTGGTGAGAAAATCTCATCATAGGAATTTAATTACTGCATACACAAGAACTTAAACTCAGACTTACTTAAGCGATATCAAATTGTTTACAACTTGGATTAACCCGGCCTATACATGAATTAAAAGAATATGTATTATTGAAGGTGCATTGGACTGCAAAATGTGCATCATCAGCCACGTGATTCATGGGGAAAAATGTTTTAAGACGTCAGCTCCTGTTAACCTTCGTTGTCCATGTATCTCTTTCAGTCTATAAATAACATGTTTCATAAGCATGCTGGTTTCATAGCAAAACAGAAAGACCTCGTCTAAGATGGATATGGTCAATGTGAATGAGCTACTTCAAGCTCAAGCTCATGTCTGGAATCACATCTTCAGCTTCATAAATTCCATGTCCCTAAAATGTGCTGTTGATTTAGGCATTCCTGATATCATTCATAACCATGGCAAGCCCATGACTGTTACCGAGCTGGTTGCTGCACTACCGACGCTCAACCCTACCAAGGCACGCAACATCTACCGGCTCATGCGTCTTTTAGTTCATTCGGGCTTCTTTGCCCAACAAAAGCTAAGCGATGACGTCCGAGAAGATGGCTATGTTCTTACCAACGCTTCTCGATTCCTACTCAAGGATGACCCCTTCAGCTTAGCACCACTTGTGGAAGTCCTGCTGGATCCTATGTTAACAAAGCGTTGGGATTCTCTAGGAGTCTGGTTTGAAAACAATGATCCTACACCATTTGTTACTGTACATGGGAAGCCATTCTGGGACCGTGATTTCTGTGACCCGAAGCTCGTCGATCCGCTTAATAAAGGCATGGCTAGCGATTCCCGGTTGGTTGTTGCTGTTTTGATTGACAGATACAAGGAAACGTTTGAGGGATTGAATTCATTGGTGGATGTTGGAGGTAACACAGGAACAGTAGGCAAGGTCATTGCTGACGCATTTCCACACTTGGACTGCACTGTGTTTGATCGTCCTGAGATTGTTGCTGGCCTACAAGATAGTGGGAACTTGAAATATGTTGGAGGCAACATGTTTGAACAAGTTCCAGCTGCAGATGCAGTTTTACTTAAGGTTCTAATATAACTTCCTAGCAGTTCGCATTATTTCGCACGGTCTGACATAAAATCTTGCTATTTTCATATATTTTTGTGTTGATTAATTCCTTTGTGTTGGTTAAACAGTGGGTGTTGCATGATTGGAACGACGATGATTGCTTGAAGATTTTGAAGCAATGTAAAATGGCTATTTCCAGTGGAAAGGATGGTGGGAAGTTGATTATAGTCGACATGGTTTTGAAGACTGATAAAGTGAGTGACGAAGGCTTAGACTTGGTCAAGCCACAGCTCCTGTTTGACATGGCGGCGATGGTGGCGTTGAACGGGAAACAGAGGGAGGAGGATGAATGGTCTAAGCTGTTTTTATCTGCAGGTTTTAGTGCCTATAAAATTACTCCGATTCTAGGCATGAGATCTGTCATTGAGGTTTACCCTTAGTAAAATGTTGCATCTATTGCATGCTTGTCTTTTTCTCTATTTTCTACCATCGTTTATCAAATAAAAGTTGCTTTACTTTTACAATATTTACTACTCGGGTTCTGGACAGGCGCAATAGAAATTACCGCACAAGGTCCCCGAAAAAGAGGGGCCTAAATTTTGATAAACTACGTTCATTAAATGATGTTTATCTCGAAATTCATTAAAAAAATTTGAAAACGCTATTAAGAAAGATGAGTTATAATTATTGAAACTTTATAATTATTTCTTAAATATTACAATTGATTATAGAAACTTTATAATTATTTCTATCCCTCTTCGAGTTGTACCCTTAGATCATGTATCTTTGTAGATAGGCTTAATATATAAATGGTCACTAAACTTTTAAGTCATATTCATTTTGGTCACCGTACTTTTAAAATATTTGATAAAGTCATCTACTTTTAGTTCGCATTCGTATAGTTTAAAGGGTAATTTAGAGAAATTGATAGTTTAGGGATGACAACGACGTAAAATATAGGGGGCAAAACAAATTAAAAAATAATTTAAAAGGTAAGTTAAGAAAACAAATATATTTTATCGAAAAAAGTGTATTAAGTCAAATAAAAATAAAACTTCTATATAACCAAGCAAATCCAAATACAACTTCCTCAAACCTTCCGAACAAGTAGATCTACACCAAATTCTGGTTCGATAATTAAATTCATGACCGGAGAATGTCGATAGTTTGGTGAGAGGGAGAACGTAAAGTTTGACACTATAAGACTAAGAAGTATCTTGAGTTCAGACATGGCAAAATGCTGCCCGAAACATGAACGAGGCCCGGTGCCAAAGGGTACGTACACATGTGGAAACTTACATGCACCATTGATTCCATTGACAAACCTGCCGGGGTTGAATTTATGGACATCAGGTCCCCAAATATCAGGATCTTCGTACAATGCCATCAACATCACCCAAACACAAACTCCTTCCGGCACATCGATGCCTCCGAACTTCGTGTCCCGAACCGCCTCCCGAGTAAGCATGCAGCCGAGAGGGTAAAGCCGTAACGACTCGTGGATCACCATCGTAAGCTGCCGTAGTTTTTCGGTGATCATAAAAAATGTGTAACGAATATGAAAAATGTGTTCAAATGGTTTAACACTTACCGTTTTCATCTTGTTAAGCATGGTGAAGCTAGGCAATTGGCCGTCGCAGATTTCGATAACCTCCGCACGGACTTTGTCTTGCCACTCCGGATACAGGGCTAATAACATCAAGGTCCAGATTGCCGGCACCGCGCCGTTTTCGTAGGCCGGAAAGCATATGTTCTTGCAGTTATCAACAACAAAGTCGTCTATTTCATCTTGTCTTAAATCACTGTTGTTTGCTCCCTCAATGATCATTTGTAAAATGTTCTTCTCTGAATCTGCTCCTTTTCTTTTAATTTCCTTCAAGATTAATGTGTGTATTTCTTTCTCTAATCTCCACATTTCTCTGTTGCTTTTAGTTGGTAGTGATCTAATAAACAGTAACGGATCGAGAAAAATAATAAAAATCTCTAAATTTCACGATAAATTATAAAATTTAAAGACTAAATAAAAAATTACAAAGATTAAAACAAAATATATAAATTTAAAAAGTTCGGAATAAGCAGGGTGTCACCCAGACATATAACAAGACAACTTTTTATGTAAGAAAATAAAGAGAAAGGGTCTTACCTCAGCCCAGGAATCCCTTGCAAGGCAACTTTCTTACATACAATTTCTTGAAGTGCTCTGAGCTTTGAGATTACCTCTTTACAATTTCTTCCAAAACATGCTTTTGAGATTACTTCTCCGGAAAAGTTCCTCAAATACTCGTCGATCTTTATGTCGGCCACTCCTCCGGTGGATCCGATCACACGATCCCACTCGTTTATCACCGAAACCGCAGACTCTGTCATTAATGTCATCATACCCTACACATGATGGACTAATGTACCATTACTTGATGCCACATTCAATACAAGATTGCCAATATTTTAAACCATACCTTGACTTTGTCCATGTAGAATTCAGGAGCCATTACTTTCCTTTGATGTGCCCATACTGCACCATTGGCATGCAGAATCCCCTCGCCATAGAGAGGATGAAGCCCTTGCTTCTGATAGAAAGGCCTCCCCATGTCGTACGAAGTGTACGCCGACATCTCTTTCACGACATCCGGATGGCTCATATGAAGAACTTGTATGTTCCCCATCGAGAACACGAATGTCGGACCTGAAAGTTCACCGTAAACGTCTCAAAACCCGAAAATTCGACGAGTACTCCTACTCGAAAGTCAAAACATGAACATGTTACATACCATATTGTTGTCTCCACTGATTGAGAAACGGTAAAACCTTAGAACAACAACCGTGAGTGATCACTTGTTTTTCGTCCCGCGCCGTGTTTGAATCATCGGACTCTGTCTTCCCCATCTGCAGCAGATTACCAACCAACATCGACGGCGGAGGACCTCGAATCCCTTGCTTCATCAGCTTCGAACGTTGCCTTTCGGGCGTCGACACAAGCGAACTATACAGGCGCACGATCACACGAACCGATCCTACTAACAAGATCGCGGACACGATCCCGAAAAGCACAGACGCCAATTCCATGGCATCCAACTCTACTTTCTCTGATTTCCAATGATGGTTTCATCATATTTTATGTTCAACAACAATGACTTAGCAGGCAGAATATTTTATATTTTGTTATTCAGGTGGATGACACATTTAATTTATTTTTAAAATTGGGAAATTATATGAAGCTAATATATATAATATCTAATATGCAAATAGTCATATGAATTAGTTAAGAAGCAAGAAATAATGATAATGATGAGATTTTCCATCTTCCCAAACAGCTCAGCCATCAATTTAGAAAGAAAGTCAAAGCATTGTTTCTGTGTAAGACTTGTTTGTCCATGTGAAAAGGTTAGCCTGGCTCCGCCTATTTCTTCTCCAGGTTTCCCGGGAAAATTTCAATTCTTAAAACCATCATGTGATTCTAGTATGAATTACACATAAATATTTGATACAATATGAATTTCTATAAAAAAATACATTTGGAATCTAATGAGGGTCCGGCGAAAATAGGACGATATTTATTTTATGAGACTCAAATTCGATCAGTTTTATCTGATATACCCATTTGTGATCAAATAGTTTTAAAAAGTATGAATAGAAATTACGTGTAATCACCTTAAGATTATTAGAAAAACACCCAAAGATCATCACATCCCATTTATATCTTGATTCGAACGCATAGAGATAGAGTCAAAATTTAGATTTAGAGGGTAAATATAAATGTTTAAAACTGAAGATAAATTTATAAATAAACTAATTTTTAAAAAAATATATAAGAGAAGAGATAAAAAAAATTAAGACACCCACCTCATATAATTCCGTCACTGCGAGTCGGTTTAATTTTTCATTATTGAGTCAAAATTTTATTGTAAAAGTATTTTAGGGAAGGTTTTTTAAAAAAATATTGCGAAAACTAATGAAAATATGTGATCTGTTGATTTAAGTATTTAGTATTATTGTTTAATAATATTTATAGAAAACTAAAAATAATAATTTAAACACGTCAAAAATTAAATAAATTCTTTATATCTATATATCCAAAATTAAAAAATTTAAGAATAAATAATTTTTTATATCTACATATCCAAAAATAATTTTTAAAACACAAAAATCATTACCCTTAACTTAAAAAATTGATTTTTATTTCAAAATCTCCGTTGTTATACTTAAACATAACCTTAATCATGCTTAAAACATACCCGTATCCGACACTCACACTTGAACCGAGTCCGAGCAACCTACTTTAGATGAATAGCCAAAGAACTCAATTTTCTGAATAGTAAACATATGACAAGAAAACAACTGGACTTAAAACTCAGCAACAAGGGGAATTTACACGATCAAATGAATATTCAGCAACTCCCTCAAGATGTTCTCTCTTAGGCCAGAGAGTTTAAGAGAGTTGGTCCTCCCAACTAGAGGCAAATAAACATCTATACAATATATTCGAAAGAGAAAAGTTGAAAAAGAAAAATAAATAATTCGATTTCGAAAAGATGTCCGAAAAGAAGAAACAATCATCACTGAGTTTACAAAGGAAAAGAACTAAACAAACTATAATGTTTCACCAATTGAGTTCTAAAAATCATGAAACACTCTCAGAAACTACAAAATTTTGTGACCTTTATTGCAATAGCGGAGGTAGGTGCAAGCTAGTTTATCAACCTCAGGCTACTTCTTGGTTCAATGGAATCCCTCCATTTAAAATAAGTTCAAGCTTATTTTTTATGAAAAATGCTATAACAAGACCAAAACTCTTACGTTTTTATTTGGTGGAAATTAACTTCGGCAACGACTCCAATATGTCATAGTGACCATACCCGTGAAAAAGCACGTTAATAGGATTCTCCATCTCCTGGTATTCTTCGCCATAGTTTGCTATGTTTGTCAAATTACCAGAGGTTCTATGAACCATATAGACTGAAATTGGAGTCCTGGGCAGAGTGAACAGAAATAGCGTGTCAAATACAATAGTCAAGCAAAACATAAGAAACATAAAGAGGAATATTGAACATGGTAATCGAATTCCAACTTTAGGGTTTTGGTTATAATATAATTTGAACAATGCTCAAGGAAAGAACAAATATTGTTTGGCTTTAACATCAGCTTAGTTTCGTTCATAAGGCATATACAGACCAACTAGCTCAAGCATTAATTATCAAACAGTGGCTTAAACAAAAAAAATTCTTAAAGTATGCAAGATTAATGAAAGCACGATAATACAAAATGATGCAAGGAACCTCGATTATATCTTCTCGGCAATATTCTAATTATCCTGTCTATGATAACTTGAGTCACTAATTAGTAATTAGTGTCTTAAGACATCTCTTAACCTTTTCATTTGTTTGCAAAAGAAAAAAGGATACGAGTTACAGTAATGGCACTACTATTAACTAATCGAGATTCAACGTCATGCAGGAGGGATCAAAGTAATATATGGAACTCACAAGTCATGGACCCTAATTATTGTTCATTTTGATTGAATAATTGCATGATTATATGATACCACCAAAAAACGAATCATATTAGAAAACAAATCATAGTAAGAAATAGCAAAAAAAAAAAAACTCACATTAAAACATGTGAAGCCATTAATAATTCGGGTTCTCCTCCCCAAACATAAGGCTGTTGAATTTCCTTTATATAAGAATCAAAATCACCCTCGATAAACCTGCAATCATCAAATGAAACCTTATGCTTAATAAAATAGGAAGAAAAGGTTAAGGACTTTGGGATATAACAAAACTAAATCTTTACCATTCAGCTTCTTCACGCCTTTTCAAAAGCTCATTCACAACCTACATAATTAAACATTTAAAGGGAAAAACAGTATGAATCATTTGTAGATATCAGAAAAGAAATTTATCTCGTCAAAACTGAAACTTTGTTTTGGTTGAAAATAACGAAAGTTATTGTTTGATTTAAATGATAGAGAGAGTTGAAACATCTATGCATTTTAATTTCACCTAAATTACCTGAGCTCTCAATTTATCAGCAAGTTCTCTCTGACGAGACTCATCTGGTGCTTCTCCCCCAGACCTCAAGCAAGCTACATGAGCTATGGCCCTGAAAAGGCATCGCCCATCTGCCAAAACCCCTGCAATTTCCAATCAAATATACAATCAAAATCGGTTTTTTAATATTGAAAACAATTGAAATTGTGTTCTGTAATTTGTTTATCAGTTATAAACACTATGTAACTTTGTAATTAACGTCAGCTAATCAAATATAAATTAAATTTTGGATTTTACTAATTAATTACTATTGAAAATTTGAAACTGTTTTTCACTTTTCAGCAACAAATACGGTTAATCTGTTACAACTAACCTGTAACTTTGTAATCATCGGCGGCAGACACTAAGACAGATTCTTTTCGTCGGTGGAGATTGAATTTAGGTCGGCTCCATCGGTATTTCCATCACCGTCGAGATTGACATCGATGAATTCAACCGTTGGCGCGAGACAGGCGCAAACTCCAAAGAGAAGCCAAGCAGAGTCAGGTCGATGAAGCCAACGAGCCGGTCTGGCATCCCACGCCACATTCCAGGAGCCTTCTCCTTTCCTCTCCACATTCCTCCACACATCCCCTCTACTCTTCACTCCTCCACGATCGCCACCACATGGCAGGATTGCATGCCATATAGAAGCCGCAGCTCCGTTTGAGCCACCGACTCGACACGCTGTGGAATGATGCCGACTATTGGCCGATAAGCCCACGGATTGCGTGGACCAATTCAACAAGCGATTTTTGTGGTGGTAACCCGCAGAGCCGCCGCCGCCGTGTGAGATAAGTGAAAGGGTGTTGAGGATCCAAGGTTTGGGAGTTCGTGCGCACAATAAACCAAGCATCACCGAAACGCCAACAGAGATACACAGTCTTAAACTACCATTAACATGAATTTCAGCTCTCTCTGGCTATCTATATTTATATATAGGAGATCAAATTCTCCCAAAATTTTTGCTTTTTTCTTCGACGGCGAGAAATGGAGGGGGAGAAGCTGGTGGGATCCACCAGAATTTGGTAAAATATTTATTATTTGTTTTGATTTTTTCTTAAAATATTAAATACCAAATATGACCTCATTCATGTGTTCTAGGTAAGACATAATGAAGAAAAAAATCGATTAAATTATTATTTTGGTTTATATTTTTTAAAATTAGTAAACGATATAATAAAATAACATTAATATCTTAATAAGTATTATTATATAAATTTATTATATTATTTTAAATTATTTATTATTAATTAATTAATAATTTTAATCCATAAAAATGTTTTAATTCATAATAAAATATTAAAAAGATAAATTATTTAAAAATATAAATTAAAATAATAATACAGTAAAACCTTAAAAAGTTTTTTTTTTGTATTATGCCTTTAGGTAAGGCCAGCAAAGTAAATTCCGGAAACAAATACACGTGCCGGTAGGCTCCCGTCGCCACACGCGCTGGAAAGTGCGAGAAATCTCGCAATTTTAATTTGGAAGTATACAACTAGGGAAGGTCTTGTATAGCATCGGTGGAATTAGTTGGAGCGTTAGAATGAGTTAAATTTAATTATATATATAATTTAAATTTTATTTTAAAATATTTAATTGAATTATTTGAATGTTTATTTAATTTTAATTATAAATATTTAAAATATTATGTTACTAAATGATATTTTTTTGATAAATTTATTTTTACATGTGATATATATATATATATATCACGTAAAGCTGAAGAATTTGATTAGAACTTGAAAACTGTAAGAAAGTTAAATATTTTACATAATAGGGTCGTAATAGATTATGAAGTATGCGAAATTCTTATACAATTATAATAAATTCTGCACGAATCATTTTGCCTCAGTGATTAAAAGAATGATTGTTATTTTTGGAGATCACAGGTTTAAACATAAGTAATATCAGTACAATAATTGAGCGATCAAAGTCCTATGATTAAGAATATATTCTATAACAGATATTGTTGTAATCATTGTAGCTGATTCAAAAAAGAAAATTAAATTTTAATATTTTTTATGAAAAACTATATTAATTCTTTAAAATCTCATACTAAAACTTATCAAGTAGATTTAATTACAGTTAAATTTATATATATATATTTGAAAACAAATTCACTAATTATTAAATATTACATGTACATTTGTCCATGCTCGAAAACATTTTAATATTTAAAAAATTTAGTAATAAAAATATAAAAAATATAATTTAAAATTAATAACTCAAGTGGTTTTTAGTAAAACTATTATAAATTTTGAATAAAAATAATTATTAGTAAAAGTTTAAATATTTTTAAAATATCAATAAAAATAATTTTTTATACGGAAAACGGTAGTTAGGTGAAGATGGGTTTTGTTTAAAATATTAGGCCTGGCGATTTAAAACTTTATTTCCTTTTCTAGTATTTAATAATTCAACTTTTTTGTGGTAGGTAAAAATAGTTATTTATTCTTAAATTATTGTGCATTAAATTGATAAAATTGTTAAATATTCTATTTTAAGAATTTAATTAGAAATTTGTATAATATTTAAATAATATATTTTAGTTCACATAAATTAAATTTGTATTTGAGCAAATATGAATTTTGTGTAATAAAAAATTAATTAATTATTTTTTTATCTTTAGAATTCATGTTTGGTCAAAAACGAGTTTGACCTATATAGGGATTAGTTTAAGTGGTAAGCGAGTTAATTTCGCTTAACAGATTTCGGGTCTGAAGTATTGCATACGCAAAAAACTCTATTGAGAAACTCACCCATCAAAATTAAATGTACAATACGAGTTAATTCAAATTAGTTAAAAATGCTAAAAATATAAAAATATATATAGAATATCAGTTTTATAAAAGTAAATAAATATGAAACACTAAATATTTTTCATATTTATACGAACTGAGATTGGTCCAAGTGGTAAGCAGCTTGGTTCCGCTTAAGCAAGTCTCAAGTTTGAGACGTTGTTTACACAGAAAATTCCTGCTGAGACTCACCCACCAAAATTAGTGTACGACCCGGGTCGGTCTGAATTTGTCAGGTTTAAACCCTGGAACCAGAAAAGCAATAAATATATATATATATATTTCATTTATCAATTTGAAAAAATGGGTGTCAAGTGTGCCACGTGGACTGACATTTACAACTCGTTTGGATTAGTTGGTGGAAAAGTGAAACACGAACTCATAAAGAATTAGACTACTACAAAATGAAAAATTCCATCAAAAGTCATTTTCAAATTAATGTATTCACAAAATTGGCATATACTTTACATGTGATTGCAAAATAGTCACCTGCAGAAAATGCAAATGGAAGTCAAGGGATTTAAGTGTTATATAGTGTGGTATCGATATTTTTTAAATGTCACATCAATAAATTTTACGATCATGTTAATACGGTAATAATTAAAGAATGATTTAATTAGTTTAAAATTTTATTTAATGAGTTTTTAATATACAAAAATCTATTTAGAGGTATTTTTTATGATGAGTTAATTTATTTTTTTAAGGATAAAAATTATAACAGAATCACTTAATTATGGGTATAATTATATTTGATCATCAAATTATTAAAGATTATATTTGGGTTAATTGATTATAAGTAAGTTTATGATTGAGTAATCCTTTATATTTAAAAAAGTATATCAATTTGGTCGTTTATTCTTTCAAATTAGCTGTATACATTTGTTAACATTAGAATACTTCATTTAAAATTATTAATTAATCTAATACACAAATTGATAAAAAAAAATTAAATACGAAGGACGACTCAAATATAATCACATATAATTAAGTAATCCAATATAACTTTTATTAATTGGGTAATCCAAATATAACCTTAATCATAAATAAATGACCTAAATATAATTTTTAATAATTGAGTGACCTATATTATAGTTTACCCTTTTAAGCTTGTCTTTTCGTGTAAAATTCCTTGCTTTTTGCCCAACTTTTATGCTTTCACGATTCTACCTGCAAAATGTCTTTTAGAAGAAACCTATCAAAAATTTATATAGTTTTTTTAATTATTAATTTATAATTATTCGATTAATTAATTCAGTTTAGATACTATAAATTTTATCATAAAAGATGTCATAATTTAATTTTCTTAATTATAACGTCAAAATTAAATTTTAAATATTATTTAAATATTTTAATATCTCATCTCATTCGACCGTAAAAATTTTAATGGCTAAGGATGGATTTTTAAAAATATTTTGATGATATATTAGGGTTAAGAGAATAAACAAAAATATGAAATTAAATTAAATTGATAATTGTTTCTCGAACCGAACAAAATTAATATATATATATATATATACTTTTAAGGGTTATTATTTAATTACATATATTCCAGTAAATAATTTATTGAACTATTATAATTGATATTCGATTTAAAAAAAACTTTGAGAAATTATTTTTTTATGAAAATAATAAATATATTTAAATATTCTCTTGATTCTCTATTTCCTTTTATTTTTGCTGTTGTACTTGACCCAACAACCTTAACGGGTTAACAACCCGGTCCAACGATACTAACCAATTCTTAGCAAATTAATTACAAGTGCAAGTTATATTGTTTGTTTGTTTTAAACATAATTAACGTTTTTATGTCCGAATAGAATTATATGCGGATTTAATACTCATTTACATGAATATTCCCGGTTGATATGACAAAATTTTATAAATATTCATCATCAATTTAATTAAAAATATATAAATTCATAAAATTCATTACGCCGGTACGACAAATTTTATAGAATTCTAATTTTTTTAGTGGTCCCTTAATTATACTTTAATTATCTTTTACATCCCTTAATTATCAAATGTTATAAATTGGTTTATTGACTAATTTTTTTATACAAAGTGGTCTTGTACCGTTAAAAATTTGACGAGAAACTGATATGGACGTTAACATGTTGACTTGGATTATAGAGATTGGGGATGCTAGATGGTTATCCAAGTCAGCATGTTAACGTCTACATCAGTTTCTCGTCAATTTTTAACAGTACATGACCACTTTATATCAAAAAATTAGTCAATAAACCAATTTATAACATTTGATAGTCAGGGGATGAAAAAAATAATTAAAGTATAATCAATGGACCATTTATGTAGTTTACCCTTTTTTATAGAATCCACTATGTCAGTCGAACGAATTTTTAAAAAGAAAATTTTATAATGAGTGTCGAATAAAGGTGAATATTATTAATATTGAATATCGTTGAACATTAATAAATTAATTAATAGAGATTAAAAAAATTTAAAAACTCAATATACAATTAATAAAAAAGTGATAAACTCAACATATAATTATTAATTATATATTAAGTCTTAAGATTTTTAATCTTTATTAATTAATTTAATAATATTCAGTGATATTCAAAATATTCAATACACGTGATAGATTCGTCTTTTTAGAAAAGGTACTAAATTTAAAAATAATTTCATTTATATGTAAAAAAACATAAAAAATGAAAAATGGAATGTTTGGAAAAAAAATCTTATATTAGCTACCTTTCCCTACTTTTTTTTTCTCAAGAAAATATCAGTGACAAAGTTAAGTGGGATAGATAAGAATAATTGTATTTTATTTTTAATTTTATTATTTTTATTTATTTATGAATTTACTTATATTTTTAAACTTTAAAATTTACCCTAACATCAAATTTTGATTTCATCTAGTTTTTGTCCCTAACATCAAATTTAAGAAGGTAAACATAGATAGATTTATGAGACAATAAAGATGAACAACGAATAAATTAATTAGGATAAATTTTAAAAACTGAAAGAACTATAAAAAATAAACAAAAAACCACAACTCGAATAATATATCATTGAATTAAAAAAATATTATATTCAAAACAATCGAAAGGTTTAGCCTAGTTGTAGAGTGAGTGCATTTCTTTTTGTTAGTCGAAGATTCGATTCTTAACCTTCTCATTTACTTAAACTTTTAGTTGTTTAGTCGATGACATATATCGTCATATAAATGATTAATTAATTTTATTAAATTAAATTAAAAATAATTTATATAATAGATAAATAATATAGACCATATATATAATCATATAAAAGCAAAAGCGAAAGGTAGAGAATGGTTTGAAAATGTCCTGATTTGGACGTCACATGACGTTCGAAGATGGAAGAAATGGTCCAAGCCACCGCCGCCCACCAATGGTTCTTATATAAAATTCCGCCCTTTCGATCATCCCCAGGCTCAGAAATATCTTCTGATTTCTCTTCCTCTCGTTGAATTTCAAAATCTAAAGCCATGTCTCAGGTAACTTCTTCTTTCTCTTTTGCTTTTGCTTTTCCAATTCCAATCATATTACGATTCCTTTACATTTCTTTTGGCTCAAGTTCATCCGAATTTGCTTTTGTTGTTTCTATATATTGGGAAAATTCTATGGGTAAGCTTTATTTCTTGGTTTTGGGGATCTGGGTCGTTATCTGGTGTAGTTTTAGGGTTGAAAATGTTAAAATGACACCTTAATTCAAGTTCAGATCATTATATCAATTTCTGATTGATTTGATATTTTGGGTTTCAAGGATAATGGGAGAAATTGACTGATTTTTGTGTTGTTGAAATCAAATTTAAACGATATTGGTTTGCTTGTTGAACACAATAGATTGTGCAGAAATCCCTAAATTTTGGTAATCTGGAGTATCTGTTGTTTTGTCTCATTGAATTATGGCATTGTTTCTACCTGTGTTGGTGGATCACCTAGATCTTAAGAATGGGTTCCCATAATTTGTGTTGAATTTGAAAACCATTTAATCCTATGTTTTTGCCTCCTTTTGCCATCGTTCATGGTTTTCGATCGTTGCTGCTGTAAGGTTTCTTTTGATAATGTTATAAACTGTGTTCGATTTGGTTGAATTGCAGACTGTTGTTCTCAAGGTTGGTATGTCATGTGAAGGCTGCGTTGGAGCCGTGAAGAGAGTTCTGGGGAAAATGCAAGGTGTGTTGTATGTAACTCTTGCTTTTTGTTAACACTTTGTTGTTCTTTTATGATGATCATCTTTCCGTGTTCAAAATTATCGAAAATTATGTAGACAGATGCTTCGGGCTTCAGCCATAGTCTTAGGCTAGTGTCTGTGAGAATTACTTTCTAGGCAAGCATATTATATCCGTTGGATTAGAGAAGCAGATTCGTTTAAGTCCAATTGTTTTGCAGAAAAAATGACCCCCGGAGTTCTTCATCCGAAAAAATGGTTCGGTCAACAAACAATTAACCCATTTTCCGTCATTTTCTGAAATCCGAACCAAAGAAAAAAGACTGATCTTACCAATCTGTTCTTGAAGCAAAGCAGAAAAGACTTGATCTCTTACGTATAGGGACCGGTTCCTAAGAATTGAAGCTAGAGACTAATCCGTTACCCTTTTTACGCCAATGCAGATTTGCGTGAAAATAACCGAGCAACTTATATAGAACCATACAAACAATACAACAATATCAGTTTTTTCCGAACAATAGTTGTAGAAATCGAATTCCCATTTTTTTCGAACATTTCTGAAGCATTGTGAGACATGCATTTCAGGTGTGGAATCATATGAAGTAAATCTGAAGGAGCAGAAAGTGATCGTGAAGGGAAACGTCCAGCCTGATGCGGTTCTGCAAACTGTGTCAAAGACCGGAAAGAAGACCGCCTTTTGGGATGCTCCGACAGAAACCGAGACAAAGCCGACCGAAGCTGTTGTCGCGGCATAAAATGTCCCATGGTTTCTTAATCGATTGATGTGTATGTAACATTTTAAAACTAACATATGAATTGTTGAATGTATACAATAAGAGGTCTTGAGTGCTTGTGATGGTACTGAAATGGAAGAAAAATACATAGATTATATAATATAAATTTAATATTGTTTATAATATAAATGAGCAAGAAATTGTTGAAAAAAATTGTAAAGAATTATAGTAAGATGATTAAATTGAATAAAATATAAAGATGAGAGGCCAAATTTTTTAAAAAAAATAATGCTCTTTTAAATTTTCAAGTTTTTTTAGTATTATTTTATAATTTAAATTTTATTTGATTCTTTAATTTAATTCAAATAGAATAAAAAATAATTATTTAAATGTTTGATTAATTAATCTGAATTAAATGTTACATATATTTATTAGAAGTATATCTTCTAACTTATTTAATTCATTACCGCAATGTCAAAATTTATTTTTTTTACCTTAAACTCGATAAATAATCTTAATAAAAATAAATAAATGATATTCATTTTACTATAATTATCAAAAGGCTGTTTTAGTAATTTCCCCCATAACTCAACCCAATGGAAAAATATATAGTAAAATATAGCCTTAAAACTAGAGGGCTAAAACGGTCCAGTCATTGTAGACCCAATAATCTGAACCGTACAAATCTCTAAGATCAACGGTTCCCGTCACTCGGCATATTGATTTCTGTTTTCCCAGATTTCCCTCTTCAGTGGCTTCTTTTATCACATCATCATAAACCCTAGCCTCCATCTCTCTCTCTCCCCCAAAACAAACAAGATTTACGTGAAACGCCATAACTCTATCTTCTCTCTCTTCAAATTTCTAGAGAGAGACACTCTTTTCTCTAAAGATCTTTCCTTTTCTCTTTATCTTTGTTGAGAACTAAGATCTCTTTTGTTTGTAATTTCTGGGTCTGATTTTAGTTTTAGTTTTGAATTGGAACGATCTTTGTTAGGGGGATGTTGTATAATTTGTCTCTATAATTGTAGACGAGTCAAAACGCTGAGTTTTTCCGAGTTGTTGTGGATTTTGGGTTTTGTGTGAACTGGTTCACTCATGGGTCTGGATCTGCTTCTTAAATGGAGGGTCATCTCTATTTGTTAACGTTCTGCTCTGTTTGAGTGGGGGCGTTTCGGGTTGTGTTTTTTTCCCTTTTTGACTCGTTTTAGTCGAGTTGGTTACTGAGTCAACTCGTTAGTTGGGGGTAGGAAAGAGCGTCGCAGGAGTTTACCTACAGGGACCTGGCGGCGATGCCTTCCGTGGGGATGAAACGGAGTACAAGGGTTTGCAGGATGAAGAGCTCGGATGCCCGGGTTCTTCGTTCTGGGAGGCAACTCCGGCCTGATTCCGGCGAAGTAAAGCACAAGAGGCGCGGCAACGACTGTGCTGAATTCAACTACCCGGTGAAAAAGACTATAAAGAGTGAAGTAGATAAGTCTCCGGCTGATGTAAATGAGAAGCCCAAAAGACTGGGCCACAAAGAGAATCCAAAGAAACGGTCCAGGAAAGTGGAAGCCGAATCTACAAACAATGGCGGCACTGTAGATAAGATGTTCGGGATTGTTTATACTAGAAAAAGGAAGAGAAATGGGGTTCAAAAGTGTAATCTTTCGGAAAATTCCGAGCCGAAGACTCCGGTTGGTTCTACCTTGTTCGAAAATGATAAACTCCGTAGAGCTTCGAAACTAATAGTTCGAAGCAGTATTCAGAAGAGGAGGAGTTCACTGAGGAGAATGAGATCTAGAAACCCTGCTTCCAGTGGAGCTTTAATGTCTGACTTGATTAGTAGTAGGAGAAATGGGATTCCTTTTTCCTCCGTAGTTTCTAAAAATAAGCTTAGGAGTTCGAACCGCAATGGTTCCGCATCGAACTTCAGCGACGAGAGCTCTTCAATATCAGATTTCATGCCAAAGCTAGAGTTGGAGTCGGAATCATTGGAATGCTCTGCCAATATATTGATCATTGAACCCGATAGATGTTACAGGGAAGAAGGAGTGATTGTCACATTGGAGCTCTCTGCATCAAAAGAATGGCTTCTTGTAGTGAAAAAGGATAATAAGACTAAGTATGCAAAGAAGGCAGGTAAATTTATGAGGCCACCTTCATTTAACCGCTTCACTCGAGCTATGATTTGGACAGGGGATGATACTTGGAAGCTTGAGTTTCCTAATCGTCAAGATTGGATTATTTTCAAAGATCTTTACAAGGAATGTTGTGAGCGCAATGTGCCTGCTTCAACTTGTAGAGTGATCCCTGTGCCCGGGGTCTGTGAAGTATCAGGGTATGATGGTAAACCCAATGTGCCATTTCAAAGACCGGATTCGTATATAGCTGTGGCTGGTGATGAGGTATCCAGAGCCTTGGCAAAGAGGACTGCTAACTATGACATGGATTCAGAAGATGAGGAATGGTTAAAGAAGTTCAATGCTGATTTTTTTAGTGGAAATGGGCGTTGCGAGCATCTTACTGAGAATTGTTTTGAGTTGATGGTTGATACTTTTGAGAAGGCATTATTTTGTAGTCCTGATGATGAATCAAATGTGACTGCCGCCGTTGCTGATCTAGGTATTATGGGAGTGGTTGAAGCTGTTCATGCTTACTGGTTGCAAAAAAGGCAGCAAAGGCGATCATCGCTCCTCAGAGTTTTCCAGGTAAACTTTGTGGAAATATTCTTTATGAAAGAAGATATATATCACTGTAGATTTACTTTGAATTATCATTGTACTATATACCATCTTTTGTGAATGAAGAAAATTCTAACTTGTGTTCGAAGTTTATCATGGAGAACTATACTGCTTTGAAAGCGTTTATGGGCCTATTTCTTGTTTTGATTCCTATGATGTGTAATGCAATGAATCCATAGAATTGCATTTCATAGGTAAAATGATCTTTTGTTGTAACGATTGCATCGTGTTCCTTGCTATAAATTACACATCCAGTGACATATTGACAGGTTGTGTGGCAGATTTGTGAACTTGTGATTCATTTTTTCCAAATTGATGTTGAACTAATTTTAGGCCTTGAATGATGATCATACATATTGTAAACTGGTTTACAAAATTCTCTGATCTGTTCTTGCTCTGAACTTTCTTTTGTTTTGAGAATCTCCATCTTTTCTGCTGTGATGGGGAAAATGTTGTTGGTTTCATGAGATCGAAAATGAAGTAGTGATCATGTCCCAGCTCTTCTTTCTGGTGTCTTTATGTGCATGTAGAACAATAAACATTGTATATACCCTACTCCTGTAGATATATGACCAGAATGAATGTTTGATTCTAACAGGGTCATCAGGTCAAGAAGGCTCCAGTAGTTCCGCAGCCTTTCTTACGGAAAAGGAGGTCATTTAAGCGACAAGCCAGCCATGGAAGAGGCAAGCAACCAAGTTTCTTGCAAGGTAAATTATACTCTGACTATAGCAGTCATGCTCTACTTTACAAGTTTTGGTCCTGATTTTGATGCATAAATATGTTTTTTCATGTCATCAACCCGTGCCTATATTTAATAGGACATCATTTCAGATTTGTTGCTGAGACTGTATTATTTGTAATACATGCAGCCATGGCAGCTGAACATGATGCTTTGGAAGAAGAGAATGCAATGGATAAAGTTGAAGAATCTAGAGCAGCAGCAATCAGATCTATCGAATCAGCTATCCTCAAACGCCAACAGGCGCAACTGCTGATGCAAAATGCAGATATGGCTACATACAAAGCCATGATGGCACTCCGAATTGCCGAAGCTGTTAGTCTTACAGAATCCTCGGAAGATATAATCAGCCACTTTTTGTTCGAGGAGGTGCCGGTAGTCAGCTAGTAGTAGGGGTGGGATTCGGACAGCACAGCATCATGGCTGTTTTTTATGCCCCCATGGGAGAAGAGTTGGTGTAATAATGTATAGGTCTATTTAATTTTCGATTGTACATTGTGTATTATTGTAACACCTGAAGTCATACCAACAAAAAATTTGCGAAATATTTGGCAAGAGAAATTATTGGTCATGCAGAAGAATGGTTTGTTTCAACCATTCAATATAATCCCTGCCCATTTTATTGCATCCAACTGTTCATTTGATCTATATGCTTCTAGCATTTCATAATCTTAATTCGACTCGATCCTATAAAAATATGTTTCAGTGCACAACAGAGTATGTTAACGACCACAGATCTAGCATTTCATAATCTTAATTCGACTCGATCCTATAAAAATATGTTTTAAAAATATGTTTCAGTGCACAACTGTTGTACTGCACAACTCGTGTAACATTAGCAATGTCATGTTTGAGCTCTCAAAGAGGGCCATATGACATTTTATCATACATACAATGGCATGGATGTGCAAAGTCGCCAGTAGAAAACACTAGTTTTTCCTAAGCTTTCCACTCACAAAATAACAGGAAAAAACAAGTGTACGAAAGTAAATCAAAACTACAGATACTAGCTGATAGAAGTAATCAGAAGGTTCAAAATGTGCCTGGGTCAAGTCGTTAGATGATACATAGTGCAGTCTGCTGCCAACGGGAGTTGCTGCACGTTGAAAGTCCTAATGGGATAGAAGCAATTTGACCGTTTCTTAAGAATCTTCCCGATTCATCATATAGCTGTGAGATAACAGAGACATTTATAAGGATGATAACCTAAAACAGACACACAAACATAAATGCGGTTTGAAATATAGGCATGAATGGAGTGTGCAATACCTTCTTCATTGATGAGTGATTACATTTCTGGCAACAATAAGCCACATCTACTTTTATTCATCATCAATGGCAGTGAATATGCTAAAAACCAAATGAGCTTCTCCAACCTTTGGCCAAAGATACAGAAACTTCAAAGATAAACCGAGTGTGAGGGAGCAGGTTGATGTGTATTTTCTTCAAAATCATGTCCACCTCACCCTGGTCTCTGCCGGCACTCCAGCCCGTTTAGATGATTTGTCACAACATTGATTCAAAGGTTTCAGATCATTGTTTTACTGGCAGGGTGCAGGCATGGCCCAAGCCCCTCACTGGGGCCGTGCTAATCCAAAACTAGCATCAGGCTGTTGTTGATGAGGCTGTATAAATTCAATGATTCAAAGACCAAAATCAGCACTGTAAACTAAAGAGACAATTTTGTTTTCAATTTTTGTTCCTTTCTATCCCTCTCCTGTTCCTCACAACTTTTTCCCAAGACAATGCAGGAACTCAGTCTTACCCAATGAACAACAAGCCAGAGTAAAATAAGAAACCATAAGATAAATAAATATCTGAAAATCCCTTCAGCGCATAACACCAGTTCCACTATGCATAAAAATTAGATGAAAGCATCTTGCTTATTAAAAGGTTTTACTGTTTGGTTCATTGCTCTATCTTTCATCTTTGAATGAAGATCAATGTACAATAAGGATAGAGAAAGATAGAATGGAAATGAAGGGAAAGTGGGCAGAGAAGGGGTGTTTAGGGGAGAGAAAGTGTACTATCACACACAAACATAATTACAAAAATTCTTATATAGATTAAAAATTTAAAGATTCAATTTAAAACATTGCGGGAGAACTTTTGTTGTTCATAGCACATGCTGCAAATGAAGATGAAAAATAGAAATGTTGTTTGAACTCCTTAAATGATTATGAGCTAAAATAATGTGTCCAAAGCATGCATCATAAAAAGAAACAAAAAGGGGTGCATTTACTGACATTAGGAAGGAAAGTTGTGAAGTTGCTATACCTGTGAAAAAGGCTGGTGAACATGCTCATGAGGGTGAATGAATGGCATTCCAGGACGCAGAAGAGGATACTGGGCAGAATGCAAATATACGGTAGATGTGGAGCGTGCGCCAACATGATTTGGACTGAAAGGTGGCATCATTGTTTCAGGATGACCATAACTGATTCCTGTAGCGGTTGGTGGAGCCACCCAGGGCAAAGGTATATGTTGCGGGTGAGGACGAGGTTGATGCTCAGTAGATAACTGAGGCGGATGAGTAGATCCAAGTTGTGGAAATTCAGAGTTGTAGTTAATTGCAGGGGTGTACATAGGCTGCACGGCGTATGGTCCACTATTGAACCCAAACCCAGGATCAAATCTTTGCATGTACCTGAAGAAAAACAATCACCATATGAACTTTTGCCTCATGAAGAGAAAAATTGCGCTGCAATAACTAAGTAGCCTATAAACATGAAACAAAATATAGAAATATAAACAAAATAGTTTAATCCAGCTTCGATCTTAGCAGATGTGGAATTGAAACTACATTTGACATTGTTAAGACTTTTATGTAAATAAATATTTTTCCTCAATTTATGATCAAACAAAATATTCTGTAACATGTAAAACAACAAAAAACAAAAACTGCAGATCTTTTTATTGTTAGAAGTTTAAAAGTTAAAAATCCAGTGGCTCTATCAATTTATGTATCCTGCAGATGTGGAATTGAAACTACATTTGACATTGTTAAGACTTTTATGTAAATAAATCTTTTTCCTCAATTTATGATCAAACAAAATATTCTGTACCATGTAAGACAATAAAAAAACAAAAACTGCAGATCTTTTTATTGTTAGAAGAAGTTTAAAAGTTAAAAATCCAGTGGTTCTATCAATCCTTTCCTCTTACACCATTATGAAGGTTTCCACTTTCCTTCCACCAATTAACCCTAAATTTTCTAATTAATAGATGTAGTGTACAATTTGTATTCAAAAAGTAAATTACTCTTTTCATTCCTTTTCAAAGAAAATGAGTATAAAAGAACAGACTTACAATACTTATATTGAACAATGAATCAAATTCGTATTAAGTTGAACCATAGAAAGAGAATTTTTTGGAATGATTAAGGGAAGAAAAAGATATTTGAAGTATAGACTGACAATGACAATGTAGAGCAGCAGTGGTAAAACATATGAATGGGCATCTATACACGAAAAGAATGAGATTCAGCAATCAAGACTCATTCAGTATTAACTTCAATGAATCAGCTATGTTTGAAACACCTGGCAATAAATCAGAAAATATAATACCCGGCAGGAAACAAAATATTACAAACACAGGGATTTATCTATACTCAGCAATCAAGACTCACTCCTTCAAAATTGAAAATGGTTCAAAACCTTGTTCTATGAGAGAAAAACAGATACTCCCTTTCGAGTTAAAATATTCAATTCAATGAATCCTGCTATGTTTGAAAACCCTGCAATAAATAAGACAATATAATACCCTGCAATAAAGGATATACCTATCGTAGTTCCTGTCATAATCAGGGTCCTTGCGGTCAGTCTCAAGATCCCGAAAAATGGCCACCCTATTATGCGGTTTGCTCCTACCAGTTGGCTCCTTCTCTGTCCTACTTCTAGCTGACCTACTACTACTTGAAGAGTAATCAATCAAACCACTACCAGAATTTCCATCAGCAACAATTGTAACAGATTTCTCTTCCTTAGTTGGCATCCCTGAGGAACCATGGTAGGAAAAATCCTGCAACCTTGGTTCACTACCTGGTTTTCCACTAGAACCACTGCTAGAACTATTAGAGTTAAATATCCTTGCTCGAGCTCGGTTATATTCCTCTTTTCTTTCCTCCACACTTTTGGAGCTATTTGACCTCGTAAAATTTGAATTTGAATTGTTCACAAGCTGAGACCTTTTCTGTGTCCTCTGTTTAATTGCCACCTTAACAACGCCAGGGTCTTCTGATGGTAAATTTACAGGTATGTCTGCCAGGCGGATACGAGGAAGACTACATTCAGAAGTCTTGCAGATTCTTGAGCCAGAACCATCAGGTAAACTATTGTCTAATAACACCATCGACTGCAATGAGTAATGTTGTGCAATGCGATGTGCAGCCAACCTTAAATATGATGTAGGCAGCTGTTGAAACTCAAATTGCTGCTGTGTCGGGTCACGGATAAATTTTTCAACATCCTGTTCCATCCTCAGGACTGAACAAACGAAATTAAGAAATCTAAGTTTACGAGTATAAACAAACATTCTTGCTCAAATATTGAAAGATGCAGAACACTCACTCTATGAAGATACAATAGTAGTCAAATGAATAAATGCCTAAATATGATTATTCAATTTCAAGTAGGATCTACTTTTAACTTTTTAATCAATGCATACTTTATTTACCCCTTCCAAAAAATTCTTAAATGGCCAGCTTTTAAAGGTCAGCTGATCTATTTATTCTATTATAAAAAACCGAGAATATCGATATTCCCTTTATGACATCTGCTAAAAATTTCTTAGCAAATCCTTACTAAGTTCACCAACTTCATTCTAGTCATGGGAACAAAAAGATTATGAAAAGATCACCTGCAATGTTGGCATATCAAATGCACCATTGCAAAGTTGAGTACTCCATAGTAATGGCACATTAAAAGTAAAGCTGGACCAGAATATTGCAATTCAGGATATTAATTATTAAACACCATATACGCATGCACCAAAAAAATACAATTATTTCCTTCCCTATTTTCGTTTCTTAATCAAATGTGTTTAGACAACTAGTAGGATAATGTCTAGTGAAGCAACACACTGGCTCAGACATAGGGATAGACAATAACAACGGAATATGCAATGAATAATCACCAAGTCCAAGAACCCTAAAGAATTAGCTGCAAAGCAGAAAAAAATGAGAGATACTTACTGGAAAGGCGCTCCCGGGGGTTTTGGATTGCCTCGCGGAGGAACTGATCAACCTGGTTAATGGCATCCTCCGAAACTACCTTCTCATCAGACGAACCAGAAGCCGAAGCTGAAGAAGTAGAATCATGGAATTCGGGCTTGTGTTCCTTGTTCGAAGAGAGCATCAATCGGCTCATGGTAGCGTCCAAATCGGCAACCTCCCACGATTCCGGCGCCCCAAGATCCTCCACCACAGAGCCTTCCATGGTGGAAAGAATGACGGAAGCTTCCTGTTTGAGAGCTCTATACCACCAACCGAGGGAGAAGATAATCGACGTTAGGGTTCGTGGAGAGAAGAAACTATGGAGGAGAGATGGGAAGTAAGGTGCGTAGATTTCATGTGGAATCGTGGGTTGACGGGGATAGGATTAGGGTTTGGGGATTTAGGGACTGAGGAGAGTGGGAGAGAAGGCCGGAAAAGATGCCATTTATCCAATAATTACTAGTACTATTTATATATAAATAATAATGATTTATAATTCCTTATTATTATGATGGAGAATAATAAAAAAAGAGAACGAAGGGATAGGCTTTATTGGGCTGATATGAGCCGATCGGTTTACGAGTTATTTACAGTCGGTTCGATTAAAGTTTGATTTAAGATCTTAATAAGTTAAATCGAGTTGATTTAAGTTCAATTCGAAAGGTTCAATTAGAGAAAATTCATTAAAAATAAATTAATTAAAATAAATTAGACATTATATGTTTATATCATAAGAATATTTCTAGGTTATTTGGATTAATCTAGTTTTTAGACGATCTTTTTTTAGTTTTTTGATATTAAATTTTGTTTAGGTGTCAGTTACAAAAAAAATTAACGAGATTTCATCTTTTATTAAAAAATTATAGTAAAATTTTTCATTTGAGTCGAGACAAATCCGAAACTAATCTAAGTTGAGTTCAACGAGTTTCAAACCTAAATTAAACCTTATAATATTATTTTTGAAACGAACTCGAACCTAAAATTTTAAACTCATTAAGTCTCAAACCTAAATCGAGTTCAATATAATTATTTTGATTGAGCAAAACCTGATTAGACTCGAACTTAGCTTCGTTAGCTATCGTGGCTATGTGTACTCAGGGATGGATTTAAGGTGCTGGATACAATTACGCCATTTAAAAGTATTAAATTTCACTATACTTTATTTATTTTTTATTAATAATTTAATTTTATATTTATTAAATTATAGTAATTTTATAATTTTATATTTTTAATATACTTTTTCAATAATTTATTCCCTTATATAAAATCATGATACATCCTAATACAATTTTAATTAAACAATTTGCTTTAAAATACTTTTAATTGATTGTAATTACCTTCTATTTTCATTCTATTTTTACAGTGACAGAGCGTGGACGTTCATGGCAATGGCAATGGCCGTGTTTACGAACCTCAACCCAGCAGCAGCAACTTCATCGTCTGCAAAATTTGCAGAAATCAAGAAATACATCCTCCAAGGTTTTAGCTCCATCAAACACCTCAAGCAAGTTCACGCCGCGCTTTTCCGCTCCGACCTTCACCAGGACAGCTATCTTCTGAACCTCATATTGAAAGTTTCATTCAATTTCGGTCAAACCAACTACACTCGACTTATCTTCGATCAAACCAAACAACCCAATGTTTTTATCTGCAATACAATGATCCAGGGTCTCGTTTCCACCGATTGTTTCCTCGATGCTACCCGGTTCTACGCTTCCATGCGCACCCAAGGCTTCCTGCCCAACAATTTCACTTTCCCTTTCGTTCTAAAGGCTTGTTCCAGGCTTTTGGATTTCCCGTTAGGGATAAGAATCCATGCCCTCGTTGTAAAACTAGGATTCGATCGTGATGTCTTTGTTAAGACGAGTTTGCTGTACTTGTATGCTAAATGCGGGTATCTGGATTATGCACGTAACGTGTTTGATGATATTCCTGATAAAAATGTTATTTCTTGGACAGCCATGATCAGTGGGTACATTGATGTTGAGCGGTATAGAGAAGCGGTTGATTTGTTTAGTAAGTTAATAGATATGGGTTTGAGGCCTGATAGTTTCAGCATTGTTAGAGTTCTGTCTGCTTGTGCTCACTTAGGGGATTTGAACAGTGGAGAGTGGATTGACAGGTGCATAACTCAGTTTGGATTGAGTAGAAATGTGTTTGTGGCAACTGCTTTAGTTGATATGTATGCTAAGTGCGGAAACATGGAGAAAGCGCGCAATGCTTTCGATCGGATGCCTGAGAAGGACATAGTCACTTGGAGCACTATGATTCAAGGCTACGCATCTAATGGACACCCAAAAGAAGCACTAGACCTCTTCTTCGAAATGCAGAAAGAGAAGTTGGCTCCCGATCGTTATTCTATGGTTGGTGTTCTTTCCGCTTGTGCCAGATTAGGAGCTCTAGAGCTAGGGGACTGGGCTAGTAAGTTAATGGACATAGAGGAGTTTTTGTCTAACCCTGTATTAGGTACAGCATTGATTGACATGTATGCAAAATGTGGGAGTATGACTCAAGCTTGGAAAATCTTTAAGAGAATGAAAGACAAAGATGTAGTAGTTTGGAACGCTGCAATATCTGGGCTCGCGATGAATGGACACGTTAAACCCGCATTTGGTTTTTTTGGCCAAATGGAAAAATTGGGTATTCTTCCTAATGCAAACACTTTCATGGGCTTGCTTTGTGGATGTACACATGTTGGTCTGGTTGATGATGGTCGCAAGTATTTTCACAGCATGAACCGTGTCTTTTCTTTGACTCCTACTATAGAGCATTATGGATGCATGGTGGATCTTCTAGCCCGTGCAGGTTTATTAGATGAAGCTCATCAATTGATTAAGAATATGCCAATGGAGGCCAATTCTATTGTTTGGGGGGCCTTGTTGGGTGGATGTCGGCTGCATAAGGACACCCATTTAGCAGAATATGTACTAAAGAAACTCATTGAATTAGAACCGTGGAATTCAGGAAATTATGTCCTCTTATCAAATATATATTCAGCAAGTCGTAAGTGGGACGCTGCTGCAAAAATTAGGTCAGTCATGAATGAGAGGGGAATACAAAAAGTACCAGGGTACAGTTGGATTGAAGTAAATGGTGTTGTTAATGAATTCCTTGTGGGTGACAAGTCTCACCCCTTGTCTGAAATGATCTATAAAAAACTTGGTGAATTGGCCAAGGAACTTAAAGCGGCTGGCTATGTTCCAACAACGGATTATGTGTTGTTCGACATAGAAGAGGAAGAAAAAGAGCATTTCCTTGGTTGCCACAGCGAGAAGCTGGCTATTGCATTCGGGTTAATCAGTACTGCCCCATCAGATGTGATTCGAGTTGTTAAAAACCTTCGTGTATGTGATGATTGTCATGAAGCCATAAAGCTTATCTCAAGGATTACAGGAAGAGAGATAATTGTTAGGGATAATAACAGATTCCATCATTTCATAGGTGGTTCTTGCTCCTGTGGAGACTATTGGTGAAATTAAACTATAGACAGCCGTATAACAAGTAAGTGATGTAGAAAATCAGTTTTGTTATATTTATCTCACAGTATCTCAAATTTGTATGTCATTTATCTGCTACATTGGCAAAATTGGAACTCCAATAAACATTAAGGTTACCTCTCCATTTAAAAAGCTAACCGTTTGACATTGTCGTAGCTCTTCCAATCGCATGGACTCGGCATGTCCTACATGTACCAGTGTTGAAACATGAAACCGATTAATACATACCTTGTTTATGTTTCTTCAATGGAAGGGTTTATAAGCTTGACCTCTCTGTTATCGGTTTTAGATGTTGTCATGCTAAAGCTTGTATTTTTCTTGTGGAAGAAGCATGGTTTTGAGCAGCATCCCTTGTATGTTCAGAATTGAAGTTCCCCTTCTTTCAAAGACTGTGGACTGCGGAGTCGAGTAGCAGCAGAGGATCTTAATTGTTTTAGAAACATCACTGCAAAGGCTTGAATATTTATGCATTAAAACTGTGACACCCTCGCCCCGGGTTAGGAGACGGAGGCGTCGACCAGACATTCAACTCGTATTTAAACCGAATTTGTATTCAATTGTAAGACATTTTTATTCATTTGTATAACTCAACAAGCCAAACTCTTGTAACACTTATTAAATTTGAGGATTAATTTAAAACTTTTTCATACTTGTTCAATTAACCATTTCGGTTCTTAATTTTCCATTCATTTATCAATTATAATCTCGATTGAGTTTAATCAATACCTCTAGTCAAATTTTATTCATTTAATCATTATTGAGATTATCTTATTAATCAAGTAAATTTTCATTTCCCAAGTTGGACCAAAGTAACTAGGGGTATCGATCCATTTCATAGGGAGGTATCGGAACAGGGGTATCGAACCCTAGTTTGATATTGGTCAACTATGTTGACCCGTTGACCAAGGCTGATAAGCCTAGTTCGATACGGGTATCGATGCAATTTCGTTACTAGAAGCCCCAGTATCGAACCGGGTATCGATGTTGGTCTTCTTTGTTGACTCGTTAACTTTGACCGGGTAGCCTGATTCGATACTAGTATCGAACTAGGGAGCACACTGTCAAGCTTGGTACCGAACCAAGCTTCGATGCCATTTTGAAACTGCCAGTGGTGGTATCGATACCCATATAAGTGGTATCGATACCCCTTTCGAATTTGGCAAGTTTCAAGTTTTTTAAACACTTAGACAATTTCAAGAACTATCTAGGTTATCTTAAACCATCCCTAAGCCTTAAGGACAGACTCAACATGTTTAGGCAACATTTATCAATTTGCTAACCTATTCACCTTAGCCAATTAATTACCCAAGCCATTAACCATTCACATTGACATTCTTAATTTGGTTCTATGCTATACATGTCAACATAGCTAACCTACAATTTCCAGTCCACATATCTATCTATCTATCAAGACCAATATGCATTCCATGAACCTAATCCTTAATTACCAATTCTAGCATAAATATGACTTCCATAACAAGTAGCCTAACCCCATTTGACCATGAGACTTATAGGCCAAATGCACAAAACAAGGGTTCATGCAAGATTAGACCATAAGCTCAATCTAACATGTTCCTCAAGCCTTATGGCTTACAAACCAAGTTAATTAACAAAGCTATATATACAAATATGCAAACCATGGGACAAGCCCTCAAATGCATAGGCTAACAAAACATGCTCACTAATGTCACCATAAACTAGGAGTTAACCAAAATACAAAATATCATACTTTAGCTTGCTCGATGTCCTTGCTCGGATCAACCCTGTTCTAGCTCCTTAGCTCGATAACTTGTTGTTTTGGGAAGGAGGAAACGAGTGGTAAGTACTATGAAGTACTTAGTGAGGCAGCCCTAGTCTAACCATATTAGACATAAAACACATAGCAAATAGCATGTTCAAAATCAAACATTATATCAAGTTCATAGCATTAAAGGTGACATGTTTCAATTAAACAATTAAGTCAATCCATGGCATTAGCATCACTCAATATACAAGGTAATCATACTTCTCATATCAATCACAAGTCTAGCATACTATTCAATTTCATATTCTATATGCCAAGCAATATCTAGCATGCATTCGAAGCATGTTGCTCATTAATCAATGTTCATTTGCAAGCTTTCATTAAACATTTCATTTCAAGGGCTACTTATAGCCATATGCTCATTTCCAATATCATTAGCCATTTTACAATTAAGTGCTATTTATAGCATCAATTACATTCAATATTCTATATCAATACATGATCAAGTATCAATGCTTCTCAAGCCACTACATATACATATATTTCACATTTAAACCTTTTAGTCTTTCAATTAAGTTCGTGTGACGCCTTGGTATAGTAGGACAAGGTAAGCGAGTCAACAAGAGTGTCACGAAGACACTAACAAGAGTACCACAAAGGCACTAACAAGAGTACCACAAAGATGCTAACAAGAGATACCCATGGTATCTAACAATTGGTGACTAACCACCAAGATCACGGTACCCACAGTACCAAACAAGAGTACTGAAGTACTAAACAAGAGTGTCGTAGCACTAAACAATGAGCTCAAGACCCTAGGCATGCCGTACTACCTATGACCAACTATCAACCAAGGCTCAATATCATTTTCATTTTCCATTGTTCATTATTCAATTCCTATTACCAGGTTCATGTCACCAAGAGCAAGTATACATAATATGCTAACATAAAAGCATCTATCGTGTTCTAACATATCTTTCATATCATGTGAACATTTAGTCAGGCATATCATGTCATCAATTCATTGTTCATATCACTATTTATACATGCTTCATGCATGATTCGCGTACCTGACATCCTTAGCCGCGTGCCATACTTACCTCGGTATTTCCGAACTATGCATATGTTCTAGGCTAGTACTAACAATTTAACAAACAATTCATATCAAACAATTCATTAACATTAGCCTCCTTCCCTTTTTACCGAATATAAATTAGTCCATTTACATAATAGAATCGAATCAAGTAAACAAATAGATGGTTAGGACCCTAGGTCCTAACCCTAAGGTTTGCCACACTCACTGTTAATTCCGAGCTACTCAAGGGTTGTAGATGGTGATCCCCTTGCCTTTCTTCCTTGCCAATTCGAGTATTTCTTCTTCGTTGTCCTCTTCTCTTGGGTTCTCTAGTAAGCCATATTCATTTAACAATCCATTAGGACATAACCAATTCACTTAATCTAAATAATCACACGCTTAACAATTGTAAACATGCACATTTGTCCGTTAGGGACAGCTTTGCTACCCTAAAAAGAATCGATCGTATCTCCTAATTTACATGTCCAATTTTAGCCCATTTTACCTCTTTGGAAAGCTAATAAAATCCTCTAAAAGTAAAAATTAACCTCACTTTTTATTTCATATCCAAACAGCACTAGATTTCATTCGAAACAGACCCGTTCGGATTTCGGGACTGTTCGGACAGCCCTTACGGAAACGCTTATATCTTTTTGTACCGAAATCCGATTGAGGTTCCGTAAATTTTCCCTTAAACTAGGTATATGGGAGTATCCTACTGCAAAATTCCAGCTCCTAACTCCTTCATACGTGACCTAGGGAATTTTCTCAAAAGTGCTACCCGGAATAGCATTTCTAGGCATTTTCGGCTAAATTCCATTTTATTCATTCAATTCCTATTTTCCCAACTCAATTCCATGAATTTCCAGCACCTTCATTATAAAATTAACATCACCTAAATCATTTTTCCATCAATTCATCAAGTCTAATAATTCATACATGGCATTTACAAAAACCCCAAATCTAAATTTCCTAAACCAATTGTTCATGCTTTTAAAACCATACCCAAACAAAACAATCTTTAGATTAAGCTTTTAACGACCTAATCTCACTTGAGAATATCACAAAACATTCAATAATCTAAGGATTTAGCTTCCAATGTTTCAACTATAGAAAGAAATACTTACCGAGCCCTTTAGATTCGATTTCTCTAGTGAATTTGCTCAACATGCAAGGTTCCCAAGCTATCCTTCTAAACTCCCATAAAACTTTTCTCTCTTCCCCTCCCTTTGGTGTTCACGTGAAATGGGGAGGAAGAAGGGAAAAATTGGCTAATTTTGTTCCTCATTAATTGAAGGTGAAATGACCAATTTGTCCTTTTTTTTTGCTATTACTAAAGTTAGTTTATTATAAGGGATGGTTCAGGGAATTTAGGTGTTTGCCATGCAACCTTTAATTTCTTCATTTAATTCAATTAAGTCCTTTTTCTTCTTGCCCAATTATCATGTAGTTCGATTTTATTTACGAATCATTCGAATTGTTTTTTACTAACCCGATTTTAGGGTATTACAAAAGTATTCTAGAATGCTGATGATTGGTATAGTCTAATACTGCTTTCTGCTGTTCTCTATTGCATTAAGACTTGGGGCTCGTTCAACTAGGATTTTTGAATGCAAAATCCCTGCCAATCAGCCGTTTCCAGATAAGTTGGAAAACCAGCTGCCAAGGAACGCCTGTTTGGGGAGCAAAATCAGGTGAAAAAACGGTGGCAACGCCCATTCGCCTGCCAATCATACCTTGTTCGACACTATTTTTACGTTTGGCGCTCCAACACCCGTCGGAGAAGCTGTGCTGAACGCAGCCTTGGTCTGAGTAATGGAAAATGGAAGGGTAGGATGGTGTGTACGTTGAGGCTTGCTTTAGATTTCTTTTTCTTAATATTATCCATATAAACCATTGCAATTAAACTTGATTTTGAAATACCATTAAATGCTTATTATACAAAAATGGTACTTAAATTTGGTGATTTTCTCAAATTGATACATGATTTTTTTAATATCAAATTACTACATGAACTTGGAAAATTTTTCAAATTGGTCCATATATTGACTTGACATCTCAATAACCAATCAAGTTGTTGACATACTATTGAAAGATCAAAAGGATAATATCACTAAGTTCCATGTATTATAACTTGATTGATTATTAATTCTAGTACCAATTTGAGAATCATGTTCAAATTTAGGTACCAATTTGAGATAAAAGAAATTTCATGTACCAATTAGTACAATAAACCAAAATTAGAACAATGAGTGGATATTTATTTTCTCTTACATGAACTGAGAATGTCAAACGTGGCCCAGCCCATCAAAACCTGAGTATGTTCAGAAGTTGATAAGCGCCCAAGCATAAGCAATATTCAGCACGCAGAGCTATGGCTATGGAAGCTCTTAGTCCCTCACTGGCACTCCCCACCAGTTCTCTTGGACTCAGCAAATCTAACAAATCACTGAGCCAAATCGCTAAAACCAGATTTCCCATTGGCCTACAGAACCACTTCAACCTTTCCTTATCCATTTCTTGTATTTCTTCATCCAAAACACAAATCACAACTTCAGCTTCCCTTGTTTCTTCTTCTTCAACAACAACAGCAACAAGGCTTAACGACAGCCACTGGATGGTGCTAATGGCTAAGCCTCCAGAAGGTGTCAATTCCAAACCCCAAATCATAGATTACTACGTCAACACTCTGGAAACAGTTTTGGGGTCTGAAAAAGATGCTCAAATGTGTATATATGATGCTTCTTGTGATACTCACTTTGGTTTTTGCTGCCATATAGATGAACAAGCCTCCCGTGAACTTGCTCGTCAGTGTTTTCTGCTTCATTTTTCACCTTGTTTTTCTTTATCTCGGGTGTTCCCTGATTCTGCATCTCTTTGTTTGTAGGTTTACCTGAGGTTTTATCAGTTAAGCCAGACCCAGATTACAATTCTAAGCAAAAGGATTACACTGCTTCAAACATTGGATTCATTGCTAACATAGGGGATTTACAGTTGTTTCCTGCTGGGAACACCAAACACTGGCTTGTTCGAATTGATAAGCCTGGAATTGGGGTTGTCACTAAAGCACAAATGGTTGATTATTATACTCAAATACTTACCAAAGTTTTGGGAAAGTAAGTATTTTGTCATTATACACAAAGAACTTTGGTTTTTTTCATCATAAAGTTTATTCATTTTCTGGAGTGAAATGATTGTTGCAGTGAGAAGGATGCTCAAATGTGCATATACCATGTATCTTGGCAATCCCAGTTTGGTTTCTGTTGTGAGCTTGATGAAGAATGCGCAAACGAACTAGCTGGTCGAATATGCTTTTCTAATATGTGTTTGTAAGGTTAAAATGTATTTCCATTTTTTATTGAATGCTTCTTACTTTTATCACAGGTGTGCCTGGTGTTTTATCTGTTGAGCTAGATAGGAATTTCGAGTCAGCGAACAAAGACTATGGAGGTTTCCCACTTGTCTCACATACTTTTCTCTCATTTAGTATCTGTTTGATGTAGTCATTTTATGGAATTCAAAGGTTACTAGCAGGACATGTAGTCATTTTAAGGATTAGTTTGATGTAGATAAAATTTTTGTTGGTGACTAGTTTGATAAATGGTCTTTTAGTTTGAAGGAGTGCCTAACTTCATATATCAGATGATGATATATAATTTCATATAATGTTTTCCCTGTAAATGAGATAATCAATCCTCATCATTACATGTCCCCCTCATTATTAACATTCAACATTTTATTCTTATTTGATCCAACATATATGGTTATCAAACTATCTATTTCTTTTATTCTTCTTTCCTTGGAGTAAAAATTCACAATTTCCAGGTAATAGTTCACAAAATTCTATGAGTCTGCCAGGGGTTTCAGAAGCTAGTGAAGCAACCTCCATAAGAACTAAGAAACTTTTCATAACAGGTAATTGCTGCGGCAAATCTAATTTTATTCTCTTTCACTTATACGAACATGGTCTTTGTTTCTTTTCTGGGTAGTTCTTTTACTCTTGATATGCTATCTTGGATCATATAAAAAGGAAAAGTTTTGATGCACCATCTGTTTGTTGCATCATTGCCTACCCTAGTCTTTCATGGGGTCCAAAACTTTGAGGCGCTTTGGATTTGTTTTGTACCGTTTCATTTTTGCTATTTCACAGCCTTTGTGATTTGTTGTACATCTTGAACAGGCCTATCATTTTACACATCTGAGAAAACATTACGTTCACATTTCGAAGGTTTTGGTGAGCTTGTTGAAGGTATCTTTTCATGTTTCATGGATAAAGTTTCATGCAAACAAAATGTAAATTTACTTGCTAATAATGCTTCTATTCTCAACAGTTAAAATCATAATGGACAAGATCTCTAAAAGATCGAAAGGGTATGCATTTGTGGAATACACCACAGAGGAGGCTGCAAGTGCTGCACTGAAGGAGATGAATGGCAAGGTATATATGATTTAGAGCAGCCGTTTTTATTCGTATACTTTCTACACCATCATATATGGCTTATGACTGGAAAATATAAATCAAGCTCGATAGAGGTTGAATGCTTTCTTGTTTGCTTTTGCAGATCATAAATGGGTGGATGATAGTTGTTGATGTTGCCAAGACTAAACCACACAACTTCAGCAAAGGTCGTCCAAGAACGACAGTCTGACCCGAAAGAAATGAAAGGAAATTTGGTACATCACCATTACTAGAAACTAGCATGCTTTGGGATTGTGCATTGGGATCCAGATTAGTCCATTCCATGAAACTTTTTCATATGTATACTTGGGTCAAATATCATTCTTAATTGTTGATTATGATGATATGTGAAGGAATAGTAGCATGAGCATGAATGCTATAGGAGCATTGAATATATTAGATATATCATATATGATGATGAACATAGTTAATGATGCATGATAAAGGGGGGGTAAGGCGTTATATCTCGGTGTAACATTTGCCAAGAAGGGGGGGGGGGGGGTTTAACAAGGTGCCGTTACCTTTCGGAAAAAAAACTTTGTGTATTGTATTTATATTGGAGTATTTCTTTAGCATTCATTGGGTTTGTAAAGCTCACACTTGAGTTTGATAATGAATTTTTAAATACATGCTCTTAATAACAAATATGTCCTTACTTAATTGTTATCTGTATGGAACAGCTTTGCCCAATCCATCCAGTTTGAGATTGACTAGGGTCAGTGAAAACCGTTTTAGACATCCAAGCAAAGCCTAAGTATTTCGCATTTATTTTATTGCTGATGATATAATTCTTTTTACCGAAGCATCACTAGATCAAACTATAATGATCCGTAGAGTTATAGATCAATTTTGTGAGGTTTCTGATCATAAAGATAGCCTTACAAAACTCACCATATTCTTTTCCAAGAATGTTGCAGATTCGTTGAGGACCCAGTTGAATGATACTTTTGGGTTCTCTGAGGTTATGGATCTAAGAAAGTACCTGAGGATTTTGTTGCTTCATAATCGAGTTACTACGTCTTCCTATGAGTATCTTATCAGGATGGTTAAGAAAAAATAGGATGGATGAGCAGCTAAAACCCTGTCGTTGGCAGGTCGAAACCCTGACCAAAGCTGTACTAGCAGCAATTTTATTCTATACTATGCAGACGACGTTTTTACCAAGAAAAATATGCTTGGACTTAGAATGGCTCATAAGGCGTTTTATCTGGGGTATTTCACAGTATGGAAAGGGTTGTTCATCTAGTTTGCTGGGAAAATATCCCCGATAAAATTTACAGCGCTTTAGGCTTCTGCCTTTGAAAAGGATTGTCGATAGTGTGGGATGAATCAGATGATGTCTGAGATAATGTATGTAGATGTGTTGGGAATGGTCGGACCACGATTTTTCGGCGTGATAGTTGTATTGAAGGCATTGATCCCCTTGTATCCTATGTCCCTACTGCTTTGGTGTCAAACTTAGGCCATACAACCGTTGCTGAGATAGTAGATGGTTCGGGTGAATGGAGGTGGGCTGAATTCCAAGACTTGCTTCTTGTGGATTGCTTACTGCGCATTGCAGCTACTCGAGGACCAGTCCCAGGTTTACCGGAAGATGTTATTGGCTGGAAAGGAAAAATGGACCTTCAATTCTCCATAAAATCCGTGTATGTTTTAAGGAGTGGTCCAACAGTCGAAAATAAAAACTTGTTATGGACACATATTCATAAATACAGAGGACTTCAGAAAGTGAAAAAGTTCTTAAGGTTGGCCTGTTCGAATAAACTCGTGATGAATGTTGAGAGAATGCGACGCCACTTCCTTTCAAGCCACAATAAGAGCGCAGGACCACGAATTGAACGGCGTTCTACCAAGCTCATCAATAGCCGATCCCTTGCATAGGCTGCAACTTTTAGAGGGATGATACAGAGCCAGTACTGATGCTGGTCGAAGGATAACTAATGGAAAAGCAACTTGTGGTGGTGTTATCCGCAATCCAATGGGTAATTGGACTATGGTCTCTTCAAATATATTGGAATATGCTCGGTCCTAGATGCCGAGCTACGGCTGCTTATATCATGCTATCATATGCTTGGGAGATTGGGATTAATAAGATCTTGATAGAGATGGATTGTGTGGATGCTATACGATTTCTACAGGGTCGGGGTTATCGACAAGGGGTGTCGCCATGTCGTCCATCTGATTACATATACCAGAGCAGATCTTTAGACAGTGGTAATCAGACCTATACAAAGGCTGTAATAAGACCTCACATCAGAGAACAATATAAAATTTAATGTTGGAAATGTACTTGACGCACCTAGGCACCTGAGAAGCTTTTCAAGACTCCAATTTTGCCTGCAGTGGAGGACTCAACTCTCAACATATAAGAGAACATGACATATTATGTTCTTATTCACTGCTGGCTGCTTTTTGTTTAAAAGCTTTTGTCTATGAACATATCAAAGACATGCTTCAATATCAGTGGAGCAAAGCATGTCTCAACCTAGGAATATAAACCTCAAAAAACAAAAACAAACAGATATACCTTTAGATTTCTGTCTTTGTATCGCTTGTTGGCTTTCAATTAACCGTCCAAAGTCTATCAATTTCTTTCTTTTGATCACCAACTATTGTCCCTCCTTGCTCCTCAAATGGATGAAAGTTTGAGAGCATCTGCTCGAACAGGAAATGTTCGTGAACTGTATAGATTAATTCAGAGAGATGGGAACATTTTGAGGCGCTTCGATGAGATGGAGTTTGTCGACACTCCACTGCACATAGCTGCAAAAGAAGGGTGCATTGGATTTGCAATGGAGATTATGAATTTAAAGCCATCAGTCGCCTGGAAGCTAAACCAACAAGGTCTGAGTCTCATTCACCTTGCTGATAAAAATGGGCATAAAGAAGGGTGAGACTCCTTTGCATTACATCAGTAAAGTTGGCAACCCTGACGGGTTGCTTGATAGATTACTGGAAGCCTGTCCTGATTGCATCCGAGATGTTACCACTCAGAATTGTACTTCTTTGCGCATCGCCGTGAAGAACAAGAGATTGGACGTTTTGCAAGTCCTAATCCGAATGCTTAGGAAGAAAGACTATTATCGAGAAGTAATAAACCAGAAAGACGAAGATGGAAACACTGCACTACACAGCTGCGAGCAGCAACCAGCCCCAGGTTCCTCCATCCACTATACATAATACATTTTTTGTATTTAGTGGATAACTGATATTGGTTCTGTTTTTGTATCTAATCAGATGCTCAAACTTCTATTAGAGAGCAAGGCTGATAAGCATCTGACTAATCATGATGGTTTGACAGCATTAGATCTGGGACATCAGCATAATAACAGAGAAAGCATTAAGATTATGCATAGTTGCTTCTGTCCAAGAGTTTCGGACATCAAATACAAGTCGAAGAATTAATTATTTATTAAGGGATGTCAATTATATATATTTTTAATTTTTTATATATAAATTATATAAAAAGATATAATTTTTTAAAAATTTTAGGTTTTAATAGACACCTTAATTATAAATGTGGCTCCGCCTATGCCTATCAGGTGATGACCACAACGCCTTATTAGTAATTTTAGGATTGCTTCTAACTGCAACGAACCAAGCCACTCTTAGCACACAAATCCTTATCTTTGGATGATCTCCTTTAGTTCATGATGAGAAAGTGTAATGATTTGTGTACACACTTTTTTTTTACGGTTTTCGTAAGCATTTGTATATACTTTGTAGGGATTTATGTTCATACGAGATAATTGTGATTCGAATATTTGAATATTTAAAGTAAAATAATTGTGTATTTAACATTAGAATCAAGTTTATTAGATATTTTGATTTAAATATTAAAATATTTGAATATTTTGATTCGAATATTAAATATCCGTATATTATGATTTAATGTTTTAAATATTTTTTAATTTAATATTCGAATCAAAATATTCAAATATTTAATATACGAATATTAAATTTGATGTAAAATAATTTGATTCAAATCAAATTGAATGTTTTAAATATTCGAATCAAATTCTAATATTTTAACTATTATTTAACATTCGTATATTAAATATTCATATATTAAATATCTAATTTACGAATAAATATTCAAATAAAATATTTGAATAAAAAATATAAGAATAAAAATATTCGAATAAAAATATTTTTATTCTAATATTTATTATATGAATATTTTTATTCTTATATTTATTATTCAAATATTTTTATTGGAATATTTATTATATGAATATTTTTATTTGAATTTTTATTATACGAATATTTTTATTCGTATATTTTTTATTCAAATATTTTTATTCGTATATTTAATATCAAGTATTTTTTATTTTTTATTAAAATTATATTCGAACCCCTTAAACTATATTTACTCTATTCTATTTTCTCAAAAGTTATATTTTAAATACATTATACTACAATTATAATGTATGAATGAAAGCTTGATGTAGTGGTTAGTATGTTTGCTTTTCATGCTTTTAACGTGGGTTCAACCCCAAGACCTATTTCCTCAATTTTATTTCTTTCTTTCTTTCTCATTAACCACCAATTTTATTTCTTCTTTTCTTTCTTTCTTTCTCATTAACCACCAATTTTATTTCTTCCTTTCTTTCTCACTAATCAGGTGATGACACGTGTTACTACATATTTGAAGAAAAAATATATTAAATATTTAATAAAAATAAATTAGTAAATGAAATTAACCATCCAATCGAGTGATGACACATGCCACTATTTGATTGGATGATTAATTTTATTTATTAATTTAAAATATATTAATTTAAAAATTAAGTGACCTAATTAATGAGTTTTTTAATTATGTGGCCAAAATAGATATTTTCAATTAATTGGGTGGTTACTAATGTAATTTACCCATTTTTAATAGGTGTAACAGGTTAACCTGTTTTCGCTTTCTATTTCAATCCAACAATAAAAAAATATGGGCTACCAGCCATCAGAGTCGTCCTTGGGCCTGGGCAATAAGGGCGACCGCCCAAGGCCCAGGGCGGTAGACAAGGCCTCCAATTAGTTAAATTAAAATAATAATTATTATTTGTTGTGAATAAAGTAAAGAACAAGAATAAAATAAGAGAATAAAGATGAGAGACAAAAGGGAGAGAGATTTTATTATATTCTCAAAGTAGGGTTTGTGTACAATGCTTTGTCTAAAAGTCTATATTTATAGACATAAGATGGAAACCATAATTCTAATGGGTATCAAACCCTAATAATAAAGCCCATTAAACTTTAACTCAATATATGGATATCCACCATGAATAAATATATTCATAACATTATTAAAATAATTTAAAAATAATTTTTTATTATTAAACTATATTAAAAATTAAGATATATGTTAATAATTTTTTTATTAAAAAAAATAAGAGCGACTAAAGTATAACAATAATTTAATTAAAATTAAGGTGGACCCCTTCACTATAATTATGTTTTTAAAATTAATTATATTATTATTAAATAAAATATAAAAATTATTGTCAAGAGATTGATAATTTTTTATAATTAATTATAAAGTTGTCGGTATCTAATTAGTTTAGGTATTAATATATTATAGAGTCATAATTAAGATTATTTTTTATTTTAAAATAAAAAAATTTATATACACCTATAAATAATATTTTCATTATTCTTGTTATTTTAAATCTTAATTTCTCATCATATCACCTCTTTTTTATGTTATTTCTTACAATTTATTTTGAATATTTTATTTATAATTTTTAATTCGATATTTTAAGAAGACCATTCATTTATTCAAAAATATTATAGTTTGTGAGATTTGCTGTTAATATGCTATAACTAAGTTTAAAAACAAAGCTTCAACGATAAAAATGCTTGTAGAAGTTATTTTGTATAAGTTTAATGTTTAATAAAATTTTTTTGATATTTTTCATTCAATAATTATTGAGTGTAATAAAAAATAATTTATAAATAATTTAATTTACTTTTATAGTTTTTAAATCTATTTTTTTAATATTTATTATTAAGATCTTATTTTTAAATTTGTTTATGGGTCACCAAAATCTCGCAAACGGCTCTACCGCCCATCATTAATTGGCCGGTTTTTAGCCTTGCCCTTGTTTACCATCCAAGAGTTGACCATAAGAAAAAATCTGCTCTATAACTCAGTTTTCACAGAGCTCAATCAATATTGCACCATATGAAAGCTGAAACCGACAGTTCCGGAGGGGAAACCGTGGCTCACAGTTAAAGCAATGAAGACTGAAATAAATGAAGGTCAAATCAGCGTCGACATCGAAGAACTGTTCATTTGACATGTTAGCAACTTTGGGTTGGATTTGGAACCAGAGTAGTTGCAGGTAATAATTTCGTTTACACAAATGTCTTTGCTTTGCATGGATTTTGCTTTTTGGTGGTTTCTTTGTTGCAGAGCACATGGTTTTTCCACGGCATTAATGGAAACCTTCACTGTACAGCTTTAATGGCGAACCACCAGTAATTTCAGGCGCCTCTCCTTCTTAAATCCATCTCTCAGTTAAGCTTTTCCCCCCACGACAAAAATGGCTGCTTCGTTTTACTATCTTCTTGGATTCGTAGTTTCATGTCTGGTTTTGTTTTTTTCATGCAAAACAAGAGGAAAACGCCGTCTTAAGCTGCCTCCGGGTCCCCCCGGTTGGCCTATTGTCGGAAATCTTTTTCAGGCTTATCTCTCCGGGAAACAATTCTTTGAATTCCTGGAAGATCTTCGTCGGGAGTACGGACCGATTTTCACTCTCAGGATGGGGACTCGGACTCTGATTGTACTCAGCGACGCTAAACTCTGCCATGAAGCGTTTATCGAGAAGAGTGCAGTCTTCGCCAGTCGGCCAAGGGAAAACCCAACTCGGAACATCTTTAGCTGCAACAAGTTCACCGTCAACGCCGCCGTTTACGGCCCTGTGTGGCGGTCCCTGAGGCGGAACATGGTTCAAAACATGCTGAGCTCGAGTAAACTCAAAGAGTTTCGTAGCGTTAGAGAGCATGCAATGGATAAACTCATCGATCGTCTCAAAGCCGAGGCGGACGGGAATGACGGCGTCGTCTCCGTGCTGAAAAACGCTCGTTTCGCGGTGTTTTGTATACTTTTAGCCATGTGTTTCGGCGTCGAAATGGATGAAGAAACTGTTGAGAAAATGGATGAAATAATGAAAACTGTTCTGATCACAGTTACTCCAAGAATCGACGATTATCTTCCCGTTTTAACGCCGTTTTTCTACAAGCAACGCCGGCGAGCGCTGCAAGTTCGTAAAGAGCAGATAGACTACATCGTCCCGTTCATCGAAAACCGCCGTGAAACTCTTTTAAAACCAGCTCCTGATCGATCCTCCGCCATGTCGTTTTCGTACCTCGACACGCTCTTCGATCTCAAAGTTGAAGGAAGAAAATCAGCACCTTCTAATTCAGAGCTCGTCACCCTTTGCTCCGAGTTCCTCAACGGCGGAACCGACACCACTGCAACCGCCATCGAATGGGGAATCGCACAGCTGATCGAAAACCCAGAAATCCAATCCAAACTGTTCGACGAAATTCAATCCACCGTCGGGGATCGAAAAGTAAACGAATCCGATATCGAAAGACTCCCGTACCTACAAGCGGTGGTCAAAGAACTGCTACGGAAACACCCACCGACGTACTTATCACTCACGCACGCAGCCGTTGAGGAAGCGGCGACGCTGGGGGGATACGACATACCAACGGATGCGAACCTGGAGATATACCTGCCGGGAATCAGCGGCGATCTGACTATTTGGACCGACCCAGAGAAGTTCGACCCGGATAGATTCTACTTAGGGAAGGAGGATGCCGATATAACGGGTGTGAAAGGTGTGATCAAAATGATGCCGTTCGGCGTCGGGAGAAGGATTTGTCCTGGTTTGGGTATGGCGACGGTGCATGTTCACCTGATGTTGGCCAAAATGGTTCAGGAATTTGAATGGAGAGCTTCTCCGATCAACGGAAAAGTGGATTTTGTAGGGAAATTGGAGTTTACCGTTGTGTTGAAGAACACCTTGAAAGCTACGATCAAGCCGAGGGTAAAAGAGAATATTTGCTCTTTTCAATCGAATTAATAATAATTACGATTTTAATTATTTATATTTAGATAATTAAAATGTTACGTTTTCGGTCGTAATTTAATATTATATTTGGGTAATGATTAAGCTCTAATTCTCTCTTATTTTAGTAGTTGTTTTTCCATGTTTTTTTTAATAAAACAAAAAAAAAATCATATATGATTTATATTCGGGTTTATTATTGTTTTTTTAACAATATTATTTTAAAGATTAAAAATATATATTTTTTATGCTCAACACTTGCTATAAAAAGTTATTTAAACTAAAATAAATTAATATTATAATATTATAAATATTTATGATTAAATTTGAATAAAAACTCAAACAATTCAATTTAAGTCAAATTAATTATTCTAAAAAAATTTAAATAAATTTTGATAGCACGATTAATTTAAAATATTTTAATCTGCTTCGATCTAATATTTACTCCTATCGGTTGATCTGACCTACAATTCAATTGTAGTGTTTCACAAGATTTGTTTGTAAATCCCTTTGATGATAGAATCCATGTTCCCTCATCAAACTTTTTCAGCTCATTAAATTAAGTTTAACCAAAACTATCACTTCATTTCCAATTCTAAGTTTACAAATAAAATTCATACCATAAAAAGTAAGTACAAAAGTTACCTAAGACTTAAGAAATATTAAGAAATATAAAAAATATATTAATTACTGGTTGATCTAATAAAATGAGATGTTAGATCTCTTAAATAAAATTAGAGATTTGAATTATGACGTCGTAAATAAAGAAAAATAGATTAAGAGAGTCACCCTATATTAGTTTTTTATAAACCCCGAATTGGATTGGTTAATATATACATTTATAGGGGTGGACAATATCGGGTACCCGGTCAATTTGAATAAAATTGATTCCGGTCCTGATAACTATCGGTTCCTAAAAATTGAAAACGGTCTCGGTTATACCAGGTCCTAAATTTTAAGAATCGATCCCCTTATGGGTGGGAACCAGTTTCAATACCGGGTACTCGGTAAATTAGTTTATTCTTAAAAAAATTGAGTAATTAAAGAAAAAATTCAACTATCAATAATAATATTAAATAATAAAATTAAACATCGTAGGCTTGAAAATTAAAGTTTTAAAACTAGTCATACTCATAATATTTATACATAAAGAGAAAGTTTGATAAGAAAAATAAACGAAAGAAAACCAATACCGGATATTTGGTATTGGTCCCGGTTCTATTGGGTACCCGTCGGGTATTGGGTCCAAAAAATTAAGATCCAATCTCAATCCCGGTTATGACCGTGGCTTAAATTTTAAATTCAATCTTGGTCCCACCAAAACCAATACCAGATAAAAACTATCGTGTCTTACCAGATCAAGACCATATAATCGATTTTTTTTTCCGCCCTATACATTTATATGCTACATAAAATATATTGCGTGTTGTAGAAGTCATACTTTTATTATAACATAATATTAGACACCCCATATTTTCCAAATTTAAAATATTTAAGGGTCAAAATTTTCATTAGCTCAATATGAAATGACTAGAAAGACTATTGATTAGTTTACAACTAAGCTGAAGAAATTGTCACATATATTTACAGTCAGCTACAAAAACAGAAAACAGTACACTTCTCAAGCATGAGATCCATACAATGTTACTCGGACTCGGGTTTGAACGGTAGATACGAGTATGCATATGACGATAATATTCATGTGTCAGACACGAATACTTCACGAAAAATAAAGAGTCCGAGCAATATAAGGTCTAGATGCATTAAACTCAACCAAAACTAAGAGAGTGCTGAAAATCAGATAATTCAAGGGATTGTGGAGTGCTTTCTACATGCTTGTTTCTGTGTCTTTAATGCTGGCCTCATCATCTGCAGTTGTTGGGATATGTTTTCCCCGGATTCCAATCCATTGCTCCCAGAATTTTCCAGACCCGGGTCCATCCCACGGCTTTCATTTCTCGATGGAAACCCATGTCATCGTGTGCCGAAATGATATCGAATGGCTGAACTGAACAATGGTTGCATCAAACGCTTCTTCTCAGAAGATTCGCGCAGCGATAGCCGGCAAACGGGACATGTGGAATGCTGTTGTAGCCATGTATCTATGCATGTGACATGGAAGAAGTGGCCACAATAGGGCAGGATACGCAAGATGTCGTTGGCATGATATTCGGAAAGGCAAACTATGCACCTGCCACAAATAGTAAAATTTGTAGATAGAAGACTCATGTTAGGCTATCAAAATAAGACTCATGAAGTAAAATGATTCTTAAATCATAAGCAGGAATTTAAATAGCGGCTATGGTCGTGGTGTTTTATCACGGTTGCAGACAATATCGGATGTATTACCGTCATTGCGGACCGCTATTGAATCCCTGATCATAAGGTATCTTTCATGTTAGGCAGGTCCTTACTAAGTAACTCAAGCTAGCAATAATCCAAACTAGAGATGAAACAATATAATAAACTCCATTTTATAAGTCGAAAAGATTGAACTACGATTAACCCAAGGATGACCAACCCCAGTATCTACCATATTGAGGACCAAAACCTGAAACAGGTCGAATCCAAAATGATTGAAACGAAAAATCTGAACACGAAATGAACCAAACTCAAAATAACTAGAACCTGAAGAAAGACCAGCCTGAGCCTACCTACATGCCATTTCCATAACCATTCATTTCAAATGGAGAATGTCCTACTCCTAGGTCAACCTCAGGGTAGTGAGCTTGTTAGACCAGAGAATCGGCTGAAACTGAAACTTCTGAATATCTCAGGCAGTCAGGCTACTTGAGGTTACATCTATTTTCTACAGAGTGCAATGAATATGAAGCTAAAATGTCATGAATATAGCATTAATTATAGAGAATGTTGGCACTTGGCAAGTTCGCAGATATTCATATTACTTGAGTAGACGAAGTTTAGATTGTAACTAGCTCAACATTTCAACAGTCCCTCTCATCGATTCATCATCGTCCAGTTATCGCTGTCTTCCATTTTAGACATCTCACGAATTGCTCTCTTTCTTACCTGTGTTATTTAAACTCTGTTTTTTCTGTTTTTGCAGAATAAAAAGTTCAATATTATACAGCAAAGAATATTTGAGCCTAAATGAGGAATTGCAGTATTCAATTCTCATTCGAAAACATGCATGGGAAAATACCAGGAATAAGAGGGGGAAAACATATTATTGTTTGCACCCTCAGGGAAAATTCGTCCACGTGATATAAAGTAAAATGTCATAGGCAAAAGAAGCAGGCAGAGATTTCTGAAATTAAGCAAAGGTTCTGAAAACATACTGAGCATCTTCCGAAGCCGAGAAGCATGCATCACTGTATTTCTTGGTGGGAAATTTGGCAACAACAACAGGCTCAAGGCCATGTAAACCCCGTTCGAGCTGCACCATCCCATGAAAAGGATGAATACTACTAATGGAGGGAAAGGGAACACATGAGATGACTCAAATTTACTGCAAACTTTCAATTTACTTTCTGTGTGGTTTGTCTTAATGTAGTTGATACTAGGAATGCTTAACGAGTTAACGAGCAACAAGTCGAGCAACACAATTTTTTAACGAGCACGAGTCGAACTGCTATCGACATGCTCGATAAGCACCCCAAGTTGATATCCACCAAAATGACAAACAACAAACCCTTTTTTCCTATCTCTTTTCATCTCCTAAGTTTAGATAACATATCAACAAAGAAGAAAACATGAATAATCTTGAAAACAGCTAGATCCTAACAGTATATGAACCAAGAAACAATTTATAATTTCTACTACAAGAACCTTATAATCTTCTCTTCAGTACACACAAAATTCAACCTTTCATTACTGATGCTGAAAACCCAGTAAGGATTAGATTCTGAAAATTTAATCCCAATTACAAAAATAAATAAATATGCTTATTATGGAAAAAAAGAATTTAGAAAAAAAAGAGTGTATTTTTATATTGAAATTATCTTCCATCAGTAATGCTGAACCCTACAAAACCAGATTTGCTAATAAAACCAAAAATTACACTACCACACAAACAGGATAGCATCCAGTTCTGGAAATTTTAATGATTAAAAAAAAAAAAAAAAAAAAAAAAACCTTACCATACTAAGATCAGATCTTGAAGCAACAGGGAAGGATCTCCGAGAAGCAATGAGCTGAATCCGAGCACAAATCAAACGAGTACAAACAAAAACAATGAACATAATACTCATTGTGAACCCTATCACCGTCATCACCAAATTTACCCCACCCGATTTCATTTTTTTATATATCCCAAATCCTTATCTTACAAACCCAGAAAAAAAAAAATCAATTCCCCATGCTTACTAAAACCAGTATGAACAAAACTGAAGCAATTCTAAGATAACCCATTTTCCTTTTCCACTGTTTAAACATGAAAACGAAGCCTTTAGCTCGAGTGGCAATGGTTTTTTTCAGTGAGATAAGCAGTGAAAGAGTTGGAGGTTTAGCGACTGTTTCATTGTTGGAAAGAGAGAGGGAGGTTTGTGATGTATGAGAGAATCAGATTATGAGATAATGGACGTAAATTTTAGTTTAATTTTTGCATTTGGACCCCAGAAAATGGAGAATTGAAGATGATTCTAATGGAATTGGTTGGCTTCATTTCACTACTAGGACTACTTCGATTCTCTGTATTGTCAGCCTTATTCTTTTTCTAATTCTAGAAATAAAAAAGTGTCCCCACACACATACAGAATATTTATTTAATTATTTATTAATTATTTACTAATTTTTCATATATATCTTTAATTAATTTATTAATAGTGATTATAATAGTATCTGTTGTTTTAATTATCAGTTTATGAGTCGATGATATGCATTTGTTTATACATATAAATTATTCTAAACAATGATTGAATCGAAATAAAATTGAATGAGTGATAATATATATATGATTTATATTATATTAAAATTTAATATTATTGTTAAAATTTATTTAAAATATTAAATTTATAAAGTATATAAGAAGAATAAAATATAATTTTATAATTATTTTAACATAAATTTGTTATACTTTAAATTATTGGGGGTAGTGTCTCATCCGTCTATCTTAATTATTATGATTTACGATTTAATATTTAAAGACTAAAATTTTAAATTTTAAATCAACAATGATATTTAAATATTTTTTTAAAATTAATTATATTTTCATTGTTGGTATATTAAATATGAACTCAGGGATAGAGAGATAAAGATATGATGATAATAAATAATTTTATATTAATATATGATCATTGAATAAATAAAATATATTTAAAATTAATATTATAAAATAATTTTTACGACGGAAAAAATTGAATCACCCTCAATTTATAAAATTTAATATTAACCATTTAATTCGAATAATTCAATACTCTTAAATCAAGATGTTAAACGCTAATATATATATTAATTATTGAACATATGATTTTTTTTTATAAAGATTATGTGAAGATTTCTGGAAAATTAATGGGACCCAAAAGCCAGCAGTTCCCAAGCCCAATAAAAAGATAGAGGCAAAGGCTCAGCACCTCATCAAACTAAACCCAATATACAAATTGCCTCGATAGAGTTAGGGGCGTTCAAAAATATCCGATCCGATTATTTATTAATCTAATTCAAGAATATAGATATTTGATTTAATTTTTATTTTTATCAGATATCCGATCTGATTTTAAGTTTTCTGAATTGAATATGGATCATAATATTTTAAGTTTCGGATTATCCGAAAATCTAAAATCCAAAAATTTAATTTTTTATTAATATTAATCTTGTTTTATTTAACAATTTAATGTTTTTTTTTTCAAAAAATTTAAAAACCAAAACTTTTATAAATGTGATTCTTGTTGTATTTAGTAATTTGTTGTTTATTATATTCGAAATTCCAAAACTTTCATAAATATAACCCTTTAAATTCGAAAAATTTCTTTAATCAAATTATATTTTTCGATAATTGAATATTTGATATCCGAATATACGAATATCCATTTTCTTCGGATACGGATCACTATATCATCGATCCGAAAAAATCGGATCGGACAATAAACACCCCTAATTAGAGTGCTCTATAGGATACATTAAAATTTATGTTAGTTTGATTGACAAGTTTTATTTTATTATTTTAATTTATTTTAAAATTTTAATTAAATTTAATAAACTAAATGAGACAAATAGGTTAAATTAAAAACTTACGCTGAACTATCTAAAGGTGACAATCTGATCGTTCAGTTCAGGTCGGATCACTTTGAGTCGGGTTGTTTACGTTACAATCGAACTAAAAATTGAGTGACTCTGTTAAATATTTTAAAAGTATATTAACCAAAATAAATCGAATATAACTTACCTTACACATTATATAAGATGTAAAGTTATACAAATTTAAAAATTAACAAAACATGCTCAAAAGAATTTAACAAAACAAAAATATTTAAAAAAAAATTATTAGGATCTCATTTGAGTTTTGAGTTAATCATTTACAAATACATATTTTGGGTCTCTTAATCTCACTTTAGCATCAGACTCTTCCTTCTTTGTTTTTACTTTCCTCGCAACTAAAAAATCTTATAGCCATGTAAAGATGAACCAAATCTCTTCAGAAACATAAACACCACCACACACATTCAAGCAATGATATTCGATACGAGCTACGTACCTGAAAAACAATCTAGTCGAAGAATTCTCGAAAGCAGCAGGATCAAAACTATCGTTTAGGTTCGCTTAAATTCTTGCCCTCGAAGAATTCTCCCAACATTCGTTCGAGGTCCTCCGCTGTATACTTCACGTACTTCTGAGGATTCTTCCCACTCTCAACCAGAGGTCTGCAGGAAACAGAAAACTCAGGACATAAGGACATTTTCAAATGGAAGATGGTACGTTTTCTCGAGAACAAAGTAAAAACATCTACTTATTCGATACGGTAAAACTGGGGGGAGGGAGGTTAAAATAAGAAAGTTCAGAGCCTCTTTAGTATTTTTGTCCTACTTAAAATCAGTAATAGGTTTACGAGTAATGCGAAAAACGTACCCAAAGCGTTTTAGGAATGATCTATAGGCAGGCAACAACACTTCCGCTACTGCAAGCCTCAGGGACTCCCTCAATTCTGTGTCGGGAACTGTCCATTGAGATTGCCTTTGATGAAGCTCCTCAAATTGAATATTGAAAATCTTGAACCTGATCCAAATAACTCACACATCAAGATCAGAGGTATAGTAAAAATAAACTAGCTGGATTCTCAACAGGCCAGTTGCAATTGACCTGTCTTTAACCAATGCTCTGGAAACTACGCTGCTATTGCCTCCGTCGCCTACTGAACCACCTCCGGATGAGGTCAGCCCTTGTATAGATAGGCACTGAAGGATCTACAGTAGAAAAGATATGGAGAAAATGGTGGTTAATTTTTTTAACATCTGAAAGGCATTGTACAACTGTAAGCTATTTCCAAATGGAGAAAATCATCTCTTTGGAGCTATTACCAAAGTTTTTTTCTAGCCCACGACTAATGTACCCATGGAAATTTAAGAATATAGTCCACCTACTTTACAAAAACTAAGAAACTAGTCCCTCTACTTTGATTTGACAGAACTTGGTCCTCGTACTTTAAGAGGGTTGAGAAATTAGTCCCATCAGGTATTATTATAATAATTTTAGCTTAGTTATAAACTATTAGATGCATGAGCAAGCAATAAGAACCTCCATTTTCCACAGGGACGTCATGAGCAGAAGACAACAAGATGACAGGAGAATACGTTTCAATCAATGGCCTAACAGGTGATATTTTCACTCCGGTGCAAGGATACTGAATGCAGACAAATTTCCTCAAGAACCAGTTCAGGGACAAGTCAAAGCACTAAATGCAGTTAAATTGTAAATGTCTTTTCATGCACAACATTTCAAAACTAGAAGCTTATCATCAAAGTCTATTGCATAAATGAGTGATTTATTTTTCGAATGCCATAGAAAGAAACACAAAGAGAAGAACAATGTCAAACATGTCTTGCTCTGCCTTATGTCAGTTAGGTCATCAAAAAATACCTTTTGCCAAGCATTCCTTTTGTATTGGTTTGCATGCTGCTGCACAATCCTCCTGTGTCTTTGGACCCAGTCATCCCCTAACAGGTCTTTGGCTTCGGACCTAAACAAGAAATTAGAAAGTATCGATACATGTAAGACGAAAGCAAACTTTACAGGAAAATTCAGATTTATGACATACCTGCGCACAGATCTCACCATATAATGAATATTATTCATGAGAAATAAGTGAGTCAAAGAGGGATCTCTATACTGCTTGGATTTTCCATCCAAATTTGTTTGAAGAGCCTGCATAATTCTCATTGTTACAGAAGCCAACTGAGATCCTGTATCATCACCAGTTTCAAATTCCTGGAAAAGTTGCTTCAATGTTGATTGGTAGCTGCAGGAATTTAACACATGATTGTCAGTTCACCAGCATGAATATATCAATAGCTGATGGCATCATGCAGCAAAAATAAATAAATATCCTGCAACCAGAGCTTCTTAAAATCGTACAGGTAAATTGAATTCAAGATCAAGACAAGGGAAAATAACATAGATCATATCATGATTTGATTATGAAAACTGTAGGATGGTCAATCCTGCTGACAATTGACATATCCCCAATCCTCCATTTGCTAAAACAAAACTAAGTGTAAATGAGTCCTAAAGATCACAGGTCAAGCATAATATTTCACTGTAAAAGAAACATGCAATTAGCATGCATTAACCAAGGCCCAAAGAGATAGAGCAATAAACTCCAAATTACAGAAAGCAGAACTTACTCGAATAAAAACTTTACATAATTAATCACATAGCTGGTTAAAGGATGGACAGTTCCATCCAAAACAGAAGTTTTTGTTGCATCTTTTTCAACCGCTTCTTCAAAATCACCAAAGGTATCCTGAGCGGTCTGGGCAAGTCTCTTTGTTAAGCCCAATGCAGATTCTCTAATCTCAGTGCACGCTTTACCTTTGAAAATGGTTTCAATCTGCAAAATAAATCATCTGTTAAGTACTTAAGTTAATGGAAAGTACCTAGCACCATTTAAGTATTCCCCCATCTTTACAGCAGGAAAGTGATTGCTACACATAAACTTGATTATCTTTTTGCCACTAGATTGTCAACCAAGGTGGAATATGTCATAGATTTTTGAGGATATTACCTAGTATTGTTGCAAACCTTAATTTCCCAATCCATGGAATATATGAAATTATAAAGAGACCATAACAGAGTTATGAAACAAAATACTTTAAAACCTTAATATCTAATCTCAAAAGAACAAAAGACAGAACTACGACTTGAAAGGTATACATTTTGTACATGATTTTGATCAATTCTAACATCGGTAAAAAGCAAAATTCAATAGATTCACGTCAATTTGGACATCAGTTTCAGTTTAATTAACTTCAACTGGAAGTATTGGTCTTCATATGATGAAATAATTGGTAAATACAAATAAAAAGATAAACTGATAAGGAAATGGGAGATCTAATAGAAAGTCAATCTTACAGTGAAAAACATTTGTTGTTGCAATTTCAATTATGAGAAATGTGCATTAACATCAATAAAAGACAAATAAAGAAGAAAAAAGAAACAAAGTGGATCCCTTTGCTTTGATTCTAGAACTATTCTATTCAGCGCAATAGTATAGGGTGCATGTTTGACCAAAAATATATAAAATATAAGTTGTTACATTTGACCCACATATTAATAGTAATTTAGCCAAGATGGAAACCTAGAAAATTCCAGATCTTCCTAATTAAGTGAACTATATAAAATGAGCAGATTTATTTTATCCACTCCCTAAGTTGCATTCTCTCAATGCATTGACCTCGTTAGTTTTGTAATATTAAGTGTACCTCAGAGTGAAGCTCTCTCATTATCTCATACATGTCTAGAAGTACAAATAGCTTTTCTGGTGATCTCTTGCTTCTCGCTATCGCCTCACCAAAACTGAGTAGAACTGAGACACTACTTGCAGTAACTTCGGCAAAACATTGATCACTAAGAGAATCAAAGCCTTCAAACATTTGATCACATACTTTTCGTTCTCCGGCAAATAGTAGTTTGACCTGTTCAAACATGATAAGTTTATGAAAGCAATGTTGATTGAAATTTCTCCATATCCCAGAATGTTACTATTTTACTTACAGCAATACGCATAAAGTGAATCCAATTTCCAATCTTTGCCTCCAAAACTTCCCATTGCATCTTCTGGACATCATCTTTGCTAAGTTTTTCAACTCCCAATTTTTGGAGACTTTCTTCCAGTACCAATGAACGAGTTTCTCTGGGAAAGAACAACAATGTAAGATCAGTTCCAGCAAAATAATAATTCAGCCACACGTGTTCTAGATATGAATTACTTATATAAGGAAGCTAACAGCATATATGTCTAGTGTAGGCAACAGTTAAAACCAATCACAATGAACAGTGTGTGTATATACATCTCACATGCAATAACAAGATACAGTTTAACATGTTATTGATTTGGAAGGGGACTAGGGAGTCATTTTTGAAACTTTATCTATGTTAGCTCCCTAATGTTGCCAACATGATTTTCTGCCCCAGTCCACTTCCCAGCCCGGTGCTCGCCACTTCTATTTAATTAGAACCCCAACAAAACACTTATCAATGAAATGACAACCATATCACAATTTAATTGTTCAAAAAAATATTATAAAGGCTTTAAGTCTAAACAATCAAACAAGTAAAAGAATGTAAACTTAAATAACAAAAAGAAAAGTGAAAATCTAACTTATAAATCCTGAGTAGTTGCTGCTGGTGACCAGCTCGGACCATTTGCTTGGCTAGATCATGCAGCAATGGCATGATTCGAGGAGGTATAAGAGTGGGAGGAGTATACACAGCAGTTTCCAAATCAATATTTTGATGCTCAGAATGGCTATGGGATGTAGCCTTGCCACCAGCATCTCCTTGATTTCCAGGTGATCCTGATGATGGACGTAGTGCATTTGGAAGGCCATCAAACAAACGAGCAGGCTCAATAGGTTTGCTGAAATTCAATTAAAAGGCCAAAGTAATAAATGGAGAGATTAAAACATAATAATTAATAACAACTGGAAGATTAAGTAAACTACAAAAAACTAGATCCTTAAAAATTGAAATATCCTATCCTAAAATTTTATTGAGAAAACACCCCAACAGGAGGTTATCATTAAACTCCCTGAAAAAGTAAAACTCAATTTAAAATGAAGAAATTTGATTCTTTCCCAGTTAATGTTTGGATTTATTACTAGACTAAAATACAGGGAGAACCAGTACCAAATTATGAGGAACCTAGCGGCAGGCAGCATTAACACTATTGATTCACAATTTAGCAACTAGACCATTTGGACATAACCATATAGCTGTTAACCACATTTTCAATCAGATTAACAAATAAGACTATGTTTTTTTTCTCTACGTACATTCTGAAAAATGAAACCAGATGGAAATGATGCTCAAAAGACACATACATGCCCACATTCGCACAGATCAAACATGTAAATTAATAACAAAGAAAATAAGGAAGATATATTTTAGTTGTAGGAAAGGAAGATCAAATATGTAGTGGTACCCCTCCCAAGGTTTGTATAATATGCACAAATGTAAAAGATCTGATCTGATGACAGATAACTTCAATACAAGCCAAGAACTCATCATCTGATAATGGGACCTAGATCTTTTGCAAGGCAATAATTCACTAAAATGTACAACTCAGATGGAGGAAAAAAGGTCAGAAGCTGATGATAAGTCAGAAATACAAACCTATAAGAATTTAAGCGCTGCTTAAACTCATCCTCTAGCTTTGAAATAGCTTTAGCAAGTAAAGTGTTAGCCTCATTAATCACCCCATCGCTATTCCTAAAGTTCTTGTTGCTGCCAAAAAAACGAATGTTGCTCCTTAGCTGATCAATTGCCCCAAGATAATCTTCTAGATCCTCATGTGGCCCCTTAAGTATTTTAGCCTCCGCCTACCATAATTCAAACGATCAACGATAAAAAAAAATAGCAAGTCTTCCATAATTCAAGGATTAGGTTCGAATATACATAAACTAACACACACCTACTCAACAGATCTATAATTGTTTTTTGTTCCTTTCAGTGCGACAAATGCTAGTAAAACGCTAACCTGACGAGAGAGATCGAATTGCGCCAAAATGACTTCGGCAGACTTCAAAGATTTGTCTATATTCTCATGAGCTTTCCTTATAGCATGAGTTCTAATCTGTAAAACCGGAAAACAGCAAACAAAGGCATAAGTAAAAGAAATCCACTCATCTGGTTTTTTTTTTTTAGGTGAGATCTAGACCTGAGTAGGTCGCATGGCGGTTTCAAGGGCGGAGAGGCGGCTGTCGAAGGAGCCGAGAATGGTGACGACGTTGTCCGTGATTGTTTGACTCTTTTGAAGAGCTTCCCTCATCAGTGCTGCTCTCTCGCTTAGGGAATCCATCCCTGCAACGGCTATTCCCATCTGTTTCTCCTTTGCTTTCTGTTTTCCGAGCAAAAGTGTTTTATATTTATGAATTTGGTGAGGAAAATGGGTTGACAACTCTTCTTTCTTCCGTTTCGCTTTGTCTTTGTTGTCGATCTGTCCGGATCAGTTCAAAAGTGACCCGGAAATTTACCGGTCTAAAAATATGGATCAAGTAAGGTATTGCCAATTTCGGTCCAAGACGATAGGCATTAAAAATGGTTAAATACTATAAATAAAGGATGTAGATCATCCCTTGACGGTTTGGCCGAGTGGTCTAAGGCGCCAGATTTAGGCTCTGGTCCGAAAGGGCGTGGGTTCAAATCCCACAGCCGTCAATCTCATTTATTTAAAAAAAAATACTAGTAAGGATTTATTAATAAAATATTCCATCAGAACTTATAAAGTGATAAATTCAATGTATATAAAATATAAAAAAAAATCAACAATAGGTATTAAAAAATATTTTTTTATATTAGTATAGATTTTCCAGGATAACAAAAAATTTTAATTTTTTCTAATAAAGTGATAACTCGTATAAATATTAGAAGTGTTTAAAATTATCTGATTTAATTGATCAGATTCGATTATTTGAAATAAAAATACAGGGTAATTTTTGGGGGGAAATATTCGACCATATGGGGTACTCGACTCAAGAATAATTGGGTCGAATTTAGGCTGGTTTTTCTATATTTGGTACCAGACTTGACCTGGCAAATTTTAATATATATATATTTTTAATTTTAAATTATATCTTTATTATAGTTTTTTTTTATATTTGTAAAAAAAATAAATTTAAATCTTTAAATTAATTTTGTATTTTTAGTATATACTTCTAATTTTTAAATATATTTTTATTAATTCGTTAATACCGAAAGAAAAAAACGATATATTAATATTATTTTAGTGATAAATATTAATATTTTAAATAAAAAATAAAAATAAAATTAATATTTTTAATATCATTTTAATGATAAACATTAATATATATATATATTAAAATTAATTTTAAATAATTAATTTTTATGTTTAATCGTGTATTATAAAATTTTAAAATTTATGCGTTATTTTTTAATTTTTAAAATAAAATATAAAAAATATATATAAATTGAATATTCGTTATTCGATTAATGGGATATCTAAATTTTACGGGTTTTATTTTAGGCATAAAGTCAAAGTAAATTTTAATATTTATTGTTAATAAAGTAAAGAAGAATAACAAAATAGATAAATAAAGATGAGAGATAAAAAGAGAGAGGCTTGTATTATATTCTCAAAAGTAGGTTATACAATACTTTCTCCAAAAGTCCATATTTATAGGCATAAGATGAAAGTCCTAATTCCAATGAGAATTAAATATAAGAAATATATTAAAGTATTATTTAATATATAGATATCCACCATAAATAAAGATATTCATAACAATATTTAATTTTTTAATCATTTTAATCTTTTTTTTAGATTAACGATTAATCTAGTGGGAATGTCTACATGGCATTAATAGATGACATGACGATGTCATGTGGCACTTTTATCGACGTGGCGATACCACGTGACACATTTGTTGACATGAAAGTTAAAAAAATATATATATTTTAAATTTAATATTTTTAACCAATTGGATGTTGCCACATGTTATATCTCTGACTTAGTATCATTTGATTAGTTTAAAATATTTATTTTAAAATTATTATTATATATATTTAAAAATAAAATATTTGAAAATTTTAAATATTTTTAAAATAGTCTCAAAAAATTTAAATCTTCATAGTCAATATTTTTTATGGTGTTGTTGTTCCTTATCCATTATATTGTTATTTATCGTGAATCGTCTAAATGAATTATTTAATGATTTTACCTTTGATTGACGTTTTATACGTTGTCGATCGATTTTTTGACGTGATTCTAATGGTTCGACGACTGATGTGATAAACCACGACGTAATAATTGGTAACAAAATTAATTTAAATGAGATTTAAAGTTTAAAATTATTTTAAAGATTTTAAAAAATGTGAGACTATTTTTTTAATAAATAATTTTTATATATTTTTAATCAATTAGATGATACCATGTCAACAAAGTGCTACATGACATTATTTGATTGACTAAAAATATTTAGAAATATATATTTTACTTTTTAATATCACATTATTAAAGTGACACATGATATTGTTACGTCATCTCCTAATGTCACTTTAATAATGTCATGTAGCACTTTGTGTCATGTAGCACTTTAATCAGTTTTAGGTGGAGAAATTATAGAATATTGTGATTGAAAAAATTAATTCAAAAAATATTATTTTTATTTTATTATTTCCCGTTATATTGTGATTTAATGTTGAGTTCAAAAGATTGATTCTTTTCGACCCGTCTTTAAACAGTAAATTGATAAAAATAATAAACACTATTTAAAGACGGGTGAAAGGAACCCGTCTTTTAGCAGTGTTTTACTATTGAAATAATGGTTGAGTGAAAAAACACTATTCAAAGACGGATTGCTTTCCCCATCTTTGAACAATGTTTATTATTTTTATTAATTCGCTGTTCAAAGACGGGTTAAAAGAAATCAGTCTTCTGAACTCGACAATAAATCACAATGTAATGAAAAATAATAGGATAAAACAATATTTTTTGAATTAAAATTGTCACTCACAATATTTCTATAATATCTCCGTTTTAAGTGTTAATCGTTATTGACCAACGACTTTTATTGTGAAATCTGAAAATAATAAAATAATAAATGATTATTTATAAAAAAAATTAAAATAACAATTAAAGTGAGCAAAAAATTAAATTAAAACAGTTTTGATCCAAGGATGTTTTAAAATTGGATGAGTCTACAACGGGGATCGAACACCGTTGAACATCGTTAATGTTGAACACCGTTGAACATTATTAAATTAATTTATAAAGAATAAAAATCTAAATGACTAATCATATAATTATTAATAATATGTTGAGTTTATCACACTTTTATTAATTACATACTGAGTCCTTGAGATTTTAAATTTTTATTAATTAATTAATGGTGTTCAACAATGTTCAACATTAGTAGTGTTCAGCGGTGTTCGACGCTCGTTGTAGTATTTTCCTTTAAAATTACGAGAAGAATATAGAATATTTCTTCTAAAATCACTATAGTATATGAATTAATCACTTAAAATTAAAATAGATTAAATAAGAATAATTAAAAATTCAATTAAATAACTACGCAAAATATTAGATATAAACATATATATTATCGACAGTGAAGGATAAATTCTATCACACGAATAAAAAATATATATAATAATGATTTTTCATAGATAAAGTGATATTATTACAATTCAATTATAATCTATCTTTAATGATCGTGAATATCTATCGATATTCAATCTGAAAGTTCAAATCAAAGTTAGATAACGAAGATAATACAATAAACGTCATACGAAGAAACAACATCTAATTTAATTTAAAAAAATATAAAAATATTATATCGTAAAAAAAACACCATAAAAAAATCGACTATTTTTATACGAAAATGAGAAACAAGCTAAACAAAACAAAAGGCATGAAAGAAAAAACGAGAAAAAATTATTTATTGATGATCATTTTAGGATTGACATTGCATTATGTGACAATAAAAAAAACTAAAATTTTAAGATTCACATTATGTTTTAATTATGATCAAATTAATATAATATATAAGTTTTAAGATTAAAAAATATTAATATAATTTATAAAATATTATTTGAAAAGAATTAATATTTTATAAAAAATTACCATATTTATTATAATCATTAAATAAAGAAATATTAAATTTTATATCAAAATTTGAAATTATATAAAATATAATAAAATAAATATTTATAATTATTTGATAAATTAACGAATCTTATATTTTTTTTCGAAACTTTGATAAATGGATCTCATACTTGTTATGGTTGTATAAAAAAGTGTATATTATTTTTTGATAAATGCTACTGAATTTTTATTAAATTTATAAAAAATTATAATTATATTGTATTCAAAAAATAAAATAATTAGATTAAACAACCCCAAAATTCTTAGAAATTTCTATGGAGATAAACATACCAATAAAATTTTTACAACCCAAATTGTGCTACAAAAAATATTGCTACGCAAAACTGATTTCATCAACAAACAACCATCAATCGAGTGAGGATATAATTTTTTAAGTGATAGATGAATCGAATCACAAAATAAAAATAAAAACATATCATAAAAACAAGAAAAATATCGCAAGAACAAAAAAACTCTAAAAATGAAGGTTCTTATTAAAATAGAAAAATAATAAATTCGATGATTGACAATTAATACTAAAATTTATTATCGACTACGAATGAAAATGATTGATCCCGGTTAAAAGAATGGGAGAAAAAAAGCGGCTAAGGTTTTGTTATTGTTTCCATAAAAAAGTGTATATTTTTAATATTTAATATAATGTATCAAATATATTTTTTTTAAATATAATATAAAATTAGAATAAATTAGCGTACTGTAGTAAACCCCGTAATAAAAAGTGTGGAAACCTAGCTAAAACCCTAGTAAGAGCCGGAGTTGCTTTACTCGTCTTTCCTCCCAAAGATCACTGCCAGACCCATTTGCTATTCGCCAAAGATCCGCCATGGCCATGGATAGCGGCGCCGGAGAGCAGTCACACCGGGCTCACCGCTCTCGCCACTCGGGCGCCTCTGCAAAAAAGAAAGCCAAAGACAAAAATAAGAATCAAAACTCCGACCAGAAGCAGCAAAACCCTAAGGTTCAACTCTATCTTTAAAATTGATATGAGTTTGTTCTTTTGATTGAGCTAGTAATTTACGACTTTTTTGTAAAATTGATTTGTATATTAGGCGTTCGCTTTTCGTTCCAATGCAAAAGCAAAGCGATTGCAATCACGTACTGTTGAGAAAGAACAGCGTAGGCTTCATCTTCCTGTTATGGATCGTTCCTATGGCGAACCGCCTCCGTTTGTGGTCGTGGTACAGGGCCCCCCTCAGGTAATGTCTTGCTGCCACGATCGTTCTTTATTTTTTGTTATGATTTTCTGGAACCAAAGGAAAAGTAATTGACATTGTGTTGTTTGGAAATATCAATTTTGTAATTTAATTGTTATTTTAGGATATCTAAATTGGTTTCTCCTTATAAGAACTAGGTTAAAGAGCTGCCTGTTTACATAGAGTGTGAATGAAAATTTTAAGGATGTATAAAGTGTTTGGCTAACATCCTGGACCAATGATATATCTATATGTTAATGAGAATTGTTGCTGATAGAGATGTTTAACCTAATTTTTAGTGAAAACTAAAATTTGAGGATGTCCTAATTTCCCGGTTTAGCTTTTGGTTTGAAGGGATTTTGCTGTGTATTAGAGTTTATTTCATTGTTTTGTAAGGAACTTTAAAATAAGGATAGCGTATTTCCCCCTTAGAATATGTTTCATAATGACTGTGAAGAAACTTTGTAAAGAGAGAGTTGGTGGTAATCAGGAAGAATTTTCTATTAATTTTGATGGAATTTACAGGAAATAATATAATCGATTAGATTTAAAATGCTGAACTTGAAATTATTTATCTTTAAGGTGATTGTAGATAATCATGGGTATAGAACTGCAGCCTAGAAAATCTTGGAAATTCTTTGTCCCACTTGCTATTTGATGCCTACTTTCAGATGTTTGGGAACTTGGTAATTTTGTCTGTGCGGATGTGTACCATCAACACTACACGGTACCACCTGGAAGTCTTATGATTATAAGGTTAATAATTGTTGAAAGGTTTACTTGTCACAGGTTGGAAAGTCTCTTTTAATTAAGACTTGTAAAGCATTACACAAAGCATAATTTACCTGAGGTTCGAGGACCAATAACAATAGTATCAGGTTGATGTTTCCCTAAATTTTAGTAGTTTTATATACTTGTATTTATTTATTTTTCATCTGGATTAGAAAGGTAGTGGAGTTGCTACTTGTCTGATATGGAATTTGTTTAACTTTTTAGGCAAACAACGGCGTCTGCAGTTTGTTGAGTGTCCAAATGATATCAATGGCATGATCGATGCTGCAAAGTTTGCTGATCTAGCATTGCTTCTTATTGATGGAAGTTACGGCTTTGAAATGGTGAGACTGTTTGATATGTTTTCCTTAACTTGAACTTTTAGAAGATGACAATCTACTTCTTTGTAAATTATATTCATTGAATCTCAGTTTCAGTCAGTGAGATTTTGTAATATGTTTCAACAACTTTTTGGTATCTTGTAGGAAACATTTGAGTTCCTTAACATATTGCAAGTTCATGGTTTTCCAAAGGTGATGGGGGTTCTTACCCACCTTGATAAGTTTAAGGACGTAAAGAAACTAAAAAAAACGAAACAGCGTCTCAAACATCGTTTCTGGACAGAAATATATGATGGAGCTAAATTGTTTTATTTATGTGGTCTCATTCATGGGAAGTAAGCATCCTAACTAAGACTCTATTTAACTACACTCACTGGTGAAATTCCATGGCAGCTTACTTAAAACTTCAACTGTGAGATTTATTGTTGCTTCTCCTACTTTTCTAACAGGTATCCAAAGCGAGAAATTCACAACCTTGCCAGATTTATATCTGTTATGAAGTTCCCTCCTTTATCATGGAGGACCTCTCATCCGTATATCTTGGTTGATCGTTTTGAAGATGTTACTCCTCCTGAGAGAGTGCAAACGAATAATAAATGTGATAGAAATGTTACACTTTATGGTTATTTGCGAGGCTGTAATATGAAAAAGGGAACTAAGGTATGCCCTCTGAATCTTTTTTAACAGTCATCGCTATGCTGCATGATAAATTATTGGATGCTTTTAAAGATTTAAAAGATTTACCTGTGAAGAAAGCCTCTTCCATTGCCATTATGTCCAAAACTTGAGTTCGCTCAATCTTCAGCTTCTGTATGGATCTTGTAAATACAAAGCATATTGCTAGAATAACCTTGGATCCTCGCTAACTTGGTTGTAGTAGCCTCATATCGGTATCAAGTTTCCCATGAACAGCAGCAGCATCACCATAGTTAAACTTGATGTTTAAAAAATTGCATCATGATTTACTCCTGAGATTGGTTCACTAGGGGTATCCCTATGTCGATAATGACTGGTCAAACCATTTCATTTCTTTTGGATAATTTGTTATAAACCCATTTCTTTAGTCAATAATGAGTTTGAGCTTCTAATGTGCTCATGTTTAGTAGTGTTCACTAATTTGCTGTTCTTTTCTTCATTTCTTCGTTCTATTTTGTGGGTTAGGTGTCAACTGATTGTTGTGAAAATCAATATATATTTTTAATTGAATCCACAACTGGTCTTGTGATTTATGAACTTTATGTGGTTTCTGGGGGTGAAATCTAATTCAGGTGAACAATTATCCTAACACTTGGTTCTGATATTTGCTAATCTTCAAATAGTGCAAATGTTTCAAGTACTTCAAAAATTTTCTGAAAAATCCTCCTGCACAGACACCATGGTGAAACTCTTAGGATGAATTTGATTTTTGTTTAAACTTTTTACTGGTAAACATTATGCATGGATTGTAATCTGGCTGCTTTACATGTTCTCATATATTTGCTCCGTTTAGTATCAGTGTCTATATTATCATTAATAAATCGATGTTAGCTTTCTACTTGGAAATATAGATATACATGAATCTTGTTAAGATTGCACTTAGTTGTTGACATGGATAACAGATGCCTTATGTTTTTGATTTTGTCTTATTTTTATTTTAAAATAATTTAGTGTTATCCTATCCAAGAAATGGCAAGCTTTACTGTACCTAAGTTTCATATAAATTTTTTGGTCAGGTCCATATTGCCGGTGTTGGTGACTTTAGCTTAGCTGGTGTTACAGGCCTATCCGATCCTTGCCCTCTACCGTCAGCTGCAAAAACGAAGGGACTGCGTGACAAAGAAAAACTTTTTTATGCCCCCATGTCTGGGCTTGGGGATCTCTTGTATGACAAAGATGCCGTCTACATAAACATTAATGACCATCTTGTTCAGTATTCTAAAGTGGATGAAATGGAGGGGACAACACATAAAGGTTTTTAATCTCTTTCATGTTAAAATTTCCCCTTGTTGAAGGTATCGTATAATATCTCACTGGTATCATTCTGTTGTCAGGAAATAAATGGGATGTTGGTGAGGCCTTGGTGAAATCACTTCAGAATATAAAGAACCCAATTGATGAGAAGTTGGAAAAGAGTAAAATTTCCCTTTTTAGTCAGAATCCAAAGCTAATTCGTGATATAGAGCCTTTGGACCGACACCAGTCTGATGGAGAAGAAGATGACAGTGAGTTTGACAATGAAAGTGCTGATAGTGATCTGGATGATTCAAAGTTTTCAGACCAAGATGAAGGTGTGCAAGAAGATGCAATGCAGAAAAGTGAAGGTAGGAATTTTGATGAAGGAAATGCTGATGCATCAGAGCGATTGGGTCGAGTCCTGGAACAGGTTGAGTTTCATAGTGGTAGGAAAAGGAGAAAAGCAATCTTTGGTGATGACGTTGATCATAGTAATCTCAAGGTATTTATCGGTGATTCTTTTTACTTATTTTTAAAGAACTCTAGTTTTTTTACAGCAGGTAGGTGGAATAGATGAAATTGTATCCTTTCCCTTCTCCTGGTCTCCTCAATGTGTTATTAAGCTGGTACTGGTGGAAAACAAATATTTTCTTTAACTAACTTTATTGCAGGGTACAGAGGATGAGCTTGAAGATGATGATGACAAAGACGAAGACAACAGAAGCAATGGTGGTACCGAGTCATCTTCAGGTTCAGAGTTTTCAGACAGTGACAATGAGGATCTGAAGTCTGATGGTACTGTTCATAGTTATATATCTTGATTGTATTGTACACGTGTATGCTCATCCATCACCAATAGAAGTTATACTATAAGCTACACTTGTAGGAATTATGTTCTACATGAGCTAGTATAATGTATTTTGACTACATAACAGCATAGCTGTCCAAGGGTAGGCATTCTACCCAGGGCCAGTAATGTTCGATATGATGAATTATGTCGTGCTTTGTATCCTTGCTGAGCCTGAAATTGTTTCTGGCAAATAACGAACTTGCTTAATTTTGATTCAAAAATATAAAAATATAAATAAAAAACTTACTTTCCTGTCTCACACAGCTTTTTGAATGTCAGATTGATAGGGCACAGCCCCTGGACTTCTCTAGATAGTCCCTTTCAGTTGTTTAATTTCTAATGTGGTTAATCGTTATGTTAGATATTTTCTTCCGGGTTCTTGTTTTACTTTCTAAATGCAATTTTATAATGTCTTTCTAGAAGATGGCATGGGAAACATATCAAAGTGGAGAGCATCATTGGTAGAAAGGTCATCTAAGAGACAGAATATAAATCTAATGCAGCTTGTATATGGGAAATCTGCATCAGCATCAAATGCTTCTGCTAATGAAGTGCAGGATGATTCTGAGAATGAAGAAAGTGATGATGAATTTTTTAAGCCAAAAGGACAAAGGGAAAAGGTGTGTCCTCAATGTAGTATGTGGCACAACTGATTTATAGTTTTTGAAGTGTCGCGATTTGAGTGTACAATCTCATTGATCGTCATATTTTATTTTTACTACTGTAGAATTTGAAAGAAGGATTAGATGGAGGGAACATCAACACCGAAGACTGTTCCAAGTTCAATAATTTTTCTGAACTTAAGAATTGGAAAGAGGAAGAAGTATATGAGAGTGTTCGTGATCGTTTCACCACCGGTGATTGGTCTAAGGGTGCCCTAAGAGATCGAATGCCAGAAGCTAGAACTGAAGAAGAAGATGATATGGTTGGTGACTTTGAAGATTTAGAAGTTGGTGAGAAATTTGGAAGTCTTAAGAAAGATGATTCTAGTAATGGTGGAATCCAAAAGGAAGATGATGATGCATTGGAGGAGCGGAGGTTAAAAAAGCTAGCTCTCCGTGCAAAATTTGATGCTCAATATCCTTTTGTTAAACTACTTTGAGTGTTGCACTTTATATTCTTATTTTCTGGCTGCTGGGATCATCTCTTTCTGTTTATCCTGATAAAATGGCAGGGGGTGAATGTGGTACATTTTCCTGCTATAGCTGTCTGTATTTTATCCTCCATGCTCAAGATTGTTGCTTCTATTTGTGCATTTCTCTGGATGCATTGTTTTTTTCTTTTCATTGAACAGTTCAATTCTGATTTCTGTTTGCGTGGGATGTATCCATGAAAACCATGTTGGTTTTGTAACCTTAACATTTATTACCTATGATGGATCTGAAGCACCAGAAGAGGAAAGTGATAAACAACATGGGGGAAAGTTTCACCGCAGTCAAGAAAATGACAGTGGTTATTATGTCAAGGTAGACTTCACATTTATTTTAATCAGAAATATAATCTAATATTAGGTTTAAGCCATAAATCTTTCTTGCTTCTTCCAGTTGAAAGAAGAGATTGAACTCCAGAAACAAATTAATATAGCCGAACTCGAGGGTCTTGATGAGACTACCCGATTGGAAATTGAGGGATTCCAAACAGGGATGTATCTAAGATTGGAGGTTCATGATGTTCCTTTTGAGATGGTAGAGTATTTTGATCCTTGCCATCCCATTTTGGTTGGAGGAATTGGTCTTGGTGAGGACAATGTTGGATACATGCAGGTTAGAACATGCTTAAGATTATTAATATTTTGATATTGCACTGGTGAATAGTAGTCTGCTTTCCTGTCCACGTGGGAAGAAAATGTTGAGCTTTATTTGTTTGTAGCCCTTTTTTATTTTCCATGTATTAGATTCATTTCTCTTGCTTGTTTATGCTGGGTTTATATATGAATGGGAGTTCTAATGTTTGTGAATAAACGATATTTTGTGTAAACTGTAATCAGTTTATTTCTCTTCATATAAAACTGAGTTTATAGACTCTTTTATAGACTTCTAAGAGTAGGACTTTTAGTTACATTAGAAGTCCTAGATACATTAAACTTCTTGCTCTAATATCTTAAGTAGTAGACTCTAAATACAATTACTTAACCAGAATTTACTTACAACACAACTTCTTTACTCGGATAAACTAACAATGTTTAAGTGGTGTTAACCCTTATAGGTTGTCTTGAGCTTGTGGCAGTCCTATGTTCTGTCATTTTGGTTGTAAATTTAGAATTTCACATTATTCAGTAAGGAAAACATAGATTTGAGTTTAATTCTTGTTGTGAAATCATATAATTTGACAAGATTTAGCCTGTATATTTAGTTGATAAATTCATAGTTATATAAGAACAATTTGGTAGCAAGATCTACATTGCATTCTCATTTGTAGTGTCTATTGTAATTCTGATGGTTCTGGTATTCTATCTTGTTGTAGAACAAACTAAGAATTTTTCTTTTCTTCCAGACAAGACTGAAACGACACAGATGGCACAAGAAAGTGCTGAAGACTAGAGATCCAATAATTGTTTCGATCGGATGGAGGCGTTACCAGACGACACCTGTTTATGCCATTGAGGACCAAAATGGAAGACATCGCATGCTCAAGTATACTCCAGAACATATGCATTGCCTTGCAATGTTTTGGGGCCCTCTTGCCCCGCCCAAGACTGGAGTGCTTGCTGTCCAGAATTTATCTAACAATCAGGTTACTTTGCTCAATTTTATGTACTTTTCATGCTAAGATCCTGTTAAAATATGGAACAAGTGAGGATGGTGATGAATGATAATACAATTGAAATATCTGGGAACTGGGAAATCTCGTTATTATACCATCTGAGGCAATTTAGTCCACACAGAAAAACTAGCCAATTGAACTTAAGCAAAAGGAAAAATATGTAACTTGGGTTGATACTTTTAAAAATTGCTGATGTGTTGGTCAAATGGTGACCTGAATTAAGTTATCACACATCATTTTTAACAATCATGTTTGCATCTGATCAACACATCAGCAATTTCCAATAGCTCATGTTAACTCTGTAATTTACCTTTCTTCTTAAGTATTAAAATTATGAGGATTAAGTTAGCTATATTTTTAGAGGTACTAAATTGCTTTAGACAGTATAGTTCAAAGACTTAAATATTTATATCCATGATAATATAGATCTTAATAGACTTCTTTTTTCTTCTGTAGTCCTTATGATTTCATAGTCTTCCTATCCGCTCATGTCACCATATGTTTATGTATTAATTGGTTTTGGTGGATCATTGTTGTATAGATAGCTAAATATTGTCTTTTGTATTTACGCACGAAGCCCAAGAAAATTCCTTTGGAGCCTAGAACCAGTTTTTGATCTTATTATTTAACAATCCTAGCCATATCATAGCTTTAATTACCGCCCCATATCCCTCGAAACATCCTCTATGAGATAGTAACTGAGAACATTATTTAACCAACGATCTTAACTTTGAATATGCTGCTTTCTCTTCATAAGTAAATCGTAGATAAAATATTTGGGTATTGCATAACCAATATATTTTTACTCTATCCCAATCCTCCAGTACTGTCTTCCTTCTATAATTTGGTACTCGGTGAATTGTGTGTGAATTGTACATGTTTAGTCTTGCCAACAAACATCCTTTCTGATATTTAAATAGTATGAATCTTTATTTGGTACTGTCATATGGCAATCAATCATTAATCTAGGGATGACAATGGATGCTAAAAGATTGGATACCCGACACTATCTTTTTCTGGATTTGAACCCTTGGAGTTGCCTTAAAGACACCAAACACTTGTTGCTTCCTTCTGTGTTGTTCCTTAAGTATCATAGCTACTCATCAAACAGCTATTATTTTTCATGCCAGGCATCATTTCGCATCATTGCAACGGCATACATACTTGAGTTCAACCATGCAGCACGGATAGTGAAAAAAATCAAGCTAGTTGGTCACCCTTGTAAAATATTCAAGAAAACTGCCCTCATTAAGGATATGTTTACCTCAGATCTTGAAGTAGCTCGGTTTGAGGGTGCAGCAATTCGAACTGTCAGTGGGATCCGTGGTCAGGTGAAAAAGGTAATGCTCATAGACATTGAGTATCTTGAAATTCATACGACTCTTTGTATTTTTTGTCATCTTTGCTGATGCCATTTACTGCCCTTTAGCTGAATTTTACGGAGAATAAGTAAGAATCCTACAAAGGATCTTGGTTTGGCATGACCATAATCAAAGCATTTTCTGCTGTTTTCTCACAATTCAAATAAATCCATCTCCTGCTTAAAGAAATGTCTGTGAAAACTGATGGCAGGCAGCAAAGGAAGAGATTGGTAATCGACCCAAAAAGAAGGGAGGGCAACCTAGGGAAGGAATTGCAAGGTGCACCTTCGAGGATCGGATTTTAATGAGTGACATTGTCTTTCTGCGAGCATGGACTCAAGTTGAAGTTCCTCAGTTTTACAATCCTCTAACTACCTCGTTGCAACCTCGTGAAAAGACTTGGCAAGGAATGAAAACTGTTGCTGAATTGAGGAGAGAACACAATCTTCCTGTTCCTGTTAACAAGGATTCCCTATACAAGGTTTTTATTGTTTATTTGGATTTATTTCGACCGTTTCTGTTTTACTACGAGCTCTAATATTTATGTTATGTTTACTGTTTTTATCGTGTATACTTGTATTTGTTGCATTTACAGCCAATTGAGAGGAAGCCAAGGAAGTTCAATCCCCTGGTGATCCCCAAGGCATTACAGGCAGATCTTCCGTTTGAATCGAAGCCGAAGAACATACCTCATCGGAAACGACCACTACTTGAAGATAGAAGAGCTGTTGTGATGGAGCCTCACGAACGAAAAGTCCATGCTCTCGTTCAACACCTTCAATTGATTAGAAATGACAAGGTGTGTGATTCTAGATACTGCTTCCCCCATCCCTTGAATTGCAAATAAGCCATTTGCTGATTTTTATGTCGCTTAAAATTTGCAGATGAAGAAGCGAAAGCTGAAGGAGGCACAAAGAGCAAAGGATGAACAGGTGTTAAGAAAGCGCCGAAGAGAAGAACGACAAGAGCGATACCGGGAGCAGGACAAACTAAAGAAAAAATGCGCAGGCACACCAAAGGCTGAGACTCATTTGGCAAATGAGGTATGAGGTCGATATTATCGAGACCCCGACGGATTAAAAGTTCAGCTCGGGACTTGATGCTGGTTGTATGATGTGCCAATCCATGAAGTCATTGCCACTGTGGTTGTCCGTCCTCTGCTGCTCAGTTGCGGGGTAGGTTCAGTTAACCAAATTTTGTTCTTAAATATAGATAATCGTTTTCAAATTTTCAGCAACATCAGTTATTCGCATTTCGAATTCAACTTTTTTATTTTTACAAAATACTATTTCATTTTATAAATTTTTCTCTGATTGATATTTTAATAATCTGATTGTTAAATTTTATGTTATGTGGATTATGGATGTCATATAAATTAAAATATTTAAATAATAAAAGGACCTAAGTAAAGAATTCATTAAATCCAAGAAAGAATCAAACGATGAGAACACATGGTCGATGTGAAACATAGCCTTCCCCAAGTAAATTAGAGTTTTAGACATTGATAGGTTCCTTGCCCATGTAGTTGAACTTTGAAGTGAGCCTTCAAATAGTTATTCTTAAAAGGGTTAATATACAATCTGATCCATGAGTTTGATTTTAATGTTCAATTAGATACTTGAATTCTTCTTATCTTGATGTTTAGTTTACTTAAATACGCAAACAAAAACCGCGTGAATGAGAACTTTCAAGCAGTTCAATTTGATTTCAGTTCGAGTCAACATTCGAGGAAAGGGAGATTTCATTGAGAACTCTCAAACATGGATGAGACAATACACATAATTTACAATTGAAGACAAGGCATTGTCTAGGGTGGGATGACATGGGCAAATGGGAGAACCTCACAAGTCACAACCATAACTACACCCACATTCAAAATCAAGAAGCAAAAGCAAAGTATTCAAAACCTAAACCAACTGGAGTAGTCCAAGTGGGTATGCAGTTCAATATCGCTAAAGCAGGCCGCGAATTTGAAACCTTGTATAAGCAAAAAATCCCCGCCAAGAAACTCGGCCACCAAAACCATATATGTTACGCAGGTCGATCAAGATTAGTCATGATGCCTTAAGAAACCGAAAGGAAAAAAAATTCAAACCCTATACTTATAATACATGCTTAAACGTTATCCTCTGCTTCTCTCCACTGTTTGCCCACAAAATCTATGTACAAACAAGACAAAAGGTCAGCACCATTGTTTCTCAATGTCCAAAGCCTTCCATGTTCTTCAACCTCTCCTCCTGAAACAAATCACATGACATCAATACCTTATTGTATTATTATTTCCATAATGTTCCCCCCAACACTACACAATCTGTGTAATAACATAGACCAATTACATTAGCTGTTGATTTGGACTTTGATTCAAGTGAACATCCTTGTTTTTATTAAACTATATTAATAAACCATGTTGACATCATGCAAAATACAAACCCCCAATCTCAGAATGTACATCACAAGATTAAACTATAGTTTATTACAACACTTCATCCAAGAGAAAACATTGTAAATTCTGTTTGTAGGGTTAAAGACAAAGTTACACCTTTGAAATTGTCTCTGTGTTGTATCTACTTAGACTGACCATTACACTTGCCAAAATATAAAGGCTGAATTGTTAAAAAAAGGTCCTTGGTTCCTAATTCAAAGGAAATTTAAAGTAATGTGAAGAGAAGTAATGATGCTAAACATGTAAATTCATGTTTTGAAACGGAACATTAAGTTGTAGTGTAAATTTATACTAAATTTTTGAACAATTTCTATCTAGGGAAGGGAGAAGGGAAAATATTTGCTCCTACCGAGTCTGTGTAAATTTACAATTGATAGATTGTGAGATCGAACTATAGGTCGGTGTTATTAAGTTGGACCTACTAATATCTTTATATAAAAGTAGAGAACCAAAAGAGTGATTAAATCTTAAATTTAAGCATGATAGAAGGACTAAAACCATAACTAAAAATCAAAATAAAACACAACTAATGTGAAATCTAAAATCTAAACTCAAAGGTTTTGAGTTGGTCGTTTCTTAGTGTATCAAACAAATTTGATTAAATTATAGGTTATTTATTGTACATATGATATCCGACTCATTGACCGACTAATCCAAATCAGATATTAATACTACTAAATCTCATTGCGGGACAATCCTCATATCTCAGTTATCAGTTTGACTCATTGGCCGACTAATCTAAATCAGATATTAGTACTACTAAATCTCATTTTGGGACAACCCTCCCATCCTAGTTTATTTCATTTACAATGTAAGAATATAAAAACTATGATCTTATTTAAGGATTTAACAATTCATCCCATTAGACGAACCGATAATCGATAAATTATATGACCATTAATACCAAGTCAAACACAATTTAAAGATAGGTAAGCAATCCATGTCTCAATACCTAACAAAATCAGAAGCATTATCATGATGATGCCATACATAAAATGTGTGTACCCTTACTTAATTGGACTTTCCTAACACCCAATTTGCAATTATACCCTGAAATCATGGGGACTTGTTCAACTCACCAACCAAAGCAGATCACTAAACTCAGTCTCTAAATTTTAACCACTCAAGCGAGTTAACTCAGTAAAATAAAAAAAATATCTTTGCAGGTGATTAAGGAGCTTACCAAATGCAGTTCAATCTCTGAAAATGACATCGTTGGCGATCTCCACCAACGGCTGCAAGCACTCCGGGGAGAATTTCCGAGCAAAAAAATACGAAAAACTCGAATTAGATTTCCTCAACGTATGAATAAGCTCCGGCGAGATCTCCGGCGAAAGATACGTATGAGGATGACCGTCGGCACTGTCAGTCCAATTAACTCTAGTCAATGTGTAATGGCTGCTCCCTTTGGGATCCGCCATTGATAACAACGTAGGGAAATAATGTTCTTCAGGGTAACAAGAATCTAAATCCAAACAAGGCTGCTTAAATTTCCTCCACAATTTCCTTTCCTTCAACACAAGCAAAGCGTGCCGCTTAGCCATCACGAAGAACTGGGACCCGACCCGGAACTTATCGAACGGAATTTCAGGCAGCAACGAGCCGTCGCCTCGTGCGACGTACCGGTTGTGCAAAAACGGAGCCTCCGATAAGATCTCGATGTAGCTTTTGTGAGAACGTTGGGTTAAAAACGCTTTCGGCGCCGACGAAGGGTTCCCGAAAAGATGAGCGTAAACGAATTTAAAGGAATGGAGAGGGATACAGTGTTGGGATACCAGTGCGAAGTAGAGATTGAACGGGTCGTCGATGATGGCGTTAGCGATGAGTCTACGGGCGGCGGAGATGAGCGTCGGGGAGGCGCGTGCAGTGGTTTTAGCCGGGATGAAATTGGCTTTTATCAACCATTCCGGGGTCGAGATTTTAGTATACGGATCGGCATGGACGTAGACATTGAAGAGATCACCATTTGAGGATCCAAAGAAACGTTGCCACAAAGGGGCAAATACGAGATCCGAGTTCGTGAGAAAAAGGAAAGCAATTTTGGGTTTGGGGTTAATCATACCCAGATGGGAAATCTTCGAAGAACCACCGCGAGAGGTGGCTGTGGCCTTGGATATTGCTTCACTGAAGAGATGAAGATCGTCCAGTTCATCTTTGGCTATGATTATCGGCTGACGGTGGTGGCGGTTTCTTGGAGGAATGATTTGAGGAGCAAAGAAGAGTATAAAGAATAGGGAAACGAAAAGGGTCAAAGAATAGAGAATCGGAGACGACAACGACGACGACGGAGATGGGAACATTGTTTTGGGTTGTTTTTCAAGTCAAATGAAGCGACTTGAAGTTGAATTTTTATGGGTTTTTTATAGACAACAAGAAAGTAAGATTCGTTACTGAAAATCCATGATTTTGAAGTCAGAGAACTGGTTTGAGTTTCAGATGAGTGAGGTAGAAGAAAAGGAGGAATGATCGAAAGGGACAAACATTATTAAAATAACCAGTAAGTGGGCTGGTGGTGGCGGGACAGATTGTCAGCCACAGGCTGAGGGTTTATCGAATATTTGTGGGTAAATTATTGGAAGATTGTGGTGCGAAAGATTTAAAGTGCGATTAAAAAAATATTAATTTTAATAATATTTTAAATTAATTTTTTATGTTTTTTTATAACTTTTGATATTATCATGTAAGTGTAAATAAATATTAATATTTATAAAATAAATTTTGATATTTGCTAAAAAATCAAAAAATTAAAATATTATAAAAAATCTATATTTTAAGTTTTAAATGGGTATAATTTTTTTATTTCTTAATCGCGTTATAAATATATTATACGTTACATGTATTTAAATAAAAATTTTCTCGATTATTAAAATTTTATTTTACTAATTCAAATTGATTTGTATTGCATATCTAATTTTGTTAAATAAATTTTTAACAAAAAAATTTACAGTATAAGATCTTAAGATCTTAAACTCGAGATATATTTAAATGACATTAAACTGCTTACCACTCGGATCAATTATTATTGTTTAAATTTTAAATATTTTAATAAAATATACAATTTTGATTAGGGATGTGTATTTCACTTGACTCGATTATGTCGAATTTTTTTTTTGTTAAAAAATAGTTTTGAGTTGGAGTTTTATTAAAGGTGATGTTTGGTTTCAGTTTATGGTAAAAATATTATATCCGATTGAAGATTAATAATATAATTTTTCATATATTTTTAGAGATATTTATAATAAATTTCTCTTTATAATTTTTTACAATTAAATCTTTAAAATTAATCTTTTATGATTGATTCCCAATAATTATATTTTATAATTAAATTCTTAAAATTATTTTTTTTATAAATCAAAATCGGATTGAATCATATAATTTTTAAATTGGATCAGGTTTAGGTTTAAAGTAATTATTATTCGAGTCTACAAGAAAAGATGACCTTACTCGATTTATATCCATTCTTAAATCTTTAAATTTTTACTGTTAATTTCATCCATCTATTTAATAGTCCAGAAAATATATAAATAATTATATTTTATATAATATAAATGAAATTTAACCCAATGAAACAATTGCAATAAAAATACGTATTAAAACTTTGTACTAATCGATACACATATCAATAAATTGGTATTAACAATTTTTTAAAATTAAATTAATTCGTTTATTCAGATCATAATTAAAACTTTAATTGAATGTTCAATCATAACTTTTAATATGTGAGCTATCAAAATGTAATCTTACTGATAATTAAGGGACTTCCAGTGTAATTTACTCTTTTTCTTTACTCTTAGAAAATAACGGGATCTGAGTATGGCCGTACTGTTTGTGAGAGATAAAAAGCAATCTCTGTTGAAAGCAGCTCTTGCTCTTGGTCTTCTCCGCCGATTCTCCAATTTGTTTTTCCAAATCGATTTCAACCCTAAATTCCCCTCTTTTTTTGATAAGTAAAGAAGATGAAGAGAGTCTTCGGCGCTAAGAAAGACAAGGAACCCCCGCCGTCAATTCAAGATGCTTCCGATAGGGTTTCTCTCTTACTTTACGCTTTGTTTTATCTTAAGTTTTCATTTGATCTGTTGATTTCTATCATAGTATAAGATAAGTGTTTATCTGCTTGATTATTCAGTTTAATTTTGAAAACTTTCCTAATCTGTGAAATGATACCGATGAGATGTAAATTTGGTGATCAGATAAATAAAAGAGGGGACAATGTAGACGAGAAGTTGAAGAAGCTGGATGCTGAGCTGAATAGGTACAAAGAACAGATAAAGAAAACTAGGCCTGGACCTGCTCAAGAGGCAATTAAAGCTCGAGCCATGAGGATTCTCAAGCAAAAACGAATGTAATTGCTTCTTTTCTACCGGATTTTTCCTTAATTTGCTCATTATTATTGCTAACTTTATGTATAGTTTCTACAAATGTAATTTGATTCTCATTATATATGATATGTATCTTTGTGGAAATTATCTATGCGTTATGAATTGTTCTAAGCTTCTTTTGTTCTGTTGCTTGATTGAAATTTGTAGCTTAAGGTTGTGTGTATTCAGGGGCGAATCCAGGATTTTCTGGTGTATGTGGGGGTGGGGGGTAATTTCTCTATTGGACATTTAATTTATTTTTAATTTTTAAGGGGTCTATAGAATAAATTTCCCACATTTTTTGTGGGGAGTCTGTTTGGATTTGCCCCCTGTGAATATTTGTGTCATTTCTATACACTATGTAATTAATTTTTTATTTCCTTAAAGTTTGAAAACTTACAGAGTGATATTGTATTTCTATTTCATTGTATCCGATACTTGTGGATTCTGATAGGTATGAAGGGCAACGTGATATGCTTTACAATCAAACGTTCAACCTCGATCAAGTTTCTTTTGCTGCTGAGGGTCTTAAAGATGCTCAACAAACAGTATGTGATAGCCTTCAATTTTCTTGTTATAAATTATGGTATATATTTGTGAAAGCAATCTTGCTGTAAGTGGTAATCTAGTACTTTTCTTTAAACATGACATTGCTATATGCTCTTTGATCAATAATTGCTCTATATGTTTTTTCAAGGAGCATGTTTATTCCATGCTATGGTTGATTTATTGGGGCTATGGTATATTTACGGTAAAACGTTTGTGTTTCTTGGTAGCACCCAAAGGGGCACAATTCAGGACAATCCAGTCGTAGCTTTTTCAGTTCCCTTATTGGAATCGGCTGCCTACCTCATGAGAGGTAGGAGATATACCATTTGTTGATGGGGAGAGGTTTCTTCATTGAATATGTGCTTAATGATTAATATATATCACAAATTCTTTCTACTCATTGTAGAACCATCAAGCCAGTATGATATGGATGCCTTAAAACATTCTTGCATAACCTGTTTGCTAATCACTTCACCTTATGAATTGTTTTAATCATGTTTCATGTCTTTGACAGGTGTCAGCCCTAAAATCTGCCAACAAGGAACTGAAAGGAATGATGAAGACTGTTAAGATTCAGGATATAGATGTCTGTACTCTGTGTAACCTCTGGTTTCCACTTTCCACTATAAAGAATTTATTTTCTAGTGACATTTGATTCTTTTATCTATAGAACTTGCAAGATGAGATGATGGACCTGATGGATGTGAATACCGAGATCCAAGAAACCTTGGGTAGAAGCTATAATGTTCCTGATGATATTGATGAGGAAGAACTCATGGGCGGTAATCTTACCTAAATTTTATTTGCATGTTACTTTTGTATGATTTAAGAGAAGTATTGTGGATTTTGTTTTACCCATGAGGATGGAGTGAGACAATGATAGAAATTGTTGTTGTTATATTAATGTTTAATACTGTTATTTGATTTGCAAAATTCTAACTTATACAGCCTTGTATAATCAGTGGCAAAACTTTGACTCTTAAGGGACTGTGCTTAAAATTTGGTGCTTGAAACAAATTTAGGGACTGTTTGGCATGTTACTTAATTGTTTCCATACCCTCTAATTTTTATGCTGATCCGTGTTGGATTGCAGAACTTGATGCCCTGGAAGCTGACATGGGAAGTGAAGCTGATGGTGTTCCCTCTTATCTTCAGCCTGATAAGGAGGAACCAGAATTCGATACAGAGCTCAATTTGCCTGCAGCACCATCAGGACATACAACAGCTTCCCAGGTAAACCTGTTGCCCTGCAGTTTTATAGCATCTACCATGTGAATTTTACTGTTTACATAGGCTTTTCTGTCTCCCATGTGCTTATAAAATTGGGATTCTCGTGTTGCTGTCCCATTCTTTCTTTATTCTCAATGTTGTATATACACATATTACGTTCAAACTTGTCTTTATTTTTTTTCGTTTTAGGGTCCACTTATCTGCTACTTTCCCGATCTTTAACAATATGCTAAAATATTATGTTTTGAAATGATATTATGATTTGCTGTGCATCTGAACTCATCATCTCTATTGTCAGTCTCTATGTTTTCTGCAGTTCCATTTAGCTGCTTCTTTTGCTCTTATGATTTATAGTAGTTACAATTTCTTATAATAGCTGCTGGAATATCAGTAACTTGTGATTTATTTTGCATCTATCTTTTTCATCCGTATTTAATTTAACTATGATGCTCTGCAGGGCGAGGATGAACTTGGTTTGCCTACCGTTCCTCGAGCATCTCTCCGTAGTTAGATTTTGTTGGTCTGCTACGTGTCACTGCTTGCTATGTAGATTGCGTTGCATCTGAAGGGTTAAAAGTTGTTTTAATGAGAATATTCATTAAGTCTCTGGTTGCCACGATCCGAGCTGCATTTAGATGATTTGATCATTAATGTTTTATGTCTGATTGGAAACTAATTGAGCTACCAATGTTAAGGTGGGAGATTGATGCTTTTTGTTCCCACTGCAAAAAACTTTCCGAAATTTGTCTCAGTTAGGTCGTGGCTTTAAAACGGGGAAGCGAAAGCTGAAAGAGTTGGAGTTAAACAAACATTATATCTACTCTCATCATGCTAGGAAGCTCTGCAATGGCATCTTGCTAGGGAATGTAATGATGTGTCCACTCCTCCATAGGAAAAAAATGTTTGTGTCGCAGGTACAAGATGCATCATTGGGTCAAAAACAAAACCCGAGAAGAGAAGAAAGCGGGAGGGAGAAGAAGAAATGAAAGGGAGGATGAATGGGATGGAGGGAGGCCGTCAACTGAACTTAGGGTTGGTCTCCATCATCGAACGAAAGAGCTAATTACAGTTTGAGAAAGGTGAAGCTAATGGTTGCCGATTACACCTTGAGACCGCAGCACTCCAACCAGGTAAATCACTCATATAATTTCAATGGCACATCGTTTAGCTGTTTAGAGATTGCACAAATAGCTAGTTAGATTGATAAGAAGGCAAGACAATGAACTTTGGTGACTTTGCATGTGACATCCGTACTGAATCTTGAAACCATGTTCTGGTCAGTGTCCGGGTTTTGGTCGATGGATTCGCTCGAATTTTAACCGACTTCGTGGATGGACCTGTTTCAAGTCGTCTCCGGAGTAGTTCTGGCAACTTGAGTCAACGAAGCACCACGCCATCAAATGTAATGCCAAACGCAAAGTACAAGTTGCACTTGGATTGAGATTTTCAAACCTAAGAAATGGACAACCTACAATTGGATCAATATTTTCAAACTCACTGGATATAAAATCAAAATTACTTAACCCTAATGGATATAATCACTTCGAAGTCGAAATTGATGAATAAATCGTCAATTGCTTCAACGATGAAAAAGAAAAACTATCGATGATTAACGGGTGGAGAATATTAAATCGTAAAATATATAATATTTGGATATTAAACGATGAATCGTCGATGTGTTAAGATAATGATAAAAAAATGTGATTTAATTATTTGATAAAAAATTAAAATTAATTTTTTAACTCATTTTAATTTTATTTAAGAAAGATATAAAGTCATAAGACTTTTCATACTGATATAAAGCAAATACAAAAAATTAAAAAGGATGGGGACCAAACATACACAAAAAAGCTTTGAATTAAATACTACAATCAACCGAGACCCCCGGCATTGAAGACAACCCAAAATCCGGCCAGACGCGTTTTCCTTCAATCATGTCCAAACTCCAAACACACGTTCAAGCCTCTTTCTCATTGTCTTCCTCTTGTATTTTATTTTAATCCTTCAAATTTAGATATAGAAACCAAGTTTGAATGACTTCCCATTTCCACTCTCTTCTCCATTAGTTGTAAAACTTGGAAATTATTAGACGGCTAACTTAACTTGTTCTTCTCCCCTTTTAAACCATTTGGCCAAACCCCAAGACCTGGTAAACCATGACCCTTATTCTCCTTTTTCTTCAACTTTACTCTTCTGGGTTTTAGTTTTTCTTTTTGATCTTTCTTGGGTTTCTTTTCTTTTATGGTGCTAAGGTTTCAGTTTACAGAATTTGAGATCAGAGAATTTGTATATGTTTTTCTTGTTTAGTTGGTGATATATGACTGTGTTGACTTTCTTCTTTTCTTGATTTGGCAACTCAGGTGCTTAGTCTTAGCTTCTTCAATCATTAGTTTCTTTTTTATGGATAGTTTTTGAAGTTTGGAGGTAAGTGATAAGTTGTCTTTTGGCATCAATTTTCTATTCTTTTGTTAGCTGTTGTTCTAGTTTGATTTTGCATGAAAGATCAGATTTTTATGTATTTGATTGGTTCCATCTGTTGGTTGTAGATTTTAATGATAAAATTGGTGGATTCTATTTTGAAGAAGGAAATTTACTTGTGAGAGTTGATGGGGAATACTTGTGTTGGACCTAGCATTTCCAAGAATGGGTTCTTCCAGTCGGTTTCCGCCGCAATGTGGCGGTCTCGATTACCTGATGACTCGGTTTCTCATTCTAATGGGGAATCAGGGAGAGAGGTGGCAGCTAGAGAACCTGAATCACAGTTACCGGTCTTAAATAAACCTCCGGAGCAAGTGACAATGCCAAAACCGGAGACCAAACAAGAAGCTAAACCGGAGATTAAATCGGGAAATAAACCTGAAAAGCCGATCAAGCCCAAGTTGCCTCATGTGCAGAGGGTGCCTAGTGCAGGCCTGAGGGAATCAGTGTTACAAACAAGGACTGGTATTTTCAAGGAACATTACAGCCTGGGGAGAAAGCTAGGGCAAGGGCAATTCGGGACGACTTTCCTTTGTGTGGAGAAGTCGACTGGAAAAGAGTATGCTTGCAAATCGATCGCAAAGAGGAAGTTGTTAACTGACGAGGATGTAGAGGATGTGAGGAGAGAAATTCAGATAATGCACCACTTGGCCGGCCATCCAAATGTTATTTCTATAAAAGGAGCCTATGAGGATGCCATGGCAGTTCATGTTGTCATGGAGATATGTGCCGGTGGAGAGCTTTTCGATAGAATTATTCAGCGCGGACATTATACAGAAAGAAAGGCAGCTGCACTTACGAGGACTATAGTTGGGGTTGTGGAAGCCTGCCATTCTTTGGGGGTTATGCATAGAGACCTCAAACCTGAGAATTTTCTTTTTGTCAGTAAGCCGGAGGATTCACTTCTCAAGGCTATTGATTTTGGATTATCGGTATTCTTTAAGCCAGGTATAAGCTGTTTGATCTCATTCTATTTCGATTACCCAAAAATAATAGGAAAGAAAACAAATTGAGGATAAAATGCCGAGTTACTTAACTGGTATGACCCTCATATATAGTCTTTTGGTTAGCATCGGCATGAAATTTACTCGCTTTCCATTGGTTTGCTTGTAAAATATTTATTTATAGAGGTTTTGTTTATGCTTTGTTTTCAGTTTGCATTGTCAATATAGCCAAAACACCTAAAATGTTTGACTCTGCTTGTGATTTATCATCATCAGTAGCGGAATTAAGGGATGTACTCTTTTTCTTGGCCATCATTTCTGTGTAGGTGAAAGATTTACAGATGTGGTTGGAAGCCCATACTATGTTGCGCCTGAAGTCTTACGAAAGCGTTATGGTCCAGAAGCAGATGTATGGAGTGCAGGAGTAATTCTTTACATTCTCCTAAGTGGAGTTCCTCCCTTTTGGGCAGGTAAGGAATTTTCTGATTCACAAGATCATCTCGATTATAATTTGTCCAAGTGCAATTATTTTAGCTGCCCAATCGTGTACTTCGTCATGATTAAGTTTTGATCTTCACGTTCATGATGTAGAAAACGAGCAAGGTATATTCGAAGAGGTCTTGCATGGTGACCTTGATTTTGATTCTGATCCTTGGCCTAGCATCTCTGAAAGTGCAAAAGATTTGGTGAGGCGAATGCTGATTCGAGACCCTAGGAGACGGTTAACCGCACATGAAGTTTTGTGTAAGACTATATAATTTTGTATTATAGCAAAAAGCATTTTTTTTTCATTGCTAATATTGCTCAAAACCTACACAGGCCACCCTTGGATACAGATTGATGGTGTTGCTCCCGACAAGCCTCTCGATTCTGCTGTTTTAAGTCGTATGAAACAATTTTCTGCAATGAATAAGCTCAAGAAAATGGCCCTTCGAGTAAGTCTCTAGACACTTGAGTCAATACCCAAGCTAAGAAACCTTTTCGACATAATGTTTATGTTTAAAATTTTGCTCTCTAGGATTTTCCGGTTACGATGAACTAGAATTTCTCTCGTTTCCTTTGCAGGTAATCGCAGAGAGCCTATCTGAAGAAGAAATAGCTGGCCTGAAAGAAATGTTCAAGATGATAGACACCGACAACAGCGGTCAGATCACCTTCGAAGAACTTAAAGCAGGATTGAAAAGAGTTGGCGCTAATCTTAAAGAGTCTGAAATCTATGATCTTATGCAAGCAGTAAGTATAAGACCCGATTTACACATATTATATTTAAGGCAGCTCACGGCTGGTTATGCGGCTCCGAAGGAAGCTATAGTTTGTGAATTTATTGGAATATATTGGTTCGGTTTCCACATTTTTGGGATTTTCAGGGTTTAAATGCATCGAAATATCTATGTTGTCCTAAATTTGCGTGCATTTGCTCGAGGAGTCGGATTGGAAATACAGTTTTTTTGTACTAATTGTCTTTGTTCTATATAGAATACAAAATTAAATGGGAATAAGCAATGTCTTCTTCAACTACAGGCTGATGTCGATAATAGCGGCACAATCGACTACGGGGAATTTGTAGCTGCTACACTTCACCTAAACAAAATCGAGAGAGAAGATCATCTATTTGCCGCCTTTTCCTACTTCGATAAGGATGGTAGTGGTTATATTACTCCGGATGAGCTCCAACAAGCTTGCGAGGAGTTTGGCATAGAGGATGTTCGCCTTGAAGAAATGATCCGAGAAGTTGATCAAGATAATGTAAGTGGTTCATTTTATTTTCAATTTTCGCTCGGTTATTTCATCGTATAGTTGACCAAAGGGAAGAAAGGGAAGGATTTTAAGTGCCATGTTCCGAATCCGTAAATAGTCCGCCGTTTAATCATTGTAAAGTTATCCAATTCTCATAATGAGACCTTAAATGCATCCATCGGCAATAACACGACCCACTGATCTTGTGTTCTACCGTTCATGTGCAGGACGGACGCATCGACTACAACGAGTTTGTAGCAATGATGCATGGCGGGAATATCGCCGGTGCCGGTAAGAAGGGCCTACAAAATAACTTTAGCATCAAATTTAGAGAAGCATTAAAAGTGTAAGCTGTTGCATAGGTTCCTCTCTCTTTTTTTCTTCAAGTTTTTGAGGGACCTGAGCTTTGTATAGTAAGGAGTAAGCCTTGTTCTTTGCAAAGAGCAGCCATGTCTCTCTGCAGTGAGCTTGTGGCCATTTCTTCCTTCATGTTGTATACGTTTATACACAAGTAATCTTGAGTTAATTTGTTTCGTTTTTTTATATATTTTTAGTCCTTTAAAAATATATGATTCGATCTTGGCCGTCCATTTTTTTGGCTTTACTCATGCATATTTATTGTGTGGATTTTGACACGTCATCTATTTATACCATTAAAGACTTCGGCAATTGAAAGGCTGGGGTGATAACGAGAGCCCGAGCCAAGGCTCGGCTCGAAAACATGCATATCTAGGTTCGGTTCGTGGCTCGCTGAGTTCGGATTATAGGTTCGAATTCGGCTCGAAAATAATATTATTGGGCTCGGTTTGGACTTGGTTCGGCTTGTTTAGATCTCGAGCCGAACCCGAACTCGAGTCGAGCTTACTCGAACCGAGCCCGAGTAGTTCGCGAGTTGGACAGATTCATTATCACCCCTAATCAAAACCATCAGGTTAATTTAAAGATTTAATATAATTTTAATAAAAATAATATATAAATAATATTATAATTAAACTTATTTATCTTATGATATAATTTCATAATATTTATAATATAATTTTATAAATAAATAAATATTATTTATAATTTATATTATAAAAAACTAAATTATTATTTATAATATATTAATTTTCATTATTCACGTGTACATATTAAGTCTGGTCACTAAGGCTATATAATTACACCACTAAGGTTACATAATTATCCAGTTGACTGAGCGGTTGCGAGAAATAATCGTCCTTAAAAATTTAAAATTTGTATATGATTTTAAAATATTTTAATTTTTTTTATTAAAAAACTGTTTTTACCAAAATCCACCCATACAATTCTAGAGACATAGCAATACATAATAAAATTATCAAACGATTACTAAGGTATAGAAAGGTGATGAACTAATTTTACTTCTGGTCAATGTTATAGTAACCCACAGGGCATGACACAGCGAGTCCGACCACTGGAAAAAATGGTTAAAGAAAGTACTACAAGATCATCTTCATGCTGTCTTAAGATTTCAAAAAGGGATATCGGAGTTTTTTTTTCAAGATCAAAGCTTTGTTACCGTATTTGAAACCCGGACGAGCGGAGAAAGACGAGTCTATATAGGTGCAGGATGAAGGTATCTCCTCTCGTAAAGGCCGGTTATTTGGTCAGCAACAGCCCACATTATGGCTTGGCCGGGTGGTATTCTCATGAGCCGAGGAAGCAGTCCTTTCCACAAAGCACGAAGTCCTTCCTCGGCATATATCGTTTGAATAGCATGGAACATGCCCTTGTACTTCACCTCACCTACATCTCGACTCTGAGCCATCAACCTTGTCTTGACAACATCAAAGGGACCGGTACATATCGGACCGGCTGTTCCTGCAAGGAAGCCTGATACCATGGACTGCCATGGCTGGAGGACATTCCCATCACCTTCATGTTTCTTCCATAATATCACATCATAAGCGTTCTTTGCTGTAAACATTGCAGCTTGGTTCATACCGTTACGCATCACGGTCGGGGCAGCTCCTGCCCACAGCCCCAATAGACCCTCCTCGCGAATGATCGTGTGAGCACAATGCACAGGACCTTTGTACCTTAGAAGCTCTCGACTCAGTCCTCTCTGTTGCTGAAGTCTAATCTTCACCACCTGCAGAATCAAACATCGAACCATACGAGTATATAACGATAAGAGAGCATCATCATCATCATAACCTCAACATATTGTCACGTCTTAAAGAGAAGATATGAAAACAGCGACACTACATATCATATCAAACATGTCTTCAAGAATATGATTACCTCGAAACTTCTTCTTGAGACGAGAAAAAAAAAAGCAAACGGAATCGAAGAACTAAAAACTCAAATGAGAATCAAAGTTATAGGTCTATCCCTAGATATTCTGATATAAATATCAGATTCGAACGAGAAATTATTAGATAAACCTTGTTTACCATGTTATCAATAATTTATCTAATGATATTCATTTATTTTAACTAAAATAATGACCTCGTAACCTTCTCTTAAGACAAGAAACCAAAGCAAACGGAAATGAAAAACTAAAAACTCAAATGAGAATCAAAGTTATGGGTTTATCCCTAGATATTCGGATATAAAGTTCATAAGATTCATCAATTTTAACGTAATTTATAAATAATTATCCACTTCGACATACAAAAAGAGATAAAATTCATGAAAAATTATGTTAGATGAACTATAAATGTTGTGGTGAACAAGTTTCGTCTAATAATTTTTCGATTAGATTCGAATATGTGTTTCGCATGTTTAGAAGTGTACAATGTTAAAAAGAAAAATAGAGAGAAACCTAGATGAACAAGCAAAAGAGGCTAACCTCAAAGGGTGTAACTATAACAAGAGCTTCAAGAACTCCGGCACCGAATCCAGCCAAAAGCCTCCCTCTGTTACTCAATGCCCCGGTTTCCGAGTCTTTAAACGCGCTCTGCAACACCGCGTTCGACCCCATCCTTAGCGCGTACTTCAGCGTCAAGTGAGTCGCGAACGGCGTCAGCCCTTTCCAAAGCGCCCGCACCCCTTCAGTGTTCGACACTGCGGTGCCGCAGTGGACGATCCCCCTGTAATTCCCCGTCCTATCCAGCTGCAACCGCGTCTTGATCACGTCGATGGGTTGCAAACAAAAGGCCTCGACGGTGCCGCCGAGAGAACCGGAAATGGCTTTCATGTAAGGCGGAATCGTCTTCTTCGACTCCTCCATCCGGAGATCTCTGCTGGACTGAAACTCTTTCATGGCGGTTTGAGCGACGAAAACGAAGTACCCCAAAGAAAGCAAGCGTCGGGAGAACTAGAAAACCGATGAGGGATCAAAATCAGAAGTTGAAACAGCTGACATATGTTTCTGATTCTGGGAATTTTTGTTTTTATTATACGAAAATGAAATGAAAAAGTGACAATAAAATAAATTAAATTCAAAAGGAAACTGACAAACTTTTCCATTTGAGAAAATAATAAAGGTAAATATATATTTTAGTACATGAACTTTGTTTTAATATGCAATTTGGTGCTTAAATTTAGGTTTATTTTTTTTAATTGGTGTCTAAATTTAGTTTTATGGTCAAATTAATTTAAATAATTCATTTATTATAAGTAATAAATTGGATAAAACTTGACTCAATTTTTTTTAAAACAAAGTTTGAGTTATTAAATGGAATTTAAAATAATTCAAAAATTTTAGTATTTTATGGATCGATTTTTAAGTTTAAGTCGAGTCCCTTAATTCTGCCTATTATATTATATTATATTATATATATGGGGTAAAACTTAGTTTTGTAATAATTTAGAACCGTTGTATGATGATAATAAATGACTAAGATTATTTCTTTATTTTTTTTAAATTGATGATCTTCGAATTTTCTATTGTTAATCTCATCCATCTATTTCACTCATCCAATGGTTATAAATTAGGTTGCGTTTAGCATTGCATTCTAAACCAACTTTTTGGGCCAAAAGCTGGTTTAAAACGCAGAAGCAATGCTAAACAGTTAACTTTCGGAGAGAAAACTGTTTTTGAAAAGTGATTTTTAATTCAAACGCAAAAGCTAAAATTTTTAGCTTTTGCGGTTGAAAAGTACTTTTAGGAGTCAGATTATAATTTTAACCTTCATTTATTATGATTTATTATAATTTAATTTTTACAAATACATAATTATATTTAACATAAATTATTTTTTAGTTTAAACATTATATTTATTCACGTAAAAATTATATATTTTCTCAAAAAGCACTTCTTAAAAGCACTTTTCAAAAATAATTTATTTATTCATTTATTAATATTTTTATATTTTATTATAATTTAAGTTAATATTATAATATGAAAGAATTTGATTATCATTTAAATATATATATTTTAACTTATAATATCATATCTAAAATAGTCATCTATTTCTTCAAAAGCACTTTTTGACAACAATACTAAACACATATCTCAAACAAAAAAGTTCTAAAAGAACTTTTTCACTACATTTTTTCACCACACTTTTTTACCGCACTTTTTAAAAGCAATGTTGACCCTTAGTCTAAAACTTAGAATCATTTAAGAATATTTACTATTTAGTACCATAACATTATGAATGCTTACCGTTAAATTTGAACAGAAACTCAAACAATCAATTCGATATTAAAAAATTTAAATAAGTTGAATTATAAATAAGATTCATTAATTCAACTAATTTAATTATTTTACACAATTCGATCGAATATTCATCTCTACGTAATTATACTATAAAAAAGTTTAGTACCAAATTATATCTTGAATTAAAGTTTAGGTACAAAATATATATTTACCCAAAAGAATAAAAAATTAATATATGATTATTAGGAGATTGCGTGAGGGTCCTACAGTTTCCTGGGTCTCCTGTCCCCGTCAGCCGTCAGGAGATTTTGTGTTGGCCCACGGCAATGGATCACGAGAAGGTTTTATATTTTATTATTTACAGAAATAATATTCTTCGACTGAATAATCAGAGTGTATCCTGTTTATTTTCGGTTTAATTTAATAAATTATTTTAATAATCATTAATTTTTGATTCGGTTCACCTTATTTTTTTTTTATATATTAACGTTAATTTTTTTAAAAATATTTTTTATTTTAAGAAAATAGCTTTATTTTATAAAATTTTAAGATAATAAGATATTTCTTTGATAATAAGATATTACAAAAATAATAATAATAATAATAATTAAAAATATATCTATAATATTTTAAGTATAAAAAATTTATTTTTATCTTATAAAAATAATTATAAATTAATTAAAAAATTAAATTCGATTTTATTTAGTTAATCACGATTCGTAAACTTATGAATCATAGTGCATCGATTCAATTTTTTGATTTACGGTTAATTATACTCAACCCTACTGAATAAGAGAAGTAGAAAAATAATTTTTTTAACGTAAGGTACCTTAAAATGAGGATAAAAAAGACAATTAAAATTATTACAAAAATTATAAGAATTTAGGTACAAATTTTTCGGTATATACCAAAATTCTTATACTTTTTGTAAGAAATATGACATATAGTAAAATTCTTACACTTTTTGTAAAAATTTTAATATATATCAAAAGATCGATACCAAAATTTTTACCATTTTTATGAGAGATTTTGTTGTGTCTCTTTATTTCATCTAAAAAATAATTTAAGTATTTAAATAAAAATAAAATATTTTAAATACTTATTTTATATTTAAGTTTTAATTTAATAAATACTTAAAAAATATATTATTTTAGTAAAAAGAAAAAGCCAGAGTGTTGGGCCTCTTTCTAATCCTGGATAAACCAGTAAATGTCTTTCCATATGGTATTGTTTCGGACAACTATTAAAAGGAAAAAAAGATTAGGAAAGAATATATTCCTTTTATAAATATTAGGTGGGAAAAGTTGCCATACCAATATATCTATCTGTTATATTTAAAAGTCTATTTTTTTATTATTTTAATATAATTATATAATAATATTTATTTTATTTTTAATCTTTTAAAAATAAATATATATTATATGTATAATTTATTTGAACTCAAGGCAATTTAAAATTAATATCTTCTTTATTTTTTTAAAGTTCTTTTATTTTTTCTGAGAGGTTACAAAGAGTTTCAATTTTTAAAGTCTATTATTTTTAATAAAAATTTTCTTCACCAACGACGGTTTTTGACCATTTTATTGATTTTATATATCAATAAAATATTGATATTTTATTGATTTTGTACATAAATAAAACATTCATCTTTGTTGGAGAATATCATTTGCATTTTTTTTACTTTATCAGTTTTATATTTTATCTGCTGCTTTCATATCAGTTTATTCGTCTATTTTTATGGTAGTCATAGTCTATATTTGTGATATTGTTGTCGGATTTTTAGCAACTTAACATTCGTATGACGAATATTAATCAAGCGTTACCAGCAACGAAGATCAGATGTCCGTAGATCTATTGGATTTTCATTTGATTTTTATGTCTTTTGTAAGTGATAGGATTTATATTTTAATATCTTTTACATCTTTAAACTTTTATTGCTTTTTTATACATTAAAATTTTAATGTTTGTGATGCGATTTCTTTTGTGATTACAGTAGTATCTGTTCTAGAATATAATCTCCACCATTTGACATTGATCGCTCAATCGACATCACTGGTGCTCAAACCTGTGATCTCTAGGAACAACAACTGTTTCTTTAACCACTTGGGTTAAAGGGCTCATGCAATATAAATGATTTTTTTTAAATAATATCTTCTTTTTATCATTTAATTAGAAAAATAATTCACATTTAAGATTATTTGAAAAAATAAATCCAAAATGTTTATGTAAGGAGAATTTATAGGATGCTATTTTTATTTTTTTATTTATTAAAATATGAGTAGTTTAGTATTGAGTAAATTGGTAAAAAAATAATTTTGTGTATTTTTAACATAAAAATCATTTTTTGAAATAATGAAATAGAATAACAGATTGAAGTGAAACCTTTAAATTTTAAAGAAAAAATTGCTAATAAGAGGTTTTTGATATAAAATGTTTTGACATAAAAATTATAAAGAACCCTTTTACCCTTAATAGTTATTAAAGTTCTCCAAATAACCTAAATTTAATATTTTTTATTTTAATTTTTCATTTATATATATTTATATCGTGACATTTGTAAATTATTATTATTTTTCTTTTAATTATCATATATTTATATTTATATTATTTATTAATTAAATTATATTAAAAATAATTATATAAATAATAAATTAATATATAGACCATTCAAACATTCCAAGTAATATTATATTAAAAATTATTTTTCATAATTTAACTAATATAAAAAATATAAATAATTAATAAATTATTTAAACAAGTATCGAATATAATCATTTTCTTATATATTATTTTATTTATTTAAATAATCAAACAACTATATGCTACCATTTAATACTAAATATTTTTTATACAATTAACTAATATAATCTTTTAATTAAATCAACTATAAGTTTATATAATTCATTAATTATCATGATATAAAAAAACCCTCAAAAGTTATTATTACTTTAATGCAAATTTGATCTTACTGAAAATATAATAAAAGTATAACAATAGAAGACTCTTTTAGATGAAAATGGTATTTTTTTATATTTTATAAATATTTTAATAATTAATAATTTATTATTTATAGCTTCTATTTTTTATTTTATAAAAAATAAAGAATGTTTTTAGTTTTAGGAATTTTGAATACTTATTTTTTTTAATATAATTTTTTAATAATTTTAAATAAAAAATTAAGCTTCAAACTAGACGATCGGATATAATATATAGTATTTTCCTTTTCACATTATTAAGTAGGATAGCCTACATGGTGGTCTTCTTCACACACAATTAACCCCCTCACCCTTTCCTCTTCCCTCACCAAACAACAGCGTCCTCCTCCACTGCCACCGCCATCACCACCACCGCTGCCACCATTGCTACCACCGTATTATTACACACATAAATCAACAGAATACAAAAATTTGGTAGACTTGAGTTTTTTCTGCCTTTTGAACCATATAATATAGAACAAAAAGAAAATAAAACTAACATCCTAATGCAGAGAGAGCAAATCATCATCACCTCTCATTCAAGGACACTTTATACTATGCTGGTTCACCTGCATTTTGGATCAGTAATTGAATGAATCAGTAAGTATGGTAAGCTTTTCATTTCATTTGGAATAAGATGCTTGACTTAGGACAAAAAGTTGAATAAATATGGACCAACTCTGTTGTTGACCTTTAATTTAAAAATCATATGCTAAGGCAGAAATGTATTAAATAAGTTCACAGTTCACCAGGGTGTGTAGGTAGCTGGAATGAGCTGTAAGTGTTTGACATTATACAAGTACTTGTAAAAATTAATGTAATCCGGTCGAATAAATCCCTCGACTGGATTCGGATATGGATGCATTCTATAACATGTAAAAACGAGGAATCTACCTTTTCGTTGTTTGAAGTTTTGTACATCGTGTAGGGAAGTGATCGTTGTTGTGTTCATATGCGGCATGTGGTGAAACGAGAATCTTGTCCGATTGCCCCGAGCATTCGGCATGCAACTTCAAGCAACCTCCCTGCCGAAAACATTTAGGCTTATACAATATTAGGCACCAACCATATTTTCCATTTTAAATCAGGAAGATCCATTGAAAGCTACATCATAACTTCATGAAAACTACTTCCCATCTAAAATCATTGTTAAACCAATAATTGATACAAAAAATGATTGGAAAAAGAACTTAATAAAATATGATAGCATAAACTAGTCAATTAGAAAGATCAGAGAAACTTCATTCACCAACATGACATATCGAATACATATTGCAATATGGTTGTAGTACAGGTCTAATCATTCAAATATACGATTTTTTAGAGAAAAAAATCGAGAATATTTACATCGGACGTACGCAGGTATTTGATACACGTATCCAATGTTATTAGCTAATGCTGTAATGAATCTAAACCATTAGATTAATAACATGGCAGGTAATGCTGAATAAACAAATATGTTGCAATGATAATTTTATAGGAAGCAAACAAAAATGTTAGTAAAGAGACATGCTGGTGGAATTTATTTTATACAAGGAAAACAATGGACGGTCATGATTCCTCTAAAGTCAAAACAAAAGTATATTGTTGTTATGCTGCAACTTTCATCTTTTAATTTGCTACCCTTAGACAAGCCAACTAACTCCAAAGCACCAACAGGCAACAGCAAAGGTATAATATATATATATATATATATTCTCTTACCTATACTTAAATTTCAATTAAAATTTATAGCATGTTTTGATTTGGAAGTACTTGACTCATCAAAACCCTTAATGACAGCTACAGATTCCCATAATTGCATAAAATGTCCATACAATGACTAAGACTACCCACAATACCCTAATCCTTTAAATCGAAGGCTATTGTACGTTTAAGTACTCGAATTCACGGCTCTCAAGTCTTGAATGTTACAGCAACAATAGTGTCAACCGAACTAAGAGACGGTCACTACTTGCTTGTTTTTTTCTTTCAAATAAAACTTGTCTTGTTCTTTTGTTTGATAAGTATATAACTATAGAGAATATCATATCTTATTTCTAAAACTATTAAAACAAGGGTATGGAGAAAGGTGGTGAAGAGTCGTGTCATTCGAATATATCACTTGATTTTGCAACGAATGATTAGTATATGTAAACTATAAATTCCCCTTCCAACAACCAGGTTGGTGTAAAGCTAGAAAACAACTTCCAAGTTACAGTCAGATGAAATTACTTCAAAGAAAACTACAGTTCATCCTTCTAAGACAATCAATCCACCAAACTAGTGAGTGAATTCTTGATGAAGTTAAAAGATAGGAGTTTTCATTGTCAATTCCTTACCTGCCATGTTTACCGGGTTCGAAAAAGCTAAAATACCCTAAACTTTTTGTCCAAGGCACAACCTCGACTTTAGCTATTTCATCGGATAATTATTTGATCCACTGATAGTGTCTTTCGGCATGCGGTTTTAATCCACAAGCATGCTTTAAGTATATTTGATTGTAGATTAAAGTAGATTATGGGGAGAAAACTCTTAACACCATTTCACCAATGTATCGAATAATTATTCATTAAGCTATTTCATCGGATAATTATTTGATCCGATATTAGTGTCCCTCCGTCGGCGATTTTTTCACGACCGAGATTCTAAAGTTATCACGTATCCCTTTCGACGGCCTTAAACTCTAACCACTAAATTATAAGTTAATCTAAACTATAAGCTTTCCTTCTCTTAGTTCTCTAAGGTCAAGATTTGTTTGTTGAAAAATACTAATGAAGACAATGAAAAGCAAACAAAAAAGTAGACAATTCTACCCTCTTAAACGATTCTAACGCACCGACACTTTTCTATTTTCCCACCAAATATTCCCCGGCAACCAGCGTCGCTGCAGGCCGCCGTGACCATTCCCAAACCCCCCAAAGCAATGTTAACAGTCAATTTACTACAAAAATTGATAATGGTGATAATGAAAATTTACCTCTTCTGGGTTTAACGGTGGCAACTTTGATGGTTTTCTTTTCTTCCTTAGATTTCTCCTCCGGCGGTAAAAGAACGTTGTCGATACCCTGAACGGAGATCCTTCCATCGGTGTAAATGTCGGGATCGAACAAATACGCAGATCCATCGCTATGGCCGAATCTAACCGACCCATCAGCTTCCTGAGCCAAAACTTTATGCGGCAACCTCAATGTATCGTATGCCACTTTCCCGAATCTCCTCACCGCATTGTACATACTTTCCTCGGTCTGGTACTCGGGGATTATATGGTAATATATGATTTGCTCCGGCGCTCCTGGTTCGCTCAGCTGGTCCGTCGTTAGCTTCGCCATTGCCTCGTCGTTGGGTGCTAAAACGGTCAAAACATAGCCCTCGGAGACCAGCCGGCCCATTTCGGTGGCCAACGATGTTAAGTTCACTAGAATGTCTGCCATTTCGTTGTACCCGCCGTACTGTAACAGGGTCTCAATAAAATCTTTGACCTGCCTCATCCCGTTGAAATGGTGGTGGGGTCCTCCGGGTCCAGGAGCCGGGGCCGGAGCTAGAGATGGCCCCGGGGCCATGGCATCGTAGATTGGGAGGACGGGAGGCGCGCCGGGGTTGACAGGAGGAGCTGGTTTTTTCAAGCGGTGGGTTCTTGGGTCAACTTCCGGGGCTCCTTCTGGTTTAATGGCAGAGATTGAGCGGAGGCTTCTACGGTTGTTGAAATCTTGTTGCACGGATCGAGGGACTAACAGCTGTTCGATGCCGTGGATGACACCGTCGGGACGGTTGACGGCGTTGGGGGAAATAACTTTGGCCGTGCCGATGAATCTAGCACCAGACGAATCGTCGCCGGTGAGTTCGACTCGTTCGTTCGATAAAGTACGGTGATGGGTTAAATCCGAAACCGATTTCGGCCAAGAATGAGGATCGATCCTGGCGGGTACAATGTGATAGAGCAAGAGAGTCTGAAGGGATTTGAGATTACCAGGCTCGAGCAAGAACCGCTTGAACTCAGGGTCGAGATCCCGCTCCAGAGCTTCATTTTTGGGAGCGAAAATGGTGATATTGTGTCTTCCGACAGCTTCTTCAAGCGTCTGCAACAACAAAGCCTTCTCCACCAACTCGGCAAGCTCGGTGTAATGTGAGTCCAACAAAGCCACCAGCACTGAGTTGGAATTGATCTGACCCGTATGATTCGTCGCCGTTGAGGCATCTTGTAGTGCCGATGAGAGCTTTGAACATGAGATTTGAAGAAGAAGAAGGAAAGTGAAGAGCTTGACAGCCATTGTTGATGGCCAGAAAGAGAATACTGTTTCTTTTTCTCTCTCTCAAAGTCCTCTGAGTTGCCGATTTAAAGAGTCGTTGTAATAAAATGTTGTACATTTGATAATTATTAATATAACTATTAACTAATCTTAAAATTATATTTTGTAATTTACGCCCATAGTGTTATTAAGAATAAAATAATATATTATTTAATGCTCAAAAATAATAAAAATATTTTTAATTATTAAATTTTAACACATTAATTAATTTAAATCGATGTTCATTACGATATATAAATTATTTAAATACAATATATAAATTATTTAAATTTTTTATTTTATTTATAAATTAAAAAATAATATACATTTAAATTTAAATTCTCTTAAATATTATGATGATAATTATATTAATTAAATTAAAACTCAATCACCAGATAAAAATCAATTTTAAACGACATGCAACAACAAAAGTAAAAATAAATTTTATTATATTGATATAAGTATTGATATTTAATAATTCGTTAATAGACAAGGTTATGAGATAAAACATTGTATTATTTTGATATAAGTATTGATATTTAATAATAGATTGATTAATTTAAATTAAAAATATAAAGATTTATCATATGATCAGTTTTTTAATTAATCTATAATATTAAAATTTAAATTTTTACATTGTTTTAATTACAATATTTTATTAATAAAGTAAAATAAATTGTTTTAATTAATCTATATATATATATATATCAGTTGCCTATTTAATCCTTATGTATGTTTTTATTTTATTTTGTATTATATTACTATTTATCAAAATTTTTTAGTAATAATATATTGGTTTAATATTATTTTTTATTAAAACAATCATCTTCATATATTAACTCAAAGTGAAAGTTGATTGATAAGATACAGATCTGATACCAAAAGGAATAAATCCGAATTTAACACGACCTCATACCTGGTTTAATCTAAAGTAACATAGATCCGAATCAATTTAAACCAATCAAAATTTAAATAAAAAATAATGACATAAATTCGATCAGAATAACCTGAATACCAATCTAAATTTAATTTAACAAAAAAACTTTTTAAATTATTATTTAAAATACCGACAATATAATATATATTTTTTTCGATAAGTGACTTCAATTCACAATCACGGGTCCTTAATATTAAATAATTATCCCATTTATTTTCATATTAAACATTGTCCTTATTTATTAGTTTTATTATAATTTAATTTTATTATTATTATTATTATTAATATCATTTTTTTTTCTTTAAAGGTGCTCATATCGTTGTGTAATAAAACCAAACTCAATAGATTACAATTATGTAATAAAACAATAGTAGAATAAATATTGTCGGTGATTGATGAAGGTTTAAATAATAAGATGCAATATTATTTATTTATTTTATACAATATTTTAAATATAATTTTTCTTAATAAAATGATTATCCCTTAAAATAATTATACTTCCATTTTCATGTGTGTGACAATTTTAGACGTAATAAACACCAAAGAGTGAATCCAAATGGCAGGGTTTCAAAGGGTCGATCTCAAGCTTGTAGTTTTGCTTTCTCTATCGCAGCGTTTGGTGGGATGGGATTATTTATACCAAGGGTTTATTTTATTGACGGAAATGGTTATTATGGGAAGAAAAGGACAAAAATATGGGTAAAGAATCTTTGAAAAAATAATTATTTTAGTTTTGATTTTAATTTTTTTTATAAAACTATCATTAAATTTGTCATTTTTACAAAGTGGTCATTAAGTTTTAAAAAATCATTCAATACACGTGTTTTTTTAGGAATTATATATTTAGTTTAGGGGTTAAAATTTAGAGTTTACTGAAAATTTTATAATTTCACCCCTTACCAATGTTAATTGTTCAATTTAACTTTTTTAGATTAATCAGTATAACATGTAGTGTTATAGTGTTAACAATTGATATTTTTATATTTTTTTATTTATTATTTTAAAAATTTTAAATCCTATAAAATTTATAAAAAAATATTTTTTTAAAAAAAATCTATACAATTGTCGTATTACATATTAGTAATATCTCAATAAAAAAATTAAAATTAAATCAAAATCCGTTATACTATTTTATAATATCTAATGATCATTTTATAATGTCTAATAAATATAATGACGATTTTATAATTTTTAAAATTTGAATGACCAAAACAATCAAGTTTTCATAGTTTAATACACGTATGACAGGGAAACCACGTGGTGTAGTAACCAGCAAATGTTGTTTTGTTTTTTCCCAAGGTTTCCGGTTCCTTCAGGCTTCTGCCTCCTGCCCTTTTCCTAGACAGCTAGTGTATCGGTTGGGAGAAGGTTCTGTCTTTGGATTCGGAGATTGCTTTAGCCTTAGGGGTTGTTCTGGGTTCAAGCTATACCTTTTAAAAAATGTCACCTCACAAGTTGTAATAGGGAGGGTGGAGGGTCATTTTTTGGAAAAATTATTAGGTAAAACCTCAACCTGTTTATCACGTTATCTGTGATTCTATTCAATCAGAATTATTTATCTTAACGTTTTAAGGTGAATCATCATTTTTTCTACATATAATTAGTGGGTGGATAAATAGGTATTAGGTAGTTATTTAAAAATTAATAGTTTTGATTACTTGGACCATGGATGACGTGATAAACATGGTTCACCTAATAATCTCTCCATTTTTTAAAACACCATTAGACACATGACATTTTTAATATACAAATGTAATATATTTTTTATTTCTTTAAACAAAGCACGTATTTTATATATAAATATACTCGAATTTCTCTTAAGACGAATATTTAGGGATAAACATTTTATCCGATTAGATTAAGTTATAACCTTGCAGTCCAATGGGATCAGATTTTTTTGTAAAATAATAGTTTTGAATCATATTTTTATTATTAAAGGTAAGATCGGTTTGGGTTCAGGTTTACGGTAAAAAACACAATTAAACATGGCTTAGGATGGGGAATGACTTTTGAGATTTATAATATAGTATATATTATTTAAACTATGAAAAGTTGCATGCCAAAGGGGTGGTGGCGCAGTTGGCTAGCGCGTAGGTCTCATAGCTACATTGAGTAATCCTGAGGTCGAGAGTTCGAATCTCTCTCACCCCAATACTTTTCTTTTTAATTTTGTTGACCTTTTAGTACGAAAGTGTTTAAACCAATGCTTAAAGGTTCTTTACAAAGCACAAATGAGTTCGTTCCAGGAGAAGGATCCGAGCTTAAAGGTTTCGGATTAGATTGCTCGGTCATGCACTGCTTTGTTTGAGCTGTCCTCCATGGCCAACAACTCATTTTTTTTTTGCTCATACTCAAGGTTTCATCTACTTTAGCCAATGCTTGCTTTGCTTCTTCTCGAGAATAAACAATGTCGGAGCTCCAAAGCTCGTGCTCTAAGCTAGAGAAGAATGTGTCCGTATCTTCTTCACTAGGTTCTTCAGGTTCGATGACCTGAAATGGTGGAAAAGAGAGAAATAATAAACTACTAATTCAGCTGCCTTAACACACTCTGGCAAGAAGGTTGAATCCAAATTTAGTATTAAAAAACCCTCAAGAATAGGTTGCCTAAGAAGATTGGACACATTAAGCTTCATTAATGGTGAAATTATTTTCAATTTATCTTCTTCTTCTAAGATCAGGGACGGAGTTAGAATTTAATATTGAAAGGGATTAAACCTTCAAATTTAAAAATTAAGAGAGACAAAAATCTTATTTAATTAACATTTAAACTAAAAGGAACTAAAAATGCAATTATACCAAAAATTTTGGAAGGCAACCCCTCCCACTTCCTACACAGTATGAGAAAAAAATGTGCCCTTGGACATGGGGAAGAAGGTGAATGGAACTTTATCTTCGTGTGAAAATTCTTTAAAAAATATTATTTTTAAGATTTAAAATTATTACTTTTTAACGTTAGGCATATAAAAAAATACTAAAAAGAAAACAAATTTCCCCCTCGAACATTAAGTAAAAAAATAACTTAAAAGTAGAAATAGATATTCATTCATAGATTGATTTTAATAAGGTTTAGGTCAAGTACCCGTACATTAAAATACACACACATATATTTTTTTTATAAATAGTAGAAAGATACTATTATATATCTCATTAAAATTTTCCTAACATAAATCGAAAGAAAAGAATACTTATAGTAATATTATAAAAAAAACGTACGAGATAAATCCAAAAAAAAACAACTAAAAAATAAAACAACATTAATCAATATCAGCATACAATATAGCTTAGACATCATCCAAAGGTTGCAATAAAAGGCGCGACTCAAAGCTATCTTAAGAACACAATTTAACCATCACATTTGTTATCATATTACCTTCGCGAAACACTTGTTGTAGGACGACATGTCCATATTCTTGTATAATATTTTTAATGGAATAAATAAGAGAAAGAAATGAATTACATTCGTTATTTTGTAACATACTGACAACATCCAAATTGTTAGACTCAATCATAATATTTCTCGTATTCATACACTAGATAGATTAATGCAGTCATTCAAAAACCATTCAAAATTTAACTTCAATCACAAAACAATGCCCAATATACTTTGAAAATCTAGCCATTCTCGTACCATTGAGTCTTTAATTACACCTTCACAAGATACTTTACCATCAGACAAATTTCGAGCATCATCAACATTAATCTTCCAATTCCCCTCATATGGTAGTTTTTGTTATTCATTAAAAAATATAGTTAATCGAATAGGAATTTACAACTTCTTTAAAGAATCAATAGTGCGTCGAGCCTCAACAAGAATACGATAGTTGTGCTTAAAAATGCTATTTCTCTCAATTGTATCAAGTTCAAACATCTTTTGATTTCGAACTAATCATAAATTCCAAAGAATTACTTTAAATAACACTTTTTACTAAAATTGCATAAACTTGGATCAATCAAATTGATATAAATTCACACATAATTTTTAAAACAAAGATCATGCATTTTTATTTAGATTCGATCTATTTTAAAATATAAATCTTAAATTTTGTTAAAACTTGTATTTGTAAATAATTAACCTAAAATTTATTAGAGCATAGACAAAATTTGAATCTTAAACATGAAAAATGCAAAACTTTATTGATTTTTTTGTTATGATTATCTGTATTCAATGTATGAATTGATTAATTCAAATTAAACATGATTGAGCGATCAAAATATGCTAATATAACCACTGTAGTTAATTCAAAAAAAATCCATTTACAATATCATGATTCGAATCTAAAACCCTATTTATACTTGAGCCGTCAATATTTGATCAAAATTGGAACCCTCGTCTCCCACTCCACGTTTCTTTGAGCCCCACATTACTTGATCATGGAAGGAAAAGGTATTCGTAAACATGTAAAACCTTTCCCTGCCGTTTTCTTTTACTTTCTCAATCTCCAAACACTGCAAAGTCACGCTCTAAAACCCTGTTTTTCTTTTCTTTTCTTTTCTTTTCTTTTCTTTTCTTTGTTCTTATGTTTAAAATTTTGAGTGCAGTTCATAGTAAGTTTCGGTATATGGATATTAATGAAAAGATAGGGAAGTTCACATGGAAGATTGAGAATTTCTCCTCTATTGTAGACAAACATCTCTACTCTGAAGATTTCACTGTTGATGGCAACAAATGGTATAAATTTGATCTTCTTGTTGTTGCTCATGTTTTGATTTGCATTTCATCTCCCATCACTTATGTTTTGCATGGAAGCTTATTTGGCAGGCGAATTCACATTTACCCCAAGGGAGATGGTGGGGATTATTTGTCAATTTTTTTAGGTGTTGCAGCTTCAGCAACTTTGCCTTCTAGGTGGAGTGGATATGTCCAATTCGGATTCGCAATCATTGATCAAATTGATCGGAGAACTTCTGTTACACAAGGTATTTTGTTGTAGTAATCATAATTCTATAAAACAAACATAAGATGATGGTTGTTCTTTTCACTGCATTTTACAAGACACACATTTGTTCGAACCAATCGGCTCATGAAGAGGACGTCGAGTGGAAAATGAGTGTACCCACTTCCACTTGTAACTTCTTGTTGAGTACTAGATATTGCAAAAGAACCTAAGTGATGAGCTGCTATAGTTATTTGATATGGGTGATATGGATATAGTTCTTTGATTCTAAAGAATTGTATATATATATGTGGAAACATGTTTTTTGCTTCTTCTTTTTCCCTTTGTGAACTTGTTTTATTTATTTTCATACAAAGATGGTCATGGTATAACAGGGGAAGGGTAGTTGATATTGGTGTCATTTGCTAAATGTTAGCTGTTATCTACTCGGTCATTTCTTCACATTCGTTGATGCTTTATGAAAGCGAAGTTACTTGTAATTCGATCGTGTAATCTCTTTAAATTCCTTGTTTTGGCTATTTTGCATCATCTTCTTTGAGGGCTGAGTGTTTATTTTGTATGTTCCCCTGGGTCCTGGAATCAAATGCATTATGAATGAGGCATGGAACAGAGACACTAAGAAGTTTCGAGTTCATATTGGTCGCGGGTTGAGAAAAAGAATACGACTCACTGAAATCTAATCTCCCATTTCCCCCAATATATTAGCTTGTTTGAGGCTTTGGTATGGTCTAAACAGTCAAAGACCAAAAGCCTAATATGTTATCTGTGCCATATTTTTCGTATTAGAATCTGTTATTAGCTTGTTTACTCATGTAGTTAGCTATGATACATACTCCTGCTTTTGGCAGTTGCTACGCGGGTGTTCCGTACGAAGGATGAAAGTTGGGGCTTCTCATCATTCTTACCTCTTAATGAATTACATGACCCGAAAAGAGGCTATCTCATCAATGATGCATGCTTGGTTGAAGCCTATTTTTCCACTGATAGGACTAAAGCTTTGATTTCACATGAATTAATAGTCGAAACTGATTCGGATAAACTTAAAACCGGGGAAGCTTTTTGTGCTAAGGAAACCATAGACAACCAGAAAACTACAGTAACCAAACCAGAAGAGTTAAAAACTCCTCCACCAACACAGCTTTCTTGCCAGGTTGAGGTCAGTAATCAAAGTTACTTGTTATATTAATGCACTTATTACTTCTATTAATCGTTTTCTTTTACGCCATTTTAGGCTGTTAAACCTGAAGAGCCTACTGATGAAGATATGAAGACGTTTTTCACTAGCTTAGAGTCTGAGCTTTCAGGCTCTAAAACTGTTTTTTCTCGAGAAGAAGCAAAGGAAGCACTGGCTAAAGTGGAGGAAGTCTTGAATAGCTCCCCAACTTATTATTACCTTTACTTGAAGTATTCTGCAGTTTATATTAAGGCATTCAGGATCCTAGCTAGTTTTTATTGTTCCTCTACCACTCTTACAATTAAGCAAAAGGATGTGCTGTCAGCCATGGAGGAAAGCTTGCTTGAACTAGGTGACCGAGCAGTGAAAGCAGATCAGGACAAGGATAATCTTACTAAGAAGGAATCTATCAAGCTGATGCTTACTCATAATTTGGATCGTAATGTACTCCGATATAAGGCGGTCGAATCAGAGGTGAAACAGATTGAGCGAAATCTTGTTGCCCTTCATGACCAAGTTGAAGAAGCACATAAGAGAAGGGAGAATATGTTGGCTGAATGAAAGGGGATATTCAGAAGTTCCATGAAAATGAAAGAGGAGTTGGAATCCTTGGGGAAGGAATGGTCAGAGTATGAAGCCAAAGCCGAGGTTGCCGAGCAGGAAGAGAAGACTGTCATGGCTGAATGGAGAAGGATGAGAGATTTCATTTCTTCTATAAAACGAATGATTTAACATCTGCCATGGAAATTTCATAGTATTGGTGTTTTGTGCAAGACTATATATCATCTATCTATATACATATATAGATATAGGTGTTGGGATGTAAATCATTGAACAAGTTAGTTTCCTCACCCTTTCCCTTCATCAACTGTTGCTTGTTTAATCTGAATGGAGGATATATAGTTCCATGTTTTCTATTTTGTTTTGCATTGTGTTTGCTTCTTTTCTTGTTATAAAAGTGTTTAAGATATTTTATTTAGGGAACCTTTTTATATTATGTTTTAAGTGTTAAATGAAAGATAAATGGACGAAAGTGTAAAAGTATTTGAGTATTACCTTAATTTTTTTTACCAAATCTAATCATTATATCTTTGAAATTTTTTCTTTAGATATTACGTCACTTGATGCACATCAGTTCTATAATGTTACATTAACAATTTTTTTAAATTTTTAAGGAAAACTATATATTTAGCATCCTATCTATGTTTACGTTACTAATTTGGTACCCAACTATTATTTTTGACAAAATAACGCTTTTTTTTTTTTTATTTTGGTACCTCAACCATTAAAAACTAATAGAAATAGTGATGTGGATTGAGTTAATTTCAGTTTTACTTCAAAAACTTATATAATCTATCAATTTAAACATTATTTTGATTCTTGGATTATAATTATAAATTTCTCAATTTTCTTTTTCCAATCAAATATGATTTTATAGTTTTATTCTCGAAGTTAAGACTATATTTTAAATTAATAGATTTTGAACTAAATTGATCATATATAAATATTTTAGATTAAAACTATAACTATGATCGTTATATTAGTTAGTTTTTAATGGTACGGGTACCAAAATTAAAAAAAAATGTAATGTTAAATATTAATTTTTCAAAACTAATAAAGGCCTTTGTGTTTATCATATTTACTTTAAAAAAAAATAAACAATAGATATACAATTTCTTTTTAACTGATTATTTCAGAAAATACAAAACCCTATTATGAGATAACCTTCTCAACTATACTCATATTTAAATACCATACATTTATATAAAATTTAACATCTTAATAATTCATTGCCACATACTATATTACAAACATATAAAATAAAGATTGACCATCATCAAAAATGAAAAGAAAACCCAAGTCCATTACAGGCTCATCTTCCCCTTACCCTAACTGGTAACCCTCCTTTCATCCTTAGAGTTAGAGACAACAACTGTTGAGGAGTCTTGTCTTCTTCCCCTTCAACCTCTACAACAAACCTCTCCAACACTGCTGCAACAATCGATTTCATCTGAATATAAGCCATGTCTTTACCTAAACACATCCTTGGTCCACCATGGAAGATGGGGAACCGAAAGGGATTCTCGGCCTTGTACTTACCAGTCTCGTCAAGCCACCTCTCGGGCAAATATTCGTCGCAATTCTTGCCCCATATGGCCTCCATCCTTCCCATTGCATACGCATGGTAAGTGAAAAACCAACCTTTCCCTATGAAAGTGCCGTCCGGGAGTATGTCGTCGGTTAGACAAGCTTTCGAGTCGACGGGGACCGGAGGGTACAACCGCATACTCTCGGAAATTGATGCATGAAGATAGTACATGTCACGTAGTTCATCGAACGTGTATGCGTCACCAATGGCCTTCCCGTTCCTTGTTCGGATCGTTTCGAGTTCGATTAGTATGTTCCGTTGGACGTTCGGGTTTCGTGAGAGTAGCCAAAAGAACCAACTTAAAGCTGCAGATGTTGTGTCTCGTCCTGCTAAGATGAAGCTTATGATGATATCCCGTAGGAATTGAGGTGAATTGTCATCGTTTCGGATGAACCTCGATAGTAAGTCTTCATCTTCGATTTCATCTTTCGATCGTAATCGTGTTTGTATGATGTTATCGGCGAATTCGTGAACAATTCCGATCGATTTCTTCAAGTTTTTCTCCGGTCCAATGTTTAAAATCTTGCTTAGCTTCCATAGAAATGGGAAAGCATACATGAATCTAGCGGAACTAAGTGTTGCAGCTTGTTCGAATGCCTGCATGAATTGTGATCCTTTTCCCTTTGCTCCTAGACAAGCTGGGTCCACATTGAAAGCCAATTTGCATATGTTATCAAAGGCGAATTGCTCCAAAAGATCTTGAAAATCCAACACCTGGTTAATATTATAAAATAGAATAACTAGTAATATAGTGAATTAATATTTAATTATATTACAGTAATATAAAAGTACATAATTTAGAGGCTAATTTTTTATATTTAATTCAAAATTTTATATTAATTATTTAAAAATATTTAAAATTTATATTTTAAATATAATTTTTTATTGCTCTTGTGGTTCCAGGGTTAAACCCTGACTAATCCAGATTGACACGGGTCGCACGGATTTTCTGAGTCTCCCAGTAAGGATTTTCTGGATACACAATACCTCGAACCTAAGACTTACTTAAGTGGAACCAAGCTGATTAATAATAAGTTATTATAATTTTTATATTTTTATTATTTATATTGATTTATTTTATATAATAATAAATTTAAATATAATTTAAGTTGTTTTCCTAAAAGATATTCATTTATTTTTAATTTATAATATCATGTTTAAAGTAATTTATAATACTAAAATTTTATAATCAACTTTTTTTAAAATCACTTTTAAAATCATTGAATTATATTTTTAAAGTCAATAAAAAAAATGAAGTATACAAATGGTTATTAAGTTAAGAAAAAATACATTTTAATCATTAATTTTTATATATTACAAAATAATAATTAAATGTATAGAATTATTATAAAATTATTATAAAATAATTATTAAAATTTATCGAATTATTATAAAATAATATTTAAATTTATTAAAATTTATCACTGATTTATAATACGTATATCAAATTGGTAATTTATTTATTATTTTTATAATTTATCTTGAAATAGTACGTAAATCAAATTGGTAATTTAACAGGTACTCAAACCATACCTGGTTCGTTTCCGAAGCCCGGTTCAGGACCGGAATCAACCGCGTCGAAATCTCGACCCGAACGCAATCCATGATGAAATTGCGAAGCGATCTGGTATTGAACTCGTAGCTCGCCGTTTTCCTCTGAATCTTCCAAAGATCGCCGTCGGAGTTGAAGATTCCTCGGCCGAGAAAGTCATTGAGCATCGAAATGAATCGCTCCCCTTTCGGGTAGTTCTCGAACTTGGCCTTCAGAGCATACTCCACGTTCAAAGGGTTCGCGGTGATGACACCATGGATCTTACCGGGACGTCGAAACACGGCGGTGTTTGTCGGACACCGTCGTAGGATCTCGGTCGTCCAATCGAGGAACCGATGCCTGTTTCTGAGGAAATCAGGCAAGGAACCGAGCACGGGGTAGGTTTTGAAGCCATGATGATTCACATTCTGTTTCTGATGTAAACCGAAGAGGTAGTAACAGTAGAGAATGGTGAGAGAGAGGAGAAGTAGTGACTGGAATGAGCATAATAGTTCGATTTCCATGGCTAGAGCTTGAGGGAAATGATAAGAGTTGTCGTCTTGTTGGGATTGGGTGGCGGAGAAGATGGAGAAGGCTCTCCTACTTTTAAAAGCAGGTTGAGAGTTTAGCCAAACAACTTTGGACGGTAGCTTTTGTAGGAAAAAAAATCTACAAATATTTTCGGTTATAAATATTGTATAGGTATGGGCACCACGGCACAGAATTCGAATCCGATGGCTTTTGATTCGACTCGATCCGATCAAATTAGAATTTTTAATAAAAATTTAAATTCGAGTTAGATTTGATAAAAAATTTTAAGAGTGATATTGGATCGGATTAGGGTTCAGATAAAATTTTAAATTTTGAAGATAAAAACAATCTTTTATAAGAAATATATAAAAAATTTAAACAACATATAAATTTTAAACTTTAAGAAAATGATTATTTATCCAAATAAAGCTTTAAAATTAATGTTAATCGAAATTTATATACTTTTTATTGCTATATTTATAATTTTGTCGACAAATCTTCATTTTAATTATTATATGAATAAAATTTATATTTTTATGAGAAAATATACGACATTTATTGTGAAAGATACTACTAGAAATCTCTATCTTTATTCTATGATTTTTTTAACTACAATCTTTTTGTGTTTATTTATTTTAACAGTTTAAATAAAAATTAATTTTATAAAATAATGTAGGATTATAAGAACAATAAAACGTTTCATTAAGTACTTTAAGGTTGTTTTATTTTAGATTTAGGGTCTTAAATATATTAAAACTCATATAAATTAATCTACACGCTACGTGGTGCATTGAAATCTTTTTTTTATTATTATAAAAAAAAATTATGTTTATACATAAAAATAATATATAATATATAATATAGATATTAGTTATATACCTTCAAATAAGAATGATTTCATCGATAAAGAGTGATATAAGCAAACATGTAATCGGTAGGGGTGTTTATTGTCGGATATCAAATCAGATCGAATTTATTTTGTTAAATATTCGAGTTTCGGATCAATGATATAATGATTCGTATTCAATTTGGGAAAAATGGATATCCTTATATTCGGATCGGATAGTCGAATATCCAATTATCCAAAAATATAATTTGATTATACTGATTTTTTGAATTTGAAGGTTGTATTTATAAAGTTTTAGAATTCCGAATATAATAAACAACAAATTACTAAATACATTAATATTCACAATTATAAAAATTTTAATTTTTAAAATTTTTAAATGTAACAAGCACTAAATTGTTAAATAGAACAAGATTAATATTCATAAAAATTTTAATTTTTGGATTTTCGGATAATCCTAAACTTGAAATATTGTGATCCGTATCCGATCTGAAAAACTTAAAATTGGATCGGTATCTGATCCAAAAATAAAAAACAGATCGGATATTCAAAATTTTGGACAGAATCAATGGATAATCGGATCGAATCAACCGGATCTGAATATTTTTAAACACCCCTCAATTATTAGAAACGGAGTTAAGACAAAGATAAATTTAAAAAAATCAAAAATTAAATAATTTATATAAAAAATATAAATTTTCAGTGATAATCCTCTACACCCATTAATAAATAATTTTATAAATTTATTTACTGATAAAGTTGTGAGGAAATTAGTTTATATTAGTCCATGGAGAAGCTAAGAACGTGGAAGCATGAGCTCCCACAAGAAGAAGATGACTCAAGACCAAGCTTTTTTCGCCCACTACCTTTGTCAGTTCTCATATTTATCTATCTATATAAATCCTACACATTTTCAATGACAAAAGAAAATAAAATTTAAGGTTTAATTTAAATTTTATTATGAAAAACAACATATGATTTTTATTTTTATCATAACCCTAAATTGTTTTTTATAGTTTTTTTTTCATTAATAAAAATAATATCTATAATTAGGGTTAAATCGATAGATTATATAAATAACAAAAATTAATTGTGTAATTATATATTTTTTAATTATTATATTAGTTTTTCTGTTAATTTTTAACAGTTATAATTTGATAAATATCACTTAAATAATTGAGTGATTTGATTGATAAAACTTAAAGATGGGTGATCAAAATATAACTACACTTATAGTTGGGTGTTCATGAGTGTAGTTTATCCTACAATTTAATGAGGTTTTCATTCAATTATTTTATATACTCTAAATTATTTTAAAACTATTTTATAATTTAATTTAATTTTTTATTTTACGGAATAAAATTATGTGGAATTTATCCTATATTTCAAACCATATAGCATCTCATTAAACATGGTGTGAGATTAAATTAAAAGGTTTATTTTTTTTAATTACTTATGAATCAGCCAAAAATTCA